>OX451739.1:727190820-728507513 GCA_948472305.1 Vicia faba
TTGAGTATGTAATTATAATTTTAATAAATTCAAATATTATAAGAATAATGCATCACATATTTAAAAAATATAATATTATAATTAATAATTTTTATATGATACATACAACAATTGAAAAAATATATAATGGCCTCACTAATTAAAATTTGATAAAATATTCATTTTAATCCTTTAACAATATCTTTGGGTTAAGATTGGTCCCTTAATTTTTTTTCGTGTCACTTTGGTCCCTTAACTTTCAAAACGTTTCATTTTAGTATCTTTTATCGAATTAGCGACAGATTTAACGACGAATTTCAAATTTTTTCCGTCGCTAATTAGACAAAAAATGACTAAAATGAAATGCTTTGAAAGTTAAGAGACCAAAGTGACACGAAAAAAACTTAAGGGACAAAAATGAATATTTTGCCTTAAAATTTCTGCGTCTGTCCCTGATTGTAAGTTTTGTTTTCAAATCAATAAAGCTTAAAAGAGAATTCTGAAAAATTGATCACACACCAAGTATTCGATAAATTGTCCAGTTCTGTTTTTTAATTCAATTGCATTAGAAATAAGTTGCTGAAGTGTTTTGTGATAAACGATTAATTGTGAAATTGTTGTGTTCATTGTTTGTATCATTATTATTCCATTTGACTATAGCATATTCGAGTTTCCATAACTAGTTTCGTGTAGACGACTTTTCGATCTAGGCTAAAAACCTTCTGCGCAAAATAAAATTTTAATTGCTTGTTTTTGAAAGGTAATTTCACTTGGGTATCTATTCACCCCTCCCTCTAGATGGGTCATCATCGTCTAACAGACTTGTATACCCTTGAGGCTGAAGTTGTAAGTGGTTCTGCAGATGTTGCATCCACGAAACCTTTGTCGAAGATAGAAATTTGGCACATGAGATTGGGTCATGTTAGTGAAAGGGGTCTGGTTGAATTGGGGAAACAAAATCAGCTTGGTGGAGACAAAGTCGAAAAGCTGAAATTTTAGGAACCATGTGTACTTGGAAAATCTTGTAGAGTGAAGTTTAATAAAGGCAAACAAAGAACACATGGATCCCTTTATTACATTCATGTTGAACTATGGGGGCCTGCAAGGTGTTTATCACATTCTAGAGCAAAGTATTTTCTATTCATAGTTGATGATTATTCCAGAAAGTTATGGGTATTCATCCAAAAGACTAAGGATGAAACTTTTGAGAATTTCAAAAGTTGGAATACTTTGGTAGAAGATAAGACTGGCAGAAAGGTCAAGAGGTTAAGAACCGACAATGACCTTGAATATTACAATGAGGTGTTCGACTGTTTTTGTGTTATCTCTAGTATTGCAAGGCATAAAACCACCATATGTACTCCCCAACACAATATTTTGGCCGAAAGGTTTAATCAAACCATTTTGGAAAGAGCTATATGCATGTTGACTAGTGTTGGATTATAGAAGGTGTTTTGGGCAGAGGATGTTTTGACTGCAACATATCTGATAAACATATGTCCTTCAACTAAGTTAGATATGAAGACACCAGAAGAAATTTGGTCGGGACATCCTTTAGATCTCGACAAAACTTAAAGTATTTGGGTGCATAGCCTATGCTCACATTAGGCAAGACAAGGTCGAACCTAGGGCTCTGAGATGCATGTTCATGGGGTATCCTTAAGAAGTCAACGCTTATAGGCTATGGTGCCTAGAGCCAGGTCACAGAAGGTGCATCACCAATCGAGATGTAGTCTTCAATGAAGATGAGATGACTTTTAAGAAAACTGATGTCATTGGTTAAAGTGTAGAGATATCTGTAGAAGAGCTGGAACATGAAGAGATTCCTACTTAGGCGGAGCATGTCGATGCTGAGTTATGTATCCCATATCAAGTTGTAGAAGAAGCACAAGATGCTGAGGAATTTAAGGAATCTGTCGATGACTACATGTTGGCAAGAGATAGGCCGAGAAGAGTCATCAATCCACCTTAGAGACTTGGGTATGCAGATCTCATAGTTTATGCCTTTATCTCTACAAGTGAGGTTCTATATGAAGAACATAAAGACTATAAGGAAGTTATTATTATAACAAGATTTAGATCTGTGTTTAAATCTCAGTGTTTTGATGATAACAATGTATATATTTTATGAGAAACAATTTTAGTTCTAATAAGTTTCTTGAATGTGCAGATAAGAAATTCTAATTTATTCAGGACTGATTTCTGGAGAAACAGAAATACACCAAGCACATCAAAAAGAGTGTTCACATCCATTTCTGAAGAAACATCAGTAGGTCTGAATAATGTTGAATATTCGCCAGAAAGAGGATCATGAGTGTACTTCTTAACAAGCTTCTACTTCAGAAGTCACAAATAATCAAAAAGAAAGAGTTTCTGATAAGTTGTTGCTTCAAGATCATAAATCAAGAGTGTACAAGAAATAAGCCTCCAACACAAAGGTGAGAAGTCAAAACTAGTACATCATGAAAGTTGCTGCTTACAATTCTAAAGACGAAGTCAAGATTCTAAACACATGTAGAGAAAGCTTCTACTTTTGAATCAAAAGTCAAGACGTGTTCATCAGAAGAGTTGATGATCATATCTCTGAAGACAAAGTCAAGATTTTGAAGACTCAATTGGTTCATGGAATACGCACTTCAATTCAACATCAGAAGTATTCCATCAGAAGAAAAGATGAAAGAAAGAAATAAAGATCTTCTAGACTCAATTCAAATCAACATCATATAGTCCATCAGATGACAAGATCAAAGGATGACATCATCTCAAGCCAATCTACTCAACAAAAGAACTATTTTGACTATTTCTAAAGAAACATCAGCAGTTCTAAGGAATATTGAATGTTAATCAAAAAGGGAAACAAGTATGTTCTCAGGAAAGCGTCACTATGAGAAACAAAGATCTCAGATACCAAGAGAAAGAATTCATGATCAAACACCAAGATATAGCTGACATAAGTTGTTGTTTCCAACTCAAATCCAAAGATTATAATTCAAGAGATCAGAAAGAAATGAATTCAACGTCAAAATCAGATGTACTGATATAAGCTTCTATTTCAGAAATCAATACATCAAATATGCAACTCAGAAAAGATGATAATCAAAGATCAAGATGAAATGGATCAGAAAAGCTTTCACTAAAAGACTTGTTCCTCATATAAGATGTTGCTTGTATATCTGAAGACAATGTTCAAACATCTGAAAGACTCTGACTCTACAACAAAGAAGAATCTTCTGGATCATTATCACTCCTCAACCAAAAATCAATCCAGCAAGAACAAAGAATCAAAGCTCAAGTATTCAAAGACTTTTTAATCAAAAAGGTTGTTCTTTCAATATCTGATTACATGATCGAACATCAGAAAAGCTTTTGATATCATCATAAAAGCTTTCACGTACAATGACAAGACTTGTTTCTCAGATAGTTGTTATTAATTATTCTGAAGACAAGAATCCACTAATGAAAGATTTTGTAATAAAACATCTTCTCAACAAAATCTGCATCTCTCAGATTAGATAAGAAATATGCCTTCAAGACTAGTTCTAGATCAGAAGAAATGCTTTGTGTTTCAGATAGATTGTTGTCCATAATTTTGAAGACAAGATTTGGTTCTGACCACTCTGATGTTATTGCTCTACAACAACAAAGTAGTTTCTGAACTGCTCATCAATCATTCATCAGAAGAACGAAGACAAGTGATTGATCTCTTCCAAGCTTAATAATTCAAAATCATAAGTTCATCATCAGAATATAAAGATTAAGAAACTTAGTCAAGAAGAATACAGTACAAATAATACACCACAAATTCCACTATCATGATATTGATTTTACTATTCAAAGAAGTTATCTCCCACATTTCATGCTAACAACAGCAAGCAGCAGGCTAACGGAAGTTAAAATTAGTACTATTCCAAACCTCTCTTGAATATATCCATTGGGAATCAACTGTTGAAAGGAGAAAGGGATTTCCTTTCCTTACAACGACTCTTTTTTAAATCTATTGTTATTTCTCTAAAATTGTGATTGGCATACATTTTGGTAAAATCAACTTGGCAGCAACATGTTGAATAAAGAAGTCCCAACTTGCCATTTTCAACATGTCGAGTAAGATGTCCCAACCCGAAGATAGGGCATCGCGTCTGCAACAGCTATTATTTATGTTTTAGCTAATTTATTAAGTTACTGAATATTTGGGGAATATTCAGTTAGCTTATGTGGCATCCAAGATTGACAAATCATAATATTTTTATGTTGGTTTTTGAAGATTGCATAGTTTCTAAATATGGAGACATTTTTGGAAACTAATGATTGAAGACCTATTATCTTGAAGAAGAATGTATAGACTTTGTCAGCCTCATTGGTGCGATTTTGAAGCCCAATCCAATCATGAATAATGTTATAAATAAACTTGTGTATACCTAGTATTAGGTGGAACATACGTGTATATTTTTGTTAGGGTTTTTAGAATCCTTATTGTGGGTTGTAAGTTCTATGTCAGATGTTCTTATGATTTTAAGCATATAACATTTGTGTGTCAGATACTCACTAGTTGTGAATCGTTGAGTATTTTTGTGTCAATTATCATAAGCTTTTGAGCATTGAGTTTTGTGTGTCTTGGAAGAGTTAATTATGATTTTGTTCTCTACTTGTGGTTAGAGTTGCTGAGTGTAATTGATGAGGGATTTGAGGAGGGCCTCATACCTAGGTGTGTCTTAGGTAGAATTTAAACAAAGGGTGGTGATTAAGTGCGTAGACTGTAAATTGGGATGTTTGCTATAAGGTCTACAAATTGATACTATCTAGTTAATTTCATCTCTGGCTTGGTAGCCCCCATAGTAGGAAGGTTATTCCGAACTGGGTAAACATATCTTGTGTTATTTACTTTCAACACTATTCAATTTTCCTATATATCTTACTATTATGTGTTAAGTTGGATCCGGTGTCTCGACATCTCTTAGGACATCTGAGATCTGACATCCAAAATTTCATCTATAAAAGGAGATAAATGAAATGAATAAATGTGCCGAAAAAGCCATGGTAGCAGATGTTGTTGGAGTTGTTACGCTGAACATGTTAAAGCTAACCAAAAACAAAGGAAGAAAGAAAGAAGAAGAAGAAGAAATCTACAAGATGATACTCAAGTTCTTATCAAATATATCTTGGTAGGAATATGAAGAAAAAAGGAGTTATTTCTCATAGCTTGATAAATGAAGAAGATGAAGACAAGAAGGCTACAAGATGCTGCACTCAAATTTAGATTATATTCATCTTTGCATAATCATGTAAACACAAGAGTTATTGCTCACATTGTGTTATATCTTTAGTTCTTCATGTAAATTGTTTGTACACAAGATTTATTGCTTATACTTGTGTCAAACATTCAGGACTTAATCATTTGAGTAATCTTCTTAGAAAGAAGCAATCATGTAAACACAAACTTTATCAACTGAATATTGATGGTTCCTTGAGAGGCTCAGTTGAGTCAGGATTCTCAAGAAGACTTTGGCTGCGGTCATCATAGATGAAATTCTATTAAGAAAGACCAGGTTTGTCATATTTCTTAAGGAGTTTTTGATCCTTATATCTCGTGGAGATCAACGAACGTATCATTGTATTTTTCCTTGAGACACTCGGTTGAGTCAAGATTCTTAAGAAGGCATAGGTTGCGGTATTTGCATAATTAACAATAAGGACCAATTGAACTTGTTGGGGTTGTCAAAAAGGTTTATCAGACCTATTGTGGCAAATTGTAACCAGATTTGGTTATAGTGGATTAATATTTTGCTGAAGGAAAAATCACTTGAGGAGGGTAGACAAGATGTAGCCTATTTAATGGTGAACTTGGATAAACTGAATGTGTATCTTTATATTTCTAGCATTCTATATTCTTTCATAGTTTTATCAAATAGTTTTTAAAAGGGAAATGTTTTGAAAAATCAATTCAACCCCCCCCCCCCCCTTTCTTGTTTTTTTCTCTACTTTCAATTGGTATCAGAGCCCGATTTTGTTATTAATTTTTGAATCAAACACTTAACCGTGTAGAGAGATCCTGAAAGAGAAAAATTATGAATTCTATAGATTTAAATGAAAGAAATAGGGATTAATTTCAAACATTCAGTTTTATCATAAAAGGCATCTTGGTTCTGAAAGTGATTCAATAATATCAAGAACAAGATGCGTCAAAAGACATTCTCTCGATTGTTGTAACACCCCCATTTCTACCCGGCGAATATTATTAAAATTAGAGTTACAAAATATCCAACAAATAATGGAATGCTACACTTACAACTTATAACAACGACATTTAATCACATATAAAACCAATACATAACACTTAAATCATCGGATGAATAGATAACAACAATTTTAGTCTTTAAAACTAAACAACTTTATTACTTAAGCAGCGGAATCACAATTTTCAACTCAAATGACATAACATCTTTGTCCAACTAACAACAACTTTAGAAAATACAAAGTACTTACGAAATTAACTTAAAATTCAGAGACGAAAGTAAAATAAACAATAAGGCAACAAGCGTTCACCCCCCCGAGTGTTACGTATCAGAGCGGACACTGACTCGAACTAATGAAGGTAAACAACCTTCACTCTAGATTACCTGCATGTTACCAACATAGGGGTAACATTCAAACAAAAGGGGTGAGATATCAAACAATATAATAGAATGTATGATGAATAATATATTAGAATTAGTTCATATAACAATCACCACTTCCAAGCTTTTTAACAACATTCACTACGCCAAAAAAGACTTATGAAAGCGCTTTTTTTGGCCTTTAAAAGCGCTTAAAAGCGCTTTCGTAGGTGGCGCTGCTATAGGTTTTAGCAGTGCTTTTTTGTTTAATGAAAAGCGCTTTCGTAGGTCTACCTAATACAACGATTTTTTTATGAAGAAGCGCTTTCATAGGTCTACCTAAGGCAGCGCTTTTTTCTGGAAAAGCGCTCTCATAAGTTTTCTTTTAGCAGCGCTTTTTTCTGGAAAAGCGCTGTCTTAGGTAGGCTTTTAGCAACGCTTTTTTCTGGAAAAGCGCTTTCATTGGTGGTCTTTTAGCAGCGCTTTTTCATGGAAAAGCGTTGTCATATGTTTACCTTAGACAACGCTTTTTGTGAAAAAGCGCTTTCATATGTTACCTAAGACAGCGTTTTTTTTTGAAAAAGCGCTTTCATAGGGTGTTTTTTTTAGATGTATAATTTATATAATTCATATACCTGCATTGTTTGCAGCATATTATTTATATAAACCAGTTTCCATAACCTGTAATTCATAAACCGCGGTAATGCATTGTATACCATTGTAATCCAAAATATATATACACCATTTTGTACCTCAAAATATATAAAAACCATTGTTATCAGCATTATAACTTAAAATCAGTCTTACAAAATCAACCCTAACAACAACTAAACCAGTCCTAATGTATGAAAGAAACACGGTCAATTATGTATTAAGGTCCTGGTCCTGCGAGGTTTGAACATAATAACACGGTCAATATGGTATTCCATGTACACATGTAACGTATTCATAACAATTTTCACATAATAATGTATTCATACCTTATATGATTCTCTGCTCAATAAAATATTGACACAATTCCTCTTTGATTTCTTCCAACTGAAGTTTCATGTAATATGCACATTTGTATTCGTCGAAGTACTACATAACAAAACATAATATGTATGATTTAGTTAAAAGTAAAAAATTATATGAAATATCCGAGAAATAATAAAAGAAATCCTAAGTTATAAATCCATACCGTGACTGGAATCTCTATTTGATTCAATTGAAGGATTTCTTTGATAAACCGCATAATGAAGTATCCGCAATCTATACCGTTTTGCTGTTGAGGACACTATATAGAAAAACAAATAAGAATATATAGTTGTATTATTTTATCAAATAGTATAAATATTATAAGCAAAATAGTGGAAATTAATATACCTTCACTTTGATCCAATTAATGTAGTTTGATTTAGATCGCCGTACCCGGGCTGCTCTTTGACACCAGAATACTTGTATCGCTCTAACAAAATAAAAATATATATTTAGAACAATGTCACAGAAATAATTAAATATATAAATACACACAAATATTTAGAATAATCTCACTTATGTATCAATCATTAACTTCATATCCAAATAATTTGTCCAATCACCGTCAACCGAATTCAGATAATATACCACTTCTTTTATAACATCGATAGCAACTAACAACCAGTGACGTCTATAAATTAAAACAACAGTTTAGAAGAAAATTTTCTATGCAAAAATTACAAATATTAAAATGAACTTAGAATGAAAATCTAACCCTGTAGGAATAGTATTATACGCCCAATGATATAAGCTTTCTGTACTGCCAGTTGCCATGAATCTTTCGACTAAGTGCTCTCTTACTGAATCCGGCTCCCTACCAATTGTCGCTCCGCTGACACGGGAGGAAGACACGAAATGGAATCTGTTTGACAATTGATTCCCGCGCATCAATTTGTCATATAACAACCTTAAATAAAAACATAATTAATATTAGACTATATTCATTAAATGTTTTAAAAAAATTTCATCTAATTACATAATATAAAGATGGGGTTACCGGATGTATGCGTTCATAATACTGACGCCTAATTCTTTATGACGGAAAATCTGTTCCACGTCCTCATGTCCAATTATTTCGGTGCAAGGAAAACCAAAGATACCTTGATCCATATCCATTTGACGAATACCACCATCCATCAAATCTGTTGTTCCCACTATTGTTTCAAGACACTGCTAGTATCGAGGGAAAAATCTAGTAGGAACCCTTTTCTTGGGTGGCACGCCAACGATTTTCTGGCTCACTTGTTGTGACCCTTGAAAAGGTACCTAAAAATCATATAGACTCAGTTAAATTATAAAATTATGCAGTTTTTTATTCGAATCATATAATTAACACTTTAAATGTACCTCTTTTTGTGATACATCAGACTCGTCGTGCCGCAAAATCCCTTTACCCTTAGATGCGGGTTTTGTAGGAGCCTATAATTACCGTGGAAATAACTGAGGTCAAAACTGACAGTTGAAGACTTAAAGATTCATAATGGTGTTCAACATACATGATCATCTATGAAAATGAGGTCCGATGGCCATGCAACAAAAGATCCTATTGTATCTCACAGCAATGTGGTCTCAGCAACAATGTCAGGTACCGGCAGCAATGCATCCATATCTAAAGCAATATCAACCGATACTTTCATGTGTCCATCCAGAAGCGGTCTATGGTGAAGTAAATCTCCCAAAGTATTATAGACTTTTCCCTTGCCAACTAGTCGATAAGTCGGCGACGATAGGTATAGCTGGCAAGATGAAATGTCCTAAACCAATAATAACCGTTAGAAGTGACTAAAAATATTCTATAATAATAACGGATATATATTGAAAATTACCTCAGGAAATTTATGCTGACAGTTGATACTAGCTTTGTCACTAGTTTCTTTCAACTGTGAACTGCTCTTTTCCGCCATATCTCTCTCTTTACCCTTATGCAATTCACGGACTTGAGCTTGTAAATCCTGCAATGTTTGCATCACTTCTACATTGCTAGGATTTCTTCTCCTTGGATGCTTATACAAAGAGGTTGGAGTCACACCATGACCTTTACCCCTCACCCGACCCGGATACTCAGCAATATTTAATGCTCGACTAAGTACGCTCCTGGTATCCTGATCCTCACCTGGGGATACCGATTGCGACAAGGTCTCCTGTAATTCATTTACATATCGAAAATTATTAGTGGAGATAAAAAATTATTTAAATATTAATAAACATTTGATTTAATTAAAGACACAATCTTATACTTACACATTCATCATACACATATTGAATATCGAGATTAACAACTTGATCCTTGCCCACACGAGCTTCCTTCCACAACAAATGTGCTGGTATTGATGTTGCGTCACTTTTCGTCTCTTCTAACTACGCATTGACACAAGTCTTAAGATCATCAATTATAACACATTGAGAGAATTAATAAGATCGTAGAGTTTATATTTACTTACAATTTTTTCCTCTAAGCGAGCATATCCCAAACGCCCTTTTTTGTATGGATATGCGGGTTTTGACGCTTTCTCGCGATTGATGGCACTCACTTTCTTGAAATTCTCGTCTCTTCTTTGGCCTACAAAACCAACCCATTCTTCAGGTGTAATGAAGTTCTCATATTTCTTTGGACGTTTCGGATCCTCTTCAAGAAAATTTCCTTCATCATCTTTAAGATACTTGTTTGTTAAAAATGTCCTCCACCCTCTGTGTCTTTTTCCAGCCAAACCCATTATATACTTTTTACGGGTATCTTCAATGTTAAAAGACCTCTACAAAAAAACATACGCATAAAGTGTGTTAGTAAAAGCAATTTAAACACATATTATCATCAAGATAAAGCAAATAACAAAAACCATATATTTACCTTTATCTCAGTCCAAACTTTCTCTTTACCCTCATCCAACTCTCCTCTTTTCCATCTAGGAGTGGTGATCGGAATGTGTATTCGAACAAGCGTACCAATTTAGCTTGTCAACTTTGCAGCATTAGACCCAATTAGTTGGTCATTATCATTCCAATCTACATTATATGTTACTCCTCTATCTCTATCACGGATGATTCCCCTCATAATAGTTATACCTCGTGTAATATCTTTTTCTGAAGTCTTTTCTGAAGTATTTTTTGGAGCATTTTCAGGAGCATTTGCATCTTGTGAGTTTTCTTGATTACTAGCCATTTGACCTGTAATAATGAAAAAAAATAAAAATGAAATGACAAATATAAAAATGAAATGACAAATAAAAATGAAATGACAAATAGAAAAATGAAATGACAAATAAAAATGAAATGACAAATAAAAATGAAATGACAAATAAAAATGAAATTACAAATAAAAATGAAATGACAAATTAAATTTTATTGAATGATATAGGCTATAATTATATATACTATTACCCTTTTCACTAAGGTCTCTTTCTTTTCTTGGTAGGAATGTGTTCTACTCGTCTCTTAACAACGCTGACAGTTGGATTGATCCAAATACCCTCATTATGATCATTTCTAATACATGATTCATTATCATTTTGATCAGTTATGGTTAAAGATTCAATGTCAACACCAATATCACTTTGATCTCCAATGCTTTCATCAATTACTTTGTTAGATAATAGCACTATAGACCATTTCGTACTTGTCGGATCATTGACATAGAACACTTGTTTAGCTTGAGAGGCTAGAATGAAAGGCTCATCTGTGTACCCCACCCTATTAAGATCCACTTGCAAAAAACCTGACTTATCCATTCGTATGCCATTATTATTTTCAACCCACTTGCAACCAAATATAGGAATATGAAACTTCTCGTAATCAAACACCCAAATGCGCTCGATAACCCCAAAATATGACAGATTTGCAAATTTTGGGTTTAAGTCCTTCACACTTTATATATGCATTGCTTCAGCGATCAAGGTGACACCACTATATTGCATAGTACATTTGTCATCCTGTTCTTTGGTATAAAATGTGTATCCATTAAGTTCATATGCGCTATAAGAAAACACAACTAGACTTGGACCATATGCTAAACATCTCAATCTTTCTGTTACTAAAGCAGGATCTGAACGATACTTTGAATAAATATGTTCCTTAAACCATGGTATGAAACTTCGATTGTGCTCTCGTACAATCCAATTCTCATTTCTATTCGGATTTAAACCTCGAAGAACACCCTTGTGCATTTCAACATACGGCTCAACTTCAAGCTCATTATGCAGAACATACAAATGCACTTGATCCCGTTCGACCATTGATACTGTCACAACTTTATTTCCAATTAGCTTCTTACCTTCTTTTTTTTCAACAACATGGATTTGGGGAGTCCAATTGATTGAACATTTGACAGATATTCAGTACAAAACTCAACCGCTTCTTCAACAATATATCGTTCAACAATACAACCCTCTGGTCGACTTCGGTTTTTCACATACCCTTTTAATATTTTCATATAACGTTCAGTAGGGTACATCCATCTCATATAAGCTGGTCCGCACAGTTGTGTCTCTTTGACAAGATGAACCATTATGTCAAAAAATGAGGGAGGGAAATACATTTCAAGATCACACAAAGTAACAACTATTTCTTTTTGCAATGTTGGTAAGATCTCAGGATCGATCACCTTGCTGCAAATTGACTTGAAGAAAAAACACAGTTTAGTTATTGCGCTTCTTACTTTTTCTAGAAGAATAGAACGTATACCTATCGGTAGAAAATGTTCCATTATAACATGGCAATCATGCGTCTTTAAACTCTTTAACTTGAGGTCTTGCATAGACACAAGTCTTCTAATATCTGATGAGTAGCCTTCTGGAACTTTAACCTCACTTAGGAACTTACACAATATTTTTTTCTCCTTTTTGGATAGAGTGTAAACAGCAGGTGGTAGATATGTTCGTCTTCCTTTTTTCACGGGTCCCAATTCAGTTCTTATTCCCATCTCTACCATGTCCTCCCTTGCTTTAAGACCATCCTTAGACTTCCCTTTTATATTGAGTAACGTACCAATAACACTGTCAAATACATTTTTGTCAATATGCATAACATCAAGAAAATGTCTTACGTACAAAGATTTCCAATATGGAAATTAAAAAAAAATCGACCTCTTCTTCCACCCACCTGTGACAACTTTATGTGCAAAAGGCTTTCCAAACTGAATACTCACATCTTTCACCTTTTCAAATATTTGATCACCTGTCAATCCAGGCGGAGCTCTACGTTGTTCGGTATCTCCGTTGAACGCTTTTCTCCATCCACGATATTGATGTTTAGAATTTAAGAATCTATGATGACCGAGAAAGACATTTTTCTGACAAAGTTTCAATCGCATCGTATCGGTTCCATCTTCACAGATAGGACACGCTTTTTCACCTTTTAATGCTATACCCGGATAGATTTCCGTAGGCTGGAAAATTGTTAATTGTTCCAAACAACATCGCCCTCAAGTTGAAACTTTCTTTCCTATACCCATCATAAACCTCCACACCGTTCTCCCACAAAATCTTCAAATCTTCGATTAAAGGTTCCAAATATACGTCTATGTCATTTCCTGGTTGTTTAGGCCCAGAAATTAACATAGATAACATCATGTACTTACGCTTCATACATAGCCACAGAGGTAGGTTATAAATCATAAGAATCATAGGCCATGTGCTATGCGAGATACTTTGAATACCGTGTGGGTTCATTCCATCAGTAGACAATTCCAAGCGAAGGTTTCTTGCTTCTTTTCCAAATTCAGGATAATCATTATCAATTTTCATCCACTGTGGTGAATCTGCCGGATGTCGAAACTTTCCATCAACAATTCTTTCATATGCATGCCAAGTTAAGTGTCTTGAATCGGTTTCACTATGATACATCCATCTAAATCTCAGAATTATAGGAAAATACCATAAGACTTTTGCCGGAGACAACTTTTTCTTATATCGAGGGGCACCGCATTTAGGACACTCATTTAACGATGCATACTTGTTTCGAAACAAAACTCAATCTTTTGGACAGACATGTATCTTGTAATAGCTCATGCCAATAGAGTACAACATCTTTTTGGCCTCATATGTTCGATTGGGGAGAACATTATCCTCTAGTAGCATATCTTTCATAAGGGCTAATAACTCTGTGAAACTTTTATCCGACCATCCATTGCCCGCCTTTAAGTTGTACAAATTTAATACCGCAGACAATCTTGTGAATTTTGTACAACCATTATACAACGGTTTCTCTGCATCACTTACCAACCTCTCGAACATTTTAGGACAATCATTAAGATCTTCTTCAAGCGCTTCTGCAATCTCTTCAACTCGATCATAATCGTATGTATCTGTGCCATTGTCGTTTAAAGCATAGGTCCTATTATCCCCCGATTCATCATTCCCGTCACTTTTCTCACCATGCATATTCCAACATGTATAACTTCTATCAATTCCATACCGTATTAAATGCGATGCCAACTGAACCGCGTCAACCCGATTCCCATAACAGCAACACAAACAAGGACATGTCATTCGATTGGGGTCTTCGGCATGCGCAACAACAAACTTAACGAATTCCGATACCCCTGTTCTCGTACTCTTTCGATAATCGATTGGAATACATCCATGTTTTATCCATGGTTTACGGTTTCTGAGTCAATCTGAGCTAAATTATAAATTCGAAAACAAAACCAATACTCAAAACTTGCACTTGCTCTTGCACAACCATATAACAAAACCAATACTCAAAACTTTTCACTAAATTCATTTTATTCTATCAACTACTTTAGTACACAAGTATAATACATTCCTACTAAGAAAAGAGACGAGTAGAACACATAAATAAGAAACCATCATTGCTCAAAATCAATCATAAAAAGCACACGAAAAAAACAATATATTAATAGAGTTAACAATATGGCTACCTTTATTAAATATTTTGTTACGCTCGCTATTATTTCTCTCTTACCTTATTTTACCAATGCACAACTTGTTAATGTAAATGATGTTTGATAAAATAATTGGACAGAGGAACTTCAATTTTTTTACTTAGTTGGGACCTTGGGGAGACATCTGTTTGAAAATGTGTTATTTTCTATTAATATCAGGACCATAGAATTTAATCGGATTAGAACAACACGTAAGGAAGCAAATTAATTGTATGTAAATATAATAAATTAGAATCAAAGCAAGCATAGAACAATTTATTCATACAAAACTATACTAGAAATTGAAATACCTGGAGCTGAGTTGTGTAACTTTGTGTTGTATATTGTTGTGATTTCTGATGCAGCAAACTTTGTGATTTCACCTTGCGGTTCTCCTGTGGAAAGCGATAGTCTTGTTGTTTTCTTTTCTACAAATCAAGCGGTAGTCTTGTTGTTCTCTCTGCAGATGCTAAAGGAGGCAAGGAGGAAGAGGTCCTGAAGATGTCCTGAAACTGCCCCGGTAGTCCTGAAACAAGAAGACGTAGAGGATGGGCTTGATCGTGAAGAAAATCTGATTTAGGGTTTTGATCGTGAGCTCTGGTTTAGGGTTTTGATCGTGAAGAAAAATAGAAAAGTGATGATATGAATTTTTGATATTTATTATAAAACTACCTATGAAAGCGCTTTTAAAAGCGCTTTCTAAAGGTCATCTATAACAACACTTTTACATTAAAAAGCGCTTTCGTAGCATATCCTATAGCAGCCCTTTTAAAAGCGCTTTATAAAGGCCAGCTTTAGCAGCGCTTTAGAAAAGTGCTTTCTAAGGCTGACCTTTAGCAGCGCTTTTGAAAAGCGCTTTCTTAAGGTACCCTCTGAAAGGCCAGCTTTAGCAGCGCTTCCCAAAAAGCGCTTTCTAAGGGTGACCTTTAGCAGCGCTTTTGAAAAGCGCTTTCTTAAGGCACCCTTTGAAAGCGCTTTTTTAAGAGAATTTTTTTTAAAACCTACAGCAGCGCTTTTTTCCAAAAGCGCTTTCTTTTATGTGCTGCTAAAACTTATTTTTGGCGTAGTGATTCAACACAACTAATTCTTCTATACAACAACTCATGATGCAACATAAAATGTGACTTGATTTTTATGCACATGCACGTGGTACCTACGGGATAATCTGCAAATAAATAGAGGCATCAACAAGGCATAAGCCTTCAACTTAATATTTTGTCAATCTAGGCCAACTTAACGAGCATCAACTCCAACTTGATATGTGATGTATGCGACACAACATGAATGTAGCAACAACAACAACAAACAACAACTCAACATAAATCAACATTGGCCATAATCCTATAACATTAACAACAATTCAACATCAACTCAACATAAATCAATGTTGGACATAAGCCTATAACATCAACAACAATTCAACATCAACTCAACATAATTCAACTTTTTCCACAAGCCTACAACTTATCTGCCAAGAATTAGAGGCATTTCAACAACATCAGTATATCCTACAACTTCGCGTCGTCAACAATATTGACATTATAACAACATAGTAAAATTCACAAATACAATCGAAACCCATTGCAATAACACTACATAATTATTCAGCTATATGTCTATATTTGGCTATTAGACATTCTGTGATGGTTCCTCTAATATTAACCTGTTGTAACTATTATATAAGCTAGTACTGCTATCAACAAATTCTACTACTGCTAGTACTACTAATTAATTCTCTATTGTTGTTTTATTGCTAATAGCTTTCTGATAAGGTTCCTGCAATTACATCCTACTACCATGAATTATCTCTTCCATTGTTTTAATGTTAATAGCCTACAAATTGGTTTTAGCCAATCAATACAGGAAACCCAACAAATTCATCACTTCCTGCAACTTAATAATTGTCCCTGCTAAGCATTTTGACTATGTCATCTATTAATCCTACCTACTACATATGCTAAGCTACAATTTATTTACTCCGGTAACTTACAAATAGTCTCTGCTATTATTTACTGATTCTGTTACTTATTACTGTTTACTCTTCTACTTAATTGAACTTACTGCTAACACACATTTACTATTTACTAATAATTAGAATTGATAAAGTAACAGGTCCAGGAACAACAGACAGTACAATTGAAAAATAGAGTTTTAGGGACGTGCCCCTCGTCACACCTAAGGTGCCCCTCAGCACAAAGATAAAAGGAAGTGTCGCTTGCCATGGAGTTGTGCCGCTCAACACACTCCTCTCCAAACCATGCCTGTGGGCATGCTCGTATGCCCCTCGGCACAGAGTGTTCTGACGCAGTTTCTTCACAGGCTTACTGATTCCAACACAAAATTCTCTAATCTTCCTTCGATTAACAGTATTTCTACAACAACATGATACAACACAGTATTTCTTCAACATAGAAACATAACAACCATATCAATAATATTATAATTTCCAACAACAAATAGTTAATTCTGCAAACCATTCAGGAACATCTACAACATGATAACATACAATTTTAGAAACAGCAACAACAACATGGGCACATCAACATTACACCAACCCAATTCCTACATAATATGCATCATAATTCCCATTATAGATTCAGAACCCCACCCTTACCTTGAATTGAAGGTTGCTCTACAATTTTCCGATCGAACCTTGCTTTGCCTTTTTTCCTTGTTCCTCTTCTCTACCACTTCCTACATTATTGCTCCAAGACTTCTTATTTTTCTAATTAACCTAATTTCCCATATCAACTTAACCTTATTTCATTAATCACATTTGGGCCTACTTACACACCCACACCTTACTTCGTACCACCATATAACTAAGCACAACAACTTAATCTTATATTATTCCATTAATTCCAACATTATTATTATTAATCAACTAATTAATTAATTAATAATAATCTAACAACTTATACCAACAATTCTCAACATCTCACAACTTAAACAAATAATCCAAAAATAATTTAATTAAATAATTAATTAAGTTATCGGGCGTTACAATTGTCAGCTGAGTAAATCAAGAGAAGAAATCATCAGAAGGCTGCAAAAGAGATAGAGATCTTGCATGGACATAATGCTAGGCGGATCAACTCTAGAAAGAGAAGACGCAAGTTCTCAGAAGCATGAATGGGATAAAATTTCTTAACCTTCAAGAATCACTTGAGAAGTTCTTAGAAATAGACCCACGAAGCGACATCAGGTGTTATCCAAACTCACTCTTATATTTTATGATTTAATTGAATGATTGATTCGACGAGACATTTGTCTGCACCTATTCATCATTACGCTGTAAAGTGTCATGACATGCTTTGAAATGTTGTCTTCAAAATAATTATAGGTCATTATTATTTTCTTTGTGTGTAAGATTCCACTTTATTAGTAACCCTTTTCAAATTCCTTTGTAAATAATCACTCATTCACTCTCACACACTTTTGTCACTCACTCTTAAATTGTTCCTTGTTCAAACCTAAAAATAAATAAATTCCCAAAGTAGTTATGAATTCTCAAAACAAAATCGTTCATGAAAGGCCTCCACTTACTCACTCCAAACCTTTTCCTCATCTCCTATCAATATCACATGGGCACAGTCAAGAGAATATGGAAGAACAACCCTATGATGCTCCTGAAGTCACCTTGTCCATATACTTGGATTCCTTAAACGTTCTTTGTGAACCTCTTGTGGATTTCCAAAATATCAAGGATAACAATTTTGATCTTTTAGCTAATGTAATGAAGCAAAGATGGGAAAACTACTTCAATTTTCTAAATGGACTTGTTCTCCCCCATCTTGTGAGATATTTTTAGATTCATGCAAAATCATCCACCTACAATGTATTTTTGTTTATTAAAGGAAAGAAAACCATTATCAATAAACAAATCATTGCAAGAGTTCTTGATCATGATGGGAAATGAATAAGATGTTATGAAGCAAATAGTAGATGGTCGGATGTGGTAGAATTTTTCAAGCTATCTTCAAAAGAAAAAGGCTTCTAAGACAGATGGTCTTCATGATAATCTAAGGATTTGGGATAAAATCCTTGTGTTGACGATTATTCAAGAATATCCAAGGAAATATGAAGCCTGCATACTTGGAGATCTTTTATATCTACTGTATTTCATTTTCTCGAGTTTTTGTATAAATCTTCCCTCCCTTCTGTTTTATCATTTCAGAGATAATGTGAGAAAGATAACAGGAGGAAGTGATAGGAAGAAGCGTTACATTCCTCTAGGAAGATTCATCTCGTGCATCTTAAAAGTGAGTATTGAACTGAAATATATTGATGAAAAAGACCTTGAGATGACTTTTGGGGAACCCTTTAATGCTGCAAATCTGGTAGAAATGGGGATTATGGAAAAAGTATCTAAAGCACCAGAAGAAAAGAATACGGATGTTGAAATTTCAAGTAAATCTCCACGGATCATAACCCAGAATAAAAATGATAGTATGAAGGTTATGATTTCCTTCATGAATTCCAGCATAGAAACGGACCATGTTGAAGCAAGAAATTGGAAGGGTAAGAAGCCACATATCTTTCCGCCGGATGTGAATCTATCTAGTAAGAAAAGACTGAGTATTGAAGCTATGTTTCAAGATTCTGAGTCTTCTCAGAAAAAGAAGAAATAAAATAAAAAGGAGCTTCAACTGAAAACACTACCACATTAACTACAACTATACATTCCCCATCTTGTTACAAGCCATTTAATTCCCTCTCTACTGCCATTCCTTCAGGTTTTGATATAAGGAATATTGTTTCAACTATCTATTCATCCTTTCCACTATACTCCACAACTATTACCACCTCACCACCTCCAAAATCTACAGTTTCATTTACTACAACCATTTCTCAAACAAATCCTTCAGAAGCTGCTATTCTAACTACCTCTATCGCACCAATCACATTTTCAACCCGTCCCTCTAAAATATTTTCTCATTTTAATACAAATAATTCCTCTACTACCATCACTCCACCCTACAAATATCAACAACCTTATTAGAAGCTTCTGGTCCTTCCTCACCAAATCCTATCGGCAATCAAAATTCATCAATCATCTCAACTGAACCAGAAGAGACTCCTTCTGAAGAAATAACTTTTGACTATCAAAGTCCTGATACATCAAATCTGTGTCTTGAAAATGTCATCTCGCTTTTCAAAGAAAATGCTTTGGGAAAAATTGAAAAACTCTATAACTTATCTGGCTCAAGTATTGATTCATCTTATCTGGACAACACCTAGGACGAGTTTAACAGATGGATAAATGTTGAACTTCTCAGAATCTAGAATCTTTCTGATCAGACCAAAGATAAGTATGTTATTAAAGCAAAAGAAAGAGCTCTAGCTCTGGAAGCTAATAGAGCAGATGAGAAAGAGGCCGCAAAAAGAGAAGATTCCAGAAAGGAACAAGATGAGAATGAAGAATTTTCTAGAAAAAGTTCTGGCTTATTTTCGAGGCTTCTAAAGTCAATGGAGGAGATGCAGAAGGAATAATTGACAGATAGAGAGATGTTGGCCAATCAAATAGAATTCAACATCTTCATTAAGGATAGAAAGTTTGAAAAAAATAACCAGAACACTTCTTCACCTTAGGCAGCTTAGTATCATTAAGTTATGTTTGAATGTTTTTTTTCTTAACTTAGCTATTATATTTTCTACTTCATGCATGTTACTGTTTGTTTTCTCAATCAATAAAAATATTGAAATCTTTTTGCTGATAAGAAAAGTTTATTAGTAAAATCTCTTCATGTTTCCTATGTCCTCTAGCTTGCAAATTACATTTGTTTTCTTTCTCTTCTTATATTTAGTTTTAAGTCCATCGAGTTTAGTTTGATTGCATTACGTAAGAAAAT
The DNA here is from genome assembly GCA_948472305.1 of Vicia faba. NCBI lineage: Eukaryota > Viridiplantae > Streptophyta > Magnoliopsida > Fabales > Fabaceae > Vicia > Vicia faba. The sequence goes on from OX451739.1 coordinate 727,211,136, forward strand.
CAATTCTCTTATTGGTTCCTTATAATGTTGTCTTTCGATTATTATCTGTTACATTTTCTTGTTTGTTTTGTTGTTAATCACTTTGTACTTTGTGACTGTATGAATTCAAGTCTTCTGCTTTGTATTTTGAATTTAATCAGATGTGCTTAAGAACATCTCAAAAATCAATTAAGCATCTCTTATATCTTTTTTATTATGAAAAAAAGGGGGAGAAAGAGTAGTGATTTTGATTAATATCCATTCTCTAAACCCTATGATTTACATGACATTCTAACAAGTTACAAACTGCAAATTTACTTAGAATGTGCATGATTGCTACAAGAACATTGTGAATGAAACATTGCATTCACTCTGATAAATCAAGTTCTGATAAAGAACGACCATTGTTTCAAATGGTCTAAGAAAGCATGGATAATCTGATAAGCTTTAATGTTAAATCAATTATGTTAATCAGATTCAGAAAGGATAACAATGCTCTTAAGCTCTGAAAGATCATAAGCTTATGATTCAGGGGGAGATTATTTATCCTATGGGGAGTTTTCTAAACTCTTATATTAATTTGTTTATGATTTAATCCTATATAATTGTTCCATCAAAATACATGGTTTTTTCATCAACAAAAAAAGGGAGATTGTTAGAACAGGATTTGGATCTGTGTTTAAATCTTTGTGTTTTGATGATAACAATGCATATATTTTATGAGAAACAATTTTAGTTCTAATAAGTTTCTTGAATGTTCATAAAGATATTCTAATTGATTCAGGATTGATGTCTGGAGAATCAAAAATACACCAAGCACATCAAAAAGACTGTTCACATCTATTTCTGAAGAAACATTAGTAGGTTAGAAGAATGTTAAATGTTCATCAGAAAGAGGATCATGTGTGTACTTCTCAACAAGTTGCTGCTTCAGAATTCACATATAATCAAGAAGAAAGAGTTTATGATCAGTTGTTGCTTCAAGATCATAAATCAAGAGTGTACAAGAAACAAGCCTCTGATGCAAAGGTCAGAAGTCAAGACTAGTACATCAGAAAAGCCGATGCTTACAATTCTGAAGACGAAGTCAAGATTCTGAACACATATAGAGAAGGCTTATACTTCAGAATCATAATTCAAGACTTGTTCATCATAAGAGTTTCTGCTCAAATCTCTGAATATAAAGTCAATATTTTGAAGACTCGAATAGTTCATTGAATATGCACTTTAATTCAACATCAAAAGTATTCCATCAAAAGAAAATATGAAAGAAAGAAATATCTCCTGGACTCAATTCAAATAAATGTCATATATTCCATCAGAAGACAATATTAAAGGATGACATCATCTCTATCCAATCTACTCAACATAAGAACTATTGTGATTGTTTCTAAAGAAACACCAGCAATTCTAAGGAATGTTGAATGTTCATCAGAAAGGGAATCAAGTATGTTCTCACAAAAGTGTCACTATCAGAATCAAAGATATCAGATACCAACAGAAAGAAATCATGATCAAACACCAAGATAAAGCTGACATAAGTTGTTGCCTCCAGCTCAATCCAAAGATCAGAATTTAAGAGATTAGAAAGAAAGGAATTCAATGTAAAAATCAGATGATTGATATAAGCTTCTTCTTCAAAAATCATACATCAGATATGCATCTCAGAAAAGATGATTATCAAAGATCAAGACAAGATCAAGAAACAGTGGATCAGAAAAGCTTTCACTTTAAGACTTGTTCCTCAGATAAGTTGTTGCTTGTTTATCTGAAGACAATGTTCAAACATTTGAAAGAATCTGACTCTACAACAAAGAAGAATCTTTTGTATCATTATCACTCCTTAATAAGAAATCAATCCAACAAGAACAAAGAATCAAAGCTCAAGTATTCAAATACTTGTTCATTAGAAAGGCCATTCTCTCAATACCTGATTACATGATCGAACATCTGAAATTTTTTGATATTATCATAAAAGCTTTCACATACAATGACAAGACTTGTTTCTCAAATAGGCTATTGTCAATTATTCTGAAGACAAGAATCCACTTAAAATATTCTGTAAGAAAACATCTTCTCAACAAAATCTTCATCTCTCAGTTTAGATAAGAAATATTCCTTCAAGACTAGTTCTAGATCAAAAGAAAAGCTTTGTGTTTCATATAGGCTATTTCCCATAATTGTGAAGACAAGAATTAGTTCTGACCACTCTGATGTTCCTGCGCTACAACAACAAAATAGTTTTTGAACTAATCATCAGCCATTCATCAGAAGAACGAAGACAAGTGATTGATCTCTTTTAAGCTTAATACTTTAGAATCAGAAAGTACATCATCAGAAGATAAAGATCAAGAAACTTAGTCAAGAAGAATACAGTACAAACAGTACACCCAAATTAAACTATCATGATATTGGTTGTACTATTCAAAGAATTTGTCTCCCACATTTCATGCTAAAAGTTGCATGTAGCATGCTAAGGAAAGTGATGTTTCTTACCGTTCCAAAACTCTGCTGAATATATCAGTTGGGAATCAACCGTTGGAAGGAGAAAGGACTTTTATATCCTTACAACAACTCTTTTTAAAGGATATAAAAGGAGATAAATGAAATGAAGAAATTTGCCAGAAAAGTCACGGTAGCAGATGTTGTTGGAGTTGTTACACTAAACATGTTGAAGCTAACCAAAAATAAAGAAAGAAGAAGAAGAAGAATTCTACAAGATGATACTCAAATTTTTATCAAATACATCTTGGTAGAAATATGAAGAAACAAGGAGTTGTTGCTCATATCTTGCTCAACGAAGAAGATGAATACAAGAACACTACAAGATACTACACTCAAATTTAGATTATATTCATCTTTATAGACTCATGTAAACACAAGAGTTGTTTCTCATATTGTGTTATATGTTCAGCCCTTCATGTAAATTGTTTGTACACAAGATTTGTTGCTCATGATTTTGTCAAGCAATCAGGACTTAATCATTTGTGTAATATGCTTAGAAAGAAGCAATCATGTAAACACAAACTTTATCAACTGAATACTGATGGTTCCTTGAGAGACTCGATTGAGTTAGGATTCTCAAGAAGACATTGGATGTGGTCATTATAGATTAAATCCTCTTAAGAAAGACTAGGTTGGTCAGATTTCTTAAGGGGTCCTTGATTGTTATATCTCGTGGAGATCGCTGAGCGTATCATTATATTGTTCCATGAGAGACTTGGTTGAGTCAGGATTCTAAAGAAGGCATAGGTTGCGGTCTTTGCAGAATTAGCAATAAGAATCAGCTGAACTTGTTTGGATTGTCAGCAAGGTTGATCAGACTTATTATGGTAAATTGTAATTAGATTTAGTTATAGTGGATTAAGTCCTTTTTGAAGGAAAAATCACCTAAGGGTGATGGAAAAGTGTAGCCTAGTTAATGGTGAACTTTATAAAGTTAATGTGTCTCTTTATATGTCTAGCATTCTATATTCTTACATAGTTTTATCAAATTGTTTTTAAAAAGGAAATCTTTTGAAAACCCAATTCAAACCCCGCTCTTTCTTGTGTTTTTCTCTACCTTCAGTTATGAGAAGTCGAAGTAAGACTAAATGGATGAAGGCCATGGATGATAAGATAAAATATCTTCATGATAATCACACTCGGGAGCTGATCAAGAAACCTACTGGAGCCAAGTTAGTCATTTGTAAGTAGATTTTCAAGTTTAAGGAAGGAATTGAATGAGTGGCGTTGAATAGATACAAGGAAAGATTGGTCGCAAAGGGTTTCACTCAAAAAGAAGGTGTCAACTTCAATTATTTATTCTCTCCAGATGTGAAGCACGAGTCCATTCAAATGTTACTTAGCATGGTGGCACAATTCGACCTAGAACAGGAACAAATGGATGTGATGACTGCTTTCTTGTATGGAGATCTAGATGAAACAATCCTATTGAAGCAACCTGAAGGGTATGTAGAAAGGGGAAATCAAGATTATGTGTGAAAGCTGGACATGTCATTATATGGTCTGAAACAATCTCCTCGATAGTGGAATAGGAGATTCTACAAGTTCATGGCACACATAGGTTTTATTAAGAAGTCAGTTAGACTATTATGTTTACTTTAGATTTGGACCTGGAAATTAATTTGTTATTTAGTTATTTTATGTGGATGATTTTCTCATGGAAAGCAACAATGTCGAGGACGTAATGAAGGTGAAGGTTGAACTCAATAAGGAAATCAACATGAAGGATCCGAGAGCTGCTTTCAAGATTCTTGGGATTGACATTTAAAGAGATAGAAAACAATCAAAATTATGCCTATCTTAAGATACATATCTAAGGAAGATTCTCAACAAGTTTCGTATGTCGAATTCAAAGCCTGTTGTGACTCCGACAAACCCTCAATTCAAGCTGAGTATAGATCAGTGTCCCAGTACTGAGGTTGAAAGAGCTTATATGAATAACATCCCATACGCTAACATAGTAGGTTCTTTGATGTATGATATGGTATGTGCCAGACCCGACATAACATATGCAGTAAGTCTTGTAAGCAGGTACATGACAAATCTTGGAAAGGCTCACTAGCAAGCATTGAAGTGGATTCTAAGGTACATAAATGAGTATTTGAACATAGTACTAATTTATGGTGGAGCTTATGGTGAAGATAGTAAAATAGTAATCGAAGGATATGTTGACTCTAATTATGTAGGTTGTATGGGTTCCAGAAAATCTATTTTTAGATATGTGTTCATTATGTTTGGCTCGACAATTAGTTGGAAAGTGAAACTTTAAAAGGTTGTCCTTATCAAGCACTGAAGCAGAATATAATACCCTAATTGAAGTTGTGAAAGAAGCATTATGGCTTGAAGGTTTTGCTAAGGAGCTGAAACTTCAAGGCTGAGTTATCACTGTTAAATGCGACATTTAAAGTATAATACATCTGTCAAGGAATTTAGACTATCATGAGCGAACCAAGCACGTTGATGCGAGGTTGCATTTTGTCAGAGGGGTAATCGAGCATGGAGAAGTCCAAGTTATGAAGATTTTGACAGATCATAATGTTGCTGATGTGATCACCAAGACTTTCCCAAGTTGAAATTTTTTCCACTGTATGTAGTTGATTAAGTTGCATGAAGAAAGCTAGTTTATTCCCTTGTTGTTATAGAGTTTGTTCCAAGGTGGATATTTGTGAGATATTCGATCGAACTCTAGTTTTGTCGAAGGGGTAACTTCTGGTCTGACAAGAATTAAGCATGAGGTTGAAGCTTGTTCGCATGCTGCTATCAAAATAGTGTGTGTTATTGTCGAAGTTGTTCTAACATGCATTAGTTGATATTTGCTAGGTTTGTTAGTATGTCGAATTAGGCCTGTCTAATATGCCAAATTGTTTAAGTTAGCTTGTTCCCTAAGTTAGCTTGTAATGGGTCTGTGTGTAAAAGCCAATTAGTTTAGTGTGTTAGTTTTCTTATAAATAGCATACTAGTTTATCATCATTGCAACAATGCAAATCCTAATTAGGATGAGAGAGGTTATTTGTCATTTTGTAACATTTGTAATCTTGTTTCAAAGATAAAGTAAAGAATAACAGTTTATAACCAATTCATTGTGTTTTTCTTGCTTCCCTTTTTCCTACCCTTGTGGGTTTCTTGCCGAATAAGAAACCTATTATACTCTTTTCTTGGTATTGTTTTTCAAAACACAAGGTGTGCTAGGAAGTGGAAAATTGAAGAAAATAGAATTTTGTGATCATTACAAACTAATCAAATATCATAGGGTGACGTTTGAGAGTGACAAGCATTAGTAGACTATTTGAGTATGCTCACTTGAATCTACGAGGTCCGACAAGGGTGGCCACTGATAGGGGTGGTTTCTATTTTCTCATTGTTATTAGTGATTTTTATAGAAGAGTATGAGTCTATATTATGAAAAATAAAAGTGACACCTTTGAAAAGTTCAAAGAATGACATAGTCTTATAGGAAATCAGTTGGGAAATAAATTGAATGTTGTGAAAACTGAAAAATGGAATGGAGTTTGTTTTAGATCAATTTAATGAGTTTTGCAAAAAAAATTAATAAGAGGCATAAGACTGTTGTTGGAACACCTTAACAAAATGGACTAGTTAAACACATGAATATGACCATTTTAAAGAAGATAGGGTTACCACACAGTTATTTTTGTGAAGTTGTTGATAAGATAACTTGCTATATCAACATATATCCATCTATAGAGATAGACCTCAAGATACCTTTGGTAGTTTGGAGTGGGAAATAGACAGACTGCTCTAATTTAAAAGTCTTCAGGGCTTTGGCGTTTAGGCATATCAAGGAAGAAAATCTTGATGATATGGTTGTGAAGTGTTTCTTCATTGGTTAATATGAAGGTGTGAACAAACTATGGAAGATGGAACCTGGAGGATTAAAATTTATTATAAATAGGGATGTCACTTTCGTTGAGGCCCGTATGGGGATGGAGTGAAAAGTCGACCGAGAAATGAAATAATCATAAACTATAATAGAGAAGATGTAGTTTGAGATAAAAACTATAAAGTGAGGGATAACTTATGAATTATCTAAACTATTAGTTGGCATGTGATAACGTAGGAGTTTGTACCACCTTAGAGACACAATTATACTTATTTTAGTGCTAGGCTTTGAAAGTGGTTGAAAATTTGCAAGACTCGAGAAAAAAGACCTTCAAAAAAACATTTGAAAGAAAATATAGTCAAAGATGGTTGAAGGCGGTGAATGACGAGATATCTTTGATAATTAAGAATCATATTCAAGAGCTTGTGAGACATACTAAGCAACAAAGGGTGGTTGAGTGTAAGTGGTTCTATGAGAAGAAGGAAGGTGTTATTGATACTAAAGAACCAAGGTTTAAGGAAATACATATTGTAAATAGGTTTACTCATTTTGAAGGGATTTATCACAATGAGATCTTTTCATTTGTGGCAAAACATTGTTTTATAAGGATAATCATGATAATAATCAATATGAACATCAAACAACTTTCTTATATGAATATCTTGAAGAGAAAATCTACATGGAACAACCTAACGGTTTTGTAGATGACAAGTAAAAGGTATGTTTGCTAAAGAAATATTTTATACGTTGAAATCAAGCCCAAGGCAATGGTATTGTCAATTTGATGAATTTCTTTTTAAACATGGATTTTAGTAGTAATGTCATTTGTGTATACATATTGAAAAGTGTTCTGGATTGGGCCAACAACTGTATGCGGCCCAATTCAGACGTGATCTTGAACAACCTAAATTCATTAGCCCAATTAGCTTAGAATAATGAGGGGCATACTTTTTCTTCTGCCCGACAGATTTGGTCGATTTCCCGCCTAACAGGAAGACAACTAGATCATGTTTATCCGCGGCTGCATCCCTGCTCATGGAAATGGCTAGTTCCAGGCATCTTCGCCCGTGATAACGGCTAGTTTTGAGCACTTCCATCCAGGGTGTCAAGCACAATTTACTCGTCCCTGGTAGTTACTTATTTTTCAGGGCCTGATATCCAGACCCAAAAATAGGGACCAATGGCCTAGCGTCGGGGGCATTATATAAACCTTCACACTTGTGAGGGTCAGATATTCAATATTCACTTCTAAAAACCCTAAACTCTCTCTCATATCTCTTTGCACTCTTACTTACTTGAGCATTAAAGTGCCTTGCAGGTACACACCCTCATCCTCATTTCCAGCATTGTAGACGCATATATCAGTCTATTACAGGTTTTGATCATCTGTAAGATTAGTGGCGCTGTTTGTGGGAAACTACTTTCCCCATATTACTTTCCTGAGAAACTAAAGATCAAAATGACTTTTCCATATTCAAATAATGACTGATCAAAATGACAGCTTTCTCATTGGAAAAACTGTATTCTCCCTTGTCCGCAAAACAGACATAGACGAAGAAGCTCATCTCCACGAAGATATTCCCTTGAGAGATGGCATCACCATGTCTCCATCCTCTAACGATGTCGAGGATAATGATGTCCACTTCTTGGAAGCCACCAAGTCCAAGAAGATGCACCACTCATATTCCAACCTGTTTAGGTACCGGCCAACACTGACCCAGCCATGGCGGCATTGCTCGCTGCATTAATTAAAACCAACATTATGATTCTGCAACACAATAATAGGATCGAGGCCTTGGAGAAAACACGCCGCTCAAGATCTCACCCAAGGAGATACAGGTGACGTGGGTCTCGCAGCCCATCACCAATACGACCAAGTCGTCGTTCTACACTCAAAAAACCAGAAACCTCGCTAATCAAGAAGTGTGAGTGTTGTACCCCAAAATTTTCCCTCCTATTTTCACTCAAAACATACTCCTAGAGATCCTCAATTGCTCAAGTTGACTAAGGATTGACCAGACAAATCCTCCTCCTAAGACAATGAGCCTCAAATTAGGGTTTCACTCTTCATCAAGATGTTTGATTTCCAAGGGTCCCAAATGGTTTCCATTGCCCTAATATGGCCTCAAGATCATCCATGCCAAGTTTCATGTCTTGCACAGGAAATTTGCTCAGTCAATTGCTCAAATGCCTGAAAATCAACTATACTAGGTAAAAAGTCAAATGTGGCCCACATACAGTCAAACTTCAAGATTTTTGGTCAACATCAACATTTTGAAGTGATATCCATAATTTGATCAAGGGTTGATCATGATTTCTCAAGGAATGCTCCTAATTCATCAAAACACAAAAGTTGCTAAATTATGGTTCCTATAGGAAAAGTCAACCAAACTTTGACCAGACATAACTCTCTCATACTTTATCAGAAATTTCTCATCCAAGGCTCATTTTGAAGAGAATCCAATTACCTAAAACTCATATTCAGCCCTCAAGTTCAAGAAATGCACTCATATAAAGATATAAATTCAGACATTATAGGTCATTTTTAAAAGTCAACAAAAACACCTTTTAGGTCAAAGCTTCTTACATGAACATGGAAGATCCAATTTAGATTAAACCAAAGATGTTGCTTAAGGGACATCCTAAGCTTTCTAAAAAGTCCAGGAACACCCTCATAGGGTTAAAATTGAGAGAGATATGCATTGTCAAAGTTGACCAATTTTTGGAAAAATGCATGAAGCAAATATTGACCAAACTTGGATTTTTTTTTTCAAATGGGCTTATCTTTTAGAGTTTGAAACTAATTCCTAACATGGTCCACGACTTCTAAGCCTACCCATACATTTTTTCTACTATTTATGCTATTTATTTTGATATTTTATTCATTAAAATTCATAATTAAATAAATAAATAATAGAAATAATGTAAATTTTGATGTGTATCCATTTTGGGCAAGTTTTATGTTGGTTTATGTCAATTGATTTCGTGCAATAACCCTTAAAATATGTCCAGGTTCATCCACATGTGAAAATGGCATGAAATCATCAAATATGGCATTTTTTTCAAATTTTGATCATGGTCTTAAAACACAACATTATGAGGGAGATTTTTTTCATGCTTTCTTGTCTCCTCATTCTCCTCTATAAATACAGAGCCATGCAAGCCTGAAAGACACGAAATTCCTTTTCAAGAAAGCTCTACAAAATTCTCAAAAAAATTGCTAAAAGTTGCAAGAGTTCGCAGCTATATTCCCAGGTGCTATTAGTCCAAACAAGTGGGCAAATCACATTTCTGAGTCTTCCAGGAGTCTACTCAGGCCTCTTGCCAAGCCAGTCCACGCCCAAAACAGCTGCACCAAGTAGCTCTGGTTGGGTAAAAATTCTTAACTACAAACTCTCAATTCTTATGTTTGAAATGGATTATAAGCGTTCATGCATGTTCATACTAATGTTTATAATGTTTTAGAACCATTGCTTTTAAGTTTTGACGCATGAATCTAAAAATTCCAGATCTAAAGCCTCAAAGTCGCGTCCCCGTGGTGCACTCCAAGACGTTATCCACACTGGATCCAGCGTAGAACCGGGCTTTGTCCAGTTTGGGCTTTTAATTTTGCTTCTTTCTCACCCCTCATTTTCATTTTTGCAGCGCGGCCCATTTTTCTTTTTTTCTTTATTTATTTTCTTTTATTTCAATTATTTTCCTTTTATTAAAAAAATCCTAAACATCATAAAATCAAGAAATCACAAAAAAATGTAGAATTAGTTTATTCTCCCTTATTTATTAAAATTAATTTTGAAAATAGATTAGTTTAATTAGGATAATTTGGATTATTTTCATAATTAAAATTAGCTAGAAATTAGGTTTAAATTGCAAGTTAATTATTTTTTCTCAAATAAAAATACAAAAATATTAGGTTATTTAGAATTAATTTCCTTTCATTTTTAACTTAATGTTTTTCCTAAAAAATAAAAAAAAATAAAAAAAAATAACAAAAAATGTTTTCTTTCATTAATTAAGTTTTCTTAGAATTTAAACTTTAATTCCCGTATTTAATTTTTCGCGCGCATTTTCTTCTTTCGCACTTTTATATTCTTGTACATATCAATGTAGCCAAACTATAAAGCATTTTTATTGTTTTCCTTTATATTTCTCCCGGTTTTGGACTTGTAATTAAATATCTCTCCCCGAAGCCATGTAATAGCGTGGGAATTTATGTTTCCGCACTTTATATTTTTGTACATATATTAACTGTTAGATGTGTGGCTAATAGGATTGCATGAACAAGATAAAACTAATCGCTAGAAAACTAAACACAAAGACTAATATATCTGAAATCAAACACACTCGCACATACGCACCCCTAGGTTATCCCAACTTCGGTTGCCTTCGAAAAACGGTCGTGAAATATAGGGAGTTTTAGTGGTTGCCATCTAGTCTCAAAAGATCAAAAATGACCCATTCGAATGTTGCCTCGGAAAGATCTTTTAGACTTTAGGGTAACTACTAAGGTTTCCTAACCATTGCTTTAGTGATCGTAATCGTCCCTTTCGATTGTCCCTTAAACTCCAACGATGGAGCTACCTACTCCTTAATAGTAGGATAGCACCGTCTAAAGGAAATAAGAAAATGAATAGCCTTTTTCGAGTAGGTAGAAACTCTTAAGTACTTGCTCAAACAAACTTTTACACCATACACTTTCAAACAAACTTTTCAAACTAAAGTTTTCAAAAACACTTTATCACACTCTTGAGGACTGATACAAGGGTTACCATAAAGTGAATCGTCGTACTAAGGAAATTTCAAAAGTTTTTCAAAGCACACAAACACACAAAAGCAATTTAAAAATGAGCAAGTACCTAAGAGCCCATGGAAAACCACAGATAGAAAGGGTGTTAATCTACCTCCGTACTCAGAAACATCTCGAAAAAGGTTTTTTCTGTTCTTTTTACCCTTTCCTTTTTTGGATGAAATAAAATATGGTGGCGACTCTTGCTTACCGTACATTTGCAAACAAAAAATGAAAAACCAGTAGTAACAAAAAACAGTCAGTTCTGCCACTGTATCATAGAACTTGCGACTCTTCTGGGGAATTAATAAAGTGAGGCTTACCTTAGGATCTAGGTTATTCTTAATTGCTTCTTTGGCTTGTCTTGTTTGATTTACTTTTAAGGGTATCTGTTTGGGTTGTTTGGATCCTAAACCCGGATCAGGGAATTCCTTTTAGGTAAGTAGCAATAAACTGTGAGGGAGTTATACGGGGTATACCGACACAGTTGAAATAGTAGCTACGTTGATGCGATACTTTGGTGTGTACTGGTAGCCTTTGAGTAATCAAGGAGAATACGGGGCCACTGTGTGGTATCATAAAGCGTCAACTGACCTCAGCACCTTAATTGACCAACTTGGCTTTTAGGACGTAGTGAGATAGCCGTCTTTGGTGTAAACCCAAAGTCGGTTGATACTCGATGCTACACTCATTGAGGTTTGACTCTTGAGTTTTGTTTGGTGGCAAGTCAATTATCTATCAGAATGAAATTTGGGGGAAAGATCGGTGATATTGAGATCCCTTAGAACCCGGTTACTATATTTAGGACAGGTTGAACCAACCCAACTTCAAGAGGGTACTTGCCTATGGAATCCATGAAAGCCTAAACCTAAGGCTACTTGTGTGACTCGTTTGCTTTCTTTGCCTAACAATTTGAACTCATTACAAGTTTTGTTTGTATTCCTTGCAGGACCTTGTTTATATAAATCTAATAAATTGGTTTCTTACTTTGCATTCTTGCTTGATGCCTAGCATACACATCATAGCATCATAACATGACATATCATACTAACAATTTCAAGGATCTCGAGGGCCTATAATGCAGGATATGATGAACAAGACGTCTAGCAAGGGGAAAGGGGATTTATTTTCCTCTGGCCAATGTCGTCAAAAGACCAAAACACGATAACTTGAGTCAGGGGCTATGACCCACTCGATATGGTGAGCTTGACTCTCATATAAGGACACTCAACGATATGAAGTTCTTCAATCAAATCTACAAACTTTAACTGCTGACATCTTCTTGTTTACCCCGCAGATCCTTGAAAACATTGCATACATATATCATACATATCATTGCATAAGCAGAATTCAAAGCAGGACTCTCATGTTCTGGCTGTTTATTTCAGCAATGGCTCTCAAACAAGAAAACAGAGATCCCCAAACTCAAGAGGCTCATTTCAGGGAAATGTTCCTAAACCTATCCAAGGGGCAAGAAGAGTTGAAAACACTCCTCGCTGGGAACTTGGTCAAGAAAAGTCCTGAAGTAGAGGCAATGAGAACCTAGATGCTGGGGCAGATGGCTCTTATCCAAGGCCTATCCCGGGGACAAGAAGAGCTGAGAGCCATCTTCAACCAACTTCATCAAGATGGATACAACCGTATGAAGAAAACAGTCGAGGTCGAGGATCAGGTCGTTAGTCAGCCACTGATGAGACAAGGAGTTGGTTTGGTGAAGAGTGGACCTTTCCAAATTGCTGCTACGTCGCAAGCCCAACAATAATCCCACCAACCACAACGGGGTAATCAGCAAAAGCAAGACAAGCCCAAGAGACAATTCACCACAATCAATATGTCACTAGCCCAAGCGTTACAACACATGTTGAAGGCAGAGTTGATTACGTTAAGGGCTCCTTTGCGAAATCCCAATACTTTTACTCCTAGTTACCACCCCGACAAAAGGTGTGCATACCATTCTGATAGTCATGGACATGATACGAATGACTATTAGGCATTGAAAAATAAGATTCAGGACCTGATTAATGAAGGAGTGCTGGAGTTCACATAAGGTTATCAGACTAAAGTCTTCTGCCATACCTCCAAGGCACGCCATCTGAAGTGACAAGATCAGACAGGGAGGCTTTTGTTCATTAGAATTTTCAACTTGTAATTTTCTTTTGATTGTTCGAACATCTATTCATGTCAATCTCTGTTACTTTATCAATGCATTGCATATGTCTGTTTTGAATCAATTCATTCGTATTCACTATATTTAAACTGCTTCCCTTTTTGTGATATTCAACTCTCTATCAAAAGCTCTAATCCTTTAGAGGGAGGATGACGAAAATGATACCACAAACTCTACAATATGCTTTTGAACAGATCTTGCTAATGGTGTACAGGCATTGTTTCAAATCCTAAACAGTGGAGTAATAAGGAAGATAATCCCTATTCAACCCCTTTGAGCCTAAGAGGTAGGAGTTTTTCTTTTCACACAAATTAAAACCCTTAATCATAACCTAGGGCAAGGTAGTTTTCTCAGTTGATTCATATGCGCATTCAGTCGCAATATTCTACTTCATACATAATGAATGGCATCGAAGACGTCCTTCCAAATCAGAAGATGGTGATGGTTCCGCATTATCATTAAGAACAAGAAGTCATTATTTTTCAAAAGAAAAGCCCGCTAAGTCAAAACCTATGAAGGAGACTTAAGAAAAAAACAGGGGCATCCCACTGACTGTAAACACAAAAGAAACAGTTTAGGAAAAAGTAGGGATAACAAAATCAAAAAAAGAGGTCCTACAAATCCTCGACAAAAAGAAGATTACAAAAATGACTGCCTTTTCAAAATGAACTTTCAGTATCCGAACCATCACCGGAACATCAAGGACAAGATGCTAGACTCAATTAGGATTCAAAATGCACAATTAATTGAGCATAGGACTGAAGAACATCACGAAGAGCGGGTGGGTACAAATAAAGTTTGAGCCTTTATCCTCTATTTCTTGAACCGTGAACCAGGCCACGTTATAACCCTTAAAAGTCCTAGCTGAAGCATGGGTTAGTTCGAAAGTGTTGTACCCCAAAATTTGTCCTCTCATTTTACTCAACACATTCCCATTGAGATCCTCAACTTGCTCAGAGATGCCCAAGAGTTGACCAGATAAACTCCTTCCTAAGGCAATGTACCTCAAACTATGGTTTCCATTTTCATCAAGATGGGTGAACTCCAAAGACCTCATATTCTCTCCATGGTCCTAATATGTTCTCAAGACGCTCCATGTCAAATTTCAAGCCTTGCACAAGAGGTTTGCTCAGTCAACTGCTCAGATGCTTGACAATCGACTAGATTAGGTCAAAAGTCAATTGTGGCCCACATACAGTCAAACTTCATGATTTTTGGTCAACATCAACATTTTGAAGTTATATCCATCATTTGATCAAGGGTTGATCATGATTCCTCAAGGAATTCCCCAAATTCATCAAAACCCAAAAGTTACTAAATTAGGGTTTCTTAGGAAAAGTCAACCAAACTTTGACCAAGCATAACTTCCTCATACTTTATCAAAAAAATTTCATCCAAGTCTCATTTTTAAGAGGATTCAATTCCCTACAATTCATTTTCATCCCTCAAGTTCAAAATATTCCCTCACAAAAAGATATGAATTTCCATATTATAGGTCCTTTTGAAAAGTCAACAAAAACACTTTTTGGGTCAAAGCTTCTTACATGAACATGGAAGACCCAATTGAGATGATACCAAAAGGGTTGTTTAGGGGACATCCTAAGTTTCTAAAAAATCCAATAACACCTCTCTAGGGTTAAAATTGGAAGAGATATGCCTTGTCAAAGTTGACCATTCTTGCAAAATAGCCAAAAGTCAAATATGCTCAAAAATACATTTTTTGCCAAATGGGCCTAACTTTTTATGCTTGCACCTCACTCTAACATGGTCCACGACCCAAATATTCAACCACACATTATTTGATTCATTTTTCATTTTATTTTGATTTTTTATTAATTAAAAATTGAATTAAATCAAATAAGTGACAAATAATAGAAAAGATTTGTTTTGATCTGATTTTTGGACAGGATCACAAGCTAATTATGCTGGCATATCAGAATCAAATCGTATCAAGGTTGATTGGAGCAAGAATGGCATGATTAGGCCTAATTTAGAAAGATATCATACAAGATGAAAACCAAATCAAATCTTTTATAACCCTAATTCACTTAGGGATATATAATGAACAAGGCCAGGCACGAAAACAGGGGTTAGCAGTCGTGGAAAGCACAAGAACAAACTCAATTTTTTTGCAAAAAGTAGTGAATCGGTTTCAAGCTTGGGGACCAATCCAAGCCATTCTAACGTTTCCAATAGATTGTCGGACATCTTAGGAACGTAACTGGATCAATTGCACGCCTATTCACGCCCAAAAACGCACGCTACAGACCCACGGTTTGCCTTCCCTAGCTTGAATCGTATTTTGCAATTTATACGTGATTAACCATTATTGAACATTGCATTGTGTTTGTATGAGCTTTTATAACATTTTGGTTTATGTAATTTTGAGTTTTGATGCGTATATCGATGACTGCCATTATTAGGGTTTGTCCTTGCGTTTTGGGGTTTTTGTCCATGGGTAAAATTAGACCAAGAACAACCCACCATGAGGATCGTGGCATCAAGACCAGTTGAATTCTGGTCTTCAATTTCATTTATCATTTGTTTTGTGAATTTTGGAAATTTGCAGGGTTTTAGTTATAGGTGTTGTCCGTAGGTAAAAGGCCGTTATCTAAAACGACGGTTCCAAGAAGAAGATAAGGACGTGGCTGATAACCATTGGCCATTTTGAATTTCGTGCATGTTTGTGACTCAGTTACCTTGATTTATATATTATATATTATTGTTATTATATTGACAAATAAAACATGTAGCGCAGCTAGCAAGAATGTGCGTTGGAAAGGGTAGAGGACTTGGGTTCGATCATAGGTCCCAACAACTTTTCTTTATTTTAATTCCTTCGTAGATCTGATGTTTCTCTTGACCAAACGCCTACGATATGCCATCACCATCCAACCAATGGATCACAACCTTTCCAGATCCAGCGCTCATCACTGAAGGAGCATGGTACGCTCTCAGGTCAGCACCACGTGGGATCCAGTGTTGACTGGGCTGGCTGGCTTCATGGGCCTGGAGATTTTCAACAATACACCCCCCTCCAATTGCTTAAACAGGCCCATTCTTCTTTTTTATTTTTTATTTTTATTTCTTTTTAATCATTTCCTAATTATTTTTCTTTTTAAAATAACATTAATTTTTTTATTTAATCAAAATCAAAAAAACACAAAAAATCATTTTTTTTTTAAAATATATTGTTTCCTTTAATTAATTAATTTAATTCAAAATTAGGGAAATTAAATCTTATTTTTTGTAAATTAAAATCAATTAGAAATTAGGGTTTTATTTTGTAAATAATTAATTTTTTCTTCAAAAATAACTTAAATATTTTTCTCAAATTAGATTTTTAGGTTTTCTAACCATCCTCGCATTTAATTCGTCGCGCGCATTTTAATTACTTTTTTTAATTATTTTTGTAACTGCTTCGAGGTTGTAATAGATTTAATTAGGTTTTAATTCCGCATTTTATTTTCAGTCAAAAATAATTAGGTATCTGCGAAAGCCCTGTAATAGTTAGGATTTCTATTTCCACACTTTAAATTCCTGTAAATTTTAACTGTCTAGATGCATGGCTAATAGGATTGTATGGAAAGAATACTTGAAAATTAAAACGGTAGAAAACCATAAATGTGCAAAGACAAATTAACTGAAAAATTACACTCGCACATTCTCATTTCTAGGGTTTACTCCACTTTCGTTGCCTTCGGTTAAACGGCCATTAAGTATAGGGTTTATTAGTGGTCGTCCTTTAGCCCCCGAAAGATATCAAATGACCCATTCAGATGTTGCCTCAGAAAAGATCTTTAAGGCTTTAGGATGATTACTAACACCTCCTAACATTGCTTTTGTGACTGCATATGTCCCTTCAAACGTCCCTTAAAACTCCAACGACAGTGCTACCTGTTCCTTAATAATGGGATAGCGCTGTCAAAAGGAAAACAAACAGTCTTTTTCGAGTAGGTAGAAAACTCATAAGTACTTGCTCAAACAAACAAACCTTTTCACACAAACACTTTTTCAAAAAAAAAATTCAAAACAACTTTGTCACACCCTTGAGGACAGGAACAAGGGTTAAAATGAAGTAAAACTAAACTTTTGAAAACAAGCACACACACAAGCAATTTTAAAATGAGCAAGTACCTAAGAGCCCATGGAAAACCATGGATAGAAAGGGTGCTAACACATTCCCTTTCTATAATCTACCCCCCCCCCCCCCCCCCGTACTCAAATATTCTCGAAAAAGGTTTTTTCTGTTCTTTTTTCTTTTCCTGATTGGATAAAATAAGAGTCGGTGGCGACTCTTGCTTACCGCAACATTTTGCGAACAAAAAACACAAACCAGTATAACCGTCGGTTCTGCCACTGTATCACAGAACTGGCGACTCTGATGGGGAAATAAATAAAGTGGGGTTTACCTTAGGATCTAGGTCATTTTAAAAATTGCTTTCTTATTTTGCCTTGCCTGCTTTAAATTCAAGGGTTTTGTTTGGGTATTATTAAAGATCCTACACCCGGATCTGGGGGCACTTTTTAGGTAAACAGTAATAGATTATGGAGATTGTACGGTGCAGACCGATATGGTTTAAGTGATGGTTGTGTTGGTGTGGCACTTTGGTTGGTACCAATATCCTTCATGGGGAAACGAGGAGAATATGGGGCCGCCATGTGGTATTGTGAAGCATTAACGGACCTTAGAACCTTAGTTGAACAAACTTGGCCATTAGAAAGTAGTGAGATAGCCGGCCTCGGTATAGAGCTGAGGATTGGTTGATACTCGATACTACACTCATTGAGATCAGACTTTCGGGATATTTCGGCCACAAGAAAAGATTGCTTGAGCTGAGACAATGCCCGATAAAGGATGGTTAGTGATATTAAGAATCTTTAGAACCCGGTTACTTTTTAAGACAGGTTTGAAACCAACTAAACTTCAAGAGGGTATGACCTTTAACCTCAAGCAGGCCTTAAACCTAAGGACTTGGTGTGATTTGTCTGTGTTTGTTATACCTGTGGTTTATCATGACATTATGCATCATAACATAGCATCCATTCTCATTGCACTAACCATTTCAAGGACCAAGGGAATTCATCTTTGTTCTGTTTTTCAGATCAGGGCTCCTGTTCATAGAAACACTATCGGAATCAGCTTTGTGAAGATACCTTCCCAACTCAAAGAGCTAGTATCAAAGGTTTCCGAAACTTCTGCGTTAAGTAAGAGACATGGTCGACTTCTCAACCTGGTTACTTCAAACTTTGATGAAAAGATGATGAGTGTACTCTTTCAGTTCTTTGATCCCAAGAACCACTGCTTCAGCTTCCCAGACTATCAGTTGGTGCCTGCCATGGAAGAATTCTCTCAGCTGTTGGATATACCCATTCTTGAACAGTTGCCCTTCACGGGTCTGGAAGAAGTTCCTAAGCCAGAAATCATTGTCGCAGCTTTGAATCTGAAACGGGCCGACGTGGTATCCAATTGGGAAACAAGAAGCGAAGTCAAGGGTTTTCTAGCCAAGTTCCTGATAGACAAGGCCCGGCTATTTTGGGATGATATGGATTTTCAGGCTTTTGAGGAGGTCTTGGCTCTTCTAATCTATGGGTTGGTTTTATTCCCTAATCCAGACTCATTCATAGATGTGAATGCTATCAAGATTTTCCTCTCTCGCAACCCTGTACCTACCTTGCTCGGAGATATTTTGCACACTCTCCATACACGTACCATGAAGAGAAGAGGGGTCCTTATGTGCTGCATGCCATTGCTGTTGAGGTGGTTTATTTCTCACCTCCCTAAGTCCATACTAAAGAATGAAGAAGTTTTGGGTTGGTCGCAAAGGATAATGTCACTCGCCCACATGGATATTCTCTGGTGTTTACGAGCTATGGAAAACACTGCTATTATTGACCGCAGCAGGGAGTACCCTAATTTCTCGTTACTTGGAATCATAGGGGGTATAACCTACAATCCTTGTTTAGCTCTGCGACAATTTGGTTACGCTCGAAGAGATGGTCCCCATGAGTTACTTATCGAGAGCATTGTATTCAACTATGAGGATAATGTTCAAAAGTATCGTTGAAGGTTCGAACGAGCTTGGGGCATGGTAAACAGCTCTGGCGCCAAGGCTTTGGGGCCAAAGGCTTCCATTCCTATGGAACCTCACCTCCAATGGGTACGAGCTCGCGCCCAGAAACTTATGATGCCCTATATGGCTGTTTTACCAGTGATTGTGGAACCCACTACTGAAGGGGGTATTCTTTACATGGTTCTCTATCCTGATATGCCCACTGATCTTGGAGAATTACAGAGGTCTTGGATTCAGTTGAAGAAAGAGCGGGATACTTACAGGGATCAGTTCTATGCCCAGAAGAGGAAGTTTTTATAGCTCACAAAGCAGCTCCATGAGGAAAGAGGACTCAATGTCTATCTCGGCACGAAGAGGAAGCATCCATGGGAATTTTTATTTCTTTTCTAGTTTTAGATTTGTTTTTAATTGTAACGCCTAAAAGGCATTTGAACTTTGAATTCAGCTAATAAAATCTTTGTTTTATTTTGGTTCACAAATTTAAATTTCCCAAAGTCTTTAAAATCAATGCATGCGCATCCCATTCATAGCATTGCATGTACAGGTACCATTATAGGTTTCTCATCTTCTTCGCTGTTTATTTCAGCAGAAATGTCTTTCGAACAAAGCATCAAGGATCTTCAGGAACAAAATGCCAAATTCCAACAAATGTTCATAAATCTGGCGAAAGGGCAGGAGGATATGAAAGCCCTCATCCTGAAAGAGAAAAAGAAAAAGAAGAAGGTTGTCGGTAACCTGAATATGGGTAGAAGGTTTAGAGGTCCGTTGAAGCGACAAGTCGATCTGACCCTTTCATCCAAAGAAAGGGAGAATCAACAAGAAGAAACAAGGGAGAAGGATCCCAGTCCTAAAGTTTCTGACAATGATACCGACTACAATGATGAGCAGTATCCTCCCATTGAGGATAGATACAAGCAGTTGGAAGATTTCTTGAGTGCCATGGAAGTCCAGAGTATACCTGGGCTGGATTTCAAAGAATTGGGATTGGTATCAGGAGTGGTCATCCCACAGAATTTCAAAGTTCAATTTTTTCAAAGTATGATGGGGTGTCCTGCCCAAAACTCTATATCTTCTCTTATGTCAGAAAGATACAGCCCCACACCACTGATAGAAATTTCTGGGTTCATTTCTTTCAAGATAGTATGTCAGGGACTCAGCTTGAATGGTTCTACGAACTAGACAGAGCCAATGTGCGAAATTGGGAAGATCTGGTTGTTGCTTTCTATAAGCAGTATCAATACAACACTGACCTCGCTCCTACTCGTACTCAACTCCAGAGTATGTACATGGGTGCAAGTGAAGGCTTTAAGGACTATGCACAGAAGTGGAAAGACTTGGCTGGAAGAGTCCAACCACCTTTGTCTGATAGAGAGTTGGTTGATATGTTTCTGGGGATGCTATCTGGTCAATTCTTTAATCATTTGATCGGCAGCTCGTCAGCTAGTTTCACCAAGCTAATTCTGACTGGAGAGAGAGTAGAAGCTGGGACTCGGAGCGGCAAGATACAAAAGGATGCCTCTTAGAGTTCGATAAAGAAGCCTTTTGCTGGTAAGAAGAAAGCCAGTGCCATCTATAGCCCGATGGGCCAAAACAGTGTTGAACATCGTCAGACAGTAAGTGTTGTAATGATACTTAGGCCTACAGTTTCTCCACAATGCAACAATTAACAAAGGGTGGAAAGGCCACAACGACAGTTTACCCGAATCAATATGACATTGGCTGAAGTTCTACCTCATTTTCTGAGATCCAACTTGGCAACCTTGAAAGAGGCTCCCAAGAATCCAAATACCACATCTCCCTGATATAATCCAAATGCTCGATGTGCCTATCATTCTGAGAGTCCTGGCCACAATACCAATGACTGTTGGGCTCTAAGAAATAAGGTACAAGATCTAATTGAAGCTAAGGAAATTGAGTTCGATGCTCCGGAGAAGCCCAATGTCATAACTGCTCCCATGCCTAAGCACGATCGTGGAGTTAATGTTGTTGATATTGACTTGTTTATGACCTTGGTGGATGAATTTACAACTCCTCTCATGACTGTGAAGAAGAATTTGTTGTTGGCCGGTTTATTTCTGGGTTGTGGTGAAGGTTGCCACATGTGTTCATTTCTACCTTCTGGTTGCCATTTGCTGAAGTCAAGTGTTCAACGCTTGATGGACAACAAAGAAATTTTGTTCGAGAAAACTTTGGTTCCCTTTGTTCCATCTGAAGACATTGCCATTATAACCACTTCCGCCAATCCTTCCAAAGTCTCCTTTAGAAGACCTGTTAGGATTACATCTGCTCCAAGAATCGCTCCGCTAATAATCACTATTCCTGGTCTTGTCCCGTATGTCTCGGACAAAGTTGTCCCCTGCCATTATGGTGCCGATGTGTACTATCATGGCATCAAACAAGATTTTAAAAATGAAGAGGTTGATTCTGATATTGGTAACATTGTTGGAACCAACAAGGTTACCCGAAGTGGAAGGGTCTTCTCTCCCGAGATTTCCCCTGAGACTGTCAACATGCCTATTGTCATTCCATCTGCTGTTCCTGTTGGTACATCAACTACGGCTCGTGTTCTTACTCCAATTATTACCCCTATCGACGAATCGTCTGATACCCGCGGAAAAGAAGTTATAGGTGAGCCTGCCCGGACGGAGACGCCTAGAAAAATTGTTGTAGAAGCCTCTAAGCAAGAGTTAGAGGAAATATTGAAAATAATTAAAAAGAGCGACTACAATGTGGCTGGGGCAGACCCCCTCAAAGATATCCATGTTATCCCTGCTGTTGTGCTCTGAGGCCCATGCAAAGGCTTTGATTGCATTCCTCAAAACTGCGCATGTACCTCAAGAGACTTCAGCTGATCAATTTAAAGATTGTGTGGCCAGTCTGACTGTTGACAATGGGTTGGGTTTTTCAGATGCAGACTTGATATCGAAGGGGAGAAAGCATAATGATGCTCTGCATGTCTCGATTGAGTGCAGGGGCACCACTATGGCTCATGTGCTGGTAGATACTGGGTCTTCGTTGAATGTCTTTCCTAAGAAGGCGTTGGACCGGTTGGATTGCGAGGGTTTGACTTTAAAGCCTAGTAACATTGTGGTAAGGGATTTTGATGGGTCAAAAATAATGGTGCACGGGGAGGTGGGCATCCCTGTCAAAGTGGGTTCTCAGACCTTTGGGTCCACCTTCTATGTGATGGACATCAGGCCATCGTATTCTTGTTTGTTGGGTTATCCTTAGATCCACGAGGTTGGGGCAGTTACTTCCACACTACACCAAATGCTGAAGTATCCGGTAAAAGGGAAGATTGTCACTGTGCGGGGTGAAGAGGAGTATATGGTGAGCCACCTCAATTCCTTCCGGTACATAGAGATGGATGGGGAATTCATAGAAACTCCTTGTCAGAACTTCAAAGAGGTCCCTCAGATCTTGGCATTGACTGAAACTACTACCAGCAACAAACCTCCTCTGAAGATGGCTTCTCTCAAGGACGCCAGGGCCGTGGTTGAAGAAGGTGGGTGTACCAATTAGGGTCAGCTCCCTTATTTCACTCACAAAATTGACAAATTTGGTTAGGGCTTTACTACCGGGGCTCAAAGGGCTGTTCGACGTGCTCGGGCTGGAGGACCTCCCCTACACATCAGTAATCGGGGAATTAATTCCATTGAAGACAGCGAGGAAGACTCAGACATTGACAGTTGGATCTATCCAACTACCAACGATGGACCGAGTAACTGGACGGCTAGGGACTTTATACCAGTTACTTTTATTCTGCAGTAATTGTCCTACTTGTTTTGAGATTTATAATAAACAATTTATAACTTTATGGCCTTGTGCCTTGCCCGAAGTATATTGGCTTTGCTTGTGAGGGCTATTATTTTTCATTTCATATATCATTAATAAAGCATTAGACGTTTCTTTCATACAAACTTTGCACTCTCTGTTTTTTATTTTCTTTTCTGTTGTCACTTTATCAAAACAGCTATTCTCTTACACACACTCACGTATCATACTGCAGATCCATATCCACTCTGGATCCCATTGATAACAGCTCTGCTATTGCCAGTTAGACTTCGAAAATCCGATCAACTAAGCTGAAGACGAAGGTGAGGATGATGGTGAGGTGCCTGGAGAACTTGCTAGACTATTACACCAGGAAGAAAGGGCCATACAGCCTCATGAAGAGCCGGTTGAGACAGTGAACTTGGGTATAGAGGAAGACAGAAAAGAGGTTAAGATTGGTGCAAATTTTGAAGTTAAGGTCAAACAGCGGTTGATACAAATGTTGAACGAATATGTTGAGATCTTCGTATGGTCATATGAAGACATGCTAGGTTTAGACACTGATATTGTGGTTTATTGTCTGCCGACCAAAGAAGACCGTCCTCCAGTTAAACAGAAGGTCCGTCGTATGTGCTCTGAAATGTCAGAGAAGATCAAGGTAGAGGTCATGAAACAGTTCGACGTAGGATTCTTAGTTGTCACTTCTTATCCACAGTGGGTTGCTAATGTTGTTCCCGTACCTAAGAAGGACAGCAAGGTACGAATGTGTGTGGATTACAGAGATCTGAATAGGGCAAGCCCCAAGGATGACTTCCATCTTCCTCACATTGATGTTCTGGTCGACAACATCGTGCAACATAAAATCTTCTCCTTCATGGATGGTTTCTCTAGCTACAACCAGATCAAGATGGCTCCTGAAGACATGGAGAAGACGACCTTCGTCACACATTGGGGCACTTTCTGTTACAAAGTGATGCCTTTTGGGTTGAACAATGTTGGGGAAACTTATCAGTGCGCCATGGTCGCTTTGTTCCATGATATGATTCACCACGAGATTGAAGTCTATGTTGATGACATGATATCCAGGTCTCAAACTGAGGAAGAG
Source organism: Vicia faba (assembly GCA_948472305.1). NCBI lineage: Eukaryota > Viridiplantae > Streptophyta > Magnoliopsida > Fabales > Fabaceae > Vicia > Vicia faba. The sequence goes on from OX451739.1 coordinate 727,235,367, forward strand.
CACCTTGATCATCTACAAAATTTGTTCGACAGGTTGAAGATATACAAGTTGAGGTTGAATCCGAACAAGTACAGCTCCGGGGTAAGGTCTGGTAAACTTCTGGGTTTCATTGTCAGCGACAAAGGCATCCAAGTAGATCCTGCAAAGGTAAAGGCTATACAAGAAATGCCAGCTCCCCGTACAGAGAAGGAAGTTAGAGGTTTCTTGGGATTCTTGAATTATATCGCCAGGTTCATTTCGCATCTGACTGCTACTTGTGAGCCCATCTTCAAGCTTCTGAAGAAAGATCAAGTGGTAAGGTGGAATGATGAATGCCATACCGCTTTTGAAAGAATCAAAGAATACCTTCAAGAACCACCAATTCTGATGCCTCCAGTTGAAGGAAGACCTTTGATATTGTACTTGACAGTGCTAGACAATTCAATGGGGTGTGTGCTGGGGCAGCATGATGAGTCTGGTCGAAAAGAGCACGCAATATACTACCTTAGCAAAAAGTTTACCGACTGTGAGACAAGATACTCACTGCTCGAGAAAACTTGCTGCACTTTGGCATGGCCTACTAGCCAACTGAGACAGTATATGCTGACTCACACTACCTTGTTGATATCAAAGATGGATCCGATCAAGTACATTTTTGAGAAGCCTGCACTCTCCGGAAGAATAGCAAGATGGAAGATGATCTTAACTGAGTACGACATACAATATATAACCTAGAAGTCAATAAAGGGGAGTGTATTGGCTGATCATTTGGCTCATCAGACCGTGGATGACTACCAGTCCATGAATTTTGAGTTCCCAAATGAGAATATTATGCTGGTGACTAACTATGAAGAACCTAGACCGGATGAAGGACCCGAGGAGGGATCCCGATGGTCTATGTATTTTGATGGAGCCTCAAACGCATTAGGTAATGGTATTGGGGCCGTAATCATATCTCCCGATGGCTGTCATACTCCATTCACTGCCCGATTATATTTCAACTGTACCAACAACATGGCGGAGTATGAAGCATGTATCATGGGTCTTAGGGCTTCTATTGACCTAAGGATCAAATTCTTGAGTGTATTCAGGGATTCCGCTTTGGTGATAAGTCAGATCAAAGGAGAATGGGATATGAAGCATCTGAATCTCATCCCATATGAAGAGTACGTCTTGACATTGCTCCCACACTTTGAGGAGGTAACTTTTGAACATTTCCCAAGAGAGGAGAACCAGTTAGTGGACGCGCTAGCTACCATGTCTTCTATGTTCAAAGTTAGTTGGGACAATGAAGCTCCCCAAATCACCATTGAGAGGTTGGATGAACCAGCACATTGTTGTGAAATTGATACTGAAGAAGTGGCATACAAACCCTGGTTTCACGAAGTCAAAAGGTATCTCGAGGCTCAAGAGTATCCCAAAGGGGCATCTATCAATGATAAGAAGTTTCTGAGAAGGTTCGCTACAAAATTCTTCCTCGGTAATGGAATCCTCTATAAACGCAACCATGACTCCACAATACTACGGTGTGTAGACAAGAGCGAAGCAGAGAGGATCATGGCAGATCTACATGAAGGCACCTTCGGAACCCATTCTAGTGGACATACCATGGCTAAGAAGATCCTACGGGCAGGATACTACTGGTCCATTATGGAAGCCGATTGTTATCAGCACTCTCGAACATGTCATAAGTGCCAAATATACGCTGATAAGGTACATGTACCTCCGGTCCCCTTAAACGTCTTGACAGCTCCGTGGCCCTTTGCAATGTGGGGCATCGACATGATTGGAGAAATCAGGCCCACTGCTTCTAATGGACATCGCTTCATCCTAGTAGCCATTGATTACTTCACGAAGTGGATTGAGGCAGCCTCATTTGCTACAGTAACCAAGAACGTTGTGGCGTGGTTTATCCGACATAAACTGATATGTCGATATGGTGTGCCAGAGAGAATTATTACTGACAATGGTACGAATCTCAACAACACAATGATCACCGAGCTCTGTAAACAGTTCAAGATACAACATCATAATTCTTCTCCCTATCGGCCAAATATGAATGGCGCTGTTGAAGCAGCTAAGAAGAACATCAAGAAGATTGTACAGAAGATGACAGTGACATACAAAGACTGGCATGAGATGTTACCATTTGCTCTTCATGGGTACCGTACCTCAGCACGGACGTCGACAGGGGAAACACCCTACTCTCTGGTATATGGCATGGAGGCAGTCCTACCCATCGAAGTCCAGATACCTTCTCTCAGGATTATGAAGGATACGGGTTTGAACGGAGACGACTAGATCCGAACCTGACTTGATCAGTTAAATCTAATCGATGAAGAGATACTTACTGCTATCTGCCATGGTCAGACGTATCAAAAGCGAATGATCAAGGCTTTTAACAAGAAAGTCAGGCATCAAGAATATCAAGTCGGGGATCTAGTGATCAAACGCATCATACTGCCGCAAGGTAATCCTAGAGGCAAATGGACCCCCACGTACGAAAGACCATTTATGGTTAAGAACATTTTCTCGGGTGGATCTATGATTCTAACCACCATGGACGGTGACGACCTTCCTCACCCTGCCAATGCAGACATAGTGAAAAGATAATACGCCTAATTAAAAGACTCACTAGGTTGACTGGCCTAGGTAAAAATAAGGGCTTCCCGGCGAACCAAAAGGGTTTGGGCAAAAATAAGGGATGAAAATGAAAATTTTGTACACCCGGAAAGTTGAAAACCCGAAAGGGAGGCTTGGGCAAAAAAGGGTATCCCGGTGGACCGAAAACCCAAAAGGGCGATCCAGACAAAAGTTAGGGATATAAAGCGTTCCACGATGTCTCATTGGATCATCTTGCGACCAGAATTTGGTATCGACTATCAAGCTCGGACGGTGCCAATCAATCTGATCAACTTTCGGCCAAGAAGCAAAGTGATGAGACGCTTAAAGATATAAAGGAAATAGCAGAGTTGGAACCCAATGGGGTTGTTTCACATAGCTGTTTTTTATTTTACATAAATTTGTATAGCTTCCATTTTTTCGGCAGTGTTCTCTTACTAGAGCGTCAGCCTCTTTGTACAAAAACGCCTATTACAGGCCAACTTCAAAAAATCAATACAAATCATTTTCACAAGAAACTTCGAGTCTATTTTTTCTTTTTCTATTTTGTTTTGCAAGAACGTCCAATGACTTATTTTTGATATATGCATTTGAAAATAATTGTTGCTCATAAATATTTACATAAGAAACAAGGACAATTACTCGTAATTCCAAAAACAGGGGGCAAAAACAAGAAGTGTCAAACCCGACAGTTACTCTGCTCGGCAGGTGCCGGGATAGAGCCATCTTTGGAACGCAATCATTGGTACATACACTCCCCACAGAGTAAAGGTATTCAAAAGCATTGATGTCAGCTTTCCCGAGATAGGACTTAACCTCCCCAACCAGGGTCATTCTGAAACCTGGCAGCTATGTCCTCCATCCGAATTTCATAATCACGGGCGAGTTAGTAAATTTCATCTCCCAAGCAGAGTTTATTTCTCTGGATACAGAAGCTCAATCCTCGACAGAGTTCATCACTTCAGCTACAAAAATTCACTTCCTAAGTTTGTTCCCCGCAGAGTTTATTCTCAAGCAGAATCTCTTCCTAACAGAATATTCATAAATCTCCAGCAACAGTCAGTGATTTATTTTCTCAGACGCGGGCATACCCCGAGAGCATTTCGTGAACATACATAATGACATACGCATACATATTATACAACATAATCTCATTTATTTTGAGAACATCATCTCACCCTGCATTTCATGCATAGCATATAATTAGCCCTGTTATCTTTTCAGAAAAGATGATTAGCTTCAACAAATCCAGCAGTTATGCAGGTCACATCTACAGACAACTAATGGAAACTAAGTTCCCTAAACCAAACGGGTCAAATAATCTACATTATCACTTTGAAGTAACCCTACTATCCGGGTTTCTTCCCACAAGCCCTATCATTCAGGCTTTCACCTTGAAGTAACCCTACGACCCAGGTTCCTTCTCACAGCCCTACTATCCAAGCTTTCATTTCGAAGTAACCCTACGAACCACGTTCCTTCTTACAACCCTACTATACAGGCTTTCATTTCGAAGTAACCCTACTATCCAGGTTCCTTCTCATAGCCCTACTATACAGGTTCCTTCTCATAGCCCTACTATCCAGGCTCTCAGTTCAAAGTAACCCTACTACCCAGGTTCCTTCTTGCATCCCTACTATCCAGGCTTTCATTTCGAAGTAACCCTACTATCCAGGTTCCTTCTCATAGCCCTACTATCCGGGCTTTCATTTCGAAGTAACCCTACTATCCAGGTTCCTTCTCATAGCCCTACTATCCAGGATTTCATTTCGAAGTAACCCTATTATCAATGTTCCTTCTCATAGCCCTATATCCAGGTTCCCATTTCGAAGTAACCCTACTATCCAGGTTCCTTCTCATAGCCCTACTATCTAGGCTCTCATTTCGAAGTAACCCTACTATCCAGGTTTCTTCTCTCTTATCTCCAGACAACAGTTCACAACACTGTAAGACCTGGACCTGATCAAACACGATCGATTTTGTATTTCCTCAAAAGTCGCGGCGCAGCCTGTACCCTAACCATATATGCAGTTCGCTTCCGCTTCCTCAAGCGGGAGTTATTTCCCTAGTAGAGTAACAGACAACTGAAGCTCCTAAAATTCTATTTTTCCTAAGACAGATACCAACATTCCTCAGTAGATTCCTCCTCAACGACAAGAATAGGAATTATCATCAAAGGAATATCTCAGGAAATCAACATCCTCTAGATGGCATCTTTAAGCCTATCTCCAATGATTCTCAGTCACATCCTGGATGGCATCTTTAATCCTATCCCAGATGATTCTCCGTCAACTTCCAAATGGAATCTGGAAGCCCATTCCCGATATCACCAAATCAAGTATAACCTTATACGAGTGCAAATTTCTAGGCACTCTAGTGTTCAATCATCTTCCACCTTCAGATCACGAAAGGTAGACAAGTCAATCTACATCCTCAGGTTTAAGAAGATTGAACAGGGGCAGCTGTTGTACCCCAAAATTTTCCCTCTCATTTTACTCAACACATTCCCATTGAGATCCTCAACTTGCTCAGGGATGCCCAAGAGTTGACCAGACAAACTCCCTCCTAAGGCAATGTACCTCAAACTAGGGTTTCCATTTTCATTAAGATGGGTGAACTCCAAAGACCTCATATGATCTCCATGGTCCTAATATATTCTAAAGACCCTCCATGTCAAATTTCAAGCCTTTCACAAGAAGTTTGCTCAGTCAACTGCTCAGATGCTTGAGAATCGACTGTATTAGGTCAAAAGTCAATTGTGGCCCACATACAGTCAAACTTCAAGATTTTTTGTCAACATCAACATTTTGAAGTTATATCCATCATTTGATCAAGGGTTGATCATGATTTTTCAAGGAATGCCCCGATTTCATCAAAACCCAAAAGTTGCTAAATTAGGGTTTCTTAGGAAAAGTCAACCAAACTTTGACCAACCATAACTTCCTCATACTTTATCGGAAATTTTTCATCCAAGGCTCATTTTAAGAGGATGCAATTCCCCACAATTCATCTTCAGCCCCCAAGTTCAAAATATGCACTCACAAAAAGATATAAATTTCCATATTATAGGTCCTTTTGAAAAGTCAACAAAAACACTTTTTGGGTCAAAGCTTCTTACATGAACATGGAAAACCAAATTGAGATTATACCAAGAGGGATTTTTAGGGGACATCCTAAGCTTTCTAAAAAGTCCAAGAAAACCTCTGTAGGGTTAAAATTGGAAGAGATATGCCTGTAGCGGTGAAAATCGGAGATCAAGCTATTAATTAACTTGACTCACAAAAGCAAGAGTCACCACCGCGCTTTATTATTTCCAAGGGAAAAGGGAAAAGAGCGAAATAAAACCCTAAAATATGCAATGTAAAATAATACTTAAAAGTAATAAAAAATACAATGCGTTTTTGAAAGAGATCGAGAGTTCGGGGGTTGGTTATACAATGGGAAGGTATTAGCACCCAATGCATCTGCGGTACTCCGCATGAACCTTTTGAAATATCTGTTTTTTGGTTTAAAATTGTTTGTTTGATTAAAATGATTCGTTTGGCTAAAAGATGGGTATGGACGAGATTTTTTAAGATACGACGACCTAGTGTCGAAGTTTTGACTTAAAAGGTGTGAGTTTGAAAATGGGGTCTTTTGGAAAAATTATCTTGAGTTTAGAAAAATAGTAAACAAACAAAAAAATGAAAAAAAAAGGGTATTCTCACGATCGGATGAGATGCATTAGATGATGTGAAGTCAACAAATTTAAATCTTTCCCTTGGAGTTAAAACCATAGACGGATAAATAAGCTAAGAGTATATCAAACCTTAGGTGAAAATAAATCACAAGCCGACAACATCATCAAAAAACCTAATGTGAGATAATACTCCAAGCATCAGATAAAGCGCAAAGGCGGTGGATAAAGCTCACAGTGTCAGATAAGAATCCTTGCATCACAAGAGATATACCGACAAAATCTAACAGCACGGGAAACTTATGTGCGTCCGCACAATTTTCAGAAGTTAGTTGGAATTAAAAGTAAAATCATAATGCGATGAAAATAATATTTTCAAAACCTGAATTTATTTACAAGTAAAATATACAGTCAAAATATTATGTACAAATATGTATTTACAGTACCAAATATTAAATTAAAATAGTAAGGTAAAAAGGGAATAAAGAAAAATTATAAATGCGCTACGCGGGAACGAACGCTTGAAACAGTTCTCGGAAACCTTCACAGTAAACAAACTTGTTAGTAGCATAAGAGATATAAAAATGAAATTGCAACAATTAAAACATGTGTTAGTAGTCACGAAGTATAAAAATAAAATCAAATGAAATTGCAACAAATAGAACATGTGTCGGTAATAACAAAGTATAAATCGAAATGAAATTGCATGAATGCATATGAGAAAATTAAATTTTTTCAATTAAGAACCAAGAACTCATGTTATTATTCAATGTAAATTCAAAACAGTAATTAGAAAAAAAAACTAATTAAAACCCAAAAACAAACAATATTATAATTCTAAATTAGTTTATGTTACTAACTAAAATAAAATAACAATAACCAAAATACACTGCAAATAATGAAATAGGAATTGAAGAGTGGGCTACAATATTGGTACTGCGTGTGTAATGGGCTTTGAGGCCAGTTTAAATTGCGAAGGAGTGAAGCTGGTTGTGACAGTTGAATGGAGAGGAAATTGAAAGAGGGAAACAGAGGAAATTGGGAAAACATTGTTACTTGTTATTTTGCGTTTACCAAACTTTTTCACTACCACAACAACATGTTCTTCATTCAATTTAATAAATCAACAAAGTTTCAATCTCACAATCAATAATCATCATCACCTCAAAAATAATTTAATAACTTCAACAACAATAATTATTAATCAACCATGAACTAACAACAATGTCATTATCATCAAAATTCTAACATAGAAAATTTCTCATTACCATAATTATGCAAACAAATGAACTAGTAATCGAAAGCTTACCGAAAGTGTCAAAGTCGATGAGCTAGCCGAAGTTATTGCAGTCACATAAGCTATTGACGGTGCTCCAAATGGCATTGAAGAAGCCGATGACGATGCTCCAAATGGAGTCGTTGAAGCCGTCGACAAGAAACATAGGCGAAGGTACTGATGGTGATTGAAAAGAAATAGAGGCGGTGGTACTGATGGTGATTGAGAAGAAACGGAGGCAGGGGTACTGATGGTGAGATCGATGAGGAGATGTGTGTTGAAGGATGTTGAGTAGACTGTGATGGTTTGATAATGGAATCAGAGGGAAATTGGCACGGAGGAACTAGATGGTGGAACGATGATGGTGATGATTTGTGGATAATTGCTGAGGATGCTGATGGTGGTTCGGTCGCGGAGAGAGGATAAGAACTGAGGTAAAAATTGATGAAGGGAAAATTGACGGAAGGAATTGGTTTGGGTTGGAGAACGGTATGAGTATGTATGGAGTGAGCGGAGGACTGGTTTGTTCAGATTGGAAGTTTGAGCGAGGAAGAGAGGGGATTATACGAAACAATGGAGGGATGTTTAGCGGAAATGCTAGCTGCAGAATCAGTGGAAAGGCGACTGGAACAAGATGTTGTTACTGCATTGATGACGAATTGTAACTCTAAGCTGAAAATTGTTTTTGTCGGAATGTCGAAACAAAGCTGTTATGTTGTTGATGCAGACTAGAGAAGTGATGATGTTGGATTGGACAACAGTTCACAGAAGTTGGTGACGGCGTGATGAGATGGAGAGCAGAAGTCGTTGTAGATGGAAAACAAATGGAAGTGGTTTGTGAGTTAGAAGGGAAAACAGCGGAAATGGAGGTGATAATGTTTTGATTGAGATTTGGTGGAAGGAATTACTGTAGAAGCAGTTGATTATCGTTTGGTGTTGAGAAACAGAAGCGGGGTGTGAGGAGGAACATGGTTATGGCTTACGGTCACAGGATGTGAGTTTGTTGGTGGCGATTGTGGCATCTGCTATTACGTTTTGTTTTCGATCGCCGTTTCCAAAAGTAAGTAGAAGAAGGTTGTTATAAGTGGATGATGTTGAGATAATGGTTTGATGGTTTAAGAGTCAACAAGAGTGGTTTTGTGTCTTGGTAGTGCAATGTTGCTTATTTGTTTTTGAGCACTTGTATCGATCCTCAATTTCATCCAACAACCAATAGGAATAGAGTATTGTGTGAATAATATATTTTGTGATCAAATAGTCCTTAAATGATAAAAATAACCAAAAAACTAAATGTATTAAAATTAACTCAATTTAAAATGATTTTTTTTGAATATTTTATGAATAAAAAAAAAGACCCAAAATGACCGAAAATGATAAAAAACGGACGAAAATTTATCTGAAAAAATAAAATGAACGCATTAAAATAAACTACATGTCACACAGATTAAAGAAAAAATATTCAAAAGTCGAAATCGAAATAAAATGATAATAATAAAAAAATCAGGCTAAACGGACATTTACGGTTAAAAACGAGACTTCAAACTATACCGAAAAAATAAAGCGAGCATACCGTCATAATCTACGCGTCATGCAGATTCATAAAATGATAGGTAAGAGGTGAAAACTTGAAATATTTTTCTCGCTATTTTTCGCACAATATCGAATCGCTTTTAACGGTCTGTCTATAAAACCAAAATATTTTTATTATCGACATATAAACAACTTGGAGCAATGCAACAAATGAGTAAAGAGATAAAAATGCATGAAGTAAAATGTCAGGTGTTTTTTTAACTAAAAGACGATGCAAACTTTGATTTACACTGACTTTTCTGGTCAACTTAAATACGACTAATGATGTAAAATATGATGAATGAAGATATTTACTAATGATTGTAACCAAATGACAAAATATGATATGAAAGTGCGACTAAAACATATTAGGGGCGAAATTTAGGGTGCAACAGTTGTGCCTTGATGAGACTCAAAACTTTAATTGAGGCGCGACACCTGATGCTCTTGATTCAGACCTGTCTCTGCACATGACACAAAAGAAAACATGAACATACACCTTTGTATGCGATTAGAAATTAGTGATACATATGCTAAAAATATTCAAAACACTTGACAATCTTCGCATAGTCAAAGCTCGAAGGTGAGACGTTAAAATCGACCGTATTTCGTGACCTTGACTTATCTTAAAAAATGCAAAAATAAAAATGGGATCTTTGGTCAAAAATTGGGGTACAACAGCTGCCCCTATTTAAGTTTCTTCTATCTGGAGATATGAAGATTGGGATCTTCATTTCGACGAGATTGAAGGGACTTAAATATAGAATACACAATTTTTGGCCTTAAGATACCGCGATTATGTTTACGATATGATATGAATGTGATGTTTTGAATTTTATGGGGAATGACGCCATATGAGACAGACTATGCTGGAGAAACCAAGCACATTACACAGTAATCCTACAGAGGAAGAGGTTGTAACTCCACTGGGGAAACAGAGTCATAGACTTCAAATGAGAGACTCTTGAATGATTTACATCAGTGTTGATACTGGAAAAGAAATGATTTACATCAGTACTGAGACTGGAAAAGCATATGATTTACATCAGTACTGTGACTGGAAAAGGAAATGATGGACATCAGTACTGAGACTGGAAAATGATTGACATCAGCACTGTAGCTGGAAAACAAAATGATTGACATCAGCACTGTGGCTGGAAAACAAAATGATTGACATCAGCACTGTGGCTGGAGATAAACATCTCTGATTTCTGAATTTTACCAAGAACGGTAACACATTTCTTCTTTAACCAAGATATCGCTTGAAAAGGATAAAATAACAAACTTATCCACGGGACTTTTATGAAAAGGGATTCCATTTGCTGAGTAGACATTATTGTTGGGGATACACAAACTGCTCAAATAAAGAGGCCGCCACTTGCTTCCTTTCAAAGGTGTCAATAACATACAAGCTGCTCATGAAGAGACCACCACTTGCTGTCTTCAAAGAATATTAAAGCACACAAGCTGCTCATGAAGAGTCCGCCACTTGTTGCCAAAAACCCACAAGCTGCTCATAAAGAAGCTGCCACTTGCTGTCTTCAAAGAATATCAAAGCACACAAGTTGCTCATGAAGAGTCCGCCACTTGTTGCCAAAAACCCACAAGCTGCTCATAAAGAAGCTGCCACTTGCTGTCTTCAAAGAATATCAAAGCACACAAGCTGCTCATGAAGAGTCTGCCACTTGTTGCCAATAACCCACAAGCTGCTCATGAAGAAGCTGCCACTTGTTGTCTTCAAGGGAACAATAACACACAAGTTGCTCAAATAGATAAGCTGCCACTTGCTGTCTTCCAAAAATACTAACGTACAAGCTGCTCATGAAGAAGCTGCCACTTGCCGTTTTCCGTACAAGCTGCTCATGAAGAGACCGCCACTTGCCATTTTTCAAAGATAACAATAACACACAAGTTGCTCATGAAGAGACCGCCGCTTGCTGTTTTCAAAGGTGACAATAACATACAAGTTGCTCATGAAGAGACCGCCGCTTGATGTTTGTCAAGAGTATCCATAACATACAAGTTGCTCATGAAGAGACCGCTGCTTGATGTTTTCAAAGGTGTCAATAACATACAAGTTGCTCATGAAGAGACCGCCGATTGATGTTTTCAAAGGTGACAATACCATACAAGTTGCTCATGAAGAGACCGCCGCTTGATGTTTGTCAAGAGTATCCATAACATACAAGTTGCCTCATGAAGAGACTGCCGCTTGCTGTTTCCCAAAAGATACCCATAAAATATCGTGAAGATATTGCTGGAGGTGAGAACCAATAATTTCATCGGGGATGGACAAACTGCTCATGAAGAGACCGCCATTTGTCGTAGAGAAATCAGAAATAATCAAACTGCTCAAATAAAGAGTCACTCGCTTGTTGTCATGTCGATATTCCAGAAGAAGGTTGTGATAACACTGCTGGGGAATAAAGTTCATCTTCAATGGGGAACCATGAATAAATCCTTCTTGAGGAGACCAAGTATTTACGTTGCAAAATAAATTCACTCTCCATCTAGGTTTCACAGCCTAGAGAGATCCACAGGGTATCGTTCACAAGAGACAAAGCTCAATCCAGGAATAAACTGGAGAGAAAATAGTCAAACAAGACTCCGCCCAATGAGGAAACAACTCAAATGGGGATTTATCCTATCCAGAGATGGAAAAGGAAAGCTAAAGCAAGATTCTTCCACGAGAATTAACTCAGTGGGGAATTAGAAAAGAGGCGCACTTTCTGCTTAAGTTGACACTCTATTTGGAAAGATCAAATACGCTATTTGAATAGACATAACCAAGGTATAAGAACTCAAATATATCAACAAATACAAATGTGAATGCATGATGCAAGTATGAACGAATGAATGAATGTCATGTATATGTTGACAAAATAGACAGGGGAGATAGACAGAAGATGATAAGACGTCCCAGTACAACTCAACACACGGCTAATCTCAACAAGATGGGAATATTACTGGAGATAGAACACAGGCCATCATTGGAGCAAAGTCCTTTTACAAGGCTTAAATCTCTTTGGAGAGGAAGATATTTTCAGGTAGAAAACCCAAAGTCTAGTCTTCTATTGTCGATAATCCATTGAAAGGATAACAACACGAACAATGCTTCAGTTGGAAAAAGTCATGCTTAGCTGGAGATACTGGGAACACCATCCTCTGATAATGTGTGCAAAACATATCACATATCTTGACAAATCTGGATTGCCCCTGGGACTAATTTTGGATTCCCCAAGTTTACTGCTGATAAGCTGCATGTTGCACGACAATTCTTGCGAATAACTTCACTTCTAACATGCCCCAAGCTATCTGGTTGATGAAGAGAAATCGTCTCAAGAGGATTTTACAAAAGACCTGGCATTCACCATGCTCTGGTGTCTTCAAACTCTTAGAGGAATTCATCAAATTTCGACGTGATTGCCCCGGATTGACTGTAGTCGGCACAACAAAGTCTTCGAATTTTTGCCCCAAACGAGCAAACAAGTTGGGAAAAGCATTAACTGGGAGAAGCAACATGTTCGTGCTTACGGTCTTCAAGTGACATGCCCTTGGATATGATTTTTTCTTGAAATAATTCGCCAATTACTCAACATAGTTTCAAGCCTTAAAAGAATAAACTCATCACTGGTGCTTATGTGAGCTTCCTTGATATCAAACAAATGTTTTGCAGTTAGAAAAAGTTTACAACGAGAATGAAAATTCTAATGCAACAGTTATGTAAGTCTTGAAGATTTTGAAAGATATCGCACAAATTTTGCGAGCTAAAGCACCATTTATTTTTGTATAGGAAAAACATATGATACCAACATAACTATTTAGAACATTCATGGGAGTCAGGAACACTATCTCATTGAAGTATGCTTTCAAAATAACCTTGCTTCAATTAGGACTTTTGAAGGTTGTAACGTGGTCTGGTTCATGGTTTTTAGAAAAAAGATTTTAAGGCTCAAAATATTTGGTGCCCACCCATTCTTCATGATGTTCTCCAACTCTATGTTCAGTTAATTCAAACATGAGTGTTCATCTCTCAAAAGGATTTTGTGACGATCGAGGAAACGACGAGGCTTTCGGAGTAGAAACCGCCCTCATGTCTTCGTGTTTGTAGTCACCAATTTGTTCTTTGTTGAGGACTTTTCTTTGCAGTCCTTTTCTTTGCAATTTTTATTTTCCCTAATTTTTGCCTGAACTAATTTTTTTGAATTGATAGTCCAGCGGGATGCCTTAATTTTGCCTAAGTCACACGTTTTCATGTTTTTTGACTTAGCAGGCTTTTTCTTTTTCTCGATTTTTGACTTTTTGAACAAAATGTGTGACATTAGCTTGTCTTTGCTTGTTGAGAGGATTGTGATTGCCTCGTTTCTTGATGAATGAGGGATAACATTATGGTTCCACATCCCTTAGATTCGTTATACATGAAGGATAGCCCTCGTAGTTTCTCTTCAAAAAAACATTTTCCTTATGAATTTTGAACACTCAGTCAGATTAACTAAAAAAACTACCCTGCCCCAGGTTAAAAGTTGAGGGTTTTTTCGTATAGAAAAGAAACTTCTACTTCAAGGCTCAAAAGGGGTTAGCAAGGGATTATCTTCCTTATATCTCCAGTGTTTAGGGATTTGAAACAATGCCTGTACATCATCAGCAAGATTTTATCCAAAAGTATGCAACCAGAGATTTTGTGTTCTTTAGATCATCATCCTCCCTTCAATCTCTGCCTAGGCAAGAGAATGAGCAACAATTTGGTATCATAGTGCAAAAACAATTTAAAATTTGAAAACAAATATGAGTGAAACGAATGAATTTCTTCAAGACAAACATATTCATTGTATTAAGATAATCATACAGATGCAAACAAGTTCTTACATACAAACAATGTTTTGATAAACAAGAAAAAAATTACAAAAAGCAGAAATAAGTTAATAATCTGGGGAAGGCTTTCCATCTGGACTTGAATCACCGAAAACATCCTTCAAAACTCAAAGTGACCATCAATCGTGTTTACTCTTCGGCATGTGCTTGATTTGAACTTCAAAACCAACATCCTTGAATGACAAGATACCACTTCTGACCAACTTCTGAATCTCAATCTTCCGAGCAAAGCAACCCTCCAAGTCATGCCCAGGAGCACCTTGATGAAAGGTACATGTCAAATCAGCTTTGTAGTACCAATGTATCTTCTTGGGAACCTTCAGTGGAGGTCGGGTCTGAACCAAATTCCTCTGCATCAGGATAGGGAACAACTCTGTATAAGTAATTGGAATTGGATCAAACTGGGTTTTCCTCTAATTAGGGACTTGCTGATTCTGTTGATGAATAGGAGAAACATGATAATTCTGACGATGATTATTTCTTCCTCTGGTTCTCTTCTTGGAAAATTTATTATCAAACTTCTTCACACCATTAGCTGAGCTACCATCTTCATATAAACATCCCTTTCCAACATCTTCTTCTAAACGCACTCCCACATTCACCTTGTCAGGAAAGTCATTAGGTGCATTAACCATCACCTTCTCATGAGAGAATGATTTTAGAGTTTTAGTGAAGACTTTTATCATCGCTTCCTCCCTCCTAGAAGGATTGACTTGGGCGGCAACCAGAATTTCAACCAAAACAGTTGAGTGATCCATACCAGCTTTCAAAATAGTCACCTCTCAGCGGAGTTCAGAAACCTCTTGCTTGATATTCTCCATTGTTCTCTTAGTGTCAGTGTTGTACTGGTGAGACCAAAGGAAAAAAATAAGACTTGGAAAAAGACCTTTGAAAGTGAAACCAAAAATGTAGAATGATGCATGATATGCAAAAGAGAGTTTTTATTTGATTTTCAAGGAACTCAAGATATTAGGTTGTAAACATCAAAGTATGAAGATAGAAGATGAATTTTAAATTGGCTCCAAACATTGATCAAGTTATCATCAAGATCAATCATCCATTTTGGTGGATTAGGGTTTTCGCCCTATCAACACCCAAGATCCATTGAGCTCGACGAAACTTGTGATGTTTACAAAGAAAGACCTCCAAATTCCTTCAAAGTCAAGTGAAAAGGGTTTTATGGATGCATGAATGCATGGCTATGCAACAACCACAAGCAAGGTCACAAATAAAGTCGAAAGGTTCAACGTCACGAGCATGGAGTCAAGGTAAGGAACACCCCCAAGGTATGTACTAACAGTTTAATCACACCTGTAGAACAAGGTTCTAAGAGTTCCCGGAGTCTACATTCCTCCTTCGGATATTACCAACGTCTTGATTACTCAATAATCAGCAATATTCTCAAGAGAAACTCATCCGAGCGTAGCATCGCGTAACAATTACTTCCAGATTACTCCGTTATAATCTCCAAGCTACACCTAAAAGGCCAAGATGGGTTAGGGTTCTACGGTTCCCAGCTTCTCTGGCTCCCAGGTCGAAAATAATAATGCCTTCCCGATTACTCGGTAAACAAATATTACGTTCAAAAGGGCCTTCCACTGAGTGGGGGATCTCATGCCTCCTTCTTCGGGATTTCTCCCTCAAAGTTAACATGACTATACCGCCCGTCCTATTCCTAAGTGTAACTTAGTCCGGGTATAGGACTTGTCCTTTATAAATATCACCAACACTCAAATAACCACAATATATACATATAATCAAACAATCAAATAACAATAAAACAGATAAGACAAACTAGGCTTAACCCACTAAGGAATGGACCAGCAAGAAGTCAATCTCTCCCCAGCAGAGTCGCCAATTCTGTAGCGTTGAAAATCGGAGATCAAGCTATTAATTAACTTGACTCACAAAAGCAAGAGTCGCCACCACGCTTTATTATTTCCAAGGGAAAAGGGAAAAGAGCGAAATAAAACCCTAAAATATGCAATGTAAAATAATACTTAAAAGTAATAAAAAATACAATGCGTTTTTGAAAGAGATCGAGAGTTCGGGGGTTGGTTATACAATGGGAAGGTATTAGCACCCAATGCATCTGCGGTACTCCGCAGGAACCTTTTGAAATATCTGTTTTTTGGTTTAAAATTGTTTATTTGATTAAAATGATTCGTTTGGCTAAAAGATGGGTATGGACGAGATTTTTTAAGATACGACGACCTAGTGTCGAAGTTTTGACTTAAAAGGTGTGAGTTTGAAAATGGGGTCTTTTGGAAAAATTATCTTGAGTTTAGCAAAATAGTAAACAAACAAAAAAATGAAAAAAAAAGGGTATTCGCACGATCGGATGAGATGCATTAGATGACGTGAAGTCAACAAATTTAAATCTTTCCCTTGGAGTTAAAACCATAGACGGATAAATAAGCTAAGAGTATATCAAACCTTAGGTGAAAATAAATCACAAGCCGACAGCATCATCAAAAAACCTAATGTGAGATAATACTCCAAGCATCAGATAAAGCGCAAAGGCGGTGGATAAAGCTCACAGTGTCAGATAAGAATCCCTGCATCACAAGAGATATACCGACAAAATCTACCAGCACGGGAAACTTATGTGCGTCCGCACAATTTTCAGAAGTTAGTTGGAATTAAAAGTAAAATCATAATGCGATGAAAATAATATTTTCAAAACCTGAATTTATTTACAAGTAAAATATACAGTCAAAATATTATGTACAAATATGTATTTACAGTACCAAATATTAAATCAAAATAGTAAGGTAAAAAGGGAATAAAGAAAAATTATAAATGCGCTACGCGGGAACAAACGCTTGAAACAGTTCTCGGAAACCTTCACAGTAAACAAACTTGTTAGTAGCATAAGAGATATAAAAATGAAATTGCAACAATTAAAACATGTGTTAGTAGTCACGAAGTATAAAAATAAAATCAAATGAAATTGCAACAAATAGAACATGTGTCGGTTATAACAAAGTATAAATCGAAATGAAATTGCATGAATGCATATGAGAAAATTAAATTTTTTCAATTAAGAACCAAGAACTCATGTTATTATTCAATGTAAATTCAAAACAGTAATTAGAAAAAAAAACTAATTAAAACCCAAAAACAAACAATATTATAATTCTAAATTAGTTTATGTTACTAACTAAAATAAAATAACAATAACCAAAATACACT
This sequence comes from Vicia faba, assembly GCA_948472305.1. Taxonomy (NCBI): domain Eukaryota; kingdom Viridiplantae; phylum Streptophyta; class Magnoliopsida; order Fabales; family Fabaceae; genus Vicia; species Vicia faba. The sequence continues at coordinate 727,252,556 of OX451739.1, forward strand.
GCAAATAATGAAATAGGAATTGAAGAGTGGGCTACAATATTGGTACTGCGTGTGTAATGGGCTTTGAGGCCAGTTTAAATTGCGAAGGAGTGAAGCTGGTTGTGACAGTTGAATGGAGAGGAAATTGAAAGACGGAAACAGAGGAAATTGGGAAAACATTGTTACTTGTTATTTTGCGTTTACCAAACTTTTTCACTACCACAACAACATGTTCTTCATTCAATTTAATAAATCAACAAAGTTTCAATCTCACAATCAATAATCATCATCACCTCAAAACTAATTTAATAACTTCAACAACAATAATTATTAATCAACCATGAACTAACAACAATGTCATTATCATCAAAATTCTAACATAGAAAATTTCTCATTACCATAATTATGCAAACAAATGAACTAGTAATCGAAAGCTTACCGAAAGTGTCAAAGTCGATGAGCTAGCCGAAGTTATTGCAGTCACAGAAGCTATTGACGGTGCTCCAAATGGCATTGAAGAAGCCGATGATGATGCTCCAAATGCAGTCGTTGAAGCCGTCGAGAAGAAACATAGGCAAAGGTACTGATGGTGATTGAAAAGAAATAGAGGCGGAGGTACTGATGGTGATTGAGAAGAAACAGAGGCAGGGGTACTGATGGTGAGATCGATGAGGAGATGTGTGTTGAAGGATGTTGAGCAGACTGTGACGGTTTGATAATGGAATCAGAGGGAAATTGGCGCGGAGGAACTAGATGGTGGAACGATGATGGTGATGATTTGTGGATAATTGCTGAGGACGCTGATGGTGGTTCGGTCGCGGAGAGAGGATAAGAACTGAGGCAAAATATGATGAAGGGAAAATTGACGGAAGGAATTGGTTTGGGTTGGAGAACGGTAGGAGTATGTATGGAGTGAGCGGAAGACTGGTTTGTTCAGATTGGAAGTTTGAGCGAGGAAGAGAGGGGATTGTACGAAACAATGGAGGGATGTTTAGCGGAAATGCTAGTTGCAGAATCAGTGGAAAGGCGACTGAAACAAGATGTTGTTACTGCATTGATGACGAATTGTAACTCTAAGCTGAAAATTGTTTTTGTCGGAATGTCGAAACAAAGCTGTTATGTTGTTGATGCAGACTAGAGAAGTGATGATGTTGGATTGGACAATAGTTCACAGAAGTTGGTGACATCGTGATGAGATGGAGAGCAGAAGTCGTTGTAGATGGAAAACAAATGGAAGCGGTTTGTGAGTTAGAAGGGCAAACAGCGGAAATGGAGGTGATAATGTTTTGATTGAGATTTGGTGGAATGAATTATTGTAGAAGCAGTTGATTATCGTTTGGTGTTGAGAAACAGAAGCGGGGTGTGAGGAGGAACATGGTTATGGCTTACGGTCACAGGATGTGAGTTTGTTGGTGGCGATTGTGGCATCTGCTATTACGTTTTGTTTTCGATCGCCGTTTCCAAAAGTAAGTAGAAGAAGTTTGTTATAAGTGGATGATGTTGAGATAATGGTTTGATGGTTTAAGAGTCAACAAGAGAGGTTTTGTGTCTTGGTAGTGCAATGCTGCTTATTTGTTTTTCAGCACTTGTATCGATCCTCAATTTCATCCAACAGCCAATAGGAATAGAGTATTGTGTGAATAGTATATTTTGTGATCAAATAATCCTTAAATGATAAAAATAACCAAAAAACTAAATGTATTAAAATTAACTCAATTTAAAATGATTTTTTTTGAATATTTTATGAATAAAAAAAAAGACCCAAAATGACCGAAAATGATAAAAAACGGACGAAAATTTATCTGAAAAAATAAAATGAACGCATTAAAATAAACTACATGTCACACAGATTAAAGAAAAAATATTCAAAAGTCGAAATCGAAATAAAATGATAATAATAAAAAAATCAGGCTAAACGGACATTTACGGTTAAAAACGAGACTTCAAACTATACCGAAAAAATAAAGCGAGCATACCGTCATAATCTACGCGTCATGCAGATTCATAAAATGATAGGTAAGAGGTGAAAACTTGAAATATTTTTCTCGCTATTTTTCGCACAATATCGAATCGCTTTTAACGGTCTGTCTATAAAACCAAAATATTTTTATTATCGACATATAAACAACTTGGAGCAATGCAACAAATGAGTAAAGAGATAAAAATACATGAAGTAAAATGTCAGGTGTTTTTTTAACTAAAAGACGATGCAAACTTTGATTTACACTGACTTTTCTGGTCAACTTAAATACGACTAATGATGTAAAATATGATGAATGAAGATATTTACTAATGATTGTAACCAAATGACAAAATATGATATGAAAGTGCGACTAAAACATATTAGGGGCGAAATTTAGGGTGCAACAGTTGTGCCTTGATGAATCAGTCTTCGAGAATCAACAATCAACCGTACTTCGGGCTTGGGAGACTCAAAACTTTAATTGAGGCGCGACACCTGATGCTCTTGATTCAGACCTGTCTCTGCACATGACACAAAAGAAAACATGAACATACACCTTTGTATGCGATTAGAAATTAGTGATACATATGCTAAAAATATTCAAAACACTTGACAATCTTCGCATAGTCAAAGCTCAAAGGTGAGACGTTAAAATCGACCGTATTTCGTGACCTTGACTTATCTTAAAAAATGCAAAAATAAAAATGGGATCTTAGGTCAAAAATTGGGGTACAACAATGCCTTATCAAAGTTGACCATTTTTGCAAAATTGCCAAAAGTCAAATATGCTCAAAAATGCATTTTTTTTGCCAAATGGGCCTAACTTTTTATGCTTGCACCTCACTCATAACATGGTCCACGACCCAAATATTCACCCACACATTATTTGATTCATTTTTCATTTTATTTTGATTTTTTATTAATTAAAAATTGAATTAAATGAAATAAGTGACAAATTATAGAAAAGATTTGTTTTGATCTGATTTTTGGACAGGATCACAAGCTAATTATGTTAGCATATCAGAATCAAATCGTATCAAGGTTGATTGGAGCAAGAATGGCATGATTAGGCCTAATTTATAAAGATATCATACAAGATGAAAACCAAATCAAATTTTCAAAAATTGCAAAGATACCAGCTGTTTTTATAACCCTAATTCACTTAAGGATATATAATGAACAAGGCCAGGCACGAAAATAGGGGTTAGCAGTCGTGGAAAGCACAAGAATAAACTCAATTTTTTTTCAAAAATTAGTGAATCGGTTTAAAGCTTAGGGGCCAATTCAAGCCATTCTAACGTTGCCAATAGATTGTTGGACATCTCAGGAATGAACTGGATCAATTGCACGCCTGTTCACGCCCAGAAACGCACGCTACAGACCCACGGTTTGTCTTCCCTAGATTGAATCGTATTTTGCAATTTATACATGATTAACCATTATTTAACATAGCATTGTGTTTGTATGATATTTTAGAACGTTTTGGTTTATGTAATTTTATGTTTTGATGCGTATATCCATGACTGCCATTATTAGGGTTTGTCCTTGCGTTTTGGGGTTTTTGTCCACAGGTAAAATTAGACTAAGAACAACCCACCATGAGGATCGTGGCATCAAGACCAGTTGAATTATGGTCTTCAATTTCATTTATCATTTGTTTTGTGAATTTTGGAAATTTGCAGGGTTTTAGTTACAGGTGATGTCCGTAGGTAAAAGGTCGTTATCTAAAACGACGGCTCCAGGAAGCAGATAAGGACGTGGCTGATAACCATTGGCCATTTTGAATTTCGCGCGTGTTTGTGACTCAGTTACCTTGATTTATATATTATATATTATTGTTATTATATTAACAAAAAAAACATGTAGCGCATCTGGCAAGGACGTGTGTTGGAAAGGGTAGAGGACCTTTTATTTTAATTCCTTTGCAGATCCAGTGTTTCTCTTGACCAAACGGCTTCCATATGCCATCACCATCCAACCAATGGATCACAGCCTCTCCAGATCCAGCGCTCATCACTGAAGGAGCATGGTGCACTCTCAGGTCAGCACCACATGGGATCTAGCATTGACTGGGCTGGCTGGCTTCATGGGACTAGAGATTTTCAACAATACACCTCCTCCAATTGCTTAAACAGGCACATTCTTATTTTTTATTTATTATTTTTATTTCTTTTTAATTATTTCCTAATTATTTTTCTTTTTAAAATAACATCAAAACTTTTTTTTTATTTAATCAAAATCACAAAAAACACCAAAAATCCTTTTTTTTAAAAATATTTTGTTTCCTTTAATTAATTAATTAAATTCAAAATTAGGGCAATTAAATCTTATTTTTTGTAAATTAAAATCAATTAGAAATTAGGGTTTGATTTTGTAAATATTTAATTTTTTTCTTCAAAAATAACTTAAATATTTTTCTCAAATTAGATTTTTAGGTTTTCTAACCGTCCTCGCATTTAATTCGTCGCGCGTATTTTAATTACTTTTTTTAATTATTTTTGTAACTGCTTCGAGGTTGTAATAGATTTAATTAGGTTTTAATTCCGTATTTTATTTTGAGTCAAAAATAATTTTGTATCTGCGAAAGCCCTGTAATAGTTAGGATTTCTATTTCTGCACTTTAAATTCCTGTAAATTTTAACTGTCTAGATGCATGGCTAATAGGATTCTATGGAAAGAATACTTGAAAATTAAAACGGTAAAAACCCATAAATGTGCAAAGACAAATTAATTGAAAAGTTACACTCGCACATGCTCACTCCTAGGGTTTACTCCACTTCGGTTGCCTTCGGTTAAATGGTCATGAAGTATAGAGTTTGTTAGTGGTCGTCCTCTAGCCCCCGAAATATCTCAAATGACCTATTCGAATGTTGCCTCGGAAAAGATCTTTAAGGCTTTAGGATGATTACTAACACCTCCTAACATTGCTTTTGTGACCGCATCTGTCCCTTCAAACGTCCCTTAAAACTCCAACGACGGTGCTACATGTTTCTTAATAATGAGATAGCACTGTCAAAAGGAAAACGAACAGTCTTTTTCAAGTAGGTAGAAAACTCTTAAGTACTTTCTCAAACAAACAAACCTTTTCACACAAACACTTTTTCAAAACAATTTTCAAAACAACTTTGCCACACCCTTGAGGACAGAAACAAGGGTTAAAAGTAAGTAAAACAAAAATTTTCAAAACAAGCACACACACAAGCAATTTTAAAATGAGCAAGTACCTAAGAGCCCATGGAAAACCATGGATAGAAAGGGCGCTAACACCTTCCCTTTCTATAATCTACCCGCCGTACTCAGAAATATTCTCGAAAAAGGTTTTTTCTGTTCTTTTTCCTTTTCCTGATTGGATAAAATAAAAGTCGATGCTGACTCTTGCTTACCGCGATATTTTGCGAACAAAAAATGCAAACCAGTATAACAGTCGGTTCTGCCACCGTATCACAGAAAGCATACTGTTATAAAAGGTATCCTGACTCCTGTAAGGTTTGCTATAAATCATGAGTTGATATCACTCTCTTGCAAAATTTGTTTTACTAAAAATTGAATTTTCAAAAAAAAAATTAGACAGACATAAGCTTTGTATTCTTAAAATACCATTATTTGAATATGACTATTTGTTAAACGGCAGAAAAGTTCGCACCACAGATATTCAGTGAACAGAGATCTTCTCAATGAACAGAATCACCTTGGACGGAAAGACATTCCATTGATAGGCCTTTCATAATTAAGGGGCATAGCATGATGTCCAGCTGATCTGAGGCATTCAAGTCAAGATTCAAGGAATCTCTCAAAGATGCAAAGTAGCCAGGGGCAGATCTCCATCTGAATCACTTGGGGAATTGGACATGAATTCTAGCAACGAATCTTGTGCGATCAAACAAACTTCTTCTGGAAGTGTGACAACACTTACTACTAAGGACTGTGACAATTCTCCGCACCCGCCGAACATGGACATAGTCAGAAAAGACTACGCATGACAAGACCCGTTATGCTGACTGGCCTAGGTAAAATAAGGGCATCCCTGCGAACCAAAGGGTTCGAGCAAAAGTTAGGGATATACATATGAAAAAAACTGTAAACCCAACAAGTCGAAAACCTGAAAAGGCGGCTTGGGCAAAGAAGGGTATCTTAGTGGACTAGAAATCTGAAAAGACAGTCCAGGAAAAAGTTAGGGATTAAAGCGTACGACTACGTCCCGTCATCTTGTCACTTATCTAATCAGTAGAATGTCTATTACCCTGATCTACATTCACCAAGGACTCCAAGAGTTGGGATAACACTGAAGCCGTCCACAAAGCCTCCGCAAGTACTTTCTCCAGCTAGTACAGGGGCAGAAACGTCCTGATGCAAAGTCATCGTCGTATCCTCAGCATACGTCCTCGTGACATCTACACTACCCACAGAGTAGAGGCCCCCAAAGCTTTTACATCGACTTCCCCAAATAGGAGTTACTTTCCCCAACAAAGTTCCTTCAAAGAGCCGACATCTATATTCCCCAGCCGAATTTTATAATCGCAATCTGTTCATAAAGTTTTCTCCCAAGCAGAGTTTATTTTTATGAATACAGAAGCTCAATCCCTAGAAGAGCTTATTGCCCCAGCTACGAAAGTTCATCCTTCAGCGGAGTTTATTTCTATGAATCGGCAAGATCTTCCAGAAAAGCATCTCCTCTCTCAAGCAGAGTTATGCCCTTGCAGAGTTATTCTCAAGCATAGTCTCTTCCCGACAGAATATTCACAAACAGAAAAGAGTAAATCCACAACATAGTCATCGCTGTTCACCATCCTCTGCGGAAGTAGAAGAACCACTTTTCCTACAACGGTCAGGAATTCATTTTCCAGCACTCTCCAGCAGCAGTCAGGGATTTATTTTCCCATACTCGAATATGTCACAATAGCATTTCATGTTCATACATCATGACATACGCATACATATTGCATACAGCATAATCTCATTTATTTTGAGAACATCACCCCGCAATGCATTTCATGCATCGCATATAACTAATCACGTACCTTTGTCGGAAAGATGGTTATCGTCAATAATTCCAACAGTTCAAGATTAAATCTATGAAGCCATACATGTCATATCTGCAGACAACTAATGGAAAATCAGTTCCCGAAACCAAACGGGTCAACTAATCTACATGAGCAAATGAAGCAGCCCTACTATCCAGGCTTTCATTTCGAAGTAACCCTACTATCCGGGTTCCTTCTCATAGCCCTACTATCCAGGCTTTCATTTCGAAGTAACCCTACTATCCAGGTTCCTTCTCACAGCCCAACTATCCAGGCTTTCATTTCGAAGTAACCCTACTATCTAGTTCCTTCTCATAGCCCTAATATCTAGGCTTTCATTTCGAAGTAACCCTACTATCCAGGTTCTGTCTCATAGCCCTATTATCCAGGCTTTTATTTCGAAGTAACCCTACTATCCAGGTTCCTTCTCATAGCCCTACTATCCAGGATTTCATTTCGAAGTAACCCTACTATCTAGGTTCCTTCTCATAGCCCTACTATCCAGGCTTTCATTTCGAAGTAACCCTACTATCTAGGTTCCTTCTTATAGCCCTACTATCCAGGCTTTCATTTTGAAGTAACCTTACTATCCAGGTTCCTTCTCATAGCCATACTATCCAGGCTTTCATTTCAAAGTAACCCTACTATCCAGGTTCCTTCTCATAGCCCTACTATCCAGGCTTTTATTTTGAAGTAACCCTACTATCCAGGTTCTTTCTCATAGCCCTACTATCCAGGCTTTCATTTCAAAGCAACCATACTATCCAGGTTCCTTCTCATAGCCCTACTATCCAGGCTTTTATTTCGAAGTAACCCTACTATCCAGGTTCCTTCTCACATCCCTACTATCCAGGATTTCATTTCGAAGTAACCCTACTATCCAGGTTCCTTCTCATAGCACTACTATCCAGGCTTTCATTTTGAAGCAACCCTACTATCCAGGTTCCTTCTTATAGCCCTACTATTTAGGCTTTCATTTCGAAGTAACCCTACTATCCAGATTCCTTCTCACAGCCCTACTATCCAGGATTTCCTTTCGAAGTAACCCTACTATCCAGGTTCCTTCTCTTTTATCTCTGGACAACAGTTTACAACACTGTAAAACCTAGACCCGGCCAGACACAGTCGATTTCACATTTCCCCAGTAAGTCGTTGTGCAGCCTGGACCCTGACCAGATAAGCAGTTCACCTTCGTCTCCTCAATCAAGATTAATTCCCCAGTAGAGTAATGGACAACCGAAGCTCCTAGGCTCTATTTCCCAGGATGTAAGTCAACATTCCCCGATGAAGTCCCCCTCAACGGCAGGTACGGGAATTCTCGCAAAAGAATCTCTTATACAATCGATATCTTTTCTGGATGGCATCTTTTATCCCATCTCCGACGACTCTCTGTCTCCTTCCAAATGGCATATATAATCCCATTCCCGATATCATCAATCATCTTCCACCTTCAGATCACGAAAGGCAGACCAGTCAATCTACATCCTCAGGTTCAAGAAGATTGAACAGGGGAAGTTGTTGTATCCCAAAAGTTTCCCTCCCATTTTCACTTAAATCATACTCCTAGAGGTCCTCAATTGCTCAAGTTGACTAAGGATTGACCAGACAAATCCTCATCCTAAGACAATGAGCCTCAAACTAAGGTTTCACTCTTCATCAAGATGTTTGATTTCCAAGGGTCCCAAATGGTTTCCATTTCCCTAATATGGCCTCAAGATCATCCATGCCAAGTTTCATGCCTTGCACAAGAAATTTGCTCAGTCAATTGCTCAAATGCCTGAAAATCAATTGTACTATGTCAAAAGTCAATTGTGGCCCATATACAGTCAAACTTCAAGATTTTTGGTCAACATCAACATTTTGAAGTGATATACATCATTTGATCAAGGGTTTATCATGATTCCTCAAGGAATGCTCTTAATTCATCAAAACTCAAAAGTTGCTAAATTAGGGTTCCTATAGGAAAAGTCAACCAAACTTTGACTAGGCATAACTTTCTCATACTTTATTAGAAATTTCTCATCCAAGGCTCATTTTGAAGAGAATCCAATTACCTACAACTCATATTCAGCCGTCAAGTTCAAGAAATGTACTCATGAGAAGATATAAATTCAGACATTATAGGTCCTTTTCAAAAGTCAACAAAAACACCTTTTGGGTCAAAGATTCTTACATGAACATGGAAGATCCAATTGAGATGAAACTAAAGAGGTTGCTTAGGGGACATGCTAAAATTTCTAAAAAGTCAAAGAACACCCTCATATGGTTAAAATTGAGAGAGATATGCATTGTCAAAGTTGGCTAATTTTTGGAAAAATGCATGAAGCAAATATTGACCAAATTTGGATTTTTTTTCCAAATGGGCCTATCTTTTCAAGTTTAAAACTCATTCCTATCATGGTCCACGGCCTCTAAGCCCACCCATACATTTTTGTACTATTTATGCTATTTATTTTGATATTTTATTCATTAATATTCAGAATTAAATAAATAAATAATAGAAATAATGTAAATTTTGATGTGAATCCATTTTGGGCAAGTTTTATGCTGGTTTATGTCAATTGATTTCGTGCAATAACCCTTAAAATACAAAATTATGAGGGATATTCTTTCCATGCTTTCTTGTCTCCTCATTCTCCTCTATAAATATAGAGCCATACAAGCTTGAAAGACACGAAATTCCTCTTCAAGAAAGCTATACAAAATTCTCAAAAAAAGTGTTGAAAGTTGCAAGAGTTCGCAGCTATATTTCAAGGTGCTATTAGTCCAAACAAGTGGGCAAATCACATTTCTGAGACTTCCAGGAGTCTACTCAGACCACTTTCCAAGCCAGCCCACGCCCAAAACAGCCGCACCAAGTAGCTCCGGTTGGGTAAAAATTCTTAATTACAAACTCTCAATTCTTACGTTGTAAATGGTTTATAAGCGTTCATGCATGTTCATACCAATGTTTAGAATGTTTTAGAACCATTGCTTTTAAGTTTTGACACAGGAACCTAAAAATGCCATATCTAAAGCCTCAAAGTCAAGTCCCCGTGGTGCACCCCAAGACGTTATCCACACTGGATCAGGCGTAGAACCAGGCTTTGTCTAGTTTGGGCTTTTAATTCTGCTTCTTTCTCACCCCTCATTTTCATTTTTGCAGCGCGGACCATTTTTCTTTTTTTCTTTATTTATTTTCTTTTATTTCAATTATTTTCCTTTTATTAAAAAAATCATAAACATCATAAAATCAAGAAATCACAAAAAAATATAGAATTAGTTTTTTCTTCCTTATTTATTAAAATTAATTTTGAAAATAGATTAGTTTAATTAGGATAATTTGGTTTATTTTGATCATTAAAATTAGCTAGAAATTAGGTTTAAATTGCAAGTTAATTATTTTTTCTCAAATAAAAATACAAAAATATTAGGTTATTTAGAGTTAATTTCCTTTCATTTTTAACTTAATGTTTTTTCCTAAAAAATAAAAAAATAACAAAAAAATATTTTCTTTCATTAATTAAGTTTTCTTAGAATTTAAACTTTAATTTCCGTATTTAATTTTTCGCGTGCATTTTCTTCTTTCGCACTTTTTTATTCTTGTACATATCAATGTAGCCAAACTATAAGGCATTTTTATTGTTTTCCTTTATATTTCTCCCGGTTTTGGACTTGTAATTAAATCTCTCTCCCCGAAGCCATATAATAGCGTGGGAATTTACGTTTCCGCACTTTATATTTTTGTACATATATTAACTGTTAGATGTGTGGCTAATATGATTGCATGAACAAGATAAAACCAATCGCTAGAAAACTAAACACAAAGAGTAATATATCTGAAATCAAATACACTCGCACATACACACCCCTAGGGTATCCCCACTTCGGTTGCCTTTGGAAAACGGTCATGAAGTATAGGGAGTTTTAGTGGTTTGCCTCTAGTCTCAAAAGATCAAAAATGACCCATTCGAATGTTGCCTCGGAAAGATCTTTAAGACTCTAGGGTAACTACTAAGGTTTCCTAACCATTGCTTTAGTGATCGTAATCGTCCCTTTCGATTGTCCCTTAAACTCCAATGATGGAGCTACCTACTCCTTAATAGTAGCATAGCGTTGTCTAAAGGAAATAAGAAAATGAATAGCCTTTTTCGAATAGGTAGAAACTCTTAAGTACTTGCTCAAACAAACTTTTACACCATACACTTTCAAACAAACTTTTCAAACTATAGTTTTTAAAAACACTTTATCACACTCTTGAGGACTGATAAAAGGGTTACCATAAAGTAAATCGCCGCACTAAGGCAATTTCAAAACTTTTTAAAAGGACACAAAAGAAATTTAAAAATGAGCAAGTACCTAAGAGCCCGTGGAAAACCACGGATAGAAAGGGTGCTAACACCTTCCATTTCTATAATCTACCCCCCGTACTCAGAAACATCTCGAAAAAGGTTTTTCTGTTCTTTTTCCCTTTTCCTTTGTTGGATGAAATAAAAGACGATGGCGACTCTTGCTTGCCGTACATTTGCAAACAAAAAACACAAAACCAGTAGTAACAAAAAACAGTCAGTTCTGCTACCGTATCACAGCGAGCATACTCCTCCTCATAAAGATCAGCGTTCCACGGTGACCAAGAGGACAAAGGGCAGCCAATAGGAATATAACTGCCATTCGCCCTCTCTCAAGCAGAAGCATAATCTGGAGAGCATGTCCCCCTGTCGAGATAACAATCCCCAACGAGGGAGAAACCATTACTCTCCTTAACTGTCACCAGACCGAAGCGAAGATGACGAGCCCCATGGTCCATTGTCAACAAAGATCATGGAGACTCCCCTACCTATCGAGCTGGAGAAACCCCAAAATTTGGGGATGTAAGATGGAACCTCCGATCCAGATGAACACATCGAGAATATTGATGCCCTGCTCGATTACAGATGCATTCGGGGAGCCATCAAGTGTAGACTCTTACCCAAAAATTTTCAAAAGGGGGCTATGGCTTGGTAAAAAAGCCTCACTGAAGAGTCGATCACGTCTTGGAAGAACCTGCAAAAGCAGTTGTCCAGGCACTTTACTGCCTCCTGCCGACATCTAAAATCTGAAGCATCGCTAGAGGCAATTATCCAAGGGAAAGACGAATCCCTCCGGGCATATATAGAAAGGTTCAACCGTGAGGCCGTTCAGGTCTCTACGACTGACAGGATGAAGAAATATTTGCTGGAGCGCGGGCTACGTCCCCACAATTATTTTTCTAAGGCAGTTGGCACAGAGACACCTGCTACACTGGATGCCCTCCTTCTCAAGGCCCGGGAGTACCTCCACTATGAAAAAAAAGAGGCCTCCAACAATGCACAAGATTCTCTCCATGATGAGAATTCCAAATCCTCAAAGTACGATGGCTCCTCGACATCTTGTTGAGGAGCCAATAAAAGAAGAGACAACAAACCTCGCGAGTCACGGGAATACAAAGGGTCTGTTGGCTGATTTCACGATTACACTCCTCTGAACGCCTCACACGAGTGCATCTGACTGATTATGCAAATTCGAAGTTTCGAAGGGTCGGGGTACACTTTCCTCGACAAACACCATCCAAGCCCGGGACAGACAAAACAAAATATTATCGATTCTATAAGAGCCACAAGCATACCACTGAATATTGCATCCATCTGAATGAGGCCATTGAGATCCTCGTCAGAGATGGGACCCTCAAGAAATATAAGAAAAAAGAAGGTCCTCGAGAGGACGCACCTGAATCCAAGAAGGTCGAGGAAGAAAAACCATCTTCTGACGATGTCAGCACGCCGGTCGCCTTGTGTATTTCTCGACTAGAGGATTTCTACATCCCCTACGATGTAGAGCACCCTCTCTACTTTTCAAAGCACGGTCCTTGGGATACTTTCTTCTCCACTATGGTCATATCTAGTGGAGGATTCAATAAAGTCACCGTGGGCTCAATAAAAAGGAAGTTCGAGCCGCTAATCAATGCAAGCTCCAACAAGAACTCCACACTCGACAAGTTTCGAGGAAGTTATGTTTCCATTATATTCTACCGTGAGGAACTCCCCGGAGGATCTCCTAACTGAACCATCCATCTGCTCGTGAAATCACAGATGGAAAACTTTGATGTCTAAAGGATTCTGGTCGACCAAGGCAGCTCGGTTAATATTATATACTCCCAGTTGTTCGTCACTTTGCAACTCGCTAGACACACCTGACTCCCTATGTTAGCTCAGACTTACAAGGTTTCAATGGTGTTGTCACTAAACCATGGGGCTATGTTGAATTGATAGTTACCTTCGGGGCATAAGAGATGGCTAGAGCCATTAAGGTCCAATTCCTTGCGATTGATTTCCTGTCTCTATATTAGTGTATTCTGGGGAGGCCAACACATGTCTAAATAATAACGGTGCCCTCCGCCGTGTATCTGAAGATGAAGTATTACACTTTGAAAGGTCTCGTCGCCAGTTTCCACATGGATATAGAAGCCGTAAGGAGATGCTTCAAGACAGCCTCCAAAGGGCTAAACTCCAACAAAGCAACGCCCAGAACAACTGGTTATTTTGTCTAACCCAACAACTCAGAGGAGCCAAAGACGTTGCCACACGTCTACACAATCGACTTGGATAGTCGTTTCACTAAGGGTGATCTTCAGGATCAGAAAAAGAAGGGAAAGAAGCCTGGATGACTGCAGAAAGCTCCTCGAAGTCAACAAGCAATGAGGAGCCTGCACGTCCACTATGACAAATTTTATATGGGGAACTTAAGATTGTGATACGGTGGGAGAACTGACTTGGGATTTTGTGTTTGTGTTCGCACTTGTTCGGTTTAGCAAGAGTCGCCCCCGACTTTTTATTTTATCCAAAGGAAAGGTCAAAAAGCACAGGAAAGACCTTTGAGATGTTTTCTTAGGTTCGGGGGGTAGATTATGAAAATGGAAAGTGCTAGCACCCTTTTCATCCATGGTTATCCATGGGCTCTTAGTTACTTGTTTTAGATCACTTGCCTTTGCTTTTTCAATCATTTGAAATGGTGCTTTGTGTGTGTGGTTTTGAAAATGTTTTGAAAAAGATGCCTTGTCTTAGGCAACCTTTGTAATGATTCTTGTTTGAATATATACAAAGGTGTGTGTCTTTTTGAAAAGATATTTCAATGTTTTGAAAGTTGTTTTGAAGTTGTGTTGTGAAGTGTGTTTGAAAATGGCAAGGAGGTTTTGCAAGATTTTTGACCAAGTAACTAAGAGTTGTCTACCCTATTTTACTCAAAGATTTTTCTTATGTTTTTAACCCTTTTTAACAGTGTTGTTTCACCATTGTGTTTGGTGAACAACCTTGCGTTAGGATGTTAAACGGGACAGGCGCGGGTCATTGTATACAATCATTGAAAGCAACTTGTGAGATGCTCTAGCAATTTTGTAAGGGACGAGATCATTTTATCGAAGGCAACATCGAGGGTCATCGAGGGACTACGATCTTTGTTTATCGAAGGGACATTTGCTAGATTGTCTCATACTCGAGGGACATGATCGCATTTTCCGAGGCAACAAGTGAGGTTACCCTAGAGGTGCAAGTGTGAATTGTGTATTGATTTTCATGCATTTATCTTGTATTAGGTCATCTAGCGATTGATTTGGAATCTTCGCATACAAACCCTAATTAATATACAATATATTGAAAGCGATAAATTGCGGGAATTTAAAGTCTAAGTTATTACAAATAAGTATCCGGGGATGGGGGTACAAATGTTTACAAATGGGGATGAGTCTTATCAGAATAGTAATGTCCAAGTATATATTACAACCAAATCGAACTGTCGCATTCTCAATGTAAAATTATGACAAAGTATAAGATAACGAAAATCAAAGAAATATGAGATGCGTGTATTTATTTACAAATGATCAAATAAAAATTTTAACCTAAAAAGATTAAGTATAATTATTATTTTTTGTATTTTTGTTAATGTTTTTTAGAAACTTATATAAAAAGATTAATTAAACATAGTATTCTTTTATATTTAATTAAATATACAAATATTAAAGAAAATATATCAAAACAAACTTTAATTTATTATTTCTCTTTACTATTAACAAAACAAATTTTTTTAGAATAAATAAAAAGAAAAGTATTAATTTTTCTAAAGAAAGTAAATTAATTGGTAAAGAAGAGAAAAGAGTATTATTTAAAAAAGTCAAAAAGAATGGTGATGGGCTTAAGCATGTGTTTTGGCCCAAATAAAAACAAGAATTTGGTTAAAGGGGGGGGGGGGTGCAGGAGCTAGTCAACATTGGGCTTAGGATGAATGGTTTGGGCAAAGGCCCATATGATGTTTGAACAAGTTTGTTAGGGTTAATTCATTCGTTTGGGAATTAGGGTTTACAGTTTTGTACAGCGGCGCCGCTCCTCTCGTCTTCTTCGTTCTCTTCGTCTCTCTCTCAAACAAAACTTTGGATTCGTTCTCCCACCTCCAATCTACCAGAGCATTGCCTCCATCCTCTTCTCTCCACGATGGCGCAAAGCGATGGTTTGAAAGGGTACTGTTTCTTCTTGTTCTAAACGGGTTTTATTTACAGTATAGGTTTGTGATTCTTGTATGTTTTATTGTTTTGCAATGTTTAATCTTTGATGTTTCATGCATGAGATGTAGGAAAATTGAGGAAAAATACCTTGGTGTTTTGTTCTCTGGAAAGGGGATGGAAGGAGAGGGCTTGGAACGGCGATGCTCTTGGTGGCCGGAGGAGGAGGACTGTGATGACAGCTTGCTGGTATTTTTGTGCTTGATTTTTGTTGATGAATATTTTATGATGACTTCGTTTCTGAAAACCCTATATCATTTTGCTTCTAGATTTTTCCTCTTTCTCTTCTTTGGTTGTTGATGCTTAATGATGACGAACTTGTTTATTCTGAAAAAGCTATTTGTTGTTTACTGATTATTGATGATGAAGCTTATGTTCTGAAACTTATTTGTTGTTTTGATTTTACACTCTTCCCTTCTTCTTCTTCTTTGGGTGCTGGATATTTGATGATGGTGAAACTGAACTGTGTTTGTAGTTTAGGCAGTTTTTGGCCTTTTGAACTGTCCCTTACAGTTTTGTTGTGTAGTTGAACAGGTTTTTGAGTTTTTGAGTAAGCTTTAGGCAGGCTTGCTGTTGGTTTCTTGATTTGGAAGCAGGATGGCTTCTGGACTTACAGGTTTGCCATCTGTTGAGTCTTGGGAAGGCAGGCTTGAGTTGTTTTTGGTTGCTCAGTGTTTGTTTGAACAGGTTGATGCAGTTTGGGCAGATTTGTGTGTTTTGGTTGAGTTTTGGAAAGCAGCCTGAGTGTTAGTACAGGCAGGCTTGTAGCTTTGTCTTTTGTTTGATGGTTTTAGTTTTGCAGGTTGAGTTTGTAACACAGGTTTTGTGATTTTGGAGTTTTGAGTTTTTTGAGAGGCAGTTTGCAGTTGGTTTTGCAAGCTTGTAGTGTTGATTTGCAAGTTTTGGGTTTTCTTGATAGGCTTGTGTCTTTGCAGGTTTGTTGGTAAGTTTTTAGGGAAGGCTTTTGTTGGTTTGCTTGCTTATGGTATGCAGGTTCAGTTGGAGGCAGTTTTGCTTCTGGTGTTTTTGTGTTGTTGGAAACAGGCTTCAGTTGGAGGTTTTTTATGCAGGCTTGTGTGATTTGTTAAGCTTGCAGTTTTGTAAACCTGGAATGCAGGTTTTTGTTGGAAGCAGGCTGTATGCTTTTTAGCTTGCAGTTTTTGCTTTATCTCCCTCTTGACTGTTTACAGTCTTGTTCTCTTATATCTTTTAAGCCTGCCAAAACTGCAAACCTTTTTGCTTAATGTATTTTTTATTCTGAAAAGCTTGTTGGGCAGAACATGATGATGAAAATTGACAAGCCTTCTTGCTTGTAACTTGGTTTATCTTACTGCATTGTTGTACTTTCTTTCCATATTTTCCGCATTGTTCTTTCTTTGACAGCTTGTGTACTTTCTTGGACAGTTTTTCTGCTTTGACGGCTTGGTAACTTAGTTTGACATTAGTTTGCATTTGTAGTTAGCTTGCCATGCTTGCTCATGCTGACTTAGTTGACTAATGCAGTTTGGGAATTCAGTTTGCTTTGTCTTGCTGCCTTATATCTTTGCATTTTGAATTAATTGTATGCTTGCAAATTATTCTTACTTTTCTCTTTGTGAACCAAGAAGAGAAATCTTCTTGTGATTTGCAAAGAGAACAAGTAAAATATGATGAACCCAATAACAATCTGATTCCGGCTAACAAGCTTTAATGATAACTTTTTATTTATCTGCTTGAAAATGCTTTTTTCAGTTAACTGTGCTGATTTTCTTTTTCTTCTTTCCTTTGCAGGTAAGTACCAGTTGAATAATGGAGGATGCAGTAAAAGTAGAAGATTTCAAGAGATTTAGGCTTTAGATTTATTTTCTTTTCATTTATTGTAATAAATATTATTATAAACACTGTAAATTATAAATTTACAATATTCGAATAACATTTGTAACAATATTTGAAATAAATAAATAAAAGTCTTTGTCAAATAAGAATTTTCTAC
Organism: Vicia faba; assembly: GCA_948472305.1. Taxonomy (NCBI): domain Eukaryota; kingdom Viridiplantae; phylum Streptophyta; class Magnoliopsida; order Fabales; family Fabaceae; genus Vicia; species Vicia faba. Next base: position 727,270,036 of record OX451739.1, read on the forward strand.
TGTCAAACATTCCATTATTTCCTTGTATTGTCTATTTAATTATTTAAGTCTCTTAAATTAAAATAACTGGAAATGCATCCCAATAACTTTAATCCAGATGAAATAAATAATCAACAAGTTTTGCCGTCTCGCAACCTTGCATTAACCATAATACGCCTGGCACTCCAATTAACCATGCTTTGTACAGTTAAACAAACAAGCATTCCATACACTTTTCACTCCACTGATCAAACCAATGCCTCAAAGTTTCAAACAAAACCTCAGCTCCTATCCCAGATATTTAGGTTTTGAGAAACAACCGGTAATCTGGAACAAGCGTAAAAATAATGTAACAGTCAACTGAATTATTTGTGGATTCAATTTCTTCTGAGAAATACGGGCGAAAACCCTAATTCCAGATTTGTCGTCAAAGAAAAGTCGGTTTGATCAATTCCTGAGCCAATCTCAACAAAATCAATGGAAACCCTAATTCTGGACTTGTTGTCAAAGAAAAGTCTGTTTGATCGATTCTTGAGTCAACTTTAACAAAATCAATGGAGACCCTAATTCTGGATTTACTATCAAAGAAAAGTCTGTTTGACCGATTCTTGGGCCAATCTTGAAAAATCAGGGAAAACCCTGAAGTTGAGATTTCTTGTGAAAAAGGGATGGCAAATTTTGGGGTACAACAGTTGCCCTTGTTCAATCTTCTTGAACCTGAAAAGTTAGATCGATAATCTTGCCGTTCGCGACTCGAAGGTAAAATAATGATTGGACACTAGAGTGCCCAAAAATTTGCACTCGTCAAAATATAGCTGAGGGAATGGGCTTAAAGATGCCATTTGGAGATGTGACAGAATCTTGTCGGAGATGGGCTTAAAGATTCCATTTGGAGATGTGACAGAATCTTGTCGGAGATGGGCTTAAAGATGTCATCCAAAATGTTTGTTGAGTTGTATGTCGTAGGTGAAAGAATGAGTATCAGAAAAGTACCCGTGTTTGGAACATCTCTGAGTTGGGGGTCTGAATAAGCAATAGATTAGCATCCGCGTTTGGAGCTTCCGTAAACTGTTTTCAGCAAACTGAAGTTGAATAAGCAATAGATCAGCATCCATGTTGGGAAGCATCCGTAAACTGTTTTCAGCAAACTGAAGTTGAATAAGCAATAGATCAACATCCATGTTGTGAAACATCCATAAACTGTTTTCAGAAGTCTCGAAGTTTGTATGAGTAGCAGAATAACTTCCGTGTCCGGAGTATATCTGAGACTGTAACTGGGATTGAGATCTGTGACAGAATGATTTCTGTGGCGAATGCACTGGGAAAAATCAAACTGTTGGTGCAAAGTCCAGAATGGCATCTGTGTTTGGAGCATATCTGAACTTGAAGTTGATAGTTAAATCTGAATGAGAGATAGAATGGCTGCCGTGTCTGGAGCATATCTAGTCTGTATCGGATTTCTGAAGTCTGAATGAGTAGTAGAATGACCGTCGTGTCTGGGGTATATCTGTATTGTATTTGACTAATTGTTAATGATAGCCTTTTAATCTTATCCTGAAAAGGATAAAATGTTAGCTGAAACATAAAGTCATGTTGCATGATATGTATGATGCAATGAACTGTATTTCATCAATGTTTATGATATATGAATGTAAAGGATGTGCATGTAAGTTGAGTAGTTGTCTTGCTGAGGAAGATAAATCCTGGATAATGAAATCTTTGACTGCTGCCGGGGAAAGTAAATCCTTGACTGCTGCTGGGGATTGAAAATCTTTTGATCATTGAAAATGAGAAGTCCTGGGACCACTGTTGGGGAAATCAGGAGTTTGGGTTGTATGCCAATCTACTGGGGATTCCTGTTTTGAGGAAATCTTCACTGGGGAATATCTGAATACTTTGTGAGGAATTGAGAATGGGAGTCTTCATTCTGCTTGGGGAATAAGAATTCTGTGGGGAATAGCCATACTGTTGAAAAGTAGCTATCCTGTTGGAGAGTAAAACTCAGGATTCTGGAAAAAGCTTATTCCTGTCTGGAAGAAGTTCAGGTTTAGGGTGTATGCCACTTTAAGAATGAGAATCTTCACTCTGTCGGGAATATCAGAAATCCAGATGTTATACCACTTTTAGAAATGAGAATCTTCATTCTGTCGGGAATATCAGGAAGTTGGGTGTATGACAATCTACTGGGGAAGCCAAAATGAGAATCTTCATTTAGGTCTTGGGTCAGAAGATTGGGTGTATGCCCATCTACTGGGGTTTCAAGGATGAGAATCTTCATTCTGTTAAGGGTCAGGAGGTTGGGAGTATACCAATCTTCTGAGGTTTCAAGGATGATAATCTTCATTCTGTTAAGGGTCAGGAGGTTGGGAGTATACCAATCTTCTGAGGTTTCAAGGATGATAATCTTCATTCTGTTAAGGGTCAGAAGTTGGGAGTATACCAATCTTCTGAGGTTTTAAGGATGAGAATCTTCATTCTGTTAAGGGTCAGGAGGTTGGGAGTATACCAATCTTCTGAGGTTTTAAGGATGAGAATCTTCATTCTAGTAAGGGTCAGGAGGTTGGGAGTATACCAATCTTCTGAGGTTTCAAGGATGAGAATCTTCATTTTGTTAAGGGTTAGGAGGTTGGGAGTATACCAATCTTCTGAGGCTTTAAGGATGAGAATCTTCATTCTTGAGAGAAACAGATTTTTAGGAGCTTCAGTTGTCCGTTATTCTGTTGGTGGCTGTAACTTCCAACAGGTGATGAAGGAATCTTTGATGACTGTAACTTCCAACAGGTGATGAAGGAAATTTTTAACGACCGTGAATTCCAACAGGTGATGAAGGAAATTTTTAATGACCGTGAATTCCAACAGGTGATGAAGGAATTTTTGATGACGACCGATCAATTTGAAATGTAATTTTGTTGTGGAGAATAAATCCTTGATAAATGTTGGGGAAATAAACCCATGACTGCTGATCTGCTAGAGAGGTGATAACCTTCTCGAGGACGCTTAAATTTCTTTTCAGAAAGATTTCGGAGAGGTTCATCACTGCCCCTAGTATCAGATGTTTGTGGTATTGCCAGGAAACTTGGACTGTACGTAACCCTTTGTTGAGATTTGACGTTTAAATGCCCCAAGTGATGGTGAGGGAGACTTGCCCTAGGTTAATCTGCAATTGAGAGATTTTCTTGAAATCTTGACTGGACTGCCCCAGGTTTACTGAACTTTGAAAAATTTGTTGAAATCTTGACTGGACTGCCCCAGGTTTACTGGACAATACCATACCAAGTCCATTTTTTGTTGATGGGAGATTTTTGCCATGGGAGTGTCATCCCACTTGAAGTGATTTCATTCACTTGAGAGAGCTTTCGTTTCTCCGAACATTCACTGTTGGTAATTTCTTTGCTGTCAAACAAATAAACATGTGCAAACAACGATATTCAAATAATGCAAAGTTTATGCTTGTCTCGAAGTTTTGAAAAATGAGTTTTTTAGCAGAAAACTTTTTATAAGACAAATTCAACACCAGATTTAGGGCAAAGCCTTACAGGAGTCAGGATACCTTTTGTAACAACATGCTTTCAAACTAACCCATGCTTCAATTAGGACTTTTGAAGGGTTGTAACGTGGCTTGGTTCACGGTTTAAGAAACAAAGGATAAAGGCTTAAAGTATATTTGTACCCACCCGCTCTTCATGATGTTCTTCAATCCTAAACTCAGTTAATTGTGCGTCGAACTCTATTCGAGTTTGGAGCGACGTTTTGGGTGATGGTTCACACCAGTTGAATTTTATGGAAGGCAGTCATCATTTTTGCAACCTTTTTCATGTTGTTGAGGATTTATAATGACCTCGTTCTTTTGGTTTATTATCCCTAACTTTTGCCTGACTGTTCTGGTTTTCAAGATTACAGTCAGCGGGATGCCCCATCTTTCTTAAGCCTCCTTTGTAGGTTTTGGCTCAATGGGCTTTTCTCTTTTGAGACGTAATGACTGCCTATGAGATAAGGAACCATCACTGTCTTTTTGGTTCCCAAAGGAATGTTTTTGATGTCATTCGTTGTATTATGAACTGAGAGTTTGCGACTTCAATGTGCATCTTTTGAATTAACTGAGAGACTACCCTGCCCCAGGTTTAAAGGTTTCAATTTGTGTTTAAAACAAAAAACTTCTAATTCTTTGGCTCGAAGGGTTTGACTAGGGATTATCCTCCTTATAACTCCAGTGTTTAGGATTTGAAAGAAATGCCTGTCATCGTCAGCAAGGTCTGTTAAAAAACATATTGTATGAGATTACGATATTGTTTCGTCATCCTCCCTCTAAAGGCTTGTAGCTTTTTTGCAAGAGTTAAATGTCATAAAGAAAGTAGAAAGCATAATTCAAGAATAGTGAAAACGAATGGGTGAATTCAAGACAAACATATGCAATGTGTTAATGAAACAGAGTTTGACATCAACAGATAATTGTTTGAATAACAAAAGAAATTACAACTTGAAAATCCAAATGAAACAAAAGTCTCTTAGTTCGAACTTTGTCAATTCAGGTGGAGAACCCTTAGCGGAAGATTTTCATCTCGCCATCCGGCATGAATTCCAACACTCCTTCGTCAATCAAGTCTTGGATCTTGTTTTTCAAAGCCCAACAGTCATCGGTGTCATGTCCAGGACTATGGGAGTGGTATACAAAAAATGTGTCGGGGTGATAGCTAGGAGTAGAGGTATTGGGCTTCCGAATAGGATCCTTTAAAGCAATAAGATTGACCTCCAACAGGCGTTTCAGTATTAGAGATGATGGTATGCCAGTCTTAGAGAAATGTCTTCCAGACGTATTTTTCTTACGCCGATTACCCCGTTGATGCTGGTGAGGTTGTTGCTGGGCTTGTGACCCTGAAGCAAGTTGGGGAGCCTTTCCCTTGTCTTCTTGTCTCAAAGGAGGTTGAATGATGACTCGATCTTCAACCCTAGATGTTTGCCCCACTTGGTTGTCTCGAAGCAGTTTGTTGACGAGAACCCTGATCTCTTCTTATCTTTGAGCCAGGTCTTGAATGAGAGCCATCTGGCCCACCAGCTGTCCCATCATCTGGATCTTCATTGTTGCCAGCTCAATCTGTAGCTCTTCCAACTGATCATTCCTGACACTGCCTGAATTTCCTAGGACCATGCCCCTTGTGAGGAGAGCTTTCACTTCTTCTTGCCCCTGGGACAAGTTCAAGAACATTTCCTGAAGTTGAGCATTCTGATCCTGAATATCTTTGACAGTCCTCTCTAGAGCCATCTCTACTGAAATAAACATTAGGAGAATAAGGAAACCTGAAAGGGAAAACCTGTCATGATGCAATGCATGATATATGGATGCATGTTTTCAAAAATCTCTCGGGGTAAACACAAGAAAATGTTAGAGGTTGAACTTTGATCAACATCTTTGACTGGAGAACTTTGTATCGGTGGATTTCTTTCCATGAGAATCAAGCTCACCATGTCAAGTGGGTCATAGCCCTCGATTCAAGTTGTTGCACTTGATCTTTGACGGTGTTTGTTTAGAGGAAAATGAATCCTCTGGCCCTTTGGTAGACGTCTGATTCAACGTGACCCTGCATCAGAAACCCTCGAGATCCTTGAAATGGTCATTGAAAATGTTGCGGTATGATGTTATGATGTTATGTACAGGCATGCAAAAGTAGGCAAGCGTATATACAGATAGTCATATTCACACAAAGCAGACAATTCCTTAGGTTTAGGCTTGCAAGGGGTTTGTAGGTAAGTACCCTCTTGAAGTTAGTTGGCTCAACCTGTCCTAAAATAGAAATCGGGTTCTAAGGAGCTCAATATCACTGGATTATTTTCTGTGTTCATTGTTTTGGTTTAGCCACTTAACTGGCGACCAAAATATTCCAAGAAAATAATCCTCAATGAGTGTAGTATCGAGTATCTACCAACTTCGGACTGTACCAAAGTCGGTCATCTCACTACCCCTAAAAAGGCCAAGATGGTTAAGTAGGGTTCTAAGAGTTCGTTAGTGCTTCATGACATCACTCAGCGGCCCCGTATTCTCTTTGATTAACTCAAAGGCTACCGGTACCCACAAATATGTCACACTAACGTAGCTACTGCTTCAACCATGTCGGTATACCCCGCACAGTTCCCTCACAGTTTATTGCTACTTACCTAAAAGGTGCCCCCAAATCCGAATGTAGGATTTAAAAAAACCCAAACAAGGAACCCAAAAAGTAAAGCAATCAAAGCAATCAAGGTAAGCATGTAAAGGTGATCTAAAAACCCTAATGTAACCCCACTTTTAGAATCGTCCCCAGCAGAGTCGCCAGTTCTGTGATACGGTGGGAGAACTGACTTGGGATTTTGCGTTTGTGTTCGCACTTGTTCGGTTTAGCAAGAGTCACCATTGACTTTTTATTTTATCCAAAGGAAAGGTCAAAAAGCACAGGAAAGACCTTTGAGATGTTTTCTTGGGTTCGGGAGGTAGATTAAGAAAAGGGAAGGTGCTAGCACCCTTTTCATCCATGGTTATCCATGGGCTCTTAGTTACTTGTTTTAGATCACTTGCCTTTGCTTTTTCAATTGTTTGAAATGGTGCTTTGTGTGTGTGGTTTTGAAAATGTTTTGAAAAAGATGCCTTGTCTTAGGAAACCTTTGTAATGATTCTTGTTTGAATATATACAAAGGTGTGTGTCTTTTTGAAAAGATATTTCAATGTTTTGAAAGTTGTTTTGAAGTTGTGTTGTGAAGTGTGTTTGAAAATGGCAAGGAGGTTTTGCAATATTTTTGACCAAGTAACTAAGAGTTGTCTACCCTATTTTACTCAAAGATTTTTCTTATGTTTTTAACCCTTTTTAACAGTGTTGTTTCACCATTGTGTTTGGTGAACAACCTTGCCTTAGGATGTTAAACGGGACAGACGCGGGTCATTGTATACAATCATTGAAAGCAACTTGTGAGACGCTCTAGCAATTTTGTAAGGGACGAGATTAATTTATCGAAGGCAACATCGAGGGTCATCGAGGGACTACGATCTTTGTTTATCGAAGGGACATTTGCTAGAGTGTCTCATACTCGAGGGACATGATTGCATTTTCCGAGGCAACAAGCGAGGTTACCCTAGAGGTGCAAGTGTGAATTGTGTATTAATTTTCATGCATTTATCTTGTATTAGGTCATCTAGCGATTGATTTTGAATCTTCGCATACAAACCCTAATTACTATACAGTATATTGAAAGCGATAAATTGCGGGAATTTAAAGTCTAAGTTATTACAAATAAGTATCTGGGGATGGGGGTACAAATGTTTACAAATGGGGATGAGTCTTATCAGAATAGTAATGTCCAAGTATATATTACAACCAAATCGAATTGTCGCATTCTCAATGTAAAATTATGACAAAGTATAAGATAACGAAAATCAAAGAAATATGAGATGCGTGTATTTATTTACAAATGATCAAATAAAAATTTTAACCTAAAAAGATTAAGTATAGTTATTATTTTTTGTATTTTTGTTAATGTTTTTTAGAAACTTATATAAAAAGATTAATTAAACATAGTATTCTTTTATATTTAATTAAATATACAAATATTAAAGAAAATATATCAAAACAAACTTTAATTTATTATTTTTCTTTACTATTAACAAAACAAAAATTTTTAGAATAAATAAAAAGAAAAGTATTAATTTTTCTAAAGAAAGTAAATTAATTGGTAAAGAAGAGAAAAGAGTATTATTTAAAAAAGTAAAAAAGAATGGTGATGGGCTTAAGCATGTGTTTTGGCCCAAATAAAAACAATAATTTGGTTAAAGGGGGGGGGGGGGGGGTGCAGGCACTAGTCAGCATTGGGCTTAGGATGAATGGTTTGGGCAAAGGCCCATATGATGTTTGAACAAGTTTGTTAGGGTTAATTCATTCGTTTGGGAATTAGGGTTTACAGTTTTGTACAGCGGCGTCGCTCCTCTCGTCTTCTTCGTTCTCTTCGTCTCTCTCTCAAATGAAACTTTGGATTCGTTCTCCCACCTCCAAGATACCAGAGCATTGCCTCCATCCTCTTCTCTCCACGATGGCGCAAAGCGATGGTTCGAAAGGGTACTGTTTCTTCTTGTTCTAAACGCGTTTTATTTACAGTTTAGGTTTGTGATTCTTGTATGTTTTATTGTTTTGCAATGTTTAATCTTTGATGTTTCATTGAATGGGATGCCCACCATGTTGTCCCGCTTCATAGCAAAATCTGCCCAGCACACACTTCCCCTTTTCAAACTCCTTCACAAAGAAGCAGCATTCGTGTGGACCGATAAATGCAAGCAAGCCCTCCTCCACCTTAAATAGACACTCTCATAGCCACCGGTCCTCTCATGACCTGACAGTGGAGAAATTCTTTACCTCTATCTCATCGTCGTAGCCGAGGCTGTTAGTGCGACTTTCATCTAAGAAACCCCTGAGAGGTAGAAACCCATATACTTTACGAGAAAATCCCTACAAAGCATATATATTAGGGTATCATCAGATTGAAAAAAGGTGGCTCTAGCTCTCATCAATGCAGCAAGAAGGCTAAGGCACAACTTCCTAGCCCACACAATCGTCGTGCGAATAGACCAGCTCGTAAAACAGATGCTCCACCATCTAGACATGGCAGGAAGGATGCTTAAATGGTCGTTAGAACTCTATGAGTTCAAGATCAGGTATGAGGGAAGAAAGGCCCTTAAAGCCCAAGTGTTGGCCAACTTCATGACAAAAATGACTTCACCATCTCCAACAATATGCGGGGCACGCAAATGGACCATCTTCATGGACGAAGCATCCACCTCCTATGAAAGTAGAGCATGAATCATCTTAGAGAATGAGGAACAAATCCTAATCGAAGTCTCCCTCACATTATCCTTCCCAACCTCCAACAACCAGGCAGAATACGAGGCTTTCCTCGCGGGACTATGGTTGATCGAGGACTTAGAAACCGAAGAGGTGATAATCTTCACAGGCTCCCAGCATGTCGCTTCTCAAGTGAAGAGAGAATATCAAGTGAAGAATGATAACCTCCCTGAGTACTTGGCCTTAGTTCAGAAAAGAATGACTAAATTTGAATCCATAGAAGTACAACATGTTCCCTGTGAACATAACACCCAAGCAAATATTCTGTCAAAACTTGTGAGCACAAAAAGGAAAGGAGAAAACAAATTCGTGATCTAGGAAATACTTTCTCGACCTAGCATCAAGAAACCTTCTACAACTTTGGACGTGAACACTATAGATGACAATAACTGTTGGATGACCCTGGTATACAACTACCTTACAGAGGGGGAGCTACCAACCAACCAGAATGAGGCTAGCATTGTCAGGCGCCGAGCTTTCTCATACGTTCTAATCGAAAACAAACTATACAGATGGGAATTCTCCATTCCCCTTCTCAATTGTGTTGAAGATCCCAAAGTCATCCATATCATGTGTGAAATTCATGAAGGAATCAACGCCCAATGCCTTGGGGGGAGATACCTTGTTAAAAAGCTTTAAAAGTAGAGTATTACTGGCCTACCATGCAGCACGACAAAAAAAACACGTGAAGAAATTGAAGGAACCAACGGAAAATCATCGAGAGAGAATCTATGAAGTCTCCATCGAGTATTTATTTATCCCACAGGAAGGGAAAGGAAAATCATCAAAGAAAAACCTAAGAAGGGAGAAGTCACAATCTTGCAACTGAGATATCGGGTACGGAAGTCGATTACACAAGGGGGAGGTATTAGCATCCCTTACGTCTGTGGTACTCCACGGGATCCAGCCTTGTTGTTCTAATCTAAAGGCCATGTATATCTAAACGCTAATCAAGCTAAAGGGAAAATTCTTGTATGCAAAGTGTATATACAAAGAAAAAGGTTTAAATAGTCGTGTCTTCCTCGGTTATGAATCTTTGTGCCTATGTACCCTCTTCGTGCAATGAGAGATCAAAACACTTATAGTTCATCTAAAAAATTTGGTTTGTTGTATGTTTTTATGAATGATGCTATCGAAGCACGTCCTTATTGAAAGGTTTTTAAAAGAAAAAGTCTAAAGACAAAAAGGTTTGCATTGCTTGGTGTTTTTTTACCTTGAAACAGAATTTGAGTAATCTTAGAGTGTTTTATGAATTTGCTAAAGAAAAAAAAATAGTTTTAATTATGCAAAAAGGGAAGAGAAAAGGTCTAAACGGGACTAACCTATTTTTATCCCTAGTGTTATCATACAATGATGGTCCTAAATTTGAGGTTTTAAAGGGAAATCTCTACCTATGTTAGCATGCATAGCTAATAGTCCTAATGTCTAACTTGAACCGAAAATAAGACAGGCGGTCTTAAGGGAACATTCAAAAGTTACAACCTAATGGAAAGCATAAGCACAAAGTGCGAACAAAAAAGACAAGCTGAATCCAAAACAAACATCGAGAGAGAGCTAATAGCAAACAAAAGAGTCCAAATGGATCTCAAAGTGAGATTAAGGAACTCTTTCCACTTAATTTGCTCGAGCATGGACATCGAGCAATAACTCAGAGCATCAACGTCGAGAGACGTGAGCTAACATCATCGAAACAAATGACGAAACATGGGGTTTGATTACAAACCCTTCTCCAATTTATTCGACTCAATGGACTAGAATAGGCACGATTCAAAGCATCAATGCATGGCGCGAGCTAGGAACGACACAGACTAGAATGTGTGGGGGTCGATTGAGATCCCTCCTCCACTTTATTGACTCAATATCAAGCACATTGTAAACAGGAAGGGGAATTTCCTACTTTGAGGAATTTAGAAAAAAATGCCTCTTTTGAGGTCTTTAATCAAACAACAAGAAATCGCTCCTTTTGGAGTCTTTTGCAAACAAAAATATTGCCTCATTTCGAGGTCTTTAACAGAACAAACATCGCCTCACTTGAGGACTTTAAATAGATTTCCCACCTAAAGTAGGGACTCCCAGTCATGCATCTCTATTCCTACTTCTCATGGCAACGGAAGCAGTAAATGATGCGGAAACATAAACCAGAATAATTATAATATCAAACGAACAAGAGTTCGTAGCAAGAAAGCAAAAGCATAAATCATCCGGAAAATTTGCGCAAGCTAGCATCAAAAACACAACAATCAAAATATGAATCGTAGCATCAATAAAGCACAATAAGAATGATGTGTGTCAGGAACATCCACATACAGAACACCTGCACAAAAATCCACATCCAGACAAAGAAACACAAACAATGCATATTTCTCATATAATGAGAATCAAAGTAAATCGCTTCAAAAGCGAAATTAATCCATAAATAAAGTGGAATAGCATGCTTTTCGATTTAATAGTCAATACATTAATTAAATGATCGAAAGCTCTCAAAGTCCCTTGTACAAATCAACAAACATGTTAGAAATAACAAGGAAAAAATCAGAGTTATGCATTCTCATCACAATTAAAATTTGGAATTAAATCATGAAGAAATGAGATGCAAACATGCATTGCAACGTCAAAATGAAACTATGGGTAGCAAATTATCACATGCGCAAGTGCATAAAAATTCGACATCGAAACGATCCAAAATGGTACTTGTTACCACCAAACGTACCAACAAGCTCAAATAAGCAATAAATGTGAATTAAATTACAACATGAGTACCACTTACTATCTTCGAGCAGCAACTTCGCAATTCATGGAATGCACGAGAAATCGTCTAAAAAAAACTGAAATCGATATCAGTATCAACTAAAATGTTAACAAACTCAAGTATGCATTAAACATGAATTAAAGCTCATTATAGATGCAAAAATCACTTTCCGAACATCAATGAATCAATTAATGAAATTCATAAAAACTTGATTTAAAAATGACCAAAGTCGATACCGGTATCCACCAATTATTACCACAAATTTGAATGTGCATCGAACCACAATTAAAACTCAAAATACACTGCATTTGTGAACTCCGGGCAGCCATGTATCATGTATCGAAACTTTCTAAAAATCGATTCAAAATAGAATTTCAAGGTACAAAAATCCAAGCATTGATACAAGATACTCCAATTGGAACTCACAAATTAAATGCATCAGAAAATCCGGTACTGGTAGCGAAAATTACAAGCATCAAAACCTAAATTAATTACACGTCGGAAAAAAATAGACACTTCATAATTTGGTTCAGATTCATGAGTTTAAATAAATTTCAACAAAGTACCGATCAGATTCAATTTGCGACGCGTAAACCAAAATTCATGAACAAAATTAATTTGACGCGTAGAAATAAACAAACAATAACAATTAAATCAACCGATTCCATATTTGTTTATGATTAAACTCAAAGAATCACATAGATCTCAAAAATCAACTTAATCTCAATTATTCTTAAAAGTCAAGATCCAAATTCAATGTTGAACAACACAATCTGACTTAATTCCACAATTAGACCCAAGAATCAAGATATAATATCAAATCAAGATTTAAATTCAAATCATTAACACAAATTCAAATCAAGCAAATACATCATGAATCAATTAAAAAATTAAATCAATAAATAAGTAGTAGTTACCAAAAATTGAACGGAAGAATCGAATCAGAGAAGAAAAATAAGGTGATTTGTGCATAAATCGGAGCTAATGGAAATAGTATGCTCGCGATAAGATGGAGATCGTCGGTGCTAAGGTGGCAGGCTTCGAAAGAGGTGTGGTGGGAACTGGAGGGAAGGGTGGCGGTCGCCAGCCCATGTGGCAGGCGTGGCAGAAGCTAGGGCGCCGGAAGGAGAGAGCGGAGGAACTTGTTCCCACAGAAAATTTGAAAGAAGAAGATGAAATTTTCAAGTTTTTGTGATTTTCTTCTTGATGAAGCTTGAGAAAGTTGAGAGAGAACTACTCTTAATTTGAGAGAGAGTAGTGAGTATTTTGTGAGTAGTTTGTAAGAATGAGTGTTGTTGTCTTTGAATTTTGAAATTTTAATATATATATATATATTGTGATACGGTGGGAGAACTGACTTGAGCTTTTGCGTTTTATTGAAAATGTTGCGGTTAACAAGAGTCTCCACCGACTTTACTTTTATCCAAAAGGAAAGGTGAAAAAGGACAGGAAAGACCTTTGAGATTGTTTCTTGAGTTTGGGGGGTAGATTATGAAAAGGGAAGGTATTAGCACCCTTTTCATCCATGGTTTTCCATGGGCTCTTAGTTACTTTCTAGATCACTTGCTTTTCTTTTGAAATTATGCTTTGTGTGGTTTTGAAAGTATTTTGTAAAAGAGGCCATTGTTTATGCAATCTTTGTAATGATTCTCGTTCGTAAGAATGTATACAAAGTTGTTTGTCTTTTTGAAATGTTTTCAATGTTTGTAAGATGTTTGGAAATGTGTGTGTTTGTTTTTTTGAAAATAGCAAGGATAGTTATTTTTAAATGGAGAAAGTAACTAGAAAAAATCTACCTACTCAAATGTATTTCTTGTTCATTTTCTTTTCCTTTGACATTGTTGTCTTACCATTGATTTGGTAAACAACCCTATCTTTGGATGTAGACGGGACGGGCGTTGGTCATCGTATAACCATGATTAGAAATGTTGCAAAGCATCTTAACATTTTTGAGGGACTAAGATCATTTTTGTAAGGTAGCTCTAAATAGCATCATCGAGGGACTATGATCTTATATTTGTTTTTTTTGCTAAGATACTTCGCATGCGTAATATGGCCATTTTTGTGTAAGGCAACCAAGTGGAGTAACCCTAGGGGTGATTGTGTGCAAGTGTGTTATTTTCATGCTTGATTTTGTCTTGGATTAGGGTTTTCTATTTGTTGGTTTTATCTTTCCATACAAACCCTAATTACTAACATTGATATGAAAGCGATAAATTGCGGAAAGTAAAATTACTACGCTTTTACATCATTATGGGGATGGGGTATACACATGTAAAAATGGGGATTGCAAGAAAATTAAACCCTAATTACTATTACAAGGCTTTGACAATTACATAATTCATAATGCAAAAATAGAATATGCAAGAAGATGTAAAGTGAGAGAAATGGCTTTTTAGGTTTTTTTATAGCAAAAGATTTTGTAATTAATTTCATTGAAGAAAAACCTAAGACTAAGTTAATTGTTTAGAAAATTGTTTTTTGAGGTTTCATTTGAACAAAAAGGTTTTATAAAGTTAGGTCACTTCCAAGCAATGCAATATATCCAAAAGAACCTAAAAAATCTCCAAAAATCAAGAAATTTGGTGCCCGAGCTGACACGGGCCGTGTCGGGGAACACGGGTACCCGTGTCAGGATCTGTCCATGACTTTTATGCATTTTTTTGGTCCATGCCATCCTGACACGGCCGTGCCACCTGACACGGACGCCCGTGTCAGCCCCTGTTCATCATTTTCTAGTCATGTACGCATCAGTAACTCTGACACGGGCCGTGTCGATTGACACAGGCACCCGTGTCAGCCTCTGTACCTGCATTTTATTATGTTTTTCAATCCAAATAAGCTGACACGGGTTGTGTCATGTGACACGGGCACCCGTGTCGACCTCTGGTTTGGATTTTTGTTAGTTCTTTCTCTTTGATCTGTCTGGTTATATCTTTTAAGCGCAAAAGCAAATGATGTATGAACAATGATATCACAGTTTGAGAAAGTTTACCTCTCGAAGCGGAAGCTTTAGAACACGTACAGATGTTTCCGAGTGTAAAGTGGTGATTGATCGAGCTCTTTTGAACCTTCTTGAAGTAACTCCAACCTTCCTTTTGTATTGAAAATGGTTGAACCACTCCAACCAATTCAAGTTGCAATGTATGTTGTTTTTTAGTTTGGAAGATGATGATAGTGATGTTACAGAAGTTATTCTTATGTTTGAACAACTTCTATATGGTTTATGTGAAGTGTTTGGATGGTTTGTTTGGAGAAAACTTGCAAGGTATGCGATTCAAAGATTTGAACTTCAAAGCTCAAAAATGGAGGTTTTGAGGAAAAATCTGGTTTTTGACAGCAAAAATGATTTTGAGTGTTAGTTTCTCCTTCTATTTTTTTCCTGGCCTCTCTCTATTTTTCTAACCTTTTCCAACCTCTTTCTCTTGCAAATGCTTATTCTATTTATAGGCAAAGGACTTGTGAACAAAGGCTGAATAGGTTTACAAGATAACATGTTATGGTTTGGTTGGGATGTAAGTATCAAACTATGTCAAGTACTCCAAGGTTCCAAGATGAAGTACCAAAGTTGTTGGTTTAGAGGGGTTGATTTCCATGTTTTATGGTGGAGTAAAATCAGAAACAAACAAAGTATGGGCTCAAGACAAGTTTTGTACAAAAAGCTTGCTTTTCAAGAATAGCAATGGTACCTTTATGCCATAAATGGAAAGATCCTTTGGACAATGGCTTAAACACTTGGGTAATTGCTCAAAAGTGGGTGTAAACATTAAATTATGTAGAGATTTGCAAGCAATAAGGCCTGAAAAGTAAGATTATGCAGCATAGCATAAGGGTTTTGTTGTGTGTTCTTCAATAGAATGACTTGAAAATCAAGGGTGGATGCCCAACTTCATGCCCTTGAATCTCCTAGCTCAAGTATGATAAATTCATGATCTTAGATGTTTTGGAAAGCTTGAAACACCCTCTATAACTTTCATGTTGGCCATTTTGACAAAATCATATTGGAACTATGTGAAAAAATGCCAAGAAGTTGGGATAAAATCCTGCACAAAATCTGTTGAAAATTTCTCCAAGTGTTAAATGAAAATGTCATGACTTCATGAATTTATAACTTGAGGTCCAAGCATATTTAGGAGAATTTATGTAAAGAAATGTTGTAGATATCATGGAGATCTACAACTTTCATGTTGAAAGTTTCTTTTGAATCATCTTGCATCATGTTGGAAATTTGGCATAAAGTTGTGAAAAAACATGAATTTTCCAACACTTAGAAAAATTTCTAAGTTTGAAATTTTGACTTACAAAGATGAAATTTGAATTTTTTTGATTTCTTGATGAACAAGTTTCATATTCTTGAATGTATTGATGAAATTTGATCTTTGGAATATAATGTTGACCAAAAAGTCAAAGTTTGACTTTCTAGTATGTAATTGACCATTTTGCCCTTGTGCCAATTTCAAGCCTAAATTGATGTATCAATGCTGCAAATACTTTGGGGTACAACAGCTGCCCCTGTTCAATCTTCTTAAACCTGAAGAGTTAGATTGGCGAGTTTTGCCATTCGTGACTCGAAGGTGGAAGATGATTGGACACTAGAGTGCCCAGAAATTTGCACTCGGCAATACGATGATAGGAGGAATGGGCTTAAAGATGCCATTTGGAGAGGTGATAGAATCTTGTTGGAGATGGGCTTGTAGATGCCATCCAAGAATGCTTGTTGAATTGTAATTTGTAAGTTGAAATAATGAGTATCAGAATTGCGTCCACGTCTGGAGTGTATCTGAGTTGTATCTGAAAGCTGAATCTGAATGAGTATCAGGATGGCATCCGTATCTGGAGCGTATTTGTACTGTATATGAGAGTTGAATCTGAATTAGTATCAGGATAGCATCCGTATCTAGAGCGTATTCGTACTGTATATGAAAGTTGTATCTGAATGAGTATCAGAATGGCATCCGTGTCTGGAGCGTATCCGTACTGTATCTGATTGCATATTGTTAGTGGTAGATGTTAATCTTATCCTGAAATGGGTAAAATGTTAGCTAAAACACAAAGTTATGTTGCATGAAATGTATGATGCAATGTATTTTCTTTATCAATGTTTATGATATATGGATGCAATGTACGTGCATGTAAGCTAATCTATTGTATTGCTGTTTGATTGAGGAAAATAAATCCTTGAATGCTGCTTAGGATATGTTGAACTTTCATGTCTTGGAGTTGAAGTATTGACGAACTCTTCTTGAGAGAAGTAAATTCTATTGTGAGGGTAATGCCATGTACTGCTTGTAATATCTGCTTGGGGAGTCTTGAGAAATTTGAAGATTTCTACTGGGGATTAATCATTTGAAGTTTAGTTCTCAAATGACGTACTGTGGGGATTTCCTGGATAATAGTCTAGAGACATTTTCCTATTATTTCCATCTATCAGTAATTGTCTTTCTCATTTTGTTTATTTGTAGACAGTAATTATGTTCAAATGCATATGTTCATCAATGAATCATTGGACGTTTTTGCAAACAAAACACAATCGTAAAGAAAAAGACAAATAGTTTTTTGTACTTTTAAAGAGATATCTTTGTATTAACTTTGAATAAGTATTTTGTACAAAGGGGACAAACATTCTGGTAAGAGAATGGTGCCATAAAACAAGAAGAATTTATACAAAGAAAGATAGATATGTGTAATAATCTCATGGGATTCCCATTCTGCTATAGCCTTCATATCTCCAAATATCTTGTCTATTTGTTACTTCGTCCGAAGATGATTGAATTGATCAGAAACTCCGAGTTTGTCAGTGGAAGTCAAAGGTTGTCCGTAAAGTGATGCGACGGGACATAGTCATACGCTTTAATTCCCTAACTTTTGCCTGGACCGCCCTTTCGGGTTTTCAGTCCACCGAGAAACCCTTTTTTGCCCAAGTCACCCTTTCGGGTTTTCAACTTGCCGGGTGTACAAATTTTTTATTTTATCCCTAATTTTTTCCCGAACCTTTTGGTTCGCCAGGATGCCCTTTTTTGCCTAGGTATATCAACCTAACGAGTCTCTTATGCGTAGTATCTTTTGACTATGTCTGCGTTCGCAGGGTGTGGCAGGTCGTCACCGTCCATGGTGGTCAAGATCATTGCCCCACCGGAGAATATGCTTTTGATTACAAATGGTCCTTCATAGGTAGGAGTCCATTTGCCCCTGGGATCAATTTGTGGCAAAATGATACGTTTGATCACTAGATCCCCAACTTGATATACTTGGCGTCTGACTTTCTTGTTTAAAGCCTTGATCGTCCGTTTTTGATACATTTTACCATGGCAAACAGCAGCAAGTCTCTTTTCGTCAATTAAGTTCAGTTGATCAAGTCGAGTTTGGATCCAGTCGTCTTCATTCAAACCTGCATCTTTCATAATCCTCAGAGAGGGGATTTGAACCTCAATAGGTAAAACAACTTCCATGCCATATACCGAAGAATAGGGTGTTTCCCCAGTTGATGTGCGAGTCGTGGTACGGTACCCGTGGAGAGTGAATGGTAACATCTCATGCCAGTCTTTATACGTGACTGTCATCTTTTGTATGATCTTTTTAATGTTCTTATTTGCAGCTTCAACAACACCATTCATCTTTGGCAGGTAGGGAGAAGAATTGTGATGCTGAATTTTGAATTGCTCGCACAAGGCGATGATCATAGTGTTGTTAAGATTTGTACCATTTTCAGTGATGATCCATTCCGGGATACCGTACCGACAAATGAGATTTTTCTTGATGAAGCGGGAAACAACATTCTTAGTAACGGAAGCAAAGGAAGCTGCTTCGACTCACTTTATAAAGTAATCAATGGCCACTAGGATGAAACGGTGTCCATTGGAGGTTGTTGGCTTGATCTCCCCAATCATATCAATTCCCCACATAGCAAAGGGCCAAGGAGCCGTCAAGACATTCAGAGGAACCGGAGGTACGTGCACCTTCTCAGCATAAATTTGATACTTATGACAGGTCCGAGAGTGTTGATAGAAATCTGCTTCCATAGTAGACCAATAATAGTCTGCCCGTATGATTTTCTTCGCCATCGTATGTGATCCGCTGTCGCGCGCGGGTCAAAAACGAGTTAAATTGCAAATTGTAGTAACGACGATAACGGTAACTCGAGTATCGTCTCTCAAGGACTCTTGGGTTTTACTAACTAAAATCGAAATTGGGGGGTTGTTTGGTTCGAGTTTAGGCAAATAAGCTAATTATAAAAAGTGATTGTAAAATAAGCTGTTTGGAAATAAGTGATTATAAATTAAGTCGATCTACTGTTTTGGGTTCCTACTATCATCGATTATTATAATTCTAATACCCGAAGCGGATTGTCTATTCCTATTTGGGTACAAACTCAATGACAAGCGCGGTGAAGTTTGTGAGATGTACGATCCTATTGTCCGAATTAAGCAAACGGGATAAGTTTTCATGGATTAAGCAAACATGACTGATCAGACACAACAACGGATTAAGCAAACGTGATGAGTCTATGTTAGGATCATACAATCAACCAAATTGAATCAATATATTTTATGCAATCGAATTAAGCATACAATAACACAAAATATCATTGAAAGGAATTAAACTTAAATTAACATTATAATAATCTCAAGTATTGGAACCTGAATTACAGTAGATCAACCCAAAGGAATTAGTTCTCCATAGTCATTCGTCCTAGCTTTTCCAAATCGTGAATGGAATTTCGTGAACAGTGAATTCGAATGAATGCTACAGTACCACGGCTGCTACCCTAAGGGGAAAGAGAGCGACCCGTTTTACAACCCAATTGGGTCAAACAAACGACCCAGGCCCAAAACTAATTGACCCGAAACTTAACTAAAACTAGTGCTGCAACTTCAACAATTTTTTCAACCTTGCTACAGTCCGAATTGGCTCTCGACTTCTTCATGAAAGTTGTAGGTCTTTTTCTTAGCTTTCCAACCAATATTAGAACGCCTCAATCCGAGTCCTGTAGCTCCAGTTATGAATTTTTTATTGAAAGCTGCACATGCTGAAAAATAAAATACGAAAATTAATTAAATGCAAAAATAAGATAAATTAGCAAAACAATTTAAAACATAAAAATAAACACAATAAACTAAAGAAATGCATTAGTACAATCGTGGAAAGATGTGCATCAAAATGCACTGATCAAAATCCCCCACACTTGAACTTTTGCACTCCGAGCAAAATGCAATCAAAAGAAACGCAAAAGCATCGTCAGTTACTCATCCTAGGCTACAAATCTTCTTCGGGTAGGTTTGCATCAACAGGTACTAATCTTGCACACTAAAAACATCGTAAGAACACTAACCACAGATAAGCAGACATAAGCCTCCTAAATACACAAACCAATTTCAAATCATATTATTATACCATAGCCTAACTTACTCATCCTTTTTGCTCTTTTTCATTTAGGCGCAATCACATTAAGCCCGTTATCTCCACACACTAATAGCAGGACGACCGGTTAGTGACTCTGATCCTTTTGCACGGGGTTCCGGTACTTACGTGGCATAACCCTTTACTTACTCAGATGTAGTTGCGGGGGATCGGACCGTAATCCTCCCTACCAAATTCAGCACCAGAAACCGCTGAACCAACTAACAAAGAGTTTTGAAAACTTTCTTCTCTTTTTTTTTTTTTGAAGATTATACAACCGTTGGGTTAAGTGACCGGGTGAGGGTCACCAAACTTAGAAGGTGTATTCTCTTTTTCTTTTCTCTTTCTTTTTTTTTTTCTTTTCGGAACATTCACTTATATTCATCGGTTTTCCTGCGTAAAGTGTGTGAGAGATGGTGCTGACTGCTGAAATAAACTACTCAAGAGCTGTCAAAGATTGAGAAATTAAGGCTAAAACATAATAACAAATTCAAATAAATTTCCATATGTAGGAGACTTACGGTGTTAGAACGATACCGATTTTGTGAATCTTTCCCACGTCTCCGCAAACCCGACTCAAATCAGTCTATAGCCTAAAACTTTCAAGAAGATGCATTTTTTATTGGTTGAAATTAAAATAAAATAAAAACTAACAAACAAAAACAAATAAAACACACGATTTCCTCCCCCACACTTAAACTAAGCATTGCCCTCAATGAAAGGACATTACTAATAAAGTAGAGAGAAGGAAAGAAGGACTTCCTGATCAAGTTGCAGTGTAGCTAGGTGCTTCCAAAGAAAGCTCCTCTATGCTGACATTTTCAGGCACCGAACTTTCATGGAATAACTTCAGCCGCTGCCCGTTAACCTTGAAAATTTTGTCAGTACCTGTAGGAAATGTATCAGGCTGCAAGGAAGCATCAATCTCAGTACAAAGAACACAAACGTTAGTGTCAGTGCAATCAGGACATGAATAAGTATCATCAAAATCAGAGAGAGATGGAAAATCAAGTGCAAATAATTCAGAACAACTATCATCAACTAGTTCAGAAATCAACTCAATGTGAAAAACGGAATGCTCCTCCAAGGGATGTTTCATGGCGTCAAAAATGTTGAATTTTGCGACAATGTCACCAAATTCCATGGACATGGTTCCATCGTCAACATCAATCTTCGTTTTTGCCGTTTTCATGAACGGTCTGCCTAAAATTATGGGAGCTCTGCTTGTCTTGGTTTCGCCTTCCATGTCTAGAATGTAAAAATCTGCAGGAAAAATCAAATCGTTAACTTGAACAAGGACATCTTCGACAACCCCGGCGGGTCGAGCGTTGCTCCTGTTTGCCAATTGAATAATTAAACCTGTATGCTGCAAAGGGCCAAGACAAAGGTTATTATAAACAGAAGTAGGCATAACATTAATGCCCGCTCCCAAATCAAGCATGCAATTCTCAAATTTACTATCTCCGATGGTACAAGGAATAGCAAATGTTCCCGGATCCTTCTGCTTTTGTGGCAGCACCTGAGTAGTGAGGGCTGAAACATTTTGCTCACTTACAGCCTTGCCAGATGATTGTTTGGGCTGAATAAAGGCAGAAATATTTCGTCCTAAGTTCACTCTTTCACTTCCCTTAATCCTCCTCTTGTTAGTACACAAATCTTTCAGAAACTTTGCATACTTAGGAACCTGTTTTATAACATCAAGTAGCGGAATATTTACCGCCACCTTTCGAAACACATCCAAAATCTCTCTTTCTTTGTCTCCCTCCTCAATTCTTTTATTTTTCAGAACTCTATGTGGGAAGGGGACAGGTGGCACATACTCCTTTTCTCTAATTTTTTCAGTTTCAACCATAACAGAAGAAGGAGAAGAAAGTGCAGAAGGAGAAGGTTCAGATGGAGAAAGTTCAGAAGTTACCTCAATGACTTTTTTATTTTTTTCAGGGCCTGTTTCTGTAACCTTTTCGGATCTCAAAGAAATAGCGCTCACATTAGCATTACCATTCGGATTGACAACAGTTTGTGCTGGAAGTTGGTTCGAACCTTGAGCTTGCATATTATTTATTTGAGTAGCAAGTTGTCCCATCTGTGTGGTCAAGGTCTGAATGCTAGTGTCGGTTCTTTGTTGGAATTGAAGGTTGTTCACAGCCATTTGTTTAACAAGATCTTCCAAGGACGGTCCGGAAGCAGTAGCTGGAGGGGTGTGATGTGGCTGGGGTAGTGGAACGGTGAGTTGTTGTTGTTGTGAGGGCTGCTGATTTCCATATCGAAGGTTGGGATGATTCCTCCAATTGGGGTGATATTTGTTGGTGGACAAGTCAGGGGTGTTGTTGTACCTGTTCTGGTTGTAAAGGTTGGCTGCATAAGCTTGAGGCAGCTCGGTAACAGTATCATCTTTCAGAAGAGGACAAGTATCAGTGGGATGATCATGAGCTGTACAAATGCCACATACAGTTGCTGTTTGAGGTTTCGCTACTACAAGTTGTTTGACTAAAGCGGTCAGCTCATCAATTCTGGTTTCTAAAGCTCTGTTCGAGGAACCTTGAATTTGATGTACACCCTTGGTCTGGACAGAATTAATTCGAGTGGTGAACTGCTGGGAATTTAAGGACATATTTTCAATGAGGGCCCTGGTAGCAGCTGGAGTTTTGTCAACAAGTGCTCCACCACTAGCAGCATCAAGAATGTTTCTATCCATAGGTAACAACCCCTCATAAAAGTACTGAATGAGAAGTTGCTCGGTAATCTGATGTTGAGGGCAGCTTGAAACTAACTTCTTGAACCTATCCCAATACTCAGCCAATGACTCGTTATCTTGTCTAATGCCACAAATCTCCTTTCGAATTGAAGCAGCTCTAGAGGCAGGAAAATATCTCTCCAAGAACACTCTTTTCAGAGCATTCCAGCTTGCGATTGAATTCGGTTCGAGATCATATATCCAATCCTTCGCTGCACCCTGCAAAGAAAAAGGAAAAGCACGAAGTTTGATATGATCTTCAGTGATCCCTTCAGGCTTCAATGGTGTAGAGCACACCACCTGGAATTCCTTCAAATGTCTATGCGGATCCTCACCTGCAAGACCATTAAACTTTGGCAACAAGTGTATTAAACCCGATTTTAATTCAAAAGGAACAGCAACAGCATCATATTCAATACACAAGCCATTATAATTCACATCAGGGGCTGCAAGTTGTCTTAAAGTTCTATTGTCAGCCATTTCAAAAACAAATTCAGAATCAGAAGCAAACAAGTTATGCAAATAGTCGGACTCAGAATCAGACTCAACTATGGTCGGTGAAGGTGAACTATTGCTAGCCTGGCCTGCTCTACGAAGTGTGTGCAAGGTTCTTTCTACCTCAGGATCAAAAGCAACAAGTTCAGGACAAGAGGACCTAGTAGCCAGGACTAGTGCACAACAATGCAGCAACAATCGTGAAAATGCCAACTATGTCTCTAAATAGCAAAAACAAACACAAAGAAAGAAAACGATTAAATTTTTTTCAAAAAAATAAACTGAACACGAAATTCATCTTATGGGTGAAAAATAGAATTTTGATAATTTTTTCGAATTTTTTTCGACTCTATGAAATCAGTAAATAAATCATTAAAAATAGAAAAATGATGAATTTGGGAAATTGAGACCAAAGTCCCATAACTACTTTGTAGTTAGGGACAAATGATCAGTGAATTTTTTCCCCTCCACTGGTCGAAACAGATTTCAAATCGGATTCAATTTTCAAAAAAACCGAATTTTTTTACTACTATGACGCAAAAAACGCGAATTGGCTTAAACCGAAGGAAATCTAGAACCTAGGCACGAAAACACTAAACCTATGACTCTAAAATTGGTTAATAAAATCAAGAATCCCCGGCAACGGCGCCAATTTGATCCGCTGTCGCGCGCGGGTCAAAAACGAGTTAAATTGCAAATTGTAGTAACGACGATAACGGTAACTCGAGTATCGTCTCTCAAGGACTCTTGGGTTTTACTAACTAAAATCGAAATTGGGGGGTTGTTTGGTTCGAGTTTAGGCAAATAAGCTAATTATAAAAAGTGATTGTAAAATAAGCTGTTTGGAAATAAGTGATTATAAATTAAGTCGATCTACTGTTTTGGGTTCCTACTATCATCGATTATTATAATTCTAATACCCGAAGCGGATTGTCTATTCCTATTTGGGTACAAACTCAATGACAAGCGCGGTGAAGTTTGTGAGATGTACGATCCTATTGTCCGAATTAAGCAAACGGGATAAGTTTTCATGGATTAAGCAAACATGACTGATCAGACACAACAACGGATTAAGCAAACGTGATGAGTCTATGTTAGGATCATACAATCAACCAAATTGAATCAATATATTTTATGCAATCGAATTAAGCATACAATAACACAAAATATCATTGAAAGGAATTAAACTTAAATTAACATTATAATAATCTCAAGTATTGGAACCTGAATTACAGTAGATCAACCCAAAGGAATTAGTTCTCCATAGTCATTCGTCCTAGCTTTTCCAAATCGTGAATGGAATTTCGTGAACAGTGAATTCGAATGAATGCTACAGTACCACGGCTGCTACCCTAAGGGGAAAGAGAGCGACCCGTTTTACAACCCAATTGGGTCAAACAAACGACCCAGGCCCAAAACTAATTGACCCGAAACTTAACTAAAACTAGTGCTGCAACTTCAACAATTTTTTCAACCTTGCTACAGTCCGAATTGGCTCTCGACTTCTTCATGAAAGTTGTAGGTCTTTTTCTTAGCTTTCCAACCAATATTAGAACGCCTCAATCCGAGTCCTGTAGCTCCAGTTATGAATTTTTTATTGAAAGCTGCACATGCTGAAAAATAAAATACGAAAATTAATTAAATGCAAAAATAAGATAAATTAGCAAAACAATTTAAAACATAAAAATAAACACAATAAACTAAAGAAATGCATTAGTACAATCGTGGAAAGATGTGCATCAAAATGCACTGATCAGTATGCCCACTGGAGTGGGTGCCAAAAGTACCTTCGTGTAATTCAGCCATGATCTTTTCAGGTTCAATCGTATCCACACACCGAAGCAAAATGGAGTAGTGATTGCATTTGTACAGGATGTCGTTACTAAGGAAGAACTTAGAAGAGAATCTTCTTAAGAACTTCTTATTATTGATTGAAGCTCCTTCTGGATATTCTTGAGCCTCGAGATACCTCTTGACTTCATGAAACCAAGGATGGTCCACTACTTCTTCAGTATTAATCTCGTGGCAGTGTATTGGTTTATCCATTCGTTCGATGGTGATCTGGGGAGCCTCGTTATCCCAATTAAGGTTAAACATAGATGACATTGTGGCTAGGGCATCTGCTAGCTGATTTTCTTCTCACGGGAAATGCTCGAAGGTAATCTTCTCAAAATATGGTAGCAATGTCAAAACATGTTCTTTGTAAGGGATAAGGTTTGGGTGCTTAGTGTCCCACTCTCCTTTGATCTGACTGATGACCAAAGCTGAATCTCCAAACACGTCTAAGGACTTGATCCCCAAGTCTATGGCAGCTCTGAGACCGAAGATGTATGCTTCGTACTCCGCCATGTTGTTCGTACAGTTGAAGCAAAGTCTGGAAGTAAAGGGAGTATGACACCCTTCTGGAGATATGAGTATCGCGCCGATACCATTACCGAGTGCATTAGATGCTCCATCAAAGAACAGGGTCCATCAGGATCCTTGTTCAGGTCCGTCATATGGCCTGATTTCTTCACAGTTGTCTAATGTCATGATGTCTTCATCCGGGAAATCAAACTTCATGGACTGATAGTCTTCCACAGCTTGGTGAGCAAGATGATCAGCCAATACACTGCCCTTTATAGCTTTTTGGGTAGTATACTGTATGTCGTATTCCGTTAGGATCATCTGCTATCTAGCTATCCTCCCAGACAGAGCAGGCTTTTCAAATATGTATTTTATCGGATCTATCTTAGATATCAACAAGGTAGTATGAGTCAGCATATACTGTCTTAGTCAGCGAGAAGCCCATGCCAAAGCGCAGCAATTTTTCTCGAGCAGTGAATATCTGGTTTCACAGTCGGTAAACTTTTTGCTCAGGTAGTAAATAGTGTGCTCTTTTTGGCCAGACTCGTCATGCTTCCCCGATACACACCCCATTGAGTTTTCTAAAACGGTCAGATACATGATCAGTGGTCTTCCCTCGACTGGTGGCATCAAAACAGGAGGCTCTTGTAAGTACTCTTTGATTTTGTCAAAAACAACCTGGCATTCGTCGTTCCATCTGACTACTTGATCTTTCTTCAATATCTTGAAGATTGGCTCACAAGTAGCTGTTAGGTGAGAAATGAATCTGGAAATATAGTTCAGGCGGCCCAGGAATCCTCTGACTTCCTTCTCAGTACAAGGAGCAGACATTTCTTGTATTGCTTTAACCTTGGCAGGATCAACCTTGATGCCTTTGTTACTGACGACAAAACCTAAAAGTTTACCAGACCGTACTCTGAATGTGCACTAGTTTGGATTCAACCTTAACTTGTACTCCTTCAATCTCACAAACAACTTTTGCAAGTGATCAAGGTGCTCTTCTTCAGTTTGTGATCGGGCTATCATATCGTCTACGTAGACCCCTATTTCATGGTGTATCATATCATGAAACAAAGCTACCATGGTGCGCTGATAGGTGGCCCCAGCATTCTTCAGTCCGAATGGCATCACTTTGTAGCAGAATGTGCTCCACTATGTGACAAATATAGTTTTCTCCATGTCCTCAGGTGCCATTTTGATTTGATTATAACCTGAGAATCCGTCCATGAAGTAAAACACTTTGTGCCGGGCCGTATTGTCAACCAGGATATCTATGTGGGGGAATGGAAAATCATCTTTAGGGCTGGACCTATTCAAATCTCTATAGTCCATGCACATTCGTACTTTGCCGTCCTTTTTAGGCATGGGAACAATGTTGGCAACCCATTGGGGGTAGGAAGTGACAGCCAAGAATCCAGCATTGAATTGTTTCATGACTTCCGCTTTGATCTTCTCTGACATATCAGGTCTCATATGGCGGACTTTTTGTTTCACTTGTGGACAGTCTTCTCTTGTTGGCAGATGATGTACCACGATGTCTGTATCAAGTCCCGACATGTCTTCATATGACCAGGAAAAGATCTCAACATAGTCATGCAATAGCTGAATCAGACGCTCCTTGACATTGGCCTCTAGATTGGCACCCACCTTGACCTCTTTTCTATCCTCCTCAGTACCCAAGTTGATCGTGTCCATCGGTTCCTCATGAGGATGAATAGCTCTTCCCTCTTGTTGTAGTAGCCTGGCCAGTTCCCCTGGTACTTCACAATCTTCCTCACCTTCGTCTTCGGCTTGGTAGATTAGATCCTCAGAGTCATGAAAGGCCATAGCAGTATCGTTACCCATGGGATCCAGAATGGAGGGGTACCTGCATTTGTGAGTGTGGGTGTGTGTAAGGGTATAACCATC
This sequence comes from Vicia faba, assembly GCA_948472305.1. Lineage (NCBI taxonomy): Eukaryota > Viridiplantae > Streptophyta > Magnoliopsida > Fabales > Fabaceae > Vicia > Vicia faba. The sequence goes on from OX451739.1 coordinate 727,297,499, forward strand.
CTTAAAAATAAAATGTAAAAGAAAAATAATGAGCACAAAAAGTTTTTATGTGAAAAACGTCCATGATTCATTGAATGTCATATGAAGATGAAATAAAACCCTTACAAATGGGCCATTGTGCCTCGGGCAAGACACAAGGTTTAAAATGTGCGAATTGTTTGTGAATATTACAAGTCCAACAGAAATGTAAAAGATAAATTACTGGGGGATGAAAGTTATCGGAACAAAGTCTCAGGCTTCCCAATTGCAAAGTACTCCATTGATAGTAGGAAAGATCCAATCCTCCAAGATGCAATCCTCTTCACCATCTTCCACCGCATTGACCTCTTGGTTGCTAATCTTCAAGGGTGGCCCTCCAGCTCGGGCACGGCGCACAACCTTCTGAGCATTTGAAGTGAACCCTAAGCCAAAATTGTCAGATTTATACAGAATGTCCGGAAGTTGCCCCCAGATGGTGCATCCACCCTCCTCTACTACTACCTTGGTTTCCTTTAGAGATGACATCCGTAGCGGAGGTCTTGTAATCTTAGGGATCTGGGATACCGTCTTAGTTACTGCTACCTCTTGAGAGACTTCTTCGAAATGTTGAAAAGGAGTTTCAATGAACTCGTCGTCCAATTCCACATACCGGAAGGAATTGAGGTGGCTAATCATATACTCTTCCTCATCGTGGACAGTGATGATCTTTCCATGAACTGGATATTTCAGCATCTGGTGTAGTGTAGAGGTGACATCACTGACATTATGGATCCACGGTCGTCCTAGTAGACAGGAGTAAGAGGGTTGGATGTCCATTACATAGAAAGTTGAGTTGAAAGTATGAGTCCCAACCTTTATGGGGATGGCCACCTCCCTGTGGACCATCCTCTTTGAGCCATCAAATGCTCTCACGACTATGTTACTGGGTTTCAACGTCAGTCCTTCACAATCCAATCTGTCGAGAGCTTTCTTCGGTAAAACATTTAAAGATGAGCTAATGTCCACCAAGACATGGGCCAGAGTTGTTCCTCTACATTCCACAGAGACATGCAATGCCTCCTTGTGCTTTCTTCCCTTTGGTGTCAGATCAGCATCTGAGAAGCCTAGACCTTTATCCGCCGTCAAAATGGCCACACAATCTTGAAATTGGTCTGCAGATGTCTCTTGAGGCACATGGGCTGTCTTTAGAAACTTCACCAAGGCCTTCGCATGTGCCTCAGAGCACAGTAACAATGTCAGCATGGAGATTTTGGAGGGAGTTTTCCCCAACTGTTCAACTACGTCGTAGTCGCTCTTCTTTATTATTCTCAGGATCTCCTTCATTTCCTTCTTAGAGGTTTCGAGGATAGTCAGTGGTTGAGCCTTCATCTGGACAGGCTCTTCTTGAATACTTTTTCCTCTAATTTCAACAGTAGGAGTGTTGGTAGGGATAACTGCAGGGGTTGTGTCGTCTTCGTCAATAGGAGCACTTACAGGTATGATTATGGGTACGAAAGTAACCTTTGGAGCAGCCACGGGTCCAAAAGCTGCCTTTGGGGGGGGGGGGGGGAAATCTCTGGAGAAAAGATTCTACCGCTTCGGGTAATTTTACTGGTTCCGGCAATATTGCTAATGTCGGAGTCTTCTTCTTCGGAGCTTATCTCTTCGGTGACCAGCCCCTCTTGTTTGATACCATGGTAATAGATATCTCCACCGTAATTCCACGGCACTGTTTTGTATGATTCATATAGGACCGGCCTGGGCATTGTGATTATGAGAGGAGTAGTTTTTGGAATCGATGTAATCCTAACGGTCTTATGGGGACCCTGGAAGGATTGGCGGAGATGGTTATGATTGAAACGTTTTCGACAGGAACAGTTGAAACAGGAGTACTTTCAAAAAGAATCTCTTGGTTGTCTATCAAGCATTGAATGCCTGTCTTCAACAGAGGGCAAACTGTTGGTGAGGATAAGCAAAGATGGCAGTCTTCATTACAACCCGAGAATACACTAGCCTTCGACAAGTTTATCTTAATGATTGGGAGTGGAGTCAAGAGTTCATCAACTGTGGTAACAAACAAATCTTCTTCGATAGCATTGGTGTTGTGACCATGCCTAGGCATCGGAGCGAAAATGACGTTTGGCTTCTCGGGTGCATCAAACTCAATCTCTTTTGCATCTATAAGGTCTTGAATTTTGTTTTTCAGGGCCCAACAGTTGTTAGTGTCATGACCTGGACTTTCGGAATGATATGTGCATCTGGCATTTGGGTGATAATGAGGGGACGCAGTGTTGGGGTTCTTTGGAGCTTCCTTTAGAGTTGTCAAATTGTATTTCAGAAGATATGGTAAAACCTGGGCTAGATTCATATTGATTATGGTGAATTGTCGGACTGGCCTTTCCACTCTCGGTTGGTTACTTCTTGGTTGATCAGATGTAGGCTTTGGGATCATAACGGCCCCTACCATTAGTCAGTGTTCAACTCTCCCTTGGTTCCTTTATGGATAAACAACAGATACCTCCTTCTTCCCAGTGAAAGGCTTTCTCACAGCTGTAGAGGCAGATGAATCCTTCTGAATCTTTCCACTTTTTATGCCAGCCTCCACCCTTTCTCCGGTTAGTATTAACTCAGTAAATTCGGCAGATGAGCTCCCAATTAAATGGTTGAAGAAAGGGCTTGATAGAGTGCCTAAGAACATATCCACCAACACCCTTTCAGACAGAGGGGGTTGTACTCTCCCAGCTAGATCTCTCCATTTCTGCGCGTAATCTTTGAAACCCTCATTTGAAGCCATAGCCATACTCTGAAGTTGAGTACGGGTAGGCGCCAAATTTGCATTATACTGGTATTTCTTATAGAAGGCTGCGGCAAGATCTTCCCAGTTGTGGACGTCGACCCTTTCCAATTTGTAAAACCAATCGAGTTGTGTTCTAGATAGGCTATCTTGGAAAAAATGGACCCACAAGTATTTATCGGCGGAGTGCGGATGAATCTTTCTCACATACGATCAGAGGTGCATCTTAGGACATGACACCCCATCATATTTTGCAAACAACGGCACTTTGAACTTTGGTGGGACCAAAATTCCCGATACTAGTCCCAATTCTTCAAATTCTAGACCCGGCACCCTCTGTATTTCCATAGCGTTCAGACACTCTTCAAGATTTCTGTACTTATCATCTGCGGGGGGATACCGTTCCTCGGAGTAGTCTTCCTCTTCTCCCTCCTCCTCAGATTCTGAAGGAACCGCTATTTCTTTCCCTTTTCCTTCTCCTTCATAAGATGTTGTTGCGAAATTCAAGGTTCTTCTAGTCTGTCCTTGAAACCTTCTTCCCATGATTACAACATCGGTTGGTTTCTTCTCTTTCTTCTTCTTCTTCTTCTTCTTCTTCTCTTTGGCCAACATAGTCTTCAACTCCTCTTGTCCTTTGGCCAGGGTTGTGATTAACTGTTGAAACTGCGTGTTTTGAGCTTGAAGATCTTTGACTGTCTGTTCGAGATCCATCTTACTGAAATAAATAGTAGAGAGATGAGGAAACTCGTTGCAAAAGACCTGTTTATGTTATGATGAATGATATGTGCATATGCAATGTTTTCAAGGATTTCAAAGATTCAAGTTCATTTTAGACAAAAAGAAACACACATTATATTAATAAGATAAAGTTTGAGTACATCAATGCCTCTTGGGCAAAATAATACAAAACCCTAAGATAAAAAAGTAGTGTGCATCCTCTTTGGTGCAATGTAGGCATTTAGAGTCTGCTCCTCATGAAGTAGCCTAATGAGTTCCAAAACCTTCTTCTCGCTTGCGTAGAATTGGGCTTCGAAAGTATCTCGCTCTCCCTTGAGCTGTATCCAATCCCTTTGTAGGCCTTCAAGAGATGTGGGCATGTCAGGATGTAGGATAGTGTATGGAACTTCTCTTTCCTTAACAGGCTCAATGATCACCGGGAGAATGGAAGGATAAGGCATCATAAGACTTTGAGCGCGGGTTCGTAACCACTTGAGGTAAGGCTCAAGAGGGATGTAATTCTTGTGTCCCAAAGTCTTGCTATCCACCTTGTTTAGCATCCTCCATGCTCGGATGAATCTCCGGCGAAGACCTTGATCGTTGTTGTCGTAGTCGAATACCAAGCCTTGAATCAATATCTCGTGCGGGCCATCCCTTCGGGAATAACCAAACTGTCTTAGAGCTAAGCACGGGTTGTAGGTGATGCCTCCCCTAATGCCAAGTAGAGGGACATTATTGAATTCCCCACAACGGTCAACAATGATAACATTCTCTTTGGATCGGGAGCACCAATGAATGTCTGAATGTTTGAGCGTCATTAACCTTTGTGACCACCTCAAACCTTGCTCATTCTTTAAGACTGATTGGGGAAGATGAGAAATAAACCATCTTTCCATGAGAGGAGTGCAACACATAAGGACACCTCTTTTCCTCATTGTACGAGTGTGAAAAGAGTGTAGGATATCTCCAAGCAATGTGGGCACCGGATTGCTTGACATGAAGATTTTGAAGGCGCTCACATCTATGAGTTGGTCAGGATTGGGGAACAAGACCATCCCATAGATAAGAAGAGCCACAATTTCCTCAAAGGCTTGCAAGTCTAAGGAATTCCAACAGCTTTGGGCTTTCTCAAACAGAAACTTTGCTAAGAAGCCTTTGACACCACACTTAGTTTCCCAATGAGTTGTGACATCAGATGAGTGCAAGTGCAGAGCTTGAGAAATCTCTTCTGGCTTTGGGTCTCTTTCCGTACCGTTGAAAGGTAGTTGATTGAGAATAGGAATCCTCAAGAGTTGAGGGAATTCTTCCAAAGTGGGCACAAGCTGATAGTCGGGAAATGTGAAGCAATGGTGCAACGGATCAAAGAACTGGAAGAGCACCTTCATCATATCCTCATATGTGTTGGAGGTGACCAAGTTGAGTAGACGACCATGTATATCGGTGAATGGAGAGTTCTCAGGGATCCTTGAAGCTAGCTCCTTGAGTTGTGGAGGAATTCTCACAAGGTTGACTTGAATAGTTTTCCTGCAAAGTGAATCCATGTCCTACAAAACAAGAGCAAAGATGAATCCCAAAATCCTTGAAATGGTTAGTGGATGTATATGATGTTCATGATGTCCATGATGTTATGTACAAGTATGCATATACAAGCAAATCAAACAAATCCTTAGTTTAGGCTTTCATGGAGTTTTATAGGTAAGTACCCTCTTGAAGTTTAGTTGGCTTAAACCTATCCTAGTAATAGTAATCGGGTTCTAAGGAGCTCAATATCACTGGATTGTTTCCTTGGTCATTGTTTAAGCTCAATCCTCTTTAATGGTGACCGAAATATCCCAAGAAACCAAACCTCAATGAGTGTAGTATCGAGTATCTACCAACTTCAGACTGCACCAAAGCCGGTCATCTCACTACATCCTAAAAGGCCAAGTTGGTCAAGCAAAGGTTCTAGAAGTTCGTTAGTGCTTTATGACATCAATCAGCGGCCCCGTGTTCTCTTTGATTAACTCAAAGGCTACCGGTACCCACAAATATGTCGCACTAATGTAGCTATTTCTTAGACCATGTCGGTATACCCCGCACAGTTTCCACAATGTATTGCTACTTACCTATAATGTATCCCAAATCCGGGTAGAGGATTCAAACCCAAACAAAGAACCATAATGTAAAGCATACAAGTCAAACAATGTAAGCAAATAAATGTGATCTTGTTAGAACATAGTTTGATTCTACAACCCTCAGTTAGAGTTTTGATGATAACAAAATACAAGATTAAATGAATTATGAGATTTATATAAGACATATATGCTACTCAAAATTATGCTATGTATTTACAGAAACTCTGATGGAATCAGCATCAGAACATCAGAATATCAACATCAGCATCAGAAGATATGTCACATCAGAAGATCAAATAGCATGTGCTATACGCTGAAGTCTGATGAATAGAATCTACGCAAAACATACTCTGACTCTGATCAAGATCCTAACCATGTCATCAGCACTCTGAAGCGTCAGAATAAGCTAAAGCCAAGAACACTCTGATTTTCAATAAGCAGAACATTCTGAAGTGTCAACGTTACTGCATTCAAGGCTGATTAATTACCAACGGCTTTATTCCAAGACAAAGATCTTCTCAAAAAGGAAACAACGTTATGAGCATTGAAATGGAATTATGGACAGCAACATATCTATTCCTAAGCTATTTAAACAAGTCAGTGAGAAAAGAAATGGCTAATATACTCCAATACGCACATACGCATAAGCCAATCATCCTCACGTTCTCACTCATCCAGTTTGCTAAAAGCTCTCAACCGCTTACTCTATAGCTCTAGCAATCTAGTATTATCCAAGCTTAATATTGTGTATTATCACAGTTGTGATATATAGTTTTTCCTAGAAAACATCAAACACATATAGTTCATTTATCTGTAAAAGAATTACCTTGAGATAAACCGGTCTATGGTTAGACTCAAGAAGGCTTTGACAATTGTTAAAGTAGTTGTTGTATTCAGTTGAATATAGTGGATTAAGACCTCATTGGAGAGAGGCGAAATCACCTTGACGGGTGGACTGGAGTAGTTTGAGATCAAACGAACCAGGATAAATATAACGTGTTGTCTGCATTTGATTTCAAGTTTTACAATTCAACCCCCCCTTCTTGTGTTTTTCACATCTTCAATTGGTATCAGAGCTCCTGGTTCTGAGCTTATAACACTTAACCGTGTCAGTACAAGATCCAGCGTTGAAAAACACTATGGCAGGAACACATCAAAACATCAGCAATGACAACAATGAAGAAAGAGACAGATTCAGTGGCAAACCTCCAGTCTTTGATGGAGAGAACTTTGATTACTGGAAAGACAGAATTGAAAGCTTCTTTCTGGCCCACGATGCTGATTTGTGGGATATGGTGACTGATGGATACACGCACCCAGTGAATGCAAGTGGTCAGAAGATTGACAGGAAAGAAATGTCTGATCAACAAAAGCGTGATTTTAGAAATCATCAGAAAGCCAGAACAATCCTTCTAAGTGCTATCTCTTACTCTGAATATGAAAAGATATCAAACAGAGACACTGCAAAGAATATGTTTGACTCTCTGAGAATGACGCATGAAGGCAACATTTAAGTTAAAGAAACTAAAGCTCTTGCGCTCATTCAGAAGTATGAGGCATTCAAGATGGAAGAAAGTGAATCAATTGAAACAATGTTCTCAAGATTTCGAATTCTGGTTGCTGGTCCAAAGTTCTGGGCAAAGGGTATTCTAATGCTAATCATGTTAAGAAGATCATCAGAAGCTTGCCAAAACAGTGGAGGCCAATGGTCACAGCGCTGAAGCTAGCTAAGGATCTCAACAAAATCTCTCTGGAGGAACTTGTCAGCTCCCTCAGAAGTCACGAGATAGAGCTAGAAGATGATGAACCTCAAAAGCAAGGTAAGCCATTAGCTTTAAAATCTAACAGAAAATCTGACTCCAAAGTTTTGCAGGTTGTAGAAGAAGCCTCTGATGGGTCCTCATCAGAAGAAGATGAACTGTCTCTCCTCTCCAGAAGGGTGAACCAACTGTGGAAGCAGAGGCAAAGAAAGTTCAGGAATCCAAGAAGATCAGAGAATCAGAATGAATCCTCCTCCAGATACAGAAGGTCAGAACCCTCCTCTGGATACAGAAGATATGAAGGCTCTTCAGGAAGCAGAAAGCCAAACAACAACGACAACATCTGCTATGAATGTAACGAGCAAGGACACTACAAGAGTGACTTCCCAAAGCTTTAGAGGGAAAAGCCCAAAAAGAAGTTTGGCAAGGAAAAGAAGAAAAGTCTCATGGCTACATGGGATGACTCTGACACTTCTGAAGCTGACTCAGAATCAGATGATGAGAGAGCCAACATAGCTCTCATGGAAAACATAACAGAAGACAGTGAAGCTTCTGAATCAGACACAGAAGAGGTATTTCCTAACTTTGCTATTAACTTTACTAAGGCTGAACTAGCTGAAAGCCTTAATGAAATTCTGGAAAGATATCAGCAGATCAGAGTCAAATTCAGAAACCTGAAAAGGAATCTTGCTTCTGACTCTGATAAAAATGAGAGTCTCAAATTGGAGAATTCTGAGTTGAAAAATAAAATTAGAAAATTAGAAAATCTATTACAAAACTCTCAGAATGAAACAATTCCTGAAACTCCCAGCAGTGCTGATGAGATCATCAAGGAGTATGATCACAGCTTTCAGAAGTTACTAGCTAAAAACATAGATAGAAGAAAAATAGCTTCAATGATCTATGGAGTTAGCAGAAATGGCAGAAAGGGAATAGGATACAAAGGTAAGGTACCTACACCAATGAATGCCATGGATTTAGTGATAAAACGCACTTCTCTTGATTCTCACTTTGTATATGGGCACACACACTACATCAAATATACTAGTAGTAATTATTCTGTCAAACCAAAATTCAACCAGAGTTTTGGTAAAACTAACAAATCAGGACCCAAGAAAATATGGGTACCTAAGGATAAAATAATACATGTTGCAGATATCTTTAGCAGCAAAGCAGAAACACCAGTCATGGTACCTAGACTCTGGCTGCTCACGACACATGACGGGAAGAAGGCATATGTTCCAAAGCCTGGAACTTAAGCCTGGAGGCCACGTAGGCTTTGGAGGCAATCAAAGGGGAAAGATCATTGGCTCTGGAATAGTAGGTAACATAAATCTTCCCTCTATAAGTAATGTTTTTTTAGTAGATGGATTAATGCATAACCTGTTATCCATAAGTCAATTAAGTGATAATGGTTATGATATAATCTTTAATCAAAATTCATGCAAAGCTGTTAGTCAGAAAGATGGGACTATCCTGTTTAATGGAAAGAGGAGAAACAACATTTATAAAATAAAACTTTATGAACTGAAAAGTCAGAATGTAAAGTGTCTTCTGTCTGTTAACAACGAGCAATGGATCTGGCACAGAAGATTGGGATATGTTAGTATAAGAAGAATATCTCAGATTAACAAACTAAATCTGGTCAGAGGACTTCCTAACCTGAAGTTCAATTCAGATGCTCTGTGTGAAGCATGTCAGAAAGGCAAGTTTGCAAAACCAGCTTTCAAATCTAAAAACGTTGTTTCCACCTCTAAGCCATTAGAACTTCTGCACATTAACTTATTTGGACCAGTTAAAACTGCTTCAGTCAGTGGCAAGATGTATGGGTTAGTAATCGTAGATGACTATAACAGATGGACATGGGTAAAGTTCTTAAGACACAAGGATGAGTCACACTCTGTGTTTGTCACCTTCTGCAACCAAGTTCAGAATGAAAAGGATCTTAGAATCGTCAAAGTCAGAAGTGATCATGGTGGAGAGTTTGAAAACAAAGATTTTGAATCATTTTTTAATGACAAAGGCATTCTGCATGATTTCTCTTGTCCTAGAACTCCCCAGCAAAATGGAATTGTAGAACGAAAGAACAGAACATTGCAAGAAATGGCCAGAACCATGATCAACGAGACTAACGTTGCTAAGATCTTCTGGGCAGAGGCAATAAACACAACGTGTTACATTCAGAATAGAATTTGCATAAGACCTATTCTGGAAAAGACTCCATATGAATTGTGGAAGAACAGAAAGCCCAACATTTCTTATTTTCATCCATTTGGATGTACTTGCTTTATTTTGAATACTAAAAATTATTTGAACAAGTTTGACTCTAAAGCACAGAAGTGTATTATGTTAGGATACTCTGAACTCTCAAGAGGGTACAGAGTATACAATACAGAAACACAGATTGTGGAAGAATCAATCAGTGTTTGTTTTGATGATAAGCTTGACTCTCAAAAGTCAAAGCAGAATGAATGATTTGCAGGTATGGAAGTTGAATTCCCGGGTACTGAAGACAAGTCATCAGAAGCTCTTAACAGAGACACTCCCTCAACATCAAAAAGAGGCACTGCAAGAAATCCAGCATCTTCTGTTGATCAACTTCAAAAAAGACCATCCAGAAGCAGCATGGATCACCCAGAAGAAACAATCTTAGGAAGAAAGGAAGATCCAATCAGAACAAGAGCCAGCTTCAGAAACTCTGAAGAATCTCTCATGGGACTTGTTTCTCTAATTGAACCATCAACAATTGATGAAGCACTTCTGGACAATGACTGGATTCTAGAAATGCAAGAGAAGCTGAATCAATTCACAAGGAATGACGTGTGGGATCTAGTTCCTAAACCAAAAGGATTCAACGTCATTGGAACAAAATGGGTGTTCAGAAACAAACTGAATGAACAAGGTGAAGTCATCAGAAACAAGGCACGATTGGTAGCACAAGGTTATAGTCATCAAGAGGGGATAGACTATACAGAAACCTTTGCTCCAGTCGCCAGGTTAGAATCTATCAGACTTTTAATTTCATTTGCTGTTAATAAAGGCATCACTCTGTATCAGATGGATGTTAAGAGTGCATTCTTAAATGGCTATATAGAAGAAGAGGTATATGTGCACCAACCCCATGGTTTTGAAAGTTCAAAAAATCCAGAATATGTTTTCAAACTAAAGAAGTCACTGTATGGTCTGAAACAAGCTCCTAGAGCTTGGTATGAAAGACTGAGTAACTTCCTGTTAGAAAAGGAATTCACCAGAAGGAAAGTGGACACAACCTTATTCTGTAAGACAGTTAAGAATGACATTTTAGTATGTTAGATTTATGTTGATGATATAATATTTGGATCTACTAAATCTTCTCTGGGAAGAAAATTTGCTAAGTGTATGTAGGCATAATTTGAGATGAGCCTAATGGGGGAACTGAAATTCTTTCTGGGCATTCAGATCAATCAAACCCCATAAGGAACTTACAATCATCAGAGCAAATATGTCAGAGAACTTCTGAAGAAATTTGATCTCTTAGAATGTAAGCCATCAAAGATTCCAATGCATCCCAAGTGCATTCTAGAAAGAGAAGAGGTAAGCAAAAAGGTAGAACAAAAGGTCTACAGAGGTATGATTGGTTCTCTTCTTTATCTGACATCCTCAAGGCCTGATATTTTATTCAGTGTATGCATTTATGCAAGATTCCAATCAGATCCTAGAGAATCTCACTCAACAGTTGTTAAGCAAATTTTCAAATATCTGAAAGGTACTACTAATCTGGGTCTGTTTTATAGAAAATCAAGTGATTATAGCTTAGTATGATACTGTGATACTGACTTTGCTGGAGACAGAGTAGAGCGTAAAAGTACTTCTGGAAGCTGCCAGTTTCTAGGAGAAAATCTGATCTCATGGTCCAGCAAAAGACAATCCACAATTGCTCTATCAACAGCAGAAGCTGAATACAAAGCAGCAGCTGGATGCAGCACACAAATGCTCTAGATGAAAAGTCAACTTGAGGACTTCCAGAGTTTTGAGAGTAACATTCCTATACTCTGTGATAACACTTCTGCTATTTGCTTAAGTAAAAATCCAATTTCACATTCTAGGGCTAAGCATATAGAAATAAAACATCATTTTATTAGGGACTATATTCAGAAAGGAATCTTAAACTTAAAATTTATTGATACAGACCATCAATGGGCTGATATTTTTACAAAACCACTTTCTGAAGATAGGTTCAACTTCATTCTGAAACATCTCAGCATGAAGCTCTGTCCAAAATAAAACTGTTTTAATTTTATATATTAACCTTCAGAATTGTGTTTATTTCTCTGTGAACTTCTGATCAATCCTCTTTCAGAATTTTAGAAATGCAGATTGTATCAGAATCTATCCATGAAGATCTGAGCGCTTCAATTCAAGGATAGATGTGTTGTTAACTCAAGCAAACAAGTGTCATCCTGTCATCAGCTGTTTCCTGAGGCTGAACACGCGTTCACGCTTCTGAAAAGGCAAAGTGCTGATTGGAGGCATTGAGACACATGTCATGGGTAACCGTTTAAGTATCTTTCTAAATCCCCTAAAATCAGCTATCATTAAATACTAATAATCATGATTTATTTCTCTCTCTTAAACGTTTATGTTTTCAAAAACTTTTAAGAAATCTATTTAAACACTTCACACGACTTCCTCCTTCTTCTTAGAAATTTTCTTGTGTTTTCCTTGTTTTCTTTACATGTTTGTCTGTAATATTATTACTTGTTCTAAACTATCATTGCTTCTGCTTTTAATTCAAACATTTTTTACTCTGATCATTTTAACTCTGATTACTCGTGCTTTTTGATAACTGGCAAAAACGGGGAGAAAGAATGATATTTTTCAATAACGGATTACTGAGACAAAAGTCTCAAACATTCTAACATTCTTATATATTTGAGTTTCTTTGTTCTGAAAAGCTTACAGGTACAAGAATCTGATGAACTCTGATAAAGTAAAGTTCTGATGCTCAAGGTCTCAAGGAATCAAAGGGAAGTAATTAACTCAGGGGGAGTATTTCTCTTCATTACTCTGATACTTGGTATTCCCTATCTTCTTATCTCTGATATCTTCTAATCGTTAATTGATTATCTCTGATACCGTTTCCTCTCTATTCTTAAACTCTGATACCTTTCATCATTTTTGTTTAATTGAAAAAATCTGGTTTTTGTCATCATCAAAAAGGGGGAGATTGTTAGAACATAGTTTGATTCTACAACCCTCAGTTAGAGTTTTGATGATAACAAAATACAAGATTAAATGAATTATCAGATTTATATAAGACATATATGCTACTCAAAATTATGCTTTGTATTTACAGAAACTCTGATGGAATCAGCATCAGAACATCAGAATATCAACATCAGCATCAGAAGATATGTCACATCAGAAGATCAAATAGCATGTGCTATACGCTGAAGTCTGAAGAATAGAATCTACGCAAAACATGCTCTGACTCTGATCAAGATCCTAACCATGTCATCAGCACTCTGAAGCGTCAGAATAAGATAAAGCCAAGAACACTCTGATTTTCTTTAAGCAGAACATTCTGAAGTGTCAATGTTACTGCATTCAAGGCAGATTAATTACCAACGGCTTTATTCCAAGACAAAGATCTTCTCAAAAAGGAAAGAACGTTATGAGCATTGAAATGGAATTATGGACAGCAACGTATCTATTCCTAAGCTATTTAAACAAGTCAGTGAGAAAAGAAATGGCTAATATACTCTAATACACACATACGCATAAGCCAATCATCCTCACGTTCTCACTCATCCAGTTTGCTAAAAGCTCTCAACCGCTTACTCTATAGCTCTAGCAATCTAGTATTATCCAAGCTTAATATTGTGTATTATCACAGTTGTGATATATAGTTTTTCCTAGAAAACATCAAACACATATAGTTCATTTATCTGTAAAAGAATTACCTTGAGATAAACCGGTATGTGGTTAGACTCAAGAAGGCTTTGACAGTTGTTAAAGCAGTTGTTGTATTCAGTTGAATATAGTGGATTAAGACCTCGTTGGAGAGAGGCGAAATCACCTTGACGGGTGGACTGGAGTAGTTTGAGATCAAACGAACCAGGACAAATATAATGTGTTGTCTGCATTTGATTTCAAGTTTTACAATTCAACCCCCCTTCTTGTGTTTTTCACATCTTCAGATCTATCCCTAAGGTATCCCCACTTTTAGAATTTTACCCAGCAGAGTCGCCAGTTCTGTGATACGGTGGGAGAATGACTTGAGATTTTGCATTTTATTGCAAATGTTGCAGTTAGCAAGAATCGCCACCGACTTTTCTTTTATCCAAAAGGAAAGGTGAAAAAGCACAGGAAAGACCTTTGAGATTGTTTCTTGAGTTCAGGGGGTAGATTATGAAAAGGGAAGGTATTAGCACCCTTTTCATCCATGGTTTTCCATGGGCTCTTAGTTACTGATAGATCACTTGCTTTTGTTTTGAAATTATGCTTTGCGTAGTTTTGATAGTATTTTGTAAAAGAGGCCATTGTTTAGGCAATCTTTGTAATGATTCTCGTTCGTAAGAATGTATACAAAGATGTTTGTCTTTTTGAAAATGTTTTCAATGTTTGTAAGATGTTTGGAAATGTGTGTGTTTGTTTTTTTGAAAATAGCAAAGATAGTTGTTTTGAAATGGAGCAAGTAACTAGAAGTAATCTACCTACTCAAATGTCTTTCTTGTTCATTTTCTTTTCCTTTGACATTGTTGTCTTACCATTGATTTGGTAAGCAACCATATCTTTGGATGTAGACGGGACGGGCGTTGGACATCGTATAACCATGATTAGCAATGTTGCAAAGCATCTTAGCATTTTTGAGGGACTAAGATCATTTTTGTAAGGCAACTCTAAATAGCGTCATCGAGGGACTATGATCTTATATTTGTTTGTTTTGCTAAGATACTTCGCATGTGTAATATGGCCATTTTTGTGTAAGGCAACCAAGTGGAGTAACTCTAGGGGTGCTTGTGTGCTAGTGTGTTATTTTCATGCTTGATTTTGTCTTGGATTAGGGTTTTCTATTTGTTGGTTTTATCTTTCCATACAAACCCTAATTACTAACATTGATATGAAAGCGATAAATTGCGGAAAGTAAAATTACTATGCTATTACATCATTATGAGGATGGGGTATACAAATGTACAAATGGGGATTGCAATAAAATTAAACCCTAATTACTATTACACGGCTTTGACAATTACATAATTTATAATGAAAAAATGGAATATGCAAGAAGATGTAAAGTGAGAGAAATTGCTTTTTAGGTTTTTTATAGCAAAAGATTTTGTAATTAACTTCATTGAAGAAAAACCTAAGTCTAAGTTAATTGTTTATAAAATTGTTTTTAGAGGTTTCATTTGAATAAAAAGGTTTTATAAAGTTAGGTCACTTCCAAGCAATGCAATATATCCAAAAGAACCTAAAAAATCTGCAAAAATCAAGAAATTTGGTGCCCGAGGTGACACGGGTCGTGTCGGGGGACACGGGCACCCGTGTCAGGACCTGTCCATGACTTTTATGCCTTTTTTTAGACCCAGCCTTCCTGACACGGCCGTGTCACCTAACACTGGGGCCCGTGTCAGCCTATGTTCATCATTTTCTGGTCATGTACGCATCAATAACTCTGACACGGGCCGTGTCGATTGACACGGGCACCCGTGTCAGCCTCTGTACCTGCATTTTATTATGTTTTTCAACCCAAATAAGTTGACACGGGCCGTGTCATGTGACACGGGCACCCGTGTCAACCTCTGGTCTGGCTTTTTATTAGTTCTTTCTCTTTGATCTGTCTGGTTATATCTTTTGAGCGTAAAAGCAAATGATGTATGAACAATGATATCACAGTTTGAGAAAGTTTACCTCTCGAAGCGGAAGCTTTAGAACACACACAGATGTTTCTAAGTGTAAAGTGGTGATTGATCGAGCTCTTTTGAACCTTCTTGAAGTAACTCCAACCTTCCTTTTGTATTGAAAATGGTTGAACCACTCCAACCAAGTCAAGTTGCAATGTATGTTTTTTTTTAGTTTGGAAGATGATGATAGTGATGCTACAGAAGTTATTCTTATGTTTGAACAACTTCTATATGGTGTATGTGAAGTGTTTGGATGGTTTGTCTGGAGAAAACTTGCAAGGTATGCGATTCAAAGATTTGAACTTCAAAGCTCAAAAATGGAGGTTTTGAGGAAAAATCTGGTTTTTGGCAGCAAAAATGATTTTAAGTGTTAGTTTCTCCTTCTATTTTTTTCCTGGCCTCTCTCTATTTTTTCTAACCTTTTCCAACCTCTTTCTCTTGCAAATGCTTATTCTATTTATAGGCAAAGGACTTGTGAACAAAGGCTGAATAGGTTTACAAGACAACATGTTATGGTTTGTTGGGATGTAAGTATCAAACTATGTCAAGTACTCCATGGTTCCAAGATGAAGTACCAAAGTTGCTGGTTTAGAGGGGTTGATTTCCATGTTTTATGGTGGAGTAAAATCAGAAACAAACAAAGTATGGGCTCAAGACAAGTTTTGTACAAAAAGCTTGCTTTTCAAGAATAGCAACGGTACCTTTATGCCATAATGGGAAAGATCCTTTGGACAATGGCTTAAACACTTGGGTAATAGCTCAAAAGTGGGTGTAAACATTAAATTATGTAGATATTTGAAAGCAAGAAGGCCTGCAAAGTAAAATTATGCAGCATAGGATAAGAGTGTTGTTGTGTGTTCTTCAATAGAATGACTTGCAAATCAAGGATGGATGCCCAACTTCATGCCCTTGAATCTCCTAGCTCAAGTATGATAAATTCATGATCTTGGATGTTTTGGAAAGCTTGAAACACCCTCTATAACTTTCATGTTGGCCATTTTGACAAAATCATCTTGGAAATATGTGAAAAAATGCCAAGTTGGGATAAAATCCTGCACAAAATCTGTTGAAAATTTCTCTAAGTGTTAAATGAAAATGTCATGACTTCATGAATTTATAACTTGAGATCCAAGCATATTTAGGAGAAGTTGTGTAAAGAAATGTTGTAGATATCATGGAGATCTAAAACTTTCATATTGAAAGTTTTTTTGAATCATCTTGCATCATGTTGGAAATTTGGCATAAAGTTGTGAAAAAACATGAATTTTCCAACACTTAGAAAAATTTCAAAGTTTGAAATTTTGACTTTTCAAAGATGAAATTTGAATTTTTTGATTTCTTGATGAACAAGTTTCATATTCTTGAATGTATTTATGAAATTTGATCTTTGGAATGTAATGTAAACCAAAAAGTCAAAGTTTGACTTTCCAGTATGTAATTGACCATTTTGCCCTTGTGCCAATTTCAAGCCTAAATTGATATATCAATGCTGCAAACTTGTCGTCTTAGAATATCTTGTGAGCAAATACTTGACAAATGAGAGGCAAAATTTTGGGGTACAACATATATATATATATATATATATATAGTTTGGCTCCAAAACTAAAATTTTTCGACTTATTTCGTGTATCGTGTGTAATAACCGGCTGAAAATTATAGAGTTATTACCATTAATTTTTATCCTAAGACGAAAATATAACGGAATAACTCTAATTGATGATACAGAGATTCTAAGTCTTAACTCACTTTAGAAGAATGGAAGGTATTAGGCACCTTTCATCTACCTTATTCACAAGGATAGTAGGGTTTAGGTTTAATGTTCAGGAATTGGGTTTTAATTTTTGATTAGGG
The DNA here is from genome assembly GCA_948472305.1 of Vicia faba. NCBI lineage: Eukaryota > Viridiplantae > Streptophyta > Magnoliopsida > Fabales > Fabaceae > Vicia > Vicia faba. The sequence goes on from OX451739.1 coordinate 727,314,579, forward strand.
GAACTCGCCACGATTTTAAGTCGTATGCCTATGTATCCTCTCATGAGGAATCAGAGTTCTAATTCGTAGTTCGTAGTTGTTGGTTGGTGTTTTTTATGGATTGTGAAAATATTTTCAATTGATCCTTGAACCAAGTTTGAGTTTGAAAATAACGGAATCATAGACGTAATTTGCAGTTATAATAAAAGATTTCCACAATCCTTTTTGAAAATATATTAAATTTGAAATTAAGTTAGTAGAAAATCATTAGTAAATTGTTGGTTAGATGTTTCGAGTATATGATGAAATATATAAAAAAGGTTTTAATGCATGAGAAAAAATATTTAATGCAATTAAAGAAAGATTAGTATTTGAAAAAAGACTTGAATTAATAAATAACTATTATAATTTATTAAAAATATATTAGATATTTTTTAATAAAATCCAATATCATTTGTTAAAATTTTAAAAAAAAATCAAAAATGTAATTTAATAAATAAATAAATAATAAATACATAAATTAATTAATTATATAAAATAAATTAATTGAATAAATGAGGGGGGTGTAAACTTAGCTTAGGCGGAAAAACTTGGGGGTTTGAATAACAAGGCCCTAAATCCAGATATTGGATTTAGACCCGGTGGCATGGAGGGTGCACGTTTGAACGTGATAGTGAAATTAGGGTGTCTAAATAGTAAGGGCTCAAGTCCAGATGTTGGACTTGGCCCACTAGCGCAGGAGGAGTGCAGCTTATGATTGTGAAGTAACATGAGAGGCATGGTTATAAAGGGATATAGGCTTAGGGATTTGCATGAAAGGCCCAGAGCGAGTCGAGTCCGTTTGGACTTCGTGTGGGTGAGTGCACACGGCTTATGGTTGATTTGCAGTTTAATGGTGTATGATCAAGATCTGAGGGCAGAGATATGAGGGTGTATGGAAAGGAATCGGGCACGGGATCATAGGGGAGAGTATAATGTTTTGCCTCACTTCATTCTTCTTCATTTTTCACTCTTATCACCTCTCTTCGTTTTTCTTATTCTCTCTTCTCCGCTCTCACCTAACAACAAAAACAAACAACAAGACAACCCTAGCCACATTGACGATCTCCAACAAAACCTAACACAAAACGTGATCCCACAAACCATAACCCCCCAAATCCCCAAAAATCACGAAATAAAGATAAACCCAAAGCTAAGTGTCTCTAGGGTTACCTCCTTGTGATTTCGTGTTTGTTCTGGTCTCCCGATTGCTAATATTTCTCCTTCTCTGATTTGCAGGCATGAAGAGTGATGATGATGATGATGATAAAGGCACGACGGTAACTTAAAGAGCTTAAGTGTCGCGGCATGACTACAATGGCTAGATCTAGGGTTTCAGAATTTGAAACCCAGATCTCTCTTCGAGAAGGCAGATTCGTCTATGTCTTCTACTTCTTCATTTCTTCCTCTCAATTCTCCGTCCCCTCTTATCTTAGATTATAGGGTTTTTATAGGTTTAAATGAGTGAACAGATTAGGAAATTTTATTTATTTTTTCGTTAGAAATGAGGAGATTGTATTAGAATTTAGGTTAGATCGAAGAATCAGATCAATTAGGGATTTTGTTTGTAAATTAATTGATTTGATTAGATTTGATTGTAGTTGAAAGATTTGTATAACTTTGGACGATTTGATTTGTTTTGTTTATTGAAGATTGATTGTAAAGATTTGATACGATTTTGATTTACGTTTTGGGTTTGTAATTCATTTACGATTCTGGGCTTGTAGAAACTGTCGCTTAGGGGAAAAGGTTGGGGCAACGGCGCCACCGCTGGGTAGATTACAAACTAGGGTTTTTTCCTCAATTTTGACTTAGTCAAACAAGAATAAAATGAAAATAATAGTAATTATAAAAATAATGGTTTTAATAATAATAATATTAATAATAATGTTAACTAATAATTTTTTATCATAATTAGATAATGATTAAAATACTAATAACATTATCAATATGAATGTTAACTAAGTTAACAATAAAAAATGGGCTTCGCTCAGAAAAAAAACAAATGGGCTAACCATCTCTCCTCATGGGCCCATCAGCTCTCCAAAGATCATAAAGGGCCCTTATGGGGCCACTCAGGATCCTAGGCTATTTTCTGATACAAATAAACAAACCCCCTCTTGTTATATTATAAATGGGCCTTAAAATACTCTAATGGGCCACCAATTATAAAACATATGCGGACTGATCTTGACAGGAAGATCCACTTCTCCAAACACTGAACTTTGAGAACCATCGAAAGCTTTGACTATCGTAGAACTTGGCCTTATTACAACACCATCTAGTGGTAATTTCATCAAGATGGATTTCGGTAACACATTGAGAGGAGAACCAGTATCGGTGAGTACCCTTAATAGGTTAGTTGTTCCTATCTGGATGGAAATGTGCAACGCCTTGTTGTGAGCTATACCTTATGGAGGCGACTCGCTATTATTGAAGCCTAGGTACGATCTAGATGTTAAGTTTGCTAAAACATTGTCAAATTGATTATTGTGATCTCCTTTGCAACACGAGCAAGAACTCAGAATCTTCATCAGAGAACCTCGGTGTACTTCAGAATTGAGGAGCAACGAGAGTATTGAGATCTTGGTTGGGGTTCAGCGTAGTTGATCCACCACCCTATAATTACTTATCTTGACTATTTTCAAGAATTCTCCCACCTCTTGGTCGATAAAACCCTTGCTTGGAGGTTCTTGTTCTTGGCTTGCCTCTATCACAACTTTCCCTTTATCCTTAACCATAACATCATTCTTCTTCTGTGGTTCGGGACCATAGATTCGACCACTGCGAGTCATGTCCCATGTTCCTGCTATATTTTTGATTTCAGGTCCTTGACTTGTCGATGGCTCACATTCTTACTTTAAATCATTGACATAGACAGTAGAATCATAACTCTACAGTACCGCTTTATTACTTTCGCAAGGAGTGGGAGATGGCCCTCTAATTACCATTTTAGTTTTTGGAATTATTGGAATTTTCTAGGTCTAGCATGGTATCATCACTGGTGCTTCTGTTGACTCTTCCCATGGAATTACAAGAGTTTTCTTAACAAGCTTAGGCTCTTGACAGGGAATTACCAATGGTTTCTTTGTACTTCCATCAATAGCAGCTACATATTCTTCTTTGGGGTATTGACCGAACTGGACAATCCCTAAATCCATCAATTTCTGCAACATCTTCTCAAAATCTTCATTGTGTTCCAAGAGGAACCCACACTCAAACAAATATTCCTTAAAGATATTGATCATAGCTTTTCCTTGTTCGGCAGCCCCAAAGTCATTGACCACTTCAATTGCATTCATTGTTGGTCCACCATGCGGAGGCATGTGGTTCATCTTGATGTTTGGTTTGTCAAAAGTGATATCTTGAGAATCCAACAAATCCTGAATCCTATGTCTGAAGGCCTAACATTTTTCTATGGTATGCCCCAGAGAATTGACATGATATTCACACCTAGAATTTGCATCATACTTTGGAGGGAGTGCTCCAATTGGAGGAGCTAGAGGCTTATGTTCTACCAAAGATGTTTTGAGTAAGTCTTGCAACAATTGACTGTGAGGCATGGGGATAGGGTTGTATCTTCTCGAAGGCCTTTCAAATCAGTTATGTTGTTGTTGTTCTCGTGGAATCACCAATGGTTGTTGTGTTCTTGGATGCGATGCCACATCATTAATTTCTTCTTCCTTCTTTCTTGAGAAGTTAGGAATGTGTCTTTTTGAATTATAAAGGGTACTAGATGATTATCCTTGTATCTTGCCACTCTTTATACCTGCTTCAATCCTTTCTCCAATAGTTACCAAATTATAGAATCCGGAAGAGACACTTCCTACCATCTTATCATAGTACAACCCTTATAAAGTACCCATGATCATATCGACCAATTCTTTCTCCAGGAGTGGTGGTTGTACACGGGCTGCAATTTCTCTCTACCTCTGAGCATATTCTTTGAAGGACTCATCCTTCTTCTAAGATAAGTTTTGGAGCTGCATGCAGTTATGCGCCATGTCCTAATTGTACTTGTATTGCCTCAGGAAAGTGTTTGAAATATCTTCCCATGTTCGGATATGAACTCGCTCCAATTGCATGTATGAATCTAAAGACGTCCAACTCAATTTGTCTTTGAAAAAATAGATCATCAACTTCTGATCTTGAGCATAGGCATGCATTTTTATTCAATACACGTGTGGATGGTTCCTCGGACATGTGAGCCCCTTATATTTTCCAAAGTCAGGTACTTTGAATTTTGGCGGGATCACCACATCTGGAACTAGACCCATTTCAAGAGCATCGACGTTGAAAGCATCGTAACCCTCCATAACCTGTAACCTTTCTTCAAGAGCTTTATACTGATTGAGCACCAAGGAATTCTCTACCATCTTGGGTTGGTGTGTTTGAGTAGCACCTTCCAAATCAAGGTCTCCATATTGTAAGTCTAGGTAATTGTCCGTATTGTTGACCGAAATCTACAAAGTATGGGATACCCCTACCTTCGATGGAGGTGGGACAAACCCTTTAATATCAGCTTGTCTGACCTCTTATTGAGCTATGGTTGACTTTAGAGGTCCATATTCTGGCTTTTTTCTTGGTTGGTGACTGCTCGATGCACCAATAGTTTGGGCTACTTCTTCAAAGGCTGCCCTAAGAATCTATTTTTGCATTTCAATTATATTCTTCAAAGCTAATAGAACTTGGCTCATGTCTCCTTTCATCGAGTCAATATTTCCCTTTACTTGCTCCAAATCTTCCTTGAATGTGGCTTGACTCTCCTTGATCTGTTCCATCACTTTTTTTATGGACTCTTGTTTGATATGGTGGTCGGAGAGGCGGTGCTTTCTTACCAATGATTTAACTAGAAAGGTTTTTGAAAAGTGATGAGTTTTTGTATGAAATGAAATCTTTGTGAATGCATAGATGCGTATGAGTATGCTAAGAGCTTCGTGTTTTGAATGTCTTATTCACTTGGATTCTTTTTCATATTATATATATATGTGTGTGTGTGTGTGTGTGTGTGTGTGTGTGTGTGTGTGTGTGTGTGTGTGTGTGTGTGTGTGTGTGTGTGTGTTTGTGTGTGTGTGTGTGTGTGTGTGTGTGTGTTTTGCTCTTTACTGGTTAACATCTGAAAAATAAATACACAAATGAGATATAGAAACAAAAACTTTTATTGAAATAATAATTATCCTTAAAGCGGGAATACATTTCAGATATTGAAAAATATTCAAACCAAAACATCAAAATTAACTTGCTGAAATAAATAACAAAGCGAAACAAAAATCTTCTAAGTACGCCTGTGAATATTTGCTCTGAAACCATCAATCATTTTTCTACAAAGCTTGAGGAAGTCTTCAACATCTTTTTGGAGAGGGACCATCACATTTTCCGCATCTCTCAAACTCCTAGGGATGTACCGATGAGGTTGTTGGCTAAGAAGATGAGTCTTGCATGCTTATCTTTGTAGAACCGATATTCCTGGTAGAGGTCCAGAATTATCTTATGATTATCTTTTCTTGCCTTGGCGATCTTTATGTGTAGCTCTTCCTAATATATTTTTCAGCCTTCATTTCTGTGTAGAGTCTCCTTCATATAAGGAAATTCTTTTGAAGGTCTTCCAACTCACGACAAACTTGCTCATATTCATCATTATTTTGGGTGGGAAGTCTTTTTACCCTCATCCTCTTGAGACATTCTCCTATATATGATTCTTGTCTATCCTGGAGTCTCATAGTAAGATACTGCATTTGCTCTTCTTGATCTAAAGAAGCTTGTGCCAAACTTTGAATTTGAGTCCTTAAATTTTCATCCATCTCCTTTTTGTCTTGTATCACCGTTTCGTACCACCTACTTAGCCTCCCAATTTCACTAGCAGCATCTTCCAAATGTTGGTTGTGGGAATCTAAGTTGAAGGTAGCACTCAACAATCCTTCGGCCGAACGTGTCCGCTTAAGAGGTGACCAACCACCACCCCATTTAACTCAGAACACGGGTCACAACTGAATTCATAACTTAGATCACATGTTACAACAATAAAACCAACATACTTAAAATAGAACATCGTATTCAACATCTTTATGAAACTTGGTTCAAACACAAACTTCAGACTCAATAGTTGAACGAAACCTCTCTCCCCCTTTTTATCCATAAATTGACAAACAAAACCCTCATAAAACCAGACCCAAAAGGTACTCACCCATACCCGGATTAAAGCCATAAGTGCTATTTTGAAAAACTCTCAGACACAGGATGAAGGAATAAAATAAATGACCTCTTTAAATAGCCCATACAAGTACTCAGAATTTAACGATCCTAGATTGTGTTCAAAGTTCTTGATTATAGTGAACGTTATATGAGAAAGATAACTCCATCAAAATATATATGCATCGCCTAAAACTGTTTTGTTTGCCTTTATTGTCTCTGGACTTATTCTCCCAAAAAATTGTTCCAAGAAGCATGCATGCATAGTCAAATGCATGTTTTACACTCCCTCATGACATGTGCTTAAACACACCGTCCATACTATTTCCTTGTCAGTCACAAAGGAAACATGTCTTGAATAATGTCATGACATCCAGTCAGACATTGTGGCAGGCGTGACAGAAGCTAGGGCGCCGGAAGGAGAGAGCGGAGGAACTTGTTCCCGCAGAAAATTTGAAAAAAGAAGATGAAATTTTCAAGTTTTTGTGATTTTCTTCTTGATGAAGCTTGAGAAAGTTGAGAGAGAACTGCTCTTGATTTGAGAGAGAGTAGTGAGTATTTTGTGAGTAGTTTGTAAGAATGAGTGTTGTTGTCTTTGAATTTTGAAATTTTAATATATATATTGTGATACGGTGGGAGAACTGACTTGAGCTTTTGTGTTTTATTACAAAAGTTGCGGTTAATAACAGTCACCACCGACTTTTCTTTTATCCAAAAGGAAAGGTGAAAAAGCACAGGAAAGACCTTTGAGATTGTTTCTTGAGTTCGGGGGGGTAGATTATGAAAAGGGAAGGTATTATCACCCTTTTCATCCATGGTTTTCCATGGGCTCTTAGTTACTTGCTAGATCACTTGATTTTGTTTTGAAATTATGCTTTGTGTGATTTTGAAAGTATTTTGTAAAAGAGGCCATTTTTATGCAATCTTGGTAATGATTCTCGTTCGTAAGAATGTATACAAAGATGTTTGTCTTTTTGAAATGTTTTCAATGTTTGTAAGATGTTTGGAAATGTGTGTGTTTGTTTTTTTGAAAATAGAAAGGATAGTTATTTTGAAATGGAGCAAGTAACTAGAAAAAATCTACCTACTCAAATGTATTTCTTGTTCATTTTCTTTTCCTTTGACATTGTTGTCTTACCATTGATTTGGTAAGCAACCCTATCTTTGGATGTAGACGGGACGGGCGTTGGTCATCGTATAACCATGATTAGAAATGTTGCAAAGCATCTTAGCATTTTTGAGGGACTAAGATCATTTTTGTAAGGTAACTCTAAATAGCATCATCGAGGGACTATGATCTTATATTTGTTTTTTTTGCTAAGATACTTCGCATGCGTAATATGGCCATTTTTGTGTAAGGCAACCAAGTGGAGTTACCCTAGGGGTGATTGTGTGCAAGTGTGTTATTTTCATGCTTGATTTTGTCTTGGATTAGGGTTTTCTATTTGTTGGTTTTATCTTTCCATACAAACCCTAATTACTAACATTGATATGAAAGCGATAAATTGCGGAAAGTAAAATTACTACGCTTTTACATCATTATGGGGATGGGGTATACACATGTAAAAATGGGGATTGCAAGAAAATTAAACCCTAATTACTATTACAGGGCTTTGACAATTACATAATTCATAATGCAAAAATAGAATATGCAAGAAGATGTAAAGTGAGAGAAATTGCTTTTTAGGTTTTTTTATAGCAAAAGATTTTGTAATTAATTTCATTGAAGAAAAACCTAAGTCTAAGTTAATTGTTTAGAAAATTGTTTTTTGAGGTTTCATTTGAAAAAAAAGGTTTTATAAAGTTAGGTCACTTCCAAGCAATGCAATATATCCAAAAGAACCTAAAAAATCTCCAAAAATCAAGAAATTTGGTGCCCGAGCTGACACGGGCCGTGTCGGGGGACACGGGTACCCGTGTCAGGACCTGTCCATGACTTTTATGCATTTTTTGGTCCCAGCCATCCCGACATGGCCGTGTCACCTGACACGGGCGCCCGTGTCAGCCCCTGTTCATCATTTTCTGGTCATGTACGCATCAGTAACTCTGACACGGGCACCCGTGTCAGCCTCTGTACCTGCATTTTATTATGTTTTTCAATCCAAATAAGCTGACACGGGTTGTGTCATGTGACACGGGCGCCCATGTCAACCTCTGGTCTGGCTTTTTGTTAGTTCTTTCTCTTTGATCTGTCTGGTTATATCTTTTAAGCGCAAAAGTAAATGATGTATGAACAATGATATCACAGTTTGAGAAAGTTTACCTCTCGAAGCGGAAGCTTTAGAACACGAACAGATATTTCCGAGTGTAAAGTGGTGATTGATCGAGCTCTTTTGAACCTTCTTGAAGTAACTCCAACCTTCCTTTTGTATTGAAAATGGTTGAACCACTCCAACCAAGCCAAGTTGCAATGTATGTTTTTTTTTTAGTTTGGAAGATGATGATAGTGATGTTACAGAAGTTATTCTTATGTTTGAACAACTTCTATATGGTTTATGTGAAGTGTTTGGATGGTTTGTTTGGAGAAAACTTGCAAGGTATGCGATTCAAAGATTTGAACTTCAAAGCTCAAAAATGGAGGTTTTTAGGAAAAATCTGGTTTTTGACAGCAAAAATGATTTTGATTGTTAGTTTCTCCTTCTATTTTTTTCCTGACCTCTCTCTATTTTTTCTAACCTTTTCCAAACTCTTTCTCTTGCAAATGCTTATTCTATTTATAGGCAAAGGACTTGTGAACAAAGGCTGAATAGGTTTACAAGACAACATGTTATGGTTTGATTGGGATGTAAGTATCAAACTATGTCAAGTACTCCATGGTTCCAAGATGAAGTACCAAAGTTGCTGGTTTAGAGGGGTTGATTTCCATGTTTTATGGTGGAGTAAAATCAGAAACAAACAAAGTATGGGCTCAAGACAAGTTTTGTACAAAAAGCTTGCTTTTCAAGAATAACAATGGTACCTTTATGCCATAAATGGAAAGATCCTTTGGACAATGGCTTAAACACTTGGGTAATAGCTCAAAAGTGGGTGTAAACATTAAATTATGTAGAGATTTGCAAGCAATAAGGCCTGCAAAGTAAGATTATGCAGCATAGAATAAGGGTTTTGTTGTGTGTTCTTCAATAGAATGACTTGCAAATCAAGGGTGGATGCCCAACTTCATGCCCTTGAATCTCCTAGCTCAAGTATGATAAATTCATGATCTTGGATGTTTTGGAAAGCTTGAAACACCCTCTATAACTTTCATGTTGGCCATTTTGACAAAATCATCTTGGAACTATGTGAAAAAATGCCAAGAAGTTGGGATAAAATCCTGCACAAAATCTGTTGAAAATTTCTCTAAGTGTTAAATGAAAATGTCATAACTTCATGAATTTATAACTTGAGATCCAAGCATATTTAGGAGAAGTTATGTAAAGAAATGTTGTAGATATCATGGAGATCTACAACTTTCATGTTGAAAGATTCTTTTGAATCATCTTGCATCATGTTGGAAATTTGGGATAAAGTTGTGAAAAAACATGAATTTTCCAACACTTAGAAAAATTTCTAAGTTTGAAATTTTGACTTTTCAAAGATGAAATTTGAATTTTTTGATTTCTTGATGAACAAGTTTCATATTCTTGAATGTATTGATGAAATTTGATCTTTGGAATATAATGTTGACCAAAAAGTCAAAGTTTGACTTTCTAGTATGTAATTGACCATTTTGCCCTTGTGCCAATTTCAAGCCTAAATTGATGTATCAATGCTGCAAACTTGTCGTCGTAGAATATCTTGTGAGCAAATACTTGACAAATGAGAGGGAAAATTTTGGGGTACAACAGCTGCCCCTGTTCAATCTTTTTAAACCTGAAGAGTTAGATTGGCGAGTTTTGCCATTCGTGACTCGAAGGTGGAAGATGATTGGACACTAGAGTGCCCAGAAATTTGCACTCGGCAATGCGATGATAGGAGGAATGGGCTTAAAGATGCCATTTGGAGAGGTGATAGAATCTTGTTGTAGATGGGCTTGTAGATGCCATCCAAGAATGCTTGTTGAATTGTAATTTGTAAGTTGAAAGAATGAGTATCAGAATTGCGTCCACATATGGAGTGTATCTGAGTTGTATCTGAAAGCTGAATCTGAATGAGTATTGTAACACCCTCCAAAAACCCCGAATAATTTTTCGCAAACACTATAAGCATAATATCAGAGTACATGTATAATCGAGGATGCTACAATTCTCTTTTAATAAAACAAATTCCTGTCATGCATAATCTTAGTAGTAACTCATATATGTTTACACAGCGGAATAATTTATTTAATAAAACCAATGTTATAATATTTTTCAAAATCATCAGGAATTAACACCTGGAAAAATGTCAACATCATATTGTAACAAATATAAGGAAATAAACGAGTCTGACTAAAGCAGCTCGACAAACAAACGTTCCCGGAGTTACAACTACCAGAGCATGACCCGGACAATACTAAAACGGAAATAAACTAGAAACCACAAGCCTTCGCCAAGCACCTGAACGAAGCTCCTCAATCTGAAATATTCAACAGTAAGGGTGAGCATCTCAATTCTACCTTTGATTATACGTTCATAACAGTCAATTCAGGAAAACATAAGCATCACCCAACAATTAGCATATTTCATAGTCTACAAAAACCTTTACAATTCATATACCCATAATATATTGCTTTTCATATTTGCAATTAACGTCAAACATCGTCAACCATTTAGCAACCATACGTGCATACAAACAATCAAACACAACATTGGAAAAATCATCCATTCATGTTATATTCAAGGTAATGCAACACACCCATGCATGTGGTACCACTTTACCGCCCCATTAAATCTCGGGTCACGGATAACTCACTGTTCCATTATATCGCGGACACGGCTACCACCTCAACGTTCCATTAAATCGCGGACACGTATATTGGCCACCATGTTAATTCCACACAATGGGAATTAACAAATGCAACATGATATGTAAGTATGTAACACTCAGCATACTATGAACATAAATCAACATATCATGCACATCAACAACATCAATCATAACAGGATATGGATAGCATGTAATCACTCAGCATACTATTTAAACATCAATCATATCAAGTCATATCATAATTCATGCTCGATAACATTATCCAAAAGCATGACAATAAAATCCACAATAACGCACAAAAAACAAAATTCAGAAAAATCAACACAGAAGAGCAACACGGGTGCCCGTGATGTGCAACACGGCCCGTGTTGCTGAACGCGTCCAGAAAAACACATTTTTTTTCCTTCTCATTACAGGGGACCTAACACGGGTACCCGTGTTGTTCAACACGGCCCGTGTTGTAACAACCAAAAAACACATTTTTCTTATCAATACAGGGGGAGCAACACGGGTGCCCGTGTTGTGCAACACGGCCCGTGTTGCTGAGCGCGTACAGGAATTTCCTGTACCTGCAGCAGCTCAGAAACAGCAGCCAACACGGAAAAATACCGGCTAAACGCGCAATTCGGTGTATAACGACATCGGTATTTCACAACTCAAAACAACACATCCATTCCATAAATACCAACAATTATCATCGTCACCTTAACAGTGATTACTCGTCCTTTTTAGGGAATTTCTGACAACATTAAGGTTATCCCTAAACCTCTAAGGTAAATTCACGATCATGCAGTTATACTCCCAATCCACCATTTGGAACCTAAAATTCCTAATCGATTCATAACAATTGGGAACCTAACCCTTTTCTAACAAGGTTCAATCCTAAGGGTATCGATTCCTAGTAACATCTAACAATTGGGGTTTTTCCCTACGATTACCCAAATCAACCGTACATAAACCCATAAACAAAGGTAAATAGAGTAATAGCCCCCCTTACCTTATCAATTAGCAGCTTTGAACTTTTTGAGTGATGTTCTTCGTTCTTCGTACCTTCAGAGCTCTATTTCCCCAAATTCCCCAACTTCTGTTTATCGTGAAAAAATGAGAAAAGTAACTTGAGTTCCAAAACATAACTTTACTTCTTTTTCACCCCACTCTCTACTAACAACATCCAAGCCCAATAACTTAAAAACTCAGCATTTTCTTATTTCTTTTATTTTCCTCCATATTCTCAAAATAAATAATCCCTTTTTATTTTATTAATTCTAATAAAATAATTTCCCAAATTTAAATAAATCAAATAATTGAAACTGGGGTGTTACAACTCTCCCCCACTAAAAGAGTTTTCGTCCTCGGAAACATACCTTAGACGAACAGTTCCGGATAAGCCTATTTCATCTGGCTCTCCAGCTCCCAAGTGATATTTCCATCTGCTGGACCTCCCCAAGCAACCTTCACTAATGCTATCTCTTTACCTCTTAACTGTTTCACTTCCCGATCTTCTATCCTCATAGGCAATGTTTCTACTGTCAGGTTATCTCTTACCTGTACATCATCTATTTGGATTACATGAGATGGGTCTGGAATGTATCTCCTCAACTGAGAAACATGAAAAACATCGTGCAAATTCGCAAGTCTCGGAGGTAAAGCAATACGATAAGAAACTTCTCCAACTCTTTCCGTAATCTGAAACGGACCAATAAAACGCGGAGTCAACTTCTTAGATTTCAACGCTCGACCAATACCCGTCATCGGAGTAACTCTCATAAACACATGATCTCCAGCACTGAATTCTAAATTCTTTCTCCTCTTGTCATGATAACTTTTCTGACGACTCTGAGAAGCTCTCATCTTCTCTTGAATCAATTTGATCTTTTCAGTAGTCTGCTGAACAATCTCTGGCCCAACTACCGAACTCTCTCCAGATTCATACCAACACAAAGGTGTTCTACACCGTCTACCATACAATGCCTCGAACGGAGCCATACCAATACTCGAATGGTAACTATTGTTATAAGTAAATTCAATCAATGGCAAATAGCTATCCCAAGCTCCACCCTTCTCTAAAACACAAGCACGCAATAAATCTTCTAACGATTTAATCGTCCTCTCCGTCTGTCCATCAGTCTGAGGATGGTAAGCTGAACTCAACCTCAATTTAGTACCCAAAGCCTTCTGCAATCCTTCCCAAAATTTCGAAGTGAACCTCGGATCTCTATCCGACACAATACTAGAAGGAACTCCATGCAAACTCACTATTTTCTCAATATATAACTGTGCCAATCTCTCCATCGAGTAATCCATTCGCACCGGTATAAAATGAGCAGACTTAGTCAACCTATCCACAACGACCCATATTGCTTCACAATTCATAGGAGTCCTCGGCAACCCAGATACGAAATCCATAGAAATACTATCCCACTTCCATTCTGGAATAAACATTGGTTGCATAAATCCAGACGGCTTCTGATGCTCAATCTTCGATTTCTGACAGATTAAACATGCATACACAAATTCAGCTATTTCCTTTTTCATTCCCGGCCACCAAAACAATTTCTTCAAATCATGATACATTTTCGTGGCACCCGGATGAATACTCATCCCACTGCGATGTCCTTCCTCTAATATACTCTTCTTGATTTCTGCAATATCAGGAACACAAACTCTATCGCCAAATCTCATAACATCGTTTTCATCAATTCTAAACTCACCACCTTGACCTTGGTTGATCAATGTCAATTTATCAACTAAATTAACATCAGATTTTTGCCCGATCCTGATCTCTTCTAGAATACTACTAGTAAGTCTCAACATACCCAAACGAACACACTTCGGAGTACTTTCACAAACTAAACTCAAATCTCGGAATTGTTCAATTAAATCCAATTCACGAACCATCATCATAGACATATGCAAGGATTTCCTGCTCAAAGCATCCACAACCACATTTGCCTTACCAGGATGGTAATTCAAACCAAAATCATAATCTTTGAGAAATTCCAACCACCTTCTTTGCCTCATATTGAGCTCTTTCTGATCGAAAAGATACTTCAAACTCTTATGATCACTATACACTTCAAATATCGAACCATACAGATAATGTCTCCACAATTTCAAGACAAACACAACTGCTGCCAACTCTAAATCATGAGTAGGATAGTTCCTTTCATGAACCTTCAACTGTCTCGAAGCATACGCAACTACCTGTTGATTCTGCATTAAAACTCCACCTAGCCCCAACAGAGATGCATCACAATAGACCACAAAAGATTCCACCGGATTCGGCAAAATCAGGATAGGAGCACTAGTCAATCTCCGCTTCAATTCTTGGAAACCTTTCTCACAATCAGAATCCCAAATAAACGCTTGTCCTTTACGAGTCAACTTCGTCAACGGCAAAGCTAACTTTGAGAATCCTTCGATAAACTTTCTGTAATAACCTGCAAGACCAAGAAAACTTCTGATTTCAGAAACAGTCTTCGGCGCTTCCCACTGAGATACCGCTTCTACTTTTGTAGGATCCACTGCAATACCATTCTTAGAAATCACATGTCCAAGAAAACTAACTTCATTCAGCCAGAACTCACATTTGGACAACTTTGCATACAGCTTCCTATCTTTCAACAACTCTAACACAATTCTGAGATGTCTCGCATGCTCTTCGTCATTCTTGGAATAAATCAGAATGTCATCAATAAAAACCACAACAAACTTATCCAGATACGGATGAAAAATCCTGTTCATATATTCCATGAAAACACCAGGTGCATTAGTAACTCCGAACGGCATAACAGAATATTCATAATGCCCATACCTCGTTCGAAAAGCAGTCTTTTGAATGTCTTCCGCTTTCACACGAATCTGATGATATCCAGATCTCAAGTCAATCTTACTGAATACACTGGCTCCAATTAGCTGATCCATTAAATCATCAATCCTCGGTAACGGGTACCGATTCTTAATGGTTACCTTGTTCAATTGCCTGTAATCAACACACAGTCTCATAGAACCTTCTTTCTTCTTAACCAACAATACCGGAGCACCCCAAGGCGAAACACTTGGACGAATGAACTTCTTCTCCAGTAAATCTTCCAACTGACTCTTCAATTCAGCCAACTCAGACGCAGACATACGATATGGCGCCATCGACACCGGTCTCGTACCAGGAATCAAATCTATAGAAAATTCCACCTCCCTCTCAGGAGGTAACTCACCGACATCATCAGGAAAGACTTCTGGGAAATCACACACCACTGGCAATTCACCACTCCTGACCTTTCCTGTTGCATCTAACGAAGCAAGTAACATAAACACATTAGCACCGTCTTCCATTGCTTCTTGTACCTGCCTAACAGTCATAGTCAAGTTCTCGACGCCAACTGCCTCTGGGAAAATCATCGTCTTAGCAAAGCAGTTCAGATGAACCCGGTTGAATTCCAACCAGTTCATCCCAAGGATAATATCAATTTGTTCAAGCGGTAGGCACACTAAATCCATACCGAAACCTCTACCAAAAATCTCAATAGGACAATTCCTACATACAAGTGAAGTTGTCACTGAAATCGATGCAGGAGTATCAACAATCATGCTACCTTGCATACCAGATATGTCCAGTTTCAACCTCTCAGCACAATCCAAAGAAATGAAAGAATGAGTTGCACCAGTATCAATAATTGTAACTAAAGGTGTGCCATGAATAAAACACGTACCTTTAATCAATCGATCCTCTGGAGTAGTCTCAGGTCCAGACAAAGCGAACACTTTTCCACCTGACTGATCCTTCCTAGGCTTAGGACACTGCGGACGAATGTGACCTTCTTCGCCACAATTGTAACAAGTAACAGACTTCCCTTTGCAATCAATAGACAAATGACCAGCCTTTCCACATTTATAGCACTTCTTCTCATCACTCTTGCAATCTCGGATATGATGACCAAACTCACCACACCTGTAGCATCTGATAGGAGCCTTAGAATCTCCCCCACTAGGCCTTTTCCAACCGCCTGATCTCTGGTTATCTCTACCATATGGCTTGCCACGGTCCATATGTTGCTTTCCTCTTTTATCCACAGCCCCACGAGACTGAGACGACCTATTCTTGGTAATATCTTCTTCCAAGATTCTGCTACAATCCACCAGATCAGAAAATCTACGAATACGCTGGTACCTGATTCCCTGCTTAATCTCATCTCGGAGACCATTCTCAAATTTGATACATTTAGAGAATTCTCCAGCCTCATCATTGTTGTAGTGTGCATAATACTTTGCCAGCTCAGTGAACTTAGTAGCATACTCACTAACCGTCAGATTGCCCTGCTTAAGCTCCAAAAACTCAATTTCCTTTCTTCCCCGAACATCTTCAGGAAAGTACCTCCTCAGAAAAGCCCTTCTGAAGTTAGCCCAAGTCAGTGCCTCTCCATCCTGAACCATTTCAGTCCTTGTGGCAACCCACCAGTCGTCGGCTTCTTCTGCCAACATATGCGTACCATATCTGACTTTCAGATCTTCAGCACAATCAATTACACGGAAAATCCTTTCGATTTCCTTCAGCCACTTCTGAGCACCTTCAGGGTCATGTGTACCTTTGAACAACGGAGGATTGTTCCTTTGGAAATTTCCCAATTGCCTATCAGCACCAATCACGCCTCCAGTTGGGTTTCCAGCAAGTACACCAGCTAACATCCCCAAAGCCTCAGCTAGTGCAGCATCATTTCGTCCGTTACCTCCTCCAGCCATATTCCTAAGAATTAAAACATACTCTTCATTAGAATACAGTATCGACAGTGTTATCTTACACTAATCGCATACCAAAAGGGATGACTGACTCAAGACTCTGGTCGCAACGACCGACTATGCTCTGATACCACTATTGTAACACCCTCCAAAAACCCCGAATAATTTTTCGCAAACACTATAAGCATAATATCAGAGTACATGTATAATCGAGGATGCTACAATTCTCTTTTAATAAAACAAATTCCTGTCATGCATAATCTTAGTAGTAACTCATATATGTTTACACAGCGGAATAATTTATTTAATAAAACCAATGTTATAATATTTTTCAAAATCATCAGGAATTAACACCTGGAAAAATGTCAACATCATATTGTAACAAATATAAGGAAATAAACGAGTCTGACTAAAGCAGCTCGACAAACAAACGTTCCCGGAGTTACAACTACCAGAGCATGACCCGGACAATACTAAAACGGAAATAAACTAGAAACCACAAGCCTTCGCCAAGCACCTGAACGAAGCTCCTCAATCTGAAATATTCAACAGTAAGGGTGAGCATCTCAATTCTACCTTTGATTATACGTTCATAACAGTCAATTCAGGAAAACATAAGCATCACCCAACAATTAGCATATTTCATAGTCTACAAAAACCTTTACAATTCATATACCCATAATATATTGCTTTTCATATTTGCAATTAACGTCAAACATCGTCAACCATTTAGCAACCATACGTGCATACAAACAATCAAACACAACATTGGAAAAATCATCCATTCATGTTATATTCAAGGTAATGCAACACACCCATGCATGTGGTACCACTTTACCGCCCCATTAAATCTCGGGTCACGGATAACTCACCGTTCCATTATATCGCGGACACGGCTACCACCTCAACGTTCCATTAAATCGCGGACACGTATATTGGCCACCATGTTAATTCCACACAATGGGAATTAACAAATGCAACATGATATGTAAGTATGTAACACTCAGCATACTATGAACATCAATCAACATATCATGCACATCAACAACATCAATCATAACAGGATATGGATAGCATGTAATCACTCAGCATACTATTTAAACATCAATCATATCAAGTCATATCATAATTCATGCTCGATAACATTATCCAAAAGCATGACAATAAAATCCACAATAACGCACAAAAAACAAAATTCAGAAAAATCAACACAGAAGAGCAACACGGGTGCCCGTGTTGTGCAACACGGCCCGTGTTGCTGAACGCGTCCAGAAAAACACATTTTTTTTCCTTCTCATTACAGGGGACCTAACACGGGTACCCGTGTTGTGCAACACGGCCCGTGTTGTAACAACCAGAAAACACATTTTTCTTATCAATACAGGGGGAGCAACACGGGTGCCCGTGTTGTGCAACACGGCCCGTGTTGCTGAGCGCGTACAGGAATTTCCTGTACCTGCAGCAGCTCAGAAACAGCAGCCAACGCGGAAAAATACCGGCTAAACGCGCAATTCGGTGTATAACGACATCGGTATTTCACAACTCAAAACAACACATCCATTCCATAAATACCAACAATTATCATCGTCACCTTAACAATGATTACTCGTCCTTTTTAGGGAATTTCTGACAACATTAAGGTTATCCCTAAACCTCTAAGGTAAATTCACGATCATGCAGTTATACTCCCAATCCACCATTTGGAACCTAAAATTCCTAATCGATTCATAACAATTGGGAACCTAACCCTTTTCTAACAAGGTTCAATCCTAAGGGTATCGATTCCTAGTAACATCTAACAATTGGGGTTTTTCCCTACGATTACCCAAATCAACCGTACATAAACCCATAAACAAAGGTAAATCGAGTAATAGCCCCCCTTACCTTATCAATTAGCAGCTTTGAACTTTTTGAGTGATGTTCTTCGTTCTTCGTACCTTCAGAGCTCTATTTCCCCAAATTCCCCAACTTCTGTTTATCGTGAAAAAATGAGAAAAGTAACTTGAGTTCCAAAACATAACTTTACTTCTTTTTCACCCCACTCTTTACTAACAACATCCAAGCCCAATAACTTAAAAACTCAGCATTTTCTTATTTCTTTTATTTTCCTCCATATTCTCAAAATAAATAATCCCTTTTTATTTTATTAATTCTAATAAAATAATTTCCCAAATTTAAATAAATCAAATAATTGAAACTGGGGTGTTACAAGTATCAGGATGGCATCCGTATCTGGAGCGTATTTGTACTGTATATGAGAGTTGAATCTGAATGAGTATCAAGATAACATCCGTATCTAGAGCGTATTCATACTGTATCTGAAAGTTGTATCTGAATGAGTATCAGAATGGCATCCATGTCTGGAGTGTACCTGTACTGTATCTGATTGCATATTGTTAGTGGTAGTTGTTAATCTTATCCTGAAATGGGTAAAATGTTAGCTGAAACACAAAGTTATGTTGCATGAAATGTATGATGCAATGTATTTTCTTTATCAATGTTTATGATATATGGATGCAATGTACGTGCATGTAAGCTGATCTATTGTATTGCTGTTTGATTGAGGAAAATAAATCCTTGAATGTTACTGAGGATATGTTGAACTTTCATGTCTTGGAGTTGAAGTATTGATGAACTCTTGTTGAGAGAAGTAAATTCTATTGTGAGGGTAATGCCATGTACTGCTTGTAAGATCTGCTTGGGGAGTCTTGAGAAATTTGACGATTTCTACTGGGGATTAATAATTTGAAGTTTAGTTCTGTTGGGGATTCAAATGACGTACTGTGGGGATTTCCTGGATAATAGTCTAGAGACATTTTCCTATTCTTTCCATCTATCAGTAATTTTCTTTCTCATTTTGTTTATTTGTAGACAGTAATTATGTTCAAATTCATATGTTCATCAATGAATCATTGGACGTTTTTGCAAACAAAACAGAATCGTAAAGAAAGAGACAAATAGTTTTTTGTACTTTTAAAGAGATATCTTTGTATTAACTTTGAATAAGTATTTTGTACAAAGGGGACAAACATTCTGGTAAGAGAATGGTGTCATAAAACAAGAAGAATTTATACAAAGAAAGATAGCTATGTGTAATAATTTCATGGGGTTCCCATTCTGCTATAGCCTTCATATCTCCAAATATCTTGTCTATTTGTTTCTTCGTCCGAAGATGATTGAATTGATCAGAAACTTCGAGCTTGTCAGTGGAAGTCAAAGGTTGTCCATAAAGTGATCCGACGGGACATAGTCATACGCTTTAATTCCCTAACTTTTGCCTGGACCGCCCTTTCGGGTTTTCAGTCCACCGAGAAACCCTTTTTTGCCCAAGTCGCCCTTTCGGGTTTTCAACTTTCCGGCTGTACAGATTTTTTATTTTATCCCTAATTTTTGCCCGAACCTTTTTGGTTCACCGGGATGCCCTTTTTTGCCTAGGTATGTCAACCTAACGGGTCTCTTATGCGTAGTATCTTTTGACTATGTCTGCGTTCGCAGGGTGTGGCAGGTCGTCACCGTCCATGGTGGTCAAGATCATTGCCCCACCGGAGAATATGCTTTTGATTACAAATGGTCCTTCATAGGTAGGAGTCAATTTGCCCTTGGGATCATTTTGTGGCAAAATGATACGTTTGATCACTAGATCCCCAACTTGATATACTTGGCGTCTGACTTTCTTGTTGAAAACCTTGATCGTCCGTTTTTGATACATTTGACCATGGCAAACAGCAGCAAGTCTCTTTTTGTCAATTAAGTTCAGTTGATCAAGTCGAGTTTGGATCCAGTCATCTTCATTCAAACCTGCATCTTTCATAATCCTCAGAGAGGGGATTTGAACCTCAATAGGTAAAACAACTTCCATGCCATATACCAAAGAATAGGGTGTTTCCCCAGTTGATGTGTGAGCCGTGGTACGGTACCCGTGGAGAGCGAATGGTAACATCTCATGCCAGTCTTTCTACGTGACTGTCATCTTCTGTATGATCTTTTTAATGTTCTTATTTGCAGTTTCAACAGCACCATTCATCTTTGGCAGGTAGGGAGAAGAATTGTGATGCTGAATTTTGAATTGCTCACACAAGGCGGTGATCATAGTGTTGTTAAGATTTGTACCATTGTCAGTGATGATCCATTCCGGGATACCGTACCGACAAATGAGATTTTTCTTGATGAAGCGGGAAACAACATTCTTAGTAACGGAAGCGAAGGAAGCTGCTTCGACTCACTTTGTAAAGTAATCAATGGCCACTAGGATGAAACGGTGTCCATTGGAGGTTGTTGGCTTGATCTCCCCAATCATATCAATTCCCCACATAGCAAAGGGCCAAGGAGCCGTCAAGATATTCATAGGAACCGGAGGTATGTGCACCTTGTCAGCATAAATTTGACACTTATGACAGGTCTGAGAGTGTTGATAGCAATTTGCTTCCATAGTAGACCAATAATAGTTTGCCCGTATGATTTTCTTCGCCATCGTATGCCCACTGGAGTGGGTGCCAAAAGTACCTTCGTGTAATTCAGCCATGATCTTTTCAGGTTCAATCGTATCCATACACTGAAGCAAAATGGAGTCGTGATTGCATTTGTACAGGATGTCGTTACTAAGGAAGAACTTAGAAGAGAATATTCTTAAGAACTTCTTATCATTGATTGAAGCTCCTTCTGGATATTCTTGATCCTCGAGATACCTCTTGACTTCATGAAACCAAGGATGGTCCACTACTTCTTCAGTATTAATCTCGTGATAGTGTGTTGGTTCATCCATTCGTTCGATGGTGATCTGGGGAGCCTCGTTATCCCAATTAAGTTTAAACATAGATGACATTGTGGCTAGGGCATCTGCTAGCTGATTTTCTTCTCATGGGAAATGCTCGAAGGTAATCTTCTCAAAATATTGTAGCAATGTCAAAACATGTTCTTTGTAAGGGATAAGGTTTGGGTGCTTAGTGTCCCACTCTCCTTTGATCTGACTGATGACCAAAGCTGAATCTCCAAACACGTCTAAGGACTTGATCCCCAAGTCTATGGAAGCTCTGAGACCGAAGATGTATGCTTCGTGCTCCGCCATGTTGTTCGTACAGTTGAAGCAAAGTCTGGAAGTAAAGGGAGTATGACACCCTTCTGGAGATATGAGTATGGCGCCGATACCATTATTGAGTGCATTAGATGCTCCATCAAAGAACAGGGTCCATCGGGATCCTTGTTCAGGTCTGTCATATGGCCTGATTTCTTCACAGTTGTCTAATGTCATGATGTCTTCATCCGGGAAATCAAACTTCATGGACTGATAGTCTTCCACAGCTTGGTGAGCAAGATGATCAGCCAATACACTGCCCTTTATAGCTTTTTGGGTAGTATACTGTATGTCGTATTCTGTTAGGATCATCTGCTATCTAGCTATCCTCCCAGACAGAGCAGGCTTTTCGAAGATGTATTTTATCGGATCTATCTTAGATATCAACAAGGTAGTATGAGTCAGCATATACTGTCTTAGTCGGCGAGCAGCCCATGCCAGAGCGCAGCAATTTTTCTCGAGCAGTGAATATCTGGTTTCACATTCGGTAAACTTTTTGCTCAGGTAGTAAATAGTGTGCTCTTTTTGGCCAGACTCGTCATGCTTCCCCGATACACACCCCATTGAGTTTTCTAAAACGGTCAGATACATGATCAGTGGTCTTCCCTCGACTGGTGGCATCAAAACAGGAGGCTCTTGTAAGTACTCTTTGATTTTGTCAAAAATAACCTGGCAGTCGTCGTTCCATCTGACTACTTGATCTTTCTTCAATAGCTTGAAGATTGGCTCACAAGTAGCTGTTAGGTGAGAAATGAATCTGGAAATATAGTTCAGGCGGCCCAGGAATCCTCTGACTTCCTTCTCAGTACAAGGAGCAGGCATTTCTTGTATTGCTTTAACCTTGGCAGGATCAACCTTGATGCCTTTGTTACTGACGACAAAACCTAAAAGTTTACCAGACCGTACTCTGAATGTGCACTTGTTTGGATTCAACCTTAACTTGTACTCCTTCAATCTCACAAACAACTTTTGCAAGTGATCAAGGTGCTCTTCTTCAGTTTGTGATCGGGTTATCATATCGCCTACGTAGACCTCTATTTCATGGTGTATCACATCATGAAACAAAGCTACCATGGCGCGCTGATAGGTGGCCCCAGCATTCTTCAGTCCGAATGGCATCACTTTGTAGTAGAATGTGCTCCACTGTGTGACAAATGTAGTTTTCTCCATGTCCTCAGGTGCCATTTTGATTTGATTATAACCTGAGAATCCGTCCATGAAGTAAAACACTTTGTGCTGGGCCGTATTGTCAACCAGGATATCTATGTGGGGGAATGGAAAATCATCTTTAGGGCTGGCCCTATTCAAATCTCTATAGTCCATGCACATTCGTACTTTGCCGTCCTTTTTAGGCACGGGAACAATGTTGGACACCCATTGGGGGTAGGAAGTGACAGCCAAGAATCCAGCATTGAATTGTTTCATGACTTCCGCTTTGATCTTCTCTGACATATCAGGTCTCATGTGGCAGACTTTTTGTTTCACTTGTGGACAGTCTTCTCTTGTTTGCAGACGATGTACCACGATGTCTGTATCAAGTCCCGACATGTCTTCATATGACAAGGAAAAGATCTCAACATAGTCATGCAATAGATGAATCAGACGCTCCTTGACACTGGCCTCTAGATTGGAACCCACCTTGACCTCTTTTCTATCCTCCTTAGTACCCAAGTTGATCGTGTCCACCGGTTCCTCATGAGGATGAATAGCTCTTCCCTCTTGTTGTAGTAGCCTGGCCAGTTCCCCTGGTACTTCACAATCTTCCTCACCTTCGTCTTCGGCTTGGTAGATTAGATCCTCAGAGTCATGAAAGGCCATAGCAGTATCGTTACCCATGGGACCCGGAATGGAGGGGTACCTGCATTTCTGAGTGTGTGTGTGTAAGGGTATAGCCATCCTTAAAAATGAAATGTAAAAGAAAAATAATAAGCACAAAAAGTTTTTATGTGAAAAACGTCCATGATTCATTGAATGTCATATGAAGATGAAATAAAACCCTTACAAATGTACCATTGTGCCTCGGGAAATACACAAGGTTTAAAATGTGCGAATTGTTTGTGAATATTACAAGTCCAACAGAAATGTAAAAGATAAATTACTGGGGGATGAAAGTTATTGGAATAAAGTCTCTGGCTTCCCAATTGCAAAGTACTCCATTGATAGTAGGAAAGATCCAATCCTCCAAGCTGCAATCCTCTTCACCATCTTCCACCGCATTGACCTCTTGGTTGCTAATCTTCAAGGGTGGCCCTCCAGCTCGGGCACGGCGCACAACCTTCTGAGCATTTGAAGTGAACCCTAAGCCAAACTTGTCAGATTTATACAGAATGTCCGGAATTTGCCCCCAGATGGTGCATCCACCCTCCTCTACTACTGCCTTGGTGTCCTTTAGAGATGACATCCGGAGCGGAGGTCTTGTAATCTTAGGGATCTGGGACACCGTCTTGGTTACTGCTACCTCTTGAGAGACTTCTTCGAAATGTTGAAAAGGAGTTTCAATGAACTCGCCGTCCAATTCCACATACCGGAAGGAATTGAGGTGGCTAATCATATACTCTTCCTCATCATGGACAGTGATGATCTTTCCATGAACTGGATATTTCAGCATCTGGTGTAGTGTAGAGGTGACAGCACCGACATTGTGGATCCACGGTCGTCCTAGTAGACAGGAGTAAGAGGGATGGATGTCCATTACATAGAAAGTTGAGTTGAAAGTATGAGTCCCAACCTTTATGGGGATGTCCACCTCCCCGTGGACCATCCTCTTTGAGCCATCAAATGCTCTCACGACTATGTTACTGGGTTTCAATGTCAGTCCTT
Source organism: Vicia faba (assembly GCA_948472305.1). Classification (NCBI taxonomy): domain Eukaryota; kingdom Viridiplantae; phylum Streptophyta; class Magnoliopsida; order Fabales; family Fabaceae; genus Vicia; species Vicia faba. The sequence goes on from OX451739.1 coordinate 727,339,297, forward strand.
CACAATCCAATCTGTCGAGAGCTTTCTTCGGTAAAACATTTAAAGATGAGCCAATGTCCACCAAGACATGGGCCATAGTTGTTCCTCTACATTCCATAGAGACATGCAATGCCTCGTTGTGCTTTCTTCCCTTTGGTGTCAGATCAGCATCCGAGAAGCCTAGACCTTTATCCGCCGTCAAAATGGCCACACAATCTTGAAATTGGTCAGCAGATGTCTCTTGAGGCACATGGGTTGTTTTAGAAACTTCACCAAGGCCTTTGCATGTGCCTCAGAGCACAGTAACAATGTCAGCATGGAGATTTTGGAGGGAGTTTTCCCCAACTGTTCAACTACGTCGTAGTCGCTCTTCTTTATTATTCTCAGGATCTCCTCCATTTCCTTCTTGGAGGTTTCGGGGATAGTCAGTGGTTGAGCCTTCATCTGGACAGGCTCTTCCTGAATACTTTTTCCTCGAGTTTCAACAGTAGGAGTGTTGGTAGGGATAACAGCAGGGGTTGTGTCATCTTCGTCAATAGGAGCACTTGCAGGTATGATTATGGGTACGGAAGTAACCTTTGGAGCAGCCACGGGTCCAAAGCTTCCTTTGGGGGGGGGGCAATCTCTGGAGAAAAGATTCTACCGCTTCGGGTAATTTTACTGGTTCCGGTAATATTGCTAATGTCAGAGTCTTCTTCTTCGAAGCTTATCTCTTCAGTGACCAGCCCCTCTTGTTTGATACCATGGTAATAGATATCTCCATCGTAATTCCACGGCACTGTTTTGTCTGATTCATATAGGACCGGCCCGGGCATTGTGATTATGAGATGAGTAGTTTTTGGAATCGATGTAATCCTAACGGGTCTTTTGGGGACCCTGGAAGGATTGGTGAAGATGGTTATGATTGAAACATCTTCGACAGGAACAGTTGAAACAAGAGTACTTTCAAACAGAATCTCTTGGTTGTCTATCAAGCGTTGAATGCCTGTCTTCAACAGAGGGCAAACAGTTGGTGAGGATAAGCAAAGATGGCAGTCTTCATTACAACCCGAGAATACACTAGCTTTCAACAAGTTTATCTTAATGATTGGGAGTGGAGTCAAGAGTTCATCAACTATGGTAACAAACAAATCTTCTTCGATAGCATTGGTGTTGTGACCATGCCTAGGCATCGGAGCGAAAATGACGTTTGGCTTCTCGGGTGCATCAAACTCAATCTCTTTTGCATCTATAAGGTCTTGAATTTTGTTTTTCAGGGCCCAACAGTTGTTAGTGTCATGACCTGGACTTTTGGAATGATATGCGCATCTGGCATTTGGGTGATAATGAGGGGACGCAGTGTTAGGGTTCCTTGGAGCTTCCTTTAGAGTCTTCAAATTGGATTTCAGAAGATATGGTAAAACCTGGGCTAGATTCATATTGATTCTGGTGAATTGTCGGGCTGGCCTTTCCACTCTCGGTTGGTTACTTCTTGGTTGATCAGATGTAGGCTTTGGGATCATAAAGGCCCCTACCATTAGTCGGTGTTCAACTCTCCCTTGGTTCCTTTATGGATAAACAACAGATACCTCCTTCTTCCCAGTGAAAGGCTTTCTCACAGCTGTAGAGGCAGATGAATCCTTCTGAATCTTTCCACTTTTTATGCCAGCCTCCACCCTTTCTCCGGTTAGTATTAACTCAGTAAATCCGGCAGATGAGCTCCCAATTAAATGGTTGAAGAAAGGGCCCGATAGAGTGCCTAAGAACATATCCACCAACACCCTTTCAGACAGAGGGGGTTGTACTCTTCCGGCTAGATCTCTCCATTTCTGCGCGTAATCTTTGAAACCCTCATTTGAAGCCATAGCCATACTCTGAAGTTGAGTACGGGTAGGCGCCAAATTTGCATTATACTGGTATTGCTTATAGAAGGTTGCGGCAAGATCTTCCCAGTTGTGGACGTCGGCCCTTTCCAATTTGTAAAACCAATCGAGTTGTGTTCCAGATAGGCTATCATGGAAAAAATGGACCCACAAGTCTTTATCGGCAGAGTGCGGATGAATCTTTCTCACATACGATCGGAGGTGCATCTTAGGACATGACACCCCATCATATTTTGCAAACAACGGCACTGTGAACTTTGGTGGGATCAAAGTTTCTGATACTAGTCCCAATTCTTCAAATTCTAGACCCGGCACCCTCTGTATTTCCATAGCGTTCAGACACTCTTCAAGATGTCTGTACTTATCATCTGCGGGGGGATACTGTTCCTCGGAGTAGTCTTCCTCTTCTCCCTCCTCCTCAGATTCTGACAGAACCGCTATTTCTTTCCCTTTTCCTTCTCCTTCATAAGATGTTGTTGCGAAATTCAAGGTTCTTCTAGTCTGTCCTTGAAACCTTCTTCCCATGATTACAACATCGGTTGGTTTCTTCTCTTTCTTCTTCTTCTTCTTCTCTTTGGCCAACAGAGTCTTCAACTCCTCTTGTCTTTTGGCCAGGGTTGTGAGTAACTGTTGAAACAGCGTGTTTTGAGCTTGAAGATCTTTGACTGTCTATTCGAGATCCATCTTACTGAAATAAACAGTAGAGAGATGAGGAAACTCGTTGCAAAAGACCTGTTTATGTTATGATGAATGATATGTGCATATGCAATGTTTTCAAGGATTTCAAAGATTCAAGTTCGTTTTAGACAAAAAGAAACACACATTATATTAATAAGATAAAGTTTGAGTACATCATTGCCTCTTGGGCAAAATAATACAAACCCTAAGATAAAAAGTAGTGTGCATCCTCTTCGGTGCAATGTAGGCATTTAGAGTCTGCTCCTCATGAAGTAGCCTAATGAGTTCCAAAACCTTCTTCTCGCTTGCGTAGAATTGGGCTTCGAAAGTATCTCGCTCTCCCTTGAGCTGTATCCAATCCCTTTGTAGGCCTTCAAGAGATGTGGGCATGTCAGGATGTAGGATAGTGTATGGAACTTCTCCTTCCTTAACAGGCTCAATGATCACCGGGAGAATGGAAGGATAAGGCATCATAAGACTTTGAGCGCGGGTTCGTAACCACTTGAGGTAAGGCTCAAGAGGGATGTGATTCTTGTGTCCCAAAGTCTTGCTATCCACCTTGTTTAGCATCCTCCATGCTCGGATGAATCTCTGGCGAAGACCTTGATCGTTGTTGTTGTAGTCGAATAACAAGCCTTGAATCAGCATCTCGTGCGGGCCATCCCTTCGGGAATAACCAAATTGTCTTAGAGCTAAGCACGGGTTGTAGGTGATGCCTCCCCTAATGCCAAGTAGAGGGACATTATTGAATTCCCCACAACGGTCAACAATGATAACATTCTCTTTGGATCGGGAGCACCAATGAATGTCTGAATGTTTGAGCGTCATTAACCTTTGTGACCACCTCAAACCTTGCTCATTCTTTAAGACTGATTGGGGAAGATGAGAAATAAACCATCTTTCCAGGAGAGGAGTGCAACACATAAGGACACCTCTTTTCCTCATTGTACGAGTGTGAAAAGAGTGTAGGATATCTCCAAGCAATATAGGCACTGGATTGCTTGACATGAAGATTTTGAAGGCGCTCACATCTATGAGTTGGTCAGGATTGGGGAACAAGACCATCCCATAGATAATAAGATCCACAATTTCCTTAAAGGCTTGCAAGTCTAAGGAATTCCAACAGCTTTGGGCTTTCTTAAACAGAAACTTTGCTAAGAAGCCTTTGACACCACACCTAGTTTCCCAATGAGTTGTGACATCAGATGAGTGCAAGTGTAGAGCTTGAGCAATCTCTTCTGGCTTTGGGTCTCTTTCCGTACCGTTGAAAGGTAGTTGATTGAGAATAGGAATCCTCAAGAGTTGATAGAATTCTTCCAAAGTGAGCACAAGCTGATAGTCGGGAAATATGAAGCAATGGTGCAAAGGATCAAAGAACTGGAAGAGCACCTTCATCATATCCTCATCCGTGTTGGAGGTGACCAAGTTGAGTAGAGGACCATGTATCTCGGTGAATGGAGAGTTCTTAGGGATCCTTGAAGCTAGCTCCTTGAGTTGTGGAGGAATTCTCACAAGGTTGACTTGAATAGTTTTACTGCAAAGTGAATCCATGTCCTACAAAACAAGAGCAAAGATGAATCCCAAAATCCTTGAAATGGTTAGTGGATGTATATGATGTTCATGATGTCCATGATGTTATGTACAAGTATTCATATACAAGCAAATCAAATAAATCCTTAGTTTAGGCTTGCATGGAGTTTTATAGGTAAGTGCCCTCTTGAAGTTTAGTTGGCTTAAACCTGTCCTAGTAATAGTAATCGGGTTCTAAGGAGCTCAATATCACTGGATTGTTTCCTTGGTCATTGTTTCAGCTCAATCCTCTTTAATGGTGACCGAAATATCCCCAGAAACCAAACCTCAATGAGTGTAGTATCGAGTATCTACCAACTGCGGACTGCACCAAAGCCGGTCATCTCACTACATCCTAAAAGTCCAAGTTGGTCAAGCAAAGGTTCTAGAAGTTCGTTAGTGCTTTATGACATTAATCAGCAGCCCCGTGTTCTCTTTGATTAACTCAAAGGCTACCGGTACCCACAAATATGTCGCACTAATGTAGCTATTTCTTAGATCATGTCGGTATACCCCGCACAGTTTCCACAACGTATTGCTACTTACCTATAATGTATCCCAAATCCGGGTAGAGGATTCAAACTCAAACAAAGAACCATAATGTAAAGCATACAAGTCAAACAATGTAAGCAAATAAATGTGATCTATCCCTAAGGTATCCCCACTTTTAGAATTTTCCCCAGCAGAGTCGCCAGTTCTGTGATACGGTGGGAGAATTACTTGAGGTTTTGCATTTTATTGCAAATGATGCGGTTAGCAAGAATCACCACCGACTTTTCTTTTATCCAAAAGGAAAGGTAAAAAAGCACAGGAAAGACCTTTGAGATTGTTTCTTGAGTTCGGGGGGTAGATTATGAAAAGGGAAGGTATTAGCACCCTTTTCATCCATGGTTTTCCATGGGCTCTTAGTTACTGCTAGATCACTTGCTTTTGTTTTGAAATTGTGCTTTGTGTAGTTTTGATAGTATTTTGTAAAATAGGCCATTGTTTAGGCAATCTTTGTAATGATTCTCATTCGTAAGAATGTATACAAAGATGTTTGTCTTTTTGAAAATGTTTTCAATGTTTGTAAGATGTTTTGAAATGTGTGTGTTTGTTTTTTTGAAAATAGCAAGGATAGTTGTTTTAAAATGGAGCAAGTAACTAGAAGTAATCTACCTACTCAAATGTCTTTTTTGTTCATTTTCTTTTCCTTTGACATTGTTGTCTTACCATTGATTTGGTAAGCAACCCTATCTTTGGATGTAGACGGGACGGGCGTTGGCCATCGTATAACCATGATTAGCAATGTTGCAAAGCATCTTAGCATTTTTGAGGGACTAAGATCATTTTTGTAAGGCAACTCTAAATAGCGTCATCGAGGGACTATGATCTTATATTTGTTTGTTTTGCTAAGATATTTCGCATGCGTAATATGGACATTTTTGTGTAAGGCAACCAAGTGGAGTAACCCTAGGGGTGCTTGTGTTCAAGTGTGTTATTTTCATGCTTGATTTTGTCTTGGATTAGGGTTTTCTATTTGTTGGTTTTATCTTTCCATACAAACCCTAATTACTAACATTGATATGAAAGCGATAAATTGCGGAAAGTAAAATTACTATGTTATTACATCATTATAGGGATGGGGTATACAAATGTACAAATGGGGATTGCAAAAAAATTAAACCCTAATTACTATTACAAGGCTTTGACAATTACATAATTTGTAATGAAAAAATGGAATATGCAAGAAGATGTAAAGTGGGAGAAATTGCTTTTTAGGTTTTTTTTATAGCAAAAGATTTTGTAATTAATTTCATTGAAGAAAAACCTAAGTCTAAGTTAATTGTTTATAAAATTGTTTTTTGAGGTTTCATTTGAACAAAAATGTTTTATAAAGTTAGGTCACTTCCAAGCAATGCAATATATCCAAAAGAACCTAAAAAATCTCCAAAAATCATGAAATTTGGTGCCCGAGCTGACACGGGCCGTGACGGGGGACACTGGCACCCGTGTCAGGACCTGTCCATGACTTTTATGCATTTTTCTAGACCCAGCCTTCCTGACACGGCCGTGTCACCTGACACGGCCGTGTCACCTGACACGGGCGCCCGTGTCAGCCCCTGTTCATCATTTTCTGGTCATGTACGCATCAGTAACTCTGACACGAGCCGTGTCGATTGACACGGGCACCCGTGTCAGCCTCTGTACCTGCATTTTATTATGTTTTTCAACCCAAATAAGATGACACATGTTGTGTCATGTGACACGGGCACCCGTGTCAACCTCTTGTCTGGCTTTTTGTTAGTTCTTTCTCTTTGATCTATCTGGTTATATCTTTTGAGCGTAAAAGCAAATGATGTATGAACAATGATATCACAGTTAGATAAAGTTTACCTCTCGAAGCGAAAGCTTTAGAACACATACAGATGTTTCTGAGTGTAAAGTGGTGATTGATCAAGCTCTTTTGAACCTTCTTGAAGTAACTCCAACCTTCCTTTTGTATTGAAAATGGTTGAACCACTCCAACCAAGTCAAGTTGCAATGTATGTTTTTTTTAGTTTGGAAGATGATGATAGTGATGCTACAGAAGTTATTCTTATGTTTTAACAACTTCTATATGGTTTATGTGAAGTGTTTGGATGGTTTGTTTGGAGAAAACTTGCAAGGTATGCGATTCAATGATTTGAACTTCAAAGCTCAAAAATGGAGGTTTTGAGGAAAAATATGGTTTTTGATAGGAAAAATGATTTTAAGTGTTAGTTTCTCCTTCTATTTTTTTCCTGGCCTCTCTCTATTTTTTCTAACCTTTTCCAACCTATTTCTCTTGCAAATGCTTATTCTATTTATAGGCAAAGGACTTGTGAACAAAGGCTGAATAGGTTTACAAGACAACATGTTATGGTTTGTTGGGATGTAAGTATCAAACTATGACAAGTACTCCATGGTTCCAAGATGAAGTACCAAAGTTGCTGGTTTAGAGGGGTTGATTTCCATGTTTTATGGTGGAGTAAAATCAGAAACAAACAAAGTATGGGCTCAAGACAAGTTTTGTACAAAAAGCTTGCTTTTCAAGAATAGCAACGGTACCTTTATGCCATAAAGGGAAAGATCCTTTGGACAATGGCTTAAACACTTGGGTAATAGCTCAAAAGTGGGTGTAAACATTAAATTATGTAGATATTTGCAAGCAAGAAGGCCTGCAAAGTAAGATTATGCAGCATAGCATAAGAGTGTTGTTGTGTGTTCTTCAATAGAATGACTTGCAAATCAAGGGTGGATGCCCAACTTCATGCCCTTGAATCTCCTAGATCAAGTATGATAAAATCATGATCTTGGATGTTTTGGAAAGCTTGAAACACCCTCTATAACTTTCATGTTGGCCATTTTGACAAAATCATCTTGGAACTATGTGAAAAAATGCCAAGTTGGGATAAAATCCTGCACAAAATCTGTTGAAAATTTCTCTAAGTGTTAAATGAAAATGTCATGACTTCATGAATTTATAACTTGAGATCCAAGCATATTTAGGAGAAGTTATGTAAAGAAATGTTGTAGATATCATGGAGATCTACAACTTTCATGTTGAAAGTTTCTTTTGAATCATCTTGCATCATGTTGGAAATTTGGCATAAAGTTGTGAAAAAACATGAATTTTCCAACACTTAGAAAAATTTCTAAGTTTGAAATTTTGACTTTTCAAAGATGAAATTTGAATTTTTTTGATTTCTTGATGAATAAGTTTCATATTCTTGAATTTATTTATGAAATTTGATCTTTGGAATATAATGTTGACCAAAAAGTCAAAGTTTGACTTTCCAGTATGTAATTGACCATTTTGCCCTTGTGCCAATTTCAAGCCTAAATTGATGTATCAATTCTGCAAACTTGTCGTCATAGAATATCTTGTGAGCAAATACTTGACAAATGAGAGGGTTATATATATATATATATATATATATATATATATATATATATATATATATATATATATATATATATATATATATATATATATATATATAGTTTGGCTCCAAAACTAAATTTTTTCGACTTATTTCGTGTACCGTGTGTAATAACCGGCTAAAAATTATAGAGTTATTACCATTAATTTTTATCCTAAGACGAAAATATAACGGAATAACTCTAATTGATGATACAGAGATTCTAAGTCTTGACTCACTTTAGTCTAAGGGAAGGTATTAGGCACCTTTCATCTACCTTATTCACAAGGATACTAGGGTTTAGGTTTAATGTTCAGGAATTGGGTTTTAATTTTTGATTAGGGGAACTCGCCACGATTTTAAGTCATATGCCTACGTATCCTCTCATGAGGAATCAGAGTTCTAATTCGTAGTTCGTAGTTGTTGGTTGGTGTTTTTTATGGATTGTGGAAATATTTTCAATTGATCCTTGAACCAAGTTTGAGTTTGAAAATAACGGAATCATAGACGTAATTCGCAGTTATAATAAAAGATTTCCATAATCCTTTTTGAAAATATATTAAATTTGAAATTAAGTTAGTAGAAAATCATTAGTAAATTGTTGGTTAGATGTTTCGAGTATATGATGAAATATATAAAAAAGATTTTAATGCATGAGAAAAAATATTTAATGCAATTAAAGAAAGATTAGTATTTGAAAAAAGACTTGAATTAATAAATAACTATTATAATTTATTAAAAATATATTAGATATTTTTTAATAAAATCCAATATCATTTGTTAAAAATTTAAAAAAAAATCAAAAATGTAATTTAATAAATAAATAATAAATACATAAATTAATTAATTATATAAAATAAATTAATTGAATAAACGAGGGGGTGTAAACTTAGATTAGGCGGCAAAACTTGGGGGTTTGAATAACAAGGCCCTAAATCCAGATATTGGATTTAGACCCGGTGGCATGGAGGGTGCACGTTTGAACGTGATAGTGAAATTGGGGTGTCTGAATAGTAAGGGCTCAAGTCCAGATGTTGGACTTGGCCCACTAGCGCAGGAGGAGTGCAGCTTATGATTGTGAAGTAACATGAGAGGCATGGTTATAAAGGGATATAGGCCTAGGGATTTGCATGAAAGGCCCAGAGCGAGTCGAGTCCGCTTGGACTTCGTGTGGGCGAGCGCACATGGCTTATGGTTGATTTGCAGTTTAATGGTGTATGATCAAGATCTGAGGGCAGAGATGTGAGGGTGCATGGAAAGGAATCGGGCACGGGATCATAGGGGAGAGTATAATGTTTTGCCTCACTTCATTCTTCTTCATTTTTCACTCTTATCACCTCTCTTCGTTTTTCTTATTCTCTCTTCTCCGCTCTCACGTTACAACAAAAACAAACAACAAGACAACCCTAGCCACATTGACGATCTCCAACAAAACCCAACACAAAACGTGATCCCACAAACCATAACCCCCCAAATCCCCAAAAATCATGAAATAAAGATAAACCCAAAGCTAAGTGTCTCTAGGGTTACCTCCTTGTGATTTCGTGTTTGTTCTGGTCTCCCGATTGCTAATATTTGTCCTTCTCTGATTTGCAGGTATGAAGAGTGATAATAATGATGATGATGATAAAGGCACGACGGTAACTTGAAGAGCTTAAGGGCCGCGGTGTGACTACAATGGCTAGATCTAGGGTTTAAGAAGTTGAAATCCAGATCTCTCTTCGAGAAGGAAGATTCGTCTATGTCTTCTACTTCTTCATTTCTTCCTCTCAATTCTCCGTCCCCTCTTATCTTAGATTATAGGGTTTTTATAGGTTTAAATGAGTGAACAGATTAGGAAATTTTATTGATTTTTTCATTAGAAATGAGGAGATTGTATTAGAATTTAGGTTAGATCGAAGAATCAGATCAATTAGGGATTTTGTTTGTAAATTAATTGATCTGATTAGATTTGATTGTAGTTGAAAGATTTGTATAACTCTGGATAATTTGATTTGTTTTGTTTATTGAAGATTGATTGTAAAGATTTGATACGATTTTGATTTACGTTTTGGGTTTGTAATTCATTTACGATTCTGGGCTTGTAGAAATCGTCGCTTAGGGGCAAAGGTTGGGGCAACGGCGCCACCGCTGGGTAGATTGCAAACTAGGGTTTTTTCCTCAATTTTGACTTAGTCAAACAAGAATAAAATGATAATAATAGTAATTATAAAAATAATGGTTTTAATAATAATAATATTAATAATAATGTTAATTAATAATTTTTTATCATAATTAGATAATGATTAAAATACTAATAACATTATCAATATGAATGTTAACTAAGTTAACAATAAAAAATGGACTTCGCTCAGGAAAAAAACAAATGGGCTAACCATCTCTCCTCATGGGCCCATCAGCTCTCCAAAGATCATAAAGGGCCCTTATAGGGCCACTCAGGATCCTAGGCTATTTTCTGATACAAATAAACAGACCCCCTCTTGTTATATTATAAATGGGCCTTAAAATACTCTAATGGGCCACCAATTATAAAACATATGCGGACTAATCTTGACAGGAAGATCCACTTCTCCAAACACTGAACTTTGAGAACCATCGAAAGCTTTGACTATCGTAGAACTTGGCCTTATTACAACACCATCTAGTGGTAATTTCATCAAGATGGATTTCGGTAAAACATTGAGAGCAGAACCAGTATCGGTGAGTACCCTTAATAGGTTAGTTGTTCCTATCTGGATGGAAATGTGCAACGCCTTGTTGTGAGCTATACCTTATGGAGGCGACTCGCTATTATTGAAGCCTAGGTACGATCTAGATGTTAAGTTTGCTAAAAAATTATCAAATTGATTATTGTGATCTCCTTTGCAACACGAGCAGAACTCAGAATCTTCATCAGAGAACCTCGATGTACTTCAGAATTGAGGAGCAACGAGAGTATTGAGATCTTGGTTGGGGTTCAGTGTAGTTGATCCACCACCCTATAATTACTTATCTTGACTATTTTCAAGAATTCTCCCGCCTCTTGGTCGATAAAACCCTTGCTTGGAGGTTCTTGCTCTTGGCTTGCCTCTATCACAACTTTCCCTTTATCCTTAACCATAACATCATTCTTCTTCTGTGGTTCGGGACCATAGATTCGACCACTGTGAGTCATGTCCCATGTTCCTGCTATATTTTTGATTTCAAATCCTTGACTTGTCGATGGCTCACATTCTTACTTTAAATCATTAACATAGACAGTAGAATCATAACTCTACGGTACCGCTTTATTACTTTCGCAAGGAGTGGGAGTTGGCCCTCTAATTACCATTTTAGTTTTTGGAATTATTGGAATTTTCTAGGTCTGACATGGTATCATCACTGGTGCTTCTGTTGACTCTTCCCATGGAATTAAAGGAGTTTTCTTAACAATCTTAGGCTCATGACAGGGAATTACCAATGGTTTCTTTGTACTTCCATCAATAGCAGCTACATATTCTTCTTTGGGGTATTGACCGAACTGGACAATCCCTAAATCCATCAATTTCTGCAACATCTTCTCAAAATCTTCATTGTGTTCCAAGAGGAACCCACACTCAAACAAATATTCCTTAAAGATATTGATAAGAGCTTTTCCTTGTTCGGCAGCCCCAAAGTCATTGACCACTTCAATTGCATTCATTGTTGGTCCACCATGCGGAGGCATGTGGTTCATCTTGATGTTTAGTTTGTCAAAAGTGATATCTTGAGAATCCAACAAATCCTGAATCCTATGTCTGAAGGCCTAACATTTTTCTATGGTATGCCCCAGAGAATTGACATGATATTCACACCTAGCATTTGCATCATACTTTGGAGGGAGTGCTCCAATTGGAGGAGCTAGAGGCTTATGTTCTACCAAAGATGTTTTGAGTAAGTCTTGCAACAATTGACTGTGAGGCATGAGGATAGGGTCGTATCTTCTCGGAGGCCTTTCAAACCAGTTATGTTGTTGTTGTTCTCGTGGAATCACCAATGGTTGTTGTGTTCTTGGATGCGATGCCACATCATTAATTTCTTCTTCCTTCTTTCTTGAGAAGTTAGGAATGTGTCTTTTTGAATTATAAAGGGTACTAGATGATTCTCCTTGTATCTTGCCACTCTTTATACCTGCTTCAATCCTTTCTCCAATAGTTACCAAATTAGAGAATTCGGAAGAGACACTTCCTACCATCTTATCATAGTACAACCCTTATAAAGTACCCATGATCATATCGACTAATTATTTCTCCAGGAGTGGTGGTTGTACACGAGCTGCCATTTCTCTCTACCTCTGAGCATATTCTTTGAAGGACTCATCCTTCTTCTAAGATAAGTTTTGGAGCTGCATGCAGTTATGCGCCATGTCCAAATTGTACTTGTATTGCCTCAGGAAAGTGTTTGAAATATCTTTCCATGTTTGGATATGAACTCGCTCCAATTGCATGTACGAATCTAAAGACGTCGAACTCAATTTCTCTTTGAAACAATAGATCATCAGCTTCTGATCTTGAGCATAGGCATGCATTTTTGTTCAATACACATGTGGATGGTTCCTCGGACATGTGAGCCCCTTATATTTTCCCAAGTCAGGTACTTTGAATTTTGGCGGGATCACCACATCTGGAACTAGACCCATTTCAAGAGCATCGACGTTGAAAGCATCATAACCCTCCACAACCTGTAACCTTTCTTCAAGAGCTTTATACTGATTGAGCACCAAGGAATTCTCTACCATCTTGGGTTGGTGTGTTTGAGTAGCACCTTCCAAATCAAGGTCTCCATATTGTAAGTCTAGGTAATTGTCCGTATTGTTGACCGAAATCTACAAAGTATGGGATACCCCTACCTTCGATGGAGGTGGGACAAACCCTTTAATATCAGCTTGTCTGACCTCTTATTGAGCTATGGTTGACTTTAGAGGTCCTGATTCTGGCTTTTTTCTTGGTTGGTGACTGCTCGATGCACCAATAGTTTGGGCTACTTCTTCAAAGGTTGCCCTAAGAATCTATTTTTGCATTTCAATTATATTCTTCAAAGCTAATAGAACTTGACTCATGTCTCCTTTCATCGAGTCAATATTTCCCTTTACTTGCTCCAAATCTTCCTTGAATGTGGCTTGACTCTCCTTGATCTGTTCCATCACTTTTTTTTGATGGACTCTTGTTTGATATGGTGGTCGGAGAGGCGGTGCTTTCTTACCAATGATTTAACTAGAAAGGTTTTTGAAAAGTGATGAGTTTTTGTATGAAATGCAATCTTTGTGAATGCATAGATGCGTATGAGTATGCTAAGAGCTTCGTGTTTTGAATGTCTTATTCACTTGGATTCTTTTTCATATATATATATATATATATATATATATATATATATATATATATATATATATATATATATATATATATATATATATATATATATATATATATATATATATATATATATATATATATATATATATATATATATATATATATATATATATATATATATATGTGTGTGTGTGTGTGTGTGTGTGTGTGTGTGTGTGTTTTTTGCTCTTTACTGGTTAACATCTGAAAAATAAATACACAAATGAGATATAGAAACAAAAACTTTTATTGAAATAATAATTATCCTTAAAGCGGGAATACATTTCAGATATTGAAAAATGTTCAAACCAAAACATCAAAATTAACTTGCTGAAATAAATAACAAAGCGAAACAAAAATCTTCTAAGTACGCCTGTGAATATTTGCTCTGAAACCATCAATCATTTTTCTACAAAGCTTGAGGAAGTCTTCAACATCTTTTTGGAGAGGGACCATCACATTTTCTGCATCTCTCAAACTCCTAGGGATGTACCGATGAGGTTGTTGGCTAAGAAGATGAGTCTTGCATGCTTGTCTTTGTAGAACCGATATTCCTGGTAGAGGTCCAGAATTATCTTATGATTATCTTTTCCTGCCTTGGCGATCTTTATGTGTAGCTCTTCCTAATATATTTTTCAGCCTTCATTTCTGTGTAGAGTCTCCTTCATATAAGGAAATTCTTTCGAAGGTCTTCCAACTCACGACAAACTTGCTCATATTCATCATTCTTTTGGGTGGGAAGTCTTTTCGCCCTCATCCTCTTGAGACATTCTCCTATATCTGATTCTTGTCTATCCTGGAGTCTCGTAGTAAGATATTGCATTTGCTCTTCTTGATATAAAGAAGCTTGTGCCAAACTTTGAATTTGAGTCCTTAAATTTTCATCCATCTCCTTTTTGTCTTGTATCACCATTTCGTACCACCTACTTAGCCTCCCAATTTCACTAGCAGCATCTTCCAAATGTTGGTTGTGGGAATCTAAGTTGAAGGTAGCACTCAACAATCCTTCGGCCGAACGTGTCTGCTTAGAGGTGACCAACCACCACCCCAGGTAACTCAGAACACGGGTCACAACTGAATTCATAACTTAGATCACATGTTACAACAATAAAACCAACATACTCAAAATAGAACATCTTATTCAACATCTTTATGAAACTTGGTTCAAACACAAACTTCAGACTCAATAGTTGAACGAAACCTCTCTCCCCCTTTTTATCCATAAATTGACAAACAAAACCCTCAGAAAACCAGACCCAAAAGGTACTCACCCATACCCGGATTAAAGCCATAAGTGCTATTTTGAAAAACTCTCAGACACAGGATGAAGGAATAAAATAAATGACCTCTTTAAATAGCCCATACAAGTACTCAGAATTTAACGATCCTAGATTGTGTTCAAAGTTCTTGATTATAGTGAACGTTATATGAGAAAGATAACTCCATCAAAATATATATGCATCGCCCAAAACAGTTTTGTCTGCCTTTATTGTCTCTGGACTTATTCTCCCAAAAAATTGTTCCAAGAAGCATGCATTCATAGTCAAATGCATGTTTTACACTCCCTCATGGCATGTGCTTGAGCACACCGTCCATACTATTTCCTTGTCTGTCACAAAGGAAACATGTCTTGAATAATGTCATGACAACCAGTCAGACATTGTCTGCTTTTAATTTAAGACATCTCCAGCTCAAAATTCTTTCACAGAATTCTCGATACATTCTGAAGCATAATCACAATGCCTTCTACTGGAATCTATGTATACTCCTTTTGGCCAATACAAAGCAAAATATCAATACATCATGTGTGACATCACTCATTCATCAACCAAAACAACCATTGAGTCCCTCCTTAATCTGCAGAGAAAAATAAATTCTCCTAGACACAAACGTTGTTTCTCAGATTTCACTATAAGAACCATGAGAACACAAGAATCAACCAATCAAGCTCACATGGCTGGAACCATACATGCCT
Source organism: Vicia faba (assembly GCA_948472305.1). Taxonomy (NCBI): domain Eukaryota; kingdom Viridiplantae; phylum Streptophyta; class Magnoliopsida; order Fabales; family Fabaceae; genus Vicia; species Vicia faba. Next base: position 727,354,631 of record OX451739.1, read on the forward strand.
AGTCAGAAGCATAAATAACTACATCCATTAGCCTTATGACATGTTGTCTGACATCACACCCTCATAAAATGGTATCCAATCTTCACATGCTTGAACAACATGCAAGCTTCATAAGGCCTGCACCATTGCAGCAAGAATCTATAGACCAGTATGTAACTCACCCTATCATGGATAAAATGTGCCCATGCTGAAAATGAACACATTTACACCTTTGTGAAAATAAACCTAAACTAGATACTCTATCTCCTTGAGAGCACAACCAAGCCCTATGACTTCTTTACTTTGACAAGGACATATTGTGATGCGGTGGTAGAACCGACAATTATATACTAGTTTATGTTTTTTGTTCGCAAATGTCTCGGTAAGCAAGAGTCGCCATTGTCTTTTCTTTTATCCAACAAAGGAAAGGGTGAAAAGAACAGAAAAAGATCTTTTCGAGATGTTTCTGAGTAAGGGGGTAGATTATGGAAAGGGAAGGTGTTAGCACCCTTGCCATCCGTGGTTTTCCACGGGCTCTTAGAGGTTTGCTCATTTTTCAAGATGCTTTTGTGCTTTGTGTTTGAAAATGTTTTGAAAACACCTTAGTACGGAGAACTCTATAATGTTTCTCGGGATAGTGGAGAAAATACACAAAGTGTTTTGAAATGTCTTTTGAAAAGTAGTTTTTGTGTGTAAGTGCAAAAATAGTTTGAGCAAACTTCTAACAGCTATCTACTTTTGTACTCGAAAAGGTTATTCTTTTCATCTTTTCCTTTAGACAGTGCTATCCTACTATTAGTGAGTAGGTAGCCTTGTCGTTGGATGTTGAGGGACATTCGAAGTGACATTTCCCAGTCATAAAGGCAACATACAGAGACGCTTTAGAAACTTTTGTTTAAGGGACGAGATCATTTATAAAAAGGGAACACTGTAAGGGTCATCGAGGGACTATGATCTTTTGATTTTACGGGTCTTTTCTAAAGCATTCCTACCTCATGGTTGTTTTATTTCTGAAGAAAACCAAAGTGGGATACCCTAGAGATGCTTGTGTGCAATTGTGTTCAATGTAGTTATTTTTCTTTTTATCAAGTTTGCTAACGTTAGATTTCAGTTTGTCATACAAACCTAGTTACTAACAGTTAATATTTTGCAGAAATTAAAATGCAGGAATTCAAATCTACGCTATTACAATGCTTTAGGGAGGGGAATTACATTATACAAGGATGAGGGGAATAAAGCAGTAAATGTCCTATTTTAATCTATTACATCCAGTAGGCAGATACAATAATAGTAAAAATATGGAATTAAATAAACGCGCGTGAAATAGAAAAGACGTCTAAAAATCCTAAAGAAAAGAATTTTTGTTTGTTTTTAGTATAGAATAAAATAAAGCCTAAGTCTATTTAATTTTAATTATAATAAAAAAATGTTAAAATAATTAATCAATTTATTTATAAATTTATTTAATTAGAAAAGAAAATTAGCCTAATGTTATTTTTAGTGATCTTTGATTTTAATGTAAAAATAAAAAGAAGTCAATGAAAACAAAAATAAAATGCAAGGGGTATCCTTCGATCCTGGGAGAAAAGGGAAGCTTCGATCCAGGGAGAAAAAGGAAGCTTGGATCCAGAGAGAGTCATGGTCTTTTCGATTCAGAGGGGAAGCAGCCTTTCAATCCGAAGATAGATGGAAATTTTGATACAGGAGATATGGGTGTCCTTCGACCCAGGGAGAGATGATTGTATTTCGATCCAGGGGTGGATGCTATGAGGATAATGAATCTATAAAGGTATGCTAGATAAAACGAAAAGCATGTCTTTCGATCCTGCACGATGTGGCCTTATTTATGCTGGATCTGCAACAAGTGTTAGAAACAAAAGAAAACAAATACAGGTCTGGATACCACGCCCAAGCCCTTCGATCATGAATGAAAATCGAATGACTATGATATGAAAAGAAAGTATAGAATTTGATTCCTTACATTTTCCTTACTAATAGTGGTGTATGAATCTATGGTGATGGGTGTGGATACCCTTATTAAGGATTGCTTCGATTTAGCTTCTGGACAGGGGCTTGCTTAGGGGCTGGTGATGATTGGCACAGTTTCCGGAGAACTCCAAGAGTGTATTTGCAATTTTGTGTGACTCTCTCTGGTTTTTCGTCCTCTTTTTTGCTTACAAGCATGCTGCTTATATAGAGTATGAGGCAGGGGACAAGAGAAGTAATGTTTATAACAGCCATTTGAATTCCATGAATACCAAAATGTAACCTTGGCCAAAGTTAAGGGATTTTGTCTATTTTTTGAATTTGGCATAAATATGGACATACTGGCCTTCGAATGCTCTCTTTCAAATGGGCTGATGGCCTCTTTTGAATGGCCCTGATTCAACTCCTCCGAACGACTCTGATTCATTTCCTTTGAATGGGTCTGATTCATTTTATTCGAATGGTTCTAGGTTCTGATTTGAAGTGTTCATAACTTCCCTCTGCCTTAGTATGACAATTTAAGGACACTTCGCTCTGATGTTCCAATCGAAGGAAGCTCTGACACTGCAAATCAAAAGAAGCTCTGATGCTCCAAATCAAAGGAAATTCTGATGCTCCGATCAAAAGAACTTCTGATGCTCCAATCCAAGGAACCTTTGATGCTCCAAATCAAAGGAAGCTCTGATGCTCCAATTGAAGGAAGCTCTGATGCTCCCATCAAAGGAAGCTCTAATGCTCCACTCGAAGGAACCTTTAGGAATTCCAATCAAAGGATCATGTTGCGAGGCTTATCAAAAGGATTTGCTAAAATGCCAATCAAAGGGCATTTTGAAGATGCCAATCGAAGGGAACTTGAAAACACTAATCACAAATTTTCCTTTTCCTTAGGCAAGGGTTTGTGACCAACCATGTAGGTGAAGACCTTGGAAAACATGAGAGGGCAAGTTTTAGGGTACAACAGTTGCCCCTGTTCAATCTTCTTAAACCTGAAGATATAGATTAGCTTATCTGCCTTTCGTGATCTGAAGGTGGAAGATGATTTAACACTAGAGTGCCCAGAAATTTGCACTCGTCTGAAGTAGAATTGTTGGTGGATAATATCGAGAATGGGCTTACAGATGCCATTTGGGAAAGATGACAGAAGACTGCCGGAGATGGGCTTAAAGATGCCATCCACAGAACATGACGGAGAGTCGTCAGAGATGGGCTTAAAGATGCCATCCAGAAGAATGTTCACTTCATGAGATATTCCTTTGTGGGAATCCCTATTCCTGTTGTCGGAGAGGACTCCACTGAAGAATGTTGGTCTCTATCTTGGAACATAGAGTTTTAGGAGCTTGAGTTGTCCATTACTCTACTGGGGAGTCATCACTTGATTGAAGAGACGGAAGTGAATTGCTATCTGGTCAGGATCTAAGCTTTACATTGGCTTGCTAAGGATAATAAGGCTAACTGTTATCTGGTCATGCTCCAGGCTTCACAACGAATTACTGGGGAGATGAGATTAAACTGTTATCTAGTCAGGATCCAGGCTTCACAATGTCTTGAATTGTTGATTGACTATTATCCAGTCAGTTTCCGGGCTTCATAGCTTCTTTAACTGGAATAGAAATCTTAGGATCGATTTGACTGAACCAGAGAAAGGTCTCGAGTTATCTTCAACTGGGATAGAAATCTTAGTATCAATTTGACTGAACCAGGGGAAGGCCTCGAATATCTTCAACTGGAATAGAAATAAGAGAGATCTTAGTGTCGATCTGACTGAACCAGAGAAGGTATTTAATTAACTTTGACTGGAATGGAAATCAGAAGAATCTTAGGGTCGATTCAACTAAACTAGACAAAAGTCTTGGGTCATCTTCAACTGGAATAGAAATCAGAGAGATCTTAGTGTCGATCTGATTGAACCAGAGAAGGTCTTGGATTAACTTTGACTGGAATGGAAATCAAAAGAATATTAGGGTCGATTCATCTGAACCAAACAAAATTCTTGGAATATCTTCAACTGGAATAGAAATCAGAGAGATCTTAGTGTCGATCTGACTGAACCAGAGAAGGTATTGGATTAACTTTGACTGGAATAGAAATCAGAATAATATTAAGGTTGATTCAACTGAACCAGACAAAAGTCTTGGAATATCTTCAATTGGAATAGAAATCAGAGAGATCTTAGTGTCGATCTGATTGAACCAGAGAAGGTCTTGGATTAACTTTGACTGGAATGGAAATTAAAAGAAACTTAGGGTCGATTCAACTGAACCAGACAAAAGTCTTGGAATATCTTCAACTAGAATAGAAATCAGAGAGATCTTAGTGTCGATCTGACTGAACCAGAGAAGGACTTGGATTAACTTTGACTGGAATGGAAATCAGAAGAATCTTAGGGTCGATTCAACTGAACCAGACAAAAGTCTTGGGTCATCTTCAACTGGAATAGAAATCAGAGAGATCTTAGTGTCGATCTGACTGAACCAGAGAAGGTCTTGGATTAACTTTGACTGGAGTGGAAATCAGAAGAATCTTAGGGTCGATTCATCTGAACCAGACAAAAGTCTTGGAATATCTTCAACTAGAATAGAAATCAGAGAGATCTTAGTGTCGATCTGACTGAACCAGAGAAGGTCTTGTGAGGGTATCTTTCTGAGGAAGATCCTGAGAAAACCCTTTGTTATACGTAGCTTTTAAGAAGACTACCAGGTCACATAAGTAGTTAACGGTGTTTGTTGATTTAATATTTCCCTGAAAAAGGTAAAGAATTAGTCATATGCAATGTCATGATGTATGTAATGCATTGTGATTATGTTATCAAAATAAATGAGATTATGTTGTATGTGATGTGTATGCACATGCCATGATGTATGAATATGGGATGCTATTGCGATATTTTCCAGTCTGGGAAAGTAAATCCCTGGCTGCTGCTGAAGAGTATAAGGAAGTTGAATCCTTCATTTCCACTGGGGATGATGAATAGAGATGATTCGTTGGGGATTGACTCTGCTTGAGAATAACTCTATGGAGGGAGGATGCTTTGTTGGAAAATATTGCTGATGTAGAGCAATAGACTCTATTGGGGAATGAGCTTCTGCGGTTTACGAAATAAACTCTACCCGGGAGGAGGTTTTATGAACCGTTAAAACTGGGATGGGGAAAACAGACTTCAGTTGGAGAAGGTAATTCCTGCTTGGGGAAGAAGAGGGCAAAAATCTAGTTGTTTATGCTCTGTGGGGAACATAGATGTCACGCGGTCGTATGCAATGGTGACTCCATCTCAAACTGTCTTTTCCCTTGTACCTGTTGGAAGGAGTAACTGTCGGGACTGCAAATGTTTCTTCAGATTTTGCCCCGTTTCTTAAAGTCATTAGCAACCGTATTTCTATTTTTTATGCAAGTATTTATGAACAATGATCATATTTAAATGCATATGTCAAAAATAAGTCATTGGACGTTTTTTGCAAAACAAAACAGAAAAAAGAACAGCAAACAATTTTTCACTTTAAATGACTTGTATTAATTTTTGAAGTTCGCCTATAACAGGCATTTTGTACAAAGAGAGTGGCGTTCTAGTAAGAGAACACCGCCATGACAGTGAAAACTATACAAAATAGTGTACAAAGAGAAAACGACTACGTGTAATAATCCCATTGAGTTTCAATTATGCTATTGCCCCTATGTCCTTGAGCGTCTCATCACTTTTCTACTCGTTCGAAGCTAACTGGATTGATCGGTATCGTCTGAGCTTGATAGTCAATACTGAGGTCTAGTCGCAAGGTGATCCAATGGGACATAGTTGTACGCTTCAAATCTCTAACTTTTTCCTGGACCGTCCTTACGGGTTTTCAGTCCATCGGGATACCCTTTTTTTCCCAAGCTGCCTTTGCAGGTTTTCGACTTGCCGGGTGTACAGATTTTTTTGTATTTATCCCTAATTTTTGCCCGAACCCTTTTGGTTCGCTGGGATGCCCTTACTTTTGCCTAGTCCAGTCAACCTAGCGGGTCTTTATTCATGCGTAGTATCTTTTCACTATGTCCATATGAACAGGGTGAGGAAGGTCGTCACCATCCATGGTGGTCAGAATCATGGCCCCACCAGAAAATATGCTTTTGATCACAAATGACCCTTCGTACGTGGGAGTCCATTTTCCCTTGGGACCACCTTGCGGCAGTATGATGGACTTGATTACTAGATCACCCACTTGATACATTTGACGTCTGACCTTTTTGTTGAAAGCCTTGATCATCTGTTTTTGATACATTTGACCATGACAGACAGCAATAAGCCTTTTCTCATCAATCAGATTTAGTTGATCAAGTCGAGTCTGGATCTAATCATCTTCATTCAAGCCTGCATCCTTCATGATCCTCAGAGAAGGGATCTGGACCTCAATAGGCAGGACATACTCCATACTATATACCAGAGAATAAGGTGTTACCCATGTCGACGTGCATGCTAAGGTGCGGTAGCCATAAAGAGAAAATGGTAACATCTCATGCCAGTCTTTGTATGTCACTGTCATCTTCTGTACGATTTTCTTGATATTCTTGTAAGCAGCCTCCACAGCGCCATTCATCTTCGGCCGATAAGGGGAAGAATTATGATGCTGGATCTTGAATTGCTTACAGAGTTCGGTGATCATTGTATTGTTGAGATTTGTACCATTGTCAGTAATGATTCTCTCTGTCACACCATACCTACAATCCAGGTTATGCTTGATAAACCGCGCCACAACATTCTTGGTAACAGAAGCAAAAGAGGCAGCCTCAACCCACTTCGTGAAGTAATCAATGGCCACTATGATGAAGTGATGCCCATTGGAAGCAGTAGGTCTAATCTCTCCGATCATATCAATGCCCCATATTGCAAAGGGCCAAGGATCCGTCAAGACACTCAAAGGAACCGAGGGTATATGCACCTTATCAGCATAGATCTGGCATTTGTCACAAGTTCGGGAATGCTGGTAGCGGTCTGCTTCTATAGTGGACCAATAGTATCATGCCCGTAGGATCTTTTTAGCCATGGTGTGTCCATAAAAATGGGTGTCGAAGGTACCTTCGTGTAGATCTGCCATAATCCTCTCTGCTTCATTTTTATCTATGCCCCGAAATAAAGTAGAGTCATGATTGCGCTTATAGAGGATTCCATTACTAAGGAAGAACTTTGCGGAAAACCTCCTCAGGAACTTCTTATCATTGACAGATCCCCCCTTGGGATATTCTTGAGCCTCGAGATACGTTTTCACTTCATGGAACCAAGGTTTATCTGCTATCTCTTTAGTGTCAATCTCATAGCAGTATACTGGTTCATCCATCCTCTCAATAGTGATATAAGGGGCCTTGTTGTCCCACTTGACCTTGAACATAGATGACATGGTAGCTAGCGCGTCCGCTAACTAATTCTCTTCTCGTGGGAAATGTTCAAAGGTGACCTCTTCAAAGTGTGGAAGCAATGTCAGCACATGTTCTTTGTAAGGGATAAGATTCGGGTGCTTCGTATCCCACTCACCTTTGATTTGGCTTATTACCAAGGCTGAATCCCTGAAAACACTTAATAACTTGATTCTCAGGCTAATAGCAGCTTTGAGACCCATGATGCATGCTTCATACTCTACCGTATTGTCGGTATAATTGAAGCATAATTTGGCCGTGAAAGGAGTATGACAGCCCTTAGGAGATATGATTACAGCACCGATGCCATTTTTGAGTGCGTTGGATGCTCCATCAAAAACCATAGTCCATCGGGATCCTTCCTCAGGTCCTTCATCCTATCCTGGTTCTTCACAGTCAGTCACTAACATAATATTCTCATCTGGGAACTCGAAATTCATGGACTGGTACTCATCCACAGCTTGATGAGCCAAATGATCGGCTAGTACACTTCCCTTGATTGCTTTCTAGGTTGTGTATTGGATATCATATTCGGTCAAGATCATTTTCCATCTTGCTATTCTTCCGGAGAGTGTGGGCTTCTCGAAGATGTACTTGATCAAATCCATCTTAGATATCAGCAAAGTAGTGTGGGTCAACATATACTATCTCAGTCAACGAGCAGCCCATGCCAAAGCGCAGCAAGTTTTCTCGAGCAATGAGTATCTTATTTCACAATTGGTAAACTTTTTGCTAAGGTAGTATATTGCATGCTCTTTTCGACCAGACTCGTCATGCTGCCCAAGCACACACCCCATTGAGTTATCTAACACTGCCGAGTACATTATCAAAGGTCTTCCTTCAATTGGAGACATCAGAATCGGAGGCTTTTGAAGGTATTCCTTGATTCTCTCGAAGGCGGTCTGGCATTCGTCATTCCACTTTACCACTTGATCTTTCTTCAGGAGTTTGAAGATTGGCTCACAAGTAGAAGTTAAATGGGAAATGAACCTGGCAATGTAATTTAGGCGTCCCAAGAAACCTCTAACTTCCTTCTCGGTGCAAGGAGTCGACATCTCTTGGATAGCTTTTACCTTTGCATGGTCCACCTGAATACCTTTGTCACTGACAATGAAACCTATCATTTTACTCGACCTTACCCCGAAGGTGCACTTATTCGGATTTAACCTCAGCTTGTACGTCTTCAATGTTAAAACATAGTTTAATTCTACAACCCTAGGTTAGAGTTTTGATGATAACAAATACAAAGAATAAATAAATACAAAGAACAAATATGCACCTTAAAAATATGTTTTATGTATGCAGAAGTTCTGATCAGATCAGCATCAGAAGATAAGCCATAAAGTATTACACGCTGAAGCAATCAGATTATACGCTGAAGATTGGTGACCAGAACCTGCGCTCAATTATAGTAAACTATGATTCTGAACAAGAACATATCAAACCAAGTCATCAATATTCTGAAGCGTCATCAGCAGTAAGGAGAAAAGACTCTGAGGCATTACTGAACATTCAAGACATAATTAATTCCAACGGCTTTCTTCAGACAGGATCTTCTCCAAAAGGAAAGTGTGTTAATGACATTAAACATGCTTTATGGATAACATTATTACATTTCCTATATAAACAAGTCAGCTTGCAAAATGAAGCACGTACGTACATACAACAATTTTTCTAAGATCACCAACCACGCATATTCAAGCTCAAGTCAATTCAATCTTTATTCTAAGCTATAAACCTGTATAATTTATCATAGTTGTGATAAACTGTTTTTGTTAGAAAAACAACAACACATATTGTTTAAATCATTTGTAAAAGAGATCCTTGAGATTAACTGGATTGTGGTTGTACTCAAGAAGACTTTAAAAGTTGTTAAAGTAGCTTTTGTAATCTTGTTGAGATTAGTGGATTAAGACCTCGTTAGAGAGAGGCGAAATCACCTTGATGGGTGGACAGGAGTAGTTTGAGATCAAACGAACCAGGATAAAAATATTGTGTCATTAAGCTGTTTTAGATCCAAGTTTTCAATTCAACCCCCCCCCCCTTTATTCACATCTTCAATTGGCATCAGAGCGCCTGGTTCAGAGCTTAAACACTTAACTGTGTCAGTACAAGATCCAAGCATCATAAAAAAAACTATGGTGGGACCAAGCCAAAACATCAGCAATGACAACAATGAAGACAGGGACAGATTCAGTGGTAAACCTCCAATCTTTGATGGAGAAAACTTTGACTACTGGAAAGACAGAATTAAGAGTTTCTTTCTGGCCCATGATGCTGATCTGTGGGACATGGTGACTGATGGGTACATGCATCCTGTGGATGGACGTGGTCAGAAGATAGACAGGAAAATGATGTCTGATCAGCAAAAGCGTGAATTCAGAAACCACCACAAGGCCAGAATAATTCTCCTCAGCTCCATCTCATATTTAGAATATGAGAAAATATCAAACAGAGAAACTGTCAAGAATATGTTTGACTCTCTGAGAATGACGAATGAAGGCAACATTCAAGTCAAAGAAACCAAAGCCCTTGCGCTTATTCAGAAGTATGAGGCATTCAAGATGGAAGATAGTGAATCAATAGAAACTATGTTTTCAAGATTTCAAATTCTTGTGGTTGGACTAAAAGTTCTTGACAAAGGGTATTCTACTGCTGATCACGTTAAGAAGATCATCAGAAGCTTGCCCAAACAATGGAGGCCAATGGTCACAACACTTAAGCTAGCCAAAGATCTCAACAAAATTTCTCTGGAAGAACTTGTTAGCTCCCTCAGGAGTCACGAGATAGAGCTAGAAGAAGATGAACCTAAAAAGCAAGGTAAGCCATTAGCTTTAAAATCTAACAGAAAATCTGACTCCAAAGTTTTGCAGGCTGTGGAAGAAACCTCTGATGGATCATCATCAGAGGAAGATGAACTGTCTCTCCTCTCCAGAAGGGTGAACCAACTATGAATGCAGAGACAAAGGAAGTTCAGAAATCCCAGAAGATCATAAAATCAGAATGAATCCTCCTCCAAATACAGAAGGTCAGAATCCTCCTCTGGACACAGAAGATCTGAAGGTTCTTCAGGATACAGAAAGCCAAACAACAAAGACATCATCTGCTATGAATGTAACGAGCAAGGGCACTACAAAAGTGACTGCCCAAAGCTTTAGAAGGAAAAAGCCCAAAAAGAAGTTTCTCAAGGAAAAGAAGAAAAGCCTCATGGCTACATGGGATGATTCTGACACATCTGAAGCTGATTCAGAATCAGATGATGAAAGAGAAAACATATCTCTCATGGAAAATGTATCAGAAGACAGTGAAGCTTCTGGTTCAGACTCAGAATCAGACACTGAAGAGGTATTCCCTGACTTTACCATAAACTTTACTAAGGCTGAACTTGCTGAAAGCCTAAATGAAATTCTGGAAAGGTATCAGCAGATCAGAGTCAAATTCAGAAACCTGAAAAGGAATCTTGCCTCTAACTCTGATAAGACTGAGAGTCTCAGATTAGAGAATTCTGAGTTAAGAGAAAAAATTTCAAAATTAGAAAACTAGTTGCAAAACTCTCAGAAGGAAACAATCTCTGAAACTCCCAGCAATGTTGATGAGATCATCAAAGAGTAGGATCACAACTTTCAGAAGTTTCTAGCTAAAAACATAAACAGAAGCAAGATGGCTTCAATGATCTATGGAGTTAGCAGAAATGGCGGAAAAGGGATAGGATATCAAGGTAAGGTACCTACACCAAAAAATTCCATGGACTTAGTTATAAAACGCACACCACTTAATTCACATTTTATATATGGGCACACACATGACATAAAATACACAAGTAGTGATTATTCTGTCAAACCAAAATTCAACCAGAATTTTGGTAAAACTAACAAATCAGGACCCAAGAAAATGTGGGTACCTAAGGATAAAATCATACATGTGACAGATATCTTTAGCAGCAAGGCTAAGACACCAATCATGGTACCTGGACTCTGGCTGCTCACGACACATGACGGGAAGAAGGTATATGTTCTAAAGCCTGGAACTTAAGCCTGGAGGCCACGTAGGCTTTGGAGGCAATCAGAGAGGAAAGATCATTGGCTCTGGAACAGTAGGTAATGGAAATCTTCCCTCTATAAGTAATGTTTTATTAGTTGATGGATTAATGCATAACCTGTTATCCATAAGTCAATTAAGTGATAATGGTTATGATATAATCTTCAATCAAAATTCATGCAAAGCTGTTAGTCAGAAAGATGGGACTATCCTATTTAATGGAAAGAGGAAAAACAACATTTATAAAATAAAAATTTCTGAACTAAAGAGTCAGAATGTAAAATGTCTACTGTCTGTTAACAACGAGCAATGGATCTGGCACAGAAGATTGGGACATGTTAGTATGAGAAGAATATCTCAGATTAACAAACTCAATCTGGTCAGAGGACTTCCTAACTTGAAGTTCAATTCAGATGCTCTGTGTGAATCATGTCAGAAAGGCAAGTTTACAAAACCTGCTTTCAAATCCAAAAATGTTGTTTCCACCTCTAAGCTATTAGAACTTCTGCACATTGACTTATTTGGACCAGTAAAAACTGCTTCAGTCAGTGGCAAGAATTATGGGTTAGTAATCGTAGATGACTATAGCAGATGGACATGTGTAAAGTTCTTAAGACACAAGTACGAGTCACACTCTGTGTTTGTTACCTTCTGCAACCAAGTTCAGAATGAAAAGGATCTTAGAATTGTCAAAGTCAGAAGTGATCATGGTGGAGAATTTGAAAATAAAGATTTTGAATTATTCTTTAATGAAAAAGGCATTCTGCATGATTTCTCTTGTCCTAGAACTCCCCAACAAAATGGAGTTGTAGAACGAAAGAACAGAACATTGCAAGAAATAGCCAGAACCATGATCAACGAGACTAACGTTGCTAAGATCTTCTGGGCAGAGGCAATAAACACAGCGTGTTACATTCAGAATAGAATCTCCATAAGACCTATTCTGGAAAAGACTCCATATGAATTGTGGAAGAACAGAAAGCCCAACATTTCTTATTTTCACCCATTTGGATGCACATGTTTTATTCTGAATATAACAAAATTATTTGAACAAGTTTGATTCTAAAGCACAAAAGTGTATTATGTTAGGATATTCTGAACGCTCGAGAGGGTACAGAGTATACAATACAGAAACACAGATTGTTGAAGAGTCAATCAGTGTTAGGTTTGATGATAAGCTTGACTCTCAAAAGTCAAAGCAGAATGAATTCCTTGCAGGTATGGAAGTTAAACTCACAGGTACTGAAGACAACTCATCAGAGGCTCTCAACAGAGACACTCCCTCTACAGCTGAAAGAGTCACTACAAGCAATCCAGCACCTTCTGTTGATCAACTCCAGAAAAGACTATCCAGAAGCAGCATTGATCACCCAGAAGATACAATATTAGGAAAGAAGGAAGATTCAATCAGAACAAGATCAACATTCAGAAACTCTGAAGAATCCCTCATGGGACTGGTTTCTCTGATTGAACCAACAACAATTGATGAAGCACTTCTGGACAATGACTGGATTCTGGCAATGCAAGAGGAACTAAATCAATTCACCAGAAATGACGTATGGGATCTGGTTCCCAAACCAAAAGGGTTCAACGTCATTGGTACAAAATGGGTGTTCAGAAACAAACTGAACGAACAAGGTGAAGTCATCAGAAACAAAGCACGACTGGTAGCACAAGGTTATAGTCAGCAATAGGGGATAGACTATACAGAAACCTTTGCTCCAATCGCCATGTTAGAATCTATCATACATTTAATATCAGTTGATGTTAATAAAGGCATCACTCTATATCAGATGGATGTCACAAGTGCATTCTTAAATGGCTATATAGATGAAGAGTTATGTGTGCACCAACCCCCTGGTTTTGAGAGTTCCAAAAATCCATAATATGTTTTCAAACTAAAGAAGTCACTCGATGGTCTGAAACAAGCTCCCAGAGCATGGTATGAAAGACGGAGTAACTTCCTGTTAGAAAAGGAATTCACCAGAGGGAAAGTGGACACAACCTTGTTCTATAAGACAGTTAAGAATGACATGTTAGTTTGTCAAATTTATGTTGATGACATCATTTTTGGATCTAGTAAACCCTCTCTGGGAAGAGAGTTTGCTAAATGTATGCAGGCAGAGTTTGAGAAGAGCCTAATGGGGGAACTCAAATTCTTTCTGGGCATTCAGATAAATCAAACTCCAGAAGAAACTTACATTCATCAGAGCAAATATGTCAGATAACTTCTGAAGAAATTTGATCTCTCAGAATGTAAGCCATCAAAGATTCCAATGCATCCCACGTGTATTCTGGAAAAAGAAGAGGTAAGTAAAAAGGTAGAACAGAAGGTCTACAGAGGTATGATTGGTTCTCTTCTCTATCTGACGGCTTCAAGGCCTGACATTCTATTTTGTGCTTGCATTTGTGCTATATTCCAATCAGATCCTAGAGAATCTCACTTAACAGCAGTTAAGCGAATTTTCAAGTATCTGAAAGGTACTGCTAATCTGGGTTTGTTTTATAGAAAATCAAGTGATTACAGCTTAGTAGGATACTGTGATGCTGAATTTGCTGGAGACAGAGTAGAACGTAAAAGCACTTCTGGAAGCTGCCAGTTTCTGGGAGAAAATCTGATCTCACGGTCCAGCAAAAGACAATCCACAATAGCACTATCCACAGTAGAAGCTGAATACATAGCAGCAGCTGGATGTAGTACGCAAATGCTCTGGATGAAAAGTCAACTTAAGGACTTCAATATATTTGAGAGTAACATCCCTATCCTCTGTGACAATACTTCTGCTATTTGTCTCAGTAAAAATCCTATTTTGCATTCTAGGGCTAAGCATATAGAAATAAAACATCATTTTATTAGGGACTATATTCAGAAAGGGATTCTTAACTTAAAATTCATTGACACAGACCATCAATGGGATGATGTCTTTACAAAACCTCTTTCTGAAGATAGGTATAACTTTATTCTGAAACATCTCAGTATGAAGCTTTGCCTAGATTAAATTGTTTTATTTACATATCTTAACCTTCAGAATTTTAGTTATTTTCTGTGAACTACTGATCAACCTGCCTTCAGAATTTTAGAAGTACGGATTGTATCAGAATCTATCCATAAAGATCTGAGCGTTTCATCTCAAGGATAGAAGTGTGTTGTTCACATAAACAAACAGTTGTCATCCATTCATCAGCTACCTTCTGAGGCTGAACACGCGTTCACTTTTCTGAAAGGTCAAAAGCGCTGATTGGGTGCATTGAGACACACGTCATGGGTAACCGTTCCAATATCTTTCTGAATCCCCTAAAATCAGCTGTCATTAATGCTTATAATCATGACTAATTGTTTCTCTCTCTTACAGTTTATGCTTTCAAGAAAATCTATTTAAACTCAAGTTTCACTCTTTACATTCTTTCACTTTTACTCTCTCAATACCTTCTAATTGTTTTCAGTTTGTACTTTCAAAAACCCTTTCATCTTTCTCAAATTTCTTGTGTGAACATGGCTTCTTCAAGCGTCCAAAACACCAGTACTCATGAAACTGCTTCTATGGAACAGTACGAAGAACCATACAGAACGCTACTCACGCCCATTGACAACCTGGAAGTTCTTTCAGAACTGATTGTTGATTTTGAAAGCCTTTAAGAAAATCGCTTCAATCTCTCTGAAGATGTCAATGCTCAAGGATGGAACAAATATTTTGACTGTCTTCTAGGGCCAACATTTCCAATTCTTGTTAAAGAATTCTGGATTCATGCTTCCTCCTCAAACCATCAAGTTACCTCGTATGTCATGGGGAAGAAGATTGTCATTACAGAATACCTAATTTCAAGACTTATCGGTTACAATGGTGGAGGTGTCAGGTGTATAGACATGGCTGAAAGATGTTCTGATGTTGCTTCAATTGCAAGGGAAATATTCACTCTGGGTCTACCCTCCAACAAGATTAGGGATCTGAGGGATCATCATAGAATCTGGGCTAAAATAATTCTGGGATGCATCAACCACAGGAAGCCAACCAGCTCTCCTGATTACATAAACATTGATCAGCAGTTTCTGATCTACTTTATCTCCAAGAAGACTAAGGTAAATCTCCCTCACTTGCTATTTAATCATCTGAGGACCAGTGTAAAGGAAACAAGAGAAGATGAGCGTACCAAAAGGGATTGGATACCCCTAGGAAGACTCATATCATATATTCTGACAGAGAATAGGCTGATAGAGCATCTGACTGAAGCACAGGAAATTAGCTCACTAGAAGCAACTGCTGGGAAGCCTCTGAATGCAAAGAATCTGAAAAAGATGAAAATCATTGAGAACATCAAGAAGGAACCCAACATTACTTCTTTTGCAACCATCACTTCCATAAGAATTCCTCTGGATGATTTTCCTCTTTTCTCTGAGATTGACTCCAAGCCTGAGATAATTGTCAGATATATGGATGCATGTAAGGCAGATGGCACTGCACCAAAAATAAATATCCAGGACTTGCATCAAGCGGCTCCAAAAGTTTTTTTGAAGAAGACCAAGAAAAGAAAGGCAGCAGCAGAAGGATCATCCCAGAGGACTCCAAAAGCTACTAAAAAGAAAGGTAATCCTTCTTCTATTACTGCTTTAGAATCAATAACTATATCAACATCTGAACCCATAACTACCCAATCAGAACATCCAACCCTACAAACTTTTGATGACTTTAACATAGGGTTTGATCCATCAGAAACTCTAAGTCTAAGAGAAACTCACTCCCTTCCTATCAATCCAAATCCTGAACAAATTCAACCAAAACTTGCCCAAGTTCTGTCTAATATTAACTCTTTTGACCAAGTTATTTCAGCTCCCACACCATAAAATCCAAATCCTCAAATCCCTGATAATCCAAACTTCGAAACTACAACAGATGTTCCACAACTAGATATTCCACTACCTCTCTCTCCATAACAAGATATTCCTCATCCACCATCACCTCAACCTGAACAATCACAACCAGAAGCTCAAACTTCTGAGAGCCAACCATCTGAGACCTATGAACCAGAACCTCACAATATTTCAACCAACCAATATGAAGAACCTACTTTAGATTCAGATACAATCCCAATCCCAGGAATCACTGAACCACTTGCCATCCGCATGCCTCTCACCATCCTGGACATTCCACAAATTCCTTCTTCTCTGGAATCCACACCACCAAATTCCCCAACCAGTCCAATCATTATACCTGACTCTCCCACTCCCTCACCCAAGAGCAATCCAACTGACAATGTAAGACTTATCATTGATCCAACTGCATTAGAAAGATTAGCTGCTACATCTCACAAAACTGCCATTCCCAAACCAAAACCAACTGAAACCACACCAGATGTTGGTACAAGTTTGTTGATGTTTGAAACAGGAATGCGGGAATGGATAACCTCCTTGAAGCACGCTAGTCTAGAGATGACTAATCTTGCTGCTTCTGATTATCTCTAGACAAGTTTCAGAAACTGGCTAAGTTCTGAAACATTGAAGCTAAAAGAATAGAGCTATGAACAAGTTCAACAGAATTTCAGTGATATGCTAAAGGTTTTTGAAGACCAAGTTCTGAGCCATCTGCTCAAGAAGGATATTCTCCCTCTAGATAAGGCTCCCTGGTCAGAACATCGTCTCTCAGATGAAGTTCAACCAGAATCAGAAGGTCTCACTCTGACTGCTGCTCCAGAAGAGATGATCTCAGTAGAGGAAATGGTTCAATGTGATCAAGCTGCAAAATGTTATGAGAAGCGTCCAGATACTGAAGAATCTCCAGCTCCTTCCTATGTCATGCAAACTCTGGAAGAATTGAAGAGAGTAAATGTTGTTATCCAGGAAAGGTTGGATAAGCAGGAGGACACTAACAAATAAATCAAAAGCATCTTGGGAAAACAAGAAGAATCCAACTCCCAGATCAAAGGCTTGCTGGAAGATTTGTTCACACACCTTCCTCCTCCCTCTTAGATTCTCTTCTGTTTTAAATCTGTTTATCTGTAATGTTTGTTTTACATTGCTTCTGTTCTGGACTACTTATCATTGCTTCTTGTTTTTTTATATATATATAAATCAACTTTTTATCTCTGATTATATTGCCTTTTTGATAACTGACAAAAAGGGGGAGAAAGTAAGATATTTTTAATAACGGTTTGCTAAGACAGAAGTCTCAAACATTCTGAACTACTTAACCTCTATCTTCTGAAAAGCTTGAATAGGTATAAAACTCTGATGCTCAACGCAGTTAAACTCTGATGCTCAAAGACTCAAGGAACTTAAGGGAAGTAATCAACTCAGGGGGAGTTTTTCTTCTCTATTCTAAACTTTTTATTCTTTATTTTTTTTAATTGAAAAAATACGGTTTTTGTCATCATCAAAAAGGGGGAGATTGTTAGAACATAGTTTGTTTCTACAACCCTTGGTTAGAGTTTTGATGATAACAAATACAAAGAATAAATAAATACAAAGAACAAATATGCACCTTAAAAATATGTTTTATGTATGCAGAAGTTCTGATCAGATCAGCATCAGAAGATAAGCCATAAAGTATTACACGCTGAAGCAATCAGATTATACGCTGAAGATTGGTGACCAGAACCTGCACTCAATTATAGTAAACTCTGATTCTGAACAAGAACATATCAAACCAAGTCATCAATATTCTGAAGCGTCATCAGCAGTAAGGAGAAAAGGCTCTGAAGCGTTACTGAACATTCAAGACAGAATTAATTCCAACGGCTTTCTTCAGACAGGATCTTCTCCAAAAGGAAAGTGTGTTAATGAAATTAAACATGCTTTATGGACAACGTCATTACATTGCCTATATAAACAAGTCAGCTTGCAAAATGAAGCACGTACGTACACACAACAATTTTGCTAAGATCACCAACCACGCATATTCAAGCTCAAGCAAATTCAATCTTTATTCTAAGCTATAAACCTGTGTAATTTATCACAGTTGTGATAAACCGTTTTTGTTAGAAAAACAACAACACATATTGTTTAAATCATTTGTAAAAGAGATCCTTGAGATTAACCGGATTGTGGTTGTACTCAAGAAGACTTTAACAGTTGTTAAAGTAGCTTTTGTAATCTTGTTGAGATTAGTGGATTAAGACCTCGTTGGAGAGAGGCGAAATCACCTTGACGGGTGGACTGGAGTAGTTTGAGATCAAACGAACCAGGATAAAAATATTGTGTCATTAAGCTGTTTTAGATCCAAGTTTTCAATTCAACCCCCCCCCCCCCTTCTTGTGTTTTTCACATCTTCATTCAACCTATCAAACAGCTTTTATAGATGATCAAGATGCTCTTCCTCAGTTTGAGACCTGGCTATCATGTCATCAACATAAACCTCTATCTCATTGTGAATTATGTCATGAAACAGAGGTACCATGGCTCGCTGATAGGTTTCCCCAGCATTCTTCAACCCAAACGAAATCACTTTGTAGCAGAAAGAGCTCCATTGTGTGACAAAGGTTGTCTTCTCCATGTCTTCGGGTGCCATATTGATATAATTGTAACCAGAGCAACCGTCCATGAAGGAAAAGATCTTATGTTGTGCGGTGTTGTCAACCATAACATTAATGTGGAGAAGTGGAAAGTTATCCTTGGGGCTTTCCCTGTTCAAATCTCTGTAGTCCACAGACATTCGTACCTTGTCGTCCTTTTTAGGCACCGGGACCACGTTAGCAACCCATTGGGGATAAGAAGTGAAAGTTAGGAACCCAGTGTTGAACTGTTTCATAACCTCTGCTTTAATCTTCTCTGACATTTCAGGGCGCATACAACGGACCTTCTGCTTTACCAGAGGGCAATCTTCTTTAGTTGGAAGACGATGAACCACAATATTCGTCTCCAGTCCTGGCATGTCTTCATACGACCAGGAAAAGATCTTGACATAATCATGCAACATCTGTATCAACCGTTGTTTGACACAAAGCTCCAAATTTGCACCTATCTTGACCTATTTTCTGTTCTCTTCTGTACCCAAATTCATTGTCTCAACCGGCTCTTCATGAGGTTGTATAGCCCTTTCTTCCTGTTGTAACAGTCTGGTAAGTTCTTCGGGTACCTCACAATCTTCCTCACCTTCGTCCTCAGCTTGGTTGATCGGATTTTCAAAGTCATAACCGGCAATAGTAGAACTTTTATCAATGGGATCTAGAGTGGATATGGATCTGCAGTTTGATACGTGGGTGAGTGTAAGAGCATAGCTGTATAGAAAAAGTAAAAAGCAGAAAAGAAAAACAGAGAGCACAAAATTTGTATGCATAAACGTCCAATTATTTATTAATGCCATACGAAATTAAACATAATAGCCCTCACAAATAAACCATTGTGCCCCGGGTAAGACACATGGTCGTAAAGTTATATTGTTTATTACATATCCAAAAAAAAGAAAGATAATTACTTCTGAATAAAAGTAGTTGGTATAAAGCCTTTTGTTGTCCAGTTACTGGGTCCACTGTTGGTAGTAGGGAAGATCCAGCTATCCACATCATAGTCATTGTCAGCATCTTTTGTGGCGGAGACAACATCAATAGCATTGATTCCAGGGCCATGCTTGGGCATGGGTGCAGTTATGACGTTGGGAGTTTCCGAAGCATCGAATTCAATCTCCTTTGCCTTGATCAGATCCATCACCTTGTTCTTCAAAGCCCAGCAGTCGTTCGTGTCATGCCCCAGAGTCTCAAAACGGTAGGCACATCGAGCATTTGGATTGTAGCGGGGAGAGGCAGTATTGGGATTCTTCAGAGCTTCCTTCAGAGTTACCAGATTAGATTTCAACAATTATGGTAAAACTTGAGACATAGTCATATTTATCCGAGTGAACTGTCTTACCGGCCTTTTCGTTCTAGACTGATTGTTCCTTTGTTGAGTAGGTGCAGGCTTAGAGATCATGACAGCCCCTACCGCTGGACGGTGTTCAGTTCTGTCCTGATTCTTTTGATGGTACACAACACTAATCTCTTTCTTCCTAGCAAAGGGCTTTCTTACTGTACTGGAGGACGCATCCTTTTGAATCTTCCCACTCCTAATTCCAGCTTCCACTCTTTCTCCTGTCAGAATTAACTCAGTGAAACCGGCTGAAGAGCTTCCAATTAGGTGAGTGAAAAATGGACCAGACAAGGTACCCAGAAACATATCCACTAGATCCCTATCAGACAGAGGAGCCTAGACTCTTCCTACTAAGTCCCTCCACTTCTGAGAATAGTCTTTAAAGCCCTCACTCGAACCCATAGACATATTTTGGAGTTGTGTACGGGTGGGAGAAAGGTCTGTGTTATACTGATATTGCTTGTTAAAAGCAGCAGCCAGGTCTTCCCAATTATGGATGTTGGCTCCTTCTAGCCGGTAGAACCATTCTAGTTGAGTTCCGGACAAACTATCCTGAAAGAAGTGGACCCATAAGTCCTTGTCAGCAGTGTGAGGTTGGATCTTCCTCACATAAGATCGGAGGTGCATCTTGGGACATGAGACCCCATCATATTTGGCGAACACCGGCACCTTGAACTTTTGCGGGATGACAACCCCAAAGACCAAACCCGACTCTTCAAAGTCCATACCTGGTACCTTCCGGACTTCCATTGCATTCAAACGATCCTCCAGCTGTTTATATTTTTCATCAGCAGGAGGATACTGCTCCTCATCATAGTCAGATTCATCATCATATTCTTTTGGACTGGAGTCTTCCTCTCTTGTTTCCTCCTCTTGATTGTTTCCTCCCTTTAATGAAGTTATCAATTCAGAGGCTCGCTGCACTGGTCCTCTGATCCTTTTTCCCAGATTCACCAACCCAGTTGGCTTCTTTGGCTTCTTCTTCTCTTTAACAAGCAAGGCTTTCAGTTCTTCTTGCCCCTTGGTCAGAGCCATGATCATCTATTGAAACTGAGCATTCTGAGTCTGTAGATCCTTCACTATTTGTTCTAGAGCCATTGCTGAAATAAACAGCAGAGAAGATGAGAAACCTGCTATGAAACTTGTTCGTGAAATGATATGTATGATATGCGTATGCAATGAATTCAAAGATTTCGGGAAATTTAAATTTGTGAACCAAAATGAGACAAAGATTTTATTAGTAGAATTCAAAATACAATTGCCTCTTAGGCGTCCAATTGATAATTCTAAACTAAGAAAGCATGTCACTTTTGAGCGCCTCCTCTTCATGTCGAGATAGACATTAAGACACCTTTCCTCGTGAAGTTGCTTCGTGAGCTCCAAAATTTTCTTCTCATGGGCATAGAAACGATCTCTATAAGTATCTCTCTCCTTCTTCAGCTGAATCCAGGATCTCTGCAGTTCCTCAAGATCAGTGGGTATATCAGGATGAAGAACTGTATAGGGAACATCCCCTTCAGTAATGGGCTCCATAATCATTGGTAAGACGACTATATGTGGCATCATAAGGTTCTGAGCTCGAGCTCGTACTCACTGGAGATAAGGTTCCATAGGGATAGAAGTCTTTGGACCCAAAGTCTTGATGTCAAATCTGTTTACCATGCCCCAGGCTCGTATGAACCTCTGACGATACCCTTGAACATCATCCTCATAGCTAAACACAATACCCTGGATAAGCATCTCGTGAGGACCATCCCTTCGAGGGTAACAAAATTGTCGCAATTCTAGAGAAGGATTGTAGGTTATACCTCCCCTAATACCGAGTAGTGGGACATTAGGGAACTCCCCACAGCGGTCAATAATAGAAATATCTCCCATAGATCGGGAATACCAGAGAATATCCGCGTAAGAAAGTGACATTATCCTTTGCGACCAACCCAAACCTTCCTCATTATTTAGTACTGTTTTGGGGAGGTGAGAAATAAACCACCTTGAAAGCAATGGCACACAGCATATAAGAATCCCTTTTTGCCTCGTGGTACGAGTGTGGAAGGTATGTAAGATGTCTCCGAGTAAAGTGGCCACAGGGTTGCGAGAAAGGAAGACTTTGATAGCATTCACATCGATGAGTAAGTCCGAATTAGGGAACAGTACTAACCCATAGATGAGAAGGGCCAAAACCTCCTCAAAAGCCTGGAAGTCCAAATCATCCCAAAACAACTGAGCCTTCTCTATTAGGAACTTGGCCAGAAAACCCTTAACTCCGCTTCTTATTTCCTAGTTGGATACGACGTCGGACTGTTTCAGGTGTAAAGTTGCTGCAATGACCTTTGGCTTTGGAGCTTCTTCCAAACTGGTGAAAGGCAACTGATCTAAAATAGGTATACCCAATATCTGAGAGAACTCTTCCATGGTGGGTACCAGCTGGTAGTCTAGAAAGGTGAAGCAATGGTGCTTAGGGTCAAAGAATTGAAAGAGCACACTCATCGTTTTCTCATCAAAACCTGAAGTAACCAGCTTGAGGAGTCGACCATAGTTCTTGGTAAATGAAGAAGTCTCTGAAACCCTTGACGCTAACTCTTTGAGTTGAAGAGGTATTCTTACAAAGCAGATTCGGATGGTATTTCTGCGAGCGGAAGCCATGATCTGCAAAAAAGAGCAAAGATAAATTCCCCTAATCCTTTAAATAGTTAGTGTAATGAAGAATAAATGTTTATGATGTATGATGTCTGGTTTAAGCAAACTAAATCACACACAAGCAAAGCACACAATAAACCTTAGGTTCAAAGGCTTGCATGAGGTTTAAGGTAAGTACCCTCTTGAAGTTTAGTAGGTTTTAAACCTGTCCTAGAAATAGTAACCGGGTCCTACGGAGTCTCAATATCGTTGATCTTTCTTTATCGAGTTATTTCAGATTAGAAATCTTTTCTTGCCGTTGAAACATCTCGAAAGTCCAACCTCAATGAGTGTAGCATCGAGTATCAACCAAATCCTAGCTTTACACCGAGACCGGCTATCTCACTACTTTCTAATGGCCAAGTTTGTTCAACTAAGGCTCTAAGGTTCGTTAGTGCTTCACGACACCACGCAGTGGCCCCGTATTCTCCTCGATTCAACACAAGGGATATCAGTACCAACCAAAGTGGCACACCAACACAACCATCGCTTCAACCATATCGGTCTATGTCGTACAGTCTCCATGATCTATTGTTGTTTACATAAAAAGATGCCCCAGATCCGGGTGTAGGATCTAGAGTAACAACCCAAACAACCCTCCAAGGATAAAACAATACAAAGCAAAAAAAAACAGTTAAATAATGAACTAACTCTAAGGTAACCCAAATTTTTATTTTATTCCCCAGCAGAGTCGTCAGTTCTATGATACAGTGGCAGAACCGACTGTTATATACTAGTTTGTGTTTTTTGTTCGCAAATGTCGCGATAAGCAAGAGTCGCCACTGTTTCTTTTATCCAACAAAGGAAAGGGTGAAAAAAATAGAGAAAGACCTTTTCGAGATTGTGATCGGTGGATCTGGAACTGACTGTTTAACGCTGGTTCGCGAAATGTCGCGGAAGCAAGAGTCGCCACCGTCTTTTATTTTCTCCAAATGGAAAGGACAAAAGCACAGAAAAATTCCTTATAGAGATTGCTCTCGGTTCGGGAGGTAGATTATAGAAAGGGAAGGTGTTAGCACCCTTTCTATCCATGGTTATCCATGGGCTCTTAGATACTTTCTCATTTGTGTTTTCAAAAATGGTTTGTTTGCTTTTCAACTGTGGGTTTTAAAAAAAGTTTCTTTGAAAATTCCAGTTCGACTCTTGTATCGGTCCTCAAGAGTGTTTGAAAAATTGCTTTCGAAAGCTTTTTGAAAAGGTGTCGGTGTGAAAAGTATTTTTTGAATTTTGTTTTGAAATTAGAGCAAGTATCTAGAGTCGTCTACCTACCCTAAGGAATTCGTCTGTGTAAATGTCCTTTAAAGTAGTGCCATCCCACCATTGAGAGGTAGGTAGCACCACCGTTGGAGGTGTTCGGGTCAATTCGAGGTTCGGGACATGGTGATCACCAGAGCAATGGGAAGACACCTTAGAAGCTACCCTCATGCCAGGTTCCCAGATCATGAGGACTTACTAAGACATCCTCTACTCGACGATCACCTTTCGAGGCAAGGCAACAGTGAGGCGTACCCTAGGGGTGGTGTGTGATTTGTGTGTCAGATTCATTTATTTTTGTCTAGTTCATGTCATGGGTGATCTAAGCGTTTGTTTTTATTTATTGTCATTCATTCTTGCATGCATTTGTTAACAGTTAAAAATTTGCGAGAAAGATAAAAGTTCTAAAGCTATTACAAAAGGCGCGGGTCCACATCGCCAAAGTTTCCAGAACTCGATTTGACAGAAAAATAAAGAAAGTAAAGTAAAGGTGCGAGAGATTAAAATTACACGGCTTTGGGAGAGGTACATGAATAATTAAAAGAAAAAGAAATACATATGCGAATTGAATTAAAATTGAAACGAGGGCGTTGGACCCTTTTTAATGGAATTAAATTAAATTGTTAAATTAATTAAATTAAAAAAAGGAAATTATTTTTTTTGGTTTTTTGTGTATTTATGATTTTGATGAGATTAATTGAAATTAAAATGCTAACCCTAATTCTAATTGTTTTTTAGTTTATTAAAAAATATTAAAGTTCAAACCTAAATTAACCTAATTATTTACATGCAATTTTGATTTATAAAAATAAATAATATTTTAATAATTAATTATTATGAAAGAAAAGAAAAAAAGATAAAAATTATTACAAACCCTAATTCTACCAAATTTTAAATTGATTAAGAAAAATATTAAAATTTAACCCTAAATTAAAACTAATTAATTAACAAAGGTTTTATTTACAAAATATTGAAATATTAAATAAAATACTATTTTTTTGTCTTTTTCTGATTTTATATTGTTTTTTATATTTTTTATGAAAATAATTAAATTAAAGAATTAATTAAAATAAAGACAATAATTGAAAATAATACCAAAATAATGAAAAGAAATAATGCAAACCTAGGGGGTTCTGCCCCTAATTTGGAGGTGTATATCAGCATTTTAGGCCCATCAAGACCTTGGCCTGTTTGACTTTTGCGCTGGCATGTGAGATGGTTGACTAGTACCCATCATGATCTCTGGCTCCTGGCCCTTGGATTGGTGAAATTGGCCAAGTGGCGTGTTGGATGGAAGAGCATATGGTGGAGCCTTATGTTGAATCTGCATGGGATAACAATTAAAGGAAAAATAATATGAAAGGGATGAGGACCTGGGGCTCGAACCCAGGTCTTGATGAATACCAATGCATACGCCTGACCAACTGCTCCATTTGCACTTTCTGTATATTAAACAACAAACAATTATTATAATATGAAACAACGTGTTAGTGACCTTTTAGCGCGAATTTTTAAACGGACCAACCGCTGCTAGCCACATAGTCATCTTCTTCATGGCTTTATTTTTTCCTGAAACAAAAACACAATCAGCAACGGTTTTGAACCGTCCCTATGGACACCCTATTGGAAAATAGCGATTAGCCCCTGGGGCCTCATAAATTAGGCGCGAGGGTTCCGTTTTGATCGTCCAAGCACGCTTGTTTCGTTCATGGCATTATGGTGTGCTAATTTTACCCTATCTGGAAACGCCCAATTTAAAGCTTGCAAAACCCTAAAAGACAACAATGGCAGATTCTCCAATAATGCATAAAAACGCAATTAAAATATAGGGTTAGCTTCAGAACACATCGCTTAGTATGAATATATAAACAAAATGCTATGAGAATGTCTCAAAATCAAAACACGAATATACATTTTTATGAGAAAAAATTGACTTCTGTATACCGATTCAAGGCGTTAGAGTTGATGTTCTTGATTTGAAAACCTTCCTTGATATCCCAGGAAGGTGATGGAATGGTTCTTTTGGCTTGAATCAAACTAAAACCTAGTTAGCAGTTTTCAAATTTTAGGCAAAAAATTCAAGTGTGGTTCTTGGTCTATGGCGCAGCTTTCAGGTAATGGGCACGAGGGTTAGCATTAGTATGTATAGGTGAATGATTTAGGTTAAGAACTTGATCAAAAATCCATGCATTGATGTGAAAAAATATTTGATTTGCAAACCATAATTTTCCAAATCTTTTTCATGCTTTTTGGCTTCAATCACATCCAATCACCTTTGATTCTTTCCTTATTTGATTTGCACGAAATATTGAGTATATATCATGCATAAAAAGATTGAAAAACCTAGGTTTAGCATTTTTTATATGTTTTAATTAATTAAATGAATTTCTAGCATTTAAAAATTCAAATAAATAAAATAAAAATGATAAAAACTTCCCTTTGGGCCAAATGGTCGTGCACATGCCTTGGATGATGAATTGTGGGAGAAAAAGAGGCCCATTAGCAATTTTAGGTCATTTGAATCAATGTTGACTTTTCAAAATATCCAAAAATTTCCCAACTTCCACAAGGCATAACGTGCTCAATTTTTAAGCTTTGCTCATGTTCTTGGACATTTTGGAAAGGTCTTTGAGTCCTCTAACCAATGAATTTGGTCCCATGTCATTTTGATTTACCAATCTCAAGTTATGGCCTCTGACTTAAAGTCCCTTTTTGTTGACTTTTGAAAATGACCTATAATGTTGAAATTGATAACTTTTTGTGAGAGCATTTCTTGGACTTAAAGTGTGAAGAGGAGTTGTAGGAAATGTCTTTATCTTCAAAATGAGCTTTGGATGGAATTTTTCTGATAATCCATGTGAAAGTTATGCCCTGGTCAATTTACAGTTGACTTTTTCAGCTGTCCAAATAAGGAAACTTTTGCATCTTGATGATTTTTGAGCCAAGCTTTGAGAATCATGATCAAGCATTGATCAAATGATGTTTGTGGCTTCAAAATGAGATGTTGACCAAAAATTTGAACTTTTGACTGTCAAATGACCATTTTGCCCCTACAGTTGACTGTAGTGCAATTATGGTTTTTGACTGTGCAATTTTGTGCTGAAAGTCTTGAAACTTGATATGAGGATGCTTGACCATGTTTATAGGCATGTGGGACTTGATTGGACCCTTGGAAACTTCATTTACTTTGTCAGAACCAAAACCCTAATTTTGACTGTTTAGGAGGCCCTTGAACTATACAACCCTTGGGGAATTTTGAAGCTTGACTTGGCAATTTCTTGAAGAATATGGGAGGGCAAATTTTGGGGTACAACAGTTGCCCCTGTTCAATCTTCTTAAACCTGAGGATGCAGATTGGCTGACGTGCCTTTCGTAATCCGAAGGTGGAAGATGATTGAACACTAAAGTGCCCAGAAATTTGCGCTCACATAGTAGTGTGATGTTGGAATGGGCTTATAGATGCCATCTGGATGTTGATCGCGAAAGAGCTTTCTTAGCGAGAACTTGCATACCTGCAAAAAGAAAAATGAGTACCTGACATATTGCAGGATCTGGTCTTCAGATGCTTTGTATAGATGTGTCCTGACTGGTTACAGGAGCTGAATCTGGAGCTTCAAACGATGATGAATGAACCAGGGATGGTTACTACCTCAACAGGAACGTTGAGAGAACCTTGGGCGATTACAACCTCAACAGCAAACATTGAGAGAATCTTGGATAACTTCAACTTCAACAGTAATCGTTGAGCGAAATCTGGGATTACCACCTCCGCAGTATCGGGGAGAGAACCATAGGCGATTACCACCTCAACAGCAAACATTGAGAGAACCTTGGATAACTTCTACTAAGTCCTTATCAGGAAAATCTGTTTGGGGTCGATTTAACTAGACTAGAGAAGGCCTTGGACTGGATAAGAAACAGAAAATCGTAGGGTCGATTAGCTGAACCGGTCTAGGTCTTGAAATGTCTTCAACTGGGCAAGAAACAGGGAGATCTTTGGAGTCGATCTGACTGAACCAAAGAAGGCCTTTGACTGGAGAAGAAACAGAGAAATCTTTGGAGTCGATTTAACTGAACCAGACTAGGTCTTGAAATGTCTTCAACTGGGCAAGAAACAGGGAGATCTTTGGAGTCGATCTGACTGAACCAGAGAAGGCCTTTGACTGGAGAAGAAACAGAGAAATCTTTGGAGTCGATTTAACTGAACCAGACTAGGTCTTGAAATGTCTTCAACTGGGCAAGAAACAGGGAGATCTTTGGAGTCGATCTGACTGAACCAGAGAAGACCTTTGACTGGATAAGAAACAGAGAAATCTTTGGAGTCGATTTAACTGAACTAGACTAGGTCTTGAAATGTCTTCAACTGGGCAAGAAACAAGGAGATCTTTGGAGTCGATCTGACTGAACCAGAGAAGGCCTTTGACTGGATAAGAAACAGAGAAATCTTTGGAGTCGATTTAACTGAACCGGTCTAGGTCTTGAATGTCTTCAACTGGACAAGAAACAGGGAGATCTTTGGAGTCGATCTGACTGAACCAGAGAAGGCCTTTGACTGGATAAGAAACAGAGAAATCTTTGGAGTCGATTTAACTGAACCGGTCTAGGTCTTGAAATAGCTGAGAACTTAACTGAATCTTTTCCTGAAAGGTAAAAGTCAGTCATATGCAATGCATGATATGGGTCAAGCA
The DNA here is from genome assembly GCA_948472305.1 of Vicia faba. Classification (NCBI taxonomy): domain Eukaryota; kingdom Viridiplantae; phylum Streptophyta; class Magnoliopsida; order Fabales; family Fabaceae; genus Vicia; species Vicia faba. The sequence continues at coordinate 727,383,467 of OX451739.1, forward strand.
ATGATGTTCTCAACATAAATGAGATTTGTAAGATATGATGCGTCTATGCATGCTATAATGATGTATGGAAGTGCGATGTTTATGGATGTATTTTTCTTCTAGGAAAGTAAATCCTTGACGGGTGCCGGGAAGTCACTCCTGGGCTGATGTTGGAGAATAGATTTTGCTTCCGCTGGGGATGATAATTGCAAGAATACCGGTAGGAGAAGATGACTCCGTTGGGGAATAAACTTGGCGAATGGAATAACTCTGCAGGGAGGAAAGTACTCTAACGATCTTGCTGGGAAGCAATACTCTGTAGGGAGAGAGATACTTTGCTGAAATGTTGATGATAACTTTCTAGGGATACCTTTGTTGTGTTGGAAGTGTTACTAGACTTTGTTGGGGGAGAGGAGACTTCGTTGAGGACGCTCTTTCCGTGGCTTTTGGCTGAGGATAACCCAGTTATATCCTGATAAGGAAATAACTCTTTGAATAAAGCCGGGGGACGCGTTCGTGCTCTGCGCGGATAAGCTTCCAAAATCTACTGGGGATAAGCTTACTGCTTGGGGAGATGGATTCCAACTTTCCTGGGGGGGAGACTGGATTAGACTCTCCTGGGGAAGTTTATTTGATCTACTGGGGAAGTAGCTTTATTGAATGTCTGATGTACCACCGGGGAACAATCTTTAGGCCAAGACTGTCGGGGATGCTTGTTAAGGATATATATATGCTGCTGGGGAATGTTGATATCTGCTGGAGGATACCCAACTTCCTTAAGATTTGATAACTTTGCTTGAGGAAGAGTGCACTGACTGCTGACTTACTCTCTGGGGAATTAAAGTGTCTGGTTATGTTCTTCAGCTGAACCTACCTTGGTACCTTGGAGGATAGAACAATTAGATTGCTTAGACAACTCTTTATTGCCCCTGTTTCTAATGTTACCTGCAATTAATCCTTTGTTTCGTATGCAACTATTTATGAGTTAGCAAATTATTGTCAATGCATATATCACAAATTGAACCTTTGACGTTCTTCGCAAAATAAAACAGAAAAGGAAAAACAATTGGCACTTTTAACTGAAAAATATATTTGTATTGATTTTTGAATGGCCTGTAAATAGGCGTTTTATGTACAAGAGGCCGACGTCCTAGTAAGAGAACGCCGCTGAACAAGAGAGTTTATACAAATTTTGTACAAAAGAAAATAAAACAGCTGTGTGAAATGAATGATCCCACTGGGTTTCAACCCTGCTATCGCCTTTATGACTCCGAGCGTCTCATCACTTGATGACCTTGGTTGAAGGTGAAGCTGACTGATCGATGCCGTCTGAACTTGATGTAGATACCGGATTCTGGATGCAAAGTGATCAAATAAGACATAGTATTACGCTTTATCCCTAACTTTTGCCTGGACCGCCCTTTCGGGTTTTCATTCCACCGGGATACCCATTTTTGCCCAAGCCGCCTTTTCAGGTTTTCGACTTGCCGGGTGTACAGATTTTTTTTCATTTCATCCCTTCATTTTGCCCGAACCCTTTTGGTTCGCCGGGAAGCCCTAATTTTTGCCTAGGCATGTCAGCCTAGCGGGTCTTTTTTATGCGTAGTATCTTTTTACTATGTCTGCATTGGCGGGGTGAGGAAGGTCGTCACCGTCCATGTTGGTTAGAATCATGGCTCCTCCCGAGAACACATGTTTAACCACAAATGGCCCTTCGTACGTAGGGGTCCATTTGCCCCTGGGATCACTCTGAGGAAGGATGATTCGCTTGATTACCAGATCCCCAACTTGATATTCCTGTGGTCTGACCTTTTTGTTAAATGCCCTGATCATCCGTTTCTGATACGTCTGACCGTGACAGATAGCAGCAAGTCTCTTTTCATCAATAAGGTTTAATTGATCAAGTCGTGTCTGGATCCAATCATCTTCGTTTAGATTTGCATCCTTCATTATCCGGAGAGAGGGTATTTGCACTTCGATCGGTAAGACTGCCTCCATACCATAAACCAAAGAGAAAGGAATTGCCCCGGTTGATGTCCTAGCTGAGGTACGGTACCCATGTAGAGCGAACGGTAACATCTCGTGCCAATCCTTATACGTCACTGTCATCTTCTGCACGATTTTCTTGATATTTTTATTTGCTGCTTCTACAGCCCCATTCATCTTCGGTCTGTAAGGAGAAGAATTGTGGTGTTGTATTTTGAACTGCTCGCAGAGCTCAGTGATCATCTTATTATTCAGATTGGTACCATTGTCTGTAATAATTCTCTCAGGGACGCCGTATCGACAGATCAGGTTGTGCCGAATGAACCGTGCCACAACAGTCTTGGTTACCGTAGCGTAGGAAGCTGCTTCGACCCACTTCGTGAAGTAATCGATCGCTACTAGGATGAAGCGGTGCCCATTAGATGCCGTAGGTTTAATCTCACCGATCATGTCTATGCCCCACATTGCAAATGGCCAAGGCAGTCAGAACATTCAGAGGAACTGGAGGAACATGCACCTTGTCTGCATAAATCTGGCACTTATGGCATGTCTTGGAATGTTGGTAGCAGTCAGCTTCCATTGTGGACCAGTAATACCCTGCCCAAAGGATCTTCTTTGCCATTGTATGTCCACTGGAATGTGTACCAAAGGTCCCTTCATGTAGCTCTTCCATGATCCTTTCTGCTTCAGTCTTATCCACACAACGCAGTAAGGTTGAATCATGGTTTCGCTTGTACAAGATGTCGTTGCTAAGGAAGAACTTTGCCGCGAACCTTCTCAGGAACTTCTTATCATTGACAGAGGCACCCTCAGGGTATTCCTGAGCTTCCAAATATCTCTTCACTTCATGGTACCAAGGCTTCTCAGTTACCAACTCAGTCTCGAGATCGCAACAGTATGCCGGTTCGTCCAGTTTCCAGATGATGATCCGGGGAGCCTCATTATCCCATTTGACTTTGAACATAGAAGACATTGTAGCTAACGCGTCCGCCAACTGATTCTCTTCTCTCGGAAAGTGTTCAAAGGTTATCTTCGTGAAGTGGGGGATCAAGGTCAACACACATTCTCTGTAAGGAATAAGGTTCGGATGTTTCGTATCCCACTCTCCTTTGATCTGATTGATCACGAGAGCGGAATCTCCAAAGACACTCAGAAACTTGATCCTTAGGTCGATCGCAGCTTGAAGACCCATGATGCACGTCTCATACTCCGCCATGTTGTTGGTACAGTTGAAACATAGTCGGGCGGTAAGTGGAGTATGAGTGCCTTGCGGTGATATGATTACAGCGCCGATGCCGTTACCCGAAGCGTTGGAGGCTCCGTCAAAGTGCATAGACCATCGGGATCCTTCCTCAGGTCCTTCATCCGGTCCAGGTACTTCACAATCAGTCACTATCATGATGCTTTCGTCTGGAAACTCAAAGTTCATTGACTGATAGTCATCTACGGCCTGATATGCCAAGTGGTCTGCCAATACACTTCCTTTGATGGCTTTCTGGGTCGTGTATTGAATGTCATATTCCGTCAAGATCATCTGCCATCTTGCTATTCTCCCAGACAGAGCGCTTTTCGAATATGTACTTTATAGGATCCATCTTTGAGATCAACAAGGTAGTGTGAGTCAGCATATACTGTCTCAGCCGGCGAGCATCCCATACCAAAGCGCAGCAATTTTTCTCAAGCAGTGAGTATCGGGTCTCACTGTCGGTAAACTTTTTGCTAAGGTAATAAATGGCGTGCTCTTTTCGGCCAGACTCGTCATGCTGCCCCAGCACACACCCCATTGAATTGTCAAGCACTGTCAGATACAGTATCAGAGGTCTCCCTTCAACCGGTGGCATAAGGATGGGTGGTTCTTGGAGATACTCTTTGATTTTGTCAAAAGCAGCCTGACATTCATCGTTCCAACGTACTACCTGATCTTTCTTCAGCAGCTTGAAGATTGGCTCACAAGTAGCGGTTAGATGCGAGATGAACCGAGCAATGTAATTTAGGTGTCCTAAAAAGCCTCTGACTTCCTTCTCTGTCTTAGGAACTGGCATCTCTTGATAGCTTTGACCTTGGCAGGGCCCACTTGAATGCCCTTATCACTTACCACGAAGCCTAGCAACTTCCCAGATCTTACCCCGAAGGTGCACTTGTTCGGGTTCAATCTCAGCTTGTACAGTTTCAGACGGTCAAACAACTTCTGCAGATGATCTAGGTGTTCTTCCTCAGTCTGGGACCTTGCGATCATGCCGTCAACATACACTTCTATCTCATGATGGATCATGTCATGAAATAAAGCAACCATGGCACGTTGGTAGGTTGCCCCCGCGTTCTTTAGTCCAAAAGGCATGACCTTGTAGCAGAAGGTGCCCCACTGAGTAACAAAGGTAGTTTTTTCCATGTCTTCAGGTGCCATCTTGATCTGATTGTAACCTGAGAAACCATCCATGAAAGAGAACACCTTATGCTGAGCTGTATTGTCAACAAGGACATCAATGTGAGGTAAAGGGAAGTCATCCTTGGGGTTGGCCCTGTTCAGATCCCTGTAGTCGACACACATTCTGACCTTTCCATCTTTCTTTGGTACCGGCACCACATTAGCAACCCACTGAGGGTAAGAAGTCACTGTAAGGAACCCAGCATCAAACTGTTTCATAACCTCGGCTTTGATCTTCTCAGACATCTCTGGACGCATATGGCGGACCTTTTGCTTAACTGGAGGGCAGTCTTCCTTAGTAGGCAAGTGATGGACCACAATATCGGTATCCAACCCGGGCATGTCTTCGTAGGACCAGGCGAATATCTCCATATAATCATGTAGCATCTTAGTCAGCCGTTGCTTCACGCTGAGCTCTAGGTTGGAACCAATCTTTACCTCTTTCCTGTCTGCCTCAGTACCCAGGTTTATTATCTCCACTGGCTCTTCATGTGGTTGAATTGCCCTCTCTTCCTGAAGTAACAGTCTTGCAAGCTCTCCAGGCACTTCGCAATCATCTTCACCTTCGTCTTCGGCTAAGTTGATCGGATTTTCTAAGTCATAATTGGCAGTAGCAGGGTCGTTACCAGTGAGATCCAGAGTGGATTGAAACATGTATGAGTGAGTGTGTGTAAATACAGCTGTTTTGAAAAATATGTAAAGGAAGGAAAGACAGAAAAGGAGCATAAGATTTGAAATGCGAGAAAACGTCCAAGATTTTCATTTATGATATATGAAATGACAATTTATATGCCCTCACAAGTGAAACCACGGTGCCTCGGGTAAGACACCGGGCCATAGAGTTTATTTATTGTTTATTACAAATAACAAAACAAAGAAGTTTATTACTGCGTAACAAAAGTAACAGGAGTATGGTCTTTGACAATCCAATTGGTCAATCCGCCTTCAGTCGTCGGGTAGATCCAACTATTGAACTCAGCTTCATCCACTTCATTGTCCTCCCCAACAGCATTCACTCCTGGATTTGTAATGAGCACAGGAGGTCTTCTGGTCTTCGCCTTCCGCATAGCTTTCTGACCCTCTGCAATAAAACCCAGTCCAAATTTGTCAGTTTTCTATGTAAAGTCGGGAAGCCTACCCCAGTTAGTACATTCACCTTTCTGAACCACAGCCCGGGCGTCCTTCAGGGAAGCCATCTTCAAGGGAACATCCTCTCCGACCGCTGTTTCTGCTGCTGCTGAAATTGGAAGCACCTCCTCGAAATGTTGAAAGGGGGTTTCAATAAACTCCCCGTCCATCTCAATGTATCTGAAGGAATTCAAATGGCTCACCATATACTCCTCCTCTCCTTGCACAGTGACGATCTTCCCTCTGACGGGGTACTTCAGCTTCTGGTGCAAGGTAGAGGTCACTGCCCCAGCTTTATGGATCCAAGGTCGACCCAGTAGACAAGAGTATGATGGACGGATATCCATCACATAAAAAGTAGAGTCAAACACCTGAGAGCCCACTCGAATAGGAATGTCAACCTCTCCATGAAACATCCTTTTTGAACCGTCAAAGGCCCTGACGATGATATTGCTGGGTTTTAACTCCAGGCCTTCACAATTCAAACGGTCTAAAGCCTTCTTTGGTAGAACATTCAAGGAAGAACCAGTATCCACCAATACATGTGCCAGAGTAGTGCCCCTGCATTCAATAGAGACATGCAGGGCGTCATTGTGGTCTCTTCCCTTTGTAGTCAAGTCAGCATCTGAGAAGCCTAAGCCATTATCCGCTGTCAGATTTGCTTCGCAGTCAGTGAACTGAACTGCAGATCTCTCCTGTGGCACATGGGCCGTCTTGAGAAATGAGATCAAGGCCTTAGCATGGGCCTCGGAGCATAGCAATAAGGAGAGCATGGAGATCTTGGAGGGCGTATGCCCCAGTTGCTCGACAACATTGAAATCACTCTTCTTTATTATTTTCAGGATCTCCTCCATTTCTTGTTGGGAGGCCTCAGCATTTATAGGTATCGGTGCCTCCATCCGGGCAGGCTCATCTTCAATTCCTTTGCCCCGAGCATTGGATGACTCGGCAGCAGGGGAAACGACTTGGTCAGTAACAGGAACAGGTACACTTGTAGGTGTTATTGTAAGGGGTCTTCGAGCAGCGGCTGGCGCAATGTCGGGCGAGAAGAGCCTGCCACTGTGGGTAACCTTGGCTGGACCAGTGATATCACAGATGCTGGCGCCAGTGTTGAATTCTTGTTTGATCCCATTCACATATACGTCTGCCCCATAATGCCAGGGGACAGCTTTATCAGATACGTAGGGGAGAGGCCCCGGAACAGTAATAACCACAGGTGCAACAGTCATGATTTGGACAGGCTTCTTCGGGAGAGCCTTGATTGGATTATTGAAGATGGTAACCACAGAAACTTCTTCTACCGGAACCAACTGAACAGCAGACTTCTTAAACAGAATCTCCTTGCTATCCATTAGGCTTTGGATACCTAACTTCAGCAAGGGACAACCAGATAGGGAAACAGCACAGAACAGGCAACCCTCACTGCAACCCGGAAATAAATCGGCCCGCAGCAGGTTCCTCTTGACAGTCATTAAGGGAGTGGCTAGATCATCCACAGAAACAGCGTACATCTCTTCATCAACAGCATTTACCCCATGCTGAGGCATAGGAGCATTCACCACATTCGGCCTCTCAGGCGCTTCAAACTGTATCTCTTTCGCGTCAATAAGGTCTTGCACCTTATTCTTTAATGCCCAACAGTCATCAGTGGAATGCCCCGGGCTATCGGAATGGTAAGCACAACGAGCTTTTGGGTTGTATTTGGGGGAGGCAGTGTTCACACTTTTTGGCGCCTCTCTGACAGTCACTAGATTGGTGGATAGAAACTGTGGCAAGATCTGCGACAAAGTCATACTCAAACGGGTGAACTCTCTCCGGGGTCTTTCAGTCCTTTGAGGATTGGCTGGCCGAGGAGCGGCAGCAGGCTGAGCAATCATTATCGCACTGACAGATTGGCGGTGTTCAGATTTCTCTTGTCTCCTGGAGCCATATACAGCACTGGCCTCCTTCTTGAAGGGTTTCTTCTTAGAACTAGACGATGCACCCTTCAGAATCTTACCAGACTTCAACCCAGCCTCAATTCTCTCTCCAGTCAGAATAAGATCAGTGAATCCAGCAGAAGAATTCCCAATAAGATGGTTGAAAAATGGCCCAGATAGGGTCCCCAAGAACATGTCTACTAACTCCCGGTCAGTCAACGGAGGCTGCACTCTGCCAGCCAGATCCCTCCACTTCTGAGCGTACTCTTTAAAACCTTCACTTGAACCTAACGACATACCCTGGAGTTGGGTACGTGTAGGGGCAAGGTCGGCATTATACTGATACTGCTTATAGAAAGCAGTAGCCAACTCCTCCCAGTTACGAACCTTGGTCCCATCCAGCTGATAGAACCATTCGAGATGAGTCCCTGAAAGACTCTCCTGGAAGAAGTGGATCCACAAATTCTTATCCACTGAGTACGGTTGAATCTTCCGAACATAGGACCTGAGATGTAGCTTGGGACAAGACGCCCCGTCGTACTTAGTGAAAGATGGTGCTTTGAACTTACGAGGAATAATCACACCGGTAGACAAACCCAAATCTCCAAAATCCAGCCTAGGTACCTGTTGTATCTTCATAGCATTCAGCCTGTCCTCCAACTGCTTGTAAGGGTCTTCTGCCGGAGGATATTGCTCTTCATCAAAATCAGTCTCGTTGTCGGAGACTACCGGACTAGGACCTTTTTCCGCTTGAGGAGTACCCTTGCCAATGGAAGAACCAGCCTCTTCATTTTGCAGAGTGTTGCCAAACCTTCGGCCCGAGTTGAACAGAACAGTTCTTCTCTTCTTCTTCTTTTCCTTCTTCAGGAGCAGAGCCTTCAGCTCCTCTTGGCCCTGAGCCAAACCCATGATTAATTCCTGAAATTGCGCGTTCTGCGCCTGAAGAGCTTTGATGGACATCTCAGTTGAGGATGAGTCATGATTCATGATGCTGAAATAAACAGCGAAGAACGGTAAGCAACCTGAAAAGAGGAAAACCTGCTATGCACGTGATGAATGGAATGCGTATGATTTATGTTTTCAAAGACAATCGGGAATCAACTTTGTAAACAAAAAGGAACACACTTCATTAGATTCAACTTTGAAACTGAAATTATTCAACAGGTTGCCCTTAGGCGTTACATGAAAGGAAATACTGAAAAGGGAAGTAAAACTGTAAAAGAACACCCAGAGCTCCTTATTGATCCCATGGTCTCCTCTTCTCAGTACGGGTGTAGGCATTCAAAGCTCGCTCATTCTCCAACTGCTTCGTCAGCTTCTGGATCTTTAATTCCTGCTCGTTGAACTTTTCCCGGTAAGAATCTCGTTCTTCTCGCAGTTGCGACCAAGATCTCTTCAATGTCTCATAATCAGTAGGTATCTGAGGAGGAAGGACAGTTGGAGGAACACTATCTTCATCAGGACACTCAAGAATGACGGGTCTGACAGCTTCATATGGCATACCTAACTTCTGAGCTCGGATGTGAACCCATTTGTAGTAGGCTTCCATAGGTAAAGAAGTCTTTGGTCCCAACTCTTGTGGGTCAGCTTTATGAACTTTGTCCCAAGCCTCGATGAACCTACGACGCAGCTCGTCACTATCCACCTGAAACTCAAAACTGATGTGAGGCACCAACATCTTATGGGGCCTGCTCTTCTGGCTCTTCCAAACTGACGGAGCGCTAGACATGGATTGTAAGAGATTCCTCCTTGGGTACCAATCAGAGGAATATTAGGGTATTCCCCGCATCGATCAATAATAGCTATCTCATCCAAACCTCTGCAAGTCCAAATGATGTCTTTGTCGGTGAGAGACATTAACCTATGAGCCCAACTTCTTCCTTCTTGGTTCTTCAGCACGAACTTAGGGAGGTGCGAAATAAACCACCTCACCAACAAAGGGATACAACACCATAGGGTTCCTCGTCTTCGGGTAGTACGAGCATGAAGTTGTCAGGATTAGGAAACAAGACTAGCCCATAGATTAAGAGAGCTAAGATGTCTTCATATGCCCTAAAGTCCAGGTCATTCCAGAAACTATTAGCCTTACCAATCAGAAACTTGGCCAAGAAACCCTTAACTCCGCTTCTAGTCACCCAGTTGTCCATTACCTCTTGATGCGTCAGGGGAAGAACTGCAGAAACATCCTCAAGCCTGAGGGTCTTTTCCCAACCAGTGAAGGGAGTCTGATCCAAGATAGGGATACCAAGCAAATCAGAGAACTCTTCCAGGGTAGGGACCAGCTGGAAGTCTTGAAAGGTGAAGCACTGGTATAGAGGGTCATAGAACTGGGTCAGAACACTCATCAACTGTTGGTCCCACTTTGCAGTAACTAAACTGAGAAGAGAACCATGCCTCTGAATGAAGGAAGTGGTATTTGGAATTCTGCTAACCAACTCTTCAAGCAACTCAGGTGAATGAACAAAGTTGAACCGGATAGTATTCCTTCGCACAGGCATCATGATGTCCTACAAAACAGAGCAAAGGTGAAACCCTCTTGTATTTGAAATGGTCAGTCCTAATGCAGGATGCATGCAATGCTCATGATGTTATGATGTTATGGTAAAGCACACCACAAATAGATACAAAGGCAAACATGGTAAGGCACACAAGTCACACAAGGCAAGCCCTTAAAGTTTAGGCCAGCATGAGGTCTAGGTACTACGCTCTTTCAGTTTATTGGTTCATACCTGTCCTATCAAAGTAACCGGGTTCTTAGAGGATCCCAATATCATTGACTACCCTCAATCGGTCATAACTCCAGCATCGCAATCTTTTCTTGCGGCCAGAACCATCACGAGAGTTTAGCCTCAATGGGCGTAGCATACTGCTACTGTTCTAATGGCCAAGTTGTGTCAATTAAGGTTCTATGGTTGTTGGTGCTTAATGACTCCTTAGAAGACCCATATTCTCCTCGTTGCAACACAAGGGATATCGGTACAGACCAAGGTGCCACACCAACGTAGCCACTGCTTCACCTGTGTCGGTCTACGTCGGACGGGTCCCTCACAGCTTATGCTACCTAAACAGGGTATCCCCAGATCCGGGTTAGGATCTCTGTAACTCCCGAGACAGTCCCACAATAATAAAGCAAACAAGCACAACAATTGATAACACAAGTGATCTTATTCCTAAGGTACACCTCACTTTAAAATTTTTCCCCAGCAGAGTCGCCAGTTCTGTGATCGGTGGATCTGGAACTGACTGTTTAATGCTGGTTTGCGAAATGTCGCAGAAGCAAGAGTCGCCACCGTCTTTTATTTTCTCCAAATGGAAAGGACAAAAGCATAGAAAAATTCCTTATAGAGATTGCTCTCGGTTCGGGAGGTAGATTATAGAAAGGGAAGGTGTTAGCACCCTTTCTATCCATGGTTATCCATGGGCTCTTAGATACTTTCTCATTTGTGTTTTCAAAAATGGTTTGTTTGCTTTTCAACTGTGGGTTTTAAAAAAAGTTTCTTTGAAAATTCCAGTTCGACTCTTGTATCGGTCCTCAAGAGTGTTTGAAAAATTGCTTTCGAAAGCTTTTTGAAAAGGTGTCGGTGTGAAAAGTATTTTTTGAATTTTGTTTTGAAATTAGAGCAAGTATCTAGAGTCGTCTACCTACCCTAAGGAATTCGTCTGTGTAAATGTCCTTTAAAGTAGTGCCATCCCACCATTGAGAGGTAGGTAGCACCACCGTTGGAGGTGTTCGGGTCAATTCGAGGTTCGGGACATGGTGATCACCAGAGCAATGGGAAGACACCTTAGAAGCTACCCTCATGCCAGGTTCCCGGATCATGAGGACTTACTAAGACATCCTCTACTCGACGATCACCTTTCGAGGCAAGGCAACAGTGAGGCGTACCCTAGGGGTGGTGTGTGATTTGTGTGTCAGATTCATTTATTTTTGTCTAGTTCATGTCATGGGTGATCTAAGCGTTTGTTTTTATTTATTGTCATTCATTCTTGCATGCATTTATTAACAGTTAAAAATTTGCGAGAAAGATAAAAGTTCTAAAGCTATTACAAAAGGCGCGGGTCCACATCGCCAAAGTTTCCAGAACCCGATTTGACAGAAAAATAAAGAAAGTAAAGTAAAGGTGCGAGAGATTAAAATTACACGGCTTTGGGAGAGGTACATGAATAATTAAAAGAAAAAGAAATACATATGCGAATTGAATTAAAATTGAAACGAGGGCGTTGGACCCTTTTTAATGGAATTAAATTAAATTGTTAAATTAATTAAATTAAAAAAAGGAAATTATTTTTTTTGGTTTTTTGTGTATTTATGATTTTGATGAGATTAATTGAAATTAAAATGCTAACCCTAATTCTAATTGTTTTTTAGTTTATTAAAAAATATTAAAGTTCAAACCTAAATTAACCTAATTATTTACATGCAATTTTGATTTATAAAAATAAATAATATTTTAATAATTAATTATTATGAAAGAAAAGAAAAAAAGATAAAAATTATTACAAACCCTAATTCTACCAAATTTTAAATTGATTAAGAAAAATATTAAAATTTAACCCTAAATTAAAACTAATTAATTAACAAAGGTTTTATTTACAAAATATTGAAATATTAAATAAAATACTATTTTTTTGTCTTTTTCTGATTTTATATTGTTTTTTATATTTTTTATGAAAATAATTAAATTAAAGAATTAATTAAAATAAAGACAATAATTGAAAATAATACCAAAATAATGAAAAGAAATAATGCAAACCTAGGGGGTTCTGCCCCTAATTTGGAGGTGTATATCATCATTTTAGGCCCATCAAGACCTTGGCATGTTTGACTTTTGCGCTGGCATGTGAGATGGTTGACTAGTACCCATCATGATCTCTGGATCCTGGCCCTTGGATTGGTGAAATTGGCCAAGTGGCGTGTTGGATGGAAGAGCATATGGTGGAGCCTTATGTTGAATCTGCATGGGATAACAATTAAAGGAAAAATAATATGAAAGGGATGAGGACCTGGGGCTCGAACCCAGGTCTTGATGAATACCAATGCATACACCTGACCAACTGCTCCATTTGCACTTTCTGTATATTAAACAACAAACAATTATTATAATATGAAACAACGTGTTAGTGACCTTTTAGCGCGAATTTTTAAACGGACCAACCGCTGCTAGCCACATAGTCATCTTCTTCATGGCTTTATTTTTTCCTGAAACAAAAACACAATCAGCAACGGTTTTGAACCGTCCTTATAGACACCCTATTGGAAAATAGCGATTAGCACCTGGGGCCTCATAAATTAGGCACGAGGGTTCCGTTTTGATCGTCCAAGCACGCTTGTTTCGTTCATGGCATTATGGTGTGCTAATTTTACCCTATCTGGAAACGCCCAATTCAAAGCTTGCAAAACCCTAAAAGACAACAATGGCAGATTCTCCAATAGTGCATAAAAACGCAATTAAAATATAGGGTTAGCTTCAGAACACATCGCTTAGTATGAATATATAAACAAAATGCTATGAGAATGTCTCAAAATCAAAACACGAATATGCATTTTTATGAGAAAAAATTGACTTCTGTATACCGATTCAAGGCGTTAGAGTTGATGTTCTTGATTTGAAAACCTTCCTTGATATCCCAGGAAGGTGATGGAATGGTTCTTTTGGCTTGAATCAAACTAAAACCTAGTTAGCAGTTTTCAAATTTTAGGCAAAAAATTCAAGTGTGGTTCTTGGTCTATGGCGCAGCTTTCAGGTAATGGGCACGAGGGTTAGCATTAGTATGTATAGGTGAATGATTTAGGTTAAGAACTTGATCAAAAATCCATGCATTGATGTGAAAAAATATTTGATTTGCAAACCATAATTTTCCAAATCTTTTTCATGCTTTTTGGCTTCAATCACATCCAATCACCTTTGATTCTTTCCTTATTTGATTTGCACGAAATATTGAGTATATATCATGCATAAAAAGATTGAAAAACCTAGGTTTAGCATTTTTTATATATTTTAATTAATTAAATGAATTTCTAGCATTTAAAAATTCAAATAAATAAAATAAAAATGATAAAAACTTCCCTTTGGGCCAAATGGTCGTGCACATGCCTTGGATGATGAATTGTGGGAGAAAAAGAGGCCCATTAGCAATTTTAGGTCATTTGAATCAATGTTGACTTTTCAAAATATCCAAAAATTTCCCAACTTCCACAAGGCATAACTTGCTCAATTTTTAAGCTTTGCTCATGTTCTTGGATATTTTGGAAAGGTATTTGAGTCCTCTAACCAATGTCTTTGGTCCCATGTCATTTTTATTTACCAATCTCAAGTTATGGCCTCTGACTTAAAGTCCCTTTTTGTTGACTTTTGAAAATGACCTATAATGTTGAAATTGATAACTTTTTGTGAGAGCATTTCTTGGACTTGAAGTGTGAAGAGGAGTTGTAGGAAATGTCTTTATCTTCAAAATGAGCTTTGGATGGAATTTTTCTGATAATCCATGTGAAAGTTATGCCCTGGTCAATTTACAGTTGACTTTTTCAACTGTCCAAATAAGGAAACTTTTGCATCTTGATGATTTTTGAGCCAAGCTTTGAGAATCATGATCAAGCATTGATAAAATGATGTTTGTGGCTTCAAAATGAGATGTTGACCAAAAATTTGAACTTTTGACTGTCAAATGACCATTTTGCCCCTACAGTTGACTGTAGTGCAATTAGGGTTTTTGACTGTGCAATTTTGTGCTGAAAGTCTTGAAACTTGATATGAGGATGCTTGACCATGTTTATAGGCATGTGGGACTTGATTGGACCCTTGGAAACTTCATTTACTTTGTCAGAACCAAAACCCTAATTTTGACTGTTTAGGAGGCCCTTGAACTGTGCAACCCTTGGGGAATTTTGAAGCTTGACTTGGCAATTTCTTGAAGAATATGGGAGGGCAAATTTTGGGGTACAACAGAGATGTTTCTGAGTAAGGGGGGTAGATTATGGAAAGGGAAGGTGTTAGCACCCTTTCCATCTGTGGTTTTCCACAGGCTCTTAGAGGTTTTCTCATTTTTCAAGATGCTTTTGTGCTTTGTGTTTGAAAATGTTTTGAAAATGCCTTAGTATGGAGAACTTTGTAATGTTTCTCGGGATAGTGGAGAAAATATACAAAGTGTTTTGAAATGTATTTTGAAAAGTAGTTTTTGTGTGTAAGTGCAAAAATAGTTTGAGCAAACTTCTAACAGCTATCTACTTTTGTACTCGAAAAGATTGTTCTTTTCCTCTTTTCCTTTAGACAGTGCTATCCTACTATTAGTGAGTAGGTAGCCTTGTCGTTGGATGTTGAGGGAAATTCGAAGGGATGTTTTATAGTCATAAAGGCAACATACGGAGACGCTTTAGCAACTTTTATTTAAGGGACGAGATCATTTACCGAAAGGCAACACTGTAAGGGTCATCGAGGGACTATGATCTTTTGATTTTACGGGTCTTTGCTAAAGCGTTCCTGCCTCATGACTGTTTTATTTCTGAAGGAAACCAAAGTGGGATACCCTAGAGATGCTTGTGTGCAATTGTGTTCAATTCAGTTATTTATCTTTTTATCAAGTTTTCTAACGTTTGATTTCAATTTTGTCATACAAACCTAGTTACTAACAGTTAATATTTTGCAGAAATTAAAATGCAGGAATTCAAATCTACGCTATTACAATGCTTTGGGGAGGGGAATTACATTATACAAGGATGAGGGGAATAAAGCAGTAAATGTCCTATTTTAATCGGTTACATCTAGTAGGACGATACAATAATAGTAAAAATACGGAATTAAATAAACGCGTGTGAAATAGAAAAGACGTCTAAAAATCCTAAAGAAAAGAAATCTTTTTTTGTTGTTTTTAGTATAGAAGAAAATAAAGCCTAAGTCTATTTAATTTTAATTTTAAGAAAAAATATTAAAATAATTAATTTATTTATTTATAAATTAATTTAATTAGAAAAGAAAATTAACCTAATGTTTTTTTAGTGATCTTTGATTTTAATGTAAAAATAAAAAGAAGTCAATGAAAACAAAAATAAAGTGCAAGGGGTATCCTTCGATTCAGGGAGAAAAGGGAAGCTTCGATCCAGGGAGAAAAGGGAAGCTTCGATCCAGAGAGAGTCATGGTCTTTTCGATTCATAGGGGAAGCAGCCTTTTGATCCGAAGATAGATGGAATTTTTGATCCAGGACAGATGGGTGTCCTTCGACCTAGGGAGAGATGATTGTCTTTTGATCCAGGGGTGGAGGCTATGAGGATAATGAATTTGTAAAGGTATGTTAGCAAAAACGAAAAACATAACCTGGGTGCTAAGCCCAGGTCTTTCGATCCTGCGCGTTGTGGCCTTATTTATGTTGGATATGAAACAAGTGTTAGAAACAAAAGGAAACAAATACAGGCCTGGGTACCACGCCCAGGCCCTTCAATCATGAATGAAAATAGAATGACTATGAAATGCAAAGAAAATATAGAATTTGATTCCTTACATTTTCCTTACCAACAGTGGTGTATGAATCTATGGTGATGGGTGTGGATACCCTTATTAAGGATTGCTTCTATTTGGCTTCTGGACGTGGGTTTGCTTAGGGGCTGGTGATGATTGGCGCAGTTTCAGGAGAACTCCAAGAGTGTATTTACAATTTCATGTGACTCTCTCTGGTTTTTCGTCCTCTTTTTTGCTTGCAAGCATGCTGCTTATATAGAGTAGGAGGGAGGGGACAAGAGAAGTAATGTTTGTAACAACCATTTGAATGCCATGAATACCAAAATGTAATCTTGGCCAAAGTTAAGGGATTTTGTCTATTTTTTGAATTTGGCATAAATATGGACATACTGGCGTTCGAATGCTCTCTTTCGAATGGGCTGATAGCCTCTTTCGAATGGCCCTGATTCAGCTTCTTCAAACGACTCTGATTCATTTCCTTCGAATGGGTCTGATTTAGTTCATTCGATTGGTTATGGGTTCTGACTTGAAGTGTTCAGAACTTCCCTCTGCCTTAGTATGCCAATTGAAGGACACTTCGCTCTGATGTTCCAATCGAAGGAAGCTCTGACGCTCCAAAACGAAAGAAGCTCTGATGCTCCAAATCGAAGGAAACTCTGATGCTCCAATCGAAATAACTTTTAATGCTCCAATCAAAGGAACCTTTTATGCTTCGAATCGAAGGAAGCTCTAATGCTCCAATCGAAGGAAGCTCTGATGCTCCCATCGAAGGAAGCTCTGATGCTCCACTCAAAGGAACCTTTAGGAATGCCAATCAAAGGATCCTGTTGTAAGGCCTATCGAAAGGCTTTGCTGAAAAGCCAATCGAAGGGAATTTTGAAGATGCCAATCGAAGGGAACTTGAAAACACTAATCACAAATTTTCCTTTTCCTTAGGCAGGGTTTTATGACCAACCATGTAGGGGAAGACCTTGGAAAACATGAGAGGGAAAATTTTAGGGTACAACATATACAAAAATAATCAATTTGCTTGCTTCATACGCTCCAGACTAACACACTCTTTTCTAGAGTAATTTGCATCAAAAGAAACCCACTTCATCATAAGCTTCTTGATCATATGACACTATCTGATACCATACCTTTGCCTTTACTTACAATTGTTGGATAGTAGCCATACATTCATCAAACATACTACTGTAGACAAGATTAGAACCTTCTCGTTATAGTCATAAATGCCTCTTCTGATGATAATGTTGAGCATCAATCTTCACATCTATAGTACCAAACAAATTCCAATGAACAACCAACAAACATCATGTTACAACATCATTTTGGACATCAGCTTCACATCACATAACCTAATCACTCTAGTTCTTGATTGACAATTCAAAGGACCCATCATGCTTAGATGTCCTTCTTTCAAGCTATACAAGAAGCCCTCAATAAGACACACAACTTCAGCAGCTAGCATACACCAGAGTACCATGAGTATAAATAAACTCTCATACACTTTCTGAATTAAAGTGTTCAAATTGCAAACTTGCATCAACACGTCAGGAAAATACACAGCTCCCGTCAGCGTATTTACCATCAATCACATACCCACCTTCATCGAAGGAACATTTCCTCACACCATTAATACAGACATCAAACTCAATCACATGGTTTTCACCAATTACTATGGTTCTGGAGACAACACCCATAGTAACCCAACCACATCTCTTGAAGGAAACACAAGAGAACTATACTAGTACTAATCAACATTTGATCAAATTCTAAGACCAGATCAAAAATACATGCATTTACCCACATATTATATACCTAAAGAGCTTTCTTCTTATAATCATAACATCCAGACCTTTTGTCTGACCTTGAGGTGTTAGATAACATCCTTATGTATAAACAAAGGAGATTCCCTCTACCAGACGTTTAGGACAAACCACAACAAATAAAGTACTAAATGATCATCATACCACAACCAGAGTGTTCAGAATAAGTCTGCTTCTTCCAATTCTTCAAGACTCAAAATTGGAAAGCTCATCCCAAGTAGTTTGGATGACACTCCAAAAATGCAGACAGTGCTCAACCACTTAAGTGATACACACCACAACTATGAGTTAATCTCCCTGAAGAATATTAACTTAACTCAGGTTGATACATCTCCATTGCATACAACCCCTTGGATTTATTTTCCATTACAATAGAATATGAGTTCTATGTTCTCATAGACTTGATAACAATATCAAGTTTGAGTAAACAACCTTCATCCTATTTATTAGAAACCTAGTCAAATATATTGAGAAAAATAAATTCTCAATAAAAAGATATCAAGACATTATATCTGACATTTCTTTAAGTCCTTCCAATTCCATCTTAGATATGTCACATGAGAGAAAGAACACATAGTTCTGGATACTTAGAACAGAAGAATCTTCTAGATGTTAGTGAGAATGTCCTTGACGTTTGACCTTGTCCTCCATATCCTAACATAGAAAACTTCGGATGAAGTACCAAAAACTCTTTTACAGGTAGAGGTCAGGCTCTTGAGCTCCTGTAAATTAGATCAGAAATAAACTAACCAGGGAATATCCAACATATTGATCAAACATCTTCAGCATCAGATGACACATGTATCAAACTTCTATAACTCTCACTTTGCATGCATTAATCAGATTCATAAAATGATTTATTATGATTTCTCAATAATTGATGTTGCACCCTAGTGTAACATCTAGACTACAGATCTCTTGAACGCCAAATAAAAGGATAAGCAACTAAATACTTGTGGATGCCATAAATAATAATTAATTTTAAATCCTTGTTCATATGGCCATGCACACACAAATCATGTATTTTCCCATGTCAAGAACAATGTTAAGACATCAAGGCTGACATTCTTGATTCAACTTGCCATAAAGTATTATGACTTTCTCTTACTGACTTAGTTGACATAGCCCTATCAACCTTTCCTTGATAAGGATCACATCCTAACAAAACATATTTAGTTCTAGGATTGCCTTCTTTAGAAATTCGAAATCAAGCTCTTCAAGAGCAAAACTAAATTGCTCTTGTCTTCCTAGAGTATCTTCATCATGATTAATTTCTCTTCTGAGCTCTTTTAACAGATATAAGTGCCTTTATGAGTGGACTTGAAAGAGATTTCAAGTATCTTTGGCTACTTTCTATGTGATAAGAGTGCTTATGGATCAGAATGTGAAAGAATCAACACAACATCTTCTCTTTGTCTTAATCCTAGATGGTCTTGTACTTTTATAAACACTGGCACCATCTTGCATCATTAATTTGTATAAAGAACACCTCAATCTACTCCAAGATTAGACCTTCCTCAGACCATAACTTAGAGAACATACATCAGATACATATGCAGCGGAACAAATCACATCCTCCACAGCCTCCAGGCAGGATGTAAAAAGAACATCTTATAGGACATAATACAAAGAGACATCCCCAGAATCAACCAGCAGTTAGTGATAATAGTATATGGATATAACTCCCTCTGTCAAGCCTAATACAACCTCCTCCTCAAAGGAAACCCCAAAACACCAGAAGACAAACCAACCTGAACATCACAGGTTAACAAATCAGAGTCTCATGCAATAGAAGAAAAGCGCGCCTCACAAATAACACCACAGTCATAGCAGCAGCTACAACCAGCACTTTCTTCCTTCAAGTCCAATGCACTAGAAAGTATTTTCCCTAGATCTAACCCAGAACAAAACAGGATGCCTGCTCTAATACTAATTGAAATTCCAGTATACAAATAACAAATTTCCTAACACATGTAAGACACCAATCTCTGTTTAACATAACACGGACAAGACAAAGCATACTGATATAACACTTATCAGTCTAAAGTCGTGAAAAATGTTCCAACATCTTATATGACATGTCAATCAATCAAGAAACAAAAATAAACAATGCAGAATGATAATAACACAAAGATATGATGATCATGTTCGGTGTACAACAACACCTACTCTGGGGGCTATCGAGCCATAAAGGAAGTCCATTATCAGCAGTATTAGTTCAAACCCTGAACAATCCCAGTTTATAACTTCTCCTCTAATTCATACCCAATGCACCTTCTACTTAGGTCCTCCCTAAATATGAGAAATCGCCATCTCACTTCCTAAATCACCTCAGTGATATCTAATAATCACAACCTCTGGTGACTGCGTCAAACTACTTGAAAGATACCCCTTTCAAATAAATTTCATCCAAGACTCTTGACTAACAAACACATTTAGATTTGCTTTAAACTTTCATCCAAGAACAATATACAATTCATTACCTAAAGGCTTATGAATATGTATAGAAACAAATTCTACCATAATGTATTAAACTGATACAAAGGGTGACTTAAAACACAAGAAAGTACATGACTCTCAAAATCCTAAACCCTTATATTTTATTTACAAAAGTTTTGCACATGACTTAGTTGAAAAGACCTAGGTCTAAGTCTTCATTTTATAATCTTCAGTTGTCCATGGGCTTCAAAACCGTAGCATATAAGTTGCTGAAAATCTGCAGAATCTTCTGCATAAAAATAGGTCTTTAATCATAGCCTTCCTAATTTATCTCCATAACTTGAAAGTGAATATTCTTCTTAATTTCAACTTTAACCTTCTAGACCTTAAAATCATAGCCACATAGAATAACATAATATCCCTAAAATATTATGAATCTGTTGGAACTTAACTCATTCCAATTGTCTAGCCCAACCAGTCACGATGTGAATGAATCTGCATAGGATATCTTGTCTGAAATGTTGCTTTAGTTAATGAAACATCTCAACTTAACATGTTTCTTCATAAAATAGGACTTCTTGTTCAACTTGTTTATCTTAGAAATTTAACACATCCTATTTAACATATTGTTGCTATATTGGTTTTACTAAAATTAATGCCAACCATAAAAAAGAGAACTAACACCTTGGATAATCGCCTCCAGTGTTGCTTCAAATTTCAGATGTCGGCGGGAGCCAGTAAAGTGCCTAGAGAACTGCTTCCCCATGTTCTCCAAGACATGATCTACTATCTAGGGAGGCTTTTGTTCTAAGTCATAGCCTAATTTCTCAAAATGGTGGGAAAGAGTCTGCACTTGATGGCTCTTTGAACGCATCTGTAATCGAGCAGGGCAGTGATATTCTCGATGTGCTCGTCTGTATCGGAGGTTTCGTCGTACGTCCTTAGATTTTAGGGTTTCTCCAGCCCGACAGGTAAGGGAGTCTTTAAGATCTCTCTTGATAATGGACCATGGGGCCCGTCGTCTTTGCTTTGGTCTGATGGCGATGGAAGAGAGTAATGGTTTCTCTCTCGTCGGGGACTCTTGTCTCGACGGGGAGACATGCTCCTTGGATGATGCTTCTTCTTGGGAGAGGGTGAAAATAGTTATCTTCCCGTTGATTGCCCTTTGTTCTCTTGGTGATCGAGGAACGCTAATCTCTATGAGAGGGAGTATGCTCGTGCTTCTTGATTAGCGAGGTTTCTGGTTTTTCTTGTGTAGAACGACTGTTTGGTCGTATTGGCGATGGGCTCCGAGACCTACGTTGTTTGTATCTCCTCGGGGGAGATCTTAAGCGACAGTTTTTCTCCAAGGCCTCGATACTATTGTTCTACTGCAGGATCAGAGCGTTTGTTTGATTTAATGCGGTGAGCAACACTGCCATGGCTGGGTCAGCATTGGCCGATACCTAAACAGGTTGGAATATGGCTGGTGCATCTTCTTGGATCTTCTTGGACATGGTGGATTCCAAGAAGTGGATGTCGTCATCCTCAGCATCGTTAGAGGAGGGAGACGTTGTGCATCCGTCTCTCAGGGGAATATCTTCGTGGAGATAAGCTTCTCCATAATTGTATGTTTTGTAGACAGGGGAGATGACGGTTTTCCCAGCAAGATAGTTGTCATCTTTATCGACCATGATTTGAATCTGGAAAAGTCGCTTTGATCTTTAGTTTATGGGGAAAGCAGTTTCCCACAGACGGTGCCACTGATCTTACAGGTGAGCAAAACCTATAATGAACCGATATATGCGTCTGCAATGCTAGAAAAGAGGAGGAGGGGTGTACCTGCAAGGAACTCTGATGCTTAAGTAAGTAAGAGTCCAAAGAGATACGAGAGAAAAAATTTAGGATTTTTAGAAGTGAATATTGAATATCTGACCCTCACAAGTGTGAAGGTTTATATAATGTCTCTGGCGCTTAGCCATTGATCCCTATTTTTAGGCCTGGATTACAGGCTCTGAAAAATAGGTAATTGCCAGGGACGAGCAGATCGTGCCCGACATCCTGGATGGAGGTGCTCGAAACTAACCGTTATCACGTACCACAATGCCTGGAACTAACCATTGCCACAAACAAGAATGCAATCGCAGGTAGACATGATCTAGTTGTCTTCGTGTTAAGCGGACAATTGACCAAATTTATTGAACATAGTGAAAAGCATGTCCCTCATTATTCCAAACTGATTGGACCAATAAATTTAGGTCGTTCTAAATCACGTCTAGATTGGAACGCATATAATTGCTAGCCTAATCCAGAACATCTATCATACCAAGGATCTTTGAAAAACAGTAATTTCAAACCATCACCTAACTCTCTAGATAATTTATAAGTAAACCATTGTACTTTAAAATCCAACACCCCTCTCTAAATTTTGAGAATATATCCACCACACTAAATAACATATATTGTCTCTAATTATTTATATGTTTAAACCCATTTACTTACTCTCCAAAAATTTTACTTGCAAACTATCATTTTCGATAAGAAATTTCCATTTCTACTTACCCAACTTTACAAAATTAAAAGTCTTTTTTTAAAACTCTACCCACCCTCTTCCTTTTCTTAACACACCTTTTTTTTCAAAGAATCCAATTGACTTTCCTTTTTTCCGCCTACCTTTCCCATTATTATTTTTTTAATAAATATTCAACCTTAAAAGTAATATTTGACCGGCAGGGAGAAAATATGCAAATGAGGATTTATAATAAGTCCAATACATAATGAGATTTAAGGAGGATTTTAAAATGAAATTTAATATAAAATATTTTAAAAAATTTAATCTATTTATTGTTTGATGATAAAGTTAATTTATAGTGTTGATTTTAAATATATTATCGATTTTTATATTAATACTATTATTATTATTATTATTATTAAAATAAAAAAGTCTTAATATTTTTTGTCCAATAAAAATATATTTATATCATATCATACGGTACTAGTTATGCTGCTATTTAGTGCTTCAAATCTTGTTCGCCCAAGCCATCTTTTCCATTCTTTTATTTGTTGAGTCTCTCTTCAAAATCAATTCAAATTGTGTTGTTTGAATTATTTTGAATAGTTTGAATTAAGTTAATGTGTTGTTTTATATTTTAATTGTTAACTTATATGGATTATTTAAAAAATCCTAATTTTTTATATGAAATTTAATATATATATATATATATATATATATATATATATATATATATATATATATAGGTGTTATTGCATGCAATTGTATGATTATTTACAAAAATAAGGTGAAAATTTTAATTTTTTTTAGAAATGAGTCTGTTTAGGGCCGGGTAGCCCGCAGCCCAGACAAAGTTGTGCCTGGGTAGTAAAAACAAAGCCTATTTAAATATGGGTTTTTGGGTTCGGTCCTGAAAAGCCCGAGGCCCGAACGAACCGGCCTATTTAGGACTGGATAGCCCATTTTGACAGCTCTACCAAATACTACTAAGAAGATAAAATAAATTGGAGGCCTAGATAGTGGTCTAGATAGGACCGTCGTAAATACTTTGGAGGTTCTATTCGATTTTTAAAAATGATAAAGAAATTTTTTTTAAAAATATTGTAAAAAGTGAAATTTGCTTATGGTATGGGATGGAGTAGTCTATTTGTATAAGGCTTAGTAAGTGACTATTTTCACCAATATAGCAAGAAGAAAATTTAGAAATATAGTGGCGTAGAAGATGCATCAATTATGTGAGGATGCAGAAAGAAAAAAATGTTGGAAGTCACATAAAGATGAATGGTATTGCTTATGTCTTGAGAGTTGAAGTCCCGCATTATTTTCATTACAAGTAAGTTTAGTGTTTGTATATCTCACACAAAGACACATTATAAAAACCTTATAGCTTGTTCAATCTTGTTTTTCCAAAATAATGAGCAGAAAAAACCAATCTCCTCCCACATCAGATCCCACCTGGCCAAAAAATAAAGCCTGCTAATATCTTCTGCACCAACCCAAGCAATCTTTTGGGTTGGAGATTGTTGTACCCCAAAATTTTCCCTCCCATTTTTCATTCAAGATGTTATCCTAGGGTTTTGTTAACTACTCAAAATGGCTCAGGATTTAACTGGATAAATTTTCCTCCTAAGCATTGAGTCAACAACTACGGTTTGGTATTTCTCAAGCAAGATTGAGTTTCCAAGGTTTCAAGTGGTCTTCATGTTTCTTCAGGTATTCCCAAGGATTCTCGTGCCAATTTTCAAGCCTCGCATCGTAAATTGGCTCAGTCAATGGGTCAGATGACTGAAAATCAGCTGCATTGACTCAAAAGTTGACCTTTTCAAGATCAAGTTCAAACGATTGTAACTTCTTCATTAATCGATATTTTGAGTGGTTCTTTTCGCGTATGACTCTCCTTTACAATTCAAGAGTTGATTACGTGCGAAAGATTATCAGAAATTCGAATGCTTTACAGGAATGCCATTTATAAACTTCTTTAAAGATTTGAGTCAAATTATGCTTTGAATGCTATGAAATTTATTGAAACATTATAGGTCATGTTTTGATTTGGAAAAATTCTTAACTTCTAATTTCCATTCGTATCGTGATGAGATTTTTCAAAGCACCATTTGATTATGTGAATTGAAGTACAAGTGCGAAAGCGCATGAGATATGACATGGGGTTGAGTATTGTTCAAATTCTTGTTTGTTTGCAAGATGACTTGAATTTGAGATTTGGATCAAGAATGGATTTCTTGTTGTAAAATTTTCTTTCAAATGTCCAATGCCATAAAATCAAATATCCAAGTTTGTCAATTAAATTGCAAGAGTGATTCAAGAATATTTATGAATTTGGAATTTTAAGTAAAATGCATCCCAATTTATAAGAGGATTATTTCAAGAGTGCAAGAACAAAATGCATTGAGATAAATTTCATTTATTTCTTAAAAATTGCAAGAACAAAGTGCAAAACCTTTTTCTTACTTGCATTACAATTCAAAGATGATTCAATAATGCAAGATTACAACAAAGCTTCATCATTTAAATTTACAAGTGAATTGGGATATATTTTACAAGTCTATAAACCTCAAAGTTCAAATCCAAAAATTCACAATGTTACAAAATTCTTAAACAAATGTACTAAGCTACAAAGGAATTTCTTCATCTTCAAGTCTTCATCAAGCACTTCAAGTCACTCTTCACCAATTCTCCCCCATTATCCAATTTTCTCGTACATGTAACAAAGAAAGAGAGAAATGGTTAGCAAACAATTCATGTTGAAACAAGAATAAGAATTTTCAAAGAATTTTATTTCTCATCATTAGCGTTTGCTCGAAAGAATCAGTTCGCGGTTTAGGAAATTCACCGTTAAATCATTTTCCAAAACCCAACAAAGGCCTCATTTATCTTTGCCAAAACCCAACAAAGGCCTCATTTATCTTTGCCAATCAGTTTTATATCATTGGCCCAAAAAATATCTTCATTGTAAATCACAAAACATATTTTGGTTCACAAAGAAAATAAAATACTGTCAAAAAAAGAAAACCAGCTTGGATTACTATAAAAAGGGCAAACACAAAAGGGCAAATACTGTCAAAACAGACTGCTGCCCATAACAGTCTAAAAAGTGCTACAAGGCTGCCCACCTAATTGATACACAAACCTGATGTATCAAGCCAGTAAAAATGCTGCAAAAAACTTGCACAAACTTAGCCAAAACAAAGACTGTATCAGAAATGAATTAAGACAGCAGCCAAGAGTGTTTAAAACCATCACTCCCCCCCCCCCCCCCCCCCCCCCCAAAGAAAATGTTATCCTTCTATTATTATAAAACACACAGATATAGAATAAAAAACCAAGAGTCATAGCAACAACATACACAAAAAAACCAGAGAGAAACCGAACATCACAACAAAAAATAGCAACATCATCTTCCCCACAAAATTGTTTTTAGTAAGGAACAGAATTCACCAAAAAAATATACAAAGCCATAAAAAATCCTCCTTCCTTTTCTGCAAAACCGAGCCACAAATCCCTTTCAAGAAAAATCCTTGTTCATAAAAAGTTTAGATAATATACAGAACAAAAACCCCAGAGAAGCCAAACTGTAACACAAACACAAAAACCCTAAAATATTCATCATTTTCTAAAGCCATACCCTTCAGAAACGAAAAGAGGAAAGTCAGAAAGATCTCACCCATATAAAGAAAGATCTTCACAATCGGAGTCGTTAGGGTTCCATTTTCCCTTTCGCGGTCTATCCAGTTTAGGACACCATCTGCAAAAATAGACCACAGATTTAGATAGAGGAGAGAAATATGATTCCAAAAATTTAAGAAAAATGAGGATTTGAGTTACGTTATCGTCGTCGCATGGGCGATTTCCGGCGTAGCGTTTCTTCGTCTCCGGCGAAGAAAGCTTCAGAGAGAACGAAGGAGCAAGTCTAAACGAGAGAGAGGTAGTGCTTGTCCAAATAACTTTTTCTTTTTTTTTCTTTTAGTTTTGTTTGTTTTACTAAGCCCAATCCTCCACCAAACAGCACCTGGCACAATTTCTTTTCACGCGCACAACCCCCCCCCCCCCCTGTTGCACCCCCATTCACCTTTCTGTAACAACCAATCCAAAACTATATCCTAGACCAACTCCATCTTACTCACGTATCCCCTGCTTACTACCCATCACGCAGGCCCAATTGTTCATTTTTTATTATTATTCTGACTAACAAAAACAGGCCCTGGGCCTAATCCAAAATTTGTTTTTACCTCATATACACCCTAAATCATTTTTCCACCCCCTGAGTTATATTTTCATTTTTTGCATTTTTTTTTCATTTTTCTTTCTTTATATTTTTATTAATATTAATATTATTATTTTTATTAACAAAAATCCCAAAAATAATTTAGTTATTACTTATATATTTAATATACTTTTATTACATTTCTTTCAAACAAAAAGACAAAAATACTTTCTTATTTTAATTTCTTTTCTTAAAATAAATTAGTATTAGATCTAGGTTTATTTTATTTTTTATTATTTTTAAAAAAATTAATTTAGGACATATGTTTCTTTTAGTTAATTAATTCTTAATATTAGTTTAATTAAACTAAAAATATTTTTCACAAAAAACCTAAATTTGTTTCTTTAATCAAATTAATTTTCTTAATTAACTTAAGTTTAATTTTCATAGTTTAATTAATTTATGTTCTTTTAGTTAAGTAGGTCAAAACCCTTTCTTCATAACAAAAATATTTTAGTTTCTTTTCATATCATTTTATTCTTTGTACATTATCTTTATCTATTTCTTGTACATTCTTATTCAATTTGATATGGTTGTAATAGTAACTTAGGTTTAAATTATTTGTCATCCCCATTTGTAAATTTGTATCCTCCATTCCTAAATGATGTAATAGTGTAGGATATTTATATTTCGCAATTTATCACTTTCAAATATAAATGCTAGTAATTAGGGTTTGTATGGCAAGATATAAAATCAACATGTAGCAAATCCTAATTCAAGAACAAATGCATGAAATCAATACACTTTTCACTCTTGCACCTCTAGGGTAGCCCACACTTGTTGCCTCGAATAAAAAAGTCATGTCCCTTGAATGTGGGACGCTTTAGCAAAGACCTTTCGATAAAAAAGATCGTAGTCCCTCGATGTCCCTCAATATTGCCTTCGATAAATGATCTAGTCCCTTACGAAAATTGCTAAAGCGTCTCTCAAGTTGTCTCATATAACTGTACGATTGACCTGCGTTTGTCCCTTCACATCCAATGATAGGGCTTCTTACCAATCAATGGTAAGCTAGCAATATCTAAAGGAGGAGGAAATGAACAAAGACCTTTTGAGTAGGTAGAACATTCATAGTTGCTTGCTCACAACATTTTTCAAAACAACATCTTTCAAACACACCAACACTTTCAAAAACGAAATATTTTCAAAAGTCAACACTTTGTATATATTCTTATAGAGACGAAAATCATTACAAAGTTTACCTAAACGAAGGCATTTTTAAAAAATACTTTCAAAACCAATAACAAACACATTTCAAACAAAGAATTTTCAAAGTGAGCTAGCAACTAAGAGCCCATAGATAACTACGGATGAAAAGGCGCTAACACCTTCTCTTTTCATAACCTACCCCCTGAACTCAAGAAAAAATCTCAAAAGGTCTTTCTTGTTCTTTTCACCCTTTCCTTTATTGGATAAAAGAAAAGTTGGTGACGACTCTTGCTATCCGTAACAATTGCGATAAAACGCGAAACACCCAAGTCTGTTCTCCCACCGTATTACAGAACTGGCGACTCTACTGGGGATTTAATTTTAAAAGTGGGGTTACTTTAGAGATAAATCACCTTTAAATTTTTTTATTTTTTTTATATCTATGGGTCTTTGTTTGGGTTTGTATTGATCCTCTACCTGGATCTGGGAACATCATTAGCTAAATAGCAAAAATTATGGAGACTGTACAACGTAGACCGATATTGTTGAGACAATAGCTATGTTAGTGTGACACATTTGTGGCTACGAGTATCCCTTATAGAAAATTAAGGAGAATACGGGGCCGCTGTGTGTTGTCATGAAGCACTAATGAACCTTAGAACATTTAATTAAACAACTTGGCCATTAGGAAGTAGTGAGGTAGTCGGCTTTGGTGCAGTCCGAAGTTGGTTGATACTCAATACTACACTCATTGAGATCTGACTTTTGGGATATTTCGGTCGTCAAAATGAGGCTTACGCTGAAACAATGTCCCATGAAGAAAGATCAATGATATTGAGATCCCCTAGAACCTAATTACTTTCTAGGACAGGTTTAACCAACTAAACTTTAAGAGGGTACTTACCTATGAACCTCATACAAGCCTAAACCTAAGGACTTGTTTGCTTTGTATGTATATGTTTACTTATACATAACATCATGACATCATACCATATCATTTTCAATAACCATTTCAAGGATCTCAAGGGTTTGTGATGCAGGGTTATTTTGGACCGGACATCTATCAAGGGACAAGAGGATTTATTTTCCTCTAGCCAAATGCTGTCAAAAACAAAAGCATGGTAACTTGAGTCAAGGGATATGACCCACTTGACATGGTGAGGTTGATTCTCATAGAAAGACATTCAACGATATGAAGTTCTAATCAAAGTTCAACTTCTGACATTTTCTTGTGTTTACCCCACGATATCCTTGAAAACATCGCATACACATATCATGCATGTCATCATAACAGGTTTTCCCTATACAGGTTTCTCATCTGCTTATTGTTTATTTCAGTAGAGATGGCTCTTGAGAAGACTGTCCAAGATCTTCAGACCCAAAATGATCAACTTCAAGATTTGTTACTAAATTTATCCAAGGGAAAAAAAGAAGTGAAAGCACTCCTCATTGAGAGAATGACCGAGAAGAATCCTGAAGACGTCAAGGATGGCCAATTGAAGTAATTACAAGATGAGATAGCAACAATGAGAATCCAGATGTTGGGACAAATGGATCTTATGAAAAATTTAACTCAGGGACAAGAAGAGTTGAGAGTCCTTATCAACAAGCTTCATTAAGGCAGATGCAACCATATGGAACAAACGGTTAGAATTGGGGATCAAGTCATTAATCAACCTCCAGTGAGACAAGAAATTAGCTTAATCAATAAAAGACCTTTCAAAATTGCTGCTACATCACGAGTCCAACAACAACCTCTCCAACAACGACCCGGTAGTCAGCATAAGCAAGATACGCCTAAAAGACAATTTACCGAGATCAATATGTCTTTGGCTCCAGCATTGCATCATTTGTTAGAGGCCAAGCCGGTTACATTGAGGGAGCCTCCTCAAAAGCCCAATACTGCTTCTCCCCATTACAAACATAATGAAAGGTGCGCATACCATTCCAAGAGTCGTGGACACGACACTAACCATTTTTAGGTGTTGACAAACAAGATTCAAGACCTGATCGACGAAGGGACGTTGGAATTCACACAAGATTGTCAACTTGAGTTTTTTTGTCATCCCTCAAAGGCACACCATTTGAAGTGACAAATTTAAGCAGAGAAACTCTTGTTCATTCGAATTTTCAGTTGTAATTTCTTTGTTTGCTTAAATACTTATCTCTATGTCAAACTTTGGTTGTTCTCATTAATGCATTAAATATGTATGTCTTGAGTTAATCCACTCATTTTCACTATACTGAAATTATGCTTTTTGTATGATATTCAACTCTCGATTACAAGCTGTAAGCCTTTAGAGGGAGGATGACAAAAATAATACTCTAATCTCTATAGTATGCTCTTGAGCAGACCTTGCTGACGATGTACAGGCGTTGTTTCGAACCCTAAACACTGGAGTTATAAGGAAGATAATCCCTAGTCAACCCCTTTGAGCCAAAGAAGTAGGAGTTTTCTTTTTCACACAAATTGAAACCTTTAACCATAACCCGGGGCAGGTTAGTTTCTCAGTTAATTCAAATGCGCATTCAGTCGCAAGCTTTCACTTCATACACAAACATCCTTCTGAATCAAAAGACGGTGATAGTTCCCTGTGAAATAGGCAGTCATTACCTCTCAAAAGAAAAGCCCATTAGGTCAAAACCTATGAAGGAGACTTAAGAAAAACTGGGGCACCCCGTTGACTGTAATCTTAAAACAAGAACAGTCATGCAAAAAGTATGGATAATAAATAAATTAAAAAAGTCGTTACGAATCCTCGACAAGTGTTACAAAAATGAATGCATTCCCAAATAAATTCCAGTATCCAAGCCATCACTTAAAAACCATTCCAGACTCAATCGGAATCCATGCACGCAATTAACTGAGCATAGGGTCGGAGAACATCATGGAGAACGGGTTGGGTACAAATAAACTTTGAGCCTTATCCCTTGTTTCTTAAACCATAAACCAGGTCAAGTTACAACCCTTTAAAAAGTACTAATTGAAGCATAGGTTAGTTCAAAAGCATATTGTTACCAAAAAAAGGTATCCTGACTCCTGTAAGGCTGACTGTAGATCCTGAGTTTGAATTCATATTCTTACAAAATTTTGTTGCTTATTAAAAATGCATTTTTCAAAAAACAAGTTCTCAAGACAGACATAAACTTTGCATTGTTTAAATACCACTGTTTGTATATGGCCAATTGTTCAACAACGGAGAAATTTGCACGACGTATATCCAATGAAAACAAATTCTCTCAATGAACAGAATCACTTCAAAGTGGAAAGATGCCTCCAATGACAAATCTCTCATAATTAAGGGGCATGACATGATCATTGTCCAACACACCAGGGGCAGTCAAATCGAGATTCAAAGAATCTTTTAAAAAGTGTTGAATAGCCAGGGGCCAATTTCATGGATATCCCCATAAAATAACTTCAACACGGTTATCCCCACAAAGTTCATTCTCTACAATTCCAATCTCCTGAGAATACTCTCCCAAGATGAGTTGGTCTTAAAATAAGAAGCCTTGTAGAGTTCTCCCAAAAGATTTCACTTCCCTAGTGGGTCGTCGAAATATTCTCTTCAACGGGGTTTATTTCCCTAACAAACTAAAAATTCCCCAACTTGAGTTGGCCTATCAGACTATTACAAATCAATGGACAAAACCCCTTAATCCCCGGTAGAGTCATTGCAATCCCCAACGGAGTCGTCATCCTCCTCAGAAAGTTGTTGCGA
Source organism: Vicia faba (assembly GCA_948472305.1). Lineage (NCBI taxonomy): Eukaryota > Viridiplantae > Streptophyta > Magnoliopsida > Fabales > Fabaceae > Vicia > Vicia faba. The sequence continues at coordinate 727,415,264 of OX451739.1, forward strand.
AGCCTGGAATCCGACCAGATAACAGTTTAACTTCATCCTTTCAAGCAAGTTACTGTGAAGCCTAGAATCCAACTAGATAACAGTTTAACTTCATCCTTTCAAGCAAATTACTGTGAAGCCTGGAATCCGACCAGATAACAGTTTAACTTTATCTAAGTTGTTGCGAAGCCTGGAATCCGACCATATAACATTTTAACTTCATCTAAGTTGCTGCGAAGCCTGGAATCCGACCAGATAACAGTTAACTTCATACTCCCGAGCAAGTTGTTGCGAAGCCTGTAATCCAATCAGATAACAGTTTAAATTCATCCTTTCAAGCAAGTTACTGTGAAGCCTGGAATCTGACCAGATAACAGTTTAACTTTATCTAAGTTTTCGCGAAGCCTGGAATCCGACCAGATAATAATTTAACTCCATCTAAGTTACTGCGAAGCCTGGAATCCGACCAGATAACAGTTTAACTTCATCAAAGTTGTTGTGAAGTCTGGAAACCAACCAGATAATAGTTAACTTCATACTCCCGAGCAAGTTGGTGTGAAGCCTAGAATCTGACCAGATAATAGTTTAACTTCATCAATTGCTGTGAAGCTTGGAATCCGACCAGATAACAGTTAATTTCATCTAAGTTGTTGAAAAACCTGTAATCTGACCAGATAACAGTTACTTTAATTTTTTGCAAAGCCTGGAATCCAACCAAATAACAAAACTTCAATTTTTTGTTAAGCCTGGAATCCGACCAGATAACAGTTAAATTCAGTAAGTTATTGCGAAGCCTGTAAACCGACCAGATAGCATTTTAACTTCATCAATTTCTGCGAAGCCTGGAACCCGACCAGATAATATTTAATTTCATCTAAATTGCTATGAAACCTGGAATCCGACCAGATAACAGTTACTTCAATTTTCTGCAAAGCCTGGAACCCGACCAAATAACAACTTAACTTTAATTTTCTATGAAGCCTGGAGTTCGACCAGATAACAGTTAAATTAAATAAGTTACTGTGAAGCTTGGAATCTAACCAGATAATAGTTAATATCATCTAAGTTGCTGCGAAGTCTGGAATTCGACCAGATAACTGTTTAATTTCAGTTGCTGTGAAGCCTGGAATCTGACCAGATGACAGTTTAACTTCAATCTTCTGTGACGCCTTGAATCCGACCAGATAACAGTTAAAATCATCTAAGTTGCTACGAAGCCTAGAATCCGACCAGATAATAGTTTAACTTCAGTTGTTGTGAAGCCTGGAATCCGACCAGATAACAGTTTAACTTCAATCTTCTGCGAAGCCTGGAATCCGACCAGATAATAGTTAATATCATCTAAGTTGTTGTGAAGCCTGGAATCTGACTAGATAACAGTTTAACTTTAGTCGCTGCGAAGCCTGGAATCCGACCAGATAACAGTTTAACTCCAATTTTTTGCAAAGCCTAGAATCCGACTAGATAACAGTTTTAAGTTGTTGCGAAGCCTGAAATCTGAATAGATAGCAGTTAACTTTATTATCCCCAACAAGTTGCTGCGAAGCCTAGATTTCGACCAGATAATAGCTAACTTTCATTCTCCCCAGTCAAGTATAATTCCCCAGTAGAGTAATGGACGACCAAAGCTCCTGAACTCTATTCCCTAAGCAGAAATCAACACTCCCCGCAGAGTTTTTTCTCAAGAAAATAAAATGTTCCCCAGTGGAGTTCTCCTTAAACAACAAAACAGGAGTCCCCAGTGGAAACTAAAATTCTGGTAGAGCAGACTCGGATGTCCTACAAGGATGTCGAAACATCTAATCTAACATAAACACACAAGCAAGATAAAACAGTACTGAAAAGATAAAGAACACACCATAATTGTTTACCCAGTTCAGTGTATAACAACACTTACTCTGGGGGCTACCAAGCCAGGAATGAAGTCCACTATCAGCAGTATCAACTTGCAGACCCTACAACCAACACACATGTTGATGATCTACACACTTAATCACTACCCAATGACCCTTCCACCTAGGTACTCCCTAGATATGGAATATCCCCATACCACTTCCAATCATCGCAATGATGTCTAGCAGTCAACACCTCATTCACTGCATAGACGACCATTCGCCAAGATTATGATCACATAGATAGACAGTTTGGAAGACACACTTCCATGAAAACCTAGCTAAGTCTCCAAGCCAAACTCCACTGTTTGTTATCTCTGCTCCTAACTAAGAACACATTTGGAGTTGCTTCAAAGCTTCCTCTAAGAACAATACACTTCTTACCTACAGGCTTCAAGGTGAACTTGGTAACCTTCCCACAACCCAGGAGGTTTACCTTGATAAAACCCTAGACTTCTACATCTTGAGTCGTATCTTTTCTAGGTTACAAACCCTTCTATTTATAATCTGTTACGCAACTAGTTTTGAGCCTTCAATCACATCAAATTAGCTGTAACAAACTGCAGAGACTTCTGCCCCAAGAAAGGTCTTCAATCTTTAGTTTTCTAAATAATCTCCTTATTTAGAAAGTCTCAATTCTCCTTGATTTCTGATTGAATTTTCTGGACCTTTAAATATGCACCACACGGGATGCATAATATTCTCCTAAATATTATGCCTATGTTAAGAACAAATTGAATCTCATTAATCCAGCTTAGTAGGCGCGATGTCAAGACATCTTCTTCGACATGTTGTTCCAGTTGTTGAAAAAGTTCAACACGACATGTTCTGACATTGTAATAGGACTTCTTGTTGTACCTATTTTTCTTATCGTATTCTACATTATATTATTGCTTCTATCATTTTTTTTACAAAAATTAAGCCAATCCTAAAACAAGAGAACTAACAATCTCCCCCTTTGGCAAATTTTGGCTAAAATAAATAATCTAAAAACAATTGCAATCTAGGAGATTACAGCAATACAGAAATATAACCCTCAGCATTAGTGTTCAGAAGCTACTGCACACAAGAATAGATGTTCAGTTGAAAATAATGTCTCAACATCTTGTTCGACATCTTGTTCGACATCTTCTTTGAAGCATTCTGAAGAACTCAATTGCATGAGCACCAACGAACATCAGCTTCAGGATAAAAGGAAGGAAAGTCCTGAAGTTTGGTTGATGCACGCGAGGAAGAAGATAACAGAAGACAACTAGTACTCTCCCACAATGCAGGAACATCTTATAAACATAAAAGACCAATGGTGGAATAAGAGAACTCTCAATAACTCCTTAATCCCTGATTTCAAACTAAAAAATCAATAATTAAACACATCCAAAAACCAATTACAACATCCAATTTTCCTACAAGCTAAGTATTTAGGGTTACCTCTCCTGTCGTGAGTGGTTGTAATTTGTTAATCCCTCTCCGTCTCCTTCTTCTAATATCCTCTTATTTCTTTTTTTAGTTAGTAGGTACCAAGGCTTGGGGATAAGCTCTGAAGAACTTAGAGTTTCAGTCATGAAACCTAAGTCTCCAAACAATGAAGAGTTTAAGTAATGTGTTAGAGATTAGCAGTGGCGGTCAAGTATTATCCAGGGGTTTTTTCGTGTGCATGTACTTGAATCAAAGGCTTTGGGGAATCAGGGTTCTCCAACTTTCTCTCCAAGTTCTCCTTCGAATTTTTTAAACCCTATGAACCCTAATCAACCCTTAGAATATTAGATTCAAACCCTTAAAACCTTAGTCATTTAGGAAGAACCCTAACCCTAGTTTAAAAACCCTAAACTTAACAAGAGTCCTAAACCTAAAATTAACCCTAAATCTAACCCTAAGCCTCAAATCAGAAACCCTAATCCCCAATTTCAAACTAAAAATCAACAATTAAACACATTCAAAAACCAATTACAACATCCAATTATCCTACAAGCTAAGTATTTAGGGTTACCTCTCCTACTGTGAAACTGGTTGTAATTTGTTAATCCCTCTTTGTATCCTTCTTCTAATCTCCTCTTCTTTCTTTTTTGTGTTCACAGGTACCATGGCTTGGGGCTAAGCTCTGAAGAACTTAGAGTTTCAGTCATGAAACCTAAGTCTCAAAATGATGAAGAGCTTAATTAATGTGTTAGGGATTAGCAGCGATGATCAAGAATTCTCCAGGGTTTTTTTCGTGTGCAGGTACTTGGATCGAAGGCTTCGGGGAATCAGGGTTCTCCAACTTTCTCTCCAAGTTCTCCTTCAAATTTTTTGGTCCCTTGTTAGGGTTAATTCCTTAGGTATTTATAGATTTTTAGAAATAGTTGAATTAGGAAATATGTTAGTGTTGATTTACAGTTACAAACTAGATTGATTGTAGATTGTAATTGCTTTGTATATTAGTAAGATCTAATTTGAGATTAGAGATTAGATTTGATTGTAATTGGATATTAGGAAGATTTGATTTGAGATTCAAGGTTTCTGTAATTCATGTACTTGGTCTGATTTGTATAAAGATTCATAATAAAAAATGATTTCCAATCTTCTGATTTGATTTGGTTCAGTAATCTGGATTTGGGATTTTGAGTTTGCTTAGAGAACAAGAACAAGTTAGGGCACAGTTGGAAAAGGGTTTGAAAACCCTAAAGTTGACTAAGTCAACATAAAATATATGAAGAATAGATAAATAATGAATAGCACCAATGAAATGAATGATAAAAACAAATACGTGGACCACTGATTAAAACCAATAATTTATATGTATATATATATATATATATATATATATATATATATATATATATATATATATATATATATATATATATATATATATATATATATATATATATATATATATATATAACAAAACAATAATACTATAAATGTAACAAAAAAAAGTAAAACGTAAGTTAACCAACCATTTTGTTGACTCCGGTCTACTTAGAAGTAAATAGCATAACATAATCTCCTCAGCGATTTTACATGGGCCTCTAAAGACCTTAATGGGCCAAGTGTAGCAAAGATAAACCCCTTTTGATAAACTAATAAATAGACACCCTTCCCCCAAAATTAGACTCTATTATACAAAAACAAACTACTAATGCTATATAAATATTAAATATATTAAACACCAAAAATAAAAAATGATAAAAAGAAAAATGATTTGACTCCTAATATCAATAGGGAAAATTTGAGGTATGATATTATTCACCAAAACTGAAATATATGTTGTTTGCAGACACTCCTCAATTCAGCCTCTCCATTTGTTGCAAAAGCCCATCCTCTCCATCATGTAATCTGAGTATTTTCAGTCCACTGAATCGAAAGCCTTCTCAAAGTCCACTTTGTAGAAAAGGGCTTCTTGTTTCCTCCTATTCGCATCATCGACAACCTCGTTTGTGATTAGCAAGCAATCAACTATTGATCTTCCTTCTATGAAAGCGAATTGGTTATCAATGATCACCTTATTAACCACACCCTTCAACCTGTTTGCAAGAATTTTGGCAAACACTTTATACATACTCCAAATTAGAGAGATGGGTCAGAAATCTTTTAGATTCACCGGGTTTTCCACTTTCAGAATTAACAAAATGAAGGAATTGTTTGCTCCCTTAACCAACAATCCGTTAGAATGAAACTATGCAATAAATCTAATGAAATCAACCTTAATCACATTCCAGAATTCTTTTATGAATCTAAAATTTATCCCATCCGGTCCTGGGCTCTTCATAGTTTCACAATCCCAAACTGTTATTCTAATCTCATCCTATGAAAACTCCTTTATGAGGATTAAATTGTCGTAATATCCAATCCTTTTGAAGTCAAAATCTCTAAGAACGGGTTTGTTCTCCTTATGGTCACAAAAAGCTTCAGAGAAATACCTAAACACTGCATTTTTAGTATCGCAAAATTCAGTCAGTTTTGAGCCTTGAGATTCAATATATATAATCTCGTTGCTTTTCCTTCTACTTGCCATGCAATGATGAAAATATCTAGAATTAGCATCTCCTTCCTTTAGCCACCTGTTGTACCCCAAAATTTGCCCTCTCATTTTATCAAGATTCTCCTCACAGGACTTCTTGGACTCAAGACCAGATTAGGGTTTGCTCAGCTCAAGACTTCTCCTTGCACTAATAACCTGAAATTAGGGTTTGAATTTGCATAGAGATTTTTGGACTTCCAATGCCTCATGTGACTTTCATACTTCATATTGGACCCTAAGATTGCTCATACCAAGTTTCAAGCTTTGAATCACTTTTTTGCCCAGTCAATTGGACATTTGACCTAAAAATCAGTTGTATTGGAGAAAAAGTCAACCATAGCCAATTTACAGTAAAACCTCCTAATTTTTTATCCACATCAACATTATATACTCATATGCACCATTTGATCAAGTTTGGACCACAACTCCTCAAGAAATTTGATCAAATCATCAAAAGGGCAAAATGGTCAAAATTAGGGTTTTGACTGAGAAAGGGCAATTTCTGATTTTTAACCTAGCCAATGAATAATTGGGTTCAAACATGATTTCAAGGACTCAATGGCATCATCTTGACCTAATCACAAGGTTCAAAAGACCTCAAATGCATTGGATTGACAGATGAATTTTCCAGTCAACTGATCAAAAATCAACTGTACACTGAAAAGTCAAACTTTGACTTTTTGGTCAAAATCAAGTGCCAAGGGTCATATTTCATCAAGATGTGTCAAAACATGAAACTTTTTCACCAAGAAACCTAATTTTGAAAATTAGGGTTTTAGTTTGAAATTTTTCATAACTTAGAATTTTTCTAAGTTATGGAAATTTCTTATTTTTTCCCAACTTTCCACAACTTTTTCACCATGATGCAATTGGATTCAAATAAAACTTCCAACAAGAAAGTTGTAGTACTCCATGAAATATACAATTTTTATTCACAAAGTTTTCCCAAAAGATGCTTGGATCTCAAGTTATGATTTTGTGAATAGGGATCCATAAACTTTGTAACTTAGTGAAATTTTGCCCTAGTTTAGGCAGATTTTTACCTAACTTCATGGAAACTTTTCACCTATCTCCAAGAGGAATCTCAAAATTCATTTCAAATATGGATTGTAGAGCATGTTACAAGCTTTCCAAAATGTCCAAGAACTCTCCAAAATCATTTATGGTTAGCGAGAATCGAAGAAATGAAAATGGCAATTTATCACTTTTGTGCAAGGCATTTTTACAATGTTACAAGTTGCAAATCAGTTTCAAACATGCTTGTACTTGGTTTTACAGGTTCTAATCCCTTCTACACTCAAAAATTAAATGCAAACACATTTGATAATGGTCTTGTTTTGATCTTTGAAGCATTGCACAAAGAATTAGTCCATTTATGGGATAAAGTGTACAATACCATTTTCATAAAGCATGCTTTTTGCAATTTTGTAATTCTTGAGTCATGGACCTAATCTTTTGATGCAAACAATATCCACCAACATCAGAAAAAGTTTACCAACTCTATGCAGTCCATAAGCTAGCATGTACAGGCCTTTGGCTTTGTCACTTCACCTTTTCTTCAAAAGCAAGCAAACTTGCAAAAGTCAAGTAAGTTTGTGTATCTGATGAAACCAAGACTTTGTATCATTTCAAACGACCTCAGAACATTGTAAAAAGCCTAAGACACGAATTCATAACTTCTCAAACACCCTAAAACACAAAAAACACCATTTCTGCCTAAAACATGGCAGCCTCTACAAAATCAAAGCCATTTCCATATTGCCTCGTGTGTTTTGCTTTGAACCACTTCAAATACATTCCATAACTTCTACCTAAACTATCCAGGCCTTTGTCTAGCAACTGTAACCACTGTTCCAAGCTTCACCATTTTCATTTTCTGAGTTTGCAGGTTGACTTCTACCAAGAGTTTCAAGCAACTTCAAGGCAAGTTGAGCATTGGAGAAGCTTGAGGGAACTTCAAGCAAGCTCACAAGAACTTCAGGCCTCACTCAAAGTTCCCACATTGCCATATCCAAACTCAACTGAACAAGGTATTTGTCAAGTTTCTATCTCTCTATTTAGGCATCCTTAGGCTTAGGTTTGTGAAGCAAAGATGTAGTCTTTAACATGCTTGAACTGTACATATGCGTAGATTCCATTTATATTAACTGAGCTAAGAGTATTTGGATGATGAACATGCTGAAAAAACTAGGTCAGAAATTAGGGCCATTAAAATTCTCCTTGGTATTTGAGAGTTAGGTCATGTTCTTTATATCACTAGAATCATGAGATCATGAGCTACATTTTTCATGTTATAAGTTTTTGATTTTATGCAAAGAATAGCAAGAACAGGATTTGAAGCAGGGCGCGTGCATTTTTTTCCTGGAGGTCAGGGATGAAGTTGGCTGGGCCTGGCGCTTTGGGCTTCCTACTCTTCACACCCCCTTTTACTTTTGCACCCCATTGATCATTTTCTTTTATTTTTTATATTTTCTTGTATAATTTATATTTTCTGACTTTATTTTTTTTTTAACATTAAAAAATCACAAAAAATATTTTCTTTATTTTTTGCATTTTATCATTTTTTTTATTTGGCATAAAAATAGTTTATTAGGTTTAATAGAATTTATTTTCTTAAATAAACTTGTAAATAATATAAAAATATCATGCATTTTTATTTTTATTATTTATACACTTAAAATAATAATTTAAATACATATTTCAATTTTTTAACATTTTTTGTACATATTATTATTATTTTTCTTGAACAAAAATGAATAATATAGAATATATTTTCTCTTAAACAAAAATTAGGGTTTTCACCCCTTTCAAAAATAATCATTTTATTTTTCTTATTTCTAAGACTTAAATAATTTATTTTTCACATACATAAAATAAATACAAAAACATGTTGCATATTTACATATTATTGCATGTTCAAATAATTGTTCATTTATTTATTTGTACAATAAATTCAATTAGGTTGTAATAGTAAATTAGGGTTTTATTTTGTGTAAATATCCCCCATTCAAAATTGTATCCCCCTTCCCATAATATTGTTGTAATAGTCTAGATTTACTTTACGCATTTTATTGCTTTCATATACCATGATAGTAAATTAGGGGTTTGTATGCAAAGACAAAGTCAAAACAAATAGCATGACCTAAATACAAGACAAAAATGCATGAAAAATGACAACACATTGCACACAACACCTCTAGGGTTCCATCCACTTTGTTGCCTTAAAAAATGGCCATGGTATGCATGCTAGGTATCTTGGCAAAACAAAACAAAACGAAAGATCATAGTCCCTCGATGACGCTATCTTGGTCCCTAAAACTTGCTAAGATACTTGGCACTATTGTTATCTTGATCATACGATGACCAACGCCCGTCCCGTTTAACATCCAAAGATAGGATTGTTTACCAAATGCGATGGTAAAACAACAATGTCAAAGGAATAAAAATGTGTAGGAAAGACTTTTGAGTAGGTAGATAAGTTTCTAGTTACTTGATCAAATTTGCAAACAATCCTTGCTATTTTCAAACAAACACACACAATTTCAAAACATTTCCAAACAACTTTCAAACATTGAAACATTTTTCAAAAGACAAACATCTTGTATACATTCTTACAAACAAGAATCATTACAAAGATTGCCCTAACAAAGGCCTCTTCTCAAAATACTTTCAAAACCACACAAAGCACTCTTTCAAACAATTGAAAAGCAAAAGCAAGTGATCTAAACAAGTAACTAAGAGCCCATGGAAAACCATGGATGAAAAGGGTGCTAGCACCTTCCCTTTTCATAATCTACCCTCCGAACTCAAAAACAATCTTAAAGGTCTTTCCTGTTCTTTTTTACCTTTCCTTTTGGATAAAATAAAAGTCGGTGGCGACTCTTGCTAAACCGAAACATTTGCAAACATAAACGTAAAACCTCAAGTCAGTTCTCCCACCGTATCACAGAACTGGCGACTCTGCTGGGGAATATTGAAAATTCTAAAAGTGGGGTTACCTTAGGGTTTTAGATCACCTTTACATGCTTATCTTACTTGACTTGTTTGCTTTACACTTTGGTTCTATTGTTTGGGTTTGAATCCTCTACCCGGATTTGGGAAACATTCATAGGTAAATAGCAATACATTGTGGAAACTGTGCGGGGTATACCGACATGGTCTAAGCAATAGCTATATTAGTGCGACATATTTGTGGGTACCAGTAGCCTTTGAGTCAATCAAAGAGAATACGGGGCCGCTGAGTGATGTCATGAAGCACTAATGGACTTTTAGAACCTTTACTTGACCAACTTGGCCTTTTAGGATGTAGTGAGATGACCGGCTTTGATGCAGTCCGAAGTTGGTAGATACTCGATACTACACTCATTGAGGGTTGTTTTCTTGGAATATTTAGGTTGCCAGTAAAGTGGCTAAACTGAAACAATGAGCACAGAAAACAATCCAGTGATATTGAGCTCCTTAGAACCCGGTTACTATTTCTAGGACAGGTTGAACCAACTAAACTTCAAGAGGGTACTTACCTATGAAACCCCATGCAAGCCTAAACTAGGAACTTGTGTGATTTGCTTGTACATATATACTTGTGCATAACGTCATGGACATCATGAAGCATCATATGCATCCACTGACCATTTTAAGGATTTTGGATTTTCATCTTTGTTTCTGTTTTGTAGGTTATGGATTCACTTCGCAGGAAAACAATCTAAGTCAACCTTGTAAGAATTTCTCCACAACTCAAGGAGATAGCTTTAAGGATTCCTGAGAATTCTCACTTCACCGAGAGGCATGGTCGTCTACTCAACTTAGTCACTGCCAACACTGAGGAGGATATGCTGAAAGTTCTCTTCCAGTTCTTTGACCCTTTGCATCATTGCTTCACATTTCCTGACTACCAACTTGTGCCCACTTTGGAGGAATTTTCTCAACTCTTAAGAATTTGTATTCTCAATCAAATACCTTTCAACGGTACGGAAAGAGATCCAAATCCAGAAGAGATTGCTCAAGCCTTACACTTGCACTCATCTGATGTCACAAGACATTGGGAAACTAGAAGTGGTGTCAAAGGCTTCTTGTCAAAGTTTCTGTTTGAGAAGGCCCAAAGCTGCTGGAATTATTTGGACTTACAAGCTTTTGAGGAGATTATAGCTCTTCTCATCTATGGGATGGTCTTGCTCCCTAACCCTGACCAACTTATAGATGTGAGTGCTGTCAAAATCTTCATGGCTCGCAACCCGGTGCCTACATTGCTTAGGGATATTCTCCACTCTTTTCACACTCGAACAATGAGGAAAAGAGGTGTTCTCATGTGTTGCACTCCTCTATTGGCAAGATGGTTTATTTCTCATCTTCCCCAATCAGTTTTGAAGAATGAGCAAGGTTTGTGGTGGTCATAACGATTGATGACTCTTACACATTCAGATATTCATTGGTGTTCTCGATCAAAAGAGAATGTTATTATCATTGACCGTTATGGGGAATTTCCTAATGTCCCTCTAATTGGCATTAGGGGAGGCATCACCTACAACCCCTGCTTGGCTCTGAGACAGTTTGGGTATGCTCGAAGGGATGTCCCACATGACATGCTGATTCCAGACTTGGTTTTTGACTTCGACAACGACGATCAAGGACTTCAACAAAGGTTTATCCGAGCTTGGAGGATGCCAAACAAGGTAGACAGTAAGACCTTGGGACACAAGAATTCCATCCCTCTTGAGCCTTACCTCAAGTGGGTACGAACCCGCTCCCAAAGTCTTATGATGCCTTACCCCTACATTTGTCCTGTGATTATAGAGCCTGTTATGGAAGGAGAGGTTCCATACACCCTCCTACATCCTGACATGCCAACATCACTCGAAGATTTGCAAAGGAGTTGGATACAACTCAAGGGAGAACGCAATACTTTCGAAGCCCAATTCTATGCCAGCGAGAAAAAGGTTTTGGAACTCACTCGTCAACTTCACGAAGAGCATACTCTCAACACCTACATTGCACCAAAGAGGATGCACAACGTCTTTTTACCTTAGAAATTTGTATTATTTTTCCCATGGGGAATTGATGTACTAACAATTCTATCTTATTAATATGACGTGTGTTTCTTTTTTGTTTAAAACAAATTTGAATTTCTGAATCCTTGAATGCATTACATGAATACATATCATTCATCATATGCATAAACATGTCTTCACACCAAGTTTCCTCATCTCTCTGCTATTTATTTCAGCAAGATGGATATTGAACAAACGGTCAAAGACTTGAAAGCTCAGAATTCACAATTTCAACAGCTACTCTTGACCTTGGCTAAGGGGCAGGAGGAGCTCAAGACTCTACTAGAGAAGAAAAAAGAGAAAAAAGAAGAAGAAGAGAGCTGGTGTGGCTACCTTGGGCAGAAGATTTGAAGGCCAAGCCAGAAGGGTCCTAGATTTTCCATCAACCTCTGAGGAAGGAGAGAGAAAGGGTAAAGAGACTGTCGTGCCCTCAGATTCTGAAGCTGAAGAAGAGGAAGATGAGGACTACTCTGAACAACAATACCCTCCTGCAGATGACAAATACAAAAATCTGGAAGAGCGTCTAGCTGCCATGGAGATACAAAGAGTGCCTGGGCTGGACTTTGAAGAGTTAGGGTTGGTATCTGGAATTGTAATCCCTCCCAAGTTTAAAGTGCCTCTCTTTGCTAAGTACGGCGGTTTGTCTTGTCGTAAGATGCACCTACGATCTTATATCAGGAAAATTCAACCTTATTTTTCTGATAAAGACCTATGGGTCCACTTTTTCCAAGACAGTTTATCGGGGATGCAGTTGGATTGGTTCTACCAGTTAGAGAGGTCTGATGTGCATAATTGGGAAGATTTGGCGGCCGCCTTATACAAAAAGTATCAATACAATGCGGACTTAGCACCAACCCGTACTCAATTACAGAGTATGGGCGTGGTCTCAAATAAAGGTTTCAAAGAGTATGCCCAGAAATGGAGAGACTTGGCGAGACGAGTACAACCACCTCTATCTGAGAGGGATCTAGTAGACATGTTCTTGGGAACTCTGTCAGGGCCTTTCTTTAATCATCTAATTGGAAGTTCCTCTGTGGGGTTCACTGAGTTGATTCTAACTGGTGAGAGAGTTGAAGTCGGCATAAAAAGCGGCAAAATTCAAAAAGATGCATCTGCTTCCGTTGCCATCAAAAAGACTTTTCCAGCAAAGAAGGAAGTATCAACTGTCTACTCCAAAAAAGGTCAAGGAAGAGTTGAGCGCCGGCCAGCGGTGGGGGCCGTAATGATTCAGAAGTCTGCAGTTGATCAGCCCAGAAACAATCAACCCAGAACCAACCAAGCAAGGGTGGAAAGGCCTGTACAGAAATTCACCCGGATAAACATGACTCCTGCTCAGGTTCTACCCCATCTCTTGAAGTTAAACCTTGCCAGTCTGAAAGAAGCCCCAAAGAATCCGAATATTGCTTCTCCGTACTACCATTTGAACGCCAAGTGTGCTTATCATTCAGAGAGTCCAGGGCACGACACCAACCATTGTTGGGCCCTGAAGAATAAGATTCAGGATTTAAGAAACGCTAAAGAAGTTGAATTCGACGCCCCTGAAAAGCCAAATGTAATCTCTACTCCAATGCCAAAGCATGGCCACAATGCCCATGCTATTGAAGAGGATTTGTTTGTTGCTACTGTTGATGATTTAATAACTCCTCTACCGATAATCAAGTTGAATTTACTGAAGGCTGGGATTTTCCCAGGTTGTGAAGAAGATTGCTGCCTTTGTTCATCCTTACCAACCGACTGTCCATTGTTGAATTTAGGCATCCAACGCCTAATGGATAACCAAGAAATTCTTTTTGAAAATACTCTTGTTACACCGACTCCTGTCAGTGATGTTTCAATAATAACCATATCCTCCAATCTTTCCAAGGTCTCCAAAAGACCTGTTAAGATTACATCTGCTCCAAAGACCACACCTTTGAAGATAACCATGCTCGAGCCCGTCCCGTACAAGTCCGACAGATCAATACCGTGGAACTATGGTGGAGAAATCTACTACCACGGTATTAAACAAATTGAATCAACTGAAGAGAGTTCTGATGAAGAGACTTCTGTCATTGGAAACATTGCTGGAACGAGCAAAATCACCCGCAGTGGAAGAATTTTCTCTCCAGAGATTTCCCCTCCAAAGGAAATCTTTGGACCCTCAGCTGCTCCTAAGGTTACCCCTATACTGGTAAACATATCTGCGAGAACTCCAATTATTGAAGAAGTTGTAACTCCTGTGGTTGTCTCCTCTGATGTTGCTGTTGATAGAGGGAAAGGGATCCAAGAACAGCCCATCAGGACGAGGGCTCAGCCATTGGTCATCCCTGAAACCTCTCAAAAAGAAATGGAAGAAATTTTGAAAATAATCAAGAAAATCGATTATGATGTTGTGGAACAACTGGGGCAAACCCCCTCAAAGATCTCTATGTTGGCCTTGCTGCTTTGTTCAGAAGCTCATGCTAAAGCTTTGATCAGATTTTTGAAGACGGCCCATGTGCCACAGGAAACCTCCGCGGATCAATTCCAGGAATGTGTAGCTAGCTTAACAGCTGACAATGGTCTAGGATTCTCCGATGCTGATTTAACATCCAAAGGGAAAAAACATAATGACGTTTTGCATGTCTCGATGGAATGCAGAGGGACTACTCTAGCACACGTACTGGTAGACACTGGTTCATCGGTGAACTTCTTGCCAAAGAAAGCCTTGGATAGACTGGATTGTGAAGGTTTAACCTTGAAGCCCAGCAATATAATTGTTAGAGCCTTTGATGGTTCTAAAAGGATGGTCCACGGGGAGGTGGACATCCTGATTAAAGTGGGAACTGAAACCTTCAACTCCACATTCTATGTGATGGACATCCGTCCTTCCTATTCTTGCTTGTTGGGAAGACCCTGGATTCATAATGCTGGAGCCGTTACTTCTACTCTGCATCAAATGCTCAAGTACCCTGTCCAGGGGAAAATTATAATTGTTCATGGCGAAGAGGAATACATGATAAGCCATCTAAATTCTTTCCGCTATGTAGAATTGGATGGCGAATTCATCGAAACCCCTTTCCAGCATTTTGAAGAGGTAGCTCAGAAGATTGCGGCAACCAAGACAGTGTCTTCTGTACCCATGATTACCAGACCTCCGCCTCGGATGTCGTCTCTCAAAGATGCAAAGGTTGTGATTGAAGAAGGAGGAAGCACAATCTGGGGGCAGCTTCCAGACTTTCCTTATAAATCAGATAAATTCGACTTCGGGTTCACTTCTTCTGCTCAAAAGGTTGTACGCCGCGCCCGTGCTGGAGGGCCACCGGTGAAGATCACCCATCATGGAGTCAATGCTTTGGAGGATAGTGAAGAGGAGAGCATCCTGGAAGACTGGATTTTTCCAACTGTTGACGGAGGAATGTACAACTGGGAAGCAAAAGACTTTGTTCGGATTACTTTCATACCGCAGTAATTTATCTTTCAAACATTTCTGTTGGTTTGTAATAATTCTCAAACAATTCGTACACTTTAAAACTTGTGCCTTACCTGAGGCACATAGGTCCATTTGTAAGGGTTTGATTTTTCATCTTCATATGCCATTTTAATGAATCATGGACGTTTTCACATATAAACTTTTGTGTTCATTGTCTTTCTTTTTACATTTTATTTGTTTAAAGGTGGCTATCCCTTACACACATCCACACTCACAAATGCAGGTACCCTTCCATTTCGGATTCCATGGGTAAAAATCCTGCTATGGCCTTCAGTGACTCTGAAGATCTGGTCTACCATGCTGAATACGAAGGTGAGGAAGATTGTGAGGTGCCGGGAGAATTGGCTAGACTGTTACAACAAGAAGAAAGGGCTATTCTACCTCATGAGGAGTTGTTAGAGACAATCAACTTGGGTACTGACGAAGACAGAAAAGAAGTCAGAGTGGGTGCCAACCTAGAGCCAAGTGTCAAAGAGCGCCTAATTCAGCTGTTACATGAATATGTTGAGATCTGCGCCTGGTCATACGAAGACATGTCGGGACTCGATACAGACATTGTGGTACACCGTCTACCCACAAGAGAAGACTGTCCACCAGTTAAACAAAAAGTCCACCGGATGAGGCCCGACATGTCAGAAAAGATCAAAGCAGAAGTTATGAAGCAGTTCAATGTTGGATTTCTTGTTGTTACTTCCTATCCACAATGGGTTGCTAACATTGTGCCCGTGCCTAAGAAGGAAGGCAAAGTGAGAATGTGCATGGATTACAGAGACTTAAACAGGGCCAACCCTAAAGATGACTTTCCACTTCCGCACATTGACATCCTGGTTGACAACACAACTCAGCACAAGGTATTTTCTTTCATGGACGGATTTTCAGGTTACAACCAGATCAAAATGGCACCTGAGGATATGGAGAAAACTACTTTTGTTACACAGTGGGGTACGTTCTGCTACAAAGTGATGCCATTTGGACTGAAGAATGTCGGGGCAACCTATCAACGCGCCATGGTAGCTTTGTTTCATGATATGATACATCATAAGATAGAGGTCTATATAGATGGCATGATAGCCCGATCACAAACTGAAGAAGAACACCTCGACCATCTACAAAAGCTGTTTGTCAGGTTGAAGGAGTACAAGCTCAGACTGAACCCTAACAAGTGCCCTTTCAGAGTCCGGTCCAGTAAACTCTTGGGTTTCATTGTCAGCAACAAGGGGATCAAGGTTGATCCTGCCAAATTCAAAGCTATACAAGAAATGCCCGCTCCTTGCACTTAGAAGGAGATCATAGGTTTCTTGGGACGCCTAAACTACATTGCTAGGTTCATTTCTCACCTAACATCTACCTGTGAGCCAATCTTCAAGATGTTGAAGAAAGATCAGGTAGTTAAATGGAATGATGACTGTCAAGTTGCTTTCGATAAAATCAAGGAGTATTTGCTAGAACCTCCTATCTTGATGCCACCCGTCGAAGGAAGACCGTTAATCATGTATCTGACTGTCTTGGAGAATTCAATGGGGTGCGTACTGGGCCAACATGACGAGTCTGGCCGAAAAGAGCATGCCATTTATTACCTTAGCAAAAAGTTTACCGACTGTGAAACAAGATATTCACTGCTCGAGAAAACTTGTTGCGCTTTGGTATGGGCTGCTCGCCGGTTAAGGCAGTATATGTTGACTCATACCACTTTGCTGATATCTAAGATGGATTTGATAAAGTACATCTTCGAGAAGCCTGCTTTGTCTGGAAGGATAGCTAGATGGCAGATCATCCTAACGGAATACGATATACAGTACACGACCCAAAAAGCTATAAAGGGGAGTGTGCTAGCTGACCATCTGGCTCATCAAGCTGTCAAAGATTACCAATCCATGAGGTTCGACTTCCCTGACGAGGATATCATGACATTGGACAACATTGAAGAGAACAAACCATATGACGGACCTGAACAAGGATCCCGATGGACCCTGTACTTTGATGGGGCCTCTAATGCACTTGGCAACGGTATCGACGCGGTACTCATCTCCCCAGAAGGTTGCCATACACCTTTCACTGCCCGGCTTTGCTTTAACTGCACCAACAACATGGCCGAGTATGAAGCTTGTATCTTTGGTCTCAAGGCTGCAATAGACTTGGGAATCAAATCTTTGGTTGTGTTTGGAGACTCAGCTTTGGTCATCAGTCAGATCAAAGGAGAGTGGGACACTAAGCATCCCAATCTCATCCCTTACAAAGAACATGTCTTGACATTGTTATCACATTTTGAGCAGATTACCTTCGAGCACTTCACGCGAGAAGAAAATCAGCTAGCAAATGCTCTAGCTACAATGTCATCCATGTTTAAACTTAACTGGGAAAATGAGGCTCCCCAAATCACCATTGAACGGATGGACGAACCTTCACATTGTCACGAGATTAATACTGAAGAAGTAGTGGACCGACCTTGGTTTCACGAAGTCAAAAGGTATCTCGAGGCTCAAGAATACCCAGAAGGAGCTTCAGTCAATGACAAAAAGTTCTTGAGGAGATTCTCTGCCAAGTTCTTCCTGGGCAATGGTATCCTGTATAAGCGTAATCATGATTGCATTCTGCTCCGTTGTGTGGACAAGATTGAAGCTGAGCAGATCATGGATGAACTGCACAATGGTACCTTTGGCACTCACTCTAGCGGGCATACAATGGCTAAGAAGATCCTACGGGCAGGCTATTACTGGTCTACCATGGAAGCTGATTGCTATCAACATTCCAGGACTTGTCACAAATGTCAAATCTATGCGGACAAGGTACATATACCTCCAGTTCCTCTCAATGTCTTAACATCTCCTTGGTCGTTCGCTATGTGGGGGATTGACATGATTGGGGAGATCAAGCCTACAACATCCAATGGACACCATTTCATTCTGGTGGCCATTGACTACTTCACCAAGTGGGTTGAAGCAGCTTGCTTCACATCCGTCACAAAGAATGTTGTTGCCCGCTTCATCAAGCAGGACCTCATTTGCCGGTACGGTATCCCCTAAAGGATCATCACTGACAATGGTACAAACCTTAACAACACTATGATCACCGCCTTGTGCGAGCAGTTCCAGATTCAACATCACAATTCATCTCCCTATCGGCCAAAGATGAAAGGTGATGTCGAAGCTGCGAACAAAAATATTAAGAAGATCATACAGAAGATGACAGTCACCTACAAGGACTGGCATGAAATGTTACCGTTTGCTCTCCACGGGTACCGTACCACGGCGCATACATCAACTGGGGCAACACCCTACTCTTTGGTTTATGGCATGGAGGCTGTTTTTCCTATCGAGGTTCAGATTCCCTCCTTGAGAGTCATGAAAGATGTTGGTTTGAGTGAAGACGATTGGATCCAAACCTGACTTGATCAATTGAACTTAATTGATGAGAAGAGACTTACTGCTGTTTGTCATGGTCAGACGTATCAAAAACAGATGATCAAGGCTTTCAACAAGAAAGTCAGACGACAAGTATATCAAGTTGGAGATCTTGTGATCAAGCGCATCATCTTGCCACAAAGTGATCCCAGGGGCAAATGGACTCCTACCTACGAAGGACCATTTGTGATCAAAAATATCTTTTCTGGTGGGGAAATAATCTTAACCACCATGGACGGTGATGACCTGCCGCACCCTGCGAACGCAGACATAGTCAAAAGATACTACACATAAATGACCCGCTAGGTTGACGCACCTAGGAAAAAAAAGGGCATCCCGGTGAATCGAAAACCCGAAAGGGAGGTTCAGGAAAAAGTTAGGGATAAATAAAAAAATTTGTACACCTGGCAAGTTGAAAACCCGAAAGGGCGACTTGGGCAAAAAAGGGTTTCCCGGTGGATCAAAAACCCGAAAGGGCGGTCCAGGAAAATGTTAGGGAATTAAAGCGTATGACTATGTCTCTTCAGATCACTTTAAGGACAATCTCTTCACAGACAAGCTCCGGGTTTCTGATTAACTCAATCATCTTCGGACGAAGCAACGAATGGACAAGATATCCAGCGTTACAAAGGCTATAGCAGAATGGGAACCCCATGGAATTTTTACACATAGCCATCTTTCTTTGTATAAATTTTTCTCATTTTTATGACAACTTTCTCTTACTAGGATGTCTGTCTCCTTTGTACAAAATACTTACACAAAGTTAATACAAAGATACTTCAAAGTGCAGAAAACTATTTGTCTTTTCCTTTTTACACTTGTGTTTTATTTGAAAACGTCCAATGATTTATTAATGAGCATATGCATTTGAATATGATCACTGTTTACAAATAAACCATTTGGAAAAGATTAATGACTGACAAGTTGAAAGTATAGGAAAACGTCTTTAGGCTATTCCAGGGGCAATCCCTACAATACATCATCTAGATCCCTAACGGAGCTAAATTTCAAAATCCCCATTATAGTTAAAATTTCAAACTCCCAATCCCCAGTGGAGTCAAAACTTTGAACTGCAGATCCTCAGCAGAGATAAAAATTTCTTCCTCAGCGGAGCTAAAACTTCAACCTTTAAACCCCAGTGGAAATCCTCCAGTTTCCTCAAATTCCCCTGCGAGTTATCTTAAAACCTGATAATTCCCCAGCAAGTTTCTTTGAAGCCTGACAGCTAACCAGACGATAACTTCAGATAATTCCCCAGTAGATTGGCATACAACCCAAACTCCTGATCTCCCCAGCAGGATAACTATTCCCACAAAGTCTTCATCATTCCCCGGTGAAGTCGCCAAAGTTTTCATTACTCCTCAACAGAATGAAGATTCTCATTCTTAGTTCCCCGCAGAAACCATCATAGTTTTCCCTATTCCCCAGCCGAGTAAGGATTCCCATTGTGTAATCCCCAGCCATAGTCATCAAAGTTCTCGGGATTCCCCAAGAAGGTTTCTCAAGCAACACTTGGCATTATTCTCACAACTGAATGTTTATCATCCTCCAACTTCAAAGACAGGAAGGATCCCTATATCCCCAGAGAAGTCAGGATTTTTCTTAATCCCCAGTAGTCAAAGGATTTCTCATCCTCAGCAATCAAGGATTTATCTTCCCCGGCAGCAGTCAAAGGATTTCTCATCCTCAGCAATCAAGGATTTATCTTCCCCGACAACAATCAAGGGTTTTGTTATCCCCAGTTGTCAAGGATTTATTTTCCTCGGCAATATAGTGAATCAGCTTACATGCGCATACATTACACTCATATATCATAAATATTGATAAAACACATTTTATTGCATCATACATTTCATGCAACATAACTTGGTGTTTCAGCTAACATTTTACCCTTTTCAGGATAAGATTAACAGCTATCTTTAACAAATATTCAAAGATTTCAGATACAGTACGGATACACTCCAGACACGAAAGTCATTCTGTTACTCATTCAGATCTCTTATTCAAAGATACAGTATGAATACACTCCAGACACGAAAGTCATTTTGTTACTCATTCAGATCTCTTATTCAGATATAGTACGGATACACTCCAGACACGGAAGTTATTCTGTTACTCATTCAGATCTCTTATTCAAAGATACAGTACGGATACACTCCAGACACGTAAGTCATTCTATTACTCATTCTGAATTCAAGGTCAAGATACAATTCAGATACGCTCCAGAAACAGAAGCCATTCTGATACTCATTCAGACTTAAACATTCAGATTCTAGTCCAGATACGCCCTAGACGTGGTTGTCATTCTGTCACTTATTCTGACTTTTTCCCCAGCCCAGAGACGCTCCAGACACGGATGCCATTATGTCGCTTATTCAAATATCAGATTCAGATACAATACAGATATACTCCAAACACGGAAGTCATTCTGTTATTCATTCAGATTCAAGTATAGTTACAGCTCGGATACACTCTAGACACGGACGCCATTCCATTGCTCATACAGATTCAGTTTAGATATGTTCCAGACACGGATACCATTCTGATACTTATTCTTCTAATTTGCAACAGGAAATTCAATAAACATTCTTGGATGACATCTACAAGCCCATCTCCGAAAAGATTCTGTCATATCTCCAAATGGAATCTTTAAGCCCATTCCCTCAACTACAATTTGACGAGTGCAAATTTACGGGCACTCTAGTGTCCAATCATCTTTTACCTTCGAGTCACGAATGACAAACTCGCCAATCTAACTCTTCAGGTTCAAGAATATTGAACAGGGGCAGCTGTTGTACCCAAAAATTTTCCCTCTCATTTTATCAAGATTCTCCTCACAGGACTTCTTGGACTCAAGACCAGATTAGGGTTTGCTCAGCTCAAGACTTCTCCTTGCACTGATAACCTGAAATTAGGGTTTGAATTTGCATAGGTATTTTTGGACTTCCAATGCCTCATGTGACTTTCATACTTCGTATTGGACTCCTAAGATTGCTCATACCAAGTTTCAAGCTTTGAATCACTTTTTTGCCCAGTCAATTGGACAATTGACCTAAAAATCAACTATATTGGGGGAAAAGTCAACCATAGCCAATTTATAGTCAAACCTCCTAATTTTTGATCCACATCAACATTATAGACTCATATGTACCATTTGATCAAGTTTGGACCACAACTCCTCAAGAAATTTGATCAAATCATCAAAAGGGCAAAATGGTCAAAATTAGGGTTTTGACTGAGAAAGGGCAATTTCTGATTTTTAACCTAGCCAATGACTAATTGGGTTCAAACATGATTTCAAGGACTCAATGGCATCATCTTGACCTAATCACAAGGTTCAAAAGACCTCAAATGCATTGGATTGACAAATGAATTTTCCAGTCAACTGATCAAAAATCAAATGTACACTGAAAAGTCAAACTTTGACTTTTTGGTCAAAATCAAGTGTCAAGGGTCACATTTCATCAATATGTGTCAAAACATGAAACTTGTTCACCAAGAAACCTAATTTTTAAAATTAGGGTTTTAGTTTGAAATTTTTCATAACTTAGAATTTTTCTAAGTTATGGAAATTTCTTATTTTTCCCAATTTTCCAAAACTTTTTCACCATGATGCAATTGGATTCAAAGAAAACTTACAATATGAAAGTTGTAGTACTACATGAAATATACAACTTTGATTCACAAAGTTTTCCCAAAAGATGCTTGTATCTCAAGTTATGATTTTGTGAATAGGGGTCCATAAACTTTTTAACTTAGTGAAATTTTGCCCTAGTTTAGGCAGATTTTTTACCTAACTTCATGGAAACTTTTCACCTAGCTCCAAGAGGAATCTCAAAATTCATTTCAAAGATGGATTGTATATCATGTTACAAGCTTTCCAAAATGTCCAATAACTCTCCAAGATCATTTATGGTTAGGGATAATCGAAGAAATGAAAATGACAATTTATCACTTTTGTGCAAGGCATTTTTACAATGTTACAAGTTGCAAATCAGTTTCAAACATGCTTGTACTTGGTTTTACAGGTCCTAATCCCTTATACACTCAAAAATTAAATGCAAACACATTGGATAATGGTATTGTTCTGATCTTTGAAGCATTGCACAAAGAATTAATCCATTTATGGCATAAAGTGTACAATACCATTTTCATAAAGCATGTTTTTTGCAATTTTGTAATTCTTGAGCCATGGAACTAATCTTTTGATGCAAACAATATCCACCAACATCAGAAAAATTTTACCAACTCTATGCAGTCCATAAGCTAGCCTGTACAGGCCTTTGGCTTTGTCACTTCACCTTTTCTTCAAAAGCAAGCAAACTTGCAAAAGTCAAGTAAGCTTGTGTATCTGATAAAACCAAGAGTTTGTATCATTTCAAACGACCTTAGAACATTGTAACAAGCCTAAGACACGAATTCATAACTTCTCAAACACCCCAAAACCCAAAAATCACCATTTTTGCCCAAAACAGGGCAGCCTCTGTAAAATCAAAGCCATTTCCATATTGCCTCGTGCGTTTTGCTTTGAACCACTTCAAATACATTCCATAACTTCTACCTAAACTATCCAGGCCTTTATCTAGCAACTGTAACCACTATTTTAAGCTTCACCATTTTCATTTTCTGAGTTTGCAGGTTGACTTCTACCAAGAGTTTCAAGAAACTTTAAGGCAAGCTGAGCATTGGAGAAGCTTGAGGGAACTTCAAGCAAGCTCACAAGAACTTCAGGCCTCACTCAAAGTTCCCACATTGCCATATCCAAACTCAACTGGACAAGGTATTTGTCAAGTTTCTATCTCTTTATTAGGCATCCTTAGGCTTAGGTTTGTGAAGCAAAGATGTAGTCCTTAACATGCTTGAACTGTACATATGCGTAGATTCCATTTATATTAATTGAGCTAAGAGTATTTGGATGATGAACATGCTGACAAAACTAGGTCAAAAATTAGGGCCATTAAAATTATCCTTGGTCTTTGAGAGTTAGGTCATGTTCTTTATATCACTGGAATAGTGAGATCATGAGCTACATTTTTCATGTTATAAGTTTTTGATTTTATGCAAAGAATAGCAAGAACAGGATTTGAAGTAGGGCTCGCGCGTTTTTTTTGTCTGGAGGTCAGGGATGAAGCTGGCTGGGCCTGGCGCTTTGGGCTTCCTACTCTTCACACCTCCCTTTTACTTTTGCACCCCTCTGATCATTTTCTTTTATTTTTTATATTTTCTTGTATAATTTATATTTTCTGACTTTATTATTTTTTTTTTAACATTGAAAAATCACAAAAAATATTTTCTTTATTTTTTTGCATTTTATCATATTTTTTTTAATTTTATTTTTGGCATAAAAATAGTTTATTAAGTTTAATAGAATTTATTTTCTTAAATAAACTTGTAAATAATATAAAAATATCATGCATTTTTATTTTTATTATTTATACACTTCAAATAATATTTTCATACATATTTCAATTTTTTAACATTTTTTGTACATATTATTATTATTTTTCTTGAACAAAAATGAATAATATAGAATATATTTTCTCTTAAACAAAAATTAGGGTTTTCACCCGTTTCAAAAATAATCATTTTATTTTTCTTATTTCTAAGACTTAAATAATTTATTTTTCACATACATAAAATAAATACAAAGACATGTTGCATATTTACATATTATTGCATGTTCAAATAATTGTTCATTTATTTATTTGTACAATAAATTCAATTGGGTTGTAATAGTAAATTAGGGTTTTATTTTGTGCAAATATCCCCCATTCAAAATTGTATCCCCCTTCCCATAATATTGTTGTAATAGTCTAGATTTACTTTACACATTTTATTGCTTCCATATACCATGATAGTAAATTAGAGTTTTGTATGCAAAGACAGTCAAAACAAATAGCATGACCTAAATACAAGACAAAAATGCATGAAAAATGACAACACATTGCACACAACACCCCTAGGGTTCCATCCACTTTGTTGCCTTAAAAAATGGCCATGGTATGCATGCTAGGTATCTTGGTAAAACAAAACAAAATGAAATATCATTGTCCCTCGATGACGCTATCTTGGTTGCCTAAACAAAGATGATCTTGGTCCCTAAAACTTGTTAAGATACTTGGCACTATTGCTATCATGATCATACGATGACCCACGCCCGTCCCGTTTAACATCCAAAGATAGGGTTGTTTACCAAATGCGATGGTAAAACAACAATGTCAAAGGAATAAAAATGTGTAGGAAAGACTTTTGAGTAGGTAGAGAAGCTTCTAGTTACTTGATCAAATTTGCAAACAATCCTTGCTAATTTCAAACAAACACACACAATTTCAAAACATTTCCAAACAACTTTCAAACATTGAAACATTTTTCAAAAGACAAACATCATTGTATACATTCTTACAAACAAGAATCATTACTAAGATTGCCTAAACAAAGGCCTCTTCTCAAAATACTTTCAAAACCATACAAAGCACTATTTCAAACAATTGAAAAGCAAAAGCAAGTGATCTAAACAAGTAACTAAGAGCCCATGGAAAACCATGGATGAAAAGGGTGCTAGCACCTTCCCTTTTCATAATCTACCCTCTGAACTCAAAAACAATCTTAAAGGTCTTTCCTGTTCTTTTTTACCTTTCCTTTTGGATAAAATAAAAGTCGGTGGCGACTCTTGCTAAACCGAAACATTTGCGAACACAAACGCAAAACCTCAAGTCAGTTCTCCCACCGTATCACACCACCTAAGTCTGGATTTTTTCCACAACGTATTTGTCTTTAATGTTGACACTGAAAACAGATTAGAAGCATATTATTTCTTTTTGGTGATTTCAGTATCAGACAATGATGACTCTTCACCTTTTAAGTCCAAGTCGTTGAGTTTCTTCTTAGCTTCTTCAATTTTGCCATCTATGTTTTCCACATGCTTTTTTCTCCAGTCCTTAAGGAGGTTCTTGATCCTCTTGAGTTTCTCTTTAAGAACATACCCTCCCCATCCTTGAATATCCATAGACTTCCAAGAATCTTCCACAAACTCATGGTAGCCTTCGAGCTTGCTCCACTCGTTGCATAGCTTGCGTCTATTTTGGGCCGCGATTAATTGCTTTTTCACGGATATGATGGGGCAGTGATCAGAAAGACCTTTGTCCAAACATCATTGGGAGTGATTCGTTCATAGAGCAAGCAACCTCTCAGATAGAAGAAACCTACAATTCAACTCTTAGAAGACCCGTCCAGATTAGACCAGGTAAAATGTATCCCTTTTAGACGTAAGTCTACAAGATCCGTATCAGAAATGAAGCTCTCAAAGTCTATCATCTAGTCTCTTCTTTGAAAATTTCCTACCCCTTTCCTTTCAGACTCAGTTCTTATCGCATTAAAGTCTCCCATTATACACCATTTATGATCAAATTTTACGTTTATTGCTGAACAAAGCTAACTCCATAATGTTCTCTTTCCGCCTACATTACAGGGAGCATACGCATTGAAGATTATCAATTGAACTTCCTCCTGCCCCAAACCCCTTCCACCCAATGAAATGATCACCTCTCAGCTCTACTTCTTTCTTGAAAAAATTTGCATCCCATATTAATAACATACCACCTGATCTTCCCTTTGCAACGTTAAAACATAAGTCACAATTTTCTCTCCCCCACATATTTTCACACATCCTCCCTTCCACCTCCCTTAATTTTGTTTCTTGGATTCCTATAAAACCTGGGAAATTTTTCCGAATCACTTGCGACACTTCTTTCTTCTTCACCAATCCTCATAAACCTATGATATTATCACTTAAGTTATTCATGGCTTCACAAAACTCCTGAAGCTCCTATCTCGTTCTCCGAGATATCATCCTTTGCTTCTACCCTCACCTCTAGGACCCTTCTTCGAAGTCTGCTTGTCTCTGGCTGCATTCATATTCAGTTTTTTCATGATTCCTTTTTTGTTCCCCATAGACTAAATCCCCAACTCCTTTATGAACTTTCAAACCCATCTTAACATTGGAAATAATTTGTATTCATAAGATGTTGTTTCTCATAAGCAGTTGAGCTTCTGAGGTTGTTAGCCATAAGTTGTAAGCTTCTGAGACTGCTTAGTTAGAAGCAGTAGTTTGATATATTAAAAAGTTGTTGTTAGTCAGAAGCAGAAGCTTCTGAGGTTACATCCAGAAACATGTTCAGCTCAGCTTTTGGGTTCTGAGTTTGTTAGCGTAGTTGTTAAGTTTAGTATTTCCTAATTTGTATCTTTTAACTTGGTCATTAAGTTTACCTTTTAAGGCCTACATGGCAATTTAATTTATATATAAATAGACTAGTAGTAGCAATTATTTGTATCATTCCTTTTGTAAGCTTTATAGCCGTCATTGCAGTAAATATATTCTCTCTTACCTTTCCTTCATTTATTAACCTTGTGAACTAATAATTGGTATCTAGAGCTCCAGTTAGATTCACGGGAAACACGAGTGAAACGGCGAGGTGTTGTGTGATTGATTTTGGTTCTTGAATTCGTGTTGAATCTTGAACAAAATCTGAAAAGAATCACATTTTCTGATTCTATAGGATTGGGAAACACTGTGTTTGTGAGATTTGAGTTTTCTATACAAGATTGAAGATGAACGAAAACGGAAATATGAGTACCAACCTTCCAGTGTTCGAAGGCAAGAATTGGAATCGTTGGATGATTCAGATGCATGTGTTGTTCGATGCTCAAGATGTTCTTGAGCTTATTACTGAAGGTTATGTTCCAATTGTAGAAAACGCAATGAAAGAGCAGAGAAACACACAGAGAGACAAGAGGAAGAAAGATTATGAGGCGTTGTTCTACATCCATCAGTGTTTGGATGTGAACGTGTTTGAGAAGATTGCAAATTCGATGACATCAAAGGGCGTGTGAGATATACTGGTCAGATGTTACGCTGGTGATGCATCAATGAAGAAGGTGAAACTTCAGTCCCTAAGAAAGCAATATGAGAATATCAACATGAAGGACAGCGAGAAGGTTTCTGAGTACATCTCTAGAGTGATTTTGATCACTAATAAGATGAAGGCTTGTGGAGAAACCCTTTCTGAACAAGTAATCATTGAGAAGATATTGAGATTGCTTACTCCTCAATTTGATTACATTGTTGTAGAAATTAAACATTCTAAAGATATGGACACCATGAGAATAGAAGAGCTGCAAAACAGTCTAGATGCACAAGAGTTGCGTCTGACTGAATGAACTTCTGAGGGGGGAGTTGAACAGGCTCTGAAGGCTTCTTTTGTCAAGAAAGACCATAAGAAGAAGAGACATGTTGGTAGTTCCCATAAGTCATAAGTCTTTTATTCTGATGAAAAGAAACATTAGAAGGGAAAGGATAAGTATGACAAGAGAATGGTTCAAGTTACTGTTGTAACAGGTTTAGCCACTTTGCTAAAGATTATTGGTCAAACAAAGAAGAAGTAAAAATAGTCAGAGGAGATTTTGATGATGAACCTATGCTATTAATGGCTTATAAATCTGATGAGGAACCTCTGAAATTGTCATTTTCTGATTTTGAAGGAGAAGAATATGACTTTGAATATTCTGACTCTGAATGAGTGTTTTAATATGAGCCAGAATTAGAAGATGAAGCTGAAGATTCTGAAGATGAGTCAGAATTTGAGGTTTCTGAAGATGACTCCGAGTTAGAAGATGACTTTGAAGCTGAAGACAAGTCAGAATCCGAAGGTGATTTTGAGTCTGAAGAAGAATCAAAAGATAAGTCAGAATCTGAAAGAGATTCTGCTTCTGAAGATGAGTTAGAACTTGAAAATTCTGAAGGAGAGTCAGAGTCATAGGATGAAGAATCTTTTGGAGACTCTAAAGATGATTCAGATGGTGAATCTGATTCTGGTCCAGATTTTGAATCTGTTGGTAGTCATGCTTCTAGAAGGGAAAAATCTGAAGACATAGGTTTTAGAGGACAAGCTTATGAAGATGAACATGTTTCTAATGAAAATCATGTCTCTGAAGGTGGACCTTCTAAAGGAGGAGCTTCTAAAGGTAATCCAACTTTTGACGTTGATCATGGTTCTGAAAGTGGAACTTCTGAAGGCAGAGCTTCTGAAGATAATCCAACTTTTGAAAATGGTATTTTTGAAGGTAGTGGTTCTGAACAAGGTCTAGAAGCTAACAAAGGTGGAGCTTCTTGTGGTAGTCAAACTTCTGAAGAAAGTCCAAAAGGAGATATTGTTCCAGAATTAGAAGGAGATTCTGAACAAGTTTAGAGACCACGTAGAGTCAGAAATATACCAAGGATATTTACAGAGTTTGATAAGCTGCAAGATACTGAAGGGACTCTGAGGTATGGAGTGTTATTCCCTTCTGCTGTTAGATCAAATGCAGAGCTGATATGCTATTCAGACTCTGATTTGTATGAAGACAGTTGACAGAAGAAATACTTCTGAATATTTTTGTTTATATCTGGAAAGTCCTATTTTTTGGTGTCCCAAGAAGCAATCGACGGTTGCATTATCAACATGTGAAACTCTCAAGAAGAAAGTGTGGCTGAAGGACATGAAAGAAGAGCTTGATGCTATTGAAAGAAACAAGACTTGGGAGTTAACTGAGCTTCCGAAGGAGAAGAAAAACATTAGCGTCAGATGGGTTCTCAAGGAGAAATATGCATTTCTAAATGAAGCATTAGAAATTTCACACTGTAGCAACCAGAAACAACTTACAGATGTTTTGACGAAGGATGTCAAGACTGAACACTTTATCTGTTTGAGAGATGAAATTGGTGTTGAAGAGTTTTGGTTAGCTGAATATGAATTAAGGGATGGTGTTGGAAGTAATTCATATTCATAAGATGTTGTTGCTCATAAGCAGTTGAGCTTCTGAGGTTGTTTTCCAGAAGCTATAAGCTTCTGAGACTGCTTAGTTAGAAGCAGAAGTTTGATATATTAATAAGCTGTTGTTAGTTAGAAGCAGAAGCTTCTGAGGTTACATCCAGAAGTATGTTCAGCTCAGCTTCTGGATTCTGAGTTTGTTAGCGTAGCTGTTAAGTTTAGTATTTTCTAGTTTGTATCTTTTAACTTAATCATTAAATTTATCTTTTAGAACCTACGTGACAATTTACTCTGTGTATGAATAGACTAATGTAACAATCATTTGTGTCATTCTTTTTATAAGCTTTATAACCATCATTACAGTAAATATATTCTCTCTTATCTTTCCTTTATTTATTAATCTTGTGCACCAACACTTAATACGTCCTCTTTCTTTCTATGAATAGCACTCCAAGCCTTAAGTTCGTCCCCCCTAATCTTATTAGGTTGATTAGGAAGAGAATTATTCTTTTTGTGTACCTTCATTTTTCTACTTTCTGATATATCTTTTGACGTTTTTTTCTTACTCCTTGTTTTTCTATGTTCTCTTAGGATGATCCTTCTTCTTCTCCTTTTTCTTTCCTTAAAGACTGATTCCGTTGAGGACACCTTTATGTTGATATTGGCATCAACAAGAGAGACTGCTTCCACCCCAATTTGAGGTCCCGTATCCCCTCCTTCCAAAGGATGTTGTTTATCCGGCAGCGCTATGTTACCATCTTCAACCCTCCTTCTACTTCCGATTTCTGTTCTTTCAGTTGGATCTTCTTCAATTGTTGTTTCTTCATGCAAAATAACCATCTCCCTTGAATCGCCACATTCTTGTGTCTGTGAAATGGTACGAGTTTCTCTGATAGGATTATAGGAACCATTAAGTGAGGTGTCTTAAAAATATTATATTAACACACACGCGTCAATTCTATATACCTGCATGGTTAGCGTCGCCCTTAAGTACCTCGAGAAATTAAAATCGAAAAAGAAAAGCAAAGATATTTTATGTAATTATTAGGGCAATTTAAAAAGCAAACCAAAGGAGACTAAAGATGTATCCACTTATGCCACTCGTGCACATAATATTAAACTTGAAATTGGATATGAGTTGTCTATAACATAAATTATTGTTGATCTCAAACCTTTTAAATAATCTTTCTTCAAACTGTGTTTGCAGTTTAGTGTACACCAATTTTGTATTTGAATTGAAGAGGTTATGTGGCATGAAGAGGAGACAAACTATGTGATGACTGATGAAACTCTTTGTTTACCAACACATGCAGAACAAGCCAGGTATACATTAAGCCTCAAACCCATTTTATAATTATTGTAATACTACTTTGTCCGATTTTGAATGTGTATAATATAGTTAACTTCGTTTACTAGTAATATAAAGAATTATTAAAATATTTAAGATGTCTTAGGTTAAAATTAATGTTTTAAAAATTAGACCGTTAAATCAACAAGACTCCTAATTTAAAACTCAATTGATTCAATCAATTAAATTTTTAGTTAGTTGGAAAGTTTATTAAATTAACTAATTAATTAAATATATACAATTAAACTTCATATTCATAATTTAATTAAATAAATAATTTAAAATTTTAGTACAACAAGAAAGAATACACTTAATTTTAACGTTAATTTAAAAAAAAATTAAGAATTTTTTCAAATAATTAAGTATTTAAAAAAAAAACACAAATAACCACGTTTGGATAAATTACATAGATAATCATGTTTTAAGAATGGAAAACATGGTCAAGCCATCTCATATGGCGCATGCATCTAAATTTGCATGGAAACGTCATATGAGATGGCGCATGCATTACCTTTAAGCCACGTGAAATGACACATGCACTCTCATTTTAGGAGGAGGCGTCATCTCATCTGACTCCTACATGTATCTGCGTTTTCTATAAATAAAACCATCATTTCTCCTCCATTCTTCACTCATTTTTTCATTTTCTCAATAATTTTTTCATCGTAACATCTGAGATGATTTTCAAAAGAGATGGGTATGTTTTTTTCTCGGCCACCAAACCCCCGATTAAAATGAAATTTTGGCACATCCATTCTATGGAGCGTCTTAAAAGAGAGTTGATCGGATGGTTAGACGAAGAAATTCAAGATGGTGAACAAATTAGAAGGATCCAGAGAAGAAAAATGGCCACCTCACTTGCTACTGGAAAACTTTAAAGTTGGTTGGAGGAAGTCAAAATAGACAGAGACATAATGGTGATGATGCATAGATCCGATGAAATTTTTTGACAGTTGTAATTTCTTAGATATTTTATCGTGTTATTGATGTTATTTTTATCTGACGTATGTGTTGTTGTTTTATTTGACGTATGTGTTGTTGTTTTTAATCGTGATGTCATTTTATTTATTGTTTGCGTTTGGTATGTTGTAACAAATGTTTTTAATGAAAAAAAAAATCGTTTAGATCTTAAAAAAGTGCAGATAGTTTGCATACAATTTTTATGTTGTTGAGCTAGTAACACGAGTGAGACTATTTTTTCGATTTTGTCCGACCTGACGACATACACGACACTTTCTTTCTAGTTTGACAAGCGCGTCCATTTCAGTTGAGATACATTTGCTTTTGGAACGACCCTTTTTATTCCTTCACATTTAATCGTTGTGCCAAATCATTTCCCCTTCGTACGCAGATAAATAATCCTCTTTTGCTACCACTGGAAAGTCATTGTTGTATACGCTGAGTAAGGTCTCGGTCTTGTAAACGGAAGATAGAAGTAGTAATGCATCTCGATGAATATACATACATGCAACAATGACATGGGAGCAAGGCATACGAAAGGCTTGAAACTTTTCGCAATCGCACCAACGAGATGGTAGTAGAACCATATACTCTTGTCTTGACAGTTTGTCATTGTGGTCGATTGTGTCTTTGACAATGAACTTGTGGTTATGCCGGTCAAATCTTGTAACATGATGGGTGTTGGCTTTGGCACTTTCTGTCTTCATAAATTTCATGCAGCTTTCACTCCAAAGTTGTCCCGATTGTAACACCGAGTTCTACTTTTCACCTCCTTTTGCAAACAACAAAGCCATCCTAAAATATGTCGATTTCATCAAAGCGGTTACGGGGAGGTTTTGTATGCCTTTGAAAACACCATTCATTGATTCAACAAGATTTATGGTCATGTGGCCTCATCGTTGTCAATTACGTATGACCTGGTCCATTTCTCCACCGGAAGATTATGAATCCACCTACATGCATCCAGACTTGACAATCTGATCTTGTTGCGATAATGTTTGAACGATGGTTGCGTTATCGAGTCCTGGAAGACAACTAAATAATATGTAACTTTTATTCCTATTATGTAATCCTTTCATTATTATTATTAAAAATCGAAGTCTCATTTACGACGAAATTGTCTTTTATTTTTTTATGAGAAAAATTTAAAAGAAAAAAGTAATTGCACCTAGGCGTCATTTGAGATGGATTAGGAAAAATCAGATGCACCTATGCGCCATATCATTTGTCGTCTTCTTTAAAATTTTGAATGGATGTGCCATTTGAGATGATTGAATCATTTTACCCATTTCTAAAACATAATTATTTCCGTAATTTTCTCTGAAACGTAGTTATTTGTGTATTTTTAAAATCTTATTAATTATTTGAAAAAAAAATCAAATTTTAAACAAACTAAAAAGTTATAATTAAATATAATCAAAGTTAAATATTGGAAAGTATAATACCTAAATTAAATAAATTAAAATATCTCTTAGAAAATTTAAATAATTCAGGATATCTTATAAAATTAAACAGGATAGATTAAAAAAATAAATCAAATAATATACTTAATTTAACAACAAATCAAATCAAAATTAAACACAATAGAAAATCTAAAATAATATATAATTGAATAATAATTTTTTTAGAAGAAATGTTTTAAGTTTTAATGTAGAGTGAATAACTTTTAAAAAAAATTTTGATCAATTGCATATATTTCTTTAGAGTAGACGATTTCAATCTAAATTTTCAAGTTTTATACGTGATTAGCCTACAAACGTTTTTATAGACTGACGAGATTGAATTCAACTCCGATTCTTAGAAATAGATTTGCACGATCAGATTTTAAAAATATTTAATTTGTATGATAATTTTTTTTTAATTCATCTCAATTAGAGTGCATGACACTATATTGTTTTTCATTTTTAAAGATTAAAATTATAGTCATTAAACCATTAAACAAAAAAAAACTAATTGAATAAAAATATTTTTAAAATAATAATATCAAAGAAATAATTCATTAATCAAAACAAAATAAATTTAGTTGTCATCACACAATATTGTTAAACCTTTTGAAAGAGAGCTTTGTGGCAAAATATAATTCTCTTCAATTCGAAATATTAATTTTTTCAATAACACATATTGCCCTTGATGTAATGAGAAGCTAGTACTAGTTTGTTTAATAACTAATTAACCATAAGTTATTTACTAGGTGTAATTATTTTTTTCTTTTTATTGTTTCCTATATAAGTGAACTACCACCTTTGTAATCAAATAATACATTTCTATAAAGCTCTCGCTTCATATTCAATTCATGTATTTCACATATTACAATAGGGTATTAGAAGTAATTTTTTGATTTATCTTGCTTCTGCTATCTTTTTCTTCTCTTCTTCCTTTCTTCTTCTTTTTTTCGTGATTTTGAGTTTTTCAATGGCGAATTACGATGACCCTTATTACCTTTATTTCTCTGATCATCCCGACATCGTTTTGGTTTCACAACCTTTAGTCGGTGATAACTTCAACTCTTGGAGATGAGCTATGTTAATGACTCTTGATGGCAAGAACAAGACTGGTTTTATTGATGGCATGATTCCAAAACTAGAAGATAATTGTCTACAATATCACTCATGGATGCGCAACAATAGCACAATTTCATCTTGGCTTCTCAATTTAGTTTCCAAATAAATCTTTGCTAGTGTCTTCAATGTTGCAAACGCTGCAGAGATTTGGAAGGAACTCCAAAATCATTTTTAAAAGAAAAATGGTCCTCATGTGTTTCAGTTGAAGAAGAATCTTCTCATTTGCATGCAAGGATCCTCTAAGGTTAGTGCTTATTACTCTCAGTTTATATCATTATGGGAAGAATTGAGAGAATATTGACCAGTTCACACATGTAATTATGGTGGAGTGCGGCCTATCGTGGATCATCTTCAAAGCGAACATATATTCTCACATTTTTTATTAGATTGAATGAGTCTTTTAATCAGGTTTGTGGTTAAATTCTACTAATGGATCCTCTATCTTCAATGATGTTGTGTTATCAATGGTTACTCAAGATGAGAAACAAAGAGAGGTAACAACCACATTGAATCCTACTGAAACACCTATGGCTTACTGTTGGCTGAAGATTTTGATATTGTGTTTCGAATTGAAATGATTGGGCTTTGTTTGAATAAAGCAAGTTTTATGGTTTGGAATGGAAGAGACTGTTTTTTCGAATGAAAATATTAAAACTCAAGGTTTCGAATGTGGAGTGTAAGTCTAAAGAATTTTCGAAATAATGATGAGATTATAAATATGAAGGTTGTTTTCGAAAATAACCTCTGGAACGAATTCGAAACGAAGGTTCCAAGGTGTTTGAAATTCAAACGTGAGCGGGATATTTGAAATTCAAATACATAAGCGTTGGAGCGTTCGAGGAAGCGTGGAGGCTAGAGGGAAGTAATGCTCTGCATGCTTCGAACGTGGCAGATTCTGATAGCAAGACCGTTATGGTCGAAATAGTATAAATAGAGGTCTTAGTGTTAGGATTTCGGTGTGTCATATATGTTGTACAAATTCAGTAAACATTCAAAATACCGCATGGATAGGGAAACGAATGCTCGAAAGATGTACGTATGATAACACCAACATTTACAATTCAATGAAAACTCTTTATATTTTCCAGTTTTGTCTTTCATTTCCATTTCATTTGTGCTTAAAACATTTTTACGTTCATGCCTTTACATTAGAGCTTCTACATTCAGAGTTATTTATTTATTTCTGCATTTAAACGCTTTTCTTATGTTCGAATCCTTTGAACATTCAGTAACTTTTACATTCACTCAATTAATCCTGCCATTTACCCAATCTTAAGTCTTTTTACTTTTCTAATGAACATTCCTTATACCATATAGAAATTATCCTTCGAATCATTTAGTGTAGTAATCGAAGTGGATTGGATGTCTTTGAAACACTTTAATTAGAAGTCCTAAATATGAATACCAGTTTTACAATTAGACTTAGCCAAACAACTATGTCCCATAGGATCAATCTAGTCGATCCTGCAAGTTACCAGAGAAATTGAATAACAGTAATTAAGTTTATTCGATAGTTTGGAAGACTAGCGGTTGTTTACCAGAAATCACTGTGAACAAATTGGCACGCCCAGTGGGACACGTTGTTAAGAAAGTCGAAAGTAAAGAGTTTTAGGATATAATCTCGCTGTGTAAGTTCTTTTCTAAGAATCAATTTCGTTGTTATATGAACCTTAGAAGTGGTAAAACAATTAATAGTAACCAACCCTTACCCAGAAGAAAACGTAGTAGTAGGATGTCTAATCCAAACAATCAACAAGAGGAACAAAATTCCCCACATGGAACAGGCACCAATACGTCTGTTTCGACGGGGACGTCTAACGCGATCCCTACGAACGCACAGTCCGTTGCATCTTCTACCAGTGGTGTGGCCACAAATGGAGCAAGTGGAACGACAACCAACAGTTCGACCCTAGGAAATACAGGGACCACTGGTTATCTTGCGGGATTTATCCCACTATCATGGACAGAAACCCATTTCGCCACCCCACCACCAACTAGACCACCTGGTTTCGATGGCAATAGACTCAGAAATCCCTCTTATGGGATGCCAACATCTTTTATGGCGGGTTTGCACAATTCCACATCAAATTCGTCACCACAATTTGGGTCTGGATCTGGGGCCAACCAATTTATGACAAATACCCAAGGTTCAGTAGGTCATAATACACTGCCTATCTTAACCACAGAAAATCAGATGGCTTTTAGACAATTAATGGATGATAGTAACCATAATATGATAGGAGTGTTAGCGCAGACTATGCAAGAAATCTTTGCCCCAATAGTACAAAATGTAACTGTAACCAACAGAGAAAACGCGGACAACATGAGTCGAATAGCAGATTCTTTCCCTCCGCCAGAAAGGCGTAGGCAGAATCAGGCGTTGGTTCGAGCAAACATACCCATCATAGAACAAATTGCTGACGAC
Organism: Vicia faba; assembly: GCA_948472305.1. NCBI lineage: Eukaryota > Viridiplantae > Streptophyta > Magnoliopsida > Fabales > Fabaceae > Vicia > Vicia faba. Next base: position 727,452,130 of record OX451739.1, read on the forward strand.
CCACCCTATAGACCAGTCAGAGAGGGGGTTAACTTGGGGGAAAGGGCACAAAGACAAGAAGCCCCAATGATTCGAGAGGAACCACAAAGGGGAGTTATAGAACCAGGGGCAAGGGTCGAAAGGTTAGAAGCCCCAGAGTTTCGAGAAGAACAACCTAGAGGAGTTGTCATGGTGGGTCGACACCAAGATGCTGATGAAGTCGTTCATAGAATTCGAAATGACAACATCTTGGCAGAAAATAATTTAACCACCATGATAGAAAGGATTATGGCTCAAAATGGTCTCAATACAGGAATTAGAAGGCCAAACTATTCCTCTCCCATAGTAGATTATGTGATGCACACTGATTTACCAAGGGGATATAAGGTCCCTAAATTTACAAAGTTCGCTGGAGACACCAATGAGTCAACAGTCGAACAGATAGCCAGGTATCTGACCGAAGCAGGAGACATAGCAAATAATGAGAACCTTAGGATTAAATATTTCCCAAGTTCCCTAACTAAGAACGCTTTCACATGGTTCACCACATTTCCTCCTGGATCCATAGATACTTGGACTCTTTTGGAGAGATTATTTCATGAACAATTCTACATGGGACAATCTAAAATAAGTCTGAAAGAGCTAGCCAGTGTCAAGAGGAAGTTTACTGAACCCATAGATGATTATCTGAATAGGTTCAGACTCTTGAAGTCTAGATGTTTCACAGTAGTTCCTGAACATGAGTTAGTCGAAATGGCTGCTGGTGGCCTAGACTACTCCATTCGAAAGAAATTAGATACACAATACTTGAGGGATATGGCCCAATTAGCGGACAGGGTTCGACAAGTCGAAAGACTAAAGGCCGAGAAAGCCAGGGTTTTTAAAAATAACAAGAAAGAAAGGGTTTCCTATGTCGAAACTGAGGAAGCATAAGATTACTCTGAATTCGAAGAGGCCGAAATTGATCTCGCTGAATTGAAACAGGCTCCACCTTACTCTTGTAAATTACTAGTCCCCACTAAAGGGAAAGAAATTATTGAAAATGAGAAAAGTGACAAGTTCCCAAAGAAGGTGTACACCTTCGACGTAACGAAATGTGATGAAATTTTTGATCTGCTTGTCAACGATGGCCAACTAATAGTGCCATTGAATGTCAAATTACCACCTTTAGATCAAAGAAAGAAAAGAGGGTTTTGTAAGTATCACAGTTTCTTAGGCCACAAAACCTCACAATGTTTTCTTTTCAGGGATCTGATTCAAAATGCAATCAAGGATGGTAGATTAAGGTTCGCTGACAAGCCAAAGATGAAAGTGGATGATGACCCTTTAGATGTTGCTGACACCAATTACTCTGAACCTGCATATATTGGAGAGATAAATATGGTTGAAGCAAATGAAGGTGACACTCCATCAGAAGAGGAAAACACTGAAGATGAAAACTACGTGTTAGTTGAAATCGAAAAAGAAGTTACTGAGGACTTCCATAAGGAACAAGAAGCTTTGATCGAAGCAGTTCCTTTGGTTGCTTCGAAAGAAATCCAGGATACTGAAGGCCAGGAGAACCAAAAACAAAATTTGACACAGATTACTGAAAGCCTGAGGCGAAAGTTGGAGAAAGTACAGATCACACTGCCAGTTCTTCCTCAGAAAGGAATACGGGATACCTTGGGGGAGCCCAGCGGAAAGTTCGATTACATGGTGAAGTATTCCGCCCCAGAAAGCGCAAAGATCCCAATTGAAGACATCAAACCTACAGGATGGGGAGATACTGATATCAAAGGAGAAGATGTGGATGTTAACATGGTAAATATGGAGCAACCTTGTTCCGAAATGAAGGAAATGGAAAGGTACTTAGAGAAAGAAAAATACAAGATGGGAGATAGTTATGCTAGGGATGCTAGTCTCAAGGACTACCTTATGCTATGCCACAAAGAGAATGTTGTAATGATGTTATGTCCCAGATGCAGCATCATTTGTAATCAGAGAATTGCTGCAGACTTTGAGAAAAGACAAAGGGCACGAACAGGCGTCAACTGGCGCCAGGATAACCAGCTGTTCAGATGCTACCCTAAGGCTGGAGAAAGTCTTTTGGGGTTCTTAGTTCGTTGTCACAAGGGGGAAACCAAATGCCTAGTGTGTCCAAGATGTTCTGCAGTATATGATCAGAAAGTGGCCGAAACCTTCGAAATAGTCCCTTTCGCCCCATGTTGGAACCACAGAGAAACTGGTCAGATGGGCCAACATTTCGAGAACAACTACACCCAACGGAGGCCTGACAGCCCTTATCCTAGAGGCGCTCGAAGGGTAACATTCAAAGTTCCTGATGAGGTACCAACGGACAAGTGGCTACAAGTTAGGGCTGACAAGGGGAAAGACAAGTGGAGAAATAATGAACGAAATGCACGCCATGCCATGGTGTACAGAAGGCAGTTCAATATGGCGAAAAGGGAAGAAGTAAGGTTGGAAAACTACAAGGGAAAGAACCATATGTCAAGGTCACAACGGCGCAGGCAACAAAGAGTTCGAAAAGCTGAGAGAGAAGCTATGTTAGACAAAGGAGTAGCTTCGAGCAAGGACAAAGAGGAATCGAGTACCAACAAACTTGCACCAAACAATCAACCTGGGGGCAAACCCCCAGTTAGCAGGAAACTTTTCTCTAAAACAAAGCAAAACGAATCGAAGGAATATACGCCAGGTCCAGAGGAGGATGAGGAGATGCTGACTGACAATTTCGAATCAGAAGGGAAATCTTAACTCAACATCAACTGCAATGTAGTATCTGTGTTGCCTTGCGAATTTGGGCAAGAGACTGAAGTCGGAGAGCACGAGGAGGGTGATGCAATAGACCTGACGAAACATAGGCCAGTATGCTATTATGTGATGGATAATAGGGCTGTCGAAGAGCAGAATGCCTTCTTCAAGTACCCATAACCAGCCATGCAAAATCACCTAAAGCCATTGTTCATTCGAGCCAAAGTTGGTACACATGGCGTAAACAAAGTCCTGGTGGATGGAGGCGCTGCAGTGAACTTGATGCCTCATTTCATGTTGAAGAAGTTAGGGATACAGGATGTTAACATAAAACCACACAATATGGTACTATCAAACTATGAAGGTAAAGTAGGCCAGACATTGGGGGTGATCCAAGTGGGTTTGACAGTGGGATCAAGCTGCAGACCCACTATGTTCATGGTAATCGAAGCTAAAGCCAACTATAATTTGCTGTTGGGCAGAGAATGGATCCATGGCGTTGGAGCAGTCCCCTCGTCGATGCATCAGAGGTTAGTATTATGGAGAGAGGATGGCATTGTTGAAAACATCGAAGCTGACCAAAGCTATTTCATGACAGCAGTTAACCTAGTTGATAAGAGAAACTATGACAAACACTTAGCCAAAATTTCTCCTTGTACCCCTAACGACGAGATCAATGAGACCAGGAATGCGCATTATTACATGACCCTTCGCCATGATGGAATGTATTGGGATCGAAGGATAATCAAGGGAGATGGAGAAGTCGAAGGCGCTGCACAAAGACGGCCAGTAGGCTGGGAATTCGATAGTCCTGCTCATGTTTGAGTCCTCCTTCTTCGAAAAGATTTCGGCCTACATGGCTGAGAACGAATGGAAGGCGGCCTTAGAAGCTGAAGTAGATAGTATGGCTGTAGAAGTAAACAAAACGGGTGGGGATGGCTCAAAAGGCTCACCCTTTGAAGAACAAGAAATAGTTGAAATAGATCAAAGGCTAGATGCCATTTATGATAAAGAACCTTTAGGCTTCGAGAAGGACCCTACAGACTCAGGTGCTAAAATGTTAGCGCAGGATCCACTCGAAGAGGTGAACTTGGGAGATGAAAACACAAAAAGAATAACTTACGTGAGCACAAAACTCAATTCAAGCCTCAAGCAGAAAGTGATCGAAGTTCTTAGAAAAAACAAAGATTGTTTCGCGTGGGACTATGATGAAATGACTGGTTTAAAGAGGGAGCTAGTGGAACACAGACTTCCAATCAAGGATGGCAAGAAGCCCATCAAGAAGACCCCTAGAAGGTTCGCACCAACAGTTCTCACGAAGATCAAAGCTGAAATTGAAAGGTTGTTGTGCTGCAAATTCATCAGGACCACAAGGTATGTCGAATGGTTAGCAAATATAGTACCTGTTATTAAGAAGAATGGCTCTCTGAGAATTTGCATAGATTTTAGAGATTTAAATACTGCTACCCCCAAAAATGAGTATTCCATGCCTGTGGCAGAAATGTTAATAGATTCTGCTGCAGGATTTGAATATTTAAGTATGTTAGATGGATACTCCGGGTATAACCAGATCTTTATTGCTGAAGAAGATGTCGCTAAGACAGCATTTCGTTGTCCATGAGCCTTAGGCACCTACGAGTGGGTAGTAATGCCTTTCGGTTTAAAAAACGCTGGAGCAACTTATCAAAGGGCAATGAATTCGATTTTTCATGATTTCATTGAGACTTTTATGCAGGTGTACATTGATGATATAGTCATTAAATCAGTATCTGCAGAAACTCATTTGCATCATTTGAGCCAACCATTCGAAAGAATGAGAAAGCATGGCTTAAAAATGAACCCCCTAAGTGTGCATTTTTCGTGCAGGCTGGAGATTTCCTTGGTTTTGTGGTTCATAAGAAAGGCATCGAAATCAACCAAAACAAGACCAAAGCCATTGTAGAGACGAAAGCACCTACATCAAAAAAGGAGTTGCAATCTTTGCTAGGTAAAATTAACTTTTTAAGAAGGTTCATTTCGAATTTAAGTGGAAGAACCCAGGCTTTCTCTCCGTTACTTCGTTTGAAGAAAGGACAAGCTTTCGAATGGAACGAAGCACATCAGGAGGCGTTTGACAATATAAAAAGATATCTCACTCAACCTCCTATCTTGTCTCCACCTTCATGGGGAAAACCCATGAGATTGTACATATCCGCCTCTGAAGTTACCATAGGTAGTATGTTAGCACAAGAAGATAGCAATGGCATCGAAAGAGCCGTATACTATTTAAGTAGGGTGTTGAATGATGCGGAAACCAAATATAGCAACATAGAAAAACTATGTCTCTGTTTGTATTTCTCTTGTATGAAACTTAAATATTATATAAAGCATGTTGATGTTCATGTTTCATCTCATTTCGATGTTATCAAACACATGCTTTCGAAACCAATAATGCATAGCAGAATTGGTAAATGGGCTCTGGCCTTGACAGAGTATTCTTTGACTTTCATGCCTTTAAGAGCTGTGAAAGGTCAAGTAATTTCTGATTTCATTGTTGATCATTCACTGATCGAAGAGACTGCCATGGGTTACGTTGAAATGCAACCTTGGAAATTATACTTTGATGGCTCGACCCATAAAGATGGTAGTGGTGTTGGAGTTCTTATAATTTCTCCCGAAGGAATTCCAACAAAATTCAAGTATAAGTTAGATGTCCTCGTTGCTCGAACAATGAAGCTGAGTACGAAGCACTTATCGTTGGACTTGAAGCTTTATTGGAATTGGGGGCAACTAGATTCGAAATTAGAGGAGATTCGGAGCTAGTGGTCAAGCAAATAACAAAGGAATACAAATGCATAAAGGACAATTTGATTACGTATTTCGTCATAGTTAATAGGCTACTCAAAAAACTCAAATACATGGATATTAAACATATACCAAGAATAGAAAATCAAGAGGCAAATGACCTAGCACAATTGGCTTCAGGGTATAAAGTTTCCACCAAAGAATTTGAAGATTTGGTTGAATTAAGAGGAAGGGATATGGCTACTAGACTCATACCATCAGACTTAGAAAATATAAAGTTAGGTTGTGCTGACAAGCAGGAATTCGAAGTATTAGCCACAGACACCTTGTCAGATGCAGATTGGCGAAGTCCAATTATGAATTATTTAAAAGACCCAACATTGAATGTGAATAGGAAGATAAAATATAGAGCGTTATCATACATCCTCATGGGAAATGAATTGTTCAAGAAGACCCAGGAAGGCGTATTACTGAAGTTCCTAGGAGAAGGTGAGGCATACTTAGCATTATCAGAGGTCCACAATGGGGTATGTGGGGCACATCAAGCAGACCATAAAATGAAATGGTTGTTATTCCTATATGGCATGTATTGGCCCAGCATGCTCAAAGATTGTATAGATTTTGCTAAAGGGTGTGAAGAATGCCAGAAACATGCAGGAATTCAACATGCTCCTGCAAGTGAGTTACATTCGATCATTAAACCATGGCCCTTTAGAGGATGGGCATTAGATTTAATAGGAGAGATCAATCCTGCTTCGTCTAAAGGACCGAAATATATCTTAGTAGGAATTGATTATTTTACCAAGTGGATCGAAGCAATACCATTAATAGTTGCTGATCAAGAGGCTATTATTGGGTTCATACAGAAACAGATAATTTATAGGTTCGAATTACCAGAGAGTATAACCACAGACCAAGGTTTTGTGTGTACTGGTAGAAAGATGCAGGAATTTGCTCAGGAGATGGGTTTTAAATTATTAACATCAACACCATATTATGCTCAAGCAAATGGTCAGGTCGAAGCAGCAAACAAAGTGATAATAGGGTTAATTAAAGAACATGTTGGTAAGAAGCCAAAGAATTGGCATAAGACTTTGGACCAAATACTCTGGGCTTGTAGAACATCTCCTAAAGAAGCTACTAATACCACGCCTCTCCAACTAACATTTGGCCATGATGCAGTTTTACCAGTGGAAATTCATCTGCAATCAGTTCGAATTCAAAGGCAAGGTGAGATCCCATCTGCATTATATTGGGAGATGATGATGAATGAGTTAGTTGAGTTAGACGAAGTTAGATTGCATGCATTGGAAATCCTAATGAGGCAGAAGGAAAGGGTAGCCAGGGCATACAACAAAAGGGTGAAAGGTAAAACATTCTCTGTTAATGACTTAGTCTGGAAAGTCATATTGCCCATGGACAAGAAGAATAAAACATTAGGTAAATGGTCACCTCATTGGGAAGGACCCTTTCGAATACTAAGGAGATTCTCAAACAATGCGTATGAAATCGAAGAGTTAACTGATGACAAACGAATCTTAAAGGTTAACGGAAAATATTTGAAAAAATATAGACCTCGCCTGCAGGAGATTCGAATAATAGCAACGTAGTCAAAATATTATAAGGAGATGCCAAAATGGTGCCATACGTTGCCAAAATGGCGTTGTTCAAATATTACAAAACCGAGACTCAAATTAATTCAAATAAGCAAAAATTTAAAAGTAAACGTTGTTTCTCAATCTTACGAATGTGCTTTTAAAGGACTCAAGTCTTTGATGGGTATAATGTCTCGCTCCTTCCAGAGCAGCTAATTCTCCTTTGATGCGCTCTGCTGCTTCTGTTTCAGAAAGGCCCCTACTAAGAAGTTCTTCAAATTGGTTACTAACGGTGTCAGTTTCGTAAGCCAGTTGTTATTGTTGAGCTTCTTTGACCTTTTGCTGGAGCTCTTGAATTTGTCCTTCCCAAAAGAGAATAGACCGCGCTCAAACTTCATAGTCATCCTTCGCCTGTTTAAAACGTGTTGCTTGGTCTTCAGCCTCTTTAGAAAGTTTCGAAGCGCGCTCATAAGCAACATCCATGGCGTTTCGTTTCTCCTGAACTTTAGCAGCAGCTAATTCATCTTGTAGGAGACATCCAGTCACATCGTCCAATAATACTTGGAGGTTGAACAATATAGTGCTGACTGGCAAGGAGCAAGTTGCGAAGTTAACTTGAGTTAGAAGTTCCTTCATGGTATAGCAAGCAGTGCTATGCTTTTTAAGAACTTCGAACAGGTCTACATCAAGGATTGTTTTCCTGACTTTGTTAAGAAGTATAGCTCTAGCATCTGGGGACAATGTGTTGTTAGTTGAACCAGTGTCAACCCTAGTGAAAGGGATGTCCTTTTGGGCCAATTTAGTTTTCATGTACCTAATTGGGTCATTGTGTTTTAAGAGATCAGGTTTCTCTTTAGTCAGTCGAGGCTGGGAAGTTGGGGAAAGTTCCTTGTTCAAAGGAGTCATGTCCATTTCGACCTCCATAGGTTCTTTAGTCTTACCACCATTATCTTCATCCTTGCCTTGCTCATTATTTTCTCCTTCGTCGCACATATCCACCACATCGACAGTATTGGTCTCGCTGCTATTAGCATCAGACTTCGTTTCATCAGCCGAACCACTTTGGGTTTTGTCTTCACCAGATCTTTCTTCTGCAGTTTCTTCACTCTCTTGAGGAGAATCAGTCTTGTCCTTTTTAGCATGAGCGATTTTTGGACTCTCTTGAAGAGTTCCAAGAGGAGATTTCAGAAGGGAAGTTTCTGGTGGATTTTCTTTAGACTTGTTGGGTGATTCTTCGTTTGCTTCCTTCAAAGGAGGTGAGGTGCCTTGATCATCGTGTGTCTCCGAAGTCCCAGTCAGGGCCACCATTTTGGAAGACCCTTTGTTTTGTACAAAGTTGTTGGAGTCCCCATGGAGAGAGGAAGTGATTGGAACAATGGTCTCGGGTGGAGGAGTTGAAGCAGTAGGATTCGTGTTCGAAGTATCCTGCATTGAATAAAGAAAAGTTAAGAATATGTACCAAGTGTTCACAGTGATTTCTGGTAAACAACCGCTAGTCTTCCAAACTATCGAATAAACTTAATTACTGTTATTCAATTTCTCTGGTAACTTGCAGGATCGACTAGATTGATCCTATGGGACATAGTTGTTTGGCTAAGTCTAATTGTAAAACTGGTATTCATATTTAGGACTTCTAATTAAAGTGTTTCAAAGACATCCAATCCACTTTGATTACTACACTAAATGATTCGAAGGATAATTTCTATATGGTATAAGGAATGTTCATTAGAAAAGTAAAAAGACTTAAGATTGGGTAAATGGCAGGATTAAGTGAGTGAATGTAAAAGTTGCTGAATGTTTAAAGGATTCGAACATAAGAAAAATGTTTAAATGCAGAAAGAAATAAATAACTCTGAATGTAGAAGCTCTAATGTAAAGGCATGAACGTAAAAATGTTTTAAGCACAAATGAAATGGAAATGAAAGACAAAACTAGAAAATATAAAGAGTTTTCATTGAATTGTAAATGTTGGTGTTATCATACGTACATCTTTCGAGCATTCGTTTCCCTATCCATGCGGTATTTTAAATGTTTACTGAATTTGTACAACAGATATGACACACCGAAATCCTAACACTAAGACCTCTATTTATACTATATCGACCATAACGGTCTTGCTATCAGAATATGCCACGTTCGAAGCATGCAGAGCATCACTTCCCTCTAGCCTCCACGCTTCCTCGAACGCTTCAACGCTTATGTATTTGAATTTCAAATATCCCGCTCACGTTTGAATTTCAAACACCTTGGAACCTTCGTTTCGAATTCGTTCCAGAGGTTATTTTCGAAAACAACCTTCATATTTAGAATCTCATCATTATTTCGAAAATTCTTTAGACTTACACTCCACATTCGAAACCTTGAGTTTTAATATTTTCATTCGAAAAAACAGTCTCTTCCATTCCAAACCATAAAACTTGCTTTATTCAAACAAATCCCAATCATTTCAATTCGAAACACAATATCAAAATCTTCAGCCAACAAAATGCCCCTTTAAAATACGTATTTCGAACCCTTTGAGAAATATTTATTTTAAATAGATTCACAAGATTTTGATAGGTCTTTTGAAGAATCATGATATTTATTGTGCATGACTTTACCCACGTCAATCAAGACGCCTCTTTGAGTACCTAACCGTCGTGGACCAGTTACCACAGCATGGTGTGGTTTTTAAAAATAATGATTACTATTAATCACACTCATTACCAACACTAGATCTTACGCCACCTCTCTCTGAATCCAACCAACGACTTCCACGTATCCCTAGTCTTATTTAGTGGGTGTTTACACTCACTCTTCCACACTCCCTACAAAACTCATCAGTTTAGCCTTTTCTTCTTTTTCTCCAAAATTCTGAAACCCCCCTTTTTTTCACTAAACCCTAAAAACTTCCAGCAATCTTAACAATGTCTTCATCAACATCATCACAATTGAAGAAATCATCAAAGAGGAAGAACAAGAACAACAACACGGAAACTGTCATGGAGAGCAAGGTGGGTATTTATCATAATCAATTTGTGCTCAATCCTCAAGCAATCTCCAAAGAGAAAGAAATGTTGTATGCTTCTCAGGTATTAATCCCTACCATTGTTGCTGGAAAAAGGTTTGCCCTAATGGGTCCTTTAACCGTTTTTGAAATTCTGAAAGATACTAGGAAAATTTTTCCCGTTTGCTATAAATTCAAACCCCTATTCAACAAAATGGATGCCCCTAAGGCAGGAACTGAAGATATAAGCGAATCATCTGATTCAAAAACAACTGAAACTCCAGTCTTACCCCCAAAAGATCCTTTTATTTTAGATTACATCAAAAGCAATTTCAAACCATTTCGATCCTGCCCCACTTCAGATGTAGCATATCAAAACTGGCTCACTAAAGTAGAATCCAAAAAATCCCAGCAATGGGAAGAATTAGGAATTTATAATTTAATCAAACTATTGAAACCAGGCTTTACTTACAGTCACCCATCACTATTTGCTTTATTGTACTTCTGGGACATCACTTATAACACTTTCCACCTTCCGGGCGGAATGATAACACCCACCTTCTTTGATATAGCTTCCATCACTGGTCTCTCACCAGTGGGGGAAACTTATATTCCTGATAACGAAGAACATTCTAGCATCACTGACTTTGATGTCAAACTAGATAGCTTTTCAAAATTCATCAACCATTATCATACTGAAGGGGATGATGTCTCAGACGTAGAACATATCGCTTTCCTTACCTTGTGGCTATCACGATATGTGTTCTGCAGCAGATCCTTGCAAGTGGCGAGTAGGTTCATTCCCCTAGCCAGGGATTTCCATGAAAATAGGAAAGTTTGCCTGAGTGAACTACTACTTGTCGATCTTTATGAGAGCTTAAGGTCAGCAGTTTCTGGTTTAAAATCCCATGCTCCAAAGAACATTCTTCTGGCTGGACCCTTTTGGTTGCTTCAACTATGGCTTAATGCCATGTTCGAATCTTCTTTATCAACTGTTGATACTATCATCGAACAAGATCCAGAAATAGCTGACAGGATCATCGAAGGCACAAGGCTTCGAAAGCTTACTCCAAATGATGACAAGGATGATTTCAAAGTCCATTTTTCTAAATACATCATGATCTTCTCAAAAAGACACAAGTTCGAAGATTCCATGGCACCTTTTGCTCAAAGGACTTGTGGACCATCATGGTTCACAACGTCTCTCTCAGAAGCTGTCAAGAGCAGAGAGATGCAGGACATTTGGAAAGCGTTTCTTCTTCCTAGGCTAATTTCCTCAAGAATTACTCCAACAAAGAATCAGATTTTCCTCCTGGCTTATCAACCCAATTTCGTTTCTTGACAATTTGGCCTGTGCCAATTAATTCCTAAACCTTTGTTCCAAACACAAAGTGCCATAACCTCAGGCAAAACGTTCAAAGCAAGAGAGGCCAAATTACAACAAGAGCAATATCAAGATTTTGCTCAGTTCAAGCTTTTACCTTTCGAGCCAACATACTTCACAGCAAAAGGATTCCTTGAATGGTGGACTAAGTTCTACCAGACATATATGTTTGACACACTCACCATTTAACAAAAGCTAATTGGCGCGTTCAATGTGCAGGTACACTCCAAGAAAGGTATGTTCACTCATGTCAAAGAAATTAGGGCTTTTCAAAATTATTTCAAAACCACTTATGATCCCACACACTTGGGCACCACTGTCCAATGAGCGACCGAGACCTTGAAGGAAAAATTTAAAGAAAAAATTTCTGAGTTCAAACTTCTTTCAGGGTTGTCACCTGAGGATAGGTATAGGTTGGCACTCGAAATGCATCCACCTAAATTTCCTAGGTTGCCCACCTCAGAACTGGCTCTGGCTTGGTTTCCTCCATATCCTTGGTGGTTTACTTGCAAAGAAATGTTCAAATACCAATCTCAAAAGAAACTAAAGCCATCTGAGACTGTGACATGGGCTCGTTAATGGCTTCATAATTTCCCAGGACATCTTCGCTATGACCTTCCTGCCATTTTGATTACATCTAATCAAGGCACAGGTGCGAATGCTTGGGAAAATTTTAATTGTATCCTAATTCCCGTATCCTTAACATTTTACCTTAATTGTTTCACTTTTCAGCTACTAGGATAAAAAACGTTACTTCGAAGCCCAAGGAAGGGAACACTTCTCAACAAGCTACTGAAGTTAGCAATGATGTAACTGCAACAATACCAACAACAACAACAACCACTACAACAACAACATCGGCAGCAGCAGACATTTCAATTCCCAAGGTAATCAACTAACCCTGTTGTTTCGAATAAACTGAAATTTATGATTTAGATCTAACTTATGTTTAAACCTTTTCAGACTAGAAAACTTCCACCAACTACTCCTAAGAAAAGGAAACAAAGCCCCACTGAAAAGAACCTCAAGACTGGTGAAAATTCTCCAACAGCTTCTAAGAAGAAGCAAAAGAAAGAAAGCTCCAAAGGCCCTGAGCCTACTAACGTTCATGGACTTGATTCTGAAGACGTTGCTCCCTCAACAACATCCAAAATTTCACCTTCGACCTCCAATGTAATATTGGAACATATTGACAGTAACATTTCTTCTGATAATCCACAGGTAATTCAAATTCGAATTCCTAACAAAAATAGTTACTCATACCTTGGTACATATTCTTAACTTTTCTTTGTTTAATGCAGGATACTTCGAACACGAATCCTACTGCTTCAACTCCTCCACCCGGGACCATTGTTCCAATCACTTCCTCTCTCTATGGGGACTCCAGTAACTTCGTGCAAAACAAAGGGTCTTCCAACATGGTGGCCCTGACTGGGACTTCGGAGACACACGATGATCAAGGCACCTCACCTCCTTTGAAGGAAGCAAACGAAGAATCACCCAACAAGTCTAAAGAAAATCCACCAGAAACTTCCCTTCTGAAATCTCCTCTTGGAACTCTTCAAGAGAGTCCAAAAATCGCTCATGCTGAAAAGGACAAGACTGATTCTCCTCAAGAGAGTGAAGAAACTGCAGAAGAAAGATCTGGTGAAGACGAAACCCAAAGTGGTTCGGCTGATGAAACGAAGTCTGATGCTAATAGCAGCGAGACCAATACTGTCGATGTGGTGGATCTGTGCGACGAAGGAGAAAGTAATGAGCAAGGCAAGGATGAAGATAATGGTGGTAAGACTAAAGAACCTATAGAGGTCGAAATGGACGTGACTCCTTTGAACAAGGAATTTTCCCCAACTTCCCAGCCTCGACTGACTAAAGAGGAACTAGCTCTCTTAAAACACAATGACCCAATTAGGTACATGAAAACTAAATTGGCCCAAAACGACATCCCTTTCACTAGGGTTGGCACTGGTTCAACTAACAACACATTGTCCCCAGATGCTAGAGCTATACTTCTTAACAAAGTCAGGAAAACAATCCTTGATGTAGACCTGTTCGAAGTTCTTAAAAAGGATAGCACTGCTTGCTATACCATGAAGGAACTTCTCACTCAAGTTAACTTCGCAACTTGCTCCTTGCCAGTCAGCACTATACTATTCGACCTCCAAGTATTATTGGACGATGTGACTGGATGTCTCCTACAAGATGAATTAGCTGCTGCTAAAGTTCAGGAGAAACAAAACGCCATGGATGCTGCTTATGAGCGCGCTTCGAAACTTTCTAAAGAGGTTGAAGACCAAGCAACGCGTTTTAAACAGGCGAAGGCTGACTATGAAGTTCGAGCGCGGTCTATTCTCTTTTGGGAAGGACAAATTCAAGAGCTCCAGCAAAAGGTCAAAGAAGCTCAACAACAGCAACTGGCTTACGAAACTGACACCGTTAGTAACCAATTCAAAGAACTTCTTAACAGGGGCCTTTCTGAAACAGAAGCAGCAGAGCGCATCAAAGGAGAATTAGCTACTCTGGAAGGAGCGAGACGTTATACCCATCAAAGACATGAGTCCTTTAAAAGCACCTTCGCAAGATTGAGAAACAACGTTTACTTTTAAATTTTTGCTTATTTGAATTAATTTGAGTCTCGATTTTGTAATATTTGAACAACGCCATTTTGGCAACGTATGGCACCATTTTGGCATCTCCTTATAATATTTCGACTACGTTGCTATTATTCGAATCTCCTGCAGGCGAGGTCTATATTTTTTCAAATATTTTCCGTTAACCTTTAAGATTCGTTTGTCATCAGTTAACTCTTCGATTTCATACGCATTGTTTGAGAATCTCCTTAGTATTCGAAAGGGTCCTTCCCAATGAGGTGACCATTTACCTAATGTTTTATTCTTCTTGTCCATGGGCAATATGACTTTCCAGACTAAGTCATTAACAGAGAATGTTTTACCTTTCACCCTTTTGTTGTATGCCCTGGCTACCCTTTCCTTCTACCTCATTAGGATTTCCAATGCATGCAATCTAACTTCGTCTAACTCAACTAACTCATTCATCATCATCTCCCAATATAATGCAGATGGGATCTCACCTTGCCTTTGAATTCAAACTGATTGCAGATGAATTTCCACTGGTAAAACTGCATCATGGCCAAATGTTAGTTGGAAAGGAGTGGTGTTAGTAGCTTCTTTAGGAGATGTTCTACAAGCCCAGAGTATTTGGTCCAAAGTCTTATTCCAATTCTTTGGCTTCTTACCAACATGTTTTTTAATTAACCCTATTATCACTTTGTTTGCTGCTTCGACCTGACCATTTGCTTGAGCATAATATGGTGTTGATGTTAATAATTTAAAACCCATCTCCTGAGCAAATTCCTGCATCTTTCTACCAGTAAACGCAGAACCTTGGTCTGTGGTTATACTCTCTGGTAATCCGAACCTATAAATTATATGTTTCTGTATGAACCCAATAATAGCCTCTTGATCAACAACTATTAATGGTATTGCTTCGATCCACTTGGTAAAATAATCAATTCCTACTAAGATATATTTATGTCCTTTAGACGAAGCAGGATTGATCTCTCCTATTAAATCTAATGCCCATCCTCTAAAGGGCCATGGTTTAATGATCGAATGTAACTCACTTGCAGGAGCGTGTTGAATTCCTGCATGTTTCTGGCATTCTTCACACCCTTTAGCAAAATCTATACAATCTTTGAGCATGCTGGGCCAATACATGCCATATAGGAATAACAACCATTTCATTTTATGGCCTGCTTGATGTGCCCCACATACCCCATTGTGGACCTCTGATAATGCTAAGTATGCCTCACCTTCTCCTAGGCACTTCAGTAATACGCCTTCCTGGGTCTTCTTGAACAATTTATTTCCCATGAGGATGTATGATAACGCTCTATATTTTATCTTCCTATCCACATTCAATGTTGGGTCTTTTAAATAATTCACAATTGGACTTCGCCAATCTGCATCTGACAAGGTGTCTGTGGCTAATACTTCAAATTCCTACTTGTCAGCACAACCTAACTTTATATTTTCTAAGTCTGATGGTATGAGTCTAGTAGCCATAGCCCTTCCTCTTAATTCAACCAAATCTTCAAATTCTTTGGTGGAAAATTTATACCCTGAAGCCAACTGTGCTAGGTCATTTGCCTCTTGATTTTCTATTCTTGGTATATGTTTAATATCCATGTATTTGAATTTTTTGAGTAGCCTATTAACTATGACGAAATACGTAATCAAATTGTCCTTTATGCATTTGTATTCCTTTGTTATTTGCTTGACCACTAGCTCCGAATCTCCTCTAATTTCGACTCTAGTTGCCCCCAATTCCAATAAAGCTTCAAGTCCAACGATAAGCGCTTCGTACTCAGCTTCGTTGTTTGAGCAACGAGGACCATCTAACTTATACTTGAATTTTGTTGGAATTCCTTCGGGAGAAATTATAAGAACTCCAACACCACTACCATCTTTATGGGTCGAGCCATCAAAGTATAGTTTCCAAGGTTGCATTTCAACGTAACCCATGGCAGTCTCTTCGATCAGTGAATGATCAACAATGAAATCAGAAATTACTTGACCTTTCACAGCTCTTAAAGGCATGAAAGTCAAAGAATACTCTGTCAAGGCCAGAGCCCATTTACCAATTCTGCTATGCATTATTGGTTTCGAAAGCATGTGTTTGATAACATCGAAATGAGATGAAACATGAACATCAACAGGCTTTATATAATATTTAAGTTTCATACAAGAGAAATACAAACAGAGACATAGCTTTTCTATGTTGCTATATCTGGTTTCCGCATCATTCAACACCCTACTTAAATAGTATACGGCTCTTTCGATGCCATTGATATCTTCTTGTGCTAACATACTACCTATGGTAACTTCAGAGGCGGATATGTACAATCTCATGGGTTTTCCCCATGAAGGTGGAGACAAGATAGGAGGTTGAGTGAGATATCTTTTTATATTGTCAAACGCCTCCTGATGTGCTTCGTTCCATTCGAAAGCTTGTCCTTGCTTCAAACGAAGTAACAGAGAGAAAGCCTGGGTTCTTCCACTTAAATTCGAAATGAACCTTCTTAAAAAGTTAATTTTACCTAGCAAAGATTGCAACTCCTTTTTTAATGTAGGTGCTTTCGTCTCTACAATGCCTTTGGTCTTGTTTTGGTTGATTTCGATGCCTTTCTTATGAACCACAAAACCAAGGAAATCTCCAGCCTGCACGAAAAATGCACACTTAAGGGGGTTCATTTTTAAGCCATGCTTTCTCATTCTTTCAAATGATTGGCTCAAATGATGCATATGGGTTTCTGCAGATACTGATTTGATGACTATATCATCAATGTACACCTGCATAAAAGTCTCAATGAAATCATGAAAAATCGAATTCATTGCCCTTTGATAAGTTGCTCCAACATTTTTTAAACCGAAAGGCATTACTACCCACTCGTAGGTTCCTAAGGCTCCTGGACAACGAAATGTTGTCTTAGAGACATCTTCTTCAGCAATAAAGATATGGTTATACCCAGAGTATCCATCTAACATACTTAAATATTCAAATCCTGCAGCAGAATCTATTAACATTTCTGCCACAGGCATGGAATACTCATCTTTGGGGGTAGCAGTATTTAAATCTCTAAAATCTATGCAAATTCTCATAGAGCCATTCTTCTTAATAACAAGTACTATATTTGCTAACCATTCGACATACCTTGTGGTCCTGATGAATTTGCAGCGCAACAACCTTTCAATTTCAGCTTTGATCTTCGTGAGAACTGCTGGTGCGAACCTTCTAGGGGTCTGCTTGATGGGCTTCTTGCCATCCTTGATTGGAAGTCTGTGTTCCACTATCTCCCTCTTTAAACCAGGCATTTCATCATAGTCCCACGCGAAACAATCTTTGTTTTTTCTAAGAACTTCGATCACTTTCTGCTTGAGGCTTGAATTGAGTTTTGTGCTCACGTAAGTTATTCTTTTTGTGTTTTCATCTCCCAAGTTCACCTCTTCGAGTGGATCCTGCGCTAACATTTTAGCACCTGAGTCTGTGGGGTCCTTCTCGAAGCCTAAAGGTTCTTTATCATAAATGGCATCTAGCCTTTGATCTATTTCAACTATTTCTTGTTCTTCAAAGGGTGAGCCTTTTGAGCCATCTCCACCTGTTTTGTTTACTTCTGCAGCCATAATATCTACTTCAGCTTCTAAGGCCGCCTTCCATTCGTTCTCAGCCATGTAGGCCGAAATCTTTTCGAAGAAGGAGGACTCAATCATGAGCAGGACTATCGACTTCCCACCCTGCTGGCCGTCTTTGTGCAACGCCTTCGACTTCTCCATCTCCCTTGATTATCCTTCGATCTCAATACATTCCATCATGGCGAAGGGTCATGTAATAATGCGCATTCTGGTCTCATTGATCTCGTCGTTAGGGGTACAAGGAGCAATTTTGGCTAAGTGTTTGTCATAGTTTCTCTTATCAACTAGGTTGACTGCTGTCATGAAATAGCTTTGGTCAGCATCGATGTTTTCAACAATGCCATCCTCTCTCCATAATACTAACCTCTGATGCATCGACGAGGGGACTGATCCAACGCCATGGATCCATTCTCTGCCCAACAGCAAATTGTAGTTGGCTTTAGCTTCGATTACCATGAACATAATGGGTCTGCAGCTTGATCCCACTGTCAAATCCACTTGGATCACCCCCAATGTCTGGCCTACTTTACCTTCATAGTTTGATAGTACCATATTGTGTGGTTTTATGTCAACATCCTGTATCCCTAACTTCTTCAACATGAAATGAGGCATCAAGTTCACTGCAGCGCCTCCATCCACCAGGACTTTGTTTACGCCATGTGTACCAACTTTGGCTCGAATGAACAATGGCTTTAGGTGATTTTGCATGGCTGGTTCTGGGTACTCGAAGAAGGCATTCTGCTCTTCGACAACCCCATTATCCTTCACATAATAGCATACTGGCCTATGTTTCGTCAGGTCTATTGCATCATCCTCCTCGTGCTCTCCGACTTCAGTCTCTTGCCCAAATTCGCAAGGCAACATAGATACTACATTGCAGTTGATTTTGAGTGAAGATTCCCCTTCTGATTCGAAATTGTCAGTCAACATCTCCTCATCCTCCTCTGGACCTGGCGTATATTCCTTCGATTCGTTTTGCTTTGTTTCAGAGAAAAGTTTCCTGCTAACCGGGGGTTTACCCCCAGGTTAATTGTTTGGTGCAGGTTTGTTGGTACTCGATTCCTCTTTGTCCTTGCTCGAAGCTACTCCTTTGTCTAACATAGCTTCTCTCTCAGCTTTTCGAACTCTTTGTTGCCTGCGCCATTGTGACCTTGACATAGGGTTCTTTCCCTTGTAGTTTTCCAACCTTACTTCTTCCCTTTTCGCCATATTGAACTGCCTTCTGTGCACCATGGCATGGCGTGCATTTCGTTCATTATTTCTCCACTTGTCTTTCCCCTTGTCAGCCCTAACTTTTAGCCACTTGTCCGTTGGTACCTCAGCAGGAACTTTGAATGTTACCCTTCGAGCGCCTCTAGGATAAGGGTTGTCTGGCCTCCGTTGGGTGTAGTTGTTCTCGAAACGTTGGCCTATCTGACCAGTTTCTCTGTGGTTCCAACATGGGGCGAAAGGGACTGTTTCGAAGGTTCCGGCCACTTTCTGATCATATACTGCAGAACATCTTGGACACACTAGGCATTTGGTTGCCCCCTTGTGACAACGAACTAAGAACCCCAAAAGACTTTCTCCAGCCTTAGGGTAGCATCTGAACAGCTGGTTATCCTAGCGCTAGTTGACGCCTGTTCGTGCCCTTTGTCTTTTCTCAAAGTCTGCAGCAATTCTCTGATTACAAATGATAATGCATCTGGGACATAACATCATTACAGCATTCTCTTTGTGGCATAGTATAAGGTAGTCCTTGAGACTAGCATCCCTAACATAACTGTCTTCCATCTTGTATTTTTCTTTCTCTAAGTACCTTTCCATTTCCTTCATTTCGGAACAAAGTTGCTCTATATTTACCATGTTAACATCCACATCTTCTCCTTTGATATCAGTATCTCCCCATCCTGTAGGTTTGATGTCTTCAATTGGGATCTTTGCGCTTTCTGGGGCGGAATACTTCACCATGTAATCTAACTTTCCGCTGGGCTCCCCCAAGGTATCCCGTATTCCTTTCTGAGGAAGAACTGGCAGTGTGATATGTACTTTCTACAACTTTCGCCTCAGGCTTTCAGTAACCTGTGTCAAATTTTGTTTTTGGTTCTCCTGGCCTTCAGTAGCCTGGATTTCTTTCGAAGCAACCAAAGGAACTGCTTTGATCAAAGCTTCTTGTTCCTTATGGAAGTGCTCAGTAACTTCTTTTTCGATTTCAACTAACACGTAGTTTTCATCTTCAGTGTTTTCCTCTTCTGATGGAGTGTCACCTTCATTTGCTCCAACCATATTTATTTCTCCAATATATGCAGGTTCAGAGTAATTGGTGTCAGCAACATCTAAAGGGTCATCATCCACTTTCATCTTTGGCTTGTCAGTGAACCTTAATCTACCATCCTTGATTGCATTTTGAATCAGATCCCTGAAAAGAAAACATTGTGAGGTTTTGTGACCTAAGAAACTGTGATACTTACAAAACCCTCTTTTCTTTCTTTGATCTAAAGGTGGTAATTTGACATTCGATGGCACTATTAGTTGGCCATCTTTGACAAGCAGATCAAAAATTTCATCACATTTTGTTACGTCGAAGGTATACACCTTCTTTGGGAACTTGTCACTTTTCTCATTTTCAATAATTTCTTTCCCTTTAGTGGGGACTAGTAATTTACAAGAGTAAGGTGGAGCCTGTTTCAATTCAGCAAGATCAATTTCGACCTATTTGAATTCAGGGTAATCTTATGCTTCCTCAGTTTCGACATAGGAAACCCTTTCTTTCTTGTTATTTTTAAAAACCCTGGCTTTCTCGGCCTTTAGTCTTTCGACTTGTCGAACCCTGTCCGCTAATTGGGCCATATCCCTCAAGTATTATGTAGCTAATTTCTTTCGAATGGAGTAGTCTAGGCCACCGGCAGCCATTTCGACTAACTCATGTTCAGGAACTACTGTGAAACATATAGACTTCAAGAGTATGAACCTATTCAGATAATCATCTATGGGTTCAGTAAACTTCCTCTTGACACTGGCTAGCTCTTTCAGACTTATTTTAGATTGTCCCATGTAGAATTGTTCATGAAATAATCTCTCCAAAAGAGTCCAAGTATCTATGGATCCAGGAGGCAATGTGGTGAACCATGTGAAAGCGTTCTTAGTTAGGGAACTTGGGAAATATTTAATCCTAAGGTTCTCATTATTTGCTATGTCTCCTGCTTCGGTCAGATACCTGGCTATGTGTTCGACTGTTGACTCATTGGTGTCTCCAGCGAACTTTGTAAATTTAGGGACCTTATATCCCCTTGGTAAATCAGTGTGCATCACATAATCTACTATGGGAGAGGAATAGTTTGGCCTTCTAATTCCTGTATTGAGACCGTTTTGAGCCATAATCCTTTCTATCATGGTGGTTAAATTATTTTCTGCCAAGATGTTGTCATTTCGAATTCTATGAACGACTTCATCAGCATCTTGGTGTCGACCCACCATGACAACTCCTCTAGGTTGTTCTTCTCGAAACTCTGGGGCTTCTAACCTTTCGACCCTTGCCCCTGGTTCTATAACTCCCCTTTGTGGTTCCTCTCGAATCACTGGGGCTTCTTGTCTTTGTGCCCTTGCCCCCAAGTTAACCCCCTCTCTGGCTGGTCTATAGGGTGGGTCGTCAGCAATTTGTTTTATGATGGGTATGTTTTCTCGAACCAACGCCTAATTCTGCCTACGCCTTTCTGGCGGAGCGAAAAAATCTGCTATTCGACTCATGTTGTCCGCGTTTTCTCTGTTGGTTACAGTTACATTTTGTACTATTGGGGCAAAGATTTCTTGCATAGTCTACGCTAACACTCCTATCATATTATGGTTACTATCATCCATTAATTGTCTAAAAGCCATCTGATTTTATGTGGTTAAGATAGGCAGTGTATTATGACATACTGAACCTTGGGTATTTGTCATAAATTGGTTGGCCCCATATCCGGACCCAAATTGTGGTGACGAATTTGATGTGGAATTGTGCAAACCCGCCATAAAAGATGTTGGCATCCCATAAGAGGGATTTTTGAGTCTATTGCCATTGAAACCGGGTGGTCTAGTTGGTGGTGGGGTGGCGAAATGGGTTTGTGTCCCTGATGGTGGGACAAATCCCGCAAGATAACCAGTGGTCCCTGTATTTCCTAGGGTCGAACTGTTGGTTGTCGTGCCACTTGCTCCATTTGTGGCTACACCACTGGTAGAAGATGCAACGGACTGTGCGTTCGTAGGGATCGCGTTAGATGTCCCCGTCGAAACAGACGTATTGGTTCCTGTTCCATGTGGGGCATTTTGTTCCCCTTGTTGATTGTTTGGATTAGACATCCTACTACTATGTTTTCTTCTGGGTAAGGGTTGGTTACTATTAATTGTTTTACCACTTCTAAGGTTCATATAACAACGAAATTGATACTCAGAAAAGAACTTACACAGCGAGATTATATCCTAAAACTCTTTACTTTCGACTTTCTTAACAACGTGTCCCACTGGGCGTGCCAATTTGTTCACAGTGATTTTTGGTAAACAACCGCTAGTCTTCCAAACTATCGAATAAACTTAATTACTGTTATTCAATTTCTCTGGTAACTTGCAGGATCGACTAGATTGATCCTATGGGACATAGTTGTTTGGCTAAGTCTAATTGTAAAACTGGTATTCATATATAGGACTTCTAATTAAAGTGTTTCAAAGACATCCAATCCACTTCGATTACTACACTAAATGATTCGAAGGATAATTTCTATATGGTATAAGGAATGTTCATTAGAAAAGTAAAAAGACTTAAGATTGGGTAAATGGCAGGATTAAGTGAGTGAATGTAAAAGTTGCTGAATGTTTAAAGGATTCGAACATAAGAAAAACGTTTAAATGCAGAAAGAAATAAATAACTCTGAATGTAGAAGCTCTAGTGTAAAGGCATGAACGTAAAAATGTTTTAAGCACAAATGAAATGGAAATGAAATACAAAACTGGAAAATATAAAGAGTTTTCATTGAATTGTAAATGTTGGTGTTATCATACGTACATCTTTCGAGCATTTGTTTCCCTATCCATGCGGTATTTTGAATGTTTACTGAATTTGTACAACAGATATGACACACCGAAATCCTAACACTAAGACCTCTATTTATACTATTTCGACCATAACGGTCTTGCTATCAGAATCTGCCACGTTCGAAGCATGCAGAGCATTACTTCCCTCTAGCCTCCACGCGTCCTCGAACGCTCCAACGCTTATGTATTTGAATTTCAAATATCCCGCTCACGTTTGAATTTCAAACACCTTGGAACCTTCGTTTCGAATTTGTTCCAGAGGTTATTTTCGAAAACAACCTTCATATTTATAATCTCATCATTATTTCGAAAATTCTTTAGACTTACACTCCACATTCGAAACCTTGAGTTTTAATATTTTCATTCGAAAAAACAGTCTCTTCCATTCCAAACCATAAAACTTGCTTTATTTAAACAAAGCCTAATCATTTCAATTCGAAACACAATATCAAAATCTTCAGCCAACACCAAGGTATGAGTAACTATATTTGTTAGGAATTCGAATTTGAATTACCTGTGGATTATCAGAAGAAATGTTACTGTCAATATGTTCCAATATTACATTGGAGGTCGAAGGTGAAATTTTGGATGTTGTTGAGGGAGCAACATCTTTGGAATCAAGTCCAGGAACGTTAGTAGGCTCAGGGCCTTTGGAGCTTTCTTTCTTTT
Organism: Vicia faba; assembly: GCA_948472305.1. NCBI lineage: Eukaryota > Viridiplantae > Streptophyta > Magnoliopsida > Fabales > Fabaceae > Vicia > Vicia faba. The sequence continues at coordinate 727,475,536 of OX451739.1, forward strand.
GCTTCTTCTTAGAAGCTGTTGGAGAATTTTCACCAGTCTTGAGGTTCTTTTCAGTGGGGCCTTGTTTCCTTTTCTTAGGAGTAGTTGGTGGAAGTTTGCTATTCTGAAAAGGTTTAAACATAAGTTAGATCTAAATCATAAATTTCAGGTTATTCGAAACAACAGGGTTAGTTGATTACCTTGGGAATTGAAATGTCTGCTGTTGCCGATGTTGTTGTTGTAGTGGTTGTTGTTGTTGTTGGTATTGTTGGAGTTACATCATCGCTAACTTCAGTAGCTTGTTGAGAAGTGTTCCCTTCCTTGGGCTTCGAAGTAACGTTTTTTATCCTAGTAGCTGAAAAGTGAAACAATTAAGGTAAAATGTTAAGGATACGGGAATTAGGATACAATTGGAATTTTTCCCAAGCATTTGCACCTGTGCCTTGATTAGATGTAATCGAAATGGCAGGAAGGTCATAGCGAAGATGTCCTGGGAAATTATGAATCCAGTAACGAGCCCATGTCACAGTCTCAGATGGCTTTAGTTTCTTTCGAGATTGGTATTTGAACATTTCTTTGTAAGTAAACCACCAAGGGTATGGAGGAAACCAAGCCAGAGCCAGTTCTGAGGTGGGCAACCTAGGAAATTTAGGTGGATGCATTTCGAGTGCCAACCTATACCTATCCTCAGGTGACAACCCTGAAGGAAGTTTGAACTCAAAAAAATTTTCTTTAAATTTTTCCTTCAAGGTCTCGGTCGCTCGTTGGACAGTGGTGCCCAAGTGTGTGGGATCATAAGTGGTTTCGAAATAATTTTGAAAAGCCCTAATTTCTTTGACATGAGTGAACATACCTTTCTTGGAGTGTACCTGCACATTGAACGCGCCAGTTAGATTTTGTTGAATGGTGAGTGTGTTAAACATATATGTCTGGTAGAACTTAGTCCACCATTCAAGGAATCCTTTTGCTGTGAAGTATGTTGGCTCGAAAGGTAAAAGCTCGAACTGAGCAAAATCTTGATATTGCTCTTGTTGTAATTTGGCCTCTCTTGCTTTGAACGTTTTGCCTGAGGTTATAGCACTTTGTGTTTGGAACAAAGGTTCAGGAATTAATTGGCACAGGCCAAATTGTTGAGAAACGAAATTGGGTTGATAAGCCAGGAGGAAAATCTGATTCTTTGTTGGAGTAATTCTTGAGGAAATTAGCCTAGGAAGAAGAAACGCTTTCCAAATGTCCTGCATCTCTCTGCTCTTGACAGCTTCTGAGAGAGACGTTGTGAACCATGATGGTCCACAAGTCCTTTGAGAAAAAGGTGTCATGGACTCTTCGAACTTGTGTCTTTTTGAGAAGATCATGATGTATTTAGAAAAATGGACTTTGAAATCATCCTTGTCATCATTTGGAGTAAGCTTTCGAAGCCTTGTGCCTTCGATGATCCTGTCAGCTATTTCTGGATCTTGTTCGATGATAGTATTAGCAGTTGATAAAAAAGATTCAAACATGGCATTAAGCCATAGTTGAAGCAACCAAAAGGGTCCAGCCAGAAGAATGTTCTTTGGAGCATGGGATTTTAAACCAAAAATTGTTGACCTTAAGCTCTCATAAAGATCGACAAGTAGCAGTTCACTCAGGAAAACGTTCCTATTTTCATGGAAATCCCTGGCTAGGGGAATGAACCTACTCGCCACTTGCAAGGATCTGCTGCAGAACACATATCGTGATAGCCACAAGGTAAGGAAAGCGATATGTTCTACGTCTGAGACATCATCCCCTTCAGTATGATAATGGCTGATGAATTTTGAAAAGCTAGCTAGTTTGACATCGAAGTCAATGATGCTAGAATGTTCTTTGTTATCAGGAATATAAGTTTCCCTCACTGGTGAGAGACCAGTGATGGCAGCTATATCAAAGAAGGTGGGTGTTATCATTCCGCCCGGAAGGTGGAAAGTGTTATAAGTGTTGTCCCAGAAGTACAATGAAGCAAATAGCAATGGGTGACTGTAAGTAAAGCCTGGTTTCGACAGTTTGATTAAATTATAAATTCCTAATTCTTCCCATTGCTGGGATTTTTTGGATTCTACTTTAGTGAGCCAGTTTTGATATGCTACATCTGAAGTGGGGCAGGATCTAAATGGTTTGAAATTTCTTTTGATGTAATCTAAAATAAAAGGATCTTTTGGGGGTAAGACTGGAGTTTCAGTTGTTTTTGAATCAGATGATTCGCTTATATTTTCAGTTCCTGCCTTAGGGGCATCCATTTTGTTGAATAGGGGTTTGAATTTATAGCAAACGGGAAAAAATTTCCTAGTATCTTTCAGAATTTCAAAAACGGTTAAAGGACCCATTAGGGCAAACCTTTTTCCAACAACAATGGTAGGGATTAATACCTTAGAAGCATATAACATTTCTTTCTCTTTGGAGATTGCTTGAGGATTGAGCACATATTGATTTTGATAAATACCCACCTTGCTCTCCATGACAGTTTCCGTGTTGTTGTTCTTGTTCTTCCTCTTTGATGATTTCTTCAATTGTGATGATGTTGGTGAAGACATTGTTAAGATTGCTGGAAGTTTTTAGGGTTTAGTGAATGATGTACCCCAAAATTTGCCCTCCTATATTTCTCAAAATATTTCAAGAAAATTCACAAGTCCAACCCGGCGCGTCATATTCAGGTATTCTTTCGCCAAGATATCTCTGATAACGTATTCTCAAATTCAGGTTCGGCTCAAGAGTCAATTCTTTAAAGAAGGTATCCGAATGTGTGAGTTTTCTTGAAGAAATATAGTGAAAAAATGTGCTGAAAGTGCAGTTTTTACGCGCTAAAAAATTCATAACTTGAAGATCGTGACTCGTTTTGAACCCGTTCCGGTGGCCAAAATTCCGTCTTGACATTATCTACGTTTTCATCTCTCACGGCTGGAAGCCAATTTCGATCAGAAGGTCTTCAAAAATGTGGATTTATCAAGTATTTTCGTACAGAAAATTTGTGACAGAAGTTTATTTGCGTCATATTCAGAAAATCATAACTTGGTCAATTTTCATTGTATCGAGCTGGTTCTGGCGCCAAAATTTCACAAATTGAGTTGAATACATTTTCACAGAAGGTATTGAGTTCAAACGGTATTCAAAATGCCTTCGTTTTTTGCTCAGAGTGCGTGACACGCTGAAAATCCTGAATGCTGAATATTATTTCATCTGGGCCGAAACTTCGAAAATTCATAACTCGGTCAATTTTTATCGGATTTGGCTCATATTTTTACACAAGATCACTGACTCATAGATCTACAACTTTGCTTCAAAAGTCGATACCGGATTATGCTCCGATCAATACCATTTTTTTATTGAAGAACGTGTCAGAGTCGACACTGGAGCCCAAAATAAGTTTGTCTGAGCTGAAACTTCAAAAATTCATAACTAATTCACCGTTTATCCGATTGAGTTGATTTTCGGACAGGAGTTAGTTCTCGATATCGGCTACATTTTGTTTTCACATTTCAACTTCAAAAATTGCACTTAAGTCCCTGCGATTTAGCCTGGAAAGTGACGAACTCAAGTGAACATTGGAGGCCCAATTGCACATTCAAAGCCCATTTTCTTTACCCTAATTTCCATTATATAATCACATTCTTTTCACACAAACTAAGAGGAGAAAAAGAGAGAAAAAAACCTTGCCACAACAATGTTAGAATACCAAATTCTTTCAAGAACCCTAAAACCTTGAAACCATTATTACAAATCCCTCTCTCACTACAAACAAGTCATCACAGTTACAAACCAACACCTCACTACTTCTTCAGTAAGGGTAAGGCTGGCTTGATCTCTATGATCCAAAGGGCATAAAAGCATTCAGGTCACTAATTTCACAGTAAGGGTAAGATTGATTTGATCTCCATTATCAAAAGGGTATAATCATTCATACATGCCATATTGTGCCTAAACATTAAATTTCTTCATATATTGGCTTTATTTGCATTTTATGATTTTATTTAATGTGTTCGTGAGATTCAACACTGCATATTTAGACAGGATCCCATGCAGGTTCATTTAGGAACGTTGAGGCCAAAATCCAAATGGCCAAAAGCCAAATGGCCAAAAGCCAAAAGCCAAAAGCCAAAAGCCAAATGGCCAAAAGAACAACTTATGCATGACGAGACAGACATCCTGAGAAGATTAAGGAACGTTGAGGCCATAACACAAATGGCCAACAGCCAGAACACAAATTGCCATGAAACCCAATCCAATGGCCAAAGAATGCAGACCACGGTACTCAGGAGTCAATGAACACGCACGTGATGCCAAAAAGTCAAACAAGGCTTTTTGTCTAATGGGCCAGATTTCTCACAAAAAACCTCCCTTTGGGTCTGAATACCCCCATGGTTTGCACATTTTTATTTTTTATTTGATTTTCCTTTTTATTCTTTTAATTGTTTTCAATTGTTTTCTTTAATTTCATAAATTAATTTTCATAAGATAAAAAATCAGAAACTAAAATATATTTAATTATTATTATTTCACTATTAATTTATTTTGTAAATAAACTTTAATAATTAGTTTAGTAAATTAGGTTTTAAAACTTTAATCTTTTTCTCAATAAATTAAAATATGTAGAAATTAGGTTTTTTTAACTTTTTATCACTTTTCTTAATAAATAACTTTTTTCTTATTATTATTATTATTATTAATTACTAATTTATTTTGTAAATAAACATATACATAAATATTTAGTAAATTAGGTTAAACTTGAATATTTTTTCATTAATAATTAAAAATAACTTAGAATTAGGGTTTCATTTTAATTTTAATTTCTTTATTTCATAAATACAAAAAAAACACAAAAAACATTTCTTTTCTTAATTAAATAATCAATTAGCTTTTTAATTTCATTTAATTTCTCAAAAGGGTCCAACGCCCTCGAACGTTCAATTTTATTCTTTTCGCATGTTATTTATTTTCTTTGTGAATATTATGTAACTGTTCAAGCCATGTAATAGTAATTAGGAAATTTATTTACTTTCCACATCTTTTATTAAAACGGGTCTTTGTTAATTTGGCGATGTATAGACCCGCGCCTTGTAATAGCGTAGGACTTTATTTTCCGCATTTAAATTTCCGCACCTTTAAACTGCTAAACTTTACATGAAAGAATGTATGGCCTAAAATAAAAACAAGCGTAGATCACCCATGACATGTACAAGATAAATGCTAAACTGAAAATAACACACAAATTCACACACTACTCTTAGGGTACGCCTCACTGTTGCCTTGCCCTCGAAACGTGGTCGTCGAGTATAGGACGTTTTAGTAAGTCCTTATGTCCATGATCTATGGCATATGGGTAACTTCTAAGGTGTCCTACTGTTGCTCTAGTGACCATAATGTCCCTTAACTCGAATTGACCCGAATACCTCCAACGGTGGTGCTACCTACCTTTCAATGGTGGGATGGCACTACCTTAAGGACTTCTACACAGCCTAATTCCTTAGGGTAGGTGGATGACTCATAGATACTTGCTCTATTCAAAAACAAATCAAAAAACTCTTTTCACACCGACACTTTCAAAAAGCTTTCAAAAACAATTTTTCAAACACTCTTGAGGACTGATACAAGAGTCGATCTGAAATCTTTAAACGAAACTTTTTCAAAACCCACAAACACAAGAAAAGCAAAACTTTTTGAAAACACAATGAGCAAGTATCTAAGAGTCCATGGATAACCATGGATAGAAAGGGTGCTAACACCTTCCCTTTCTTTAAATCTACCTCCCGAACCGAGAGATAATCTCATAAGGAATTTTGCTGTGCTTTTGTCCTGTCCATGTTGGAGAAAATAAAAGACGGTGGCGACTCTTGCTTCCGCGATATTTCGCGAACCAGCTTTAAACGGTCAGTTCCAGATCCACCGATCACAGAACTGGCGACTCTGCTGGGGAATTATTTTAAAGTGAGCTGTATCTTAGGACTAAGATCACTTGTGTTTTCAATTGTCTGAATTGCTTGCTTTAAATTGTGGGTACTGTCTTGGGAGTTCTATAGATCCTAACCCGGATCTGGGGATACCTTCTTAGAAAGTAGCAACAAGGCTGTGAGGGAACTGTGTGGGGTATACCGACATGGTTGAAGCAGTCTGCTACGTTGATGTGGCACTTTGGTGTGTACCGGTAACCCTTGAGTCCAGTCAAGGAGAGTACGGTGCCGCCGCGTGGTGTCGTGAAGCATCAACTGACCTTAGGAGCCTTAATTGAACCATCTTGGCCTCTTTAGGGTAATGAGATAACTGACTTTGGTGCAGTCCGAGGTTGGTTGATACTCGATACTACACTCAATTGAGGGTTGTTTTCTTGGAATATTTCGATCGCCAGTTCAGTGGCTAAATTGAAACGATGAACAATGAAAGCAATCCAGTGATATTGGGACCCTTAGAACCCGGTTACTTCTGATAGGACAGGTTGAGCCCACCAACTTCAAGAGGGTAATACCTAGACCCCATGCTGGCCTAAACTCTAAGGGCTTTTCTTGTGTGACTTGCGTGCCTTCCAACTTGACTATTTGCATGCTTGTTATCTGACACTTGAGTTTCTTGCAGGTTTTGTTTACAGTCCTTAATTGGGACTCATAATAGGATTTGCCTACATTACCCCATGCATAGCATAACATCATACCATTGCATACACCCCGCATAAGGACTAATCCGTTTCAAGGATCTCAAGGGCTTGTGATGCAGGTCATGATGAATCAGAATGTCTAGCAAGGAGCAAAGGGGATTTATTTTCCTCTAGCCAGGTTGATGATCTGAGTCAGAGGCTATGACCCACTTGACATGGTGAGCTTTGACTCTTGAATAAGGTTCCCCTAACCAAGGTTGTTTGGAAATCAAAACCAGACATGATGACTTAAGTCAGGGGCTATGACCCACTCGATATGGTGAGCCTTGACCCTTGAAGAAGGACTCTCAACAACATGCAGTTCCTTCAATCGAGCTATCGGATCCCAACTCTAACAATTTTCTTGTTTACCCCGCGAGATCCTTGAAAACATTGCATGCATACATACATATCATTGCATAACAGGTACCCATTTTCTACAGGTTGCTCACCTTCTTTGCTGTTTATTTCAGCCGTCTCATCATGAATCTGGAAGCATCTACTGAGCAATCCATCCAGGCCCTCCAGGCCCAGAATGCCCAGTTCCAGGAATTGATTAAGAGTCTAGCCCAGGGCCAACAGGATCTGAAGACCTTGCTCTTGAAGAAGAAGAAGAAGAAGAGGACGGTGTTGTTCAACCCGAGGCGCAAATCTGGGAATGGGTCACAAAATGAAGTTGAGCTGACTACCCCGTCTGTTGGGAAAGACAGTCCCCAAGAAAGGGAGGTTCCTAGTCCAGTGGTCTCTGACAACGAGACCGATTACAATGGTGAGCAGTACGCCCCAGCTGAGGATAGGTACAAACAGCTGGAAGACCGGTTAAGTGCTATGGAAATACAGAAAGTGCCCGGCCTGGACTTCGAAGATCTAGGTCTGTCTTCTGGGGTAGTAATCTCACACAAGTTCAAGGCACCTGCTTTTTCAAAATATGACGGGGCTTCCTGTCCTAAGCTGCATCTCAGGTCTTACACAAGGAGGATCCAGCCCTACACGGCTGTCAAGAATTTGTGGATTCACTTCTTTCAGGATAGTCTGTCGGGAACTCAACTCGACTGGTTCTATCAACTGAATGAAGCCAACATCCGCAGCTGGGAGGACTTGGCCACTGCATTCTACAAGCAGTACCAGTACAATGCCGACCTCGCTCCTACACGTACCCAACTCCAAGGTATGTCGCTAGGATCAGGAGAAGGTTTTAAGGAGTACGCCCAAAAGTGGAGAGACCTTGCTGGAAGGGTGCAACCACCTCTGACTGATCTTGAACTTGTGGATCTGTTCTTGGGGACCCTGTCTGGTCCATTCTACAACTATCTGATTGGGAATTCTTCTGCTGGGTTCACAGATCTGATCTTGACCGGGGAGAGAATTGAAGCTGGTATAAAATTAGGAAAGATTTAAGAAGTTGCACCTGCTGATGCTCAGAAAAAGCCCCACAGTGGGAAGAAAGAGTCCAATGCTATACATGGTAAAAAGGGTCGTCATGATGTAGGGGCAATCCAGATCTCTGATCCCGCGCCTGCTCAACAAAGAAAGAGCAATAGGCGTAGGATAAAGTATCAAGATAGGAAGTATACTGACATCAGCATGCCTTTGTCTCAGGCACTACAACAATTGCTGAAGGCGAAACTGATCACACTAAAGGATCCTCCCCAAAATCCTGATACTTCCTCTCTCAAATACAACCCGGGTGCGAGATGTGCCTACCATTCTGACAGTCCCGGACATGACACCGACGACTGTTGGACCTTGAAGAACAAGATCCAGGATTTGATTGACGCCAAGGAGGTCAAGTTTGAACACTGATCCTACACCAAGTCATCGAGAATATCTTTTGTTCATTCGAATGTTCAAGTTGTATTTTTCTTTGATCGTTCAAACATTTTATTCATGTCAAACTTTGTTATTTCATTAATGCATTACACGTGTCTGTTTTGAAGTAATTATGTTTACTATGCTTAAAACTGTTTTCATATTTTTGTGATGTTCAATGCTCGGTTAACAATTCTAAGCCTCTTGAGGGAGGATGACGAAAACGATACCACGATCTCTACAGTATGCTTTTGAGCGGACCCCGCTGATGAGGTACAGGCATTGTTTCAATTCCTAAACACTGGAGTAATAAGGAAGATAATCCCTCGTCAACCCCTTTGAGCCAAAGAAGTAGGAGTTTTTCTTTTCGAAAATTAAAACCCTTAATCATAACCTGGGGCATGGTAGTTCTCTCAGTTGATCCAAGTGCATAACGAATGGCACCAAAGAGGTCCTTACAAAACAAAAGACAATGATGGTTCCGAATAATCATAAAGACAGGCAGTCATTACCAAAACAAAAAAAAACTAAAGCCCAATAAGTCAAAACCTATGAAGGAGACTTACAAAACTGGGGCATCCCGATGACTGTAAATACAAAAAGAAACAGTTCAGGCAAAAAAAAAAGGGATAACGAAATAAAAAAGAAAGAGGTCCAACAAATCCTCAACAAAAGGAAATGACTGCCTATTCAAAATAAAATGTCAACATCCGAACCATCATGGGAATATTAGGACAAAGACTCGAACAAGGTCTAACGCACGATCAACTGAGTTTAGGTTTGAAGAACATCACGAAGAGCGGGTGGGTACAAATATAATTTGAGCCTTTATCCTTTGTTTCTTAAACCGTGAACCAGGCCACGTTATAACCCTTAAAAAGTCCTAGCTGAAGCATGGGTTAGTTCGAAGGCATACTGTTACGAAAAGTATCCTGACTCCTTAAGGCTTGCTGTAAAATGCTGAGTTGACATCACAGTTTACAAAATTCACTAGTTTTACTGGAAAAAATGCATTTTCAAAAAAACTTCAAGACAGACATAAACTTTGCATTTTTAAAATAACATTGTTTGCATATGACTTTTTGTTTGAACAGCATAGAAATTCGCACGGAGAATGTCTAAGGAACAAAAGCATTTCCAATCAAGGGGCACGGCATGATCATTGTCCATCATCTGGGGCAGTCAAGTCAAGATTCAAGGAATCTCTCAAGATGCCAAATAGTCAGGGGCAAATCTCTGCCTGAGTCACTTGGGGCATTGGACATGAATTCCAGCAACGAATCTTGCATGATCAAACGAGGATCTTCTGGTGGTATGGCAACACAACAACAGGGGCACCTCCCTCCATCCCGAGAGTATGGACATAGTCGAAAAAATACTAGGCACAATCAAAGACCCGCTAGGTTGACACACCTAGGAAAAAATAAGGGCTTCCCGGCGAACCAAAAGGGTTCGGGCAAAATAAGGGATGAAAATGAAAAATCTGTACACCCGGCAAGTCGAAAACCTGAAAAGGCGGCTTGAGCAAAAATGGGTATCCCGGTGGACTGAAAACCTGAAAGGGCGGTCCAGGCAAAAATTAGGGATCAGAGCGTACGACTATGTCCTGTCATCTCGTCACTTGCCTACCAGAAGAAGATTTGTCAAATCGGCAGTCATCAAGCACCTCCACAGGTATCTTCCTCTCCCACATCAGAAACAGGGGCAATAATGAGTTGTCTAAGCGATCTAATTGCTCTGTCCGCCAAGGTACAAAGGTAGGTTCGGTTGAAAAACATGACCAAGATATCTTAATTCCCCAGAGAGTGAGCCAGCAAGTCAGCGATACTCTCCCCAAGCAGAGTTAGTCCACTATCAACCTCAAGGAAGTTGGATTATCCCCCGCGGATCTCAACATTCCCCAGCGGAGTATACAAACATTCTTAACAAGCATCCTCGACAGTCTTGATCTAAGATTGTTCCCCGGCGGAATACCAGACATTCGGTGGAGCCACTTCCCCAGTACATCTCAAAAAAATTTCCCCAGGAGAGTCCAGTCCAAAAGTTTCCCCAGGAAAGTGGAATCCATATCCCCAGCAGGTCTTAAAGCTTATCCCCAGTAGATTCTGGAAGCTTGTCATCCGCATAGTACGAACACGTCTCCCGGATTTTATTCAAAGTTTATTTCCCCACCAGGATATAACTGGGTTATCCTCAGCCAATTTCCACGGAGAGATCGTCCCCGGCGAAGTCTTCCTATCCCCAGCGGAGTTCATCAGATCTCCCAACATTTACCAATGGAATCCCCAGCAGAGTTATCATCAACCTCAGCGAAGTATTCCTCTCCCCACAGAGCATTCCCCGCAGAGTAATCTATTCGCCAAGTTTGTTCCCCAACGGTGTCATCTTCTTCTACCGGTATTCTTGCAATCATCACCCCCAGCGGAAACAGAGCTCTACTCTTCCATATCAGCCCAGGATTCAACTTCCCGTCACCCGTCAAGGATTTATTTTCCTAGACGAAAATACATTTATAAACATCACCTTGTCATACATTATGATACATGCATACACGCATCGTATCACCCTAATCTCATTTATTTTTGAGAACATCATGACATCATGCATGTCATACATTATGACATTGCATACAACTAACTCGTTACTTTTTCAGGAAAAGAACGATCAACAGATAAAAGTCTTTACCTTTTGAAGTAGAAGACGTCCAAGATTCCTTCATCATTCTGTTGAGGTAGTAATCGCCCAAAGGTTCTCTCATCGTCCCGTTGAGGTAGTAATCGCCCAAAGGTTCTCTCATCGTTCTGTTGAGGTAGTAATCGCCCAAAGGTTCTCTCATCGTCCCGTTGAGGTAGTAATCGCCCAAAGGTTCTCTCATCGTCCCGTTGAGGTAGTAATCGCCCAAAGGTTCTCTCATCGTCCCGTTGAGGTAGTAATCGCCCAAAGGTTCTCTCATCGTCCCGTTGAGGTAGTAATCGTCCAAGGCTCTCTCATTGTCTCGTTGAGGTAGTAATCGCCCAAAGGTTCTCTCATCGTCCCGTTGAGGTAGTAATCGTCCAAAGGTTCTCTCATCGTCCCGTTGAGGTAGTAATCACCCAAAGGTTCTCTTATCGTCCCGTTGAGGTAGTAATCGCCCAAAGGTTCTCTCATCGTCCCATTGAGGTAGTAATCGTCCAAGGTTCTCTCATCATCCCGTTAAGGTAGTAATCGCCCAAAGGTTCTCTCATCGTCCCGTTGAGGTAGTAATCGTCCAAAGGTTCTCTCATCGTCCCGTTGAGGTAGTAATCGTCCAAGGTCCTCTCATCGTCCCGTTGAGGTAGTAATCATCTAAGGTTCTCTCATCGTCCCGTTGAGGTAGTAATCGTCCAAGGTTCTCTCATCGTCCCGTTGAGGTAGTAATCATCCAAGGTCCTCTCATTGTCCCGTTGAGGTAGTAATCGTCCAAGGTTCTCTCATCGTCATGTTGAGGTAGTAATCGCCCAAAGGTTCTCTCATCATCCTGTTGAGGTAGTAATCGTCCAAGGTTCTCTCATCGTCCCGTTGAGGTAGTAATCGCCCAAAGGTTCTCTCATCGTCCCGTTGAGGTAGTAATCGCCCAAAGGTTCTCTCATCGTCCCGTTGAGGTAGTAATCTCCCAAAGGTTCTCTCATCGTCCCGTTGAGGTAGTAATCGCCCAAAGGTTCTCTCATCGTCCCGTTGAGGTAGTAATCGCCCAAAGGTTCTCTCATCGTCCCGTTGAGGTAGTAATCTTCCAAGGTCCTCTCATCGTCCCGTTGAGGTAGTAATCATCCAAGGTTCTCTCATCGTCCCATTGAGGTAGTAATCGTCCAAGGTTCTCTCATCGTCCCGTTGAGATAGTAATCGTCCAAGGTTCTCTCATCGTCCCGTTGAGGTAGTAACCGTCCCTGATTCATTCATCACATCATTATCAACAAAAACCTTTTAAAGCTCCAGACTCGATTCCTGTATCTTGCCAGGGCACGTCTGAAGAGTTTGAAGATCCGATTCTTGTATCTTGCCAGGGTGTATCTGTTGACGACTAACATTACCAGACTCGATTCCTGTATCTCGCCAGGGCACGTCTGAAGAGTTCGAAGATCCGGTTCCTGTATCTTGCCAGGGTGTATCTGTTGACGACTAATTCCAGACTCGATTCCTGTGTCCTGCCAGGGCACGTCTGAAGAGTTTGAAGATCCGATTCCTGTATCTTGCCAGGGTGTATCTGTTGACGACTAATTCCAGACTCGATTCCTGTATCCTGCCAGGGCACGTCTGAAGAGTTTGAAGATCCGATTCCTGTATCTCGCCAGGGTGTATCTGTTGACGACTATATTCTTCGGACTCGATTCCTGTATCTTGCCAGGGCACGTCTGAAGAGTTTAAAGATTCGATACCTGTATCCAGCCAGGGCACATCTGCATAAAGAGTTTGAAGATCAACTCCTGTAACAGGCTAGGTAATTATTTTCTTTTTCAGGTACGCAAGTTCTCGCTAAGGAATCTCTTACGCGATCGACACCTCCATATGGCATCTATAAGCCCATCCCCCTATCCATCGTATCTCCAAATGGCATCTATAAGCTCATTCCCGCCATCACGCTGCTGATACTTTACTATGTGAGCGCAAATTTCTGGGCACTCTAGTGTTCAATCATCTTCCACCTTCGGATCACAAAAGGCACGCAAGCCAATCTACATCCTCAGGTTTAAGAAGATTGAACAGGAGCAACTGTTGTACCCCAAAATTTGCCCTCCTATATTTCTCAAAATATTTCAAGAAAATTCACAAGTCCAACCCGGCGCGTCATATTCAGGTATTCTTTCGCCAAGATATCTGATAACGTGTTCTCAAATTCAGGTTCGGCTCAAGAGTCAATTCTTTAAAGAAGGTATCCGAATGTGTGAGTTTTCTTGAAGAAATATAGTGAAAAAGTGTGCTGAAAGTGCAGTTTTTACGCGCTAAAAAATTCATAACTTGAAGATCGTGACTCGTTTTGAACCCGTTCCGGTGGCCAAAATTCTGTCTTGACATTATCTACGTTTTGATCTCTCACGGCTGGAAGCCATGTTCGATCAGAAGGTCTTCAAAAATGTGGATTTATCAAGTATTTTCGTATAGAAAATTTGTGACAGAAGTTTATTTGCGTCATATTCAGAAAATCATAACTTGGTCAATTTTCATTGTATCGAGCTGGTTCTGGCGCCAAAATTTCACAAATTGAGTTGAATACATTTTCACAGAAGGTATTGAGTTCAAACGGTATTCAAAAGGCCTTCGTTTTTTGCTCAGAGTGCGTGACACGCTGAAAATCCTGAATGCTGAATATTATTTCATCTGGGCCGAAACTTCAAAAATTCATAACTCGGTCAATTTTTATCGGATTTGGCTCATATTTTTACACAAGATCACTGACTCATAGATCTACAACTTTGCTTCAAAAGTCGAGACCGGATTATGCTCCGATCAATACCAGTTTTTTATTGAAGAACGTGTCAGAGTCGACACTGGAGCCCAAAATAAGTTTGTCTGAGCTGAAACTTCAAAAATTTATAACTAATTCACAGTTTATCCGATTGAGTTGATTTTCGGACAGGAGTTAGTTCTCGATATCAGCTACATTTTGTTTTCACATTTCAACTTCAAAAATTGCACTTAAGTCCCTGCGATTTAGCCTGGAAAGTGACGAACTCAAGTGAGCATTGGAGGCCCAATTGCACATTCAAAGCCCATTTTCTTTACCCTAATTTCCATTATATAATCACATTCTTTTCACACAAACCAAGAGGAGAAAAAGAGAGAAAAAAACCTTGCCACAACAATGTTAGAATATCAAATTCTTTCAAGAACCCTAAAACCTTGAAATCCTTATTACAAATCCCTCTCTCACTACAAACAAGCCATCACAGTTACAAACCAACACCTCACTACTTCTTCAGTAAGGGTAAGGCTGGCTTGATCTCCATGATCCAAAGGGCATAAAAGCATTCAGGTCACTAATTTCCCAGTAATGGTAAGATTGATTTGATCTCCATGATCAAAAGGGTATAATCATTCATACATGCCATATTGTGCCTAAACATTAAATTTCTTCATATATTGGCTTTATTTGCATTTTATGATTTTATTTAATAAGTTCGTGAGATTCAACACTGCAGATTTAGACAGGATCTCATGCAGGTTCATTTAGGAACATTGAGGCCAAAAGCCAAATGGCCAAAAGCCAAAAGCCAAATGGCCAAAAGCCAAAAGCCAAAAGCCAAAAGCCAAATGGCCAAAAGAACAACTTATACATGACGAGACAGACATCCTGAGAAGATTAAGGAACGTTGAGGCCATAACACAAATGGCCAACAGCCAGAACACAAATTGCCATGAAACCCAATCCAATGGCCAAAGAATGCAGACCACGGTACTCAGGAGTCAATGAACACGCACGTGATGCCAGAAAGTCAAACAAGGCTTTTTGTCTAATGGGCCAGATTTCTCACAAAAAACCTCCCTTTGGGTCTGAATACCCCCATGGTTTGCACATTTTTATTTTTTTATTTGATTTTCCTTTTTATTCTTTTAATTGTTTTCAATTGTTTTCTTTAATTTCATAAATTAATTTTCATAAGATAAAAAATCAGAAACTAAAATATATTTAATTATTATTATTTCACTATTAATTTATTTTGTAAATAAACTTTAATAATTAGTTTAGTAAATTAGGTTTTAAAACTTTAATCTTTTTCTCAATAAATTAAAATATGTAGAAATTAGGTTTTTTTAACTTTTTATCATTTTTCTTAATATATAACTTTTTTCTTATTATTATTATTATTAATTACTAATTTATTTTGTAAATAAACATATACATAAATATTTAGTAAATTAGGTTAAACTTGAATATTTTTTCATTAATAATTAAAAACAACTTAGAATTAGGGTTTCATTTTAATTTTAATTTCTTTATTTCATAAATACAAAAAAAACACAAAAAACATTTCTTTTCTTAATTAAATAATCAATTAGATTTTTAATTTCATTTAATTTCTCAAAAGGGTCCAACGCCCTCGAACGTTCAATTTTATTCTTTTCGCATGTTATTTATTTTCTTTGTGAATATTATGTAACTGTTCAAGCCATGTAATAGTAATTAGGAAATTTATTTACTTTCCACATCTTTTATTAAAACGGGTCTTTGTTAATTTGGCGATGTATAGACCCGCGCCTTGTAATAGCGTAGGACTTTATTTTCCGCATTTAAATTTCCGCACCTTTAAACTGCTAAACTTTGCATGAAAGAATGTATGGCCTAAAATAAAAACAAGCGTAGATCACCCATGACATGTACAAGATAAATGCTAAACTGAAAACAACACACAAATTCACACACCACTCTTAGGGTACGCCTCACTGTTGCCTTGCCCTCGAAACGTGGTCGTCGAGTATAGGATGTTTTAGTAAGTCCTTATGTCCATGATCTATGGCATATGGGTAGCTTCTAAGGTGTCCTACTGTTGCTCTGGTGACCACAATGTCCCTTAACTCGAATTGACCTGAATACCTCCAACGGTGGTGCTACCTACCTTTCAATGGTGGGATGGCACTACCTTAAGGACTTCTACACAGCCTAATTCCTTAGGGTAGGTGGATGACTCATAGATACTTGCTCTATTCAAAAACAAATCAAAAAACTCTTTTCACACCGACACTTTCAAAAAGCTTTCAAAAACAATTTTTCAAACACTCTTGAGGACTGATACAAGAGTCGATCTGAAATCTTTAAACGAAACTTTTTCAAAACCCACAAACACAAGAAAAGCAAAACTTTTTGAAAACACAATGAGCAAGTATCTAAGAGCCCATGGATAACCATGGATAGAAAGGGTGCTAACACCTTCCCTTTCTATAAATCTACCTCCCGAACCGAGAGATAATCTCATAAGGAATTTTGCTGTGCTTTTGTCCTGTCAATGTTGGAGAAAATAAAAGACGGTGGCGACTCTTGCTTCCGCGACATTTCGCAAACCAGCTTTAAACGGTCAGTTCCAGATCCACCGATCACAGTGAAAAAAAGGGGGGTTTCGGAATTTTGGAGAAAAAGAAGAAAAGGCTAAACTAATGAGTTTTATAGGGAGTGTGGAAGAGTGAGTGTAAACACCCACTAAATAAGACTAGGGGTACATGGAAGTCGTTGGTTGGATTCAGAGAGAGGTGGCGTAAGATCTAGTGTTGGTAATGAGTGTGATTAATAGTAATCATTATTTTTAAAAACCGCACCATGCTGTGGTAATTGGTCCAAGACGGTTAGGTACTCAAAGAGGCGTCTTGATTGACGTGGGTAAAGTCATGCACAGTAAATATCATGATTCTTCAAAAGACCTATCAAAATCTTGTGAATCTATTTAAAATAAATATTTCTCAAAGGGTTCGAAATACGTATTTTAAAGGGGCATTTTGTTGGCTGAAGATTTTGATATTGTGTTTCGAATTGAAATGATTGGGCTTTGTTTGAATAAAGCAAGTTTTATGGTTTGGAATGGAAGAGACTGTTTTTTCGAATGAAAATATTAAAACTCAAGGTTTCGAATGTGGAGTGTAAGTCTAAAGAATTTTCGAAATAATGATGAGATTATAAATATGAAGGTTGTTTTTGAAAATAACCTCTGGAACGAATTCGAAACGAAGGTTCCAAGGTGTTTCAAATTCAAACGTGAGCGGGATATTTGAAATTCAAATACATAAGCGTTGGAGCGTTCGAGGACGCGTGGAGGCTAGAGGGAAGTAATGCTCTGCATGCTTCGAACGTGGCAGATTCTGATAGCAAGACCGTTATGGTCGAAATAGTATAAATAGAGGTCTTAGTGTTAGGATTTCGGTGTGTCATATCTGTTGTACAAATTCAGTAAACATTCAAACTACCGCATGGATAGGGAAACGAATGCTCGAAAGATGTACGTATGATAACACCAACATTTACAATTCAATGAAAACTCTTTATATTTTCCAGTTTTGTCTTTCATTTCCATTTCATTTGTGCTTAAAAATTTTTTACGTTCATGCCTTTACATTAGAGCTTCTACATTCAGAGTTATTTATTTCTTTCTGCATTTAAACGCTTTTCTTATGTTCGAATCCTTTAAACATTCAACAACTTTTACATTCACTCACTTAATCCTGCCATTTACCCAATCTTAAGTCTTTTTACTTTTCTAATGAACATTCCTTATACCATATAGAAATTATCCTTCGAATCATTTAGTGTAGTAATCGAAGTGGATTGGATGTCTTTGAAACACTTTAATTAGAAGTCCTAAATATGAATACCAGTTTTACAATTAGACTTAGCCAAACAACTATGTCCCATAGGATCAATCTAGTCGATCCTGCAAGTTACCAGAGAAATTGAATAACAGTAATTAAGTTTATTCGATAGTTTGGAAGACTAGCGGTTGTTTACCAGAAATCACTGTGAACACTTACACGCTTCAAGATAACAACACCAAGAATTTCAAGAAAGATTGACCTAGGTGTGCTTATTGTGGTGTTTTTGGTCATCTTAAGGAGAAGTGCTTCAAGCTACATGGATATCCTTCAAGCTACAAGAAACCTCAAAGCTTCAAGGCTGCAAATCAAATACATAATGTGAGTGATCATGGTTTTGCAGGTTCTGGATCTCTTTCAAAAAATTTAGTTATGACTCCACAAAACTATTAGTAGCTCATCAACGTCTTGCAGACACACATGACGAAGGCTGGCACATCCGATGTAGCTCAATTGGTGAATTCACTCACAAGTATGAGCTTTTCTGTTATACGATGACGACTTATCTAGAGGGGGTGGATGATCTCCAAGTCAAAATTACCTTTCATAATTAGGTAATTAAAATTTATTTTGAAAGACAATGTTGAGCGGAAGAATTTTATTCTAGATCGAAAAGTCGTATAAATGAACCTAGTTATTGGAAACTCGGATATGTGAAATCCGTATGTAATTAACAATGATAAAAGCAACCAACACAATAGTATCACAATTAATCGGTTATAACAAATCATAACAACCACCCATTTCCAATGAAATTGTGTTAAAAACAAAACTTGATAATTTATCGAACACTGGGCATGCGATCAATTTTTCAGATTTTTTTTTGAGGTTTGTTGATTTGAGATAAACAGTTACAATCAAAGTGATTATAAGCTGATCAACAAAGCAAATTAAACTTTAACAATCATAGAAAAATTCTATATGAATTGATCAATCAAATACTAAGTTCAAATAATTGTATATAGTAAGAGAGAGAGAGAGAGAGAGAGAGAGAGAGAGAGAGAGAGAGAGAGAGAGAGAGAGAGAGAGAGAGAGAGAGAGAGAGAGAGAGAGAGAGAGAGAGAGAACGACACAAGAATTTTTTTTATGAATTTCACCAATTGTCCTTGATATGGCTACATCTCCCCTAAATTTCGTTTTGCAATTGAGATAAATTTTTACTTTGCAAAAAGTTGATTACAAGAGAAGTGTTCCAAGAGCAACCATATAAACTCTAACTGTTTGATGTTGATTCAACCTGTTCTCTTCTTTTAATCTTGAGTAAGACCAAGACACAATAGATCCAATTGATTCACCGTCTCACGCTACTCCTTTACGAGATACCCAATCTACAAAGCTTTCACTTGATCAGTTCCTATTGTAAACTATTGACCATAAAAGCTTCCAATACCATCCACTGTCTCGCGCTAATACTTTGCAAGAATACCCAAACTTCAAAGCTTTCACTCGGCCAAATCCACTATTGCAGAGTCTTGAATAAAACCCCCAAATCTACCAAAGATCTTGGAGGACAAAATCTACGTTTTTCCGGATGAAACCCCTCACAATTCTCAACCCAATAATCTCGGTTACACAGACCTAATTGAAAGTTATCAAACCTTGTCTAGATGGAACCCCAACAAAAAATGATTATGTGTAGTTTATTAATGTGTATGCATAGGTTGGAGGTTTAAGATGAAGAGCAATGGTGGTAAGTATTTATAGTTTCATCAAGTTGAAATGATGAATGTATGATGTATTTATAGTTGTGGAAGTTTGATGGCCAAGAGGGAAACTTCCGAATTAAAACAATTGAGAAAATCTAACACAAATAACAGGATGTGCCGACCTGAAACACTTATGTGCCGACACATAGATCTAAAAACTTCAACATGTGCTGACCTAAAAGGAGTCATGTGCCGACACATGCAAAACAAAAGCTACATGCTATAATAACGTAACACATGTGTCAGCCTGAAAACCGTATGTACCGACACATAGAGTTGAGAATTCAGTATGTGTGGGCCTGAAATGAGTTATGTGCCGATACATGCAAAACATAAGCCATAGGCTTTAATATTAAAGTACATGTGTCGACCTGAAAATCGTATATGCTGGAACATGTAACTGATTTTTGTGTCAAAATTGATTTTTCATGATTTTGTCCATTTTCAAACTTGTTTTGAATGCTTCATAAGACGTCTAATATAAGGGTGCACCAAACGACATAGAGATATTATCCAATATACTGAAATACTAAGTTTTTCTAATTTTGGCATCATGTAAAACATCTAATGCTGAAGTTGCACTCACATTTTACACTATTGAGTCTCATAAATCACATTGTTATCAAACTTGGATAGTAGATTCAGGAGCCACCTCTCACATATTTATTGTGATATTTCTTTGTTTGAATCACATAAACCTTTAGTAGATAAATTTGTCACACTCCCTAATGGTAATTCCATACCTATTTAAGTTGTAGGTAAAATTGCTCTCAATAATACTTTGTCCTTACAATATGATTTATAAATTTTAACATTTCATGTGAACTTCATTTCAGTTGGAAAACTTCTCATTAACCCTTATCTCGAATTACTCTTTGATACTCGTCATTTTTTTCATTCAGGACACCAAGAAATCCGAGATGGTTGGCAAGGGTGATCTCATTTCGGGTTTATACCTCCTTATAGTTGACGATGTTCAACAAATTACCAATTTCCCTTCTTCATGCAATTCTGTTTCTTTTACCAATAATGCCAAACTGCGGAACCATAGGCTAGGACACTTGTCTGATTCCATGTTAATGACTCTTAGCCATAAGATTCCTTTTAATGTACCTTCTGATTTCAATTCAAATGAATGTACCATATGCCATTTAGCTAAACTCAAAAGGTTACCTTTTCAATGCAATAATCATTTTTCTGCACAAAGTTTTGATCTTATACATCGTGATTTATGGGGTCCATATGGAAAACTACTTATGATGGTTGAAATTTTGGCACTTTCAAATAGATGTTAAGTCTGATGTCACAACACCAAAACACAATGTCAGAACAAATGTTAAGACATCATATACCTGATACAACAATTTGCAGAAGATAAATAGCTCATGCAATTGTTAACCCAATTCAGTGTAACATCACCTACTCTGGGGGCATCCAAGCCAGGAAGGAAATCCACTATGATAGTATTAGTTCAAAGCTAAATAACCCTAGTTTATAACTTATCACCTAATCACTATCTTATGCAACTTCTACCTAGGAACCTCCTAGATATGAGAACTCCCTTTCACTTCCCACAGTCACCTCAACGACAATAACAAAAGACCAAAAACAGAAGAACACACTTCCAATTACAATACTCAGTTCTGCTTAAAAGCTTTTCAATGAGAATAATGAACAATAAACAACCAGTCAAACTCTATGTATCAACATGATACATGAGTGACATACACAAAAACACAGTACTCTAAAAGACACCCAAACCCTAAGACTTTTATAAAATAAGTTCTCCTTATTTTTCTTAAAGTTTTTAGGCATAGAAAGTCCTTATGAATAAACTCTTGTAGTATGGGCTTGGGCTCTTCACACAAATCCAATCTTCTAGTTGTAAATCATCTGCAAAATCTTCTCCATAAAAATATAATCAAATCTACAAAGTTTTCTAAAAAGTCACCAAGATCCTTTTTATGAAACCAAATCAAATATGAAATGATCCTAATAACGTCCTTGCTTAGTTGCGATCATATGAGAACTAAAACCATCCAGAATCTCATATTTTAGAATTAAATCTTCAAGGATTTAAAAAGAATAATTGTGCTGAAGTTATGGTATAACATGTCACAATGTCTGGTAGAATATCTGTCTTTAATAAGGTCTTACCAACATGTTAGGACCTCCCTCACAACATCTTGTTGGGAACCATGTTTTAGCTAAATTGTTGTCAATCATAAAACCATGGATCTAATAATCTACCCCTTTGGAAAGTTTTGGCTAATACAACCTTTGTACAATAAATCTGGAGAAGAGAAATAAAACCACAAATTACACAAACACAAGCTACATGACATACATGAAAATTTTATACAAACTGCAAATAGAAAACTTCAGAGATAAATGCAACTACAGAGAGGCTCAGCCATACACCCAACTCTTATTCAAACTATAGAAATCTCCAGAGATCAGATGTCAGGACATATGGTGCGACATGACATCAACACAACTAAACAACACCGACACAATAGCATAATGCTCAACACTTCACACATGACAATTACTCCTCTGTCACACATAATCAATACTCCCCCCTCAAGGGAATATCCAAACAATATAAATATGTCCAAGTTCATACATCAGAGGCACATGCAACAGAAGAAAAAAATAAGCCTCACAAAAAAAAAAGAGAACCAAAGTTCTCAACAAAAATACTTCAGACAAGATGTCAGGATATTTGGTATGACATCATGCAGACAACAGTAGTAACAGCAGAATCAAATTCACTTAAGCACCAGCAACAAGCATGCCATTAATATATTATAATATTATGTTAACTATTATTTTATAAATCATAATATTTTCCTAAACATATTCAAGTATATTTTATTTATTGCATTAAATTATTTCTTTTGATCATGCATTTAAATAAAATATTTTCATAATTATTATACTAAAAAATATTTAACCAACCACAAATTATTTTCATAAATCAAATTAATCTAACAATTAATCTTCAAAAAGGATTATAAGTATATTTGAATCGACTGTGTATTCCGTCTAATATCTCCGCTATTCATAGACCTAGATTGAGTATGCGGGAAATTCAAATATAATTCTTAATCCATAAAAATACAAACCAACTATGAACTACGAAATAGGACTCTGATTCATCCTAAGAGGATACGTAGGCATACGATTAAAATCGTGGCAAGTTCCCCCTATTTAAAATTAAAACCCTTTCCCCTAATAAAACATTTAAACCCTTTTTCATAAAAAATCGCGCTTCTAAACCTAGTGTCCTTGTGAACAAGGTAGATGAAGGGTGCCTAACACCTTCCCTTCATATAGAACCAAGTCAACGATCTATAATCTCTGAACTTATAGGGTTATTCCTTTATACTCCCTTCCTTAGGATAAAAATTAAGGGTGGCGACTCTGTATTTAAAAACCAGTTGCAACAGAAAGGTCTTCTATCGAGGCTGCTGAAATTCTTCCTATATTCCTAATTGTGCCGAGGGATCCCTTCCTTGTTGGATACAAACCTTGGCACTGGAGGTTTCTTTTCTTTGAAATCCTCTTTTGTTGTGGCTTCATATCTTTCAGTCGTTTCTCCATTATACACAATATTACACCTTGGGCATAATCTAGCTTCTGACCCGTTCAATTTGCATTTTTCCTGAAAATCACCCAAACTTTCCTCAGGCTGAGGATAAATCGTTGGCCACTCATTTTTCTTCTTCACCTTAAAGCTTTTAGTAGCTTCGACCATCATGGCTTCACCGTCGAAACCTTCAATAGCTCCTACAATCATGCATTTGTAAGGTTCTGCATACATAGCCTCTTTGACTTTCAATGAATTAGTATCCACCCGCATCTTCAGATTTTCACCAAATTGAAGCATGCCTTGCTTCAGAGCTTTCTGCACCAAATCCCTGAAAATAACACATTGAGATGTTTTATGACCAAGAAAATTATGAAATTTTCAAAATCCCCCTTTTTTCTTTTGATCTAATGAGGGATTCTTTAAATCCTAAGGTACAATAATTTGAACATCAGATACTAACAAATCAAATATTTCATCACACTTAGTTATATCAAACGTGTAAGTTTTTGTAATGGCTTTGCGATTTTTCTCAGTCTCGACGGGATTCTTCATGTTCGACGACCTTAATGGTTTGCAAGCATACGAAGGCCCAGGCTGGAGTCCAACCATATTAACCTCAGTTTCCTCGACTAACTCACTGTCATATGAAGAATAATCTTCGGTGGTTACATACGTAACTTTTCCTTTCTTTTGGTATTTGCTAGCTTTGGCTTCTCTTGATACTTGCCATCTTTGGCTTTCTCACCTTTCAACTGTTTGATGTGTCGAACCCTAATAGTTAACTGTGTCATATCTCTCAAGTATTTAACATCCAACTTTTTCCTGATTGAATAGTCCAGGCTATTCGTAACCATCTTGACTTGTTCTTGTTCAGGAACTTGAGTAAAGCATCTTGCTTTCAAAATTCTAAACTTATTCAGATACTGGTTGATTGACTCATCAGTCTTTCGTTTAACACTAGCAAGTTTCGTTAGGCTTATTTTTTACTGCCTCATGTAAAAATTTTCATTGAATAATTTCTCTAGTTGATTCTACGTGTGAATCGACTGGGGAGGTAGCATTGTGAACCAAGTAAACGAATTCTTCGACAGAGAACTTGGGAAATATTTCAAAATCAGATCCTCATTGTTGGTTATATCACCAGCTTTGGTTTGATACCTGGAGACATGCTCAACAATGGATTCTTCCGTATCCCCTACAAACTTAGTGAATTTAGGGACTTTCCAACCCCTAGCTAATTATGTTTGTAAAATAAAATCTGGTAATGGAGAAGAATACGTAGGTCTTTGAGAACCAGTATTCATCCTATTTTGAATCATAATCCGTTCGACAATGGCTTCTAGATTTTTCTCCCTAGCCACTGCATCTCGTCGAACATTCCTGACGACCTGATCAGCATTTTGGTTTTGATTCACTATCACCACTGGGGTTTTTTAAACACCCTAGGTAGGGATGTCAATTTTCATTTTTTTACGAAGATCTATGTGGAGATTATCTATTTGGAGCGTCGAAGTTGAGGATTTTTTTCCCCACGGGGATGGGAATGGAGGGAAAAGTTCTCCCGATGATACTTTGGAGCGGGGATTGGGAAATTACCCTACGCCCCGTGGATTCTCCGACTGCGGCCATATTATTTAAATTTTATATTTTATATAATATATAATTATATAATTTTACATAAAAAATATTGATGTACTATAAATGAAGAGTCATTAGTGGGTCATTTTATTTTTATGATTTATTTATAATGTCTTTTTTTACTACCCAAGTATCCAACCCTAGAAAAGTGCATAGAATACATATAATGTACATTGACTCCTCATTTTCTTTTCTAAATTATCTTTGTCTCATTCATTCATCATCTTCGTTGTTCTCATCATCATCACAACAACCTCTCTAGTTTATTTATTGTGCTTATGGTAATTACTCTTTAAATTCACTTTACTTTCATTAGTAACATGTTTTTTATTTAATTAACAAATTAGTAGTTATGGATTTTCCACACTCACACATAATCAACCACTTGCGTTGTACGACATCGGTATTGTGGTAGTAAATTAGCGGAAGCATGATAGCAATAAGTTTTGTTAATATTTATTATTCAAAAAAAAATATTAGTAACAACAAGTGCTTTTGGTTTTTTTATTGATGCAAGATGTATTTTCGTTTTTTTAAAAATAAAGATCCAAAATATATTTGTTTTTAAAATAAAGGAAAAAATAACGAAATACTAGTGTCATAGTTTTGATTGAAAAGTATAAGAATTTTCTTAAGATTCGATCACTGTGAATATCCTTGGGGATCTGTGGGGATGGGGATGGGGGGAAATATTCCTTCGTGGTGGATATTGGAGACGGGGATGGGGAATAAATTTGGAAGCAGGGCGGGGAACAGTGAAGCATCCTCCGAATATTATCTGCCAGGTTGACATCCCTAACCCTAGGTATAGGATCACATGTTGGGGAATTTGTGGTTCTTGGTGAATTGTCTCGTCGACCTCGTCGATCACCTCTTTATACTGCATTGGTTCTTTGCATAGAGGCGGTGTAACATGTCAAACTGGCGCTCTCGGGGCACTAAGAAAGTCTCCGATGTGAGTCATTTGAGTTACCAAGGTTTGGTAACTCTACACTGAATTTTTGATTAATAGTCTCAATATGATACTATTTGTTGAGTAAGCATATTGACCATTTCATGATTGCTTTCATCCATCTGTTGCCTCATCATTGAAATAGTACTTGGGGTGAAAGTAGACATGACTTGGTGGGATAAATCCAATATAGTCGAACGGCCAAATTGACTTCCCATAGGTCCTGAGGCATGATAATGGGAAAATGCTGACGCTGAATTCTCACCAAACGTCAAACTTCTATTATATAAGCCTACCATCGTCACCATTGGCATTCCTTACACATGTTTCCCACTGTGCGTAGGTATTGCAAAACTAAGCACATATTGCCCAGAAGTATTGACCACACTTGATCTTGCAGTTACTGGCTGAGTCGTGGTAACTGTTATGTTCGGGGTCGTCTAATACACGATCACATAACTTGAGCCCACACTCGTTGTCGCACTGGTATTTCTTTCGGGGTCTAATCCCTTTCTAGAGTTCTAGGATCTACCATTTTTCTTCCATTTCTCAATCTCATGCACAGATAGAGACAAACTTAACACAACGTGTCCCACCAGGTGTGCCAATTTATTCGTGGGAGTTTCTCGCGAACAATCTCTAGCCTCTTAATTAAAAGTTACTTGCAGGACCGACTACAAGAGGCATAGACTTAGTGTTAAGTTTGGCAGTGTCTTGGTGTTTGAAATGATTAAAGTGCAGAAAGCGCAATAAGAACGAAAGGATAAAATACAAAGAAAGGTAAATGGTAGATAAATTGTAAGACTGAAATGATAAACAAGACCTGTAAAGATAAACTTCTTTGAATTTAAAGGTGGACGCAATCATACATTTCTCAGAACTAACTCGTTTCTCTAAACGCTGGTACTTTGAGTGCTATCTTACAATGTTACAAAATGCCACCTTGAAAATGAGTATAACAATTTGTTTAAATAGACACTAAAATGTAACCGTTGATGGTTATTTTGAACCATTCACGTTGAGAGTTCGTGTGGTGTTATTTTCAAACTTCCGACGTTTTGCTAGTGCTTGTATTTGATAACTAAATTTGCCGCCACTTGTTCTTGCTCTCGATCTGCCTGACCTTCGTCAACCTAGCTTCTGCTTCCAATATTGTCTCGATTGATAAGCCTTTCAATATATATAATTTCTGAAATCCAGTCGACGGGTCCTAGCTCTTCATTTATAGAATAATTGACACTTCCTTTTGACAAAGGATGTCATCTAACTTGTAGCCTACTCCTTAAATTGAAAATTACTTGTCAACAATCAAATTCTTTTAGTTCACAACATTTTATATTCTCTACCTCATCAGTATAGTCTTTTCGAGATATTCTATAACACACATAAGAATAAGTAGTTAATTAATGAATTGTTGACTATGTGTGTGTAGAAAGAGGAAAGGTTGGTGATGGAAGATGGTGAGAAAGTTAACTTCACTGTTCAAGGAAAGAAAAGGAAGGAATTTGCTAAGAATAAAGGCACCATTCCTCCTCAGTCAACCATAAATTAACATTCTAAGTATTTCTTTTACAAAAAGAAAGGGCACATGAAGAAGTACTGCTTTAATTTTAAGAGTTGGATTGACAAGAAAAGTACTCCACTTTTACATTAGTTCTTTATGAATCTAATATGGTTAATATAAATCATAACACAAGGTGGATTTCTTGAAATTGACCTGATTAGTAGGAGTGATCATGTAGAAGATATAACTTCTAAGAAAGATTATTATGAGGCTGAACCTTCTAGATCTAGTGACAGACTGATTGTTGTTCACACTCCTAAAGTACAAAGAGGTGTTAGACAAACTACAATTGAAGTTCCCCAATCTATTGAAAATGATTATGTAGATCAAGTTACTGGTGAGGAACATTAATATAGTGTTGAACAACCTGTTATTGAACAAGATCCTCTAAATGATATCGAGATAACATTGAGGAGATCTAATAGAGTCAAAAATTCACCAATTGCTAGTAAATTTTTAGTGTATCTACAAGAATTAGACTACAACGTAGGAGCCGAAAATAATCCTAAAACGTTTACATAAGCCACGAGTTCTAAGGAATCAAATTTGTGGTATAATGCCATGAAAGAAGAGATGAATTCAATGGAATTAAACAAAGTATGAGATCATGTCAAGTTTTCAAATTGTGTAAACGTTATTGGATGTATACAGGTCTTTAATAAATTTCACTACAGATTGAAACAAGCCTCTCGCTAAGGGTATATAAAATTTCATGAGTTAATCACTTCATTTGGTTTTGAAGAGAATGTCATGGATCAATGTATATACCATAAGTTCAGTGGAAGCCATATTTATTTTCTTATGTTATATGTGGATGATAGTTTGCTTGCGACAAATGATAAAGGTATGTTATATGAGGTGAAACAATTCTTCTCAAGGAATTTTGATATGAAGGACATGTGAGAGGCCTCTTATGTTATGGACATTAAGATCCATAGAGATAGAAATCGATGAATTTTGGGTGTGTCCTATGAGGCATATATCAATAAAGTTCTTGAGAGATTTAATATGAAAGATTGTTCACCAAGTGTGGCTCCTATCAAGAATAGTGATAGATTTGAATTAAGTTGATGACTACAAAATGATTTTGAATGAGAACACGTGAAGAATATCCCATATGCTTCAGTTGTATGAAGTATTATGTATGCTCTGATTTGCACCAGATATTGGAGTTTTGAAAGATATCAGAGTAATTCAGGTGTTGACCACTAGAAAGATGCAAAGAAGTTGATGAGATATCTTTAAGGAACAGAGAATTTCATGCTTATGTATAAACGAACTGATAATTTGAAAGTAATTGGTTACTCCGTCTGAGACTAAGTTAGCTGCATTGATACCCAAAAATAACATCGGGCTATGTTTTTATGCTAGCTAGTGGAGTTATATCTTAGAGAAATGAAAAGCAGACCTTGAGTGTTACTTCAACTATGGAAGTTGAGTTTGTTTCTTGTTTTAGGCTACCTCACGTGATGTGTGGTTAAGGAGTTTCATATCTATGCTTATAGTTGTTTACTCAATTTTGAGGCTATTGAAGTTGTATTATTATTGGATGTTAAATATAATTCAAATGCATTCTGAAAGCTTTTAAGCTCATTTAGTGTAAAATAGCTTATTCTGGAAGTTGGAAAGAATCTGTGTTTCGAAGGAGAAACTGGTTTCCCAGTTTGAGGAACTAGTTTATATCACGTATTTTTGACTTCCTGTGTGTTTTTCTGTTGGAGAAACCAGTTTTCCTGTTTTAGCAAACCGGTTTCTGGCGCGATAATTTTGTATTTTTAGGTTATTTTGGGATAATTTGATCTTATGTGTGTTTTAGATGTATCCTATAAATATCCTATTGTAATATTGTTGGATGTTAATGTCAATTTATGAGTCTCTCTCTCTCTCTCTCTCTCTCTCTCTCTCTCTCTCTCTCTCTCTCTCTCTCTCTCTCTCTCTCTCTCTCTCTCTCTCTCTCTCTCTCTCTCTCTCTCTCTCTCTCTCTCTCTCTCTCTCTCTCTCTCTCTCTCTCTCTCTCTCTCTCTCTCTCTCTAAACTTCATCTTCTCCAATCAACCATTTTTCACCAACTTCATTTTTGTGTAGGTTTTAACAATTATGAGAACTCTGGTGCAGTTTTTATAGCTAAGAACAACAAAAGTAGAAATCAAAGTAAACACATCGACATAAAATATTTAGCTATAAGAGAACATCCAAAAGAAAATAAAATGGTCATTAAACATGTTAGCACAAAGTTAATGATGGTTGGTCTTTTAACTAAAGGCATACCATAAAATAATTTTAAGGATCATGTAGTAAGGATGAGACATGGTTCCGTGTTATGATTTTCATTTTGTAAAATTTTGTTATTTTGATCAAACTCTCATTCAATTTGATTTTTCTCGTTTTCTTATATACACATATTTATTTATTATTTATTTTGAGAAATATCACGTTATTTAGGCTAGAAATTAACAATGGTTATTTTATTAAGTTGGGGATTAATATTTAGAATTTGATATATAGCAATACATGGAAGATACTACTAGTTATTAGATGACATATCACCACGATTCTTATGGTTGTTTGTTGTTATGTTTGATTATGGTTGTGATTCAAAAATGAATAATAGTATAATTTGTTGTCCGTTTGATTTCTATTTTTGTATTGATCTAATTTCTTAATTAAAATATTTTCCTCTAACAGCAAGATCCTTCAAGAGATCTATTTGAAATAAATCAATATTAAGAGACCTAGAGATCATCTAATGGTTAAGCTTGCAAGATCCTTCATATATCGTTTCTGAACTCTAGAATTTTACTATAAAGTCTAACCTGCAGTCATATTCAAGTAAACACTATTGTAAATCATAAATCTCAAAGTTATAACGGGCCTCGTTTGTTTTGCTTTTTTTAAAAATAATTTTATAATAATATTATTTTGTGTAAAAAATTTATAAAGAAATTTTTCATAGAAGTTTTAAATGAAAATTTAGTTTGAATATTTTTTCTTTAAATGTTATTTTAAATATTTCATCTTTTTATTGAAACTCTTTTTGGATATCAAAATTTCAAAAAATCACTTAATTTTAAAGCTATTTCAAATAGATTTTCATAAAATTATTTTTGAAATACAATTTTTTGAAAAAAAATATAATTTTAGCTATGTTTTGGTATTTTATAATGTATGTTTATATTATTGGATATCAAAATTAGTGTTTTAATTTAGAAAAAACGAATATAAAAAAACTTGTAATATTTTAAAAAATATTTTAATTAAGAAATTAGGTCAATACAGAAATAGAAGGCAAGCGGACAACAAACTGCGTCATTACTCTTTTATGGATCGCAAAACCAATCTATGTAAAAACTACATCCATAGATCTAGGAGATACAACATTGTTATTCATAAATGTTTGAACTCTCTGTAAAAGATCAAGTGCTTCTAGGATAGAAAAGCAAAAGTGTCAAAGACAAATGGTATAAAAACATATTAATTTTCAAAATACGCTTTTTCACAAGGATGACAAAATGAGTCGTCCGCCCCGCCCCCACCCCACTCCGTCTTAAGTCCGCCAAAAAAGAGTGGAACACACATGTCCGTCAAGTAGAAATAGACACAAAAATCTAGCTTGCCCCGTGAAGGATTGGCAGGCGGCGGGCTTGCCCGTCTACTTTTTTATTTTTTTATTTTATTTTATTTTTAGTAGATTAATAATAGGTTTTTTTAACATTTCAATTAGATTTTTCATTTATTTTTTAAAATTTTTTTTATAAAACATCTTTTTAATAAATTTTACTTATAAATATTACATATATTCACAAATAAATGTATAAAATAAAATCATCAAGAATAAAAAATATTAGAATTAACTAAAAAGAGGCGAACTTAAGGTGGGATAAGCTGAATGAATAAGCGAGACAGACGGCGGGTTTTAGCGCGACGGTCTTTGGGCGACATAGGTCTTTAGTGGAGCAGGCTTTGGTGGACGGTGGACCCAAAATTCTAACGCAACCCGCTATTTTTTGACGGATCGACGGGTCAGTCCGGTGGACCATGGCCGTTTTGTCACCCTTACTTTCTCAAGTTTGACCACAATTTTGTAAAATCTATTTTTAAAAATACAAACAAAAAAAATCTATTTTTTTTAAACTGAAACAAACAGGTCCATAATCTCTATTTTTTATAAGCAACTTTATATTCCAATAAGAACACTAGAGGTGCTCAAACCCAAATACAAAAACAACCAAACAAAATAAACACCATCTTAACATCAAAGAAAATCTAGAGGGCATTTGCATTATGTTCTAGGTTTTTATCATCTCTTTCCCTCTTAGAGAAGTTCTGATCCAATTCTTTGTAGCTTATACGTTCAAGCAACATCGTTGGATGGTTCATAATATCGATTGGCTATGGGTGGTCTCAGATCGTGTTGACACCACGAGAAGTTTCCTATTCATTTTCTTTTTCTCTATGTGTCATTCCTATGGTGGGAGTTGTATATATATCTTTACTCTTATTGTATGTACATTTGTTGATCATGAGATTGTATGAAATCTCTTTTACAAATTAGTACTGGTGTTTATTCTTGATTTTTGCTTAATCGCAGAGTTTTGGCTTGTCGTAGACATGTGCTTTATGAATCTCTTTCTTGAATGAATATCTATTAGCTCATAGACTCTAGACAAAGATTTAGGCTTAATATTCATGTGGGTATCGGTTATGAAATGCATTCGAGTTATTTGAGTCGGTTGAGAGATTGTCGATGAGAGTAATACGGGTGATGTCTCACTTTGCGTTGTAAGATTAAGATTGCGCCTAAGAGGGGGGGTGAATTAGGTGGTGGTCGATTTTTTACTTATTTTATACTTTCTGGTTTTGATTTAGTGCTTTGAAAACTGTAAAGTGCAGAAAGTAAAGAGACACGGAGAATTATCCTGGTTCCTTCCACACCCCGGAAGTACGTCCAGTCCCCTTGCAAACACGTAAGAGATTTTACTATATTGTTAGAACTTTTACAAGACTCTTCCTAGTCTTATCCACTAAAGAACCTAACAAATAACCAAGAACACCCTCTTGGATTTCCAATAAGTCTAATGAGAACAATCCTCTCAAAAGATACCTCTTGTTTCCAATAATGGACAACAAGGAACAAAAGTAATCTAATACTTAATTCCAACAATCCTGGAAATAAGTTACACTTTGTATGTTTTTATGAAGTATGATTTCTTGAAAGATGTTGATCACATAGAGTAAATTCTTTGAAGTTTCTTCTTTCTTCTCTTGTAAGCAATTCAAACTGTAACACAATGGTTAGATAATGCTCAAAGATTTCTGTTCTTTATATGTGTGAAAGTGCAGAAAATCTTTGTTCTTAAAAGTTAAGAAATATGAAGTTTGAATATTTTACAAAGTTCAGATTTTATTGCAAGAGAAGAGTTGTTTATGATTTGAAATATTTTGTAATATATAGTAATCAAGATACCTTTCCAAAAGGACACTTTTCTGTTTGAAAAACTTGACAAGATGCAATGTTTGATCATGCAACTATTGAAGAAAAGGTGTGAAGGATATCTTGAAACCAGTTCAGATTTTTCAAAATTTTCAATGTGCAAATCGATTAACATAAGATGCAAATCGATTGCACGTGTTTGTAACGTTCAGAATTTCAAAAAATTTGAAGTGTAAATCGATTAGCATGTTGTGTCAATCGATTTACAAGAGTTAAAAAATCAGTTTGTTCTATGATCAATCGATTTACACAACCTGTAAATCGATTGCTGACAGGAGCAAACAGTTTTTTGAAAAAGCATGTGTAAATCGATTTACACAATATGTTAATCGATTTACAGCAGATAAAAACTTAAAAATTGTTTTGAAATATAATTGAAGTGATGTGGCAAGTGTGTATATCATTTTTGAGCATTTCTAATCAATGTAGTTTAATTGAGAATTGATATACTTGATTGCTTGCCAAGTTCCTTGAAGCTTTGAGTGAATGATGCTTTAAGTTAATTTCCACTTCTTTTCCTTCTTTCCATAATGCTTGTTTGTCTTTCATCAAACTAGCTTGTTTGTCTTTCATCAAAACTAAAGTTGAGTTGAGGCTTGAGATTACATTCTCCCCCTTTTTGATGATGACAAACCATTTTCCTTTATGTGTTGATCAGAATTTGAGTAGAATGTGTTTTCTCCCCCTGAGAAGATTTCTCCCCCTATGGAGAAAAAGATTTGAAAGCTTGCTCTGTAAAGACAATGAAAACAAACAACCATAAAGTGCTATTACATCCTTCTCCCCCTTTGACATTATCAAAAAGAAGGGAAAGATGCAACAAGAAATTATAACAGAAAGAAATGTACAGGAACATGAATGAAAAACAAAAAACTTTTAAAATTATCGAATCAAAGTTTAAGAACACAATACATAAAATGAACACTTTAAATACAACAAGACAAAAACCATAATGATACTTATAACAAGAATTTAATAACATTGATCAGGAACATTTTAGAAAGGTCCTTGATATGGAAATTGTTGTTGAAGGGGTGGTTCGGTGTATTGAGGAGGCGGAGGTGCAGGATTGGTTGGGTCGTATGGAGGGATATGAAGATGTGAATAAAGATATGAAAATTGTTGGTTCACATCATTCTGAAAAGCATTTATTCGAGATGAGGTAGAGTCATTTATCTCAGTCCATCGAGCATTGATGTTAGAATTGAGAGAAGCAAACTTTTGCGTCATGAAATCCATAACATCTTGATTTGTTGGACCAGAAGAAGCAGCAGGAGGAGGAACTTCATGGTCTTCTTCATCTGCATTATTACCTTCATCGCCGACAACATCCTCTCCAATGTAAGTGATGGTTTTTGCTTCAGCATTGAAATGAACACCCATCCTTGAATCAACATTTTTGATGGAGATCCTAGTGGTGATTGGATCCATTTCAATCCGCTCAAATCCAGTGAAATCTATATCAAAAGCTGCCATAATCCTTGTAATGAAATATGCATATGGTAGAAAGGTGGCCCTTGCGGCAACTTTTAGCATATGCAACACAATCAATTTTGCCCAATTAACCGGAATTCCATTTTTCCTTGCATAGATGATTTGCAGTTCTAGGTCGGTCACCGTACAATGATTCCCTGCTCTAGGAAACAGAATATACACCAGAAAATAGTGAAACAACCTATCATCAATATGAAAGTTTCCAGCACTCCATGTGTCCCTAGCTGGAATAACCCCGCCAAGACTTCGAATCCGCTTGGCACGGTATTCAGATTCTGATAACCTTCCAATGCTATAGAAAAATTCTCGCTTCTGATAGTTTTCCCAAGCAGCGTCTTCTGGATCATAGAGGGTACTTCCAGAATATGGAATGTTCAAAATTCTGCCAATGGTTTTGGAATACAAAGGGATTCTTTTTCCAAGGACATATGTATAACATTTGTTGTTGTCATAGCACATATTGCTGTAGAAAATTCTAACCAGATCCGGGTAATAGAAACCATGTGAAGATATTAATGGTTCTAAACCATAAGCAATGAAATCTCTTTGAAACGAGAAGCATTCATCTGGAAAAGTAGATAACATACCAAACTTTGGAGCAGAGATGATTTTCTTTTGAAAATGCTTGATAAATCTGTCCCGCTGTGGATCCGAGAGGTATTCGAGCACAGAGTTTTCAGATGTTGACGTAGCTTGCTTCTTTCCTTTCTCTGAGACAGAGGCTTTTCTCTTGGGAGCCATGGATCTTGTTAGGGTTTTGAAAAGAGAGATATAGAGTTCTTTGTGTTGTTATGTGAGAGAGTGTGTTGGTGTTATGAGATAGTTTTGGTGAGTTTAAATAATATAGAGAGTAAGTGAGGTCTTTATGAGGTTTTAATTTGGTGATTTGGTCAAGGTTTCATTGATTGGGCAATAGTAGGATGGGAGGTTGAGAGACAATGAATGTTTGACCAATATATTAAAAGCTCATACAAGTATCATATGTTAAAAAATAAATTGCATATAGAAAATATACAGAAAATGCTTCAGATTCTGTGGTAAATCGATTTGCCCCTTGGTTAAATCGGTTTACACAGAACATTTTTATAAAAAATAATTTTCGTTCAGTGGTAAATCGATTTACATATTGTGTAAATCGATTTACACAAAAGATTTTATAAAAAAAATGATTTGCTTCAGTGGTAAATCGATTGACATATGGTGTAAATCGATTTACTTAAAGAAAAATTTTAAAAATCATTATTTTTAACATTTGAAACAATGTCTAACCACATATATATGTACATTAAGGTATAGTTAAGGATTGAGTGCACCTTAAATATCTTGTTCATCGAGGATTCCAAGTTCACGACGAATTTTGAAAAACGCATCCTTTGCAAGAGGTTTTGTGAAGATGTCCGCGAGTTGATTTTGAGTGTCCACGAATGTGATCTCGACATCTCCTTTGAGTACATGGTCTCAGATGAAATGATGTCTGATGTCAATGTGTTTCGTCCGGGAATGCATAACTGGATTTCTCGTAATATTGATCGCGCTTGTGTTATCACATCGAAGAGGAATGCATCCAAGGTTTATTCCATAGTCAAGTAATTGTTGTTTTAGCCAAAGAATTTGAGCGCATCCACTTCCAGCCGCAATGTATTCTGCTTCGGCAGTGCTGAGAGCTACGCTTGCTTGCTTTTTGCATGACCATGAAACCAAGGCATTTCCAAGAATGTGACATGTTCCACTTGTACTTTTGCGATCTGTTTTGCAACCTGCATAGTCAGCATCAGAATAACCAACTAGATTGCACATACTACCTTTTGGATACCATAATCCGACGTTGGTTGTTCCTTTGAGATATTTTATTATGCGCTTGACTGCTGCAAGGTGAGACTCTTTAGGATTGGCTTGATATCTTGCACATAGGAAAATGCTGAACATAATGTCAGGTCTACTTGTTGTTAGATAGAGGAGTGAGCCAATCATTCCACGATACTTAGTTATGTCAATAGAATTCCCTGATTCATCTGGATCAAGATAGGTGCCGGATCCCATAGGAATTGAACTTTCTTTGCTACTTTCCATCTCAAATTTCTTTATAAGGTCTTTGCAATATTTTGATTGGTTTACGAAGATACCATGTTTGAGTTGCTTAATTTGAAGACCAAAAAAGAAATTCAATCTTCCCATCATAGACATCTCAAACTCTCCTTGCATCATAGACGAAAATTCCTTGCACATATTTTGGTTAGTTGAACCGAAAACAATATCATCTACATAGATTTGTACAAGTAAGGTATGATGATTAACATTTTTTATGAAGAGAGTGGTATCAACTTTACCCTTTACAAACCCTTTTTCACATAGGAATGCGCTTAGTCTATCATACCAAGCCCTTGGTGCTTGCTTCAGCCCATAGAGAGCTTTCTTTAGTTTGAAGACATGATTAGGATGTTTGAAGTCTTCAAATCCGGGAGGTTGCTTTACATAGACTTCTTCATTTATGAATCCGTTGAGAAATGCGCTTTTTACATCCATTTGAAAAAGTTCAAAGTCCAATGAGCATGCATATGCAAGTAATAATCTTATTGCTTCCAAACGTGCTACCAGAGCAAAAGTTTCTTCAAAATCAATTCCTTCCTCTTGGTTGTATCCTTGAGCAACTAGTCTTGCCTTGTTTCGAGTGATTATTCCATTTTCATCCATCTTGTTTTTGAAAACCCATTTGGTTCCAATGATACGTTTATTTCCTGGATTAGGAACAAGTTCCCAAACTTCGTTCCGCTCGAATTGGTTTAACTCCTCTTGCATGGCAAGGATCCATTGATCATCTTCTAGTGCTTGAGCCACTTTAGTAGGTTCAACTTGAGATACAAACGCCATATTTAAGCATGCATCCTTAAGATTTAGCCGAGTAGATACTCCTTTGCTAATATCTCCAATTATATTGTCAATTGGATGATC
This sequence comes from Vicia faba, assembly GCA_948472305.1. Classification (NCBI taxonomy): domain Eukaryota; kingdom Viridiplantae; phylum Streptophyta; class Magnoliopsida; order Fabales; family Fabaceae; genus Vicia; species Vicia faba. The sequence goes on from OX451739.1 coordinate 727,512,658, forward strand.
ACGATGAGTTCTCCATTCTTGAGGAAGATCATCATCATTTTCATTTTGATGTGAAAGTTCATGTGTTTGTTCCGGATTGACAATTTTTCCATCTCCGCAGGAAATCTCATGAGATAGATCTATAGAACCATCATCATCACAAATAACAACTTCCTCCTTGGAGGTGTTAGATTCATCAAAAGAAACATGCATTGATTCTTCTACAGTTAAAGTTCTTTTATTGTAAATTCTAAAAGCTTTGCTAGAAAGGGAGTAACCAAGAAAGATACCTTCATCCGATTTTTCATCGAACTTACCGAGATTGTCTTTGTCGTTGTTAAGGACAAAACATTTGCACCCGAAAATATGAAAGTGAGAGATATTTGGTTTTCTTCCTTTGTAAATCTCATATGGAGTTTTCTTTAGTATAGGTCTTATGATCACACGATTGCTTACATAACATGCCGTGCTTACCGCATCCGTCCAAAAATATTTAGGCAAACTTGAGTCACTTAGCATGGTTCTAGCAAGTTCCACCAAAGACCTATTTTTCCTTTCAACTACTCCATTTTGTTGTGGAGTTCTTGGTGCTGAAAAATTGTGGAAGATCCCATTTTCTTCACAAAATTCTTCAAATAGACTGTTTTGGAACTCTCCACCGTGATCACTTCGGATTGATGTTATCTTTGATGACTTCTCATTTTGAACTTGTTTTGCATATCTCTTGAATGCCTTGAATGCTTCATTCTTGTGCACTAAAAACAAAGTCCAAGTGAAACGGGAAAAATCATCTACAATAACTAATGCATAAATGTTACCTCCGAAGCTTCTTGTTCTAGATGGACCAAAAAGATCCATGTGCAACAATTGAAGTGGTCTTGTTGTTGAAACCACATTCTTTGGTTTGAAAGTTGATTTGGTCTGTTTGCCCTTTTGGCATGCACTACATAATTTGTCTTTGATGAACTTCATCTTTGGTAGACCAATAACTAAGTCATGCTTAACCAATTTGTTCAAGTGCTCCATGTGAATGTGAGCAATCCTCTTATGCCATACCAAGCGTCATTGGTTGCCTCATCCATAATAAGGCATTCTTCTTTGTTGAATTTGATCTTGAACCCTCTATCGCAAAGTTGACTTATGCTAAGAAGGTTGTGCTTTAATCCTTCAACATAGAGAACATCCTCAATTTGAATGGATGGAGGTGTGCCAACTATTCCAACGCCAAGAATCTTTCCTTTGGTGTTGTCTCCATAGGTGACATACCCTTTGGCTTTATGTACTAGATATGAAAATTGGTGTACATCTCCTGTCATATGCTTTGAACATCCACTGTCAAGATACCAAACATTTGAAGTGGATTTCAAGCATACCTACTGTTGTACCCCAAAATTTGCCCTCGCATTTTTTCCACAAGAAATCTCAGCTTCAGGCATTTCCTGACTTTTCAAACTGGCTCAAGAATCGGACAAACGGACTTTTCTCGTCAGTCAAACAAAAATTAGGGTTTTATTGATTTTTAGGACTCTGGATTGCTTCAAACAGTTGGCTTAGGGTTTTGGTTGATTTTGGCTCAATTGTGATCAGGCGAATGTTCGTTGGCATTTAATCAAGAATTAAGGGTTTATGGGCACATTCTCAGAAGGATTTAAATTCCACAACACTTTGCAAGTTATTCCAAGATTCGGGTTGAATTCGCATTGTTTTGAGTTAATCAGTAAAGGAGGCAGTTGGTTTGAATTCACGTTGTTTTAGCCAGTCAAAAGAAATACGCAGTTTGGATTTACAGTGTTTGTTGAAAATCAGTGAAGAGGGAATGCGCCTGTTTGGTTTGTTTCGGTTAACTGTCATTTTGCTTTGGAAATACCAGGTTTAACTGATCAGTGTGCTAAAGCATTGTTTATTTATTTATTATTCTAAATTAAATGATTGAAATTTATTTTTCAATTATTTTAATTCAAAGAGTTTTAAATAATAAATAAACAATAAAGAGAAAACAGAATTAAATTGGATAATGGAAACTTTTATTTATCTTTAAATTAACTGTACAATTGATGTTTGGAATTTAATTACAAACATTGGTTTTACATTGATTTAAATTTAAATAAAAAGAAAACTATCCTATTTATTTCTAATTCTTCATGATTCACTTTATTCCTCTCCATCCGAATATTCATCTGCAAAAGAAAAGGAGAAAAGTCAAAAAGCAGATAAAATAATAAATGGCAGAAGAAATTCATCATTAAGGGCCACTAATTGGGATCAGTGAATCCTCTCTACAAATCACGGGATTTCTCCCGGTTCACAGAAAGGGACGAGTTTATTTGCTAAAATTGAATGCACAAGTTTAAAAAATGCACAATTCAAAATTGTCAAAATTGCATAAAGTTCAAATCTCAAACAGCATGTTACAAAGCAAACAGCAAGTCCAAACCAAAGGTCCAAACTCAACTTTCTGCCAAAAATAAAGCAACTATCCAAAAGGCTACTCAAAGCTATCAAAGAAGAAGATTTTGAAAGATATCAAAAAGCACAAAAGCTGTCAAGAAGAGATCAAATAGGCAGAGGAAAGTATGATATGCAAGCAACTCATTTTCATCATTTCCCAATTGAAGTGACCCTTTCAGAACTAGGTACAGTACAAAACATATTAAAATATTTAACTGTACTAGAAGAGAGAGAGATAAAGTAAGCACGGAGCAGGTTTTTAGGCTTGGAGGCATAGATAGAAATATATACAAAAGAGCAAAAGACAGTAAGAGATAAAAGAGAGAGAACTTTCACCAAAGCACAAAGAAAAATATACAGGGGGGGCAGAAAACTCAAACCAGTTCTCCAACCATCAACCTGCTGTCCAAGAACCTTAGGCAAAAACAAACTGATATATAGAACCTGCCAGGCCTCAAACCTGAGAGAAAAAAAAACCTGTTCAAAGTTCAGTGACCAACAAAAGCTTCCAAACTTTTACCATTTCCAAAACCTGAACTAAAAAACACCCAAAGCATATACCAGCCATTTACATGACCTGCTAAACCACCCTACTGTCAAGCAGAAGCCTAACCACAACCTGCATTAGCACAAACTGCATAAACCATAAACACCTCCAAAAGACACCTCAAAACCAATAACCTGTATTGGCTCAAAAACAAAAACCATACAAACCTGTCAATAACAAATCCAGCAATAACCAGCATAACCTAAAAGCATTCAACCTGCTAGGCCTCCAGCCTGAAACCTCACAAACCCTTACCTACTGTCAACACAGAAACAAGTTCAAAGCACATACCCTGTCAAACACTAAACTTGCCTAAATACTGAAACCTGGCCAAAACCATTCAAAGAACATTGACCATTCAACCAAAGCATACTCAAGCATTTAGGGTCAGCTCTAAGCCCTCAGAAAGATATCATCACTGGGCGTGGAAAGAATCAACATTTTTAGGCATCCAACACAAGTGTTTCAAGGAAGTAGCAAGAGAAGCAAGCACACAAGAAGGCAAAGAAGATACAGAGGCATCTCAAGGCAACTAAACCCTAGGCCTCAGAAACTCTTCATCATAGGCAATAAACATTCAAGGCAAGCATACGGAGTTCAGGGCAACTGTAAGAGAAGAGGAAAAGCAGTAGGCCATTCAAAGCAAACCCAAGGCAACACAAATAGAAGAAGAGGAAAAGTAACAAGCAAGCCTCAGTAAACACATCAGTGGCCAACATAAACTATTAAACTCAGGGAAGCATCAAAGATAACAAGCATACAGTGGCATAGAAGAAGAAGAAAGAGGTGAACGTCAAGAAATAGGTTTTCAGCTCATCATCATTAAACCCAATAAGCAGGCAAAGTAGATAAAGAGTACCCGGAAGTATACAGGTCCGTCATCATCTCGCTCCGCCCTTGGCCGCCTGGGCGCCTCCACCTCCGTCCCTCCTCCGTCTCCTCAGAAAGGTACAGATTTTTTCCCTCTTCGCATAACTCGAACCAAAGAAGCACATAATCCGAATCAATAAACAAAGAACTAAGCATGCAAAAACACAAGATCCCTAATGCGTTTGAACGAAGTCATACCTCTTATATTGTCGTTGGAGCGAGTGTAAGAAGGAGGGAGATAGGTGGCGCCGGTGGCCTCGAACGAAGGGAAGTACCGAGACATGCATGAGGACGAACGGAGAAGACGGAAACCTCCATGAACGCCGCTGCGCTAACCCTAAGCGTTATCAACTGCACAACAAAACAATGAACCCTAAAAAAAACAAATGCTTGCACTATGGGCCTTGCCCGTTTCTGAATACCCAGGCCCATTTTAAACAAAAAAGGATTTTAAACTCTTTTCTCTTATAAAACAAATACAATTCTTACTAATTAATTAATTTAACCCTTTTAGACAAATGTTTTATTAATAACTTAATACTAAATTTTCTCTATAACATTTTAAAATACTTTTTTTCGTTAACTTAATTTCTACAACAATACTTTAATAATAAAAATACATTTTTGCACTATATAATTAAAATTGAAAATAACCTTTTTTTCTTTTAATTAAAATATATTTTTTTGTGCATACTTTAAAAACACATTTCTTATATACATAATTTTAGAACATTTAATTTAAATATAATTTTGTACATATCATACAATATAATTGAAAATATATTTTTTCTTTTAAATATACTTTTGTACATAACAATTAAAAATACATTCCTTTTTTTATACATAATTCAATTCATAACAAATGAAAAATACTTTTTGTATACATAATTAAAATTTAGAAATATTTTCTTTTCTTAAAGCATCATTTTTATACGTAATTTAATTAGAACTTGAACATTCAATTAAAACACATTTCTTTTGTGCATATTAAAAATATACAAATCAAAGATTCATTAAACACATATTTAGGTCAAAACAAATATCCTAATACACATTAATTTCACCTTATCGCATTTGTAAATAATCACATATACATATACATCTCACACTTACACAATACAAATACATTCACATTGCCCTATACACATTTGTTTATCTTATATTTGTATATTCATTATTTACATTTGATCGCAAATTCGATTTGGTTGTAACTTATTGGATACTATAAGTCTCATCTCCATTCATACACTTGTACCCCCACTCCCGGATACTTATTTTGTAATAGCGTAGATTTTACATTTCCGCAAATTACAGTTTTCCAATTATGCCATGGTTAGACCTAGGGTTTGCATGTACATAAAATCAAACGCTAGATAACCTAATACAAGACAAATACATGAAATCAATACACAATCACACTTGCACCCTCTAGGGTAATCCCACATGTTGCCTTCCAAAATGGGCCATGCTTGCACGTCGAGTATCTTTGGCAAAACGAATTCAAAATGATCATGGTCCCTCGATAATACTTTCAAAATGTTACCTAAACGGAATGATCAAGTCCCTTCAAAGCAAATTGCCAAAGACACTTGGCACCATTGCATTCATGGTCCATACGACGACCCGCGCCCGTCCCGAATAAACTTCCTAAACGCAAGATTGTCCACCAAATCCAATGGTGGAACAAAATTGTCAAAAGGGGTTAAAACATAACAAAAACCTTCGAGTACAATAGGGTAGACAAAACTCTTAGTTACTTGAGATCAACTTGCAAAAACACTTGCCTTCTTTTCGAAAACCACAATCCACAACACTTTCAAAACAAACTCTCAAAAACATTTTGAAACATCTTTTCGAAAAGATACACGCCTTTGTAAAATATTCGAGTAAAGAATTGTTACAAGGTTAGCCTAAGACAAGGCATCTTCTTCCAAAACATTTTCAAAAACACACACACATACACCACATTTTCAAGCAATCAAAAATCAAGGCAAGTGATCTAAAAAACCAAGTAACTAAGAGCCCATGGATAACCATGGATGAAAAGGGTGCTAATACCTTCCCTTTTCATAATCTACCCCCCGAACCCACGAAAATTCTCAAAAGGTTTTTGCTGTGCTTTTTTAACCTTTCCTTTAGGATAAAATAAAAAGTCGGTGGCGACTCTTGCTCAACCGCACAAGTGCGAATACGAACGCAAACCTACAGTCAGTTCTCCCACCGCACCACAGAACTGGCGACTCTGCTGGGGATAGATAATTTGATTCTTAAAAGTGGGGTTACCTTAGAGTTTAGATCACCTTTACATCCTTGCTTTGTTTGCCTTGATTGATTTATCTTTTGGGTCCTTGCTTGGGTTTTATTGTAAATCCTACACCCGGATTTGGGGCACCTTTTTAGGTAAATAGCAAAAAACTGCGAGGGAACTGTGCGGGGTATACCGACATGGTTGAAGCAGTAAGCTATGTTAGTGTGACATATTTGTGAGTACCGGTAACCCTTGAGTAGTCAAGGAGAGTACGGGGCCGCTGTCTGATGTCATGAAGCACTAACGAACTCTTAGAACCTTAATTGACCATCTTAGCCTTTTAGGGGTAGTGAGATGACCGACTTTGGTGCAGTCCGAAGTTGGTAGATCCTCGATACTACACTCTTTTGAGGATTGTTTTCTTGGAATATTTTGGTCGCCAGTAAGTGGCTAAGCCGAAACAATGAACACAGAAAACAATCCAATGATATTGAGCTCCTTAGAACCCGGTTACTTTTGATAGGACAGGTTTTAACCAACGAACTGAAAGAGGGTAGAACCTGAACCCCATGCAAGCCTAAACCTAAGGACTTGTTTGCTTTGTGTGAATATGTTTGCCTGTATATACACTCACTTGCTTGTGCATACATGTACATAACATCATAACATCATACCATAGCATTTTCAATAACCATTTCAAGGATCTCGAGGGTTCTTTTTGATGCAGGGTTACGTTGAACCAGACATCTACCAAGGGGGCAAGAGGTTTTCTCCTCTAACCAATCCAGTCAAAGATCAAGTGCAACAACTTGAATCAGTGGCTATGACCCACTCGACATGGTGAGCTTGATTCTCGTGGAAAGACATCCACCGATACAAAGCTCTCCAATCAAAAGTTCAAGAACAACAACTTGAATCAGTGGCTATGACCCACTCGACATGGTGAGCTTGATTCTCGTGGAAGGACGTCCACCGGTGCAAACGTCTCCAATCCAAGAGCAGAGTTCAACCTCTAACATTTTCTTGTGTTTACCCCAAGAGATCCTTGAAAGCATGCATCCACATATCATGCATTGCATTTTGACAATCTTTCCTTTTTCAGGTTTCCTTACTCTCCCGCTGTTTATTTCAGCAAGAGATGGCTCTAGAAAGGTCTGTCAAAGACATCCAAGACCAGACTGCTCAGCTGCAGGAGATGTTCCTGAACTTGTCTCTGGGGCAAGATGAGATGAAAGCTCTCCTAACCAAGGGCTTGGGGGAATTCCAACAATGCCAGGAGTGATCAGCTTGCGGAGCTGCAGTTTGATCTGACAACACTGAGGACCCAAGTGATGGGACAGTTGGTGGGCCAGATGGCTCTCATCCAAGACCTATCCCAAAGACAAGAGGAACTCAGAGTTCTTGTCCGCCAACTGCTTCCAAACAACCAACTGGGGCAAACATCTGAGGTCGAAGAGCAAGTCACCGCTCAGCCTCCATCAACTCAAGAAGACAAGGGGAAAGCTCTTTTGCTTGCTTCAGGGTCACAAGCCCATCAACAACCTCGCCAGCGTCAACGGGGCAATCGGCGTAAGCAAGAAAAGTCGGGAAGACAATTCACGGAGACTGAAATACCATCTTTCTTCATACTGAAGCGTCTGATGGAGGTCAACTTGCTTACCTTGAAGGACCCTCCTCAGAAGCCCAATACCTCCTCTCCTCACTATCATCCCGACGCATTCTGTGTTTACCACTCCTACAGCCTGGGACACGACACCAACGACTGTTGGGCCTTGAAGAATAAGATTCAAGATCTGATCGACATTGGGGTGCTGGAATTCATGCCAGACGGCGAGATGAAAATCTTCCGTTAAAGGGTTCTCCACTTGAAGTGACGAAGCTCGAGCTGAAAGACTTTTGCTTCTTTTTGAATTTTCAAAGTTGTAATTTCTTTTGCTGTCAAACAATTATCTGTTGATGATAAACTCTGTTTTCATTAATGCATTGCATATGTTTGTCTTGAATCCATCCATTCGTTTCACTGCTCTTATGCTTTTCTTTATGATATTTGACTCTTGATAAAAAGTTGTAAGCCTTTAGAGGGAGGATGACGAAACAATACCGCGATCTTATACAGTATGCTTTTGAACAGACCTTGCTGATGATGTACAGGCATTTCTTTCAAATCCCAAACACTGGAGTTATAAGGAAGTTAATCCCTAGTCAACCCCTTCGAGCCAAAGAAGTAGGAGTTTCCTGTTCTGAAACGATCAAAACCCTTGATATAAACCTGGGGCAGGGTAGTATCTCAGTTAATTCAAGAGAAAATGCGCATTGAAGTCGCAAACTCTCAGTTCGTAACACAACGAACGACATCGAAAAAGAAAGCATTCCCTTGGAGTCAAAAGACAAGGGTGGTTCCCTATCACATAGACAGTCAATCTCTCAAAAGAGAAAAGCCCACTGAGCCAAAACCTATAAAGGAGGCTTAAGAAAGCTGGGGCATCCCGCTGACTGTAATCCCGGAAAACGGTAACAGTCAGGCAAAAGTTAGGGATAACAAATCAAAATCAAAATAGTGAGGTCATTACAAAATCCTCAACAACATGAAAAGTGTTGAAAAAGAAAAAGGAGATGATGACTGTCTCCCAAAATTCAATTAGTGAACCATCGCCCAAAAGTCGTTCCAAACTCAAAACAGAGTGTGACGCATAATTAACTGAGCTTAGGTTGGAAAACATCACGAAGAGCGGGTGGGTACAAATATACTTTGAGCCTTTATCCTTTGTTTCTTAAACCGTGAACCAGGCCACGTTACAACCCTTCAAAAGTCCTAATTGAAGCATGGGTTAGTTCGAAAGCGTACTGTTACAAAAGGTATCCTGACTCCTGTAAGGCTTACTCTAAATCTTGTGTTGATTTGTCTTATAAAAAGTTTTCTGCTAAAAACGCGTTTTGCAAAACTTCGAGACAAACATAAACTTTGCATTATTCGAATATCACTGTCTGCATTTGACCTTTTTGTTTGACAGCGAAGAAATTCATACAGCGAATGTTCGGAGGAACGAAAACTCTCTCAGTAAGTCAGAATCACTTCAAGAGGATGACACTTCCATCAAATCCCCTTATCAACAAGGGGCATGACATGTCACAATTCAATTAACCTGGGGCAGTCCAGTCAAGGTCCAACAGATCTTTCAAAGTTCAGTTAACCTGGGGCAGTCCAGTCAAGATTGCAAGAAATCTCTCAATATGCAGAGTAATCTGATTCAAGATTCCTTCATCACCACTTGGGGCATTCGAATGTCAAAAGTGTTCAACAAATCAATCATTACATTTCCAGACTCGATTCCTGTATCTAGCCAGGGCACGTCTGAAGAGTTTGAAGATTCGATTCCTGTATCCAGCCAGGGCATGTCTATCAACTATCACAATTCCAGATTCGACTCCTGTATCCAGCCAGGGCATATCTGTTGACCACATTTCCAGACTCGATTCCTGTATCTAGCCAGGGCACGTCTGAAGAGTTTGAAGATTCGATTCTTGTATCCAGCCAGGGCATATCTATCAACTATCACCTTTCCAGATTCGATTCCTGTATCCAGCCAGGGCATGTCTGAAGAATTCCAGATCAACACCTGTAACAACCCAGGAAAACATCTGTGAACGACCGATTGTAGACCAACACCTGTAATAAGCCAGGAATTTATCTACATCACCACTTGGGGCATTCGAATGTCAAAAGTGTTCAAAACCCGATGCAGTTTTACACAAGCTCATCATCAGGAAGCCCTACACCGGTTCCTCTTCAAGACTTCTGAAAACAGTTTACGGATTCTTCCCAACAACGGATGTTAATCTACCAACTTGTTCAGACTCTTCTCAATCGTTGAAAACAGTTTACGGATGCTTCCCAATAACGGACGCGGCTCTATTGCTGACTCAACTTCAAGACTTCTGAAAACAGTTTATGGATTCTTCCCAACAACAGATGTTAATCTATCAGCTTGTTCAGATGCAACCTTTGAAATTGGTTTACGGACGCTTCCCAACAACGGATGCGGCTCTATTGCTGATTCAACTTCAAGATTTCTGAAAACAGTTCACGGGTTCTCCAAGTAAACGGATGTTAACCTATCACTTGTTCAGATTCTTCTTCAAGACTTCTGAAAACAGTTTATGGATTCTTCCCAACAACGGATGTTAATCTATCAACTTGTTCATATGCAACCTTTGAAATTGGTTTACGAACGCTTCCCAACAACGGATGCGTCTCTATGGCTGATTCAATCTCAAGACTACTGAAAACAGTTTATGGATTCTTCCCAACAACGGATGTTAATCTATCAACTTGTTCAGATGCAACCTTTGAAATTGGTTTACGGACGCTTCCCAACAACGGATGCTGCTCTATTGCTTATTCAATCTCAAGATTTCTGAAAACAGTTCACGGGTTCTCCAAGTAACGGATGTTAACCTACCGCTTGTTAAGATTCTTCCAAAAGCTAACTCCACTCAGAGTCAAGCTTCATTATCTCCAGCAAAGCTAAAACTTCAAATTATCAATCCCCAGCGGAGCCAGACCATTGAACCTTCTCCCCACAGAGTTTTGGAGAGGGAAAATCTTGAGTTCCCCAGTGAAGTCGCCAGAGTTATTTCCTACCGAGCTGAAGATTCTCAATCTTACCTCCCCAGCATGAGCCTATTAGATTGGAACCCCCCAGTAGAGGTCATCGGGAATTCTCTTCCCCAGCAGCAGCCAAGGATTTATTTTCCCCGGCAGCAGTCAAGATGCTTTTATCTTCAGCCATCTCGGATTCATTTATCCTCAGCAAGATAGCTCATCAGCTTACATGCGCATTCATCACATTCATGTCATAAACATTGACGTCACATACATTGCATCATGCATCATAACATTGCATACGGCTAACCCTTTACTTTTCAGGTAAGAGCAGTCGACAGACACGGATCATCTCCCGAGATTCATCCAGAAATAGTTCAGATGTGACCCGGACACGACGACATTCTGATACTTATTCCAGATCCATTCAGACGCATCATCAGGAAACCCTACACCGGTTCCTCTTCAACTTCAAGACTTCTGAAAACAGTTTACGGATTCTTCCCAACAACGGATGTCAATCTACCAACTTGTTCAGACTCTTCTCAACTTTTGAAAATAGTTTACGGACGCTTCCCAACAACGGATGCCGCTCTATTGCTCACTCAATCTCAACTCCTGAAATAGTTTACGGATTCTCCAGACATGGACGTCAATCTGTTGCTTATTCGGACCCCTGATTCAGAGATGTTCCGAAACATGGATGCCTTTCTGATACTTGTCCACTCACTTTTGACATACAGTTCAACATGTCCAGATGGCATCTATAAGCCCATCCTCCTACCAGCAGTCATCAGATGGCATCTTTAAGCCCATTCTCAGATGGCATCTCTAAGCCCATCCCCCGACAAAATTCTATCGCACCAGATGGCATCTTTAAGCCCATCACCAAATGGCATCTTTAAGCCCATTCACCTCCACCATCATATCGCCGAGTGCAAATTTTCTGGGCACTTTAGTGTCCAATCTACTTTTACCTTCAAGTCGCGAAAGGCAAACTTGCCAATCTAACTCTTCAGGTTCAAGAAGATTGAACAGGGGCAACTGTTGTACCCCAAAATTTGCCCTCGCATTTTTTCCACAAGAAATCTCAGCTTCAGGCATTTCCTGACTTTTCAAACTGGCTCAAGAATCGGACAAACGGACTTTTCTTGTCAGTCAAACAAAAATTAGGGTTTTATTGATTTTTAGGACTCTCGATTGCTTCAAACAGTTGGCTTAGGGTTTTGGTTGATTTTGGCTCAATTGTGATCAGGCGAATGTTCGTTGGCATTTAATCAGGAATTAAGGGTTTATGGGCACATTCTCAGAAGGATTTAAATTCCACAGCACTTTGCAAGTTATTCCAAGATTCGGGTTGAATTCGCATTGTTTTGAGTTAATCAGTAAAGGAGGCAGTTGGTTTGAATTCACGTTGTTTTAGCCAGTCAAAAGAAATACGCAGTTTGGATTTACAGTGTTTGTTGAAAATCAGTGAAGAGGGAATGCGCCTGTTTGGTTTGTTTCGGTTAACTGTCATTTTGCTTTGGAAATACCAGGTTTAACTTATCAGTGTGCTAAAGCATTGTTTATTTATTTATTATTCTAAATTAAATGATTGAAATTTATTTTTCAATTATTTTAATTCAAAGAGTTTTAAATAATAAATAAACAATAAAGAGAAAACAGAATTAAATTGGATAATGAAAACTTTTATTTATCTTTAAATTAACTGTACGATTGATGTTTGGAATTTAATTACAAACATTGGTTTTACATTGATTTAAATTTAAATAAAAAGAAAACTATCCTATTTATTTCTAATTCTTCATGCTTCACTTTATTCCTCTCCATCCGAATATTCATCTGCAAAAGAAAAGGAGAAAAGTCAAAAAGCAGATAAAATAATAAATGGCAGAAGAAATTCATCATTAAGGGCCACTAATTGGGATCAGTGAATCCTCTCTACAAATCACGGGATTTCTCCCGGTTCACAGAAAGGGACGAGTTTATTTGCTAAAATTGAATGCACAAGTTTAAAAAATGCACAATTCAAAATTGCATAAAGTTCAAATCTCAAACAGCATGTTACAAAGCAAACAGCAAGTCCAAACCAAAGGTCCAAACTCAACTTTTTGCCAAAAATAAAGCAACTATCCAAAAGGCTACTCAAAGCTATCAAAGAAGAAGATTTTGAAAGATATCAAAAAGCACAAAAGCTGTCAAGAAGAGATCAAATAGGCAGAGGAAAGTATGATATGCAAGCAACTCATTTTCATCATTTCCCAATTGAAGTGACCCTTTCAGAACTAGGTACAGTACAAAACATATTAAAATATTTAACTGTACTAGAAGAGAGAGAGATAAAGTAAGCAGGGAGCAGGTTTTTAGGCTTGGAGGCATAGATAGAAAGATATACAAAAGAGCAAAAGACAGTAAGAGATAAAAGAGAGAGAACTTTCACCAAAGCACAAAGAAAAATATACAGGGGGGGGGGGCAGAAAACTCAAACCAGTTCTCCAACCATCAACCTGCTGTCCAAGAACCTTAGGCAAAAACAAACTGATATATAGAACCTGCCAGGCCTCAAACCTGAGGGAAAAAAAAAACCTGTTCAAAGTTCAGTGACCAACAAAAGCTTCCAAACTTTTACCATTTCCAAAACCTGAACTAAAAAACACCCAAAGCATATACCAGCCATTTACATGACCTGCTAAACCACCCTACTGTCAAGCAGAAGCCTAACCACAACCTGCATTAGCACAAACTGCATAAACCATAAACACCTCCAAAAGACACCTCAAAACCAATAACCTGTATTGGCTCAAAAATAAAAACCATACAAACCTGTCAATAACAAATCCAGCAATAACCAGCATAACCTAAAAGCATTCAACCTGCTAGGCCTCCAGCCTGAAACCTCACAAACCCTTACCTACTGTCAACACAGAAATAAGTTCAAAGCACATACCCTGTCAAACACTAAACTTGCCTAAATACTGAAACCTGGCCAAAACCATTCAAAGAACATTGACCATTCAACCAAAGCACACTCAAGCATTTAGGGTCAGCTCTAAGCCCTCAGAAAGATATCATCACTGGGCGTGGAAAGAATCAACATTTTTAGGCATCCAACACAAGTGTTTCAAGGAAGTAGCAAGAGAAGCAAGCATACAAGAAGGCAAAGAAGATACAGAGGCATCTCAAGGAAACTAAACCCTAGGCCTCAGAAACTCTTCATCATAGACAATAAACATTCAAGGTAAGCATACGGAGTTCAGGGCAACTGTAAGAGAAGAGGAAAAGCAGTAGGCCATTCAAAGCAAACCCAAGGCAACACAAGTAGAAGAAGAGGAAAAGTAATAGGCAAGCCTCAGTAAACACATCAGTGGCCAACATAAACTATCAAACTCAGGGAAGCATCAAAGATAACAAGCATACAGTGGCATAGAAGAAGAAGAAAGAGGTGAACGTCAAGAAATAGGTTTTCAGCTCATCATCATTAAACCCAATAAGCAGGCAAAGTAGATAAAGAGTACCCGGAAGTATACAGGTCTGTCATCATCTCGCTCCGCCCTTGGCCGCCTGGGCGCCTCCACCTCCGTCCCTCCTCCGTCTCCTCAGAAAGGTACAGATTTTTTCCCTCTTCGCATAACTCGAACCAAAGAAGCACATAATCCGAATCAATAAACAAAGAACTAAGCATGCAAAAACACAAGATCCCTAATGCGTTTGAACGAATTCATACCTCTTATATTGCCGTTGGAGCGAGTGTAAGAAGGAGGGAGATAGGTGGCGCCGGTGGCCTTGAATGAAGGGAAGTACCGAGACATGCATGAGGACGAACGGAGAAGACGGAAACCTCCATGAACGCCGCTGCGCTAACCCTAAGCGTTATCAACTGCACAACAAAACAATGAACCCTAAAAAAAACAAATGCTTGCACTATGGGCCTTGCCCGTTTCTGAATACCCAGGCCCATTTTAAACAAAAAAGGATTTTAAACTCTTTTCTCTTATAAAACAAATACAATTCTTACTAATTAATTAATTTAACCCTTTTAGACAAATGTTTTATTAATAACTTAATACTAAATTTTCTCTATAACATTTTAAAATACTTTTTTTCGTTAACTTAATTTCTACAACAATACTTTAATAATAAAAATACATTTTTGTACTATATAATTAAAATTGAAAATAACCTTTTTTTCTTTTAATTAAAATATATTTTTTTGTGCATACTTTAAAAACACATTTCTTATATACATAATTTTAGAACATTTAATTTAAATATAATTTTGTACATATCATACAATATAATTGAAAATATATTTTTTCTTTTAAATATACTTTTGTACATAACAATTAAAAATACATTCCTTTTTTTATACATAATTCAATTCATAACAAATGAAAAATACTTTTTGTATACATAATTAAAATTTAGAAATATTTTCTTTTCTTAAAGCATCATTTTTATACGTAATTTAATTAGAACTTGAACATTCAATTAAAACACATTTCTTTTGTGCATATTAAAAATATACAAATCAAAGATTCATTAAACACATATTTAGGTCAAAACAAATACCCTAATACACATTAATTTCACCTTGTCGCATTTGTAAATAATCACATATACATATACATCTCACACTTACACAATACAAATACATTCACATTGCCCTATACACATTTGTTTATCTTATATTTGTATATTCATTATTTACATTTGATCGCAAATTCGATTTGGTTGTAACTTATTGGATACTATAAGTCTCATCCCCATTCATACACTTGTACCCCCACTCCCGGATACTTATTTTGTAATAGCGTAGATTTTACATTTCCGCAAATTACAGTTTTCCAATTATGCCATGGTTAGACCTAGGGTTTGCATGTACATAAAATCAAACGCTAGATAACCTAATACAAGACAAATACATGAAATCAATACACAATCACACTTGCACCCTCTAGGGTAATCCCACATGTTTCCTTCCAAAATGGGCCATGCTTGCACGTCGAGTATCTTTGGCAAAACGAATTCAAAATGATCATGGTCCCTCGATAATACTTTCAAAATGTTGCCTAAACGGAATGATCAAGTCCCTTCAAAGCAAATTGCCAAAGACACTTGGCACCATTGCATTCATGGTCCATACGACGACCCGCGCCCGTCCCGAATAAACTTCCTAAACGCAAGATTGTCCACCAAATCCAATGGTGGAACAAAATTGTCAAAAGGGGTTAAAACATAACAAAAACCTTCGAGTACAATAGGGTAGACAAAACTCTTAGTTACTTGAGATCAACTTGCAAAAACACTTGCCTTCTTTTCGAAAACCACAATCCACAACACTTTCAAAACAAACTCTCAAAAAAATTTTGAAACATCTTTTCGAAAAGATACACGCCTTTGTAAAATATTCGAGTAAAGAATTGTTACAAGGTTAGCCTAAGACAAGGCATCTTCTTCCAAAACATTTTCAAAAACACACACACATACACCACATTTTCAAGCAATCAAAAATCAAGGCAAGTGATCTAAAAAACCAAGTAACTAAGAGCCCATGGATAACCATGGATGAAAAGGGTGCTAATACCTTCCCTTTTCATAATCTACCCCCCGAACCCACGAAAATTCTCAAAAGGTTTTTGCTGTGCTTTTTTAACCTTTCCTTTAGGATAAAATAAAAAGTCGGTGGCGACTCTTGCTCAACCGCACAAGTGCGAATACGAACGCAAACCTACAGTCAGTTCTCCCACCGCACCACACCTACAAAAACAAATTATTTCTTGTTAGGTACCCAAGTTGCCTTGGGTCCTTCATAGTTAGTTCCCTTTTTCACCCATGCATAATGTCCACTAGCCATACTGAAATTTCTAATATAGCATGCATTTGGTGTGTGTCCAATAATACCACAGTAAAAACAGTTTGGAACAAATTTGCTCTTGTATCTAGGAATTTGTTTTCTTTTAGATACATTAGCCTTTTTCTTTTGATGATTATGAACAACTTGCTTCTTTTCTACTTTCTTGGGATTGGAACTATTACTAGCCTTTACAAAAACAGTGGGATTGTTACTTGGTTTCTTAGTATTCACATAACCAAGACCTCTTTTATCATTTGGATAACGTTGTTGGCTTAGTAATCCTTCCAATCCTATTTGTCCTTTTTCATATCGTTCAATGACTCTTTTCAATTGAACAATTTGAAAGACATTTGATTCACACTTGGAGCATGCAAAGGTTTCCTTTTCTTTAATAAAATTCTGTTTTTGAAGATCAAAATCTTTAGTCATGGTGTCAATTTTTTCTAGACAAATTAGAAGTTCTTTTTCTTGTTTTGACACCTTTTTGTATAAACTTTTGCATTCTTTCAAGAGTTCATCAATTGCACCTTGAACATCATCATCAAAAAGATTAAATTCATTACTAACCTCTTCTTCATTGTCGGAGTGATGCGATGCCATTAAGGCTAAGTTTGCACATTCGTCGCTTTCCGATTCCGATGAACTGCTCATATCATTATCTTCCCATGCTATGTAGGCTTTCTTTTTTTTTGAGTCCTTTCCTTTGAATCCATTTTTCTTTGGGAGATTTGGACAGTTTGGCTTGATGTGTCCTTGCTTTCCACATTCATAACATGAGACATCTTGTGTTGATGTGGAGGCTTCTCTTTTCTTGAAGTTCTTTCTCTTATGTGCATGAGATCCTCCTTTGTCATTTCTGCCAAAAAACTTCCCAAGTCTTTTCACTAGAAGCATCAAATTTTCATCTTCTTCCGGATTGTCTTCTTTTACCACTTCTTTTGAATCAATTTTTAAAGCAATGTTTTTGGACTTCTTTTCTAGATTCTCATGTTTTTCAAGTCTACCGAGTTCCGTTTCGTATTCTTGAAGTTTGCCAAATAATGTAGCGGAAGTCATTGCGGAGAGACTCTTCTTTTCCGAGATTGCCGTTACCTTTGGTTGCCATTCCCTAGTCAATGATCTAAGGATTTTCAAGTTGAGTTCATCATTTGACAGGGTTTTACCAAGAGCATTTAAGTGATTTGTCAAATGCACAAATCTCTTTTGTAAGTTAAGAATGGATTCTCCGGGCTGCATTCGAAATAGTTCATATTCTTGACTCAAGGTATTTAGCCTTGATCTTTTTACTTCAGCCGTTCCTTCATGAGTTTGAACCAAGGTATCCCAAATTTCCTTTGCTGTTTTGCAGTTTGAGACACGGAAAAATTCGTCCATACTGAGTGCACCTTGAAGAAGGTTTATTGCCTTTTTGTCATAGAGAACTTTCTTTTTATCATCGTCGTCCCATGCAGTTTTGGGCTTTGCAGACCCAACGCCATTGATTACCGTTATCGGGATAAATGGACCATTTTCAACAGCATCCCATACTTCCTCTCCTTGTGCTTCTAAATGCGCCTTCATGCGTATTTTCCAAAAGTCAAAATATTCACCACAAAATAGAGGAGGCTTGTTGTTACTACCACCATCTCTGAAAACTGGTTGATGATTTGCGGAAGCCATTCTGGATCTCTAGGAGCAGGTTACCTATAACCTGCTCTGATACCAATTGTAAGATTAAGATTGCGCCTAAGAGGGGGGGGGGGGTGAATTAGGTGGTGGTCGATTTTTTACTTATTTTATACTTTCTGGTTTTGATTTAGTGCTTTGAAAACTGTAAAGTGCAGAAAATAAAGAGACACGGAGAATTATCCTGGTTCCTTCCACACCCCGGAAGTACGTCCAGTCCCCTTGCAAACACGCAAGAGATTTTACTATATTGTTAGAACTTTTACAAGACTCTTCCTAGTCTTATCCACTAAAGAACCTAACAAATAACCAAGAACACCCTCTTGGATTTCCAATAAGTCTAATGAGAACAATCCTCTCAAAAGATACCTCTTGTTTCCAATAATGGACAACAAGGAACAAAAGTAATCTAATACTTGATTCCAACAATCCTGGAAATAAGTTACACTTTGTATGTTTTTATGAAGTATGATTTCTTGAAAGATGTTGATCACATAGAGTAACTTCTTTGAAGTTTCTTCTTTCTTCTCTTATAAGCAATTCAAACTGTAACACAATGGTTAGATAATGCTCAAAGATTTCTGTTCTTTATATGTGTGAAAGTGCAGAAAATCTTTGTTCTTAAAAGTTAAGAAATATGAAGTTTGAATATTTTACAAAGTTCAGATTTTATTGCAAGAGAAGAGTTGTTTATGATTTGAAATATTTTGTAATATATAGTAATCAAGATACCTTTCCAAAAGGACACTTTTCTGTTTGAAAAACTTGACAAGATGCAATGTTTGATCATGCAACTATTGGAGAAAAGGTGTGAAGGATATCTTGAAACCAGTTCAGATTTTTCAAAATTTTCAATGTGCAAATCGATTAACATAAGATGCAAATCGATTGCACGTGTTTGTAACATTCAGAATTTCAAAAAATTTGAAGTGTAAATTGATTAGCATGTTGTGTCAATCGATTTACATGAGTTAAAAAATCAGTTTGTTATGTGATCAATCGATTTACACAACCTGTAAATCGATTGCTGGCAGGAGCAAACAGTTTTTTGAAAAACCATGTGTAAATCGATTTACACAATATGTTAATCGATTTACAGCAGAGAAAAACTTAAAAATTGTTTTGAAATATAATTGAAGTGATGTGGCAAGTGTGTATATCATTTTTGAGCATTTCTAATCAATGTAGTTTAATTGAGAATTGATATACTTGATTGCTTGCCAAGTTCCTTGAAGCTTTGAGTGAATGATGCTTTAAGTTAATTTCCACTTCTTTTCCTTCTTTCCATAATGCTTGTTTGTCTTTCATCAAACTAGCTTGTTTGTCTTTCATCAAAACTAAAGTTGAGTTGAGGCTTGAGATTACATGCGTTACAGATAGCCTTAGTGTGAGTATTACATGATGGTATTGACAGATGATTTAGGTCGCGTGCAATTGATCAGAAAGTTTAAGTATTTTACGGGTTGAGTGAAATGCGGTTCCAGAATTAATTCTCTTAGGCTGCAGATGAGTGTTTATCACTTTCTTTATTTTCTTTATTTACTTTTCCAACACTTTTTCTGCAAAACCCCTTTTCGAAACGTAGAAGAATTGAAACAGTTGAATGGTAGTTTTTCCCTCTCACCAATCTCTATGAACACGATACGATATAACCTATATATTCCCCAGTAAAAATGATACTTTACTTTTTGCTTTCCGCTTTACCGCATCCAGTAAAATAGTGTTGTTTCCAGGGATTGGTGTTGATATTAACTACATCGTGATAGTTTTGCTTTCTATGTTTCATAAATATGTCTATAATGTGTATTTGTACATTTTCTCCATCCTTGTTTATTTTGTACATTTACGTGATTTATACATTTGTATACTTGTTGTGATACGGTGGCAGAACCGACTGTTAATACTAGTTTGCGTTTGGTATTCGCAAATGTCGCGGTAAGCAAGAGTCATCACTGACTTTTATTTTATCCAACAAAGGAAAAGGAAAAAGAACAAAAAAAACCTTTTTCGAGATGTTTCTGAGTACGGGGGGTAGATTATAGAAAGGGAAGGTGTTAGCACCCTTTCTATCCATGGTTTTCCATGGGCTCTTAGGTACTTTGCTCATTATTTAAAATTGCTTGTGTGTGCTTGTTTTGAAAAGTTTTTTTTTACGTCGTGATAACCCTTGTATCGGTCCTCAAGAGTGTGACAAAGTTATTTTGAAAATTGTTGGTGTGAAAAATTGTATTTGTTTGAGCAAGTACCTAGGAACTAATCTACCTACTCGAAAAAAGTATGTTTGTTTTCCTTTAGACAGCGCTATCCTATTATTAAGGAATAGGTAGCACCGTCGTTGGAGTTTTAAGGAACGTTCGAAGGGACAAATACGATCACAAAAGTAATGTTAGGAAATTTTAGTAATCATCCTAAAGCCTTAAAGATCTTTTTCTGAGGCAACATCCGAATGGGTCATTTTAGATCTTTTGGGACTAGAGGACGACCACTAATATTCCCTATACTTCATGACCGTTTACCGAAGGCAACTGTAGTGGAGTAAACCCTAGGAGTGAGCATGTGCAAGTGTGCTTTTTCAATTATATCTATCTTTGCATATTTAGGATTTGCTACCGTATTAATTTCAATTTATCTTTCCATACAATCCTATTAACATACATCTAACAGTTTATAGTTTGCGGAAATTAAAAATGCGAAAAATTAAAGTCCTAGATATTACAAGGCTTTCGCAGATACATAATTATTTTAACTGTAAATAAAGACGCGGAAATTTAGAACCCTAATTACTATTACAAACTCGGAGCAGTTATAATAATAATAAAAAGGAGAATTAAAGGCGTGCGTGGCGAATTAAATGCGAGAAATAATTTGGAAAGCCTAAAAATCTAATTGAGAAAAATATTTAGGTTATTTTTTGAGAAAAAATTAGGCCATGTACAAATTTAACCCTAATTCTATTTATTTTAAGTTATAATAAAAAGGAATTAAATTACCCTAATTTAATTAAACTAATTAATTAATAAAATATTTTTATGAAAAATGATTTTTGATGTTTTTATGATTTTCTTATTAAATAAAAAAAACATGATTTTTGGTGTTATTTAAAAAAAAATTAATAAATAATAAAAAAGAATTGAAATAAAAAGAATAGAATTGGGCCTGTATAATGAGCAATTAGGGGGGTGCGCTGCCAAATTCTGGTTAGGCCCAAAGATGCTGAGCTCATTCCTGCGCCTGATTCTGTGCAGCCACGTTTGGAGAATGCACCATGGTCCTTCCTTGGTTTAAGCGTTGGATCTGTGTTGGTAATGATCTAGTGGCTGGATTTTGAGACCACACGGTAGGTGCTTGGAACATGTATACATGGAATCTGCAAAGGAACATTAAGAAAATAAAGAAAACGCAGGGACCTGGGATCGAACCCACGTCCTCTCCACTATCCAACGCACGCTTCACCACTGGGCCATATTGTTTAGTTGTCATTATAATAAGATTAAATGATAATATACAAAACAAGGTGAATAAACTGAAAATACGTGCGTAATTCAAACAAGCCAATGGTGTTGTGCCAAATCATCATCTTCTTCTCCTTTTCGTCGTCTTAGGCCAATACCTTTTACCTACGGACATAACTCCATAGCCATAGCCCTGCAAGCTTCAAAAATCCACAAATCGCATGATAAATTAAAAGTGAGTACATGGATCAATTTGTCTTAATCCCACGAGCATCATGGTATCCTTTTCTTGGTCTAATTTTACCTGTACAGAGAAGTCCTAAAATGGATTCTTAAACCCTAGCCATGGCAATCATCAATATAGGCATCAAAATGCAAAATTAATTGAACCAAAACATTCCAAATGATTATACAAATACAATGCTATACTTAAAAGTGGTTAATCATACGTAAATTGTAATATCAAAATCAAACTGGTATGTGCAAACCGTAGGTTTACCATGAGAGATTCTGGGCTTGAGAAGGCTTACAAATGATCGTATTAGCTTTAAGAGATGTCCAGGAAGCGATTAGAAGTTTTGGAATGTTTTGAATCACCCTCTATGTGAGAAAATGATCTACCACTTTTTATCCAATTTTTGAGTTTTCTTCTTCAGATCTCACGACTGCAACCCCTGTTCTTTTGGCTTATGTATGTTCTATATATGCAGTGTGATGAATTAGGGCAACAAAAACAACTTGAATCTTTTACAATCATGGAAATTGAATGTGATTTGTTTGCTATATGATATCTTTCCAAAACCATCCTAATCATGCTATTTTTGCCTCAATTTTCCTTGATTCAATTTGATATGATTAGGCCAGCTTAATTAGATTTGATTCTAGCAAGAATCAGATCAAAAAATCAATCTTTGATATTTTTTGTCATTTATTTGATTTAATGTGACTTTTAAATAATAAAAACCAAAATAAAATAAATGAATAGAGAAAATAATATATGGATGCTGATTTAGGTCATGGACCACGTCTTCAACAAGATGCAATCAAGAAAAGCTAGGCCCATTTGACAAAAAAATGCACTTTTGAGCACATTTGACTTTTGGCAATTTTCCAAAAATGGCCAACTTTGACAATACATATCTCTTCCAATTTTAACCCTAGAGAGGTGTTCTTGGACTTTTTAGAAAGCTTAGGATGTCCCCTAAACAACACTGTTGTTTTCATCTCAATTGGGTCTTCCATTTTCATGTAAGAAGCTTTGACCCAAAAGGTGTTTTTGTTGACTTTTCAAAAGGACCTATAATGTAGAAATTCATATCTTTTTATGAGTGCATTTTTTGAACTTGAGGGTTGAATATGAGTTGTAGGAAATTGGATTCTCTTCAAAATGAGCCTTGTATGAGAAATTTATGATAAAGTATGAGAAAGTTATGCTTGGTCAAAGTTTGGTTGACTTTTCCTAAGAAACCCTAATTTATCAACTTTTGAGTTTTGATGAATTAGGAGCATTACTTGAGGAATCATGATCAACCCTTGATAAAATGATGGATATCACTTTAAAATGTTGATGTTGACCAAAAATATTGAAGTTTGACTGTAGGTGGGTCACAATTGACTTTTGACCTAATATAGTCGATTCTCAAGAATCTGAGCAGTTGACTGAGCAAAATTCTTGTGTAAGGCATGCAACTTGGCATGGATGATATTAAGAACATATTATGACCATGGAAAATATTTTAGGCCTTTGGAGCTCACCCATCTTGATGAAAATGGAAACCCTAGTTGGAGGTTCCTTGCTTTAGGAGAGAGTTTGTCTGGTCAACTCTTGGGTATCCTTGAGCAAGTTGAGGGTCTTAATGAGCATATGTTGAGTAAAATGGGAGGGAAATTTTTGGGGTACAACATCTGCCCCTGTTCAATATTCTTAGACCTGAGGATATATATTGGCTTGTCTGCCTTTCATGATCTGAAGGTGGAAGATGATTGAACACTAAAGTGCCCAGAAATTTGCACTCACATGAAGTGAATGTCGATCGATAATATTGGGAATGGGCTTACAGATTCCATTTGGAAGGTGACGGAGAATCGTCAGAGATGGGCTTAAAGATTCCATCTAGAGAAGATATTGGTTACATAAGAGATTCCTTTGTGAGAATTCCTGTACTTGCCGCTGAGGAGGACTTCACCGAGGAAAGTTAACTTGTGTTTTGGGAGATAGAGTATAGGAGCTTCGGCTGTCCATTACTCTACTGGGGGATTAATTCTTGATTGAGGAGGTGAAAGTGAACTGCATATTTGGTCAGGGTCCAGTGCTGCATAGAGACTTACCGGGGAAGGGTGAACTCGACCGTAACTGGTCGGGTCTAGGTTTTACAGTGCTGTAAACTGTTATCTGGAGATAGGAGAGAAGGAACCTGGATAGTAGGGTTTCTTCGAGGTGAAAGCCTGAATAGTAGGGCTATAAGAAGGAACCTGGATAGCAGGGTTACTTCGGGATGAGAGCCTGGATAGTAGGGCTATGAGAAGGAACCTGGATAGTAAGGTTACTTCGAAATGAGAGCCTGGATAGTAGGGCTATGGGAAGGAACCTGGATAGTAGGGTTACTTCGGGATGAGAGTCTGGATAGTAGGGCAATGAGAAGGAACCTGGATAGTAGGGTTACTTCGGGATGAGATCCTGGATAGTAGGGCTATGAGAAGGAACCTGGATAGTAGGGTTACTTCTAAATGAGATCTTGGATAGTAGGGCTATGAGAAGGAACCTGGGTCGTAGGGTTACTTCGAAATGAGAGCCTGGATAGTAGGGCTATGGGAAGGAACATGGATAGTAGGGTTACTTCGGGATGAGAGTCTGGATAGTAGGGCTATGGGAAGGAACTTGGATAGTAGGGTTACTTCGGGATGAGAGCCTGGATAGTAGGGCTATGAGAAGGAACCTGGATAGTAGGGTTACTTCGAAATGAGAGCCTGAATAATAGGGATATGAGAAGGAACCTGGGTCGTAAGGTTACTTCGAAATGAGAGCCTGGATAGTAGGTATATTAGAAGGAACTTGGGTCATAGGGTTACTTCGAAATGAGAGCCTAGATAGTAGGGCTATAGGAAGGAACCTGGATAGTAGGGTTACTTCGGGATGAGAGTCTGGATAGTAGGGCTATGGGAAGGAACCTAGATAGTAGGGTTACTTCGGGATGAGAACCTGGATAGTAGGGCTATGGGAAAGAACCTGGATAGTAGGGTTACTTCGGGATGAGACCCTGGATAGTAGGGCTATAGGAAGGAACCTGGATAGTAGGGTTAATTCGAAATGAGAGCCTGGATAGTAGGGCTATAAGAAGGAACCTGGGTCGTAGGGTTACTTTGAAATGATAATGTAGATTAGTTAACCCGTTTGGTTCCGGGAATTGAGTTTCCATTAGTCGTCTGCAGACGTGACCTGTATAACTGGTGGATTTGTTGAAGATAATTGTCTTTCCTGAAAAGATACCAGGGTTAATTATATGCAATGCATGAAATGCCTTGTGAGATGATGTTCTCAAAATAAATGAGATCCTGTTGTATATGATATGTATACGCATGTCATGATGTATGTACATGAAATGCTATTGGGGTATGTCCGAGTCTGGGAAAATAAATCCCTAACTGCTGCTGGAGAATATAGCATTCTTGATTGTTGTAGAGAATTGTGGTTCTTCTACTTCCGTCGGGGATGGTGAACGGAAATGACTATGCTAGAGATTTAATCTTTGTTATTTATGAATACTCTGTCAGGGAGAGACTCTGTTTGTGAATAACTCTATGGGCAATAACTTGGAAAGTGAATTTCCGTGGATGAAGTAATGAGCTCTGTCGTGGATTATGCTTCTGTACCCATAGAAATAAACTCTACTTGGGAGATAAAATTTACTGACCTGTTCGCGATTATGAAATTCGGCTGGGGGATACAGTTGTTAGGTTTCTGAATGACCATGGCTGGGGAGATTACTTCCTGTTTCGGGAAAGCTGACATTAATAATTTTGAATATTTTTACTCTGTGGGGAGTGTATGTACTGATGATTGTGCTCTAAAGTTGTCTCTGTCCCGGTACCTGCTGGGCAGAGTAACTGTCGGGTTTGACACTTCTTGTTTTTGCCCCTGTTTCTGAAATTACGAGTAATTATCTTTTTGTTTCTTATGTAAATATTTATGAGAAGCAATCATATTCAAATGCATATGTCAAGAATAAATCATTAGACGTTCTTGCAAAACAAAACAGAAAAAAAGAAAAAACTCAAAGTTTCTTGTGAAAATGATTATGTATTGATTTTTGAAGTTAGCCTGTAATATGAGTTTTCATACAAGGGGGCTGCCGCTCTAGTAAGAGAGAGCCGCCGTAAAAATAGAAGCTATACAATTTTGTGCAAAAGAAAACAGCTATGCGCAACAATCCCATTGAGTTCCACCTCTGCTATTGCCCTTATGTCTTCGAGCGTCTCATCACTTTGCTACTTGTCCGAAAGTTGATTAGATTGATTGGTGCCGTCCGAGCTTGATAGTCGATACCGAAGTCTGGTCGTAAGATGATCCAATGGGACATAGTGATACGCTTTACATCCCTAACTTTTTTCCTAGACTGCCCTTTCGGGTTTTCAGTCCACCGGGTTACCCTTTTTTGCCCAAGCCGCCCTTTCAGGTTTTCAGCTTGCCGGGTGTAAATTTTTTTTCATTTTCATCCCTTATTTTTTCCTGAACCCTTTTGGTTCGTCAGGAAGCCCTTATTTTTTCCTAGGCCATTCAACCTAGCGGGTCTTTTAATTAGGCGTAGTATCTTTTCACTATGTCTGCATTGACAGGGTGAGGAAGGTCGTCACCGTCCATGGTGGTTAGAATCATAGCTCCACCCGAGAAAATGTTTTTAACCATAAATGGCCCTTCGTATGTGGGGGTCCATTTTCCCCTGGGATCACCTTGCGGCAATATGATGCGCTTGATCACTAGATCCCCGACTTGATATTCTTAACGTCACACTTTCTTGTTAAAATCCTTGATCATTCGCTTTTGATACGTCTGACCATGATAGATAGCAGTAAGTCTCTTCTCATCGATTAGATTTAGCTGATCAAGTCGAGTTTGGATCCAATCGTCTTTGCTCAAACTCGCATCCTTCAAAATCCTAAGAGAAGGTATCTGGACTTCGATGGATAGGACTGCCTCCATGCCATACACCAGAGAGTAGGGTGTTTCCCCTGTCGACGTCCGTGCTGAGGTACGGTATTCATGAAGAGCAAATGGTAACATCTCATGCCAGTCTTTGTATGTCACCGTCATCTTCTGTACAATTTTCTTGATGTTCTTGTTAGCCGCTTCAACGACGCCATTCATCTTTGGCTGGTAGGGAGAAGAGTTATGATGCTGTATCTTGAACTGTTTACAGAGCTTGGTGATCATTGTGTTGTTGAGATTCGTACCATTGTCAATAATAATTCTCTCTAGCACACCATACCAACAAATTAGATTATGTCGGATAAACCGTGCCACAATGTTTTTGATCAGCAATAAAGTACTTAACTCTACATCTAGGGTCCATAGTGGTTCTAGGTCGAAGGGTGGTATACACCATTATCACCATGAGAATAACTTATGACACCTTGCATAACATTTATGTAGTATTCTCATAGCGGGTCAATCCAGTATAAATATTACTCCTAATATTCATACCTATGTCAAGACTTGATAACTCCTTATCCATGATCCATGAGGTGTGATCATAAGTCTATCTTCATAATAATCACAATGCTTTAATGTTACCCCACTTTGCAATAAAACTCGACTACAGATACTCTAGGAATAGTCTTCTTATGTTTAATGGGATCTCATGATTAAGTCACACTTAACATTTTATTAAACAGGCAAACTATTCTAGAGACTTTATTATTTTGGAAAAGCAAACATAATAAAGAAATTCCTTTCATTATTAATAAATAATTTGATACAAGTGCAAAAAGTATTAGCCTCTAGGGCTTACACCAACAGTGAAAACTTTGTCATGAAATGAATTATTTGTACTAGTGTCTCCTTCCTAAGAGTGTAATACAATTGGAATGTCCAATCCTTAGCCATATATTTTCTAATAGTTACTATCTCATTTTAATAATGATGAGTGGAAACATATGCTTGCTTTACCAGGTAAATAATATGCATGGAATATGTATATCACACAATGTCTTTTAAATCTTCCTCCCAACAAATTTGAATCTCATTCATCAATCCCAAATTTTTTGCATGAAGAATATTCTAGTAACCAATATTACCATGGAAGCCACACACAAATTCTCCATTAGAGTTTCTAATTAGGCCACCAAAACCCGTCATCCCTGGGTTAGTTTGAGCATTGTCATCCACATTAAGGATAAATGAACCTGATTGGCCTATTTTCCGAGCAATAAGACAAGGCAATGTATTAGTAACCTCTTTATGCATGCCCTTGAAAGCTTGAGTAACATTATGATTTATAGCTTTGGTTTCTGAAGGTCATCCTCAAAATATTGGTCTTTATATGCCTTCACCTATTTCCGATGATATTTGGAAATATTTAACCTTGAATTTTGTGTTGGGATTGCCTTGTATGCACTGAGGCGTAGATTCAATGTTTGTTGTAGTAAACAGATTCTCATAGATGACGCGCTTCATTACTTGTAAGAAAATTGCGGATGCGTCTAACATAGCCAAACTATTTTCTAGGGAGGTTATGCCTTTCCATGGGTTTCATTTGTCAATCACTTCAGACAAAGACACCACATTTCTCAGTCATTTTTTAATTAATCTTTGGAGATTTCTTGGAATAATGTTGAATGAGAGTTCTACAGCTCATCCTCAAACAAATGGAAAACTGAGGTAACTAATAAAACTTTGGGAAATATGATTTGGAGTGTTTGTGGAGACAAGCCAAAGCAGTGGGATTGTGTTTTGTCTAATGTAAAATTTGCTTACAACAATGTTGTGCACCCAACTACAAATAAATCACCTTTTTCTCTTGTTTATACTTATATTCCTAAGCATGTGATTGATTTGGTTAAGTTGCCTAATGCGCCTGGAGTTAGTGCAATTGTTGAGCATATGGATGAGGAAATTGTAGTTGCTAAAGAATCTTTCAAATTCAAGTTAGAGGATACTAGATAGAATAATTAGGTAGCTACTGATAAACGCATGAGAGTTCAAGTTTTCAATATGGAAGACGATGTGATGGTGTTTCTACGTGAGGAAATATTCCCATTTGGTAATTATAGCAAGTTGCAGCCACACAAGTATGACTTGTTCAAAGTGACCTGAAAGATCAATGATAATGCTTATGTGGTAGCTCTATCGGATTCCATGAATATATCCAATAACTTCAATGTTACTGACATTCATGAGTATCACGCATATGAGACTCTTTATCAATAATAAAATTTATGGTCGAGTTCGTTAGAGGTAGAGGAGACTAATTTAGGAAGATTGACCTCTTTGCTGTGACATATGGGCTTTTTAAGTCACCCGAGTTTGTTTCAGGCCCAAAAACAACATTTTAATATTTTTCGCAATTTCTTTTTTATTTCTGGTTTGGATAATTTTCGCATTAGGGCTTCTTTTCAGTATTTAAACACTTTTGGGACAATTATCTTTTCCTGATTGATTTCAGAGTTTAATTTGATAAGTTTGTCACTTACAAATTTATGTTTTTGTTCTAGACTTAGCGTTTTCTAATTCTTTATGATTTCAAATGTGTCAAGAAGATTGCTGAAATTCAAATATTAATAATTACATTTTACATCGATTTAGAAATCAATCCTAAAAAAATGATTCATATTTTAAATGAATATGTAATGTCAAAATTTATTGAATTTTAGAAGTATCATTAATCAACACTCACAAATATTTTAAGACTCTCCAATAAATAATTTATATATGGATGAGTGCAATGACTCTAACAAACAATAAGTGGGGTTCATCACGATCCTTCTTTAGACCATAATAGAATATGAGGGGGTGTATGTTGAATTTAGGACACATGATGTAGGTGTTGTCAATAAAAGTGATTTGGAAATTTTTTTAGTGTTGAGATATTAGACCTAATCCAAGTTGTATAACCTCCGCCCAAGTCTAATTAGGGTTTGTTAGCCTACTTATTGTATAAGTTAGGTGTATATAAATACTCATAGTTTATATCATTATTTGTAACAATTCAATTCAACTCAATAATACAATCCTTATTTTCTTTAATCTTTCTCTTTCTCCGCTCACTAAAAGTATCTCACGCACTAACAAATTGGTATCTAGAGTTTTGGTTATATTCTTGATCTTGTTTTCAAGAATAACACATCATAGATCGTATTTCTGAGATTGTGGGTTGTTCGCTAGCAATTGCTACGAAGATGAATGGTAACAATAGCATTTTGAATTCTCTTCCAACTATTGACAGTAAGAATTGGATTTGATGGAGAAAAGAAATGCAATATCTATTTGGCTTTCATGAAACCCTATATATGGTATCAATGGAACTTCTGTGCTGGCTGCAGACGCAACCAACGCACAGAAAACAACACAAATTAAAGCCAAGAAGAAGAATTGCAAGGTTGTGTGTTGCATTCAAACGGCGGTCGATACAATGAACTTTGACAGGATCTCTCATGTTGAATTGGCAAAGGAGGCAAGGGATATTCTTATCAAGTACTATGAAGAAGGTGAGAAAGTTAAGGTTGTCAAGTTACTGACCTTACATCAACAATATAAATTTTTTCGATGGGAGAAGACGAAAATATTATAGAGTATGTGTTGAAGGTTCACAAACTCGTCCATCACATGAAGGGTTGTGGTGAAACCCTAACTGATAAGATGATAGTTAATAAGGTAATGTGTATGTTGACCTCTCACTTTGATCACGTTATCATAGCTATTCAAGAATCTAATCAACTTGAAACCCTAAAATTGGAAGATTTGGTTGGTTCGTTGAAGCGCATGAGATTGGAATTGTTGAAAGGAAAGGAGTTCAAGACTCGATACAAGATCTACAGGCTCAATCATGGAAAAATAATGGTGGTTCCAACAAATTCAAAGGCAAGTTTGATAATACTCCGAGCAAGAAGTCTTGGTCGAATCCCCACAAGAATAAGTTCGATGATAAGGCTTCTGAATCCTCGAAAAAAGGAGGAGGAAACTATCAAAAGGGAAAAGAAGATAAAAAAAAGGTGTGCAGTGCTATAGCTGTGAAAAGCTGGGTCACTTGGCCAAGAATTATTGGTACATGAAAGATAAGGGATTGACAAGCAAGGATGAAGGAGCAAACCTTGCACGCCAAGATTCATATGATTTTGAAGGTACGGTGGTTATGGCTGCAGTTGCAGATAACCATATTGAATCCAAGATCTAGTTCCTTGACTCAGGTTGCTCGAATCACATGACTAGTCAAAAGGTGTGGTTGGCATATTTCGTTGAGTTGAAGAAGAGCAAGGTAAAACTTACTGATAATAGCTCGTTGTAAGCAGAAGGAACTGACAACATAGTTTTTCAAATGATTAATGGAGGGAAGGCTATGATCAAAGATGTACTCTATTTTCCTGGAATGAAGTGCAACCTGTTAAGTGTTAGACAACTGGTCAAAAGAGGTTTCTCAGTTGTCACGAAAGATGGAGTTTTAAAATTGTTCGACACCCGGAAAAATTTGGTCTTGAAATCTCCTCTGTCGAGGAACTTGATGTTTAAGACTATGATCAGTTCGACAAAATTTCAATATTTGAAAACAGTTGTCGACCACAAGGATAGTTGGTTGTGGCATTTGAGGTTTGAATATTTTTGATCACACAATCAACTGATTACTAAAGATATGGTTACTGGTATTCCAAGTCTTGAGATGTCCGACAAACTCTGTGAAGGTTGTTAAGTCGAAAAGCGATCTAGAAATTCCTTCGTTTCAAATATATATGCCAATGAGATCATCATGCATACTCAAAGTGGTACATTCAGATGTATGTGGCATGTTTGAACAACATGCTATTGATGGAAACATGTTTCATTTGTCGATGAGTTTAATCGAAAGCTATGGATCTATGGGATCAAAATAAAGGAAGAAGTATTTGAAATCTTTAAGAGATTCAAGATACTTGTTGAAAACCAGAGTGAGAAGAAGATCAAAGTTCTGCGAACAGATGGAGGTGGTGAATACACATCCAAAATGCTTGAAGATTTCTATGCAGAACATGATGTTGATCATGAGGTAATAGCTCCTAATATTCATGCATACTCAAAGTGGTACACTCATATATATGTGGCCCATTCGAAGAATATACCATTGGTGGAAACAAATATTTTGTTTCATTTGTTAATGAGTTTAATTGAAAGTTGTGGATCTATGGGATCAAAATAAAGGAAGAAGTATTTGAAATCTTAAGAGATTCAAGATACTTGTTGAAAACCATAGTGAGAAGAAGATCAAAGTTCTGCGGATAGATGGAGGCAGCGAATACACATCCAAGATGTTTGGAGATTTTTGTGCAGAACATGGTGTCAATCATGAAGTAACTGCTCCTTATACGCCTCAATATAATGGAATTACATAAAGAAGTAATAGAACCATATTGGATATGGAGAGATGCATGTTGAAGCATAAGAATTTGTCAAAATCCTTATGGGGAGAAGCTATTTCGACTGCAGATTATATTCTAAAGATGTGTTCTACCAAGAAATTGAAGAACAAGGTTCCTGAATAAGTGTGGAGTGACAAATGATCATCAGTAAGTCATTTAAAGGTGTTTGGATCTATGTGTTACAAGCATGTTCTTGATGCGAGAATAAGGAAGCTTGATTGCAAAAGTGAACCTATGATTTTGGTAGGATATCACAAGACTGGTGCTACAGGTTATTCAATCCAATTAATGAAAAGATTGTGTTGATTCGAGATATTGTGATAGATGAAAATTATGTCTGAGATTGGAATTATAATGATGCGATTGACAAGCCAATGATAAGCTATGGTTTCAATGAAGAAACTGATGAAGTCAAAGTCGAAGAAATTGCAAATATTTTAGTCAAAGTAGTTGCTGAAATTCCCTACAATGTCGAAGTCGAAGAGGGTGTGGCTAGCACAAGCCAAATACCTCAAAGAACTAGAGTTCTTCCAACAAGACTTCATGATTATGAAGTGGTTGTTGATGATGATGTCACACCAGATGAAAAGTTAGTTCATTTTGCTTTAGTTGCAGGTGCTGAATCAATAAACTATAGTGAGGAATGAAGACTAAACAATAGAAGTCTTCTATGGTAGAAGAGTTATAGGCAATCGAAAGAAACAACACATAGGAGTTGGTCGAATTGCCAGCACATACAAAAGATATTGAAGTAAAGTGGATGTTCAAGTTGAAACACAATGTTGATGGGTCGATAGCAAGACATAAAGCAAGATTAGTAGCTCGGGGTTTTCTTCAAAAAGTATGACTTGACTACTCTGAAGTATTTGCTCCAGTAGAAAGATTTTAGATTGTTCGACTAGTGGTAGCATTGGCATGCAACCAAGGTTGGTCGACATTTCATTTAGATGTGAAATCAGCATTTCTGAATGGTCCTTTAGACGAAGAGGTCTATGTCACACAACCTACAAGATTTTTTGATTCAGAAGAAAGCGAGTAAAGTATATAAGTTACACAAAGCTCTCTATGGCTTTAAGCAGGCACGTAGGACATGGAACAAGAAGATCAACTCATACTTATTCAAATTGAGATTTGTCAAATGCAAGTCTGAGTATGGTGTCTATGTTCTGGTTGTGGTACAAGACATAAAAATCATCTACTTATATGTCGATGACTTGCTAGTAACTGGAAATAGCTTGGAGAACTTGTTGAAATTCAAAGAGCTGATGATGAGAGAATTTGAAATGTTGGATCTGGGAAAATTATCTTATTTCCTAGGCATGGTATTTCAAATGTCTAAGCAAGGTTTCGTGTTACATCAAAGAAAGTATGTCAAAAAGATACTCAAGAGATTCAGAATGGATGATTTGAATTCTGCATTCTCACCTGTCAAACCAAATGTAAAGTTGGAGAAGAATGGAGAGGAAGACAAAGCCGATGTAACTTTGTTCAAGCAAATTGTGGGATCTCTGAGGTATGTGTGCAATAGACGACCTGATATAGGTTTTGCAGTCGGATTAGTGAGCAGATACATGAGTGAACCAAGGGTGTCACACATGAAGGCTGCAAGAAGAATTCTGAGATATTTAAAAAGATCGATAAACTGTGGAATATTATTTCGATAAGACTCTAAAAGCAAAGAAGTAACAGTTACTTGTTTTTAATATGTTGATTGGTGTGGAGATAAGGGAGATTGAAGAAGCACAACTGGATATTTATTTTAAGTCTTTGGTGCTCTAATCTCATGGTGCTCGAGAAAGCAACTTGTGGTGGTATTATCATCGTTGAAGTTAAATATATAAATAAATCTTATGTTGTATGTCAAACAACTTAGATCAGATAGGTATTTGCAGAAATGGAGGTCGAAGTGAAGAAATCTTTTGTGTTGCAAATCAAAATAAGTCAGCTGTAAATCCGATGAATAATTCAGTTCTGTATGGAAGAAGTAAGCATATTGAAGTTAGATTTCACTTCTTGAGTGTAAAGGTAAATCAAGGTGAACTTGAAGTTAGGCATTGCTCAAAGGAAGCACAATTGACCGACATTTTCACAAAATGATTGAAGATCGACAAATTCTTGAATTTTAGAATGAAATTAAGAATAATTCAGATTAATTATTTTTAAAATATATTTGACAATTTAGATAATGGAGATATGTTGAGATATTAGACCTAATTCAAGTTGTATAACCTAAATTCAAACTCAATTAGAATTTATTAGCCTACTTAATATATAAATTATATAAATTATATATATATAAATAATCATAATTTATATTAATAATTCAATAATACAATTTTTTTTTCTCCCGTCATAAAAAGTGTCTGACACGTTAATGCTGAGAAATGTTATGAGTACATGTAAACATGTCCATGGCAAAGGTGATGTGGAAATCTTGAGTAATGTTATGAGTACACGTGTAGCCATGTCCATGGATTTATTCAAGAACCTGGCTACTTAGTAAGCTTAAAAGCCAAATAAAGATTTTGAAAGCACAGATAAATGTGTATTCTATCATCGCTTAATCCAAGAAAATGAGATTATCCTTGACCAATGTAATCATCACATGCCATCCATATACTTTTCTTTTCAACAAAGCAAACAATTAGTACAATTATTTTTTTTGCTCAATTTTAACCTCATCAAATTTAAAATATATTTTGTGAACACATAAAACTTAATCAATATCTTAAGAGATACCGTATAATGTAGTTGATTGGTGATATATTATACAAAGGGATATTATGAAAATGAAATGTTGAAAGAGTATATTTTAAAGTTGAGGTGTCTAAATATTACAGTTGTAGTTTTTTTGTGTCCATTTGGCTAAAAGTGGCTGTAGAAATTAACTGATTTTTTAATATATATATATATATATATATATATATATATATATATATATATATATATATATATATATATATATATATATATAATTTTAAAACCACAAGAACATAAAAGTGAACAAAAAATATAGTCAAAATAATTGAAAAAGTCATTCCCGACAAGCTATTGAAAGTCTTTCTCCTGCATAAAGTGGAGCCGTATCATTATGAGATAGAGAATCTTGGTAACATATCTGAATTGAACAAATCATAACTGATCTGACCTGATCAGAAGGTTTGGACCGTCACGGCTGCTCCGAGCTGAAGGCTTTTTGAACGAGGAGGGGGGGGTACCTGCAAGGCACTCCGATGCTTAAGTCAGTGGGAGTACTAGCAGATAATAGAGTTGAGGTTAGAATTGATGATTACCTGACCCTCTGGAAACAGAGGGTATTTATAGCCCCCAGCGCTGGGCCAAGGTTCCTTCATTGGGTCGGGCGAATTTGGCCCAATGGAGGAACTGCCAGGTTCTACGTGGGTAGTGGGGATCAGCACGTGGTCCCCTTCCTGGAGGTGCTGCGTGAGGTGCGGGCGGACAGAGACGCGGTCTTTACGGAGTATCGTTGGGGCAATAGAGGACTAAGTCTGCCCTAGCAAGGTAGCTCGAGTCCATGTCGAGCAGTGCAGCATGGTGTCGACCTCGACGCCAAGACCCCGAGCTGGACAGCGAATGTCGAGCTGGAAGCCAGTGCATAGAGCTGGACGGCAGTCTGTCGAGCGTGACTTCGTAGCGCGGGCTGGACACTGAGATGTCGAGGTGGACATCAGGGTGTCGGGCATGGACGTTGTGGTCCTTAGTGAGTCCCATTGGATTGGGCCTTTGCCCATTGTGGTCCTTGGTGAGTCCCATTGGACTGGGCCTTAGTAATGCTCTTGGGCATGTCGGGCCCAGTCCAGAACAGGAGCCCCCCAAGTCGTGGTTCCTTTGCGAGGAGCCATGACTTGAAACCAAGTTGTTCAGTCGCTGAGGTCTCGTGCCCGGAATGGAGGCGTGGACCCTCGAGGGGTCTCCTCGTGACGTGCTCGGAGACGTCGTCGGTGGTGGATGCGTGGAGGATCCGTACCGGGCGCGTCAGTCGAGCACATGAGGCATCTTTCGGGAGTTGTGCCGCCACCCTAGGGGGGTAGGGCCATCATTGCGTTGGGTGCAGTGCGTCGAGGAGACGGAGTCCGTGGCTGAACGAGGTGACGTTTGGTATTCCACGTCATCCCTATAAATAGGGTCTTTGGGCCCCATAATACGCTTTCTGTTCTCCGTGCTCTCTTCGTTGCAACTCTCAACACTCTCTCCAACCGTGACTTCCCGTCTCAGATTCTTCATTTCTTAGCCGAATCTCAACCTTGATCCAAGTAAGTGATCCATTTTCTTTATTTTCTTGTTTTAGAATGCATGATTCTAGGAAATTGTGGATGTTTTAGGACCGTTAATGTGGGATTAGCCCGGTAAACTCGTGTTTTGCCCGACAGATTTACGTCTAGGACCGGCAAACGCATACTTGTGGCCGACACGCTCTTAGTTTTAGGTGAAAAACTTCAGAGCTGCCCGGGGTATTCATGATCCTGGGCGCCTGATTCATGCCGGTGCCCGGTATGTTTATGGTCGTGGCCGTGGGCTTCATAATGCGGCTCGCCATGTTCATACCCCGGATCGACATGCTTGAAGAGTGGCCGCGCAGTTGGTTTGTGGAGGAACACTGGATTCAGGAGAGTCGGGGAGGCATCCACTTGTGAAAATGGACTCGTGATAGTGTATGGACGACATGATTATGTCGAGCATAGGGCTTCATGCTCAATCTGATTGGTTTCCCGTGCTCTGCAGGTAACCATGGCGGATGAGCCGAGCTCCTCAGGTCGTCATGACAGCGAAGAACAAAGTGCCGACGAGTCGGCCAACCTTATCGACACTGTGACCGACCCGTCGCTGGAATGGGTGGGCGCCGAGCCTCGGGGGACGGCGTCGATATACAGTCGGGATGACCGACACCCGTTCATCGCCATTGAAGGGGGGCAGGACCAGCCCGACTTTCAACCGAATTTCGAGGTCATGCTGCCTGCGACCACTGCCAGAATCTGCTCGATGTACCCGGACTACAGTTTTGCGATGTACGAGATCGCCTTTAAGGACTTGGGTTTGCGGCTGCCCTTCACAGATTTTGAGACCGGGGTTTTTACGCATCTGGAGCTGGCCCCGTCCCAGCTACACCCTAACTCTCTCGCCTTCATCCGGGCGTTTGAGCTGACGTGCCGCTACTTAAGGATAGGGGCGACCATCCCTCTCTTCTTTAGGGTCTTCCACCTACAGCGCCAGTCCCGAGGAGGGAAGCACAGCTGGGTGTCCTTGAAGCAGTCGAGGAGACTGTTCAGGATGTACATGGACTCTGTGAGGGGGTTCAAGGATAAGTGGTATGTGGTACACCCTATCACTGACTCTGCTGTGGATTCCCTCTTCGAGGAGGAAGGGCCGGTCAGCGATGATGACGGGGAGGCCATGGTGACCGATGACGGGAGCCCCGTACTAGGACGTCGGGCTAAGTTCCCGGTGTACTGGATGTCTCGACACTTCCAGAATGGAACCGGCTACTTCCACACTGCAGTCGGGGACATGTGCACGGATGATCAACGGGCGTATGCGGCTCTCTGTAACTTCGTCGACGGTTTTCATCCCGCCCAGTGGGTTACACGGGAGGGGAATGATATCCTCGACAAGGACGGTTACCCGATATTCGAGGCTCGCCCGATTGATACCAAGGCGTTGGTGGAATGCTCGACCTATAGGGAGGCAGCCCGCCTGTTAGGTTGTTTGTTTGCAATTTACTTGTCATTTATTTACGCGTTTTGCTCGATACTGACTTTTCTTTTACTTCGTGCAGGTACGATGGCCAGCCGACATGAAAGGCTCCTGAAACTGTCGACCGGCCACAGGCGAAACAAGAAGGTCGTGCCGGGCCCTCAGATGACGAGAATGGGTCCACCGACAAATCTGAACGCTTCTCAGCCTGTGAGGGTGGATTCGACCTCGAGCTCGGGGGCGGCGTCAGATCCAGATGTCGAAGTCATTGATGTCGAAGCCGTTCTGACACAAAGGAAGAGGACCCGCGTGGAAGGCGGTCCAACTGTCGGGGAAGATACCGGTCCCGTTCAATCCTTTGCCTTTCCCCCCTGCATCGAGGAGGAGGGTTTTTTCGAGCGGTTTCCCCCGACCGTGGTCGCGCATGAAGCCGAGGCCATAAAAAGGATGACCAAAGAGGAGAGGCGGTCGCGGCTGGTCGCCAGCGTGGATGGGCTGGTTAAAATGGCTGAAATGGCTCTGGTATTGTCTGAAGACGCAGGGGACGCTGCTCGTGTTGAAGAGCTCGAGCGGGAGAAGGCAGCCCTGACGGCGAGCTCAAGGAAGTTGAAGGTCGCTCTGGAACGCTCCGAGGGGATGTTCCAAGAGCAGACCGTGATACTTGACGCCGAGAGGGAGGCGCTGACCTTGGAGAAAGAGAAGTCGGGGCGGTTGACCGAGGAAGGGGAGTTGCTCCGGGCTGATAGGGATCGTTTGGCTGCTGAAGTCGAACGCCTGGGCAAGCAGGTCGAGGAACTGAATGCTGCTCAACAACCCGCTGAAG
Organism: Vicia faba; assembly: GCA_948472305.1. NCBI lineage: Eukaryota > Viridiplantae > Streptophyta > Magnoliopsida > Fabales > Fabaceae > Vicia > Vicia faba. The sequence goes on from OX451739.1 coordinate 727,551,461, forward strand.
ATGAGCCCGAGGACCTAACGGCTTTGAAGAGTCGGGCTGAGTTTATTGCTCATATTCGGAACCTCGAGGAGGACGCAGTCGGTGCCCTGGAAGACGGGTTCAATTCTGCCGTCGACCAGCTCTCGTTGCTAAATCCCGGCTTGGTCACCGAGGGTATCGGGCACACTCATCGGGTTGTCGGTGGCGCGATCATTCCCCCGCCCGACTCTCCCTGCGTCGACAGTGGTGATAACACGGAAGTTTGATTTGTATTTTTTGGTTGGTGGGCCTGCGTGCCTGATATTTGAATTTGTATTCTTTGGGCCTGCGTGCCCGTTTATTTCATGTATGAACATCGCCGGCCTTCTTGGTCGGTTTAATATTACTTTGTTGCCTACGGGTGTTTATACCTTGTTTATTGTTTTCTGCCCTTGTATGAACTGACATGCTTGTATGAATTTAGCTCGTCCCGGGCCCGATGAGTGCCCGTAGGCGGCTTTGATTTGGCGAGCGACTATGCTCGACTCCGTTTGTGCGCAACCTCGACCCAATTTCGGTTGGCCGGGGTTGCTTGAGTGTTTCGCTCGAGGGGAGAGATTTCGTTTTGACCCTTGTAGATGTCCCTTTATTCTTGATGGAATGTCGGGTATTTCGGAGCGAGGTTGCTCAGTCGGGCGTGGAGCCCGTAGGGACGATTTGCCCTTGGCGTGAACTGCCCATCGCGAGCTGGGTGTTCTGCCTCATGGGTACGACGACGGTGGTGCTCGGTATAGCTGTCCACGTCGGGCACTATAGATCGTCAACGTCTACCGCGCGATGCCGTGCCATTTTTGTCGTGTGTCGGCCTGTACCTTAGCCTTAAACGAAGTGGGACGTTTTTCCTCGTTGCCCGAGCATGGTTGCTTCTGGTCGAGGGTCCTAGGTGTTGTCAGTTTTTAACTGTAGTACTGCTTCAACTTAGCAGCATTCCAGGGTCTTGGTAAAGGCTCTCCGTCTAACTGTTCGAGGTAGTACGCCCCGGTACCCGTGGTGCCGTGGACGCGGTAAGGTCCTTCCCAGTTCGCGGCCAACTTCCCCTCGCGGGAGTCTTTCTGGTTTCTGCGTAGTACCAGGCTGCCTATTTCGAACTCGCGCTTGATGACCTTGTCGTTGTGGCGTAGAGCCACTCGCTGTTTTAGGGTTGCTTCGCGCAGGGCAGCCCCCGATCGGATTTCCTCGACTAGGTCGAGTTCGTCCCTTAGTGCTTCGTCATTCATTTCTTCGTCGAGGGGTTCCTCCGTTCGTCGGGATGGTTCCATGATTTCGACTGGGATGACAGCTTCGGTGCCGTACGTTAGTCGGAATGGTGTTTCACCCGTCGTTGAATGGGGTGTGGTGCGGTATGCCCACAGGACGCTGTGGAGCTCCTCGACCCATCCTCTTTTGGCTTCGCCGAGTCGACGTTTGAGCCCTCTTAGGATGACTCTGTTCGCAGCTTCGGCTTGCCCGTTGGTCTGAGGGTGCTCGACCGATGTGAAGTGGTGTTTGGTCCCCAGTTTGGTGACGAAGTCTCGGAATCCGTGGTCGGTGAACTGGGTGCCGTTGTCGGTCACCAGTGCCTGTGGAATTCCGAACCTGGCGAGCACGTTTCTCTTGTAGAAACGGAGGATGTTATGTGAGGTGATTTTCGCGAGGGCCTCGGCCTCGATCCATTTTGTGAAGTAATCCACGGCGACGATTAGGAACTTGTTCTGATAGGTCCCTTGCACGAAGGGTCCGAGGATGTCCATGCCCCACCAGGCGAACGGCCATGGGGAAGACAATGTGGTCAGCTCGTGTGGGGGAGCGAGGTGCATATCCCCGTGCTTCTGGCACTTATCACATTTTTTTACGTGTTCCTTGGCGTCCTGTTGCATCGTCGGCCAGTAGTATCCCGCGCGGAGGGCTTTCCTCGCCAAGGATTTGCCGCCCATGTGCTGGGCGTTGATGCCTTCGTGTATCTCCCGCAGTACGTCGGGGATGGAGGACCCGTCAATGCATTTCAGGAGGGGAATGGAGAATCCCCTTCTGTACAGTTTCTGTTCGAGGACAACGTAAGAACATGCTCGACGCTTTATTGTGGTTGCGTCGGCCTGGTTCGTCGGGAGTTCTCCCTTTGTAAGGAAATTATAGACCGGGGTCATCCAAGACGTGGCGTCCCCGATAGCATGAACCTCTACCGTAGTCGAGGGTGATTCGATGCTCGGCCGTGCCAGAGATTCCTGGATGACAGATTTGTTCCCGCCTTTTTTTCGTGTGCTCGCGAGTTTGGACAATAGGTCCGCCCTCGTGTTCTGCTCGCGGGGAACATGAGAGATTTCTGCTCGTACGAATTTTGCCATGTGTTTTTTGACTAGGTTCAAGTACTCAATGAGGTTGTCATTCTTGGCCTGGTAGCTTCCTTGTACTTGGGAAGCGACGAGCTGGGAGTCGGTGTAAATTTGAACTTCGCGGGCTCCTAAGTCCTCGGCCAATCTCAGTCCCGCGAGCAGTGCTTCATATTCTGCCTGGTTATTTGATGTCGGGAAGGAGAGAACCAAGGAGTGCTCGATCACCACCCCTTCCTCGTTTTCCAGGAGAATCCCTGCGCCGCTTCCGGACGAGCTGGAGGCTCCGTCGACGAAGATGGTCCACTTGTGTTCCTTTCCCGGGGGAATGTCGTTAGAGGTCATTTCGGCGACGAAGTCGGCCAGGGCTTGTGCTTTTAGGGCTTTCCTGCTCTCGTATTGAATGTCGAATTCAGAGAGTTCTAGGGACCACTTCAGCATTCTGCCCGCCATATCTGGCCGACCCAAGAGTTGTCTCACAGGTTGATCAGTTCGCACAATGATGGTGTGCGCCAGAAAGTAGTGTCTGAGCCTCCTCGCAGCATTGACGAGGGCCAGTGCAACCTTTTCTATCTGTTGATACCTGCTCTCGGGGCCTTGTAGGGCTTTGCTCGTGAAGTAGACAGGTTTCTGCCCGTCGGGAGTCTCGCGGACAAGAGCTGCGCTGATGGCTTCGTTTGAAACAGCCAAGTATAAGTAAAGCGGCTCGTTGTCATCAGGTCGAGACAGCACGGGCGGTTGAGACAGGCTCTGTTTCAGGTGGCGAAGTGCGTGTTCGCATTCCTCGGTCCATTCGAAAGCTGCTTCCTTTCGAAGGAGTTTGAAAAAGGGAAGGGCGTGCTGAGCGGACTTCGCGACGAAGCGCGAAAGCGATGTCAACATGCCGTTCATTATCTGTATCGACTTCTTCGACGTTGGAGTCGGGAGGTCGGCAAACGCTCGGCACTTGTCGGGGTTGGCTTCGATGCCTCGTTCTGTTAGATAGAATCCGAGGAACTTTCCTGCCTTAACCCCAAATGTGCACTTCTCGGGGTTGAACCTCATTTTGCATTGTCTTGCTTGGGCGAAGACAGTCTTGAGATGAGCTGCATGATCGGTGTCTGCCCGGGATTTAACGATCATGTCGTCCATGTATACCTCGAGCATGTCTCCGATCTGTTTGTTGAACACCTTGTTCATCATGCGTTGGTACGTCGCGCCGGCATTCTTCAGTCCGAAGGGCATTACGTTGTAGTAATAGTTGCCCGAGCTGGTCATGAATGCCGTGCAGCGTTTGTCGCCCGGAGCCATTGGGATTTGATTGTATCCCGAGTAAGCGTCCATGAACGACAAAGTTTTGTAGCCGGCCGAGTTGTCGACCAGCATATCAATGTTCGGTAGAGGAAAAGCATCCTTCGGGCAAGCCCGATTGAGATCGGTATAATCAACACACATACGCCACTTTCCATTATTCTTTTTGACAAGTACAACATTTGACAGCCAGGTGGAATACCGGGCTTCAGAAATAAAATTTGCCTCTAGGAGGTCTTTTACAGCTTTTTCAGCAGCCTCCGTTTTTTCTGGAGACTGCCTACGCCTACGTTGTACTACTGCCTTGGCGGCCGGATCAATGGCGAGGTGATGACAGGCGACCTCAGGGTCGAGTCCGGGCATCTCTGCAGCGCTCCAGGCGAAGAGATCAGCATTCTCGCGCAGACAGGCCTTGATCTGCTTCCTGGCCAAGTCGGGGAGGTCCTTGCCAATCTTCACTCCTTTGGTCGGGTCTGCTCCAAGGGGAACGAGTTCGAAATCACCGTCCGGAATAGGTCGGAGGGGGATTTGCTCGCCGCTGGCCGGCTCATCTTCGTCAAAACGTGCGTCGAGCGCAATGGAGTCGACCTTTGGTGGAGCCTTCTGAGCTTCTACCTCAGGAGATGCTGTGTCGGGCTCTTGCTTTGTCTTCTTGACGGGCCTAGTGCTGGGACCCACGTCGACAGTATCCCGACCCCTTGAAGCGGCGTTGAAGCACCGGCGGGCAGCAGCGAGGTCGCCCTGGATGGTGGCTACCCTCCCCCTTTTGGTATAGAACTTCATCTTTAGGTGGACAGTTGAAGGGACCGCTGTCAGTTCCGCCAGTGTCGGCCTCCCCAGGATGCAATGGTACAGGGATGGGCAGTCAATGACGAGGAAGCGGACCTTCACCTGTCTTGTAGCAGTATCTTCCCCGAATGTCACGAGGAGCTCGACATATCCCCAAGGTTTGGACGTCGAGCCGTTGAAGCCTTGAAGGTCCGAACCTATGTATGGAGACAGATGGGATTCGTCCAGTTGTAAGGTCCGGAACAGCTGGGTGTACATCACGTCGACGGAACTCCCCTCGTCGACCAGGATGCGATGCACATCAAAATTAGCCATCTTCGCCCTTATCAGCAAGGGGATGACTGCGTTCGGTGCTCCGCCGGGGAGCTCTTCCAAGTAGAATGTGATGGGTTCTGACCTGCCCCTCACCATTTCAAAAGTCACAGTTTGAGGAGGAGCTTTGTCGACCAGTTCGTCCAACTTTCTCTTGGCTGAGTTGATGGTGAGGTCGCTGAACCCGCCCCCGTTGATGACCATGGCGGAGGGGAAGTATTCCCACCTGCTGTGAGTAGTCAGGGGCTCCTGCAGGAGCTCGGGAAGTTCGAAATCCTCGGGCCTGGTTATTGCGTAGGCGGTCTGGATTGGCACCGACTCGTCAGATGGTCGGGCATCTTCTTCAGGCTCTTTTGCCTCACGGGCTTCACGACGGGGAGCGTCGTTTTTCCTGTACTGCGCAAGTCTCCCTCCTTTGATGAGGGTTTCAATAGCATCCTTCAGGTGGACGCAGTCCTCTGTCAAGTGACCATGACTCCTATGGTACTGACAGTACTTGTTTTTATCTACTCCTGGCTTGGCAGGAGCTGGTCGGGGACGCTTGACGCCACCGTCCTTGAAATCTGTGCTTGCACACTCCGCCAGAATACGCTCGCGGGAAGCCGTGAGCGGAGTGTACTCAGTAAACCTGCCCGAGGGGCCCCTTTGTTCCCGGACCTCCCGGGGTCTGTCTTCCTTCCTCTTCTCTCCGATGCGTCGGGGAGGAGGGTCTTGTCTTGAGCTGCTTCCATGGTTGCGGGCTCTGGAGTCCCGTGCCCTGTTGGCAGCTTCTCTCTCCTCGTAATCCATATATGCTCGAGCTTTGTCGAGGAGAGCATCAAAAGTTGCAGGTGGCTCGATGCCTACAGCTTTCCTGAATTCGGTGCCGGGGAGGAGGCCCCTCTCCAGCAAATACCTCTTCATGTGGTCCGCGCAGGGGACCTGGATTGCTTCCCGGTTGAAGCGGTTGATGAATTCCCTCAAGGTCTCATCATGTCTCTGGATGATGGCCTCGAGGGCTGCCTCTGTCTTTGGGTGGCGACGAGAGGCTGTAAAGGAACTGATGAACTGGTTCTTCAAGTTCCGCCACGAGGTGATGGAGCCCGGGGCAAGTCCTTTGTACCAGTCCATGGCCGCCTTCCTGAGAGTCGTTGGAAAGAGACGGCACTTGATTGGCCCCCCGACATTGTGATAGTGGAGCATGGCTTCAAACCCGTCAATATGGTCGACTGGGTCTGCCACCCCATCGTACTCCTTTAGGTGTGGGGGCTTCTCCATGCCCGGGGGGATAGGTGCGTCCATGATTGCCTGCGACAGGGGACCGCGGGGGTCGTCCTCGTCGCTCCTTTCTGGAGAAAGAGAAAGGGTCCTGTAGTTGTGTCGGGCACGATGCTCGTGCTGGGACTCCCTTGAACGTGACGTTCGGTGGGCGAAGGTCACATGTCCGTCTCTGTTGTGCCTCCGTTCGTGCCTTGAGGCGTCGCGGACAGGCTCTTCGGCAGGTATGACGGGCTGTCTTTCGTATTGGGGCCGCCTCTGCCTTGGTGCGGGAGAGGGGCTCCTAGAGATTTCCCTGTAATGTCTCCGCGGGGGAGTAGGGTGTCGAGCTTCTTCGACCCGAGGAAGTGGAGATGGTGGCCTTTGATGTCTCCTCGGGGGGCGTCGATCATTTTCCAGTGCCCTAAGTCTTTCTCCTTGTGCGAACAGGAGATAGTTCGTCTGGTTGATGGCAGCGAACAGTGCCTGAGCAGTGGCATCTGCTCCGACAGGGGCCTGGACTTCATAGAACCGGGCAGCCTGGCGATAGGCGAGAGCTTCCGGATCGTCCTCGAGTTCTGGGGGAGTTGTCGAGGAGGACGCAGTGTTACCGTCCCTGCGGGTGGGAGGTCCAGGGGCGGTTGTCAGGGGGGCGGCATTGTGGCCGGCACCACTGGGATTGTCCAGGTGCCCATTCTTGTCCGCGGGACCGTTGTTGACGTCGAGGATGCGAGTGTGTTGCTCTTCACGAGTTGGAGAGGCCATGACAGTGAATGGATTGAGCTTTGGTCTTTGAAAACTGTTCGTTAGACGGGGAAGCTGTTTCCCACAGACGGCGCCACTGATCTGACCTGATCAGAAGGTTTGGACCGTCACGGCTGCTCCGAGCTGAAGGCTTTTTGAACGAGGAGGGGGGGGTACCTGCAAGGCACTCCGATGCTTAAGTCAGTGGGAGTACTAGCAGATAATAGAGTTGAGGTTAGAATTGATGATTACCTGACCCTCTGGAAACAGAGGGTATTTATAGCCCCCAGCGCTGGGCCAAGGTTCCTTCATTGGGTCGGGCGAATTTGGCCCAATGGAGGAACTGCCAGGTTCTACGTGGGTAGTGGGGATCAGCACGTGGTCCCCTTCCTGGAGGTGCTGCGTGAGGTGCGGGCGGACAGAGACGCGGTCTTTACGGAGTATCGTTGGGGCAATAGAGGACTAAGTCTGCCCTAGCAAGGTAGCTCGAGTCCATGTCGAGCAGTGCAGCATGGTGTCGACCTCGACGCCAAGACCCCGAGCTGGACAGCGAATGTCGAGCTGGAAGCCAGTGCATAGAGCTGGACGGCAGTCTGTCGAGCGTGACTTCGTAGCGCGGGCTGGACACTGAGATGTCGAGGTGGACATCAGGGTGTCGGGCATGGACGTTGTGGTCCTTAGTGAGTCCCATTGGATTGGGCCTTTGCCCATTGTGGTCCTTGGTGAGTCCCATTGGACTGGGCCTTAGTAATGCTCTTGGGCATGTCGGGCCCAGTCCAGAACAATAACCGTAAGAACAAAAGAAAAATTTGTAAGGGAAAAGAAAATTTAATATGCTGAATTAAGACTTTTACAAGGTGCTGTCTACTGGAAGAGATCTTAATATTTCTTTTGTATGTTAATATTTTTTTTTGTATGTTAATATTTTTAATGATTGATAGGGGTTTTAAACTGTCACAAGTTTTTATTGTTTATTTTATGGTAAATCTGTTTATTTTGCGACAGTTTAAGATCGCCGTTAATTGTTAAAAATGAAAAATACCCGTACTGCATATATGAAAGAGCTATAAAGGTCTTTTACTATAATTTTGAGTCAAAATGTAATAAATAAATGGTTAGTTGATTCAATAATTGATGTAGGACTTAATAAAAAAAATCATTATTTAATCTCTCACAATTAAAATTAGAATGGAACTAAAACCACTTGATGTTAGAATGAATTAACCTCCTAATTAAATTATATCAATGGTTAACACAAAAAAAATAAAATAAAATGTAATGATCAATTCAGATCATTGTAGGAGTGAATTTCCTAACTTCATGACTTTAACTGCTTTTTACCTTTCAATTATATAGTTCGTAAATATTTTATTTAATATCAATATCTAATCATATTTTATACTTAAAAAAAACTCAAGTGTAGGAATACGAAACCAAAAAAAAAATTTTATATATATATATATATATATATATATATATATATATATATATATATATATATATATATATATATATATATATATATATATATATATATATATATATATATATATATATATATATATATATATATATATATATATATATAATTTCATTAAAATTGATTTTTTATATCAGTTTACATTTGAATTTGTTTAATTCTAAACTAATTTTTCACAAAAACCAATTTTAAATCGATTTCTCTAAAAATCAATTTTTTTCCTATAAGAAAATCAATTTTAAAATCAATTTTATAAAAAAAAACAATTTTAAAATAAGTTTTATAAATAAATCAATTTTATATAAAAAAAAAGGTTTTCTTTTCTTTAACCTGCTTTTTTCTTTATTTTAACTAATTCTAAAACTACTTTATGTCAAAAACAATAATTTAAAAATAATTGATTTAAATTTGACTCTTATAATCTCCGTAAACAATATCTTCATTAAAATCAGTCCCATTAGAAAGTGAAAAAAAAAATAGTCTCTAAAACAAGTACACCACCAATTCAAATAAAAAAAGTTCATACAATACAACTCTAATACATTAACCAAAATAATGCAGGAAAAACAAAACCACAAGGATTAATTGCCCAAGCAAAAAAAATAGATACTAATAACATCATAAGCAAAAATAAATAATTCACAAGAGGTTGTCTAACAAGATGACATTAGTAGTTCGAAGCAGCATACACAGGCTGACAAATATTCGGAGCAGAAAATCAAAGTTCTCTAATATCAACAGTGCACAAGTTACAATTATCTCACTTTTTTACTGAACAAAATAAACAGATTCTTTCGGTTCTAAGGAGAAGACTGCAACTATCTTACTCAAGGATGGTCAAATTAATGAGAAGATAAGAATAAATAACAAACTTGTACCAAAACTTTAGGAGGACAAGCAGTGTGATATCAAGGCAGAAGCAGGTTTGCAATAGGAATATGGAACAATAATTACAGTGCAGGAGCAACAACCACAATTGGAGGAAAACATAGATAAAAGGAGTTCGGACACAATGGAACCAACAATTGCAAATAGTATGGAGAAAAGCACATGTCAACACTCAAACGAAATGGTGACACATAGAAAATACAAATAAAAAAATGGCTAAAATTCATTGCTAAAATTAACAAATCACTAGAAATTCATCGCTATACATATATTTTGCTCATTACAACGGCTGTAGAGCCCAATGAAAATAACATGTTATCTCTTAATTTTAGCACAACACAGATAATCGCATAAACTAGAAAAATCACGTAACAGGGGCCAAATTGTGTTAATACTTAGTATAGTTTAGTGGTGTCTTTTTGAGTCAATTCGTTGCATATTTATGTTAAAACCTCAACTTTATTGTAAATAATAGATTTATAGTTGTATCATGTAAATATTGTATGGATTAATCATTTTTTGTCTTATTTTGTAGGATTATCCGCATTTTTGAAGCATTGAACATCGAAAGACAAATAAAATTTCAAGATGCAATTTTTGGATGGAAATAAAGAGCCACAAGTCGGGCTAAGCGTGCTCAAAGTGCGCTTAGACTTTTCTGGACACAAAGCAGCGGGCTAAGCCCTAAATTTGGGGCTAAGTGCGGTGTGCAGCATAAGGCAGTTTGGTGCAATAAGTGGAAGTGTGTTTAGTGGGCTCTGACAGGGCTAAGAGCGACCTGTGATGTTGAAAGTGTATAAATAAAATTCAAATCAGATTTTTAAGGGGTGACCCAATTTTGAGATAGGGGCTTCACCACTTTTAGGTTTTCCACCATATTTTATGGTGAGACACCAATTTTGGAGTCTTAGATGCTTAGAAATTAACAAGAGAGGATACATCTTGAAGATCCGGAGATGAATTCGCATCTATTGTTGAGACATCAAGGTTGATGTTGGTTCATTATCTCTTTTCTCTTTGTATTTTTCTATGTAAGTAGTTAAAACCCTCTTTTGTTGGGATTTTATGTATGTATACCATATTCATATGTATTTTCATTAATCAAGGCGTTGTTTAGAATCTATACTTGAATCTATATTGATGTTATCTTTGTTTTACATTTTATCTTAATAGGTTCGGATTGCTATATGCATATACGGTTCGAAACTCGAACTAAGATGAACATTTGTTAGTTTCTAAACTATAAACATATATTTAGGCTAACATTTATAAAGGGTATCAATTCTTAATGTTGGGTGTTGTTTAGTTGCATGAGACATTCCCGATGAGACAATACGATAGAACTCTCATCAGTGTTTCAGACATGAACACTGAAGTTAGGGCTACGTGATGATATTAATGAATGTTTAGAATCTGTACAACTGATTGGCAGAAATGCATATTCTTGTGGTAAATTAGATCCAATTATGACAAGTTTCTTTCTCTCCAAAATTTTACTTTTACTTGTCCATGTTTACATTATATATTGTATAGCTATCATTCAATTTAAAGCTTAAAGAGGTATCGACTGTTGAACTACATTGATAACACACTAATATCTGTGAAGACGATAAAATAAAATACTTACTTTTATTTGATGCTTTACCGCAACAACAAAATAGCGTCGTTTGCAATGGAAAGGATAAAAAACTTACATTTCAAGAAAAATAATCATAAACTAATTGTGGTTAGATGTGACGAGGATTGTCCATTTCACATGAGATTTAGTAAAAGGATAATGAATGAGTACTTGCAGTCGGTGAGCCTGACTGATGATCACACTTTCCATAGGACTGTTAAGAATAGGAAAACTAAAAGAGAATGGGTAGCTAAGATGTTTATATCACTATTGAGACATACACCTGAAATGAGGCCAAAGAAATTGATTGCAGAGGAACTTGAAAAATGGGGTGTAAAGTTATCCTCGGCTCAAGCATATAGGGCCTAAACAAGAGCATTGGAACTAATACAAGGTGTTGAGATGGAGTAATATGCTTACTTGAGGAATTATGCTGAGGAGTTGGGAATAGCTAATCCTAATACCATAGTGATAATCAAGTGTGGGATGTCTGCTATCAAACCTGTTTTTGAGAGGATATATGTATGTATTGAGGTGTGTAAAGTGACATTCTCACATACACGCATGCCTTTAATTAGTCTTGATATGTGTTTCTTGAAGGGTGAGTACGGTGGACAGTTAATGGCAGTGGTAGGAAAAGATAGAAGCAATCAAATTTATCTAATTGCATATGCTGTGGTGGAAGCCGAGATAAGAGACTCGTGGAAATGGTTTTTGCATCTTTTATTAGAAGACCTGAATAATATCATACCAAGGTCTTATGGTTTCATTTCAGACCAACAGAAGGTAGTTTTGTTACTCTTTTCTTTAGTTGTTAACTTTGCATAACCACCTCTAAAACATTTATAAGGATTTCATTTAGGCCAAGTTTATGAGATCCAACATAATAATAACTATTAGTATATAATATATTTGGTTCGGGTTGGACTCTGGCGATCACATTTTATCAATCGAGCCTAACCAATCTTAATTGTTGATATCCAAACAGTTGAACCAGTGACAGAGCCAGAAAAATTATTAAGCCTGAACAAACTAAGAGTTTTTTCATTTTGGTCCCTCAATAACTAAAATTTTTAATTTTTTTTTCACTTTTTTTGCCATACAAACTACCTCAGCCCCAAATAAAATTTTGGCCACAGCTTGGTGTTGACTGAAAATTTCGACTACGCGAGCTTTTAAGCTGAAATGATATATTTTGGAAAGATTGTAGCTCGAAAGGAAGTATGAAGGAGTCTCTATGAAGATTTCGATGAATGAAGAGCTGATGAGAGTTTTATTTCGCTAAGTGTTGGCGAAAGGTTCGTATGCGAACCATTGATATTTAAATTATCCGAATTATCAGATTAGATGTTTCGGCTGTCACATTTTGCGCTTCGAAGGCAAAAGAGTTTTCAAATTTGAAAGTTTGATCTTATCCAAAGAGATGCATGGAAGCAAAAGGTTCAAAGGCACATGCAGATGTCGAATGTGGCAACATTTTATGAAGAGACCATTTTGGTCGAATTATTATAAATAGGAGTCTTAGTGTTAGGATTCAGTGTGTTCACATCTTTGTACAAAATACTCTAAATTACTCAAAGTACCAGCGTTCGAGAACCGAGTTGTGAAAATGTACGTATGATGCACCAATTTTTTATTTATTGTCATTCAACTTTAATTAAAGTTTTATACATTCCCTTTAAGTTTCAGTCAATATTTTTTTACATTCCAGTCTTTTCTTTAAAGTATTACATTACTACATTCAAAGCAACAGTTGAAATCAATTTTGTTTAAAATAATAAGAATGACGTCGAAAGTACTCTTCGTATTTAAGAACAAAAGTTTGAATAAGAACACATGTACTTAGGATCAATCTGGTCGATCCTGCAAGTCACCAATTTTTTATTCGATTTGGAAGACCAGCGGTTGTTTACTAAATTTCACGGTAAACAAATTGACACACCTGGTGGGACTTGTGTTCAATAAACGATTTTTTTCTGTTCTATTAGAAAAGTTTTGAAAATCTTCATCATCCTTTTGTATTTTTTTATGTGTTGTATGAGACTTAGGAGTGGTAAATTAGCCACAAACAACAAGGAAATACCTAAAAGAAAGTACGTTAGGAAAATTGCGAATCAAGGCCAGAAAGGTAATCAGAATCCTCTTAACAATGATGAAACACCCCCAGTCACTTCGATAGGGGGAACTACGGTTTTTGCGCCTTCTTCTGAGGCTATATCGTTGTCAACAAGTTCGACGCCAATGGATTCAAATGCTTATACTGACCCTCTTTTGACTTATATAGACCCACAGGGTTCACAAGGGACCCCCTCGTAGGGGAAATATTTTTCATAGGACTAAGGGGCCACCTGGTTTTTCCATGCCTCAGAATGGTCGTGAGCAGCCTTATGGCATGCCATCTTCGTTTATGATGGGTTTACATGATTCCACTTCAACATATTCAGATCATGTGATTAACGTTACTTCACAATTACAAGGTTTTGGATCTGCTGTTAATATCAGGGGTCGAAATGTCCAACCACAAATCAAAGGAGTTTCTTCCAAAATGCCAAATCTAACGAATCAATCTGCAACAGTGATTAGGCACCAAATGGACGAAAGTAACCATGAAATGGTCCAAATACATGAACAAACAATAGGTACAATCTTTAACCCTTTGATTCAAAACACCACGTAAGTGAACTAACAAATGGCTGCACAAATGACGTGCATCGCTGATTTCTTTGGTGTACCTCAACCCCCAACACATCCTTAGAGGAAGTGGGTTAGAGAAAATCAAGGGGTAATATTAGAAGAAGACCTAACAATTAACCAAGTTCAACAAAATCAAAGAAATGCACCCCCGAGAAATATGGTAAATCAGGGGGGAATAGTTGAAGTGCCTATAGTTGCGAATGTCAAAATACCTAGAGTCAAACCTTTTAGGAAAGAACAACGTATTTTAAGGAAACTAGAACCTAGGGTCATAATGGTAAATAGAAACCAAAATGCTTATGAAGTCTTATATGAAGTTCGACAATACAACATGGTAGCAGACAACAATCCGAAAACCATGGTTGAAAGGATTATGGCACAAAATGGTGTAAATGTTGGCCTCACTAGGACAAATTATATTTCTCATTAATATGTATATTTTACAAACTAAATTGCCCAGGGTTGAAAAGTCCAAGACACCAACGAATCAACTGTCGAACATATAGTTAGGTACCTTACCGAGGCTGGGGACATAGCTAATAATGAAAACTTAAGGATAAAATATTTTCCTAGTTCACTAACCAAAAATGCTTTCACATGGTTCACTACCCTTGTAGCAAATTCTATCCAAGATTGGACGCGTTTAGAAAGATTGTTTCATGAACAATTTTATGTAGTTTAATCGAAGATAAGTCTAAGCAAATTGGCCAGCATTAAGCACAAGTTTAGTGAGCCAATTGATGATTACCTCAACAGATTCTGCCTGTTAAAGGAAAGATGTTTCACCCAAGTGCTTGAACATGAATTAGTTGAGATGGCTGCAAAAGGATTCGATTTCTCAATTAGAAAGAAGTTGGACCCTCACTACTTAAGGGATATAGCCTAATTGGAAAATAGGATTCGACAAGTGGAGCGCTTAAAGGTTGAAAAAGCCAGGGCAAACAAAATCCAAAGAAAAGAAAGTGTTTCTTATGTCGAAACAGCCATAGATGAACAAGAAGCTTGCAGTGATTTTTCAAACTTCAAGAAATGTGAAGTATATTTGGTTGAATTAAAGCAAGGGCCACCATATCCTTGCAAAGTTTTGGCCCCTTCGAACGGGAAGAATCCTGCAGAACTAGAAAAGAATGATAAGTTCCCTAAGAGAACATACACCTTCGATGTAACAAAATATGACGAAATATTCAACCTGTTGGTAAAGGATGTCCAGATGATAGTGCCACCTGGTACCAAAATGCCTCTGTTAAACCAATAGAAGGAATGCGGTTTTTGTAAATATCATAACCTCGCAGTGTTTTCTTTTCAGGGATTTGATTTAGAATGCTATCAAGGAAGGGAGATTGAAGTTTGGCGAAAAGAACAAAAGTGAAAGGAAGGTCAATTCTGATCCTCTCCATGTAGCGGAAACCAATTGTGCCAAATCTACAAAAGTCCACATGTTGGAAGTTGTTGGTTTCAACATTCACTAACACCCTGAATACAAGATCACTGAAGATTTTGTTACAAACATTGAAGCAAAGGAGGATTCTGAAGGCCTTTCCAGTAACTTGAACAAAATTACTGGGGATTTTGTTGCAGATATTGAAGTGAAAAAGACTACTAAAGGGCTAGCTAACCAGGATATCAAAGGCAAGATTACTGATGATGTTTCCACAAATGTTGGAATGACAAAGGCCACTGAGGGCCTTAGGGTCAAGTTTGAAAAGGTCTGGATTACCGAAGGTCTTAACCTTGAAGTTAACATGGTGGACTTGAATCAGCCTGCTCTTGAGATGGAGGAAGTCGAAAGGCGCCTCATAAGGGAAGATGATCAAATGAAAAAAGTTTACCCAAAGGCTGGAGAAAGTCTTCTAAATTATTTGGTTCACTGTC
The DNA here is from genome assembly GCA_948472305.1 of Vicia faba. Lineage (NCBI taxonomy): Eukaryota > Viridiplantae > Streptophyta > Magnoliopsida > Fabales > Fabaceae > Vicia > Vicia faba. The sequence goes on from OX451739.1 coordinate 727,566,708, forward strand.
ACAAGTAGAATTCTGAGGGGCTAATGTGTCTCACATGCAGCCTAATCTATGATTGAAAGGTAGTAGAAACTTATGAAATGATCCAATATGCTCGAACTGGGGTCAATTGGAGAAAGATGATCAGATGGAAATTGTCTATCCAAAAGTTGGGGAAAGTTTGCTAGGTTTTCTTGTCCACTTCCACAAAGTAAAATCAGAGTGCCTAATATGCCCAAGGTGCAGTGCGACCTATGATCAAAAAGCATCAGAAACTTTTGGAATAATCCCATATGCTCGTTATTGGGATAACCAGAAGGGCCCTAGGAGCAACTTCACATTCGACAAAAGGGGAATTCCTAGGAGGCCTGATAGTCCCTACCTAAAAGGAAATTGAAGAGTTACCTTCAATCCACCTGCAAACATCACAACTAACAAATGGATAAACCCATATGAAGGTAAGGGGCAGAAAAAGGAAAATGGTGGAGTTTCTAGGCAGGAGGAAGGATATCAATAGCATATCGAAAACAATTCCAAGTTTCAAAGGAACAAGCATACAAGTTAGAGAATTACAAGGGGAAAAACCCCATGTCCAGATCCCAATGGCGAAGGCACCAAAGGGTAAGGAAGGCACAATGAGAATTAGCTGAAAAAGAAGTGGGGGATTCCATTAGTAACCAACTTCCCTCCACCATCATGGTTGAAGAGAAGCAACCTATGGGGAGAAGACTGTTTTCCCTAGAGAAATAAGAAGTTGGTGAAAAGGATGAAAAAGACGTAGCAAATGACGAAGACATGCTCATTGATGACTTTGCATCAGGCGAAGAATCTTCCCTTAACATCAACTGCAATGTCGTCTCAGTGTTTCCCCATGAGTTTGATCAAATAACTGAAGTCGAAGAATTAGAGGAAGTTGACGAGATTGAGATGGCCAAACACAAGCCATTGTGTTACTTTATCTTGAATAATGGATTTGTTGAAGAATAAAATGTGTTCTTCAAATGGCCTAATCAAGGAATGAAGAATCACCTTAAACCATTGTTCATAAGGGGAAAGGTGGAAAGCATGGGAATCTATAAAATTTTGGTAGATGGTGGAGCTGCGGTGAATATAATGCCCCAATTCATGTTGAAAAGAATTGGCATGTTCGACACTGATGGGGGCAGTGTCTTCCTTAATGCATAAAAAAATATCAATATGGAGAGAAGATGGAGTTATCGAAAACATTGAAGTTGATCAGAGCTACTATATGGCAGAAGTTAACCAAGTGGATAGGAGGAACTTTAATAGGAATTTGGCCAACATTGGGCCATGCAATCCTACTGATGATGCATATTCACCTAACAAGAATGCTCTTTAATTACTTACTCTACATCCCACTCATGGATTCCAATGGGATATGGAAATTATGTGAGAAGAAGCTAATATAAAAGGAGTTCTAGGAATACGGCCAACTAATTAGGCTGACGAAGACATTGATAATGTCTGAGTCCCAATTCTTCGAAAATATTTTGGCTCATTTGGCCCAAAATAAATTGAAAATGGCTTTAGAGGCCTAAGTAAAGCACATGGTTGTCGGAGCCAAAGATGAAGCATTACATGCGAATGGACCTGGGGGTGGATTTCAAACCAAAACCCCTGATGAAGAAACACCCTTAGAGGAAAAATGCCATAGGCTAGAGGAAATTTACGACGAAGAGCCTCTGGGATTCGAGAAGGATCCACTGTGTCAAGTGCAAAGATGATGGCGCAGGACCATCTCAAAGAAGTGGACTTGGGTGAGGGATCCATCAAAATACCCACTTGTGTGAGTGAAAAACTCAATCCAAATACGAAATCCAAATTAATCCAATTGCTAAAAGAGTACAATGATTATTTCGCTTGGGATTATGACGATATTCTTGGCTTGAGTAGAGGTTTGGTCAAACTAAAGCTGTCTATCAAGGATGGCAAGAAGCCCATCAAGCAGACCCCAAGAAGGTTCACACCAGAAATTCTCTCGAAGATAAAGGAAGAGATCGAAAGACTCCTCCGTTGCAAGTTCATCCAGACAACAAGGTATATCGAATAGATTGCAAATATTGTTTCTGTTATTAACAAAAATGGATCTCTCTGGGTTTGCATAGATTTTTTAGATTTAAATTCTGCAACCCCAAAGGATGAATATCCAATGCTCGTGGCAAAAAAGCTAATTGATTCAGCTGCAGGCTTCGAGTATCATAGCATGCTTGATGAATACTCTGGATACAATCAAATTTTCATTGCTGAAGAAGATATACCCAAAACAACTTTTCAATGCCCTGGGGCATTAGGCATCTATGAATGGGTTGTCATGCCTTTTGGTTTAAAAAATGTTAGGGCAACTTATCAAGGAGAAATGAATTCTATATTCCATGACTTTATTGAGACTTTCATGCAGGTTTATATTGATGATATAGTAGTAAAATCTGTATCAGATGAAAGTCATATGGACATCTTCGCTATTTATTTGAAAGAATGAGAAAGCATGGCTTAAAGATGAATCTCTTAAGTGTGCCTTTTTTGTGCAGGCTGGTGACTTTTTGGGCTTTGTGGTCCATAAGAAGGGAATAAAGATTAATCAAAACAAAATAAAGGCTATCATAGAAGCGAAAGCACCATTGTAATAAGGTGGGAGAACTGACTTTTTGGTTTTTTCATTTTATCGTAAATTTTGCAGATAGCGAGAGTCGCCATCGACTTTTCTTTTATCCAATAAAGGAAAGGGCGAAAAGAACAGGAAATACCTTTTGAAAATTTTCTTGAGTTCGGGGGGTAGGTTATGAAAAGGGAAGGTGTTAGCATCCTTTTCATCCGTAGTTATCTACGGGCTCTTAATTACTAGCTCACTTTGAAAAATGCTTTGTGTTTGTGTATGTTTGAAAATATTTTAAAAATTCCTAAGTGCGGAAATTTTGTAATGACTCTCGTTTCGTTGAGAATGTATACAAAACGTTTATTTTGAAAAGATTTATGAAGGGAGATGTTGTTTTGTGAAAGGATATTTTGAACATGCCAATGTAAGGATATTTGCTTTATAATAACCCTTGTATCAGTCCTCAAGAGTGTTTATAAAGCATTTTGAAAGTAATTGTTTTGAAAGGGTGAAGTGTGGAAATTATTTGTGAGCAAGCGATTACGAGCGATCTACCTACACAAAAGAGTCTTTGTTCTTTTCCTCCTCCTTTAGATATTGCTACTCTACCATTAGTTAGTAGGAAGCTCTATTATTGGATGTGAGGGACAGGCGCGGGTCATCGTACAGTCATAAAAGGCAACTTGTAGGACGCTTTAGCAATTGTCGTAAGGGATTAAGATCATTTACCGAAGGCAGCATCGAAGGGTCATCAAGGGACTACAATCTTTTAATGGAGGATCTTTCCTAAAGCATCCCACGTTCGAGGGACATGACTGTTTTATCCGAGGCAACAAGTGAGGTTAACCCTAGAGGTGCATGTGTGCGAAGTGTTTTGATTTCAAGTATTTGTGTTTTGAGATTAGATTTTCTAATGGTTGATTTTAATCTTGCCATACAAACCCTAGTTACTAACAGTAATAAGGAAAATTGTAAATTGCGGAAATTAAATGTCCTACGCTATTACAACACTTCGAGGATGGGGGTTACAACTTTATGAATGGGGGAGGAAAGCAATAAACCTTATCTTTTACAAAATTTTGACAGTTACATAATTGTTTTAATGCGAAAAATAAACAAGTGCTCGAAGATGGAAAAAAAAGGGGGAAATGTTAAAAAACCCAAAAAAGTTCTAAGTATTTTAAGAAAATATTTTGTTGTTTCTTTGTTTGGAAGATATTTAAAATGAATGAACTAAAAAAAAGTTAGACCTAGTTCTAATTTCATTTACAATTTAATTATACAAAATAAAATAAGGTGTAATTAAATTAATTTATTTTTATTTATGAAAATTAAATTAATTAATTAAGGCCTAAGAAATCTAAGTATTTAGAAGAAAAAAATTGTATTATAAAGGAAGTATAAGAAACCTAGCCTTAATAAAATAAAATTAAGGTGATTAAAATAAATTAATTTTTATTTGTCAAAAATTAAAGTAATTATTTAAAAAAACTAAATCTATTTTTTGTCATTTTTTCTGATTTTTTCTGATTTTAAATTAAGTTAAATTTTAAAAAAGAAGTAATTAAAACAAAATAAAAATATAATGGGTGTGGTTGCTGCAAAAGAAAAATGAGGTGTGTTAGAAAGCAAAAATAGAATGCCCAAAAGGGAGGCCCAGGCGCTGTTCAGATCCAGTGGGGATGGTTCTTTGAGGGTGCATCATAGGAGTGGCTTTCTGAAGCGTGGGATCTGGTTACATGATGATCTGATGGTGTTGACGTGAAGATGTACCATGCACACTATTATCTTGCCTACACCTGATCAAAAAATAAAATGTTGAAAAATAAAATACCAGAGGTAGGGATCGAACCCCTGCCTTGGCACACTAACGGCCTACACACACACACGCTTGCCACTAGGGTGGTTGTTACATATGGTGATTATACAACAATCGCTAAATATATTTTAAACCCATTCCTGAAAATTTAAATATGTCATCTTCTTCCTCGCGCGTGCCAAGAACATCAACACCGTTTTTTATCTCTGAAATCCTCCATTACTCAACAATTTTGAGAAATGTAAAAACCAAACCTGTCTAATTTTTGACAAGTAATTCAACCATATAAATTTTAAAAGCTATAAATTAAAGGTTAGGATGAATTTCTGTTGGTACCAAAAATATAACCTAACTTGTCAGAGCTTCAATTCACAACACATGTACAACATAAATGAAAACTAAGGACACGGTTAGTTTCAGGGGCATGATATTTACATTTTTTCTTTAGAATGTATATGAAAAGGATGCTCGTATCAAGATATCATAGTTTAGAAAACTTACCTCTTGAAGTGGAAACTCATAACATGTATGGATGCTTCCAGGTACAATGTAATGATTGATTAAGCTTCCTTGGACCTCCCTGAAGCTATTCTAATTGATATAATGCCTTGTAGCTTGCCCAACTGTTCTGACCAAGTCAAGATGCAATGGTGGATTTTGAAAATGGTGGATGGTGATAGGGTGATTACATACGTGATTCAGGTGTTTGGAACATTTCTATATAGTGTATAGATTATGTTTGAATGATGAGAAGGGAAAATGCACGAGTAGATTGAGAGTTGGCTTCTTAAGGCTCAAAATATGCACTTATGGAGAATTTTTGGTGATTCTGAGTTTGAGATGTTTTTAGGGTTTCTGCTTTTGTATCTTAGCTTGCAAATTCTCTCTCTATATATAAGCCAAAGGTTTCAGAAGATAAGAGGACTTGGTTTATAAGTTTACAAGTTTTTGCCTTTGTTGTAACTTGTGATTTTTTAATACACTAAGTCTCAATGCATAGTCATATGCCTTCTAGAGTGGTTATAAACTTTAAACATGTTGCTTCTGACTTTGTAGGTTGAGTGTATGCAGAAGAAACAAGTTAGAGACTCAAGGAGTGGACTTTTGTAAAAAAAGCACACTTTTCCAAAATGGAAGTGTTAACTTTATGCCATTAATGGAATGATGCCTTGGAAAATGCTTGAATCACTTGGATCATGGCTCAAAAGTGTGTGTAATATTTTGATTATGGATAAATTTGGAAGTTAGAAGCATGTAAAGTGAGATTATGCAGCATGGCTTGGAGATTTGATCTTATGTTCATCACAAAAATGACTTGTAATGCAACCTTAGATACCCAACTTCATGTCTTTGAATCTCCTAGGTCAAGAATGATAAAAATCTGTTTCTGTACATTTTGGAAAGCTTAAATTATTGTCTACAACTTTCATGTTGTTATTTTTGGCTAAATCAAATGAGAACTTGGGGAAAATTGGCCAAGAAGTTAGGACAAAAAACTGATCAAAACTTGTAAAAAAGTTTCTAACTGTTGGATAAAAAAATCCTAACTTCATGAGCTTTTATCTCTTAATCCAAGCACTTTTGAGGTTCATACAACATTTACAAAGTTGTATAATTCATTAATACCTACAACTTTCATGTTGAAAGTTTTCCTTGAATCAACTTGCATCTTGAGGAAACTTGCTCGTGAAGTTAGGGTTTTTATTAAGAACAAAAACACTTAGAATTTTTCGAAGTGTTAGAAAATTTCCCAATTTTGACTTTTGTTGAATTTTCTATTTCTTGATGATCAATTTTGATAATTTTGAATACCTTGATGATTCTTGACTTTTGAATTCCAATGTTGACCAAAAAGTCAAAGTTTGACTTTTGAGTGATTGTTGATTTTTCATCAGTTGATTCAATTCTTCAACTATCAATCACTGGCATCTTTGGAAATGTTTTTAGACATGTAATTAGATCAAGATGTTTTACTTGAGTTCTTGAGATCATGCTTCAATCCATTAGGTCATGCACTAGGTCTAAAGTCAATGACTAGTCATCTTCATTCAAAACCCTAATTTGGGCAATTTTTGACCTCTGATGATTTGAGGGTTTTCCTTGATGAATCATGATCAACCCTTGATCAAATGATGAATTTCAATTCAAAATATTAATTTTGACCAAATTTTTTGAAGTTTGACTATATATTGACCATATGTGACTTTTTACCCAATGCAGTTGATTTTCAGTCATTTGAGCAATTGACTGGGCAAATTTGTGATGCAAGGCTTGAAACTTGACATGTGCATTGTTGAGGACATATGATGAACCATGAAAGTTAAATGAGGCATTATAAATACAATTTCCTTTGAGAAAACCAAAACCCTAGTTATGGACTCATTGCTTAGGAGAAGAATTTTGACCAGTCAACTCTTGAGTAGTCTTGAGCCAATGGGAACCTCATGAGAAGGTCTTGAAGAAAATAGGAGGGAAAATTTTAGGGTACAATAGCTGCCCCTGTTCAATCTTCTTAAACCTTAAGAGTTATATTGGCATGTCTGTCTTTCGTGACTTGAAGGTAGAAGATGATTGAACACTTAAGTGCCCAGAAATTTGCACTCGCATGTGCCCGAAGTAACGCTGTTGGTTGATGTAATATTGGGAATGGGCTTAAAGATTCCATTTGGAGAAGTGACAGAGAATTGTCAGAGATGGGATTATAGATGCCATCCAAAGGAATTGTTGATAGAAATTATACTAAGTGTACGCTTGGCTTCAACTAGAAGACTTATCAAAATAAATCTAAGCTCAATTTAATATGAGCCAGAGAATGTCTATGCCTGTCTTTAGCTGGAAGAAGTATCAGAATAAATATATGGTCGTTTTAATCTGAGCCAGAAAAAGTCTACCGGAAGAAGTATCAGAATAAATCTATGGTCGATTTAATTTGAGCCAGAAAAAGTCTACTGGAAGAAGAATCAGAATAAATCTATGGTCGATTTAATCTGATCCAAAATATGTCTTAAGGAGGTGTTCGTCATGTAGATAGTCGTCCCGTCCTGTTTCGGGAATTGATCTACAATCTATTTTTGTTGGTAAACATGTCCTGTTTCGGGAGTTCATACCAATGGTGATAAAAATAGTTGCCTTGTCATGTTTCAGAAATTGATCTTTACCTGGCCATAAAGGAAGAAAGATAGTTTCCATGTCCTGTTTCGGGAGTTAATCTTCAACCTGCTCATGTAGATAGTCTCTCCGTCTTGTTTCGGGAATTGATCTATAATCTGTTTTTTCACAGATGGTTGCCCTGTCTTTTTTTAGTAATTAATTTGTGGCTGGTCATCCAAATAGTTGCCCCATCTTATTTCGGGAATTAATCTGGAACCTGCTTTTGTTGGCCTTAGAGATAGTTGCCCCGTCTTATTTTGGGAGTTAATCCCTGACCTGGTCACATAGATAGTTATCCCGTCTTGTTTGGGGAATTAATCTTAGACCTATTTGAGAATTGTTGATGATATTCGTCTGTTGATTAATCTTTCCTGAAAAGGTAAAGAGTTAGTTGTATGCAATATCATGATGTATGAAATGCACTGTGTAATGATGTTCTCAAAATAAATGAGACTATGTTATATGTGTTTTATATGCATATGTTATGATGTTTGTAAATGGTGTATGAATGTGAAATGTTGTTGAAATGTATTTGTAAACCTGTGCGGTATCTTTGTCTGGGAAAATAAATCCCTGGTTGTTGCTAGGGATGAAGAGAAAGTGTATCTTCTATCTTGTCTAGAATATTTCCGCTAGGGATTCCTGTTTACTGTTTGAGGAAAACTTCGCTGGGGAATGTTGATTTCTGTTTGGGGAGAAGAGTTTAGAAACATTGGTTGTGCATTGCTCTACTGGGGAATTTAATTCTTATATACTCTGATTGGGGATAAAAGAGATGGATAACCTTCTGACTCGTCTGGGAGGATAAAGTTGACTGATATCTAGTTCAGTTCCAAATTTCATAGCGACTCTCTGGGGATAATGGCGACTTCACAGAGGAGAGGAATTTTACCGGTGATTCGTAATCATTTGAGGAACAGACTCAAACTGGGGGGACTGTAATCTGTTGGGGAAGTAAACCATGTTGAAGGGGAAATACTCTGCTGAGGAAACAAGCTCCGTTGGAGAGAAGAAATTTGCAGGAGGTTTTTGTAGTTTTTAAGGAATAAACTCAATTGGGGAAGAGAATTTCCATGAATTATACTGATTGAAACTCCGTAGGTTGGTGATATTGTCGGGGAAATACCGTATTCTTTTATCTGCTAGAGTGATCTGCCAGGGAAATTATGAGGGATGTATCTTTATTGAAAATGAATTTTGTGAAGATTAATCTGTGGGGATAGTCTCAAGAAGTGGCTTTGTGGGGATTTGTGGTTTACTTGAACGTCACCCCAACTCCTAGAGTCTTGAGTAAATGCTTACTCGTGTTCTTATATGTATATTTGTTAACACTTAATCATGTTCATATGAATGTGTTCATTCAATTTTAGTCTTTGGACGTTTTTGCAAACAAAATAGAAAAAATAAAAAGTTTGAATTTGTGGGTGTATTGGTATTGATAGTTTACCCATAAACATGAGATTTTGTACAAAGAGACATAAATCCTAGTAAGAGGAAATTTTCATGAAATGAAAAGAGTACAAAGTGAAAACAAGATAATAGCTATGTGGGAATAATATCGTCGGGTTCTAACTCTTCTATTTCCCCTATGTCTTTAAGCATCTCATCCCTCATTGTCGGAAGAAAGTGATTGAATTGATATGTACCGTTTGAACTTTTCGTCACTCAGATTCAATTGTTCTAGCCTGGTATGAATCCACTCGTCTTAGTTTAAGTATGCATCTTTCATAATCCTCATAGAAGGAATCTGAACTTCGACAGGAAGGACAACTTCCATGCCATAGACCAGAGAGATTGGGGTTTCCCTAGTTGATGTTCGTGCCGAAGTGCGATAGCTATGAAGAGTAAATGGTAACATCTTGTGCCAATCTTTGTAAGTCACAACCATCTTTTGTATGATCTTCTTAATATTCTTGTTGGCGGCTTCCACTGTGCCATTCATCTTTGGTCGATATGGAGAAGAGTTGTGGTGCTTGATCTTGAACTTCATGCAAAGTTCAATGATCATAGTGTTGTTGAGGTTGATATCATTGTCTGTAATGATTCTCTCGGGGATTCCACACTGACAGATAAGGTTATGCTTTATGAAACGGGCGACCACATTCTTAGTAACAAAGGCGAATGAAGTTGCTTCAACCCATTTTGTAAAGTAATCAATGGCGACGAGAATGAAGTGATGTCTGTTAGAAGCAATAGGCTTGATTCCTCTGATCATATCAATGCCCCCACATTGCAAATGGACAAGGAGAAGTCATGATGTTCAAAGGAACCGGAGGCACATGAACTTTATCAACATAGATCTGGCACTTATGACAAGTCCTCGAGTGGTGGTAACAGTCGGTTTCCATAGTCGACCAATACTAACCTGCTCTTAGAATATCCTTAGCCATAGTATGCCCACTGGAGTGAGTACCAAAGACGCCTTCATGCATGTCTTCCATAATTTTCTCTACTTCCTTCTTGTCCACACAACAAAGCAGAATTGAATCATGATTGCGCTTGTATAAAATTCCATTGCTCAAGCAGAACTTAGCCGAGAACCTCCGTAGGAATTTCTTGTCATTGATCGATGCTCCTTCAGGGTGTTCTTGAGCTTCAAGGTACCTTTTCACCTCATGAAACCAAGGTTTTTCTTCTACTCCATCAGTATCAATTTTGCAGCAGTGTGCCGATTCGTCGAATCTTTCAATGGTAATTCTGGGAGCCTCGTTGTCCTATCTAAGCTTGAACATGGATGACATGGTATCTAAGGTGTTCGCCAACTGATTTTCTTCCCTTTGGATATGCTCAAAAGTAATCTATTATAAGTACAAAATCAAGGTTAACATATGTTCTTGGTAAGGGATAAGTTTCGGATGCTTAATATCCCATTTTCCTTTGACCTGACTGATGACCAAGACTGAATCCCCATATACGCTTAAGAATTTGATTCTCAGATCAATAGCAGCTTTAATTCCCATGATGCACGCTTCGTACTCAGCCATATTATTGGTGCAGTCAAAGAAAAGCCTGGCAGTGAAGGGTGTGTGGCAACCTGCGGGAGAGATGATCATAACACCTATTTCGTTGCCAAGTGCATTAGAAGCTCCATTAAAAACCATAGTCCATCGGGATCCTAGCTCAGGTCCTTCATACAGTCTAGGTTCTTTTCAATATGTAATTAGCATGATGTTCTCATTCGGGAATTTGAAGTTCATAGATTGGTAGTCGTCTACAGCTTGATGCGCCAAATGATCTGCCAATACACTTGCTTTGATTGCTTTTTGAGTGGAGTACTGAATTTCGTATTCCGTTAAGATCATTTGCCATCGGGCTATTCTTCCGGAGAGAGCTGGCTCCTCAAATATGTACTTGATGGGATCCATTTTAGAGATCAATAGAGTAGTATGAGTCAACATATACTGTCTTAATCAGCGAGCAGTCCATGCCAAAGCGTAACAAGTTTTCTCGAGTAGTGAATATCTTGTTTCACAGTAGGTAAACTTTTTGCTAAGGTAGTATATTGCATGCTCTTTTCGACTATACTCGTCATGCTGCCCCAATACACACCTAATTTAGTTCTCTAGCATTGTTAGGTACATGATTAGAGGTCTCCCTTCAACTGGTGGCATCAGAATCAAAGGTTCTTGTAAATACTTCTTGATTTTATAAAAATCCATTTGACCGTCATCCTTCCACCTGACTACTTGATTTTTCTTCAGTAGCTTGAAGATTGGCTCACAAGTAGCAGTCAAATGAGAGATGAATTGGGAAATGTAGTTTAGTCGTCCTAAGAAACCTCTGGCCTCCTTCTCAGTATAGGGAGCCGAATTTCTTGAATAACTTTAACTTTTGCAGGATCAACTTCAATACCTTTACCACTGACGACGAAACCTAGGAGTTTTCCAGACCTCACCCTAAAGGTGCATTTATTTGGATTTAACCTTAGTTTGTACTTCTTCAGCCTTTCAAATAACTTGTGCAGATGATCAAGATGTTCTTCCTTAGTTTGTGACCTTACTATCTGTTTTACCCCCAAAATTTGTCCTCTCATTTCTCAAAACATTTTTCACAAGATCTTCAAAAGCTCAAGCTTGTACAAGTGTGAACTAGGTCAAGTCATCTCCTCAATGTTGATGGTCAAAATTAGGGTTTTGACTAAGAATGGTTGATTCTTGACTTTTAACTTAATACATGACTTAATGGTTTGAAACATGATATCAAGGATTCAAGGATATCATTTTGACCTAATTTCATGGCTCAAAACATTTCTCAAGATCATTGGATTAATAGATGAAATTTGGTCAACTGATGAAAAAGTCAACTGATACACCAAAAGTCAAACTTTGACTTTTTGGTCAACATTAAGTTTCAAAGATAAAAATTCATCAAATACATCAAAAATACCTTGATCACCAAGAAATCAAGAAAGTCAAAAGTCAATGTGAAAAGTCAAACTTTCCAAGACTTTGAAATTTTTCTAAGTGTTTTATACATGTTTATTTCATAACTTCATACCAATTTTTCACCATGATGCAAAATGATTCAAAGGAAACTTTCAACATGGAAGTTGTAGATATTGATGAATTCTACAACTTTGTATTAGAGGGCTGATGTCCAAAAAACGCTTAAATTTGAAGATATGAGTCCATGAAGTCATGACATTGTTATCTTACACTTAGAAAAAATTTCAACAAGTTTTGGTTAGTTTTTATATCAACTTCTTGGCCAATTTTCATCAAGTTCCAATTTGATTTATCCAAAATAGTCAACATGAAAGATGTAGACAATGTTTCAAGCTTTTCAAAATTTCCAAGAGCATGGATTTATCATACTTGAGCCAGGAGATTCAAAGGCATGAAGTTGGGCCTTCATTCTTGATTTGCAAGTCTTTTTGTTGAAGAACACATGATCAAATCTACATGTTATGCTGCATAATCTTATGTTGTAGGCCTTCTTGCTTGAAAATCTCTCCATAATTTAATGTTTACACAAAAGCTTGAACCAATATCCAAGAGATACAAGCCATTATCTAAATAACTTACCATTTAAGGTAAAAAGTTACCATTGCTATTCTTGAAAAGCAAGCTTGTTGGTATAAATTTGTCTTGAGCCTACACCTTGTTTACTTCTGATTTTACTCCATCATAAATCATGGAAAGTAGCCCCTCTATACCAGCAACTTTGGTACTTCATCTTGGGACTATGGAGAATTGACATAGTTTGATATTTGCATCCCAACCAAACCATAACATGTTGTCTTGCAAACCTCGTCAGCTCTTGTTCTCAAACCTCTTGCCTATAAATAGAGGGAGCTTTACAAGAGATAGGGGCCAGAAAAAAGAGAAAGAGAAACTAGCACTCAAAACCCTTCATACTCTCAAAAAACCATAATTGTCCACAAAACCTCTACTCTTGAGTTTTGAAGTACAAATCTTTGAACCTCTCACACCTTGCAAGTTAGGTCCAAACAAACCATAAAAACACTCCACATAAATCATATAGAAGTTGTCTGAACTCAAGAATAACTTCTGTAACATCACTATTTTCCAAACTCAGAAACAACCACCTGCAACTTGACTTCTCCAACTCAAAATCCAAACACAAATTTCAGTTTCAAGGTATGTTTTTTTGACTTTGAACTCTTCATACAAACATCATTAGTGGTTCATTTGTGAAGATAAAATGTAGATATCATTGCTTTGAAGCTAAACATATGCTTGCTTTTCATTTTCACTAACCATGTGTTGAGAACTGAATTTTACATGTAGTAGAACAAATGTTAGAGGTAAAAAACAGCAGTATGAGTCGATGCATAACTCTATGTGTCGACACATATTAGGTACAAAATAGGTTATGAGTCGTTACAAAACAAGAATGAGTAGACACATAACAGAAATGAGTCGATACAAACCATTATGTGATGACTCATACTGAGTTGTTTTAACTTCCAGAAGCAAAGAGATGATATGTATCAATACATAAGCGAACGAGTCGATAAAAAAAAAGAGTCGATACAAAATATTATGTGTTGAATCATACTGAGTTGATTTTTATTTCTAGGAGCAAGGAATGATATGTATCGATGCATAAGTACATGTGTCAATACAAAAAAAAAAATGAGCCAATGCATAAGTGCATGTGTCAATGCATAAAAGGTTTTCGTATCAATACATAAGTGTATGTGTCAATACATGAAAGTTTTTTTAAAAACAATTTTCTTTTTTTTACATTATATTTATATATCTTTATATTTTTATTGTTATTCATTATTCAATATAGTTGTAATAGTAATTAGGTTTTAATTTATTTCATTCCCCATTTGTAAATTTTCATCCCCCATCCCCAAAAAAGATGTAATAGCGTAGAACTTTAAATTTCCGCAATTTATCGCTTTCAATATAATTGCTAGTAATTAAGGTGTGTATGGCAAGACTAAAAATCAAACAATAGAGAACCCTAATCTCAAGACAAAATGCATGAAAACAAACACTTTGCACACTTCTACCTCTACGGTTAACCTCACTTGTTGCCTTGGATTTAAACAGTCATGTTCCTCGAACGTGGGATACTTTAGCAAAGACCCTCGAATACAAGATCGTATTCCCTCGATGACCCTTTAATGTTTCCTTCAGTAAAACGATCTTAGACCCTTACGAAAAATTGCTAAGGTATCCTACAATGTTGCCTTCTATGACTATACAACGACCCACGCCTGTCTCTTCATATCCAATGATAGGGTTTCTTTTCAATCAATGGTAAGATAGCAATATCTAAAGGAGGAGGAAAAGAACAAATACTTTTTGAGTGGGTAGAACGTTCATAGTTGCTTTCTCACAATCATCTTCAAAACAAACATCTTTTCAAATACACCAACACTTTCAAATGAAATATTTTTAAAAGTCAACACTTTGTATGCATTCTTATAGAGACGAGAATCATTACAAAGTTCGCCTAAGCAAAGGCACTTTCAAAACCAATCACAAATACATTTCAAACAAAGCATTTCAAAGTGAGCTAGTAACTAAGAGCCCGTAGATAACTACGGATGAAAAGGGTGATAATACCTTCCCTTTTCATAACATACCCCCCGAACTCAAGAAAATATCTCAAAAGGTCTTTCCTGTTCTTTTCACCCTGTGATCGGTGGAAATAGAACTGACTGTTTTGAAATGCTGGTTCGCGAAATGTTGCGGTAAGCAAGATTCTCCACCGTCTTTCATGTTCTCCAACAAGGAAAGGACAAAAGCACAGCAAAATTCCTTTTCGAGATGTTTCTCGGTTCGGGAGGTAGATTATAGAAAGGGGAGGTGTTAGCACCCTTTCTATCCGTGGTTATCCACGGGCTCTTAGGTACTTGCTCACTATGTTTTCAAAAATGTTTGCTTTTCTTGTGTTTGTGGGTTTTGAAAAAGTTTGTTTTGAAAACTTCTAGGTAACTCTTGTATCTGTCCTCAAGAGTTTATGAAGTGTTTATTTGAAAACTTTTGAAAGTGTGAGTGCGAAAAGTTTGTTTTGTTTTTGAAAGAGCAAGTACCCAGGAGAAATCTACCTACTCAAAAGAAATTAAGCTGTGTAAATGTCCTTTAGACAATACTATCCCACTATTGAGAAGTAGGTAGCACCGTCATTGGAGTTATTCGGGTCAATTCGATTATAGGGACTTGTGGTCACTAAAGCAATAGTAGGACGCCTTAGCGGTAACCCTAATGTCCTAGATCCTTTTTTATCCGAGGCAACCGTTCCGAGGAAACTTGGATCTTTAGACAGGAGGGAGACCTCTAAAACACCCTATACTTAATGACCACGTCGAGGCAACCAAGTGAGGCGTACCCTAGGAGTGGCATGTGCGAGTGTGTCAAGTTTCATGTTAAGTTTATCTTTGCACAAGTTATGGTGAGCTATGTTTTGATTTTAATTTTCAGGCAAGTCTTGTCATGCATAGTTAACAGTTAATAATTTGCGGAAAGTAAATTGCAGAAAGTAAATCTACGCTATTACAAGGCGTCGGGTATTTACATCGCCAAAAACATAACCCTTGAAAAGATAAATGCGAGAAAATAAAGAAAGCGATAAAAAGGTCCTAATTATCTATTACATCATCGGAACAGTTACATAAATATGATCAAAACAATAATCAAGAATAAACATGCGCGAAATAAAATTGCATCGGGAAAGTCCTTAGGGTATTGACCCTTTTTGAGAAAAGAATGAGTTTTTGGTCCTTTTGCATTTAATTAAACCTAATTCTAATTAATTAAATAAAAGAAATATATTTTTTAAGTTTTTTATGTTTTAATAAAATAAAAATAAAAAGAGATTAAAATTGTCAAAAGAAAAACCCTAATTCTATGTTGATTTTATTTATTGTGAAAAAGATTAAAGTTAACCTAATTTAAAAGACTAAATCAATTTTGTTAGTATTTATTTACAAAATAATAATTAATAGTGAAATTAATAAATAATAAAAATAAATAATATTTTAGGTTTCTGAATTTATTATGAAAAATAATTATGTGAGTTAATTAAATAATAATAATAATAGTTAATAAAAGAAAATAAAAGAAAGGGAAAATAAAAATAAATAATAAACCAGGGGGTGGTGATGGCCCAATATGGAGGTTAGAAATCAATTTTTAGGCCCATTAAGATATTAGCCTTGTTGACTTTCTGGATCAGCTGCACCTTCATGGACTGGGAGTACCATGATCACTCACACTTGGCCTTCAGATCTGGGCTTAGAGACACATGGCGCTTGGAGGTTGGCAGTACATGGTAGACACTATTAAGGAACCTGCATGTGAACATGTTATGAAAAATATGATAAGAGTTTTGGGTGGACCTGGGAATCGAACCCAGGTCCCAATGATCACCGTCCAGCGCATCAACCACCAGGCCATTTGCTTGCTTTTGATAATATATTAACAAACAATTATAATATATACAAAATTAATGCATGTGCTGAAAAACAAACGAAAACGCGCGCCATTTAAATTGTCCAATAGCATATCGCCACGTCCTTCGTCTTCCTCATTTGCCTGTAAAAACAGAGTTAGATAGCGGGGGTTTTTAACCCCCACAACCTGCAAGCACGAAAAATAGCGAATATGCGTATGATCAATATAAATATTTCGCGAGGATGGCTATGGATTCGTCTTGTCTCAACGAATTCAACCATGGGTCTTATGAGGCTTGATTTTTCCTATACTGAAAAGCCCCAATTTAGAAGCTCAAGAACCCTAGCTTTTGTCAATGGCTACTTACGATTCTGAACACTATAATCCAATTAACTTGTACCATTAGCTTTATATGAATTCAAGCAACACAAAACAATGATTAAATCATGTTAATTATGCATGAAATATGAGTTACGATTATGAAAAAAGTATCAAACCGTGTGACTGTTCTTGAGGATTTCTTAAGCTTTAGCGTGTGGTTTTGATTGCAAAACGTTCCTCACACTCCCAGCAACGTGTTTGAATCCACAAAAGTCCTTGAATTAGCCTAGAGCCTGGAAAACAGTTTTCAAGTTTCTTGAGTTTTTTTCAAAGTTGCTATGGCTTTGTCTGCAGTGGTTTCACGTGTGCATGATTAAGTTTAGCTCATGTATATATAGTAGACCGAAACTAGGTTAAATCTTTGCAAAGAAATCCATGGAATTGATGGTTGTATATTTGATTGAAAATCAAATATTTTTGAATCTTTTTGATTGGAAAAACTTGCTAAATTTGGAGATTCTTGTCCCTTTGATTTGCACACGAATTTGCCAGCTTGATTAGGTCATCTTTGCTTCACCAAAAGATTGAAAAACCATATCTTTATATTTCCTACAATTTAAATTAATTAAAATGAATTAATATTGATAAAAAATCCAATTAATTAATAAAAAATAAGAAAATAATTCAATTAGGCTTGATGGGTCGTGCATAGGCCTTGGATAAAGTTTCAAGAAGAAATTTGAGGCCTATTAGCAAAAACAAAGTGTTTTGAGCAAAGTTGACTTTTGCAAATTCACAAAAATTTCCCAACTTCTCCAATGCATATCTTGCTCAATTTTGATCATATGAACATGTTCTTGGACATTTTGGAAAGGTCTTGAAGTCCTCTAACCAATGCCTTTGGTCCCATGTCATTTGGATTTACCAATCTCAAGTTATGGTCTTTGACTTAAAGTGCATTTTTGTTGACTTTTGAAATTGACCTATAATGTAGAAATTGATAACTTTTTATGAGAGCATTTCTTGGACTTGGAATGTGAAGATGAGTTGTAGGAAATGTCATCCCCTTCAAAATGATAATTGGATGGGGTTTTTCTGATGAACCATGAAAAAGTTATGCCTTGGTCAAGATACAATTGACTTTTCTACTGTCCAAAAATAGTAACTTTTTGCATCTTGATGATTTTTGAGCCATGCTTGTGGAATCATGATCAAGACTTGATCAAATGATGATTGTGTGCTCAAAATAAGATGTTGACCAAAAATTCTGACTTTTGTCTGCAAAATGACCATTTTGCCCTTGCAGTTGACTGTAGAGCAATTGGAGCTTTTGACTGTGGAATTTGACCCTGTGAGTCTTGAAATTTGGCATGTAGGTGCTTGAGTATGCATATAGGCATATGAGACTTGATTGAACCATTGAAAACCTCAAATTCCTTGGAAGAACCAAAACCCTAATTTTGACTGCCTTAGGAGGTATTTGGACTGTGCAATCCTTGAGTGGGCTTGAACCATTTGAAGATGATTCTTGTCCAATCTTTGAAGAATACGGGAGGGCAAATTTTGGGGTACAACAGTTGCCGCTGTTCAATCTTCTTAAACCTGAGGATGTAGATTGGCCTGCGTGCCTTTCGTGATCTGAAGGTGGAAGATGATTGAACACTAAAGTGCCTAGAAATTTGCACTCGCATAGCGTAGTATCAGCATTGTGATGTTAGGAATGGGCTTACAGATGCCATTTGGAGAGATGATGGATAAGAGGATGGGCTTATAGATGCCATCTAGAGAGATGATGGATAAGAGTATGGGCTTATAGATGCCATCTGGAGGTGTGACAGAATTTTGTCGGGAATGGGCTTATGGATGCCATTTGGAGATGTAAGGGAGAGTTGTGGAGATGGGCTTAAAGATGCCATCTGGAGATGTTGATCGCGTAAGAGATTCCTTAGCGAGAACTTGCGTACCTGAGAAAGAAAGATAATTTCCTGGCCTGTTACAGGTGTTGTTCTTCAAACTCTTCATGTAGATACTTTCCTGGCTAGATACAGGTATAGATCTACAATCAATTGCTCACAAATATGCCCTGGCTAGATACAGGTATCGAATCTGGAACTTCAAAAGGTTGGTCGAGATAGCTTTCCTGGCTGGATACAGGTGTAGACCTCTGACCTGAGAATGAAAGATAATTTCCTGGCCTGTTATAGGTGTTGATCTTCAATCTCTTCATGCAGATACTTTCCTGGCTAGATACAGGTATAGACCTACAATCAATCGCTCACAGATATGCCCTGGCTAGATACAGGTATCGAATCTGGAACTTCAAAAGGTTGGTCGAGATAGCTTTCCTGGATGGATACGGGTGTAGACCTCTGACCTGAGAATGAAAGATAATTTCCTGGCCTGTTACAGGTGTTGATCTTCAATCTCTTCATGCAGATACTTTCCTGGCTAGATACAGGTATAGATCTATAATCAATCGCTCACAGATATGCCCTGGCTAGATACAGGTATCGAATCTGGAACTTCAAAAGGTTGGTAGAGATAGCTTTCCTGGCTGGATACAGGTGTAGACCTCTGACTTGAGAATGAAAGATAATTTCCTGGCCTGTTACAGGTGTTGATCTTCAATCTCTTCATGCAGATACTTTCCTGGCTAGATACAGGTATAGATCTACAATAAATCGCTCACAGATATGCCCTGGCTAGATACAGGTATCGAATCTGGAACTTCAAAAGGTTGGTAGAGATAGCTTTCCTGGCTGGATACAGGTGTAGACCTCTGACCTGAGAATGAAGGATAACTTCCTGGCTAGATACAGGTATTGATCTTCAATCTCCTCATGCAGATACTTTCCTGGCTAGATACAGGTATAGATCTACAATCAATCGCTCACAGATATGCCCTGGCTAGATACAGGTATCGAATCTGGAACTTCAAAAGGTTGGTCGAGATAGCTTTCCTGGCTGGATACAGGTGTATACCTCTGACCTGAGAATGAAAGATAATTTCCTGGCCTGTTACAGCTGTTGATCTTCAATCTCTTCATGCAGATACTTTCCTGTCTAGATACAGGTATAGATCTACAATCAATCGCTCACAGATATGCCCTGGCTAGATACAGGTATCGAATCTGGATCTTCAAAAGGTTGGTAGAGATAGCTTTCCTGGCTGGATACAGGTGTAGACCTCTAACCTGAGAATGAAGGATAGCTTCCTGGCTAGATACATGTATTGATCTTCAATCTCCTCATGCAGATACTTTCCTGGCTAGATATAGGTATAGATCTACAATCAATCGTCCACAGATATGCCCTGACTAGATACAAGTATCGAATCTGGAACTTCAAAAGGTTGGTAGAGATAGCTTTCCTGGCTGGATACAGGTGTAGACCTCTGACATGAGAATGAAGGATAACTTCCTGGCTAGATACAGATATTGATCTTCAATCCCCTCATGCAGATACTTTCCTGGCTAGATACAGGTATAGATCTACAATCAATCGCTCACAGATATGCCCTGGCTAGATACAGGTATCGAATCTGGAACTCAAAAAGGTTGATGGTAATCATCTTTTGATTGACCTTTTCCTGAAAAGGCAAAACATTAGTTGTATGCAATGTCATGATGTATGAAATGCATGATGTCATGATGTTCTCAAAACGTGATCGCGTCGTATGCATTTTATCATGTATATGAATATGAGATGTGATATGTTTATGAATGTATTTTCGTCTGGGAAAATAAATCCTTGACGAATGCCGGGAGTTTGTTAAATCCTGGGCTGATGTTGAAGAGTAGAGTTCTCTGTTTCCGCTGGGGATGATGAACGAAGATGATTGCAAGAATAAACCTGTAGGAGAAGATGACTCCGTTGGGGAATAAACCTGGTGAAGATTACTCTGCAGGGAATTGCTCTGTGGGGAGAGATGCTTCGCTGAGATTTTAATGATAACTCCGCTGGGGATCCCGTTGATAAGCTTTGTTGGGGATTTTGATGAACTCCGCTGGGGATAGGAAGAACTTCGCTGAGGATGATCTTTCCATTGCAATTTGCTGAGGATAACCCAGTTAGACTCTGGTGGGGAATAACCTCTGAATATGGCTGGGGCGCATTTGTACTCTGCAGGTGATAAGCTTCCAGAATCTACTGGGTAAGATGATTCACTCTCCTGGGGAAACTTTCTAGATTGCACTGGGAAAATGGCTCCACTGGGGGTGTCTGTATTCCGCCAGGGAACAATCTTATATTTCTGTTGAGGAATATTAAGACTGCCGGGGATGCTTGCTGAGGAATATCTGTATACTCTGCTGGAGAATATTAAGATCTTTTGGGGATACCCGACTCCTTAGGGCTGACAGTAGACTAACTCTGCTCGAGGGAGAGTATTGCTGACTTGCTGGAGATATTGTGCCTTTTTAGGACTGACGGGAGACCAACTCTGCTCGGGGAGAGTATTGCTGATTCTTATCTTACTCTGCGGGGAGTGAAGGTATCTTGGTCGTATTCTTCAGCTGAACCTACCTTGGCACCTTGGTGGACAGAGCAACTAGATCGCTTAGACAATTCATTATTGCCCTTGTTTCTGATGTCACCTGTAATTAATCCTTTGTTTCGTATGCAAATATTTGTGATCAGCAATTAATGTCAAATGCATATATCTAAAATGAACATTGGACGTTCTTTGCAAAACAAAACAGATAAAGGAAAAACAATTTGCGATTTATCTGAAAAATGAGCTTGTATTGATTTTGAAGTTTGCCTGTAAATAGGCGTTTTGTATACAAGAGGCTGACGTCCTAGTAAGAGAACGCCACCGAACAAATGGAATTTATACAATTTTGTGAAAAGAAAACAAAACAGCTATGTGAAAAATCCCACTGGGTTCCAACTCTGCTATTGCCTTTATGTCTTCAAGCGTCTCATCACTTTGCTGCTTAGTTGAAGATGAAGCTGATTGATTGGTGCCGTCCGAGCCTGACAGTTGATGTCGAATTCTGGATGTAAGGTGATCCAATAAGACATAGTATTACGCTTATCCGTAACTTTTGCCTGGACCGCCCTTTCGGGTTTTCAGTCCACCGGGATACCCATTTTTGCCCAAGCCGCCTTTTCAGGTTTTCGACTTACCGGGTGTACAAATGTTTTTCATTTCATCCCTTATTTTTGCCCGAACCCTTTTGGTTCGCCGGGAAGCCCTTATTTTTTCCTAGGCCAGTCGACCTAGCGGGTCTTTGATCATGCGTAGTATCTTTTTACTATGTCTGCATTGGCGGGGTGAGGAAGGTCGTCACCATCCATGGTGGTTAGAATCATCGCACCTCCTGAGAAGATGTTCTTAACCACAAATGGCCCTTCGTACGTAGGGGTCCATTTTCCCCTAGGATCACCTTGAGGTAGAATGATGCGCTTGATTACCAAGTCTCCAACTTGATACTCTTGTCGTCTGACTTTCTTGTTAAATGCCTTGATCATCCGTTTTTGGTACGTCTGACCATGACAAATAGCAGTGAGTCTCTTTTCGTCGATTAGGTTCAGTTGATCAAGCCGAGTCTGGATCCAGTCATCTTCGCTCAAACCTGCATCCTTCATTATCTGGAGAGAGGGTATCTGAACTTCGATGGGTAAGACTGCCTCCATGCCATAGACCAAGGAAAAGGGTGTTGCCCCTGTTGACGTCCGTGCTAAGGTACGGTACCCATGAAGAGCAAACAGTAACATCTCGTGCCAATCTTTGTACGTCACTGTCATCTTCTGCACAATCTTCTTAATGTTCTTATTTGCTGCTTCTACAGCCCCATTCATCTTCGGCCGGTAAGGAGAAGAGTTATGGTGTTGTATCTTGAATTGCTCACAGAGCTCAGTGATCATCTTGTTGTTAAGATTGGTACCATTATCCGTAATGATCCTCTCTGGTACGCTGTATCGACAGATCAGGTTATGCCGAATGAACTGTGCCACGACATTCTTGGTTACGGTGGCAAAGGAAGCTGCTTCAACCCACTTTGTAAAGTAATCGATTGCTACCAGGATGAAACGATGCCCGTTGGATGCCGTAGGTCTGATCTCGCCGATCATATCAATGCCCCACATTGCAAAAGGCCAAGGTGCTGTCAAGACGTTCAAAGGAACTGAAGGAATGTGCACCTTATCAGCATAGATCTGGAACTTATGACATGTCCGAGAATGTTGATAACAGTCGGCTTCCATTGTGGACCAGTAATATCCTGCCCGAAGGATTTTCTTTGCCTTGGTATGTCCACTGGAATACGTTCCGAATGTACCTTCATGCAGCTCTGCCATGATCCTTTCTGCTTCAGTTTTATCCACACAACGCAGTAAGGTTGAATCATGGTTTCGTTTGTAGAGAATGTCGTTGTTGAGGAAGAACTTTGCCGCGAACCTTCTCAGAAACTTCTTGTCATTAACGGATGCACCCTCGGGGTATTCTTGAGCTTCAAGGTACCTCTTCACTTCATGATACCAAGGTTTTTCTGTTACCTTTTCGATCTCAAGATCACAGCAATATGCAGGTTGATCCAATTTCTAAATGATGATCTGGGGAGCCTCGTTGTCCCATTTGACTTTAAACATAGAAGACATCGTAGCTAACGCATCCGCCAACTGATTCTCCTCTCTTGGGAAATGTTCAAAGGTTATCTCCTCGAAATGGGGAATCAACGTCAATACATACTCCTTGTAAGGAATAAGATTTGGGTGTTTCGTATCCCACTCGCCTTTGATCTGACTGATCACGAGAGCGGAATCTCCGAAGACACTCAGAAACTTGATCCTTAGGTCGATTGCAGCTCGAAGACCCATGATGCATGCTTCATACTCCGCCATGTTGTTGGTGCAGTTGAAACATAGTCGGGCGGTAAGTGGAGTATGAGAGCCTTTAGGAGATATGATCACAGCGCCAATGTCGTTACCCAAAGCGTTTGAGGCTCCATCAAAGTGCATAGACCATCGGGATCCTTCCTCAGGTCCTTCATCCGGTCCAGGTACTTCACAATCAGTCACCACCATGATATTCTCGTCTGGAAATTCAAAGTTCATCGACTGGTAGTCATCCACTGCCTGATGTGCCAAATGGTCTGCCAATACACTTCCCTTGATTGCTTTTTGAGTCGTGTACTGGATGTCATATTCCGTCAAGATCATCTGCCATCTTGCTATTCTCCCGGACAAGGCAGGCTTTTCGAAGATATACTTGATTGGATCCATTTTTGAAATCAAGAGAGTGGTGTGAGTCAACATATATTGTCTCAGCCGGCGAGCAGCCCATACCAAAGCGCAACAAGTTTTCTCGAGCAGTGAGTATCGGGTCTCACAGTCGGTAAACTTTTTTCTAATGTAATAAATAGCGTGCTCTTTTCGGCCAGACTCGTCATGCTGCCCCAGCACACACCCCATTGAGTTGTCAAGTACTGTCAAGTATAATATTAGAGGTCTCCCTTCAACCGGTGGCATAAGAATGGGTGGCTCTTGGAGATACTCTTTGATTCTTTCGAAAGCGGCCTGGCATTCATCGTTCCAACGTACCACTTGATCTTTCTTCAGTAGCTTGAAGATTGGTTCACAAGTAGCAGTTAGGTGCAAGATGAATCGGGCAATGTAGTTCAGCCGTCCTAGAAAGCCTCTGACTTCTTTCTCTGTCTTGGGAACTGGCATCTCTTGTATGGCTTTCACTTTGGCAGGGTCCACTTGAATACCTTTGTCGCTTACGATGAAGCCTAGCAATTTTCCAGATCTCACCCCAATGGTGCACTTGTTCGGGTTCAACCTCAGCTTGTACAACTTCAGACGGTCAAACAGCTTCTGTAGATGGTCAAGGTGTTCCTCCTCAGTTTGGGACCTTACAATCATATCATCGACATATACCTCGATCTCATGATGGATCATATCATGAAACAGAGCAACCATGGCGCGTTGGTAGGTTGCCCCAGCATTTTTCAACCCAAACGGCATGACCTTGTAGCAAAAGGTGCCCCACTGAGTAACAAAGGTGGTCTTCTCCATGTCTTCGGGAGCCATCTTGATTTGATTATAACCGGAGAAACCGTCCATGAAGGATAATACCTTATGCTGAACAGTGTTATCAACCAGAACGTCGATATGAGGCAGAGGGAAGTCATCCTTAGGGCTTGCCCTGTTCAAATCCCTGTAATCAACACACATTCGGACCTTACCATCTTTCTTTGGCACTGGAACCACATTGGCGACCCACTAAGGGTAAGAAGTTACTGCTAGAAACCCGACATCAAATTGTTTCATAACCTCAGCTTTGATTTTCTCGGACATCTCTGGACGCATACGGCGAACCTTCTGTTTTACCGGAGGGCATTCTTCCTTGGTAGGCAGGTGATGAACCACAATGTCGGTATCCAACCCAGGCATGTCTTTGTAAGACCAGGCAAAGATTTCCATGTAGTCATGCAGCATCTGAATCAACCGTTGTTTCACACTAGACTCCAGATTGGCCCCAATCTTGACCTCCTTTCTGTCTGTCTCAGTACCCAGATTTACCGTTTCCATTGGCTCTTCATATGGCTGAATGGCCCTCTCTTCCTGAAGTAACAGTCTTGCAAGCTCACCAGGCACTTCACAATCATCTTCACCTTCGTCTTCGGCTAAGTTGATCGGATTTTCGAAGTCATAACTGACAGTAGCAGAGTCGTTACCAGTGAGATCCAGAGTGGATTGGAACCTGTATATGTGAGTGTGTGTAAATATAGCTGTTTTGCAATATATAATAAAGAAAGACAAGGAGCGCAAGATTTGAAATGCAAAAACGTCCAATGCTTTTATTAATGATATATGAAAATGACACACAAAAGCCCTCACAAATGAAGCCACGGAGCCCCGGGTAAGACATCGGGCCATAAAGTTTCAGATTATTGTTTGTTACAAATTCAAAACAAAGGAGTTCATTACTGAGTGACAAAAGTAATAGGTATGAATTCTTTCGCAATCCAGTTGCTTGGTCCACCGTTGGTCGTTGGGTAGATCCAGCTGTCGAATTCAGATTCTTCCACGTCTTCTTCTATGGCATTTACTCCCGAGTTGCTGATGAACACAGGAGGTCTTCCAATCCTCGCTTTACGAACAACCCTCTGAGCTTCTGCAGTGAAACCCAAACCAAACTTGTCAGTCTTCTGAGTGAAATCAGGAAGTCGGCCCCAGTTTGCATACTCACCCTATTCAACCACGGCCTGGGCATCCTTTAAGGAAGCCATCTTTAAAGGAGAATCTTCAATCACAGTTTCTGCTGACGCCAGTGTTGGAGGAACCTCTTCAAAGTGCTGAAATGGAGTCTCAATGAATTCCCCATCCATCTCTATGTACCGGAACGAGTTGAGGTGGCTGACCATGTATTCTTCCTCCCCCTGCACTGTCACAATCTTCCCCTTGACTGGGTACTTCAGTTTCTGATGTAGTGTGGAGGTCACAGCTCCAGCCTTATGGATCCATGGACGACCTAGCAAACAAGAGTAGGATGGTCGAATGTCCATCACGTAGAATGTAGAATCAAAGACCTGAGAACCAACCCTGATTGGAATGTCAACCTCGCCATGTACCATCCTTTTAGACCCGTCAAAGGCCCGGACAACAATGTTACTTGGATTTAGCTCTAAACCCTCGCAATCCAACCTGTCTAGAGCTTTCTTGGGTAATACGTTCAACGAGGAACTAGTGTCAACCAACACATGAGCAAGAGTAGTGCCCCTGCATTCGATGGAGACATGTAGGGCATCGTTATGGTTCTTCCCTTTAGCAGTCAGATCAGCGTCGGAGAAACCCAAACCATTGTCAGTAGTTAAGTTGGCCACACAGTCGGTAAATTGATCAGCTGATGTCTCTTGTGGCACGTGGGCCGTCTTTAGGAAGGAAATCAGAGCCTTGGCATGGGCCTTTGAACACAACAACAGTGATAGCATGGAAATTTTAGATGGGGTATGCCCCAGCTGCTCAACTACATTGAAATCACTCTTCTTGATAATCTTAAGAATCTCTTCCATTTCCTGCTTGGAAGCTTCAACAGTGGTTGTCTTTGGTGCCTCCGTCTGGGCAGGCATATCAGTAGCAATCCCTTTGCCCCGAGCGTCAGATGACTCGGCCGCAGGGGTAGAAATAGGAACTTGGTTAGGCAGGGAAATGGGCACACTTGCAGGTGTGATGATAATAGGTCTCTGGATGGCTGGTGGCGCAATATCTGGTGAGAACAGTTTACCACTACGAGTGACTTTGGCAGGCCCGATGATGTTGATGATGCCGGTACTAGTATTAAACTCTTGTTTAACTCCAAGCACATAAACATCTGCCACATAGTGCCAAGGGACAGCTTTGTCAGATGTATAGGGGATGGGCCCCGGAACAGTGATGATTATAGGCGCAACCTTCTGAGTAGACATGATTTTGACAGGCTTTTTTGAGGGAGCCTTAGGAGAGTTGTTGAAAATAGTGACAATGGACACTTCTTCTGTAGGGGTAGCAGGAACATCAACCTTCTGAAACAAGATCTCTTTATTATCCATCAGGCTTTGGATACCTGACTTCAAAGAAGGACAACCGGCAGGTGAAACAGAACATAGATGGCAACCTTTACTACATCCCGGAAATAAACCGGCTAGCAACAGGTTCCTTTTGACAGTCAACAATGGAGTAACAATATCATCCACAGAGGCTACATACATGTCTTCCTCTACAGCATTCACTCCATGCTTGGGCATGGGAGCAGTCACAACATTGGGCCTTTCGGGTGCCTCGAACTCTATCTCTTTAGCATCAATTAGGTCCTGAACCTTATTTCTCAGGGCCCAACAATCATCCGTAGTATGCCCCAGGCTGTCAGAGTGATAAGCGCAACGGGCGTTGGGATTGTACTTCGGGGATGTGGTGTTCACTACCTTCGGAGCTTCTTTTATAGTTACCAGATTGGTTGACAGTAGTTACAGTAATATCTGGGACAAGGTCATACTGAGTCGAGTGAACTGCCTTCTGGGTCTCTCACCCCTTGGTTGGTTATATTGCTGAGGAGCAGCAACAGGCTTTGAGATTACCACCGCGTTGACAGCTTGGCGGCGTTCCAGTTTATTTTGTCTCCTTGAACCATAAACAACACTAGATTCTTTCTTGAAGGGTTTCTTTTCAGTACTCGAGGAGGCACCTTTCTGTATCTTCCCAGACTTGATACCAGCTTCTATCCTCTCACCAGTCAAGATCAGATCTGTAAACCCAGCAGAAGAATTCCCAATCAGATGGTTGAAGAACGGACCAGACAGGGTCCCCAAGAACATATCCACAAGTTCACGGTCAGTCAAAGGTGGCTGCACCCTTCCAGCCAGGTCTCTCCACTTTTGAGCGTACTCCTTAAATCCTTCACCCGTCCCTAGTGACATACCCTGGAGTTGGGTACGCGTAAGAGCGAGGTCGGAATTATACTGATACTGCTTATAAAACGCAGTAGCCAAGTCCTCCCAGTTACGAATGCTGGCTCCATCTAGCTGATAGAACCATTCGAGTTGAGTCCCTGAAAGACTATCCTGGAAGAAATGGATCCATAGATTCTTGTCTGCAGTATAAGGTTGGATCTTCCTTACATATGATCTGAGATGCAGCTTAGGACAGGAAGCTCCATCGTACTTTGCAAAAGCAGGCGCCTTGAACTTATGTGGGATCACTACCCCAGAGGATAAGCCTAGGTCTCCAAAATCCAACCCGAGCACATGTTGAATCTCCATAGCGCTTAAGCGGTCCTCCAGCTGTTTGTACCTGTCCTCAGCAGGAGGGTACTGTTCATCATTATAGTCTGTCTCGTTGTCGAAGACCACGGGACTAGGAACCCTCCTCTCTTGGGGACTGTCTTTCCCTACAGAGGAAGTAGTCAGATCAACCTCATTTTGTAGTCCATTCCCAAATCGGCGTCCAGTGTTGAACAAGACGGTCCTCTTCTTCTTCTTCTTCAGAATCAGAGTCTTCAACTCCTGTTGACCCTGGGCTAGGCTCATAACCAACTCTTGGAACTGGGCATTCTGGGCATGGAGGGCCTTGATAGCTTGTTCAGTAGTAGGTTCAAAAGTCATGATGATTGCTGAAATAAACAGCGAAGAAGATAAGTGACCTGTGAAAAAGGGCACCTGTTATGCATATGATGCATGGTATGCTATTTATGCAATGCATTCAAGGGTTCGAAAGTTCAAATTTGTTGTAGACAAAAAGGAACACACGTTATATTAATAAATAATCTGTTTAATACATCAGTGCCTCATGGGCGAAATATTACAAAATACTTAATGCTAAAAGACACTGCGCATCCTCTTTGGAGCGATGTAAGTGTTAAGGGTCTTTTCCTCGTGAAGTAGGCGGGTGAGCTCCAAGACCTTCTTCTCACTGGCATGTAGATTGGCTTCAAGAGAATTTCGTTCTTCCTTGAGTTGGATCCAGCTCTTCTGCATTTCTTCCTAAGACGTTGGCATGTCAGGATGTTGAATGGTGCACGGGACCTCTCCTTCCATAACTGGCTCTTTGATCACGGGGAGAACATGAGGATATGGCATCACAAGCTTCTGGGAGCGGGCTCGTACCCACTTGAGATAAGGCTCAAGGGGGATGGAGTTCTTGTGCCCTAGTGTCTTACTATCCACCTTGTTAGGCATCCTCCAAGCTCTGATAAACCTCTGGCAAAGTCCTTGCGTATCATTTTCGAAGTCAAAAACTATGTCAGGAATCAACATGTCATGAGGGCTATCCCTCCGAGCATATCCAAATTGCCTCAAAGCTAGACAGGGGTTGTAAGTAATTCCTCCTCTAATTCTAAGTAAAGGAACATTAGGAAATTCTCCGCAACGATCAATGATAGTGACATTTTCTCTAGACCGAGAACACCAATGTATATCAGAATGTGTAAGAGTCATTAATCGTTGCGACCATCTCAAACCCCGCTCGTTCTTCAAAACTGATTGTGGAAGGTGCGAAATAAACCACCTTGCCAGGAGAGGAGTGCAGCACATGAGAACACCTCTTTTTCTCATTGTTCGAGTGTAAAATGAGTGGAGGATGTCTCCAAGAAATGTAGGTATAGGATTCCTGGACATAAAAATCTTGACAGCATTTATATCTATAAGTTGATCAGGATTTGGGAACAAGACCAACCAATAGATAAGGAGTGCCACAACTTCTTCAAAGGCTTGTAGATCGAGAGAATTCCAACATTCTTGTGCTTTCTCAAACAGGAACTTTGCCAAGAATCCTTTGATACCACTTCTGATTTCCCAATGCCCCTTGATGTCAGATGGTTGCAGACGTAATGCATGAGCAACCTCTTCAAGTTTTGGTTGCTCTTCCGTACCTTTGTAGGGTAGTTGACTAAGAATAGGAATTTTCAGAAGTTGAGAAAATTCTTCCAAAGTAGGCACCAATTGATAATCCGGGAATGTAAAACAGTGGTGCAGGGGATCAAAGAACTGAAAGAGAACTTTTATCATATCTTCTTCAATGTTGGTGTTGACCAAGCTGATGAGTCTACCATTCCTTTCACTGAAGGAAGAGTTCTCGGGAATCCTGGATGTAAGCTCCTTAAGCTGAGGAGGGATCCTTACAAGGTTGACCTGAATTGTTTTCCTGCGGATAATCTCCATGTCCTACAAAACGAGAACAAAGATGAAGATTTGAACCCTTGAAGTGGTTAGTAAATGCATATGATGCTTTATGATGTTATGATGTTATGATGTTATGATAAAGACACACCACAAGTATTCACAAAAAGCAAACATGATAAGGCACACAAGTCACACCAGACAACCCTTAGAGTTTAGGCCAGCATGAAGTTTAGGTACTACCCTCTTGAAGTTAGTTGGCTCAAACCTGTCCTATGAATAGTAATCGGGTTCTAAGGAGCTCAATATCATTGGGTTGTTTTCTATGTTCATTGTTTTGATTTAGCCACTTAACTGGCGACCAAAATATTCCAAGAAAACAACCCTCAATGAGTGTAGTATCGAGTATCTACCAACTTTGGACTGCACCAAAGTCGGTCATCTCACTACCCTAAAGAAGCCAGGATGGTCAAGTAAGGTTCCTAAGGTCAGTTGATGCTTCACGATACCACGCGGCGGCCCCGTACTCTCCTTGACTTGACTCAAGGGTTACCGGTACTCACCAAAGTGCCACATCAACGTAGCTACTGCTTCAACCATGTCGGTATACCCCGCACAGTTCCCTCACAGTTTGTTGCTACTTCTAAAAGGGTATCCCCAGATCCGGGTTAGGATCTATGAAACTCCGATACAAGCCCACAATATTAAAGCAAACAAGGCATACAATTGAAAACAAGAGTGGTCTAATCCTAAGGTACACCTCACTTATATAATATGTCCCCAGCAGAGTTGCCACTTCTGTGATCGGTGGAAATAGAACTGACTGTTTTAAAATGCTGGTTCGCAAAATGTCGCGGTAAGCAAGAGTCGCCACCGTCTTTTATGTTCTCCAACAAGGAAAGGACAAAAGCACAGCAAAATTCCTTTTCGAGATGTTTCTCGGTTCGGGAGGTAGATTATAGAAAGGGAAGGTGTTAGCACCCTTTCTATCCGTGGTTATCCACGGGCTCTTAGGTACTTGCTCACTATGTTTTCAAAAATGTTTGCTTTTCTTGTGTTTGTGGGTTTTGAAAAATTTTGTTTTGAAAACTTCTAGGTAACTCTTGTATCTGTCCTCAAGAGTGTATGAAGTGTTTGTTTGAAAACTTTTGAAAGTGTGAGTGTGAAAAGTTTGTTTTGTTTTTGAAAGAGCAAGTACCCAGGAGAAATCTACCTACTCAAAAGAAATTAAGCTGTGTAAATGTCCTTTAGACAGTACTATCCCACTATTGAGAAGTAGGTAGCACCGTCATTGGAGTTATTCGGGTCAATTCGATTATAGGGACTTGTGGTCACTAAAGCAATAAGAGGACGCCTTAGCGGTAACCCTAATGTCCTAGATCCTTTTTTATCCGAGGCAACCGTTCCAAGGCAACTTGGATCTTTAGACAGGAGGGCGACCTCTAAAACACCCTATACTTAATGACCACGTCGAGGCAACCAAGTGAGGCGTACCCTAGGAGTGGCATGTGCGAGTGTGTCAAGTTTCACGTTAAGTTTATCTTTGCACAAGTTATGGTGAGCTACGTTTTGATTTTAATTTTCAGGCAAGTCTTGTCATGCATAGTTAACAGTTAATAATTTGCGGAAAGTAAATTGCGGAAAGTAAATCTACGCTATTACAAGGCGTCGGGTATTTACATCGCCAAAAACATAACCCTTGAAAAGATAAATGCGAGAAAATATAGAAAGCGATAAAAAGGTCCTAATTATCTATTACATCCTCGGAACAGTTACATAAATATGATCAAAACAATAATCAAGAATAAACATGCGCGAAATAAAATTGCATCGGGAAAGTCCTTAGGGTATTGACCCTTTTTGAGAAAAGAATGAGTTTTTGGTCCTTTTGCATTTAATTAAACCTAATTCTAATTAATTAAATAAAAGAAATATTTTTTTTAAGTTTTTTATGTTTTAATAAAATAAAAATAAAAAGAGATTAAAATTGTCAAAAGAAAAACCTTAATTCTATGTTGATTTTATTTATTGTGAAAAAGATTAAAGTTAACCTAATTTAAAAGACTAAAACAATTTTGTTAGTATTTATTTACAAAATAATAATTAATAGTGAAATTAATAAATAATAAAAATAAATATTATTTTAGGTTTCTGAATTTATTATGAAAAATAATTATGTGAGTTAATTAAATAATAATAATAATAGTTAATAAAAGAAAATAAAAGAAAGGGAAAATAAAAATAAATAATAAACCAGGGGGTGGTGATGGCCCAATATGGAGGTTAGAAAGCAATTTTCAGGCCCATTAAGCTATTAGCCTTTTGACTTTCTGGATCAGCTGCACCTTCGTGGACTGGGAGTACCATGATCACTCACACTTGGCCTTCATATCTGGGCTTAGAGACACATGGCGCTTGGAGGTTGGCAGTACATGGTAGACACTATTAAGGAACCTGCATGTGAACATGTTATGAAAAATATGATAAGAGTTTTGGGTGGACCTGGGAATCGAACCCAGGTCCCAATGATCACCGTCCAGCGCATCAACCACCAGGCCATTTGCTTGCTTTTGATAATATATTAACAAACAATTATAATATATACAAAATTAATGCATGTGCTGAAAAACAAACGAAAACGCGCGCCATTTGAATTGTCCAATAGCATATCTCCACGTCCTTCGTCTTCCTCATTTTCCTGTAAAAACAAAGTTAGATTGCGGGGGTTTTTAACCCCCACAACCTGCAAGCACGAAAAATAGCGAATAGGCGTATGATCAATATAAATATTTCGCGAGGATGGCTATGGATTCGTCTTGTCTCAACGAATTCAACCATGGGTCTTATGAGGCTTGATTTTTCCTATATTGAAAAGCCCCAATTTGGAAGCTCAAGAACCCTAGCTTTTGTCAATGGCAACTTACGATTCTGCACACTATAATCCAATTAACTTGTACCATTAGCTTTATATGAATTCAAGCAACACAAAACAATGATTAAATCATGTTAATTATGCATGAAATATGAGTTACGATTATGAAAAAAGTATCAAACCGTGTGACTGTTCTTGAGGACTTCTTAAGCTTTAGCGTGTGATTTTGATTGCAAAACGTTCCTCACACTCCCAGCAACGTGTTTGAATCCACAAAAGTCCTTGAATTAGCCTAGAGCCTGGAAAACAGTTTTCAAGTTTCTTGAGTTTTTTTCAAAGTTGCTATGGCTTTGTCTGCAGTGGTTTCACGTGTGCATGATTAGGTTTAGCTCATGTATATATAGTAGACTGAAACTAGGTTAAATCTTTGCAAAGAAATCCATGGAATTGATGGTTGTATATTTGATTGAAAATCAAATATTTTTGAATCTTTTTGATTGGAAAAACTTGCTAAATTTGGAGATTCTTGTCCCTTTGATTTGCACACGAATTTGCC
Source organism: Vicia faba (assembly GCA_948472305.1). Classification (NCBI taxonomy): domain Eukaryota; kingdom Viridiplantae; phylum Streptophyta; class Magnoliopsida; order Fabales; family Fabaceae; genus Vicia; species Vicia faba. The sequence goes on from OX451739.1 coordinate 727,600,490, forward strand.
AGCTTGATTAGGTCATCTTTGCTTCACCAAAAGATTGAAAAACCATATCTTTATATTTCCTACAATTTAAATTAATTAAAATGAATTAATATTGATAAAAAATCCAATTAATTAATAAAAAATAAGAAAATAATTAAATTAGGCTTGATGGGTCGTGCATAGGCCTTGGATAAAGTTTCAAGAAGAAATTTGAGGCCCATTAGCAAAAACAAAGTGTTTTGAGCAAAGTTGACTTTTGCAAATTCACAAACATTTCCCAACTTCTCCAATGCATATCTTGCTCAATTTTGATCATATGAACATGTTCTTGGACATTTTGGAAAGGTCTTGAAGTCCTCTAACCAATTCCTTTGGTCACATGTCATTTGGATTTACCAATCTCAAGTTATGGTCTTTGACTTAAAGTGCATTTTTGTTGACTTTTGAAATTGACCTATAATGTAGAAATTGATAACTTTTTATGAGAGCATTTCTTGGACTTGGAATGTGAAGATGAGTTGAAAGAAATGTCATCCCCTTCAAAATGAGCATTGGATGGGATTTTTCTGATGAACCATGAAAAAGTTATGCTTTGGTCAAGATACAGTTAACTTTTCTACTGTCCAAAAATAGTAACTTTTTGCATCTTGATGATTTTTGAGCCATGCTTGTGGAATCATGATCAAGACTTGATCAAATGATGATTGTGTGCTCAAAATAAGATGTTGACCAAAAATTCTGACTTTTGACTGCAAAATGACCATTTTGCCCTTGCAGTTGACTGTAGAGCAATTGGAGCTTTTGACTGTGGAATTTGACCCTGTGAGTCTTCAAATTTGGCATGTAGGTGCTTGAGCATGCATATAGGCATATGAGACTTGATTGAACCATTGAAAACCTCAAATTCCTTGGAAGAACCAAAACCCTAATTTTGACTGCCTTAGGAGGTATTTGGACTGTGCAATCCTTGAGTAGGCTTGAACCATTTGAAGATGATTCTTGTCCAATCTTTGAAGAATATGGGAGGGAAAATTTTGGGGTACAACACACCCTTTCCTTTATTGGATAAAAGAAAAGTTGGTGGCGACTCTTGCTATCCGCAACAATTACGATAAAACATAAAACACCCAAGTCAGTTCTCCCACCGTATCACACTATCATATCATCGACATAGACTTATATCTCATGATGAATCATGTCATGGAATAAAGCTACCATGGCATGCTGATAAGTTGCCCCTGCGTTCTTCAACCCAAAAGGCATGACCTTGTAACAGAATGTTCTCCACTGTGTGACGAAGGTAGTTTTCTCCATGTCTTCAGGCGCCATCTTGATTTGATTATAACCCAAAAAACCATCCATTAAGGAGAATACCCTGTGTTAAGCGGTGTTGTCGACCAGGACATCAATATGTGGAAGTGGGAAGTCGTCTTTAGGGATTTCCCTGTTCAGATACCTGTAATCTACACACATACGTACCTTGCCATCTTTATTTCGTACCGGAACAACATTAGCCACCTATTGAGGATATGACTTCACTACTAAGAACCATGCATTAAATTGTTTCATAACCTCCGCTTTGATCTTCTCAGACATCTCGGGATGCATGCGAAGAACCCTTTGATTAATTAGAGAATAACCCTCTTTCATAGGTAGACAATGAACCACAACATCAGTATCGAGCCCTAGCATGTCTTTGTATGACCAAGCAAATACTTCAACATAGTCGTGCAACATCTAAATCAATCTGTCTTTGAAAATGCCCTCTAAGTTGGCGCCTATCTTGATCTCTTTTCTGTCTGTCACAGAACCTAAGTTTACCACATCGACTGACTCTTCATGTGGTTGTGAAATATGGTGGGAGAACTGACTTGGTGTTTTGTGTTTTATCGCAAATGTTGCGGATAGCAAGAGCCGGCATCGAATTTTCTTTTATCTAATAAAGGAAAGGGTGAAAAGAATATGAAAGACCTTTTGAGATATTTTCTTGAGTTCGGGGGGTAGGTTATGAAAAGGAAATGTGTTAGTACCCTTTTCATCCATAGTTATCTACGAGCTCTTAATTGCTAGCTCACTTTGAAATGCTTTGTGTTTTGTGTATGTTTGAAAATGTTTGAAAATATTTTGAAAGTGGTGATTTTGTAATGATTCTCATATCGTTGAGAATGTATACAAAATGTTTGTTTTGGAAATATTTTTAAAATACCTTAGTGCGGCAATTTTGCAATGATTCTCGTATCATTAAAAATGTATATAAAATATTTTTTTGGAAACAGAGTGTTTGAAAAGATGTTTGTTTTTGAAAGTGTGAGGTGTGAAAATGGTTGTTTGTGAGCAAGCAATTACGAGAAATCTACCTACTCAAAAAGTCTTTGTTTTTTCCCTCCTCCTTTAGATAGTTCTATTTTACTATTGGTTGGTAAGGAGCCATATCATTGGATATGGGGGATAGGAGTGGGTCATCATATAGTCATAGAAGGAAACGTGTAGAATGTTTTAGCAATTGTCGTAAGGGACTAAGATTGTTTATTGAAGGCAATATCGAAGGGTCATCGAGGGACTACGATCTTTTAATCGAGGGTCTTTGCTAAAACATCCCACGTTCGAGGGACATGATTGTTTATATCTGAGGTAACAAGTGAGGTTTACCCTAGAGGTGCATGTGTGCAAAAGTGTGTTTGATTCAATTATTTTATCTTGAATTTAGGGTTGTCTAATGTTTGATTTTTAAGTCTTGTCATGCAAACCCTAATTACTAACAATGATAAGGAAAACGATAAACTGCGGAATTTAAATGTCCTACGCTATTACAACGCTTTGGGAATGGGGGTACAATTTTGTGAATGAGGGGAGGAAATCAATAAATCCTTAATTATCTATTACAAATCATTGAATATGAATAAAATGCACAAAATGTAAAGAGGAAGAAAGAATTTGTTTTTTAGGTTTTTTTGATGGGAGAAAGATTTGATAATTAATCCTAATTAAACTAATTAATTTTAAATTACAAGAGAAACTAATTAATATTTAACAAAACCTTAAATCTAAGTTAATTTAATAAAACCTAAGTCTAATTTAATTGTCTAGAAAATAATTTTTTTAATGTTAATTTTGAAAGAAAAATGTCTTATAATAAAAAGGAGTAATAAAATCTATATTTTATGAAAAAAAAAATGAAAAAAAATGTTTAAATTAAAACATTTTTAATTTAATTTATTTAAGAAAATATATTTTTTTATTTTTGGTTAAAAGTAAAAATAAGTAAAGAAAAAAAAAAGAAAATATAAAAAATTGAGTTTGGGTGTTAAAAAGTAAAATGAAGGTTAAGAATTAACAAAAAGGCCCAATTCAGTTTTTGTTAGAAACAGAAATAAAATAAAATATATATATTGGGCTTGCGCCGAAAATTAAAATGAGAGTATAAAAGAGTAAAAACAAAAAAAGCCCAAGTCCAGGAGGCCCATACGCCTGATTATGATTCCATGTAGCTGACTTTTTGGAGATGCATCATGGGGCATGCATGTGATGCGTTGGATCTGCTTGTCCAATAATCATATGGTGTAGAGGAGAGGGTACATGTAGGACTCAAGGAAGCTAGGCGCGTTGGATCTGCAAGAAATATATGAAAAAAAATATAAAGGGTACCACTAGGGCTCGAACCCAGGTCCCTATAGATCAATGCCTTAGCGCGCGCTTCTCTGTCCCTATGGTGGTTGTTTCATCCGTTTATAATACAACTTTAACTAAATATAAAATAAACTCATTTCTGAACATGACTTCATCCCTAACCTTGCACCAGTCACCATTGTCACATTTTTGAATTTTCAAACTTGCTCATTTCTCAACCATTTTTAAAAATGTAAACATGAAAGTTGTTCCATTTTTCAACATGAATTCAACCATATAAATAACTAAAACTATAAATCAAAGATGAGCATGAATTTTTGTTGGTACCAAAATAAACCCTAATTTTTCAGAAAGTTCATCTTCAAAAATGACATTACTCAGGCACCATAAATGAAAACTAAAGGCGTGGTTAGCTTCAGGGCAATGATGTCTACATTTTTCATTCACAAAGTATCCATTAATGATTCTTGTATAGGGAGTTCAAAGTTGAGAAAAATTACCTCAAAACTGGAAATCATGTTTGGAGTTTGAGCGCTCCTGGAGGTGTTGTGATGATCTGGATAGCTTTACTGAACTCCTAGGAAGCTATTGCAATGCTTACTTTATGCTGAAAGTGCCTGAATCTTTCTGGAGAAGTCAAGTTACAAGTTTGAGTTTTTGGAAATGGAGGATGGTGCAAATGGTGTTACAATTGTGTAGCAAGGGTTTGGATAGCCTATATATGAGTTATAGAAGCTTTGTGATTGATTAAAAGTGAAAACGCACGAGTGGATTGTGTATTTGAAGTTCAAGGTCACAAATGATAAGTAATGGAGGTTTTGGTGCAAGTTCTGATTTCAAGGAGTTTGAGGGGGTTAGAGGGATCTTGAACTCGTGCTATGGCTTGAAAATGTCTTCTCTATTTATAGAGGAAAGGTTTCGAAGGCTCTAGTGATCAGAAATCAGAGATCACGTGTTATGGTTATGTGATCTTATTTTGAAGCAATCTTGAAAATCATGGTTTCAATGCATAGTACAAGGGCTTGTAGGGTGCTTGACAGGATTGTAGATGGTTGCTTCTTGATTTGAAATGTTTTAGAATTAGAAGCAACAATGTATGGGTTCAAGGAGAGTTGACATTGTGATTAAAGTCACTTTTTCAAAATAGAAGTGTGAACTTTGTTCCATTAATGGAAAAATCACTTGGAATATGACTCAAATGCTTGGAAAATGGCTCAATCAGTTGTGTAAACATTTAATTATTGAGTGATTTTCAAGTTTGAAGGCCTGCAAAGCAAGATTATGCAGCATGCTTGAATATTGGGTCATAAGGTTCATCATAAAATGACCTAAAATTCTAGTTTGTGATGACATCTTCTTCTCTTCAAAACTTCTAGCTCAAGCATGATCTCTTCAAGTTTTAGACATTTTGGAAATCTTGAAACATTGTCTACAACTTTCATTTTGACCACTTTGGCTAAATCAACTTGGAACTTGATGAAAATTTGCCAAGAAGTTAGGACAAAAATCTGCCTAAACTTGTTGAAATTTTCACTGTATTTTATAAAAATGTCATGACTTCATGAGCCTATATCTTCAAATCTAAGCATTTTTTGGACATCAACCATCAAGGACAAAGTTTTATAATTTATCAAGATCTACAACTTTCATGTTGAAAGTTTTCCTTGAATTATCTTGCATCTTGGTGAAAAATTGTCATGAAGTAGTGAAATTATCAAGGTCAAAAACACTTAGAATTTTTCTAAGTATTAAAAATCTCGACTTTTCTTGACTTTCTTGATTCTTGATGATCAATTTTGATATTTTTGAATGTCTTTATGAATTTTGATCTTTGATATTCAATGTTGACCAAAAAGTCAAAGTTTGACTTTTTGTGTGTCAATTGACTTTTCATTAGTTGATCTAAATTCAACTATCAACCCCTTGATCTTGAGAAGTGATTTGAGCCATGAAATTAGGTCAAGATATTGTGTTTGAATCCTTAAGATCATGCTTAAAATCATTAGGCCATGTATTAGGTCAAAAGTCAACAATCAATCACTCTCGGTCACAATCCTAATTTTGACAATTTTGCCCCTTTGATTTGAATGCTTTTCTTGAAGAATCATGATCAAAACTTGATCAATTAATGAATATGACTTCAAAATTTTGATTTTGGTAAAAAAAATCTTGAAGTTTGACTGTATGTTGATCACAATTGACTTTTTACCCAATACAGCTGATTTTTAGTCATCTGAGCAATTGACTGAGCAATTTTGAGATGCAAGACTTGAAACTTGGTATGAGAATTCTTGGAGACTTACGATGAACCATGAAATTCATTTGAGGCATTAGAAGTCAAATATTCCTTGTGAAAACCAAAACCCTAATTTATGGACTCAGTGCTTAGGGGGGAGCTTGTTTGATCAACTCTTTGAGAATCCTTGAGCATTTGAGATCTTTTGTGAGAAATGTCTTGAAGAAAAGGGATGGAAAATTTTGGAGTACAACATGTTGGATAGACTTCTCTTCTTTTATTAAGAGTCTGGCAAGTTCTCCAGGTATCTCACAATCTTCCTCACCTTCTTCTTCGGCTTGGTAGATTGGATTTTCAAAGTCATGAACAGCAATAACAGAATCGTTATCAATGAGATCCAGAGTGGATGGGGATCTGCAATGTAGTGTATGGGTGTGTGTAACACATAGCTATTTGAAAGTGCAATAAAAATAAAAGAAAGACAGAGAGCACAAAATTTGAATGTAAAACGTCAAATGTTTTTATTAAATGAAGATATGACAAATGAAATGACAACGCTTAACAAATGGACTATTGTGCCCCGGGAAAGACACAAGGTTAAAAGTAATTGTTTTAAAAGAAATTACATAACCAAACTTCTTAAAGCAATAAAAACTGAAATAGCTATTACTCCTGGCTGAAGGAGATATGGAAAATGTCTTCTACTTCCCAATTATTGAGTCTGTTGCCAATGGTAGGAAAGATCCAGTTTTCGAAACCATCATCACTGTAGGCATCCTCTAAAACATTAATTTAGTTGTTGTTGATACGAAACAGTGGTCTTCCAGCTCGAGCGTGACGAACAACCCTTTGTCCTTCCGTAGTAAATCCCAAACCAAAATTATCAGATTTGTAGGGGATGTCAGGAAGCTAGCCCCAAATAGTACAACCACCTTCTTCTATAGTGGCTTTGGAATCTTTTAAGGAATCCATATTATGCGGAACTTTGGTAGTCTTTGGAATGGCATAAACATCTTCAACAGCAGTAGGGGAAATCACTTCAAAAGCTTGACAAGGAGTCTTGATGAAATCACCGTCCAACTCCATGTAACGGAATGAATTTAGGTGGTTGACCATGTACTCCTCTTTTCCGCAGATAATAGCAATCTTCCCTTTCACAAGATATTTTAATTTCTGGAGCAAGGTGGAGGTAACAGCGCCTGCCCCATGGATCCAGGGGCATCCTACTAGACAAGAATAAGCTGCCTAGATGTCCATTACATAGAATGTGGAATCAAATATTTGTGAGCCCACTTTGATCGGGAGGCCCACTTCTACATGTACCATTATTTTTGATCCATCAAAGGCTCGAACTATGATGTCGCTAGATTTCAACACAACCCCTTCACAATCCAATCTGTCAAGGGCACCCTTTGGCATAACATTTAGAGAAGAGTCAATATCAACTAACACATGGGCCAATGTAGTGCCCCTTCATTCAATGGAGAGATACAAGGCCCTATTATGATTTCTCCCCTCCAGGGTCAGGTCAGCATCAGAGAAACCTAATCCATTATCAGTCGTTAAGCTAACAACATAACTTCCAAATTGAGCGGCAGAAATCTCTTGTGGTACATGAGCAATCTTCAAGAATTTCATTAAATATTTTGCATGAGCTTAGAAACACAGTAGAAGGGACAACATAGAGATCTTAGATGGGGTATACCCCAGTTGTTCAACAATTTTATAATCGCTTCTACGAATGATCTTCAAAACCTCTTCCATTTCTTATCCAGAGGAATCCTTGACTGCAACTTCATTTGGTGCCTCCGTCCGAGAAGGCTCTGTCATTGGCTCTTCACCTCGTGCTTCAGCAGTTGTCTTAGTAATTGTGACTTGAACATGTGGAGAGATCTATGGGGAGAAAATCCTTCCACTTCTAGTGATTTTGCTGGTACCAGTAATATTGTCAATATTGGGATCAACCTTTTCATCATATTCGTCAGACAATTTTTGTTTAATACCGTGGTAATAGACTTCAGACCTATAATTCCATGGAATAACCTTCTCCGAGGAATATGGAATATGAGATAAAGGCATACTAATTCTGGTGAACTGCCTCCTTGGAGCATCTGACCTTCGTTGGTATCCTTGTTGTTGTTGAACATGTGTCCGATTAGAGATCAACATGGCCCCTACGGATTGATGACAATCATTCTTACTACGGCTCTTCTGGCCATAGACAGTGTTGGCTTCTTTCTTACCAATGAATGTCTTCTTCATGATACTAAAGGATGCAACCATCAGAATCTTCCCGCTCTTGATACCACTTTTAACTTGTTCGTCAGTCAAAATCAACTCAGTAAGCCCTGATGAAGAACTTCCAATCAACAAATTAAAGAATGGACCTGTCAGAGTGCCTATGAACATATCCATTAATTCCTGGTCAGTCAAAGGAGGTTACACCCTTCCATCTAGGTCTCTCCACTTTTGTTCATACTCCTTGAATCCTCCATTCAATCCCATAGACATGTTTTGCAATTGTACAAGAGTCGGCACTAGGTCAACATTATATCGATACTGCTTATAGAAAGAAGCAGCCAAGTCTTCCCATGTGTGGATGTTGGTCCCTTCCAGCTGATAGAATCATTCAAGTTGAGTACCGGACAAACTTTCTTGAAATAAATGGACCCATAATTTCTAGTCAGCAGTATGAGGTTGGATTTTTTGAACATACGACCTCAGATGAAGTTTGGGACAAGAGACCCCATCATATTTAGCAAAGATAGGAACCTTGAATTTGTGAGGGATGACCACCCCCGGGATCAGACCTGGATCTCCAAAATCCAATACAGGAACTTTCTAGATTTTCACAGCTTTAAGTCGATCTTCCAACTGCTTGTACTTGTCATATGCAGGAGGGTACTGTTCGTCGGAGTAGTCTTCATCTTCAGAACCCTGTTTTTCTTACCCTCGCCCCTGACACTTCTATCATCCTCCTCTTGGTTATCATCTTCCTCAGAGGAAACATCTTGAACTGGTTGAGCAGGACCTTTGAATCTTCTCCCCATGTTAAGGATAACAGTCCGCTTCTTAGTCTTCTTCTTGATGGTGAGGAGTGTCATCATCTCTTGTTTCCCTTTGGCCAGATTCAGAAGAGTCTCTTGAAATTGTGCATGTTGAGTTTGGAGGTCCTTGACAGTTTATTCAAGAGCCATCTTATACTAAAATAAACAGTAAATAGATGAGGAAACCTGTATCGGAAAACCTATTTACAAAATGATGCATGATATATGGATGTAATGTTTTCAAGGACCTCGGCAGATTTAAGTTTGCTAGAAAAAAAGAAATAGAAACAAAGATTCATTAATAAGTTCAAAATTACAATTTCCTTTTAGGCTTATAATGAAAAGCAACAAAGTCTCAAGGAGACAACAATATAAACTTCTAAACCCTAAGACTCAAGTCTCCCACGGACACTTCCACTTTGTGTCGACGTATGCATTAAGATTTCGCTCTTCATGTAGTTGCTTTGTAAACTCCAACACTTTATTTTTGCTTGCATAGTTGAGCTTCAAAAGTGTCTCTTTCTTCCTTGAGTTGAATCTAGGACTTCTGCAATTCTTCAAGGTCAGTGGGCATGTCTGGATGGAGAATGGTATAAGGAATATCCCCCTCGGTTATAGGCTCCACAGTTACCGATAAGACAGCGAGATATGGCATCATAAGGTTTTAAGCACGAGATTGTACCCACTCGAGATATAGCTCCAAAGGGATAGAAGTCTTATGTCCTAAAGTCTTGCTATCAATCTTATTTACCATGCCCCAAACTCGTATAAACCTTTGACGATAACCTTGAAAATTGTTCTCGTAGTCGAACATAATACCCTGGATAAGTATGTCACAGGGACCATCTCTTCGAGCATCACTAAATTGTCATAAATCTAGAGAAGGGTTGTAAGTAATACCTCCTCTAATTCCAAGGAGTGGTACATTAGGGAATTCCATGCAGCCGTTAATGATAGTGACATCTTCCAGAGACTGGGAACACCAATAGATATCTGAATGAGAGAGCGACATCATCCTTTGAGACCACCTTAAGCCTTGTTCATTCTTCAATACTGATCGAGGAAGGTGAGAAATAAACCACCTTTATAGCAGAGGTATTCAACACATAAGAGTCCCTCGTTTTCTCATAGTACGAGTGTGAAGAGAATGCAAAATGTCCTCGAGCAAGGTAGGCACAGGGTTATGAGACAGGAATATTTTGATGGCATTCACATCTATGACTTGGTCTGGATTAGAGAATAGCACCAACCTATAGATTAACAAAGCCAAGATATCTTCAAAAGCTTGAAAACTCATAGCATCCAAAAACAGTTGAGCCTTCTCCAACAGAAATTTAGATAGAAAACCCTTGACTCTACTCCTTGTTTCCCAATTAGCTACAATGTCGGACCGCTTTAGATGTAAGGTTGTTGTCATTTCTTTAGGTTATGGATCTTCCTCTAAACCAGTGAAAGGTATTTGATTAAGAAAAGGCACTCCCAATAATCGAGAAAACTCCTCCATTGTGGGTACCAACTGATAATCGGGAAAAGTGAAGCAGTGATGTACAAGATCAAAGAACTGGAATAGAACACTCATCATATCTTCTTCAAAACCCGCGGTAACCAAACTGAGTAGTCGACCATGCCTTTTGATGAACGGAGATATTTCAGGAACTTTTGAGACTAACTCCTTAAGTTTAGAAGGTATCCTCACAAAACTGATTCGTATAGTGTTTCTGCGAGCGGAAGCCATAACCTACAAAAAAGAACAGAGATAAATCCCTAGGTCCTTGAAACGGTTAGTGAAAATGATATGGCATGATGTTATGATGTCATGTTCGAACAATTAATCATACACAAACAAAACATACAAGGCCTTAGGTTTAAGCTTGCATGGAGTTTATAGGTAAGTACCCTCTTGAAGTTTTAGTTGGCTAATCCTGTCCTAAAAGAAGTAACCGGGTTCTAGGAGCCTTAATATCAATGATCTTTCTTTCAGGCATTGTTTTAGCACAAGCATCTAAATTGCGACCGAAATATCCCAAAAGTCTAATCTCAATGAGTGTAGCATCGATATCAACCAACTTCAGTCTGCACCAAAGCTAGCTATCTCACTACTTTCTAATCGCTAAGTTGTGTTGACTAAGGTTCTAAAGTCAGTTAGTGCTTATGACACCACGCGGTAGCCCAGTATTATCCTTGACTTACTCAAGGGACATATGCACCAACCAGTGTGTCGCACTAACATAGCCATCACTTCAACCATATCGGTCCATGCTGTACAGTTTCCACAATCTACAACTACTTACCTAAAATGCCCCCAGATCTGGGTATAGGATCTATACAAGAAATAAACCCAAACGTATCTCGAAGTATAAAGCAAACAAGGCAAACAAGTAAAGAAAACAAAGGTGATCTAGATCTTAAGGTAACCCCACTTTTAGTTACTCCCCAGCAGAGTCATCAGTTCTGTAATATGGTGGGAGAACTGAATTTTTGGTTTTTATGTTTTATCGCAAATGTTACGGATAGCAAAAGTCGCAACCGAATTTTCTTTTATCTAATAAAGGAAAGGGTGAAAAGAACATGAAATAATTTTTGAGAATTTTCTTAAGTTCGGGGGGTAGGTTATGAAAAGGGAAGGTGTTAGCACCCTTTTCATCCATAGTTATCTACGGGCTCTTAATTGCTAGCTCACTTTGAAAAATGCTTTGTGTTTGTATATGTTTGGAAATGTTTTAAAAATGCCTAAGTTCGGCAATTTTTTGATGATTCTCGTGTCATTGAGAATGTATACAAAATGTTTGTTTTAAAAATATTTATGAAGAAAGGTGTTGTTTTGTGAAAGGATATTTTGAACGTGCCAATGTAAGGATATTTTCTTTATAGGAACCCTTGTATCAGTCCTCAAGAGTGTTTATAAAGCATTTTGAAAGTAATTGTTTTGAAAGTGTGAAGTGTGGAAATTGTTTGTGAGCAAGCGATTACGAGCGATCTACCTACTCAAAAGAGTCTTTGTTCTTTTCCTCCTCCTTTGGATATTGCTACTCTACCATTAGTTAGTAGGAAGCTCTATTATTGGATGTGAGAGACAGGCGCGGGTCATCGTACAGTCATAGAAGGCAACTTGTAGGATGCTTTAGCAATTATCGTAAGGTACTAAGATCATTTATCGAAGGCAGCATCGAAGGGTCATCAAGGGACTATAATCTTTTAACTGAGGGTCTTTCCTAAAGCATCCCACGTTCGAGGGACATGATTGTTTTATCCGAGGCAACAAGTGAGGTTAACCCTACAGGTGCATGTGTGCGAAGTGTTTTGATTTCAAGTATTTGTCTTTTGAGATTAGGTTTTCTAATGGTTGATTTTAATTTTTCCATACAAACCCTAATAACTAACAGTAATAAGGAAAACTATAAATTGCGGAAATTAAATATCCTACGCTATTACAACGCTTCGGGGATGTGGGTTACAAGTTTATGAATGGGGGAGGAAAGCAATAAACCCTATCTGTTACAAACTTTTGACAGTTACATAATTGTTTTAATGCGAAAAATAAACAACTGTGTGAAGATGGCAAAAAAGGGGAAAATGTTTTAAGAAAATATTTTGTTGTTTCTTTGTTTGGAAGATATTTAAAATGAATGAAATAAAAAAAGTTAGACCTAGTTCTAATTTCATTTACAATTTAATTATACAAAATAAAATAAGGTGTAATAAAATTAATTTTTTTTTATTTATGAAAATTAAATTAATTAATTAATTAATTAAGGCCTAAAGAAATTTAAGTATTTAAAAAATATTTTTGTATTATAAAGGATGTATAAGAAACCTAGCCTTAATAAAATAAAATCAAGGTGATTAAAATAAATTAATTTTTATTTGTCAAAAATTAAAGTAATTATTTAAAAAAACTAAATCTAATTTTTATCATTTTTTATGAATTTTTATGATTTTAAATAAAGTTAAATTTAAAAAAAGAAGTAATTAAAACAAAATAAAAATAAAATGGGCCTGGTTACTACAAAAGAAAAATTAGGGGTGCTAGAAAGCAAAAACCAAAAAGCCCAAAAGGGAGGCCCAAGCGCTGTTTGGATCTAGTGGGGATGGTTCTTTGAGGGTGCATCATGGGAGTGGATTTCTGAAGTGTGGCATCTGGTTACTTGATGATCTGATGGCGTTGACGTGAGGATGTACCACGCGTGCTATTTCCTTGTCTGCACCTGATCAACAAAGAAAATGTTGAAAAATAAAATGCCAGAGGCAGGGATCAAACCGTTGCCCTGGCACACTAATGCCCTACACACACACACGTTTGCCACTTGGGTGGCTGTTACATCTGGTGATTATACAACAATCACTAAATATATTTTAAACTCATTCCTAAAAATTTAAATATGTCATCTTCTTCTTCCTCGCGCGCACCAAAAACATCAACACCATTTTTTATCTCTGAAATCCTTCATTTCTAAACCATTTTGAGAAATGTAGAAACCAAACCTGACTAATTTTTGACAAGGAATTCAACCATATAAGTTTTAAAAGCTATAAATCAAAGGTTAGGATGAATTTCTATTGCTACCAAAAATATAACCTAACTGGTCAGAGCTTCAATTCTCAACACATGGACAACATGAATGAAAACTAAGGACATGGTTAGTTTCAGGGGCATGATATCTACATTTTTTTAGAATGTATATGCAAAGTATACCGTATCAAGATATCATAGTTTAGAAAACTTACCTCTTGAAGTGGAAACTCAGAACACGTATAGATGCTTCCAGGTACAATGTAGTGATTGATTAAACTTCCTTGGACCTCCCTGAAGCTATTCCAATTGATATAATGCCTTGTAGCTTGCCCAACTGTTCTAACCAAGTCAAGATGCAATGGTGGATTTTAAAAATGGTGGATGGTGATAGGGTGATTACAGAAGTGATTCAGGTGTTTGGATTACTTCTATATAGTGTATAGATGGTGTTTGACTGATGAGAAGGGAAAATGCACGAGTAGATTGAGATTTGGCTTCTTAAGGCTCAAAATATGCACTTATGGAGAATTTTTGTTGATTATGAGTTTAGATGTTTTTAGGGTTTGTGCCTTCGTATCTTAGCTTGCAAATGCTCTCTCTATATATAAGCCAAAGGTTGCAGAAGATAAGAGGGCTTGGTTTACAAGTTTCCAAGTTTTTGCCTTTGTTGTAACTTGTGATTTTTGAATACACCAAGTCTCAATGCATAGTCCCATGCCTTCTAGAGTGTTGTAAACTTTAAACATGTTTCTTATGACTTTGTAGGTTGAGAGTGTGCAGAAGAAACAAGTTAGAGGCCCAAGGAGTGGCCTTTTGCAAAAAAACATGCTTTTCCAAAATGGAAGTGTTAACTTTATGGCATTAATAGAATGATGCCTTAGACAATGCTTGAATCACTTGGATCATGGCTCAAAAGTGTGTGTAATCTTATGATTATGGATAGATTTGGAAGTTAGAAGCCTTTAAAGTGAGATTATGCAACATGGCTTGGAGATTTGATCTTATGTTCATCAGAAAAATGACTTGTAATGCAACCTTAGATACCCAACTTCATTTCTTCGAATCTCCTAGCTCAAGCATGATAAAAATGTGTTTTTTGACATTTTGGAAAGCTTGAAACATTGTCTACAACTTTCATGTTGTGATTTTTGGCTAAATCTAACGAGAACTTGGTGAAAGTTGGCAAGAAGTTAGGACATAAAACTGATTAAAACTTGTAAAAAAATTTCTAAGTGTTGGATAAAAAATATCCTAATTTCATGAGCTTATATCTCTTAATCCAAGCACTTTTTGAGATTCATCCCACATTGACAAAGTTGTAGAATTTATCAACTTGTTGAAATTTTTCCTTGAATCAACTTGCATCTTGAGGAAACTTGCTTGTGAAGTTAGGGTTTTTGTTAAGAACAAAAACACTTAGAATTTTCTAAGTGTTAGAAAATTTCCTAATTGTGACTTTTGTTGACTTTTTGATTTCTTGGTGATCAAGTCTGGTAATTTTGAATATCTTGAATATCCTTTAAAAAATACAATTTTGGGATATGAAAATGAAGTACATTTCGAAGTAATGGCCATAGATAGCTTAACATATACAAATTGGAGAAGCCCAATAATAGCCTATTTAAAGGATCCAACAATAGATGCAGAAAGGAAGGTTAAGTATCATGCATTAAGCTATATTTTAATAGGTAACAAATTGTTCAAGAAAACACCAGAAGGAGTCTTACTCAAATATTTAGGAGAAAGTGAAGCATACTTAGCGCTGTCGAATGTACATGGTGGGGCATGTGGATCACATCAACTAGGTCACAAGATGAAGTGGCTCTTATTTCGTTATGGCATGTATTGGCCCTTCATGTTGAAAGATTGCATAGAATTTTCCAAGGGATGCCAAGAGTGTCAAGTCCGTAAATGTATTCAACATGCTTCTACAAGTGAATTACATTTGATCATTAAACCTTGGCCCTTTAGAGGATGGGCACTAGATTTGGTTGGAGATATTCGACCAGCTTTATCCAAAGGACAAAGATACATCCTAGTAGGGATTGATTATTTTACAAAATGGATTGAAGCAATACCTTTGGTAAATGTGGATCAAGAGAGTATTATCGAATTTATTCAAAGGCACATAATCTATAGATTTGGAATCCTAGAAACAATTACAACTCATCAAGGACGAGTCTTCATTGGTCGAAAAATGCAGGAATTTGCTAAGGAAATGGGAAATTATTGACTTCTACACCGTATTATGCTCAGGCGAATGGACAGGTCGAAGCCACAAACAAGGTAATTATTGGTTTAATAAAAAAACATGTATGGAGAAAACCAAATAATGGGCATAAGACTTTAGATCAAGCTTTGTGAGCTTGTCGAACTTCTCTCAAAAAAGCAACAAACACAACTCCATTTAGTTTGACTTTTGGGCATGATGCAGTTCTGCCAGTGGATATATATTAAAAGTCAGTAAGAATCTAGAGGCAGAACAAAATTCCTTCTGACTATTATTGGGAAATGATGATGAATGAACTAGTTGATCTGGACGAAGAAAGGCTACATGCTTTAGGGGTTTTGAGAAGAAAAAAAGAAAGAATAGCTAGAGCATACAATAAAAGAGTTAGAGGAAAAGTTTTTCTGAATTATGATTTGGTGTGGAAAGTAATATTACCCATGGATCGAAAGAATAAATTGTTAGGAAAATGGTCTCCACATTGGGAAGGACCATTTTGAATTATTCAAACATTCATAAATAACGCTTACGAGATAGAAGAGTTGGTAGAGGATCGAAGAATCTTGAAGATAAATGGAAAATACTTATAAAAATATAAACCTATCCTTCAAGAACTAAAGATTTCGACAGAATAGTAAAGGTAACCAAATAAAAGCCAACATGGTATTATAAAGTGCCAAAATGGCTTTGTCTTGAAGTTACATAAGTAAAGCGCGCACAAAACTAAAAATAACAAAACATCAATGTTTTCATCCAAAGAGTTAGAAGGGAAAGTTATCCTTAACCCTATCATACTTGGTCTTCTCCATCTTTAACTTATAATCAGTGGATGATTTAGTGGCATGAAGGGCAGCTATTTCATCCTCAAGTTTTTTGGCTGCATCCACATGTTGCACACTTTGAGCAATTTCGCGTTCCATTTCACTGTGATCCATCTGCTCAATAACTTTTTGACGTGCTTCTGTCTGAGAAATATTTTCTTTCAACAATTTGATTTGTTATTTCCAGAAAGAGATAGCAAATATTGGTCTCGAATTCCTCTTTGGCATTGTTAAACTCTTTTCCAAGTTTCTCATCTTTGTTGGTTGAGTCAAGGGATTTCGACCACTCAGCCTCTTGAAGAGTTTGTTTTTCTTGAAGCTTTGAAGCTACATCCTGATACCTAAGGAAATATGCATTGAATGTGTTGATCAAAGTAGTCACATCCATCAGGACTTCAGCAGTCTCAGGAGGACAAGTGACTATACCAATTTGACTTATCAACTTCTTGAGTACAACACTTGCAGTGGCATTATCCTTCAAGACTTCGAACAAGTTGGCTTCAAAGATTTTATCTTTGATTTTTGGTAGAAGTTGTTCATTGGTTTCATCTTGAGAACTCCCACTCGAAGCTGCAGATGGACTAGGGCATGTCTTTTAGGAAAATGGTACTCTTTTTGCCATCATTATCCTTACATACTCAAGAGGTTTATTCTTCTTCAAGGCATCCAGTGTTTATTGAGAAAGAACTGTGGAGGTATTTCTTTGAGTTTGTTGATTTACAGGAGTAATTTTATCTTGGGAGTTGGCTTGGACTTAAGGGTCCTTATCTTATTCTCCTTGAGTTTCTTCTTCTTCTGCTATTTCTTAATCTTTAACAAAGAACTGTGCAATTTCATCATTAGTAAAAGGTTCATCATCATCGAGAAGATCATCAGTGAATTTAATTTTTTTGGTGAAGAGTCACTAGGGCTATCATCCTCCTTCACTTCATCATCACTAGCCCTCTTGGTCCCTTGATGTACCTCTGGGTCATTCTCAGTTTGGGGAATGTTTTCCTTTTCTGATAGTACGGTTGCATCGATTTTTTTAATAGCAGACGAATACCCTTTGCTAAATTTTTTGTCACTAGACAAGGGGTGGTACGAAGTAGTACCACTATCAGGAAGAACGTTATGCTTGGTTGGAGACTCAGTGAGATTAGTTTGATTTTCCTGCAATATGAAAGAAAAACCTTAGTTTGAATAAAAGAACAATGGTGATCAAATAAGTATAACGAACAAAAGTTATACCTTCTGTCCTTCAGGACTTGAGTTGTCACTTTCGACCCGCTCTAGAACAACGCCTCCAGTTGGTTGAGACATGTTTTCTCTTTGGACTTTGGGGATAGTGTAGTGAGCTCAGGCTTATTCTTAGTTGGCTGCGAAGAGGCTGCATCAGAAGTTTTCGCCTTCTTCTTCTTTGACTTTGTAGAGGAGTGGGAGTAGTGTCTTCATCATCTTCGATCTCCACTGGAGTTTCATGAGTGGACTTTCTTTTGTGTGGAGATTTCAGAGGTAATTGATTAGCCTGAAAAAGTAATACTGTTAGAAAAGTGATATAGTACAAAAAGAAGACAAAATGTTGAATGATACCTTTGATTCTTTTGATTTCTTGGTGTTTGGGGTAGTGCTTTTTGTCGAGGTGTTGGCTGGTTTGGAAGCTTCAATTTAACCTCTCTTCGAACTAGGTTATTCTTTCTTGGTATTTTTCTTTTCAACGACTAGAACAATGTACATGATAACATTGGTTAATACCAGATATAAAAGAAACAACAAAGGCAATTGAAAGGGCCAAGGAAATTTGTTGGTTCCACTCCTTTACCTGTCGGAGAAAGAATAGAGATAGCTGACAAGTCATAATGAAGGAAGCCTTTGAAACTGTCTAAGGTATGCTTAGTCGAAACCACTCGGTTAGCAGGTTTTTGAGACTCTTGTTTTAAAAAGTTAAGATAATTACCATAAACGAACCAGTTTGGGTAAAGAGGATAAAAAGCCAAGCCAAAATCAGCAAATGGCAGTTTTAGAAATTTTGGTGGTTGAAGTTTGAAAGCTAAGTCATATCTAAGTTCAGGTTTGACATAAGTAGGAATGTTTAAATGAGAAAGTATTTTGGTAAATTTCTCTTTTAAAGTTTGGGCTACGTTGAAAGTGGTTCGACTAAGGTTAGTTGGATCATAGACAGTTTCAAAGTACTTTTAGAACGCCTGGATTTCCTTGATATGTGTGTGCTTACCTTTGTGGCTCAGATCCCGCATAGATGCAAAAACTTTCATCAGATGCTGACCGAGGAAAATGGTGTCGAACATATTCTTTGAATAAAAATCTTTCCACCAAATATCAAAGCCCTTCGAGCAGTATAAATATGTGTGAAAAGGAACAGGATTAAAGATAGGCTCTGGGATTAGTTGGCAAAGCCCAAATTGATGTGAAAAGTTCACGTTTTCTTCCAAAGATAGGCTCTGGGATTAGTTGGCGAAGCCCAAATTGTCGAGTCATGAAATTCTCTTGGTAGGCAAGCCTGCAGATGCTGCTTTTCACATGCATTATCCTCAAAACAATCAGTCTAAGGAGTAAAAAGGCTTTCTAGAGGTCAACAGTATCTGTATCATTAGGCGAAATGTCAAAGAGAGATTTGGTGAACCATCCAGGGCCATGAGTCATATTGGCAAAAGGAGCCATCGAAGAACTAAAGATATGTCGTTTGGAAAACATCATGACATACTTAGTGAAACACTCCCCAAAGTTTTTTCTGTCATCATCAGGAGTCAGTCAAAGGAATCTTATTCCTTCGACATTTCAATTTTGGATTTCAGGATCTCTGTTGTTCACTGTTCCATAAGTACTAAGAGATGGTTCGAATGTTGCATTAAGCCACAATTGGAGAAACGAATACGGGCCAGCTAGTAGTAATTTTGTTCCTTCCTTGTATTCTTTCAGTTTAGAAGTAGTAGATCCAAGGCTTTCATATAACCCCGTGAGAATTGACTCATTTGTTATAACAAGATTGGTTCTGATCATACCTCAGAGTTTTGATGATAACAATAAAATATATTTTGTATAATTGATACTCTGATGAGCATATTTCTTTGTTTCAGATAATATTCTGACTGAAGTATTTTCAAAAGTGAAAATCATTTTACGTGTTAAGCTGAATAAAAATGAAGAAGTTCTTTGATGAAAGAACTATTTACTTAGCACAAGTTCTAACACTGGCTCTGATAAGAAGCAATTTAAAGCATCTTCTAATCTTAGCAAGTTTCCATGCAAACTCTGTTCAGAAGTATTTTGCAAGCAAGCTCTGATGAGAAGTTATTTGCAAGCAAATTCTGAAGCAAGATGTGAAGCAAGTTCTGAAAGAATAAAGAAGCAAACAAATCTTGTCAAGTTTCATGAAACATGCTCTGACAGTGCCGTTTGTTCATTTAATGCAAAGACGGCTAAGAGCACTCAAGTGTCTCTATGCTAGTTCATTGAAAACAATAATGCTGCAAGCCAACACACAAACATTAATTGCTCCTCACTTTTGAAGGCAGTAACGGTCGTCTTCCTCATGCTATAAATGTAAGATCATTTATTTCAAGCCAACTACTCAACAACTCAATAAACTAAAAAGAAACATCTTACGTGAAAATTATTCTGCTGCTCACAAATTATTTTGTTATTTTCACAGTGCAAAACTTATCTTAGTGATAAATCACAGTTTGTGATATAGCTTTCTAATAAGCAATTTGTTTCACTATTGTAAAGATTTAATTCTTGTATT
Organism: Vicia faba; assembly: GCA_948472305.1. Taxonomy (NCBI): domain Eukaryota; kingdom Viridiplantae; phylum Streptophyta; class Magnoliopsida; order Fabales; family Fabaceae; genus Vicia; species Vicia faba. Next base: position 727,620,682 of record OX451739.1, read on the forward strand.
TGTTCCTTGAGAGACCAAGCTTGGTCAGATTTCTCAAGAAGGCTAGGACTAGTTTGAGTCTTAGTGGTGTTAGTCACTTGTAAGTTTACTTGTGCTTTGAATTGTTAGTCACAACAGTTTGGTTATGTGATTGTAATTTGTTTGATTATAGTGAATTAAGTCCTTGTTGAGAAAGGCGAAATCACCTTGGCGGGTGGACTGGAGTAGTTTGAGTTCAAACGAACTAGGATAAAAATAATTGTGTCTTTCCATTATTGTTGAGCTAGTAAGAAAAAGAAAAAGGAAAAACTTATTCACCCCCCCCCCCCTTCTAAGTGTTTTCTCACCCTTCAATTGGTATCAGAGCTTAACTCTGAGCGCAAACACTTAACCGTGTCAGAAAAAGATCCAGAAGGAAAACACAATGGCAATTGAGCAAAACAACAATAACTACACCAAACCTCTTGTGTTTGATGGAGAAGATTTTGAATATTGGAAAGATAGACTAGAAAGTTTCCTTCTAGGTCATGATAGTGATTTATGGGATATGGTCTTAGATGGTTACACACATCCTATAGACTCAGAAGGAAACAAGATTGATAAAAAAAATATGGATAGACAACAAAAAGATGATTTCAAAAATCACCACAGAGCTGGAAATATTTTTCTAAATGCTATCTCTAAAATGGAATGTGAGAAGATCACAAATAGAGATATAGCACATGACATGTTTGAGTCTCTCAAAATGACTCATGAAGGAAATTCTCAAGTTAAAGAGACTAAAGCTCCGGCTCTCATCCAGAAGTATGCAGCCTTCAAAATGGAAGAAAGTGAATCTATAGAAGTTATGTTCTCAAGGTTTCAAACTCTTATCGCTGGCCTGAGAGTTCTAAACAAAGGATACACCAAGACAGACCACGTTAAGAAGATTATCAGAAGCCTACCCAGAAGATGGGCACCAATGGTCACTGCATTCAAAGTATCAAAAGATTTGAACAATGTGTCTCTTGAAGAACTCATCAGCGCTTTAAGAAGTCATGAGATAGAACTTGATGAACACGAGCCTCAGAAGAAAGGTAAGTTTGTTTCCCTTAAATCTATTAAGAAATATGAAACTAACGCTTTTCAGGCAGAAGAAGGAAACTCTGAAGAATCTGCGTCAGAAGAAGATGAACTATCCTTGCTCTCCAGAAGGATCAACCAGATGTGGAAGCACAGATAGAAGAAGTTCAGGAACTTCAAGAAGTCAGAAGATAAACTAGAATCTTATGGACGTAAGAAGTCAAACAAAAGAGAGATAATCTGTTATGAATGTAAAGAACTTGGACACTACAAGAGTGATTGTCCAAAACTACAAAGAGAAAGACCAAAGAAAAAGTTTGGTAGAAAGAAAGGCATGATGGCCACCTGGGACGATTCAGAATCCTCTGAAGATGAATCTAATTCTAAAGATGAGAACGCCAAACTAGCTCTTATGGCTACCACAGCAGATGACTCAGACTGTGAGTCAGAACCAAAAGAGGTATTCTCTGAATTTACTAGAGTTGAACTTGATGAAAGTTTATCAGAACTTCTGGAAAATATAGTCAGCTCAAAATCAAATACAAGAAACTCAAAAAGAGTCTTGCATCTGATCTTGAGAAACATGAAACAGAAAACTCTGAACTCAAAGAAAATAATTTTAAACTTAAAGAGGAAATTTAAAAAGTTCAAAAAAAATTCTATTTCAGATTCTACGTCAAGTTCAATAGATATTCTTAAAGAATATGACTCTAGTTTTCAAACTTTTATTGCTAAAAGCATAGATAGAAGCAAAATGGATTCAATGATCTATGGAGTTAGTGGGAACAACAGAAGAGGAATTGGATATGAAACTCCCAAAGGGAAGGAAACATATATACCAAAACATGTTGCTAAGATGACTTTCACATATAAACCTCTGAATAAACAATTTAGTTTTGGGCACACACATGATATTAAATACACATCTCACTCTGGAAATTCTTATGCTAATCCAAATTTCAAACAGAACTTTAGAAACTCTAACCAAAGAGGACCCAAAAATATATGGGTACCTAAGGAGAAAATAATATTTGTTGCAAATGTCCTTAACAGCTCAATTGAAGCACCAGTCATGGTATCTGGACTCTGGATGCTCATGACACGTGACGGGAAGAAAGTCTATGTTCCAAAACCTGGAATTTAAATATGGAGGAGACGTCAAGTTTGGAGGTAATCATAAAGGAAAGATTATTGGTTCTGGAACCATTGGAAACGGTAACCTTCCTTCTATCTCTAATGTTCTGTTAGTAGAAGGATTAGCGCATAACCTGCTGTCCATAAGTCAATTAAGTGACAACGGTTATGACATTATCTTTAATCAAAACTCCTGTAGAGCTATTAGTCAAAAAGATGGAACAACCCTCTTTTATGGCAAGAGAAAGAACAACATCTATAAAATTGATTTGTCAGATCTTAAAACTCAGAATGTAAAATGCCTTTTGTCTGTTAGCGATGAGCAATGGGTATGGCACAGAAGATTGGGACATGTTAGCATGAGAAAAATCTCTCAAATAAATAAACTGAATTTAGTCAGAGGACTTCCCAATCTAAAGTTCAACTCAGAAGCTCTGTGTGAAGCATGTCAAAAAGGAAAATTTTCAAAACCCTCTTTTAAATCAAAAAATGTTGTTTCTTCCTCTAGGCCATTAGAACTACTTCACATTGATCTGTTTGGGCCAGTTAAAACTGCATCCATCAGAGGCAAGAAGTATGGATTGGTCATTGTTGATGACTACAGCAGATGGACATGGGTTAAGTTTTTAAAACACAAGGATGAGTCACATTTTGTGTCCGTTGACTTCTATAACCAAGTCCAAAACGAAAAAAGATTTTAGGATTATAAAAGTTAGAAGTGATCATGGAGGAGAATTTGAAAACCATTATTTTAAAAAATATTTTAAATAAAATGGTATTGTTCATGATTTCTCTTGTCCTAGAACTCCCCAACAAAATGTAGTTATAGAACGAAAGAATAGAACGTTACAGGAAATGTCCATAACCATGATCAATGAAACAAATATGGCTAAGCACTTTTGGGCAGAAGCTGTGAACACAACATGTTATATTCAGAATAGAATCTCTATAAGACCTATTCTTGAAAATACTCCCTATGAATTATGGAAAAACAGAAAACCCAACATTTCATATTTTCATCCTTTTGGATGTACTTGTTATATTCTGAACACTAAAGATAATCTGAACAAGTTTGATTCTAAGGCACAAAAGTGTTTTCTGCTTGGATATTCTGAACGCTCAAAAGACTATAGAGTATACAACACAGAAACTCTGATTGTTGAAGAATCAATCAAAGTCAGGTTTGATGATAAGCTTGGCCAGCAACAGCCAAAGCAAATTGATATTTTTGTAGGTACAGAAGATCATCTCTCAAACTCTAAAAAGTCAGAAGCAAAGGACAACTCAGAAGATCCTCCTCTTGATAATGCTCTGGATAATCTCAGAATCTCTAAACAACCCTCTCAGAAAAGGTTTCCCAGAATCTCTTCAGCTCATAAAGAAGACGTGATTATTGGAAGGAAAGAAGATCCCATCAGAACAAGATCCTCTCTCAGAATCAATGAAGAATCATTGTTTGGATTGGTATCTCTGATTGAGCCAACCTCTATTGATGAAGCTTTGGAAGACAATGATTGGATCCTAGCCATGCAAGATGAACTCAATCAATTTTCCAGAAACAATGTCTGGGATCTAGTTCCAAGACCTAAAGGATTCAACATTATAGGAACTAAATGGGTTTTCAGAAACAAACTAAATGAGCAAGGAGAGGTGGTCAGAAAAAAAGCATGACTGGTTGCACAAAGTTATAGTCAATAAGAAGGAATTGATTATAATGAAACCTTTGCCCCAGTCGTCAGGTTAGAGTCAATTAGATTATTAATTTCTTTTGTTGTTCAAAATAACATTTCATTATACCAAATGGATGTTAAAAGTGCATTTTTAAATGGCTATATAGAAGAATAAGTTTATGTCCATTAACCTCCGGGTTTTAATGACTCAAAATATCCTGAACATGTTTTTAAACTAAAAAAGTATTTATACGGTCTGAAACAAGCTCCCAGAGCTTGGTATGAACGTTTGAGTAATTTTCTTTTAGAAAAGGATTTTACCAGAGGGAAAGTGGACACAACTTTATTCAGAAAAACATTTAAAAATGACATTTTAATTTGTCAAATTTATGTTGATGATATTATTTTTGGAACCTCTAATATCTCTCTTGGAAAAGAATTTGCTGAGACCATGCAGGCTGAATTTGAGATGAGCATGATGGGAGAATTAAAGTTCTTTCTGGGAATACAAATAAACCAGACTCCAGAAGGTACTTACATACATCAGACGAAGTATGTTAAAGAACTTATGAATAAATTCCAGATGTCAGAAAGTAAAGATGCAAAGACACTAATGCATCCTACATGCATTATGGGAAAAGATGAGGTAAGTATGAAGGTAGATCAGAAACTCTACAGAGGTATGATTGGATCCCTTCTCTATCTGACTGCATCTAGACCTGATATATTATTTAGCGTATGTTTATGTGCTAGATTCCAATCAGATCCTAGAGAATCTCACTTAACTGTTGTTAAGCGAATTCTGAGGTATCTGAAAGGTACTACTAATCTGGGTTTGTGTTACAGAAGATCAAAAGAATTCATACTAGTAGGTTATTATGATGTTGACTTTGCTGGAGATAGAATTGAACAAAAGAGCACCTCTGGAAGCTGTCAGTTTCTGGGTGACAACCTTATCTCGTGGTACAATAAGAAGCAAGCTACCATAGCACTTTCAACAACAGAAGCTGAGTATATATCTGCTGCTAGATGTAGTTCTCAGATGATTTGGATGAAAAGTCAGCTAGAAGATTTTAATCTTTATAAAAGTAAGATTCCTATCTTCTGTGACAATACTTCTGCAATTTGTCTTTCTAAAAATCCCATTTTGCATTCTAAAGCAAAACACATAGAAATTAAATATCATTTTATAAGGGACTACATTCAGAAAGGAATTTTAAATTTAAACTTTGTAAAAACATACCATCAATGGGCTGATATTTTTACCAAACCTCTTTCAGAAGATAGATTTAAATTAATTTTGAAATATATTAGTATGGAATTTTTTCTTGAATAAAATTGTATTTATCTTCTGTGATTGCTTTCAGAATGTTCTGAAATGAATATTTTGATTAACAACTCTTCAGAAGTTAGAAGAGAAGTTACATCAGAAACTATATATAAAGTTCTGGAATGTTCTAACGTTTCATTACAAGTATAGTTCAGCAGTTCATTATATCAAACATCTGTCTCATGTAACCTTCAGGAGATGAACACGTGTTGTATTTCTGAAAGGTCACGCGTGCTATGCTATTGACGTTGTTCCTAGGTAACTGTTATGATTTGATTAAAATGTCACGTTTTCTCCTTATTTTCAATGCCATTAAATGCTAGTAATGATTAAAAAAAATTTAATTAATTTTTTCTTAAATTCTTTTTACAGTTTTATTTCAAAACCTTTTTCTCAAAAGTTTACCTATAAGTACTTTTGTAAAAGCCCTTTCTCACTTTTTACCTTCTCTTTCAAATTTCAACCGTCTATGTGTATTTTTTTCTGCAACCCATTTTCTTTCATCTCAACCTAAGTGCTCTAATGGCTTCATCCTCTACTCCTTCCGGAAGTACTCAAGATGAACAATACATCATCCCTGAGAGAACCACTCTTATTCCAGTTGATAGTTTAGAAGTAATAAGTGAATTGATGGTGGACTTTGAAAACCTAAAGGCAAATGGGTTTGACCTTCTTCCTGCAATGGAATTTCAAGGATGGGGAAATTTCTTTAATCGTCTTGTTGGCCCTGTATTTCCACATCTTGTTAAGGAATTTTGGATTCACGCCATTGCATCTCCAAAGGTTATTCTCTCGTTTGTAATGGGTAAGGAAATTTCAATCACTGAAAATCTCATCAGGAGATTACTGGGTTTTGAAGGAAATGGAGTCACTGGAGTCTCAAATGTTAGAATGGATATGTCAAGAGTTCATGCTGAAATTTTTACAACCGGGCAAGCTTCAACAAAAGTCAGAGACTTGAAGAATCAGTACAAGATTTGGGCTAGAATCATCCATGGCTGCATTCATCATGGAAATGAAACAAGTTCTCATGACTATATAAATGCTGACCAGCAATACCTTCTGTTCTGTCTGGGAAAAAATGTAAAGATTGATTTATCCTACCTTCTGTTTGATCACCTCTGGACACATGTCAAGGAAACAAGGGAAGCAGAGAGAATGAAGAACCCTAAATCCAAAAGGAATTGGATTCCAATGGGAAGGTTGATTTCAGATATTCTGATAGAGAATGGTCTGATTGCACATTTGGACGAAGCAAACCTGCTGGGGGAGTTAGAGCCTACGTGTGGGAAAGCTCTGACAAGAAAGAATCTGGTGAAGAGAAAGATCATTGATAAACTGCTGATGGAACCTACCCCTTACATATCAGCAACCGTTACCAGAAGAAGAATTCCAATTGCTGACTTTCCACTTTTCAACTCAAGATATCACCCTTGTATCATTCTGCATTACATTCAAATTTGCAAAGAAAGTGGAACTCCAATTGATCCTGCCTGGCTTCAAGGTAGAAATGAAGCAGCTCCAGATGTTTTCTTCCAACAGCCAATGAAAAGGAAAATAGTTGGAGGACCCTCTGCTAGACCCCGGAAGAAGAAGAAATTAGGTACACCTTCGGAGACTATTTCTGTTTATGATTCTATACATATATCTACATCTTCTAAACCTTAAACATTAGGTGACATGGATGTATACATAGATTTAACCATTCCCTCTGAACCTCTTTCTAAAAACCCTCCAATAGATCAAGTTTTATCAGACATAAGTGATTTTGATTCTGATGACTCTCTTGAAACCCAAACACAACCATCTCAAACACCTATCTCACAAAATAATCCTGCTAAAAACTTTTCTCAAACACCTCCCAGACCTTTATCACCAAGACCTTCTGAATGGTATGATGCTGGCTCTTGGAGAATACCTGGAATAAACATACCTCTGTCCACGGAAAAGCCACATTTCACCCTACCCTATGAGAATATCTTTGCTATGAACAGAACTCAACCATAAAATCCTACCCCCACTGCTGAAAACACCATCATCATTTCTCCTGACGTCACACCACTCATATCTCCAGAACTTCCAACACCTAACTCACCAACACTTTCACCTCCTCAATCTCTAGAACATACCCTCAATTCATCTCATGAACCATCTGAAACTCTTGAACCATCAGCAACACTTGAACCATCAACAACACCTGAATCATCTGAAAATCCTGACCAAACAGAAACACCTGAACAATTAGAAACTCCAGAACCAACTGACTTTTTGAAAACTGTAGTTGATTTTGAATCCCTACCATTTCTGTAAAATAAAACCTACAAAAAGGTTGTTCCCAAACCTGTCCAGCCAGATGTAAATGTATGATTTCAGAATTTTTTAACAGAAGTACAAGCTTGGATAGACCTGCTGAAGGCAGACTGCACCAGCAACGTGAACCCAACAGCAACAGATCTTCTATGGGAAACGTTCAGAAGAACATTAGATGCTGAATCACTGAAATTGCAAGACATGTGTCATTTTCAGGTGCTTGAGAATTTCTCCAAACATCTGCATGCCTTACAATCAGAACTTGTTGATACTTGGGATAAGAAGTCTACTCTGCTGATTGCCAATGCTCCTGATGATCAAATGGACATTTTAGAAGATGAGTCTGAAGATGCCTCTGAAGATTCAAATCCTCTGGAAATAACTCTGTTTAATCAACCTTCTTCTAAAGTTGCACCAGAAGGTGTTCCAACTCTTATGGTTGATCTGGGAACTCTTCTCTCAAATGTTGTTCGTTCCGACTCAGCTGCTTGTACACCAAAGGTTATATCTACTGAAGCTACTTCATCTTCTGCTCCTACTTCACTAGTTATGGATACTCTGAATAAGCTTAAGAAGGAAAATGAAGCTATTCATGAGTGCTTGGATAAGCAGGATGAGACAAACAAGGAAATCAGAAATTGGATGATGAAGCAAGAGTGTGATACGGTGGGAGAACTGACTTGGTTTGTTTTGTGTTTTGATCGCATTTGTGCGGATAGTAAGAGTCACCATCGACTTTTATTTTATCCAAAAGGAAAGGTAAAAAAGCACAGGAAAGATCTTTCGAGATTATTTCTCGGGTTCAGGGGGTAGATTATGAAAAGGGAAGGTATTAGCACCCTTTTCATCCATGGTTTTCCATGGGCTCTTAGTTACTCGTTTAGATCACTTGCTTTTACTTGAAAGTGTGCTTGTGGTGTGGGCTTTGAAAGTGTTTTGAAAAATCTTTTCGTAAAGGTTCTCGTTTCTATAAGAACACGTACAAAGTTTTTATTTTGAAAAGTGGTTCAAAGATGTGTTTATGGATTGTGTTTCGGAAAGTATTTTGAAAATATGTTTTGCAATGGTTCTCGTCTCTATAAGAACGCATACAAAGCATTTTATCTTTTGAAAATGTTTTGAGATGAAAGTGTAGGTGTAAAAATGTTTTTTTCATGAGCAAACAAGTAACTAGGAGCGAATCTATCTACTCGAAAGATCTTAAATGTTCTTTTCTTTCTCCTTTAGATGTTTCTATCTTACCATTGATTTGGTAAGAAGCCCCATCGTCGAATGTGAAGGGACGGGCGCGGGTCAATTTTACAGTCATCGAAAGCAACTTATGAGATGTTTTAGCAATTTTTGTAAGGGACTGGATCGTTTTACCGGAGGCAACATCGAGGGTCATCGAGGGACTACAATCTTTTTTATCGAAGGGTCATTGCTAAAACGTCTCATATTCGAGGGACATGACTGTATTTCCGAGGCAACGAGCGAGATTACCCTAGAGGTGCGCGTGTGTTTGATTCAAGTTAATTTTGTCTTTGAAACTAGGTTATCTAGCGATTGATTTTTATGTCTTGCCATGCACGCCTAATTACTATACAGTATAAGGAAAACAGTAAATTGCAGAAATTGAAATTCTACGCTACTACAGAGCTTTCGGGAATTGGGGTACAATTTCTTTACAAATGGGGATGGATCAATGCGATTAACAGTCAAAAATAGGCAATCAATACAACCCAATCGAATTAGAAAAGACTAGTTAACTAAACAAATTATTAAGTAAAAATAATAGGCGAAATGAATGAAATAGTATTTTTGGTATTTTTATTCTTTTATGGATTTTGTTTTTGAATAATAGAGATGTAACTAAAGTTTATTTTAAACTAAGTTAAAAAAATCTAAGGTTAAAAAAAAATCAAAATTAAAACCTAAGCTAAATTAAAGATATATAAAAAAATACTAATTTAAATCTAAACTAGATAATAAATTTATTAATTACTAATTTAAATTAAAAATGAAAGAATCAAAATTCTAAGACTATTTAAAAAAAACATCTAGACTAAAAAGAATGTTATTAAATCTAAACTAAAATTCTATATAAAAAAATCAATAACTCTAAACTATGTTAACCATAGGTTCAAAAATCTATATATAAACTAATATAAAATTTTAAAAAAAGATGGAATTCTTTAATTCATGAATAAAAGAAATAATAAAAAGATATATAGAAGATGAAGAACACAAAAAAAAAATGGAATCTGGATGGGCTGGCAAGGGCTTGAGGCCCAACTGGTTGTGACCTAATCATTGGAGGTGTGTGAGCAAGATTCAGGAGTGCAGATCGGAAAAAAACATGGGCCAGATCCGAAGGCCCAACTGAAAACTCCTAAGATGAAGGGTGGGGTTAAAGAGGTGGTGACAAATGTCACCACCAAATCGGATTAAGGAATTATCAATTAAATGAGGCAAAATTTAAAATAAAAAAAAACTGGGCCATGGTTCTCATAATTCATATTCCTTTCTCTTTCTTAAAACATGTTCTCTCTTCTCTCTCACTATGAGTCCTCGTCGGAGAAGGCTAACAGGCCGCGCCGGAAATCGCCTTGCGGCAGTGACGACGGCGGCGTGACTCCGAATACCATTTTTTTCATATTAATCTGATCCTCTCTTCTCTCTAGTTGCTAATCTATGGTTAATTTTTGCAGATTTTTAGTTTTGAAGCCCTAGATCTAGAGGGGTGAACGAAAACCCTAAGGCAAAGATGTGGCGAACGATGATGATTTATGATGAACATGCAAAACGAAAAAATGAAACGTAAAGAAAAAAAGGGAAAATGGAAATCGTGTTCTCCAAAAAACTGTGAGCTTCGAACCTTTTTTTTAATGAAATCTCTACTTCTGGTACTTTCTGAATCTATTTCTCTTCTTCTGAATATACAATGACGATTAGGGTTTGGCTTTTGCTATCTCTCTGAGTTACTGATTTGCTTGACAGAGAAAGATATGGCTTTTAGACTTCTGTTTTTTTTATACTCTGAACAGTTGATGATTTTTGGTTTGGATGCTATGCTGGTTTCTGGTTTTTGTTGGCTTGTTGGCTTCTGGTTTTTGGATGGCTCTGAACAGTTGTTGATTTTTTTGGTTTGGATGCTATGTTGGTTTCTGGTTTTTTTTTTGCTAGGATTTTGGTTGAGCTTGTATTGATAATGCTGGTTTTTGGTTTATGATGTTTGTTCTGGGATTTGAGACAAGGGTTTTGGTGAGCTTGTGGTGATGTTGCTGGTTTTTTGTCTATGATGTATTTCTGGGTCTGAGACGAGGGTTTTTGGTGAGCTTGTGGTGATGTTGCTGGTTTTTTGTCTATGTTGTATCTTCTCTTTTTGGTTCTGTATCCCCTGCTCTGTTATATGCTTATGCTGGCTATTTTTTTATCAGTAAGAATAGGTTTTTTGGGGGAAATATTGGCGAGTTTGAATGGATTTAATATGCTGATTTATGGATTTTGAGTGCAAGTTGACATCTTTTCCATTTTAGTGTAATTTTGGGCAGGTTTTGACTTGCTTTATGCAGAGTTGCAGCAGGTTTTGGACTGTATAGGGGCTATAACAAGCTAGGTGGTCTCTTTCCTCTTTCCTCTTTCAATAAAAATAAACAATTTGTTTACCTATTGAAATTCTGAAGGGTTTGTATGTTTTAAGGAAAATGATGATATAATTTGTTCAAGATATGAGCTAATGTTAGCTTGCATATTGTTTGTTTTTGTTTATTGCTGTTTTGTTTTGTTGTGGCTTTCTTGTTGCTAGCACTGCTGTGCTGGGGCTGCTGTTATTGTGGCAGGTTTTACTGTTTTGGTTTATTGCAGGCCTGTTGTTAGCTATTTGTAGCCTGTTTGGCTTGTGGTTTAGGTGTTATATGTATAACAGGTTGTACAACAATGGACAGGGTTTGCTTTGCAGACTTGGTTCTGTTGTAGCTTTGCTTTGCACATGTTGTTGCTTGCTGTTTGTAATTTTCTTTTTCTTTCTTCTGTGAACCAAGAAAGGCAATCTTTCTTTGTGATTTGCAATTTGGGAAAATGATTGTGATAAAACAAACAAATATTCTGATTCCTATCTGCAAACCCTAGTGATAAACTTACAATACTTTTTTTTTGTAAATTTATGCTCATGTTTATGTTACTAACAAGTTCTTTTTTACTTTTGTTTCATGTGATGAGAAAACCAATGGGTAAAAGGAGAAACTGATGAGGAGCAACTTGAAGTGTTTGATGAAGACTTTGAAGAAACCTTCTTTGTAGTTTACCTTTTTTTAGAACAAACTTGTATCCATTGAGAAATTTGTTATATTGTAATTTCCAATTTGTATTTTAAACAAACAATCCCTAATGATACTAAAAGTATGCAAAATCTCTTGAAATTCAAATTTGAATTCTTCAATCATCCCATGAATGAGTTCCACAACACCTTGTGCCATGAAATTAAATTGAAATTATTGAAAAACACTTTCCAAATCACTATTTGAATTCCTGATGATCACAGCTGGCTTTATAACTGCGTTTCAAACAAATATGTGCCTTATACTCCGATTCCTAAACAAAATAAATGTTTTAAGAGTGTAACCCAATTGGCCAACCTGAATCCACAATCATGATTGTTTTAAATGATAACCTTAATCTTCATACCCTATCCAGATAAACACGCTCTTGAGAACAATCATCAGTCCTTCAGTAAAAATTCTTAGCAATCAGACGACCGTTATTTGAAATTAGGTCAAAATTCATGATGCGACTTCCAACGCATTTGAACGTTGGTGATTTTCTACCCGTAATTAATTTTTGATTTGTGAATAGAAAATGAATATATCATCAAGGGGAATCGTACGCAAGAAAAACCATTCAAAAATATCGAATAATGAAGAAGTCTACAAGTACTTTAAATTGTTCTCGCAAAAGGGTTGATTTTGGGGTTGTTGTAGTTGTTTTCAGTTATCTGGACCATTGGTTGAGAAAACTTATACCGCGAGGTCTAAAAACTGGTTTAAACAATTCCGAGGAGATATGAAGACTTATGAAAAAAATCAAATGAAACCTTGAGGGCTCAACTTTTTTTTGAGAAGCGCCAAATCCTAATTGCTGATGGTCTGCCTAGGAGGAGAATCTGCTTGATCGACTTTTGAGCCAAATTGAGTGTTTGAGGAACCTTGTGATAGCATCCTGAGTGGAAAATGGGAGGGAAAATTTTAGGGTACAACAATTGCCCCTGTTCAATCTTCTTAAACTTTAAAAGCGAGATCGACGCATTTGTCGTTCGCGGCTTGAAAGTAGAAGATGATTGGACATTAGAGTGCCCAGAAATTTGCGCTTGATGATGCGCTGGTCGATTGTGTAAGGAAAATGGGCTTAAAGATGCCATTTGGGAGAAGCGATGGATAATCGTCGGAGATGGGCTTATAGATGCCATCCAAAGATGATTGTTGACAGAGGGTCTGAAATCGATTTTTTAACAGAAAATGAATCAGAATAAACCGTTGAGAGATTTATCTGAACCAGTAAAAAATTGGAAGCGAATCAGAATAAACCATTGAGAGATTTATCTGAACCAGTAAAAATCTGGAAACAAATCAGAATAAACCGTTGAGATTTATCTGAACCAGTAAAAATCTGGAAGTGAATCAGAATAAACCGTTGAGAGATTTATCCGAACTTGTGAAAATCTGGAAATGAATCAGAATAAACCATTGAGAGATTTATCTGAACTAGTGAAAATATGGAAATGAATCAGAATAAACCGTTGAGAGATTTATCTGAACCAGTGAAAATTTGGAAATGAATCAGAATAAACCGTTGAGAGATTTATCTGAACCAGTGAAAATCTGGAAACGAATCAGAATAAACCGTTGAGAGATTTATCTGAACCAGTAAAAATCTGGAAACGAATCAGAGTAAACCGTTGAGAGATTTATCTGAACTGGTAAAAATCTGGAAGTGAATCAGAATAAACCGTTGAGAGATTTATCTGAACCAGTAAAAATCTGGAAATGAATCAGAATAAACCGTTGAGAGATTTATCTGAACCAGTGAAAATCTGGAAATGAATCAGAATAAACCGTTGAGAGATTTATCTGAACCAGTAAAAATCTGGAAGTGAATCAGAATAAACCGTTGAGAGATTTATCTGAACCAGTAAAAATCTAGAAACGAATCAGAATAAACCATTGAGAGATTTATTTGAACCAGTAAAAATATGGAAGCGAATCAGAATAAATTGTTGAGAGATTTATCTGAACTAGTGAAAATCTGGAAATGAATCAGAATAAACCGTTGAGAGATTTATCTGAACTAGTGAAAATCTGGAAATGTATCAGAATAAATCGTTGAGAGATTTATCTAAACCAGTGAAAATCTGAAAATGAATCAGAATAAAACATTGAGAGATTTATCTGAACCAGTGAAAATCTGGAAATGAATCAGAATAAACCGTTGAGAGATTTATCTGAACCAGTAAAAATCTGGAAACGAATCAGAATAAACCGTTGAGAGATTTATCTGAACCAGTAAAAATCTGGAAGTGAATCAGAATAAACCGTTGAGAGATTTATCTGAACCAGTGGAAATCTGGAAATGAATCAGAATAAACCGTTGAGAGATTTATCTGAACCAGTGAAAATCTGGAAATGAATCAGAATAAACCGTTGAGAGATTTATCTGAACCAGTAAAAATCTGGAAATGAATCAGAATAAATCATTGAGAGATTTATCTGAACCAGTAAAAATCTGGAAATGAATCAGAATAAACCGTTGAGAGATTTATCTGAACCAGTAAGGGCCTGGAAGAAATATTTTGCTATGTAGATGGTCGACCAGTCTTTTCTTGTTAAAAATCTTTGTGTGTTGGAAATTTGTTGATGATAATTTCCTGTCAAATGACTCTTTCCTGCAAAAGGTGAAGAGTTAATTATATGCAATGCTATGATGTATGCGATGCATGGTGTGACGTTTGCCTCTCAAAATAAATGATATTATACTGTATGTACTTGAGTTGTCAATGCTATGACGTATGGATGCAAATGTATGGAATTAAAGATTGTTTGTGCCGTAGTGTTGCTGGAAGCGGGGGAAATAAATCCCTTCTGAAGCACTGATGGGTGAGCTTCCAAATATAAACTCTGTTGTAGAAGGTGTGATACGGTGGGAAGAACTGACTGTTTTTTGGAATGCTAGTTTATGTTTTGCGTTTGTTTTCGCAAAATGTCGCGGTAAGCAAGAGTTGCCACCGTCTTTTATTTTATCCAACAAGGAAAGGAAAAAAGCACAGAAAAATTCCTTTTTTTGAGATATTTCTCGGGTTCGGGGGGGTAGATTATAGAAAGGGAATGTGTTAGCACCCTTTCTATCCGTGGTTATCCACGGGCTCTTAGGTACTTGCTCATATGTTTTCAAAATTGCTTTTCTTTGTGCTTGTGGGTTTGAAAAAGTTTTTGTTTTAAAACTTCGTTTGAAAAGTGTAAGTGTGAAAAGTTTTTGTTTTTTTTTTAAGAGCAAGTACTTTAGAACCATATACCTACTCAAAAAAGTAATCGTTCTATGCTAATGTCCTTTAGACAATGCTATCCCACTATGAATGAGTAGGTAGCACCGTCGTTGGAATTTAAGGGTCAACTCGAATAAGGGACTTGCGGTCATTAAAGCAACGTTAGGATGCCTTAGCGGTAACCCTAATGTCTTAGATGATTTTATCCGAGGCAACTATGATCTTTGGACAAGAGGGCGACCTCTAAAACTTCCTATACTTAATGACCGCGTACGAAGGCAACCGAGTGGGGTGTAACCTAAGATTGCGCATGTGCGAGTGTGTCATTTTCAGTTAATTTTATCTTTGTACATGTCAATGGTTATCTATGTTGATTTTAGGTTAAACATCCATTCTTGTCATGCATACCTATTATCAAACATCTAACAGTTTATAAGTTGCGGAAATTAAATTGCGGAAATTTAACTAACTATTACAAGGCGTCGGGTATTTACATCGCCAAAAGCAACCCTTTAAAATTAAATGCGGAAAATAAATAAAGCGATAAAAATAGTCCTAATTATCTATTACATTCCAGAAACAGATACAATATTGAATAAAAATGGATCGCGTGCGGGAAATTAAATCGAATGCATGTTCTAGGGTTTTGACCCTTTGATTATTGAAGAAAATATTTTTTGGTTATTTTTGACTTTTAAGAAATAAACTATCCTAAATTAATTATTAAATTAATAAACTAATTAATTAATTAATTAAATAATATTTTTGGATTTTTTTGTTATTTAAAGAAATAAAAATAAATTTAATCAATGTTAATAAAACCTAATTGTCTAAGTTAATTTTAATTATTGCAAAATATATTAAAAGTTATTCCTAATTAAAACTAAATTAATTAAATTAATATTGTTAACAAAAATAAAATACTGAAATTTAATTTAATAAATAATTTTTGGTTTTAATTTTATGAAGAAAAAGTTTGATTGGTTAATTGAATATAAAAATATAGTAAAAATAAATAATTAAAACAAAAAAAAAAAAGAAGAAATAGAAAGATTTAGGGGGTGGGCCTGATTAGGAGGTCTGAAAAGCAAATTCCATGGCCCAATTGTGTTGGCCTGGCTGACTTTTTGAGATCCAGTGTGTGCACTTTGACTAGGTAGCATGGTGGACATTCCATCTGGATCACCAGATCTGGCCTGGGGCCATCTGGTAAGTGATTGAGTGAGGGAGTATGATGCACCACGCACTTGGATTTGCACTAGATAACTTGTAGAAAAAATATAACAAAGCATTTGGAGGACCTGGGATTCGAACCCAGGTCTTGTACGTGACTGCCAACTCCCCTTTCCACTAGGCCAACGCGCTTCAATTGTTAATGTATTAAGAATAAAACATAATATGGGAATACACGTTAATATGCCAGAATAAAAAAAAAGTGCGCGAAGATTTAAATTGGCCATAGGGGGATTGACGCGTCATCGTCTTCTTCCTCCAACCGTGTAATTTTTCCTGTGGATTCATATCCGCAGTTGAATTCGCAGGACGTTCCAAAAATCAATTCTATGCCATGAAAATTAAATCCAAGCGCATGGTTGAGTTCGTCTTTCCCTTCCGGTCACGTCCATGGCCATCAATGGAGTTAATTTTTCCTGTAAAAGAAACGCCCAAAAAAACAACCACGAAACCCTAGATTCGGCTATGGGGTTACAGATCAGATAAGTGCAATTTGATGATATAGAAAGCTTGGAAATTTGATGAGGATCATGAATATGCAAATCGTTTGGGAAAAAGATACAAAAATAAAGATATACGAATTCAAGAAAGAGGCGATTTTTCGTGACTCTTACAGTGCTTTTGGGCGTGTATGAGAGCTTGCTAGGGGGTGGTTCTGACTCAGTGAACCTCCAGCAATTGATTGGTGTTGAGTTTCGCTTCTGAAAATGCCTCCAAGGATGATTTCAGTTTCACACTTTTTGTCAATTTTGCAAGTTTGGTTCTTGGTGTTCTTGCAGCCTTCAGGTCCCAATTTCGTGTGCCTTGACTTGTATATGTAATATGCAATGCATTAGGTTAACATTTGTGGAATGAATCCTTGCACATCAATGCCATGGGAATTGATTTGATCCACCATTGAAGACTTGCCAATTTTGTCAAAAACTCAATCTTTTTGCACATGGAATACTTGATACGAGTTTGATCATGATATTGATGATGATTAAGTCCTGAAAATAGAAAAAGATCTCATGTAATCAAGTTTTGGGATTTTATCTGATTTAAATTGATTTAAAATGAAATAATTCAATAAAAACTCAAATAAAATAATAAAATTGATAAATGGACACAAGGCTGAAGCTAGGACACGTGTGTAATGTGGCAAGTCCAAATCAAGTGGAAAAGAATGGGCCTATTTAACAAATTTTGAAGTTTTGGGGATAGTTGACTTTTGGCAATTTTGCAAAAATGCCCAACTTCAACAATGCATAACTTCTTCAATTTTGAACTTTTGGAAGTGTTCTTGGACTTTTTAGAAATCTTGAGATGTACTCTAACCAACCCTTTTTGTCTCATCTCAATTGAGTCTTCCATGCTCAAGTTATAAGCTTTGGCAAAAAAGGTGTTTTTGTTGACTTTCAAAAATGACCTATAATATCCAAATTTATAACTTCTTGTGAGTGCATTTTCTGATCTTGGGGTATGAATATGGATTGTAGGAAATTGAATCCTCTTCAAAATGAGCTTTGTATGGGTCATTTCTCATAAAGTATGAGAAAGTTATACTTGGTCAAAGTTGAGTTGACTTTTCCTACAAAATCCTAATTTAGCAACTTTTGAGTCTTGATGAATTTTGAGCAATCCTTGATGAATAATGATCAACCCTTGATAAAATGATTAAATATCCTTCAAAATGAGAATGTTGACAAAAAAGCTTGAGGTTTGACTGTATTTGGGTCACAGTTAACTTTTGCCCTAGCACAATCGATTTTTGGACCCTTTGAGCAATTGACTGAGCAAACTTCCTCTGCAAGGCTTGAAATTTGACATGGATGACCTTGAGAACATATTAGTAAATTAAGGAGAATTTGAGGTCATTTTGAATCAAGGATCTTGATGCAACACAAAACCCTAATTTGGGGTTGACTGCCTTAGGAGATGATTTGTCTGACCCACTCTTGAGCAAACTTGAGCAACTTGGAGATTTTTCTTGCAATGTTTTGAGAAATATGAGAGAGAAAATTTTGGGGTACAACAGCTGCCCCTGTTCAATCTTCTTAAGCCTGAGGATATAGATTTGCTTCCGTGCCTTTCGTGATCCGAAGATGGAAGATGATTGAACACTAGAGTGCCCAGAAATTTGCACTCATATGAAGTGGTATCAGCCTGGTGATGTCGGGAATGGGCTTATAGATTCCATTTGGAGACTGTTGATAGGAGGTCTGAACTTCGACTGGAATAAGAATCAGGGAGATCTTAGCGTCGATATGACTGAACCAGAGAAGGTCTTGGATTAACTTTGACTGGATAAGAATCAGAAAAATCTTAGAATCGATTTAACTGAACCGGACAAAAGTCTCGAAATATCTTCAACTGGAATAAGAATCAGGGAGATCTTAGCATCGATCTGACTGAACCAGAGAAGGTCTTGGATTAACTTTGACTGGATAAGAATCAGAAAAATCTTAGAATCGATTTAACTGAACCAGACGAAAGTCTTGGAATATCTTCAATTGGAATAAGAATCAGGGAAATCTTAGCGTCGATCTGACTGAACCAGAGAAGGTCTTGGATTAACTTTGACTGGATAAGAATCAGAAAAATTAGAATCGATTTAACTGAACCAGACGAAAGTCTTGGAATATCTTCAACTGGAATAAGAATCAGGGAGATCTTAGCGTCGATCTGACTGAACCAGAGAAGGTCTTGGATTAACTTTGACTGGATAAGAATCAGAAAAATCTTAGAATCGATTTAACTGAACCAGACGAAAGTCTTGGAATATCTTCAACTGGAATAAGAATCAGGGAGATCTTAGCATCGATCTGACTGAACCAGAGAAGGTCTTGGATTAACTTTGACTGGATAAGAATCAGAAAAATCTTAGAATCGATTTAACTGAACCGGACGAAAGTCTTGGAATATCTTCAACTGGAAAAAGAATCAGGGAGATCTTAGCATCGATCTGACTGAACTAGAGAAGGTCTTGGATTAACTTTGACTGGATAAGAATCAGAAAAATCTTAGAATCAATTTAACTGAACCAGACGAAAGTCTCGGAATATCTTCAACTGGAATAAGAATCAGGGAGATCTTAGCGTTGATCTGACTGAACCAGAGAAGGTCTTGGATTAACTTTGACTGGATAAGAATCAGAAAAATCTTAGAATCGATTTAACTGAACCGGACGAAAGTCTTGGAATATCTTCAACTGGAAAAGAATCAGGGAAATCTTAGCATCGATCTGACTGAACCAAAGAAGGTCTTGGATTAACTTTGACTAGATAAGAATCAGAAAAATCTTAGAATCGATTTAACTGAACCAAACGAAAGTCTTGGAACATCTTTCTGTGGAATCCGCTGAAACAGCCCTCCATAGATGTAGTTTTTTTTCCTGAGGGGACTACCAGGTCATATAAGTAGTCAATGGTGCTTACAGATTCGTCTTTCCTTGAAAAGGTAAAGAGTTAGTCATATGCAATGTCATGATGTATGAAATGCATGATATATATCAAGCAATGATGCTCTCAAAATAAATGAGATCGTATGGTGTGATGCATATATGCATGTATCATGATGTATGGAAATGTAATGTTTCTAGCTGGGGAAAATAAATCCCGGATAGCTGCTGAAGAATAGAGCTGGATTCTTCGTTTCTGCTGGGGATGGTGAACGAAGAGAATAAACCTGCAGGAGAGGATGAATCCATTGGGGGAATAAACTGATGAGGAGATTACTCTATGGGGAAGATATGTTCTGCTGAAGATTCCACTAATATATTCCGTCGGGATGAATTATCGTTGTTGGTGATATTGAATTTGTTGGGGATTGAATTCTTGTTTATGAAAGGAAAGAACTCCGCTGTGGACGATCTCTCAGTGGCGACTTTACTGGGGATAATCCTTTGAGTTCTGCTGGGAATGATCCTTTGAACTCGGCTGGGAATGATCCTTTGAACTCGGCTGGGGAGATTTATTTTTGTATTTTGCTGGGGATAAACTTCCAGAGTCTACTGGGGATGATTCTCCCAACTCCGTTGGGGAAGATTTTTCAGTCTGCGCTGGGAAAATTTTAACTCCACTGGGGATATCTTGTACCCTGCCGGGGAGTACTCTTATATTCTGTTGGGGAATATTAAGACTGTCGGGGGTATCAAGCCTTTTTAGTGTTGATGGTAGATAAACTCTGCTTGGGGAGAATATTACCGATTCATTCACGGTTCCAAGTCTCAATTGGGGAGAGCTATCATTACTGTCTTACTCTGCGGGGAGTGAAGATATCTTAGCCATATTCTTCAGTTAAATCTACCTTTGTACCTGGTGGATAGAGCAACTGTATAGTTTTGACAATTTTTATTGCCCCTATTTCTGATGTTACCCGTAATCGTCTTTTGTTTCGCATGTAAATATTCATGAGTAGCAATTAATGTCAAATGCATATATCAAAAATGAACATTGGACGTTCTTTGCAAATCAAAACAGATAAAGAAAAAACAGTTTGAAATTTCTTTTAAAATGAATTGTATTGATTTTGAAGTTTGGCCTGTAAATAGGCGTTTTTGTACAAGAGGCTGACGTCCTAGTAAGAGAACGCCACCGAGTAATAGAATTTACACAATTTGTGAAAAACTAAACAAAACAGCTATGTGAATAATACCACTGGGTTCCAACTCTGCTATTGCCCTTATGTCCTCGAGCATCTCATCACTTTGCTACTTGGTTGAAGGTAAATCAGATTGATTAGTGTCGTTCGAGCTTGATAGTCGATACCGAAGTCTGGATGCGAGATGATCTGATGAGACATAGTGTTACGCTGATCCCTAATTTTTTCCTGGACCGCCCTTTCGGGTTTTCAGTCCACCGGGATACCCTTTTTTGCCCAAGCCGCCTTTTCAGGTTTTTGACTTGCCGGGTGTACAAATTTTTTTCATTTTCATCCCTTATTTTTGACCGAACCCTTTTGGTTCGCCGGGAAGCCCTTATTTTTGCCTAGGCCAGTCAATCTAGCGGGTCTTTGATTATGCGTAGTATCTTTTCACTATGTCTGCATTGACAGGGTGAGGAAGGTCGTCACCATCCATGGTGGTTAAAATCATAGCTCCTCCTGAAAAAATGTTCTTAACCACAAATGGCCCTTCGTAAGTAGGGGTCCATTTGCCCTTGGGATCACCATGAGGTAAGATAATGCGTTTGATAACCAGGTTCCCAACTTGATACTCTTGTCTTCTAACTTTCTTGTTAAATGCCTTAATCATCCATTTTTGGTACGTCTGACCATGACAAATAGCAGTAAGTCTCTTTTCGTCGATTAGGTGCAGCTGATCAAGCCGGGTCTGAATCCAGTCATCTTCACTCAAACCTGCATCCTTCATAATTCGGAGAGAGGGTATCTGAACTTCGATGGGCAAGACAGCCTCCATACCATATACCAAGGAATAGGGTGTTGCCCCTGTTGACGTCTGCGCTGAGGTACGGTACCCATGAAGAGCAAATGGTAACATCCCGTGCCAATCTTTGTATGTCACCGTCATCTTCTGCACAATCTTCTTAATGTTCTTATTAGCCGCTTCAACAACCCCATTCATTTTCGGCCGGTAGGGAGAAGAGTTGTGATGCTGTATCTTGAATTGCTTGCAGAGCTCAGTGATCATCTTGTTGTTGAGATTTGTACCATTATCCGTAATGATCCTCTCTGGTACACCGTATTGACAGATCAGATTATGCCGAATGAACTGTACCATGACGTTCTTGGTTACGGTAGCAAAGGAAGCTGCTTTAACCCACTTCGTAAAGTAATCGATAGCCACCAGGATGAAACGATGTCCATTGGATGTTGTCGGTCTGATCTCGCCGATCATATCAATGCCCCACATTGCAAAAGGCCACGGAGCCGTCAATACGTTCAGAGGTACTGAAGGTATGTGCACCTTATCAGCATAGACTTGGCACTTGTGACATGTCCGAGAATGCTGATAACAGTCGGCTTCCATAGTGGACCAGTAGTATCCTGCCCGAAGGATTTTCTTTGCCATGGTATGTCCACTGGAATAAGTTCTGAAAGTACCTTCATGTAACTCTGTCATGATCCTTTCTGCTTCGTTCTTATCCACACATCGCAGTAGGGTCGAATCATGGTACGCTTGTAAAGGATGCCATTGCTGATGAAGAACTTTGTTGTGAACCTCCTCAGAAATTTCTTGTCATTAACAGATGCACCCTCGGGGTATTCCTGAGCCTCGAGATACCTTTTTACTTCGTGAAACCAGGGCTTTTCTGTTACCTCTTCAGTCTCAATGCCACAGCAATGTGCAGGTTCGTCCAATTTTTCAATGATAATCCGGGGAGCTTCGTTGTCCCAATTGACTTTGAACATAGAAGACATCGTAGCTAGCGCGTCCGCCAACTGATTCTCCTCTCTAGGGAAGTGTTCAAAGGTTATTTCCTCAAAATGTGGGAGCAACGTCAATACATACTCCTTATAAGGAATAAGATTAGGGTGTTTCGTATCCCACTCGCCTTTGATCTGACTGATCACGTGAGAGGAATCTCCGAAGACACTCAGAAACTTAATCCTTAGGTCAATTGTTGCTCGAAGACCCATGATGCACGCTTCATACTCCGCCATATTGTTGGTGCAGTTGAAACATAGTCGGCCGGTAAACGGAGTATAAGAGCCTTTAGGAGATATGATCATGGCGCTGATGCCATTACCCAAAGCGTTTGAAGCTCCATCAAAGTACATAGACCATCTGGATCCTTCCTCAGGTCCTTCATCCGGTCCAGGTTCTTCACAGTCGGTTACTATCATGATATTCTCATCCGGAAATTCAAAGTTCATAGACTGATAATCATCCACTGCCTGATGTGCCAAATGGTCTACCAACACACTTCCCTTAATTTCCTTTTGGGCCGTATATTGGATGTCATACTCAGTCAATATCATCTGCCATCTCGCTATTCTTCCGAACAAAGCAGGCTTTTCGAAGATATATTTGATTGGATCCATCTTCGATATCGATAGAGTAGTGTGAGTCAACATAACTGTCTCAGCCGGCGAGCAGCCCATGCCAAAGCGAATCAAGTTTTCTCGAGCAGTGAGTATCGGGTCTCACAGTCGGTAAACTTTTTGCTAAGGTAATAAATAGCATGCTCTTTTCGGCCAGACTCGTCATGCTGACCCAACACACACCCCATTGAATTGTCGAGTACTATCAAGTATAAGATCAGAGGTCTTCCTTCAACTGGAGGCATCAGAATGGGTGGCTCTTGGAGATACCCTTTGATCCTTTTGAAAGCGGCCTGGCATTCATCGTTCCAACGTACTACATGATCTTTCTTCAATAGCTTGAAGATTGGCTCACAAGTAGCAGTCAGGTGCGAGATGAATCGGGCAATGTAGTTCAGTCGTCCCAGAAAGCCTCTGACTTCTTTCTCTGTTCTGGGAGTTGTAATTTCCTGTATGCCCTTCACCTTTGCCGGATCTACTTGAATACCTTTATCGCTTACGACGAAGCCCAACAACTTACCAGATCTCACCCCGAAGGTGCACTTGTTCGGGTTCAACCTCAGCTTGTACAACTTCAACCTGTCAAACAGCTTCTGAAGGTGGTCAAGATGTTCTTCTTCAGTATGAGATCTTGCAATCATGTCGTCGACGTATACTTCAATCTCATGATGGATCATATCATAGAATAAAGCAACCATGGCACGCTGATACGTTTCCCCAACATTTTTCAATCCAAAAGGCATGACCTTGTAGCAAAAGGTACCCCACTGAGTAACAAAAGTTGTCTTCTCCATGTCTTCGGGAGCCATCTTAATCTGATTATAATCGGAGAAACCATCCATAAAGGAGAAGACTTTATGCTTAGCGGTGTTGTCAACCAGAACGTCGATATGAGGTAGAGGAAAATCATCCTTGGGACTCGCCCTGTTCAGATCCCTATAGTCAACACACATTCGAACCTTATCGTCCTTCTTCGGCACAGGAACCACGTTGGCAACCCACTACGGGTAAGAAGTAACTGCTAGGAAACCAGCATCAAACTGTTTCATCACTTCAGCCTTGATTTTCTCAGATATCTCCGGGCGCATTCGGCGAACCTTCTGTTTCACTGGAGGACAGTCTTCCTTGGTAGGTAATCGATGAACCACAATATCGGTATCCAACCCAGGAATATCTTCATAAGACCAGGCGAAGATCTCAACATAGTCACGCAACATCTGAATCAATCGTTGCTTCACATTAAGCTCCAGATTTGCACCGATCCTGACCTCTTTCTTGTCTATCTCCGTACCCAGATTCACTGTTTCCACCGGCTCTTCGTGCGGCTGAACAACCCTCTCTTCCTGAAGTAACAGTCTTGCAAGTTCACCAGGCACTTCGCAATCATCTTCACCTTCGTCTTCGGCTAAGTTGATCGGACTTTCAAAGTCATAACTCGCAGTAGCAGAGTTGTTACCAGTGAGATCCATAGTGGATGTAGACCTGTATATGTGAGTGTGTGTAAAATAGTTGTTTTGCAATATGTAATAAAAGAAAAACAAGGAGCGTAAAATTTGAAATGCAAGAAACATCCAATGCTTTTATTAATGATATATGTAAATGACACACATAAAGCCCTCACAAATGAGGCCACAGTGCCCCGGGTAAGACACCGGGCCATAAAGTTTAAAACATTGTCTGTTACAAATTCAAAACAAAAAGTCTCATTATTGGGTGATAACTGAAATGGGCATAGAATCCTTCGTTGTCCAGTTGCTTAGTCCACCATTGGTAGTTGGGTATATCCAGCTGTCAAACTCGGCCTCTTCAACATCGTCTTCAATGGAATTAACTCCCGAATTGCTGATGAACAAGGGAGGTTTTCCGATCCGTGCACTCTGAACAGCCTTTTGAGCTTCTGCAGTGAAACCCAAACTAAACTTGTTAGTCTTCTGTGCAAAATCAGGGAGTTGTCCCCAATTTGCACACCCACCTTTCTCGACAACAGCCCGGGCATCCTCAAAGGAAGCCATCTTCATAGGAGAATCTTCAACAACAGTCTCAGTTGATGCCAACGTCTGGGGAACCTCTTCAAAATGCTGAAATGGGGTCTCAATGAACTCCCCATCCATCTCTACATATCGGAAAGAGTTGAGGTGGCTCACCATGTACTCCTCCTCTCCTTGTACTGTCACAATCTTCCCTTTCACTGGGTACTTCAGCTTCTGGTGGAGCGTAGACGTTGTTGCCCCAACTTTGTGGATCCACGGACAACCCAGCAAACAAGAATAAGATGGCCGAATGTCCATCACATAGAATTTAGAGGTGAAAACCTGAGAACCAACCTTAATCGGAATATCCACTTCTCCATGCACCATCCTCTTAGACCCATCAAAGGCCCTGACAACAATGTTGCTTGGTTTCAACTCCAACCCTTCACGGTCTAACCAGTCTAGAGCTTTCTTAGGCAAGACGTTCAATGAGGAACCAGTATCCACTAATACATGAGCAAGAGTAGTGCCCCTACATTCAATGGAGACATACAGGGCATTGTTTTGATTCTTCCCTTTAGCAGTCAAGTCGGCGTCAGAGAAACCCAACCCATTATCGGTAGTCAGACTAGCCACGCAATCTTTAAACTGATCAGTTGATGTTTCTTGAGGTACGTGTGCAGTCTTCAGGAAGGCAATCAGAGCCTTGGCATGGGCTTCTGAGCATAGCAACAGAGATAACATAGAAATATTGGACGGGGTTTGCCCCAGCTGTTCAACTACATTGTAGTCGCTCTTTTTGATGATCTTTAAAATCTCTTCCATCTCTTGTCTAGAAGCTTCAACAGTAATCGTCTTTGGTGCCTCCGTCTGGGAAGGCTCATCAGTGGTCCCTTTGCCCCGAGTATTAGATGACTCAGCCACATGGGTGAGAATAGGAACTTGAACAGGAATAGCAGCAGGTACACTGGCAGGTGAAATAACAATAGGTTTCCGGGCAGTTGGTGGAGAGATATCAGGGGAGAAAAGTCTTCCGTTGCGGGTGACTTTAGCAGGTCCAACAATGTTGCTGACGTCAGTATCAGCATCTAACTCTTGTTTAACTCCATGAAAATAAACATCAGCCCCGTAGTGCCAAGGGACAGCTATATCAGATGTGTAGGGGATAGGCCCAGGAACAGTGATGATCAATGGTACGATTCTTGGAATAGATGTAATTCTAACAGGCTTTCTCGAGGAAGCCTTGGAAGAATCGTCGAAAATGGTGATAATAGCAACTTATTCAGTACGAACTAAAGGAACAACAGTCTTCTCAAACAAAATTTCTTTACTATCCATCAGGCGTTGGACACCTGATTTCAAAAGATGGCAACCGGTAGGTAGAAAATAACACATACGGCAACCTTCGTCACAGCCCTAAAATAAACCGGCTAGCAAAAGGTTCTTTTTCACAGTCATCAATGGAGTAGCAATATCCTTCACAGAAACCACAAACGAGTCTTCATCTATAGCATTCCCTCCATGCTTGGGCATAGGAGCAGTCACAACATTAGGTCTTTTGGGAGCCTCAAACTCAATCTCCTTAGCATCAATTAAGTCCTGTATTTTATTCTTCAAAGCCCAACAATCATCCGTATTATGTCCCGGGCTATCAGAGTGAAAAGCACATCGGGCATTAGGGTTGTACTTAGGCGATGCAGTGTTGGGATTCTGCGGGGCCTCCCTTGGAGTCACTAGATTGGTTTTCAATAATTGTGGCAGAATCTGAGACAAAGTCATGTTGAGATGGGTGAATTACCTTCGAGGTATCTCGGCCTTTTGTTGATTGTTGCGCTGAGGAGCCCCAACAGGTCTTGAAATAACAACCTCATTAACATCTTGGTGGCGTTCAGGTCTATTCTGGCTTTTCGAACTATAAACAGCATTGGACTCCTTCTTAAAAGGATTTTTCTCGGTGCTCGATGAAGCACCCTTCTATATTTTACCAGACTCAATACCAGCCTCAATCCTCTCACCGGTCATAATTAGCTCTGTAAACCCGGACGAAGAGCTTCCAATCAGATGGTTGAAGAACGGACCAGACAAGGTCCCCAGAAACATATCAACTAGCTCCCTATCAGCCAAGGGTGGTTGCACTTCCAGTGAGATCCCTCCACTTCTGAGCATAATCTTTGAAACCTTCACCCGTTCCCATAGACATACCCTGGAGTTGGGTACGTGTGGGAGCGAGGTCGGCATTGTATTGGTACTGCTTGTAGAAAGCAGCAGCCAAATCTTCCCAACTGTGGATACTGGCTCCTTCTAACTGGTAAAACCATTCAAGCTGAGTCCCTGAGAGACTGTCTTGAAAGAAGTGGATCCATAGGTTCTTGTCAGCGGTGTACGGCTGAATCTTCCTTACATACGACCGGAGGTGCAGCTTCGGACAAGAAACTCCGTCGTACTTAGTGAAAGTTGGTGCTTTGAACTTGTGGGGAATCACCACCCCATATGACAGACCTAAATCACCAAAGTCCAGACCAGGCACCTTCTATACTTCCATCGCACTCAACCGGTCTTCCAGTTACTTGTATCTATCCTCAGCCGGAGGATACTGGTCTTCATCGAAGTCTATCTCATTGTCTGAAACTACAGGGCTAGGAGCCCTCCTTTCTTCCTAACTATATTTCCCTCCAGATGAGGTGGTCAAATCAACTTCATCTCGTAGCCTATTTCTGAACCTGTGACCCGTGTTAAACAGGATTGTCCTCTTCTTCTTCTTCTTCTTCTTCTTCTCTTTCAGAATAAGGGTCTTCAGATCTTGCTGACCCTTAGCTAAATTCATGAACAACTCTTGGAATTGGGCGTTCTGGGCCTGCAGAGCCTTGATTGCTTGTTCAGTTGATGGCTCAGAAGACATGATGCTGAAATAAACAGTGAAGAAGATAAGAGACATGTAGGGGTACCTGTTATGAAGTGCAAGGGATGAAATACGTATTATATGATTTCAAAGACATCGAGAGATTCAAATTCGTAAACAAGAAATGAAACACACTTTTATTAGATAAACTTGAAATTCAAATTGTTCAACAAATTGCCCTTAAGGCGTTACAAGAAAGGAAATACTAAAAAGTAAATAAAAACTGAAAAGGAAATAATCGAAGGACAATTAGTGCTCCCATGGTCGCTTCTTGTCGGTGCGGACATAGTCATTGAGGATCCGCTTGTTCTCCAGCTGTCTTGTCAACTTCTGAATCTTCTGCTCTTGCTCGTTAAACTTTTCTCGGTAAGCATCCCGCTCTTCTCTCAGCTGCATCCAAGACCTTTTCAGTGCCCCAATGTCAGTGGGCATATGAGGATGGAGGATGGTCGGAAGAACCCCTTCTTCATTAGCAACTTCAACAATAATAGGCCGGACGGCTTCATACGGCATACCCAGCTTTTGGGCACGGATACAAACCCATTTGAGATATGGCTCCATCGGAAGAGAAGTCTTTGGACCCAGCTCGTGTGGATCAGATCTGTGAACTCTATCCCAAGCTCTTATGAATCTGCGGCGTTGCTCGTCACTATCCCCTTGAAAATCAAAGATGATATTAGGCATTAGCAGCTCATGAGGTCCTTCTCTTCTGGCTCGCCCAAACTGACGTAAGGCCAAACATGGATTGTAGGCATTCCCTCCATTGGTTCCTATCAGTGGAACATTGGGGTATTCCCCACAGCGATCAATAATGGCCACCTCGTCCATACCCTTGATAGTCCAGATGATGTCATTATGAGAGAGAGACATAACCCTATAGGCCCAGCCCATGCCTTCTTTGTTCTTCAGCACTGATTTGGGGAGGTGCGAAATAAACCACCTCGCCAATAATGGAGCACAGCACATCAAGGTTCCCCGCTTTCGAGCAGTACGGGCATAAAGCTGATGAAGAATGTCACCCAAGAGAGTGGGTACAGGATTACAAGAGATGAAGATTTTCACCGCATTCACATCAACAAAGGAGTCAGGGTTCGGAAATAATACCAAGCCATATATCATAAGAGCCAGAATATCTTCGAATGCCTTGAAGTCTAGACTATGCCAGAAATAATTAGCCTTACCAACCAAGAACTTAGTCAGAAAGCCCTTTGCTCCACTTCTAGTCTCCCAATTGGACATTACCTCATCCTTTGTCATATGAAGGGCTGGAGCAATCTCTTCTGGCCTAAGGATCTTCTCCCAACCTGAGAACGGGGTCTGCTCAAGAATAGGGATACCCAACAGATCAGAGAACTCTTCTAAGGTGGGGACCAACTGGTAGTCCTGAAAAGTAAAGCAATGGTACAGTGGATCATAGAATTGGACCAAGACACTCATCATCTGCTCGTCCAATTTGGAAGTGACCAAACCCAAGAGGTGACCATGTCTCCTGATAAAGGAGGTAGTATCTGGCATCTTTGCAACCAATTCTTTAAGCAGAGTGGGAACTTGGACAAAGTTGATCTGGATGGTGTTCTTACGCATGGGTATCATGACCTACAAAACAGAATAAAGATGAATCCCGCTTGTCTTTGAAATAGGTTAGTCCAATGCAAGATGTATGCAATGTTATGATGTCATGATGGAAAGCACACCACAAGTATCCACCAATAGCAAACATGGTAAAGGCACACAAGTCACACAGAGAGCCCTTAGATTTCAGGATGGCAAGGAGCTTAGGTACTACCCTCTTTCAGTTCAGTTGGTTCAAACCTGTCCTAAAAATAGTAACCGGGTTCTAGAGGATCTCAATATCACTGACTACCCTTGATCGGTCATAATTCCAGTTTAGCAACCTTTTCTTGCGGCCGAAATCATTGCGAGTGTTTAGTCTCAATGAGTGTAGCATACTGCTACTGTTCTATGGCCAAGTTGGTCAATTTAAAGGTTCTAAAGTCAGTTGGTGCTTAATGACCCCTTAGGAGACCCATATTCTCCTCGTTCCAACACAAGGGATATCGGTACACACTAAAGTGCCACACCAACATAGCTACTACTTCAACCGTATCGGTCTATGTCGTACAGTTCCCTCACAGTTTATTGCTACTTACCTAAAGGGTACCCCCAGATCCGGGTTAGGATCTATAGTAACTCTGATACAAGCCCACAAATATAAAGCATACAAAGCAAACAATTGAAAACACAATGATCTAATCCTAAGGTACACCCCACTTATTAGATATCCCCAGCAGAGTCGCCAGTTCTGTGATACGGTGGGAAGAACTAACTGTTTTTTGGAATGTTGGTTTGCGTTTTGTGTTTGTTTTTGCAAAAAATGTCACGGTAAGCAAGAGTCGCCACCGTCTTTTATTTTATCCAACAATGAAAGGAAAAAAGCACAGAAAAATTCCTTTTTTCGAGATATTTCTCGGGTTCGGGGGGTAGATTATAGAAAGGGAAGGTGTTAGCACCCTTTCTATCTATGGTTATCCACTGGCTCTTAGGTACTTGCTCATATGTTTTCAAAATTGCTTTTCTTTGTGCTTGTGGGTTTGAAAAAGTTTTTGTTTTGAAACTTCGTTTGAAAAGTGTAAGTGTGAAAAGTTTTTTTTTGAAAGAGCACGTACTTAAGAACCATCTACCTACTCGAAAAAGGAATCGTTCTATGCTAATGTCCTTTAGACAATGTTATCCCACTATGAATGAGTAGGTAGCACCGTCATTGGAATTTAAGGGTCAATTCAAATAAGGGACTTGTGGTCACTAAAGCAGCGTTAGGACGCCTTAGCGGTAACCCTAATATCTTAGATCATTTTATCCGAGGCAACCGTTTCGAGGCAACTATGATCTTCGGACAAGAGGGCGACCTCTAAAACTTCCTATACTTAATGATCGCGTACGAAGGCAACCAAGTGGGGTGTACCCTAAGAGTGTGCATGTGTGAGTGTGTCGTTTTCAGTTAATTTTATCTGTGTACATGTCAATGGTTATCTATGTTAATTTTAGGTGAAACATCCATTCTTGTCATGCATACCTATTATCAAACATCTAACAGTTTATAAGTTGCGGAAATTAAATTGCGGAAATTTAACTAACTATTACAAGGCGTCGGGTATTTACATCGCCAAAAGCAACCCTTTGAAATTAAATGCGGAAAATAAATAAAGCGATAAAAATAGTCCTAATTATCTATTACATTCCGGAAACAGATACAATATTGAATAAAAATGGATCGCGTGCGGGAAATTAAATCGAATGCGTGTTCTAGGGTTTTGACCCTTTGATTATTGAAGAAAAGATTTTTTGGTTATTTTTGACTTTTAAGAAATAATCTATCCTAAATTAATTATTAAATTAATAAACTAATTAATTAATTAATGAAATAAAATTTTTGGATTTTTGTGTTATTTAAAGAAATAAAAATGAATTTAATCAATGTTAATAAAACCTAATTGTCTAAGTTAATTTTAATTATTGCAAAATATATTAAAAGTTATTCCTAATTAAAACTAAATTAATTAAATTAATATTGTTAACAAAAATAAAATACTGAAATTTAATTTAATAAATAAAATATTTTTTTTGGTTTTAATTTTATGAAGAAAAAGTTTGATTGGTTAATTGAATATAAAAATATAGTAAAAATAAATAATTAAAACAAAAAAAAATAAAAAATAGAAAGAGTCAGGGGGTGGGCCTGATTAGGAGGTCTGAAAAGCAAATTCCATGGCCCAATTGTGTTGGCCTGGCTGACTTTTTGAGATCCAGCGTGTGCACTTTGACTAGGTAGCATGGTGGACATTCCATCTGGATCACCAGATCTGGCCTGGGGCCATCTGGCAAGTGATTTAGTGAGGGAGTATGATGCACCACGCACTTGGATTTGCACTAGATAACCTTTAGAAAAATATAACAAAGCATTTGGAGGACCTGGGATTCGAACCCAGGTCCTGTACGTGACTGCCAACTCCCCTTTCCACTAGGCCAACGCGCTTCAATTGTTAATGTATTAAGAATAAAACATAATATGGGAAAACACGTTAATATGCCAGAATAAAAAAAAGTGCGCGAAGATTTGAATTGGCCACAGGGGGATTGACGCGTCATCGTCTTCTTCCTCCAACCCTGTAATTTTTCCTGCGGATTCATATCCGCAGCTGAATTCGCAGGACGTTCCAAAAATCAATTCTAGGCCATGAAAATTAAATCCAAGCGCATGGTTGAGTTCGTCCTTCCCTTCCGGTGACGTCCATGGCCATCAATGGAGTTAACTTTGCCTGTAAAAGAAACACCCAAAAAAACAACCACGAAACCCTAGATTTGGCTATGGGGTTACAGATCAGATAAATGCAATTGGATAATATAGAAAGCTTGGAAATTTGATGAGGATCATGAACATGCAAATGGTTTGGGCAAAAGATACAGAAATAAGGATATACGAATTCAAGAAAGAGGCGATTTTTCGTGACTCTTACAGTGCTTTTGGGCGTGTATGAGAGCTTGCTAGGGGGTGGTTCTGACTCAGTGAACCTCCAACAATTGATTGGTGTTGAGTTTCGCTTCTGAAAATGCCTCCAAGGATGATTTCAGTTTCACACTTTTTGTCAATTTTGAAAGTTTGGTTCTTGGTGTTCTTGCAGCCTTCAGGTCCCAATTTCGTGTGCCTTGACTTGTATATGTAATATGCAATGCATTAGGTTAACATTTGTGGATTGAATCCTTGCACATCAATGCCATGGGATTTGATTTGATCCACCATTGAAAACTTGCCAATTTTGTCAAAAACTCAATCTTTTTGCACATGGAATACTTGATACGAGTTTGATCATGATATTGATGATGATTAAGTCCTGAAAATAGAAAAAGATCTCATGTAATCAAGTTTTGGGATTTTATTTGATTTAAATTGATTTAAAATGAAAAAAATCAATAAAAAAATCTAATAAAATAATAAAATTGATAAATGGACACAAGGCTGAAGCTAGGACACGTGTGTAATGTGTAAAGTCCAAATCAAGTGGAAAAGAATGGGCCATTTGACAAAATTTGAAGTTTTGGGGATAGTTGACTTTTGGCAATTTTACAAAAATGCCCAACTTCAACAATGCATAACTTCTTCAATTTTGAACTTTTGGAAGTGTTCTTGGACTTTTTAGAAATCTTGATATGTCTTCTAACCAACCCTTTTGGTCTCATATCAATTGAGTCTTCCATGCTCCATTTATAAGCTTTGGAAAAAAAGGTGTTTTTGTTGACTTTAAAAAATGAGCTATAATGTCCAAATTTATAACTTCTTGTGAGTGCATTTTCTGATATTGGGGTATGAAGATGGATTGTTGAAAATTGCATTCTATTAAAAATGAGCTTTGGATGGGTCATTTCTCATAAAGTATGATAAAGTTATGCTTGGTCAAAGTTGAGTTGACTTTTCCTACAAAACCCTAATTTAGCAACTTTTGAGTCTTGATGAATTTTGAGCAATCCATGATGAATCATGATCAACCCTTGATCAAATGATGAAATATCCTTCAAAATGATAATTTTGACAAAAATCTTGAGGTTTGACTGTATTTGGGTCACAGTTGACTTTTGCCCTAGCACATTCGATTTTTGGACCCTTTGAGCAATTGACTGAGCAAACTTCCTCTGCAAGGCTTGAAATTTGACATGGATGACCTTGAGAACATATTAGGACATTAAGGAGAATTTGAGGTCATTTGGACTCAAGTATCTTGATGCAACACAAAACCCTAATTTGGGGTT
Source organism: Vicia faba (assembly GCA_948472305.1). Taxonomy (NCBI): domain Eukaryota; kingdom Viridiplantae; phylum Streptophyta; class Magnoliopsida; order Fabales; family Fabaceae; genus Vicia; species Vicia faba. Next base: position 727,654,568 of record OX451739.1, read on the forward strand.
GACTGCCTTAGGAGATGATTTGTCTTACCCACTCTTGAGCAAACTTGAGCAACTTGGAGATTTTTCTTGCAATGTTTTGAGAAATATGAGAGAGAAAATTTTGGGGTACAACATAAGGGAAAAGCCAGACATTGCTTGTATTCTTCGTGATATCCTGCTGGGGAAATCTGAGAAGTTGGGCAATTTACTGGGAATACTCTGGAGCGATAGTTGGATGTTTTTCTCTGTCAGGGGTATAAGAACGTTTGATACCAACAGGCTATATACTGGAGATACGTTAATGATTCTGTCGTAGGATGTATTTGCTTTCACTTTGGCTGGAAAAAGTACCTGCGGGGATTTTATGGAATGGCTTATAGGTATTATCCTATTTCTTAAAGTCCTTAGTAATTGTCTTTCCGTTTCCTGTTTATTTGTAACAGTAATCACATTCAAATGCATATGTTCAAAAATAAATCATTGGACATTTTTGTAAACAAGACACAGAAACAAAGAAAAAAGAAAACAAATGGTTTTGCACTTCCAAAGGGGTCATCTTTGTATTAACTTGAATAAGTATTTTTGTACAATGAGACGAGCATTCTAGCGAGAGAATGTCGTCGTAAAAAATGAAAATTAATACAAAGAAAATATAGCTATGTGAAATAATCCCATGGGGTTCCCATTCTGCTATAGTCTTCATGTCTATGAATGTTTTGTCCACTTGTCGCCTCGGCAAAGTCGATTGGATTGATTTAGAGTCGTTTGAGTTGCTTGATCGACGCTGAAGATTGTCTGCAAGATGATCCAATGGGACATAGTCATACGCTTATATCCCTAACTTTTTCCTAGACCACCCTCTCGGGTTTTCAGTCCACCGGGATACCCTTTTTTGCCTAAGTCGCCCTTTTGGGTTTTCGACTTGTCGGGTGTACATTTTTTTATAATTTAATTTCCATCCCTTATTTTTGCCCGAACCCTTTTAGTTCGCTGGGAAGCCCTTATTTTTGCCTAGGCCAGTCAACCTAGCGGGTCTTTGATCATGCATAGTATCTTTTAACTATGTCCGTATTTATAGGGTGCGGGAGGTCGTCGCCATCTATAATGGTCAAGATCATTGCTCCACCAGAGAATATGCTTTTGATTACAAATGGCCCTTAATATGTAGGGGTCCATTTTCCCCTGGGATCACCTTGTGGCAAAATGATACGCTTGATTACCAAGTCACCGACCCGATATACCTGATGTTTGACCTTTTTATTAAAAGCTTTGATCATGCGTTTTTGATACATCTGACCATGACAGATAGCTGTAAGCCTCTTCTCATCAATCAAGTTTAGTTGGTCAAACCGAGTCTGGATCCAATCTTCTTCATTTAAACCAGCATCCTTCATGATTCTTAGAGAGGGGATCTGGACCTCAATATGCAAGACAACCTTCATGTCGTATACCAGAGAATAAGGTGTTACCCCAGTTGATGTGCGAGCTATGGTACGATACCCATGGAGAGAGAATGGTATCATCTCATGCCAGTCTTTGTATGTGACTGTCATTTTCTGTATGATCTTCTTAATATTTTTATTTGCAGCTTCGACAACACCATTCATCTTTGGCCGGTAAGGGGAAGAATTGTGATGCTGAATCTTGAATTGCTTGCACAAGGCGGTGATCATAGTGTTATTTATATTCGTACCATTATCAGTGAGGATTCTCTCTGGGATGCCGTACTGACAGATGAGATTCTGTTTGATGAACCGGGCGACCACGTTCTTAGTAACGGAAGCGAAGGAAGCTGCCTCAACCCACTTTGTAAAATAGTCGATGGCCATCAAGATGAAGCGGTGTCCATTGGAGGCCGTTGGCTTGATTTCCCCAATCATATTGATTCCCCGCATATCAAAGGGCCAAGGAGCCGTCAAGACGTTTAGAGGAACCGGAGGTACGTGCACTTTATCCGCATAAATCTGACACTTATGGCAAGTCCGAGAGTGTTGGTAGCAATCTGCCTCCATGGTAGACCAATAATAGCCTTCCCGTAGGATTTTCTTTGCCATTGTATGCCCACTAGAATGGGTACCAAAAGTGACTTCGTGTAATTCAACCATGATCCTTTCAGTCTCAGCCTTGTATACGCACCGAAGCAATACAGAGTCATGACTGCGTTTGTACAAAATGTTGTTACTAAGGAAGAATTTAGCCGAGAATCTTCTTAGGAACTTCTTGTCATTCACCAAAGCTCCTTCTGGATATTCCTGAGACTCAAGATACATTTTAACTTCGTGGAACCAAGGTCGATCCACTACTTCTTCAGTACCGATCTCGTGACAGTATGCTGGTTCATCCATCCGCTCAATTGTGATTTGAGGAGCCTCGTTATCCCAATTAAGTTTAAACATAGATGATATTGTAGCTAGTGCGTCTGCTAGCTGATTTTCTTCTCGCGGGAAATGCTAGAAGGTAATCTTCTCAAAATGCGGCACCAATGTCAACACATGTTCTTTGTAAGGGATAAGGTTGGGGTGTTTGGTGTCCCATTCCCCTTTCATCTGACTGATGACCAAAGTTGAATCTCCAAATACATCTAAGTATTTGATCCCCAAGTCTATAGCAACTTTGAGACCGAAGATGCATGCTTCGTATTCTTCCATGTTGTTTGTACAGTTGAAGCAAAGTCTGGCAGTGAAGGGAGTATGACATCCTTCCGGAGATATGAGTACGGCACCGACACCATTGCCAAATGCATTGGATTCCCCCATCAAAGAACAGGGTCCATCAGGCTCCTTGTTCAGGTCCGTCATATGGCCTGATTTCTTCACAGTTGTCTAATGTCATGATGTCTTCATCCGGGAACTCAAACTTCATGGACTGATATTCTTCCACAGCTTGGTGAGCAAGGTGATCCGCCAATACACTACCCTTTATAGCTTTCTGGGTAGTATATTGTATGTCATATTCTGTCAGGATCATCTTCCATCTCGCTATTCTCCCAGAAAGAGCGGGCTTCTTGAAGATGTACTTTATTGGATCCATTTTAGATATCAACAAAGTAGTATGGGTCAGCATATACTGTCTCAGCCGGCGAGTAGCCCATGCCAGAGCGTAACAAGTTTTCTCGAGAAGTGAATATCTTATTTCACAGTCAGTAAACTTTTTGCTCAGGTAATAAATAGCATGCTCTTTTCGGCCAGACTCGTCATGCTGCCCCAACACACACCCCATTGAATTTTCTAAAAAAGTCAAATACAGGATTAAAGATCTTCCCTCGACGGGTGGCAATAGTACAGGAGGTTCTTGCAAGTATTCTTTGATTTTGTCAAAAGCAACTTGGCATTTTTCATTCCATTTGACTACTTGATCTTTCTTCAAGAGTTTGAAGATTGGCTCACAAGTAGTTGTCAGGTGAGAAATAAACCTGGCTATGTAATTCAGACGTCCCAAGAATCCTCTGACTTCTTTCTCAGTACAAGGAGATGCCATCTCTTGTATCGCTTTAACCTTGGACGGGTCAACCTCGATACCGTTGTTGATGACGACAAAGCTTAAGAGTTTACCAGACCGTACTCCGAACGTGCACTTGTTTGGATTCAATCTCAACTTGTACTTCTTCAGCCTCTCAAACAGCTTATGTAAGTGATCAAGGTGCTCTTCTTCCGTCTGCGATCTGGCTATCATATCATCTATGTAGACCTTTATCTCATGATGTATCATGTCATGAAATAAGGCTACCATGGCGTGTTGATAAGTTTCCCCAGCATTCTTCAGTCCGAATGTCATGACCTTATAGCAGAATGCGCCCTATTGTGTAACAAAGGTCATTTTCTCCATATCTTCAGGCGCCATTTTGATTTGGTTGTAGCCTGAGAAACCATCCATGAAGGAAAACACTTTGTGTTGCACTGTATTGTCGACTAGAATGTCGATGTGGGGAAGTGGGAAATCATCTTTGAGGCTTGCCCTATTCAAATCTCTGTAGTCCACACACATTCGTACTTTACCGTCTTTCTTGGGGACGGGAACAACATTGGCCACCCATTGGGGATAAGAGGTGACAGCCAAAAATCCGGTGTTAAATTGCTTCATGACTTCTGCTTTGATCTTTTCTGACATATCAGGCCTCATGCGACGGACCTTTTTCTTTACTGGGGGACAATCTTCCTTTGTAGGCAGACGATGTACCACAATGTTTGCATCAAGTCCTGGCATGTCTTCATACGACCAGGCAAAGATCTCAACATAGTCGTGTAATAACTGAATTAGGCGCTCTTTGACACTGGATTCCAAATTGGCACCCACCTTGACCAACTTCTTGTCTTCCTCAGTTCCCAAGTTAACTGTTTCAACCGGATCTTCGTGTGGCTGAATGGTCCTTTCTTCCTGTTGCAACAACCTGGCCAACTCCCCTGGCACTTCATAATCTTCCTCACCTTCGTCGTCAGCTTGGTAAATCGGATTTTCAAAGTCACAATTGGCCATATCATAACTGTTACCCATGGGATCCTGAGTGGATGTAGATCTGCATTTTTAATATGTGAGTGTGTGTAAGAGCATAGCTACCTTTGAAAGAAATAAAATTTAAGAAAGAAAAGACAAAGAAAACAAAATTTGATGCAAAAACGTCCATGATTCATTAATGACATATGAGAATAAAGTGACAACCCTCACAAATGGACCGTTGTGCCTCAGGTAAGACACAAGGTTTTAAAAAGTCTGAATTGTTTAAATATTACAAGCCTGAAAATATTAAAAGACAATTACTCTTGAATAAAAGTAATAGGAATGAAATCTTTGGCCTCCCAATTGTTGAGCCCTCCGCCAATGGTTGGAAAAATCCATTCGTCCATGTCACAGCTGCCATCATTGTCTTCTATTGCATTGACTCCTTGATTGCTGATACGTAGAGGTGGTCCCCCAGCGCGAGAACGTCGAACAGCTTTTTGGGCCTCTGAAGTGAACCCCAACCCAAATTTGTCGGACTTGTAAGGAATATCCGGAAGCTGACCCCATATAGTACATCCCCCATCTTCAACTACTACTCAAGCATCTTTCAACGAGGCCATCTTCAGTGGAGGCCTGGTAATCTTTGGGACCTTTGGAGTAGACTTGGTTGCCGCGAAAGTTGCTGGAACTTTTTCAAAATTCTGATAGAGAGTCTCTATGAATTCACCATCCATTTCAACATACCTGAAAGAGTTCAGATGGCTAACCATGTACTCCTCCTCTCCGTGAACTGTGACAATCTTTCCTCTTATCGGGTATTTTAGCATTTGGTGTAGGGTGGAAGTGACGGCACCAACACCATGGATCCAAGGTCGACCAAACAGATAAGAGTATGAAGGGAGGATGTCCATCACATAGAAAATTGAGTCAAAAGTCTGAGTCCCAATTTTTATAGGGATACTAACTTCTCCGTGCACTGTCCTCTTGGAGCCATCAAAGGCCCTTACTATGATGTTGCTTGGTTTCAAGATGAGCCCCTCGCAATCCAGTCGGTCGAGAGCATTTTTGGGCAAGACATTCAATGATGAGCCAGTTTCCACCAGAACGTGGGCAAGTGTGGTGCCCCTGCATTCAATGGAAATATACAAGGCATCGTTGTGCTTCCTTCCCTTAGAGGTTAAATCAGCGTCGGAAAATCCCAAACCGTTATCAGCAGTTAGACTGGCCACGCAGTTTTCAAATTGGTCGATGGAGATCTCTTGGGGCACGTAGGCGGTCTTAAGAAACTTTACCAAGGCTTTGGCGTGAGTTTCAGAATACAAAAGTAAGGACAACAATGATATCTTCGAGGGGGTCTGCCCCAATTATTCTACAATGTTGTAGTCACTTTTCTTGATTATCTTCAAGATTTCTTCTATCTCCTTTCTAGAAGCTTCAAGGATGATCTCAGGACGCTCTCTTGCTTGGGCAGGCTCAATCAAAGCCTCTTTGCCCCTTGTATCAGTAGTAGGGATAACAGTAGGAGTATCACTAGGGGTGTCGGTAGGAGTGGCAGTAGGAATGATCACAGGAGTAGCAATGGTCTTTGGAGAAATCTTTGGCGAGAAGACTCTTCCACTTCTTGTTATTTTGCTGGTCCCAGTGATGTTACTGATATCGGGATCAATATCTCTTGCAACTTCGTCTTTGACAGCCAACTGATCTTTTTTGACGCCATAGTAATAAACGTCAGCCCCATAACTCCAAGGAACAGCTTTATCCGAGGAGTATGATATTGATCTTGGCATAGTGATGATTAAAGGTGCAGATCTTGGAACAGATGTAATGCTGACGGGTCTTTTGGTGGAGACCATGGGAGGATTGTCGGAAATGGTGATTATCGAAACATCTTGATAAGAACTTTTGATAAGAGGTAGCTTTTCAAATAAGATTTCTTTACTAGTCATCAGGCGTTGGACGCCTATCTTTAGTAACAAACAGCCGTTCGGTAGTGTGATCGGTGGGAACGAGAACTGACTGTTTTTGGAATGCTGGTTCGTGTTTGCGTTTGTTTTTGCAAAATGTCGCGGTAAGTAAGAGTCGCCACCGTCTTATTTTATCCAACAAGGAAAGGACAAAAGCACAGAAAAATTCCTTTTCGAGATTATTTCTCGGGTTCGGGAGGTAGATTATAGAAAGGGAAGGTGTTAGCACCCTTTCTATCCGTGGTTACCCACGGGCTCTTAGGTACTTGCTCACTATGTTTTCAAAAGTTTGCTTTTCTTTGTGTTTGTGGGTTTGAAAAGTTTTTATTTGAAACTTCGATATAACTCTTGTTTCTGTCCTCAAGAGTGTAATGAAGTGTTTTTGAAAACTTTGTTTGTAAAAGTGTATGTGCGAAAAGTTTTGTTTTGTTTAAAAGAGAGAGCAAGTACTTAAGAACCTCTACCTACTCAAAAAGGAATTTAATTGTGCAAATGTCCTTTAGACAGTGCTATCCCACTATTGAGGAGTAGGTAGCACCGTCGTTGGAGTTTTCGGGTCAATTCAATTTTAGGGACGTGTGGTCACTAAAGCAACGTTAGGACGTCTTAGTGGTAATCCTAATGTCTTAGATCATTTTTATCGAGGCAACCATTTCGAGGCAACTTTGATCTTTGGACAGAAGGACGACCTCTAAAACATCCTATACTTAATGACCACGTTCGAGGCAACCAAGTGAGGTTTACCCTAAGAGTGGCATGTGCAAGTGTGTCAATTTTCAGTTAAATTATTCTTGCATGTCATGGTGAGCTACTGTTGATTTTAAGTTAAGAGTTAATCTTGTCATGCATAGCCTAGTTAGCATACATCTAAACAGTTAATATATGTACAGGAATTTAAAGTGCGGAAAATGTAAATCCTACGCTATCACAAGGCTTCGGGGAGGGGGAATATTTACATGTCCAAAATTGGGGAAATAAAAGCAGTAAAGGTCTTAGTTTAAGCTATTACATCCCAGTAAAATAAACGCGCGTGAATCTTAAAAAAATCCTAAGAATAAGAACTCTTTTTGTTGTTTATTTTATTTTGGGAAAATAATCTAAATCTATTTAATTTTAGTTTTTTTTCGGAAAAATGTTAAGATAATTAAAAGGTTAATTAACAAGATTAATTTAATAGAAAAAGAACTAGCCTAATGTTTTTGTGGTTTTTTGATTTTAAGGTTAATTAAAAAGATAAAAAAAGAAGTCTATGGAAAACAAAAATAAAATGCAAGAGGGATCCTTCGATCCAAGGAAAAAAAGAGCTTCGACCCAAGGAGGGAATGGACTGCTTCGATCCAGAGAGGGTCCTGGTCCTTTCGATTGGGCCAGACAGTAAGGCGTGAGTGGTCTTCGATCCAAGGAAGAGGATTGTCTTCTGATCATGGAGGTCATGGATTTCGATCCAGGAATGAGATGCCTCCTTCGATCCAGCATGCTAATGGGTTCGATCCAGAGAAGGTGTCTCCTTCGATCTGGGCTGTTATACCTGCAAAAGTATGTGAGTGAAATAAAATGCAGGGCCTGGGTATTGAACCCCAGGCCCTTCGATCCTGCGCTTGCTGGGTCCCTTCAGGCTATGTCTGCAGCAAGTGTTAGCAAACGAAAAACATGACCTGGGTGCCAAACCCAGGCCTTTCGATCCTGTCTAGGATGGCAAATCAGAGGTAACAACAAGTATGAATGTATTATGCAAATATGAGGTTGAATAATTTACCCTTTCTTACCAGCAGATTAGATCTTCGATTTGGACGTTTGTTGGACGTAGGCACCTTCGATCTGGGCACTTCCTGGATGCAGGCACTTTCGATCTGGGCTTCTGGGCGTGGGCACCTTTGATCTGAAGGACTGCTTTGGCTCTTTGAGGCAATTTTTTGTGTGTTCTCCTGCAGAGTTTTGTGTGTTTCATTGTATATTTTCGTGTGTGATTTTCCTTTGATTTTCGTGTCCTTTTCTGTGTGTTGTAATGTGTCACTGACCTCTGTATTTATAGGGGTGTGAGGGTGCAGTAATGGCAGGAGACAGCCATTAAAATAGGCCTTTAACGCTCTGGACAAAAATCAAACACATTAAATTATTTCCTTTTTTTGAAACATTTGTGTCCCTTGAATGAACCTGGACGCTTTTGGATTTCGATTGGTCCTGATTTGCCTCTTTCGAATGGGCTCCCTGCGTACCCTTCGAATGGGCCTGGCCCAAATATCAATCGAAGGATTCCAATCGAAAGGCTCTGCTAACAGGCCAATCAAAAGGTGTTGTTCATGCCAATCGAAGGACATGGTTGACATGCCTGTCGAAATTGCCTTGACATAATTCCAATTGAATGATTGTCCATAATTCCAATTGAAAGACTCTTTCAGAATGCCAATCGAAGGGTCTTTCAGGATGCCAATCGAAATGCTTGTACAGAATGTCAATCGAAGTGTCTTTCAGGATGCCAATCGAAATGTACTTGAAGCACCACTCAAAAATTTTCCTTTTCCTTAGGCAAGGGTTTGTGATCAACCATGCAGGGGGAAGACTTTGAAAAACATGAGAGGGAAAATTTTAGGGTGCAACAGTTTCCCCTGTTCAATTTTCTTAAACCTGAGGATATAGATTGGCTTTTGAGCCTTTCGTGATCCGAAGGTGGAAGATAATTGAACACTAGAGTGCTCAGAAATTTGCACTCGTATGGTGTAGTATCAGCATTGTGATGTCGGGAATGGGCTTACAGATGCCATTTGGAGATTGTTGGTAGGAGGATGGGCTTATAGATGCCATTTGCAGGAGTGTCGATCGCATAAGAGATTCCTTAGCGGGAACTTGCATACCTGTTGTTGTAGAAGATTCCACTGGGGAAGTCTGAATTCGTTGAGATTTAGGAACCCGCTTGTACTTCAACTAAAAGAATGCTTCAGCTGAGTTATAAGAACCTGTTCATAATTCAACTGGGGGGAAACATCTTCATCAAGATCTAGGAACTGACTCGTGCTCAATGGAGTAAACTGCTGAGGTTATAGAACTTGTCCACACTATGACGGAGGAAAACATCAAGATCTAGGAACTGACTCGTGCTCAATGGAGTATTCCGTTGAGGTTATAGTGCTCGTCCACACTATGACGTAGGGAAATGTGATGTTTTAGCTGGGAAAATAAATCCCGGAGCTGCTGGAGAATAGAGTTGAGTGTGGATGATTGTCAGAATTGCATCTGCGTCTGAAGTGTATCTGAAATGTATTTGAATGAGTGACAGAATGACATCCAAATCTGGATCGTATCTGGACTGTAATTTGAATGAGTGACAGAATGACATCCGAATCTGGATCGTATCTGGACTGTAGTTTGAATGAGTGACAGAATGACATCCGAATCTGGATCGTATCTGGACTGTAGTTTGAATGAGTGACAGAATGACATCCGAATCTGGATCGTATCTGGACTGTAGTTTGAATGAGTGACAGAATGACATTCGAATCTGGATCGTATTTGGACTGTAGTTTGAATGAGTGACAGAATGACATCTGAATCTGGATCGTATCTGGACTGTAGTTTGAATGAGTGACAGAATGACATCTGAATCTGGATCGTATCTGGACTGTAGTTTGAATGAATCTGGGATAAGTATCAGAATGTCAGCCATATCTGGATCGCATCTGAACTGTCTCTAGAAGGAGCCTGGAATAAGGATCAGAATGTCAGCCATATCTGGATCGCATCTGAACTGTCTCTAGAAGGTGTCTGGAATAAGGATCAGAATGTCAGCCATATCTGGATCGCATTTGAACTGTCTCTAGAAGGAGTCAGGAATAAGTATCAAAATGTCAGCCATATCTGGATCGCATCTGAACTGTCTCTAGAAGGAGTCTGGAATAAGTATCAGAATGTCAGCCATATCTGGATCGCATCTGAACTATCTCTAGAAGGAGTCTGGAATAAGTATCAGAATGTCAGCCATATCTGGGTCGCATCTGAACTATCTCTAGAAGGAATCTGGAATAAGTATCAGAATGTCAGCCATATCTGGGTCGCATCTGAACTATCTCTAGAAGGAATCTGGAATAAGTATCAGAATGTCAGCCATATCTGGGTCGCATCTGAACTATCTCTAGAAGGAATCTGGAATAAGTATCAGAATGTCAGCCATATCTGGGTCGCATCTGAACTATCTCTAGAAAGAATCTGGGATAAGTATCAGAATGTCAGCCATATATGGGTCGCATCTGAACTATCTCTAGAAGGAATCTGGAATAAGTATCAGAATGTCAACCATATCTGGGTCGCATCTGAACTATCTCTAGAAGGAATCTGGAATAAGTATCAGAATGTCAACCATATCTGGGTCGCATCTGAACTATCTCTAGAAGGAATCTGGAATAAGTATCAGAATGTCAGCCATATCTGGGTCGCATCTGAACTATCTCTAGAAAGAATCTGGGATAAGTATCAGAATGTCAGCCATATATGGGTCGCATCTGAACTATCTCTAGAAGGAATCTGGAATAAGTATCAGAATGTCAGCCATATCTGGGTCGCATCTGAACTATCTCTAGAAGGAATCTGGAATAAGTATCAGAATGTCAGCCATATCTGGGTCGCATCTGAACTATCTCTAGAAGGAATCTGGAATAAGTATCAGAATGTCAGCCATATCTGGGTCGCATTTGAACTATCTCTAGAAGGAATCTGGAATAAGTATCAGAATGTCAGCCATATCTAGGTCGCGTCTGAACTATCTCTAGAAGGAATCTGGAATAAGTATCAGAATGTCAGCCATATCTGGGTCGCATCTGAACTATCTCTAGAAGGAATCTCAGAAGATGAGGATCTTTGCCTGTTGATTGATCTTTCCTGAAAAGGTAAAGAGTTAGTTGTATGCAATGTCATGATGTATGCATTGTCATGATGTATGCATTGTGTAATGATGTTCTCAAAGTAAAATGAGATTTGTGTCATATGTATTTTGTATGCATATGTTATGAATGTTATTGAAGTATAATTTTGTCTTGGATTTTGCTCAAAATGTTTCCACCGGGGATCCCTGCTTTGTTGTTTGAGGAGAACTCTGCTGGGGGATAATGAAAACTCTGTGGGGAGTAGATGCTCTGCTGAGGATTTTAACGATGAACTCCGCTGGGGATTCCGTTGATAAGCTCTGTTGGGGATTTTTATGATAAACTCCGCTGGGGATGGATTACCGTTGCTGGTGATATTGAATCTATTGAGGATAGAAGTCCTGCTTGGGGAAAGAAAGAACTTCGCTGGGGATGATCTTTCAGTTGCAACTTGCTGAGGATAACCTTATGAAATTGGCTGAGAAGACTTATTTGTGCTTCGCAGGGGACAAGCTTCCAGAGTCTACTGGGGAAGAGGAGTTGTGGTCCTTTAACTTGTAGTAGTCGGAGAGGCAAACTCAAGTTGGGGAATCAGGGCGTTGTTGGGGAGATAAACTCTGTCGTCAGTCTGCTAGAGAGGTGACATCTTCGTTGGGGGAAGTCCTCGAGGATTCTTGAGATTGATTCAGCTGGGGAAAGGTTTTCAGAGATTAAACCCTTGCTGGGAGTCATCCTATGAGCAGGATCTGGGGAGATTTGTCATTGCCCCTAGTAGCAGGTGTTTGTGGCACTGCCTGGAAATGTTGGACTGTATGTAACCCTTCACTGAGATTGATGTTCAATGCCCCAAGCGACGGAGATGGAGACTTGCCCCTGGTTACTCTGCACTTCTTTGAGAGATTTCCTGGAATCTTGACTGGGCTGCCCCAGGTGTGCTGGATAGTGACATGTCATGCCCCCTTGTTTATAGGAGATTTGCCAATGGAAGCGTCATCCTTTTTGAAGTGATTTTGTTCACTGAGAGGGCTTTCGTTCATCGGATATTCGTTGTGTGAATTTCTCCGCTGTCAAACAAATAGCCAAATGCAAACAATGATATTCAGATAATGCAAAGTTTATGCTTGTCTCGAAGTTTTTGAAAAATGCGTTTTTTAGCAGAAAACTCTTTATAAGACCAATTCAACACAAGATTTAGGACAAAGCCCTACAGGAGTCAGGATACCTTTTGTAACAGTATGCTTTCGAACTAACCCATGCTTCAGTTAGGACTTTTGAAGGGTTGTAACGTGGCTTGGTTCACGGTTTAAGAAACAAAGGATAAAGGCTCAAAGTATATTTGTACCCACCCGCTCTTCGTGATGTTCTTCAATCCTAAACTCAGTTAATTGTGCATTTGAACTCCAAATGAGTCTGGAACGACGTTTTTGGTGATGGTTCACACAAGTTGAATTTTTGAAGGCAGTCATTTTTGCAACATTTTTCATTTTGTTGAGGATTTTTAGCGACCTCGTTCTTTTGATTTGTTATCCCTAATTTTTGCCTGACTGTTCCTGTTTTCGAGATTACAGTCAGTGGGATGCCCCAGCTTTCTTAAGCTTCCTTTATAGGTTTTGGCTCAGTGGCCTTTTCTTTTGAGAGATTGACTGCCTATGAAATAAGGAACCACCACTGACTTTTGATTCCAGCGGAATGCTTTTGATGTCATTCGTTGTATTATGAACTGAGAGTTTTGCGACTTCAATGCATATCTTTTGAATTAACTGAGAGACTACCCTGCCCCAGGTTTAAATTAAAGGTTTCAATTTGTGTTTAAAACAGAAAACTTCTACTTCTTTGGCTCGAAGGGGTTGACTAGGGATTATCTTCCTTATACCTCCACTGTTTAGGATTTGAAAGAAATGCATGTACATCGTCAGCAAGGTCTGTCCAAAAGCATAATGTATGAGATTATGGCATTGTTTCGTCATCCTCCCTCTAAAGGCTTGTAACTTTTAGCAAGAGTTGAATGTCATAAAGTGAGTAAAAAGCATAGTAATGAAAATGATGAATTCAAGACAAACATATGCAATGCATTTAGTGAAATAGAGTTTGACATTAATAGATAATTGTTTGAATAACAAAAGAAATTACAACTTGAAAATTCAAATGAAACAAAGACCCTCTCTTGTCAGAACTTGTCACTTCAAATGGTGAACCTTGGAGGGATGGTAGAAGAACTCAGCCTGACCATCTTGTGTGAATTCCAAAGCTCCTTCGTTAATCAGGTCTTAAACTTTGTTTTTCAATGCCCAACAGCCATCAGTATCATGCCCCGGGCTGTAGGAATGGTATGCACACCTTGCATCAGGATTGTACTTTGGGGAGGTTATGTTGGGATTCTTAGGAGGGTCCCTTAACATCACCAGATTCAACCTCAACAGGTGTTGTAAAGCTTGAGACAGTAACACGTTGAGCTCGGTAAATTTCCTTCTGGGCTTACTCTGATCAACCCGTTGTTCTTGGCGAGGTTGTTGTTGGACCCTTGAGGTAGTAGCAACTTGGAGAGGTCCATTCTTCACCATACCAAACTCTTGTATTCTTAGAGGCTGATTAATGATTTGATCCCCAGCCTTGACTGTCTGCTTCATGTTGTTGTATCTGTCTTGATGAAGCTGGTGGATCATGGTTCTCAACTCTTCTTGTTCCCGAGCTAAGCCTTGGATAAGAGCCATCTGCCCCCAACATTTGGGTTCTCATTGCATCTACCTCAACTTGCAGATGTTTCAGTCATTCGTCCTTATTATCTTCGGGACTTTTCTTAACCAAATTCCCCATGAAGAGTGTTCTCAACTCTTCCCGCCCCTTGGATAGGTTTAGGAAGATTTCCCTGAACTGAGTCTCCTGGTTGTCTTGTTGGAAAGCCATTGCTAAAATAAACAGCGAGAACATGAGAGACCTGTACTGGAAGACCTGTTATGCAATGATATGTATGATATATGTATGCAATGTTTTCAAGGATCTCGCGGGGTAAACAAGAAGCTTGTTAGAATTTGAATCTTGTAGCTTTGGTTGAAGGAACTTCATGTTGCTGAGAGTCCTTCTTCAAGAGTCAAGCTCACCATATCGAGTGGGTCATAGCCCACTGACTCAAGTTATCGCGCTTGGATTTCTAGACAACTTTGGCTAGAGGAAAATAAATCCCTTTACCCCTTGCTAGCCATTTGATTTACCATAACCTGCATCACAGACCCTTGATATCCTTGAAATGGTTAAGGAAATGTTAAGGCATGATGTTATGATGTATATGCTATGCGTTTAAGCAAAAAGTGAGGTGATGTAAGTGAGCCCTGCAATAAATCCAATTTGTTGGATAAGGACTGTAAACAAAACCTGCAAGGAACCCCTATTGTCAGATAACAAGTAGTTCAAGTTTGAAGGCACACAAGTCACACATATAGCCTTAAGTTTAGGCTGGCATGGAGTTTAGGCTGGCATGGAATTTAGGCATTACCCTCTTTCAGTTTAATTGGTTTAAACCTGTCCTAAAAAAATAGTAATCGGGTTCTAGAGGATCTCAATATCACTGACTACCCTCAATCGGTCATAATTCCAGCTTAACAACCTTTTCTTGCGGACGGAACCATCGCGAGAGTTTAGTCTCAATGAGTGTAGCATACTGCTACTGTTCTATGGCCAAGTTGGTCAATTTAAGGTTCTAAGGTCAATTGGTGCTTAATGACTCCTCAGAAGACCCATATTCTCCTCATTTCAACACAAGGGATATCGGTACAGACCAAGGTGCCACACCAACGTAGTTACTGCTTCATCTGTGTCGGTCTACGTCGGACAGATCCCTTACAATTTATTGCTACTTACCTAAAAAGGGTACCCCCAGATCCGGGTTAGGATCTATAGAACTCCGATACAAGCCCACAAAATTAAAAGCATACAAAGCAATACAATTGAAAACACAAGTGATCTAATCCCAAGGTATACCTCACTTATTAATTAGTCCCCAGCAGAGTCGCCAGTTCTGTGATCGGTGGGAACGAGAACTGACTGTTTTTGGAATGCTGGTTCGCGTTTGCGTTTGTTTTTGCAAAATGTCGCGGTAAGTAAGAGTCGCCGCCGTCTTTTATTTTATCCAACAAGGAAAGGACAAAAGCACAGAAAAATTCCTTTTCGAGATTGTTTCCCGGGTTCGGGAGGTAGATTATAGAAAGGGAAGGTGTTAGCACCCTTTCTATCCGTGGTTACCCACGGGCTCTTAGGTACTTGCTCACTATGTTTTCAAAAGTTTGCTTTTCTTTGTGTTTGTGGGTTTGAAAAGTTTTTATTTGAAACTTCGATATAACTCTTGTTTCTGTCCTCAAGAGTGTAATGAAGTGTTTTTGAAAACTTTGTTTGTAAAAGTGTATGTGCGAAAAGTTTTGTTTTGTTTAAAAGAGAGAGAAAGTACTTAAGAACCTCTACCTACTCAAAAAGAAATTTAATTGTGCAAATGTCCTTTAGACAGTGCTATCCCACTATTGAGGAGTAGGTAGCACCGTCGTTGGAGTTTTCGGGTCAATTCGATTTTAGGGATGTGTGGTCACTAAAGCAACGTTAGGACGTCTTAGTGGTAATCCTAATGTCTTAGATCATTTTTATCGAGGCAACCATTTCGAGGCAACTTTGATCTTTGGACAGAAGGACGACCTCTAAAACATCCTATACTTAATGACCACGTTTGAGGCAACCAAGTGAGGTTTACCCTAAGAGTGGCATGTGCAAGTGTGTCAATTTTCAGTTATATTATTCTTGCATGTCATGGTGAACTACTGTTGATTTTAAGTTAAGAGTTAATCTTGTCATGCATAGCCTAGTTAGCATACATCTAAACAGTTAATATATGTAAAGGAATTTAAAGTGCAGAAAATGTAAATCCTACGCTATTACAAGGCTTCGGGGAGGGGGAATGTTTACATGTCCAAAATTGGGGAAATAAAAGCAGTAAAGGTCTTAGTTTAAGCTATTACATCCCATTAAAATAAACGCGCGTGAATCTAAAAAAAAATCCTAAGAATAAGAACTCTTTTTGTTGTTTTATTTTATTTTGGGAAAATAATCTAAATCTATTTAATTTTAGTTTTTTTTTTGGAAAAATGTTAAGATAATTAAAAGGTTAATTAACAAGATTAATTTAATAGAAAAAGAACTAGCCTAATGTTTTTGTGGTTTTTTGATTTTAAGGTTAATTAAAAAGATAAAAAAAAAGAAGTCTATGGAAAACAAAAATAAAATGCAAGAGGGATCCTTCGATCCAAGGAAAAAAAGAGCTTCAACCCAAGGAGGGAATGGACTGCTTCGATCCAGTGAGGGTCCTGGTCCTTTCGATTGGGCCAGACAGTAAGGCGTGAGTGGCCTTCGATCCAAGGAAGACGATTGTCTTCTGATCATGGAGGTCATGGCTTTCGATTCAGGAATGAGATGCCTCCTTCGATCCAGCATGCTAATGGGTTCGATCCAGAGAAGGTGTCTCCTTCGATCTGGGCTGTTATACCTGCAAAAGTATGTGAGCGAAATAAAATGCAGGGCCTGGGTATTGAACCCCAGGCCTTTCGATCTTGCGCTTGCTGGGTCCCTTCAGGCTATGTCTGCAGCAAGTGTTAGCAAACGAAAAACATGACCTGGGTGCCAAACCCAAGCCTTTTGATCCTGTCTAGGATGGCAAATTAGAGGTAACAACAAGTATGAATGTATTATGCAAATATGAGGTTGAATAATTTACCCTTTCTTACCAGCAGATTGGATCTTCGATTTGGACGTTTGCTGGACGTAGGCACCTTCGATCTGGGAACTTCCTGGATGCAGGCACTTTCGATCTGGGCTTCTGAGCGTGGGCACCTTTGATCTGGAGGACTGCTTTGGCTCTTTGAGGCAATTTTTCTGTGTGTTCTCCTGCAGAGTTTTGTGTGTTTCGTTGTATATTTTCGTGTGTGATTTTCCTCTGATTTTCGTGTCCTTTTCCGTGTGTTGTAATGTGTCACTGGCCTCTGTATTTATAGGGGTGTGAGGGTGCAGTAATGGCAGGAGACAGCCATTAAAACAGGCCTTTAACGCTCTGGACAAAAATCAAACACATTAAATTATTTCCTTTTTTTGAAACATTTATGTCCCTTGAATGAACCTGGACGCTTTTGGATTTCGATTGGTCCTGATTTTCCTCTTTCGAATGGGCTCCCTGCGTACCCTTCGAATGGGCCTGGCCCAAATATCAATCGAAGGATTCCAATCGAAAGGCTCTGCTAACAGGCCAATCAAAAGGTGTTGTTCATGCCAATCGAAGGACATGGTTGACATGCCTGTCGAAATTGCCTTGACATAATTCCAATCGAATGCTTATCCATAATGCCAATCGAAAGACTCCTTCAGAATGCCAATCGAAGGGTCTTTCAAGATGCCAATCTAAATGCTTGTCCAGAATGTCAATCGAAGTGTCTTTCAGGATGCCAATCGAAATGTACTTGAAGCACCACTCAAAAATTTTCCTTTTCCTTAGGCAAGGGTTTGTGATCAACCATGCAGGGGGAAGACTTTGGAAAACATGAGAGGGAAAATTTTGGGGTGCAACAGGTAGAGACTTGCATAAGTGACAATCTTCATTGCAGCCTGGGAATAGGCCGACTTGTAGTAGATTCTGTTTAATGGTCAATACAGGAGTAACTAAGCCATTCACGGAGGAGACAAAACGATCATCATCAATGGCGTTGGTACCTTGGTCATGTCTGGGCATTGGCTCCATTATTACATTACGCGTTTCTGAGGGATCAAATTCAGTCTCTTTCGCATTGATAAGGTCTTGCACCTTATTCTTTAAGGCCTAACAGTCATTTGTATCGTGCCCCGGGCTTTCAGAATGATAGGCACATCGGGCGTTCGGGTTGTAGCGAGGAGAAGCAGTATTGGGGTTCTTGGGAGCTTCCTTTAAAGTTGCCAAGTTGGTCTTTAGAAGGTGTTGCAAAACTTGAGACATGGTCATGTTAATCTGGGTAAATCGTCTCATGGGCGCTTCTGGTTTGCGCTGATAATTTCGCTGCTGATTTGGCGCAGGGTTAGAAATCATGATAGCCCCTACTGTCGGACGACGGTCGGTTTTGTTTTGATTTCTATAGTCATATGCAGCACTGACCTCCTTCTTTCCAACAAAGGGCTTCTTTGCCATACTCGAGGATGCATCTCTTTTAATTTTGCCACTTTTTATACCGGCTTCAACCCGCTCACCAGTCATAATTAATTCAGTAAACCCAGCTGAGGAACTCCCAATCAGGTGATTGAAAAATGGGTCTGACAAGGTGCCTAGGAACATATCTACTAATTCTCTGTCGGACAGAGGGGGCTGGATCCTGCCTGCGAGATCCCTCCATTTTTGAGCATAGGTTTTGAAACCTTCACCCGTTCCCATAGACATGCTTTGTAATTGCGTCCTAGTCGGAGCCAAATCAAAATTATACTGATATTGTTTGTAGAAAGTGGCGGCCAACTCTTCCAATTTATGAACATTGGTCCCTTCCAATTGGTAGAACTAATCCAACCGCGTCACAGATAAACTTTCCTGGAAGAAATGCACCCACAGATTCTTGTCAGCCGCGTGGGGTTGAATCTTTCTGACATATGACCTTAGATGTAGCTTCGGGCAAGAGACACCGTCGTACTTGGTGAAAGTGGGGACCTTGAATTTTTGTGGGATGACAACCCCTGAGATGAGTCCTAATTCTTCAAAATCCAAACCGGGTACCCTCTGAATTTCCATAGCATTCAAACGATCCTCTAGTTGTTTGTATTTATCATCAGCAGGAGGATTTTGTTCCTCAGAGTAATCAGGCTCTTCCTCTCCTTTGGATATTGGGTCGTTGTTCACTTCCTGGGTTTTATTATCTCCTTCGCCTGACGATGTTGCAAAGTCTAAAGTTCGCCTGGTTTGTCCTTTAAACCTTCTTCCCATGATTACAACACCGGTTGGTTTCTTTGTTTTCTTCTTCTTTTCTTTGGTAGTAGAGTCTTCAACTCCTCTTGTCCTTTTGTCAGAGCCATGAGCATTTGTTGAAACTGGGTGTTATGCGCCTGAAGATCTTTCACATTCTGCTTAACATCCACCTCACTGAAATAAACAGTAGAAGGATAAGGTGACCTGTTATATGAAACCTGTATGATGTTATGATGGATGAAGATGCAATATGCAAATGATTTCAAGGAAATTTAGAGATTTAAACTTGTTCAAACCAAAAAGGAACACACGTTATATTAAATAAAACCAAGTTTTAATACATCATGCCTCTTTGGGCTTACAAAGAAAGAAACAAAATACAGAAAAGCTCATAAGACAAAAAGACCGAACGCATCCTCTTTGGAGCAATGTAGGCATTCAGGTTTTTCTCTTCATGAAGCAGTTTGGTGAGTTCCAGAACCTTCTTATCATTGGCGTAATACTGGGTTTCAAAGGTGTCTCGCTCTTCTTTCAACTAAACCCAAACTTTCTACAGGTCTTCGAGAGAGGTAGGCATGTCAGGATGAAGAACGGAGTATGGGACGTCTCCTTCGATAACAGGCTCAATGATGACAGGAAGGATGGAAGGGTAAGGCATCAAGAGACTTTGGGCACGACCCCGTATCCACCTAAGGTAAGGCTCGAGAGGGATAGAGTTTTTATGTCCCAAAGTCCTACTGTCCACCTAGTTCACCATTCCCCAAGCACGTGTAAACTTCTGGCGGTAACCTTGGTCTTCTTTGTCGTAGTCGAACACCATACCTTGGATGAGCATCTCATGAGGGTCGTCTCTTCGGGCATACCCAAACTGTCGAAGATCTAAGCATGGGTTGTAGGTGATACCTCCCCTAATACCAAGCAGAGGCACATTAGGGAACTCCCTACAGCGGTCAATGATAGAGATATCTTCCTAGGATCTCGAGCACCAACGGATATCAGAGTGGCTGAGAGACATCATCCTTTGAGACCAAGTCAGTCTTTGCTCATTCTTCAATGCTGACTGAGGCAGGTGTGAAGTGAACCACTTAGCGAGTAGGGGGCTACAACACAAAAGGGTACCTCTTTTCTTCATGGTGCGGGTATGAAGGCAATGCAAGATGTCTCCTAGTAAGGTAGGTATAGGATTGCGAGAGAGAAAAACTTTGATGGCATTAACGTCTATGAATTGGTCTGAATTGGGAAACAGAACCAAACCATAAATGAGGAGAGCTAGGACGTCTTCGAAAGCTTGGAAATCCATGTCATCCCAGAATGAATGAGCTTTTTCCAATAGAAACTTAGCTAGAAAGCCTTTAACCCCGCTTCTTGTTTCCCAATTGGCTATGACGTCGGCCCTCTTCACATACAAAGCTTTGGCGATGACTTCAGGTTTTGGAATCCCTTCTAGACCAGTGAATGGTATCTGATTAAGCATGGGCATCCCTAAGAGTAGAGAGAACTCTTCCAGTGTAGGTACCAACTAATAGTCCGGGAAAGTGAAACAATGATGTATGGGATTAAAGAATTAGAATAGAACACACATCATCTCTTCTTGGAAGTTGGATGTAGCCAAACTGAGAAGTCGACCATATTTCTTGGTAAAAGGAGAATCCCCAGGCACTCTTGAGGCTAGCTCTTGAAGTTGAGGATGTGCTTTTACAAAGCTGATTCAGATGGTGTTTCTTCAGAGAGAATTCATGTCCTACAAAACAAAAACAAAGATAAATTTCTAAACCCTTGAAATGGTTAGTGAGCATGCATATGATGTTGATGATATTTATGATGTTTATGTACAAGCAAACATATACACACACAACAAACAAATCCCTATGTTTTAGGCTTGCATGAGTTTTGTAGGTAAGTACCCTCTTGAAGTCTAGTTGGCTCAACCTGTCCTAGAAATAATGATTGGGTTCTAAAGGATATCAATATCATCAACCTTTCTTTTAGGCATTGTCTCAGCACAACAATCTTTTCTTGCGGCCGAGATATCCCAAAAGTCTAGCCTCAATGAGTGTAGTATCGAGTATCAACCAATTTTCAGCTCTACACCGAAACCGGCTACCTCACTACGTCCTAATGGCCAAGTTTGTTCAATTAGTGTTCTAAGGTCAATTAGTGCTTCATGACGACACTCAGCGGCCCTGTATTCTCCTCGATTCACCAAGAGGGATACCGGTACCCACAAATACGTCACACTAACATAGCTATTGTTTCAACCATATCGGTCTATGCCGTACAGTCTCCACAATCTATTACTATTTACCTAAAAAGGTGTCCTAGATCCGGATGGAGGATCAAAGCAAGCCCAATACAAGGAACTAAATATAAAGCACACAAATCAAATAATGAAAGCGAGTAAAGGTGATCTAACCCTAAGGTAACCCCACTTTTAAGTTATTCCCCAGCAGAGTCGTCAGTTCTGTGATACGGTGGGAGAACTGACTTGGTTTGTTTTGCGTTTTGATCGCATTTGTGCGGATAGCAAGAGTCGCCATCGACTTTTCTTTTATCCAAAAGGAAATATAAAAAAGCACAGGAAAGACCTTTCGAGATTATTTCTCGGGTTCAGGGGATAGATTATGAAAAGGGAAGGTATTAACACCCTTTTCATCCATGGTTTTCCATGGGCTTTTAGTTACTCGTTTAGATCACTTGCTTTTACTTGACAGTGTGCTTGTGGTGTGGGCTTTGAAAGTGTTTTGAAAAATATTTTCGTAATGGTTCTCGTTTCTATAAGAACGCGTACAAAGTTTTTATTTCGAAAAGTGGTCCAAAGATGTGTTTATGGATTGTGTTTCGGAAAGTATTTTGAAAAGATGTTTTGCAATGGTTCTCGTCTCTATAAGAATGTATGCAAAGCATTTTATCTTTTGAAAATGTTTTGAGATGAAATGTAGGTGTAAAAATGTTTTTGTCGTGAGCAAACGAGTAACTAGGAGCGAATCTATCTACTCAAAAGATCTTAAATGTTCTTTTCTTTCTCCTTTAGATGTTGCTATGTTACCATTGATTTGGTAAGAAGCCCCATTATCGGATGTGAAGGGACGGGCGCGGGTCAATTTTACAGTCATCGAAAGTAATTTATGAGATGTTTTAGCAATTTTTGTAAGGGACTGGATCGTTTTACCAGAGGCAACATCGAGGGTCATCGAGGGACTACGATCTTTTTTATCGAAGGGTCATTGCTAAAACGTCTCATATTCGAGGGACATGACTGTATTTCCGAGGCAACGAGCGAGATTACCCTAGAGGTGCGCGTGTGAAGAAGTGTATTTGATTCAAGTTAATTTTTTCTTTGAAATTAGGTTATCTACCGGTTGATTATTATATCTTGCCATGCACGCCTAATTACTATACAGTATAAGGAAAATAGTAAATTGCAGAAATTGAAATTCTACGCTACTACAGAGCTTTCGGGAATGGGGTTACAATTTTTTTATAAATGGGGATGGATCAATGCGATTAATAGTCAAAAATAGGCAATCAATACAACCCAATCTAATTAGAAAAGACTAGTTAACTAAACAAATTATTAAGTAAAAATAATAGGCGAAATGAATGAAATAGTATTTTTGGTATTTTTATTCTTTTATGGATTTTGTTTGTGAATAATAGAGATGTAACTAAAGGTTATTTTAAACTAAGTTAAAAAAAAAATCTAAGGTTAAAAATAAATCAAAATTAAAACCTAAGCTAAATTAAAGATATATAAAAAATACTAATTTAAATCTAAAATAGATTGATAATAAATTTATTAATTACTAATTTAAATCAAAAATGAAAGAATCAAAATTCTAAGACTATTTAAAAAAAACTTCTAGACTAAAAAGAATGTTATTAAATCTAAACTAAAATTCTATAAAAAAAAATCAATAACTCTAAACTATGTTAACCATAAGTTCAAAAATCTATATACAAACTAATATAAAATTTCAAAAAAAGATGGCATTCTTTAATTCATGAATAAAAGAAATAATAAAAAGATATATAGAAGAAGAAGAACACACAAAAAAATGGAATCTGGATGGGCTGGCAAGGGCTTGAGGCCCAACTGGTTGTGACCTAAGCATTGGAGGTGTGTGAGCAAGATTCAGGAGTGCAGATCGGAAAAAAAACATGGGCCAGATCCGAAGGCCCAACTGAAAACTCCTAAGATGAAGGGTGGGGTTAAAGAGGTGGTGGCAAATGTCACCACCAGATCGGATTAAGGAATTATCAATTAAATGAGGCAAAATTAAAATAATAAAAAAAACTGGGCCATGGTTCTCATAATTCATATTCCTTTCTCTTTCTTAAAACACGTCCTCTCTTCTCTCTCACTTTGAGTCCTCGCCGGAGAAGGCTAACTGGCCGCGCTGGAAATCGCCTTGCGGCGGTGATGGCGGCAGCGTGACTCCAAAAACCATTTTTTCATATCAATATGATCCTCGCTTCTCTCTAGTTGCTAATATATGGTTAATTTTTGCAGATTTTTAGTTTTGAAGCCCTAGATCTAAAGGGGGTGAACGGAAACCCTAAGGCAAAGATGTGGCGAACGATGATGATTTATGATGAACATGCAAAACGAAAAAACGAAACGTAAAGAAAAAAAGGGAAAATAGAAATCGTGTTCTCCAAAAAACTGTGAGCTTCGAACCTTTTTTTATGAAATCTATGCTTCCGGTACTTTCTGAATCTATTTCTCTTCTTCTGAATATACAATAACGATTAGGGTTTGGCTTTTGCTATCTCTCTGAGTTACTGATTTGCTTGACCAAGAAAGATATGGCTTTTAGACTTATGTTTTTTTTATACTCTGAACAGTTGATGATTTTTGGTTTGGATGCTATGTTGGTTTCTGGTTTTTGATGGCTTATTGGCTTCTGGTTTTTTGATGGCTCTGAACAGTTGTTGATTTTTTTAGTTTGGATGCTATGTTGGTTTCTGGTTTTTTTTTGCTAGGGTTTTGGTTGAGCTTGTATTGATAATGCTGGTTTTTGGTTTATGATGTTTGTTCTGGGATTTGAGACAAGGGTTTTGGTGAGCTTGTGGTGATGTTGCTAGTTTTTTGTCTATGATGCATTTCTGGGTCTGAGACAAGGGTTTTTGGTGAGCTAGTGGTGATGTTGTTGGTTTTTTGTCTATGTTGTATCTTCTCTTTTTGGTTATGTATCCCCTGTTCTGTTATATGCTTATGCTGGCTATTTTTTTATCAGTAAGAATAGGTTTTTTGGGGGAAATATTAGTGAGTTTGAATGGATTTAATATGCTGATTTATGGCTTTTGAGTGAAAGTTGACATCTTTGCCATTTTAGTGTAAGTTTGGGTAGGTTTTGACTTGCTTTATGCAGAGTTGCAGCAGGTTTTGGACTGCATGGGGTCTGTAACAGGCTAGAGGATCTCTTTCCTCTTTCCTCTTTCAATGAAAATAAACAATTTGTTTACCTATTGAAATTCTGAAGGGTTTGTATGTTTTAAGGAAAATGATGATATAATTTGTTCAAGATATGAGCTAATGTTAGCTTGCATATTGTTTGTTTTTGTTTATTGCTATTTTGTTTTATTGTGGCTTTCTTGTTGCTAGCACTGCTGTGTTGGGGCTGTTGTTATTGTGGCAGGTTTTACTGTTCTGGTTTATTACAGGCCTGTTGTTAGCTATTTATAGCATGTTATTTGGCTTATGGTTTGGGTGTTGTATGTATAACAGGTTGGACAACAATGGACATGGTTTGATTTGCAGACTTGGTTCTGCTGTAGCTTTGCTTTGCACATGTTGTTGCTTGCTGTTTATAATTTTCTTTTTCTTTCTTTTGTGAACCAAGAAAGGCAATCTTTCTTTGTGATTTACAATTTGGGAAAATGATTGTGATAAAACAAACAAATATTCTGATTCCTATCTGCAAGCCCTCATGTTCATGTTATTAACAAGGTCTTTTTCCTTTTGTTTCATGTGATGAGAAAACCAATGGGCAAAAGGAGAAACTGATGAGGAGCAACTTGAAGTGTTTGATGAAGACTTTGAAGAAAACTTCTTTCTAGTTTACCTTTTTTTTAGAACAAACTTGTATCCATTGAGAAATTTGTTATATTGTAATTTTCCAATTTGTATTTTAAACATACAATCCCTAATGATACTAAAAGTATGCAAAATCTCTTGAAATTCAAATTTGAATTCTTCAATCATCCCATGAATGAGTTCCACAACACCTTGTGCCATGAAATTGAATTGAAATTATTGAAAAACACTTTCCAAATCACTATTTGAATTCCTGATGATCACAGTTGACTTTATAACCGCGTTTCAAACAAATCTGTGCCTTATACTCCGATTCCTAAACAAAATAAATGTTTTAAGAGTGTAACCCAATTGGCCAAACTGAATCCACAATTATGATTGTTTTAAATGATAACCTTAATCTTCATACCTTGTCCAGATAAACACGCTCTTGAGAATAATCATCAGTCCTTCAGTAAAAATTCTTAGCAATCAGACGACCGTTATTTGAAATTTGGTCAAAATTCATGATGTGACTTCCAACGCATTCGAACGTTGGTGATTTTCTACGCGTAATTAATTCTTGATTTGTGAAGAGAAAATGGAGATATCATCAAGGAGAATCGTACGCAAGAAAAACCATTCAAAAATATCGAATAATGAAGAAGTTTACAAGTACTTCAAATTGTTCTCGCAAAAGGGTTGATTTTGGGGTTGCTGTAGTTGTTTTCAGTTATCTGGACCATTGGTTGGGCAAACTTATACCGCGAGGTCTGAAAACTGGTTTAAACAATTCCGATGAGATATGAAGACTTATGAAAAAATCAAATGAAACCTTGAGGGCTCAACTTTTTTTTTTAGAAGCGCCAAATCCTAATTGCTGATGGTCTGCCTAGGAGGAGAATCTGCTTGATCGACTTTTGAGCCAAATTGAGTGTTTGAGGAACCCTGGGATAGCATCCTAAGTGGAAAATGGGAGGATAAATTTTGGGGTACAACAAAGAGGAATCTTCATCTGAAATCAAGAATCCTCTTTTGTCTCTTGTTTCTAGAAAATCTTAAGTGTCATTCTGTTTCTTGTTTTTTGTTTTGTTTTGTACCTCTGAATCTTTTTTTTAAAACCTTTACGCTTTTTAATTCTTTTTATACTTTTTGATTATGAAGAAAAGGGGAGAAAATGAGTATTTTGATCTAATCTCTGATTAACAGTTATGGGACTAAGTCTCAAACATTACTAACAAAATACAAAGATTTCTTTCTCTATTTAAAGAATTTTGCAGGTATCACTAAACTCTGGAAGTTTAATCATCTGAACATTATCTTCAAAAGACTTGCTGAAGAAATCCTAGAAGAAAAATCTCAAAGCTCTGAAGAAAAATCTCAGGAAGTTTTTCTTATAGAAATATTTATTTCAGGGGGAGATTCTTATCTCTTATTCAATTTTTTTTCAAATCCTGAATATTTTTGTCGTCATCAAAAAGAGGGAGAATGTTAGAACAAGATTGGTTCTAATCATATCTCAGAATTTTGATGATAACAATAAAATATATTTTGTATAATTGATACTCTGACGAGCATATTTCTTTGTTTCAGATAATGTTCTGACTGAAGTATTTTCTAAAGTGAAAATTATTTTAAGTGCTGAGCTGAATAAAAATTAAGAGGTTATTTGATGAAAGAACTATTTACTTAGCACGAGTTCTAATGCTAGCTCTGATAAGAAGAAATTTAAAGCATCTTCTAATCTTAGCAAGTTTCCATGCAAACTCTGTTCAGAAGTATTTTGCAAGCAAGCTCTGATGAGAAGTTATTTGCAAGCAAATTCTGAAGCAAGATGTGAAGCAAGTTCTGAAAGAATAAATAATCAAACAAGTCTTGTCAAGTTTCAGGAAACATGCTCTGACAGTGCCGTTTGTTCATTTAATTCAAAAATGGCTAAAAGCACTCAAGTGTCTCTATGCTAGTTCATTGAAAACAACAATGCTGCAAGCCAACACGCAAACATTAGTTGCTCCTCACTTTTGAAGGCAACAACGGTCATCTTCCTCATGCTATAAATAGAAGATCATTTATTGCAAGCCAACTACTCAACAAGTCAACAAACCAAAAAGAAACATCTTACGTGAAAATTATTCTGCTGCTCATAAATTATTTTGTTATTTTCACAGTGCAAAACTTATCTTAGTGATAAATCACAGTTTGTGATATAGCTTTCTAAGAAGCAATTTGTTTCACTATTGTAAATATTTAATTCTTGTATTTGTTCCTTGAGAGACCAAGCTTGGTCAGATTTCTCAAGAAGGCTAAGACTAGTTTGAGTCTTAGTGGTGTTAGTCACTTGTAAGTTTACTTGTGCTTTGAATTGTTAGTCATAACAGTTTGGTTGTGTGATTGTAATCTATTTGATTATAGTGAATTAAGTCCTTGTTGAGAAAGGCGAAATCACCTTGGTGGGTGGACTGGAGTAGTTTGAGTTCAAACGAACCAGGATAAAAATAACTGTGTCTTTCCATTATTGTTGAGCTAGTAAGAAAAATAAAAATGAAAAACTTATTCAACCCCCTCTTCTAAGTGTTTTCTCACCCTTCATCATTGAGGCACACTTTTCGACCAGAGTGGAGTTGGTTTTCTAAAGTAAGGAATCTTTTGGCAACTTGTAAGGATTTGCAGCAAAATATACACCTTGACATCCAGAGAGCGAGGAAAGCTATGTGCTCAACATTGGACACTTCGTCTCCTTCGACATGTTAAAGATTCATGTATTTGGTAAAGGTGACGTTTTCGATGACAAAGTTGATGGTGTTTTCTTCCTATTTATAAGGATCAAAATTTTCTCCAATGTGTGAGAGCCTAGTAATAGTATCCATATCAAAGAGAGTGGGGATTATCATTTCGTAGGGGAGATGGAAAATATTGTAAGTACTATCCCAGAAGTACAATGAGGACATCAACATGGATTGGCAATAACTAAAACCTATCTTCGACATTTGAATCAATTCAAAGATGCCTAAGTCATTCCATGCTTGGGATTTTTACTTTTCTACTTTAGCTAGCCAAGCAAGATATTGTTTATCTTCTACAAGGCAAGATCTAAAAGGTCTAAAGTTTTCAGTTACATAGTCGAATTGAAAGGGTTTATCTTCAGTTGCAGGAGCTGAGGGAGTTTCTTTTTGGATTTTCTCTACAAATGATTCTGCTAATTATTTATCAGGATTATCATTCTTTTTCTTCTTAGGAGGTTCAACTTTGTTAACAATGGATTTTGTATCATAGTAGACTGGGAAAATATCCTTAATCTGTTCTAAACTTGAAGAGGATAACATAGGACCCATATACCCTAGAGTTTTATCAACAAGGGTAAAGGGGATTATTACCTGAAAAGCGTAAATTGCTTGTTGTTCAGAAGAAACATGTGTTGTTGGAACCAATTCTTGATTTCCAACGAGAAGGGGTTTTGTGATGTGGTGAATCAGTTGAAATGCAGCATCGTGTTTGTTCTTCACTTCCTTGTTTTTCACATTCTTATCAGATTTGCTACCTTTTTAGATGGTTCCATGGTTGAAAGTTTAAATTTTGGACGATTGGAGGTTTTTTGAGAAAGAGAGAGCGTAAGTTTTTGAAAACCAGAGGTTAAAAAGATGAAAAAGTGTGTTTGAGGAAGAAGAAAGGTATTTATAGCTGGAAATCATTTAGTTTATATTTTACATATTTGAGTTAGTGGGACACGTGGTGATTTTTTATAAGTTAAAGAAGAAGGTTACTTGTTGAAAGGCCACATTGGAAACCTACTTTAGTAGCAATAATGGAACAGCTGCACGCACATCTTGATTAGAGGTTTTGAAAAAGTAAATCATGATTGTTCCAACGTCATAGCAGTTCATGATCATCATGAATATGTTTTGTCTGTCGAAATATAATTGTTTTGCAAAAAATATATGTTTGTCCAAGTAAGTCGAAACACACATTTATTGGGGGGCAATTTGTTGACTGAAAATTTCGACTACATGAGCTTTTAAGCTGAAATGATATATTTTGGAAAGAATGTAGCTCGAAAGGAAGTATGAAGGAGTCTCTATGAAGATTTCAATGAATGAAGAGTTGATAAGAGTTTTATTTTACTAAGTGTTGGCGAAAGGTTCGTATGCGAACCATTGGGACTTAAGTTATTCGAAGTATCATATTAGATGTTTCGACCGTCACGTTTAGCGCTTTGAACGCAAAAGAGTTTTCAAATTTGAAAGTTTGATCTTATCCAAATAGACGCGTGGAAGCAAATGGTTCGAAGGCACACGCAGATATCGAGTGTGGCAACATTTTATGAAGAGACCGTTTTGGTCGAATTAGTATAAATAGAGGTCTTAGTGTTAGGGTTCAGTGTGTTCACATCTTTGTACAAAATACTCTAAATTACTCAAAGTACCAGCGTTCGAGAAACGAGTTGTGAGAATGTACGTATGATGCACCAATTTTATGTTTATTGTCATTCAACTTTAATTAAAGTTTTATACACTCCCTTTAAGTTTAAGTCAAAAGCCTTTTACATTCCAGTCTTTTCTTTAAAGTAATACATTACTATATTCGAAACAACAATTGAAATCAATTTTGTTTAAAAGAATAAGAATGTTGTCGAAAGTATTCTTCGTATTTAAGAACAAAATAAGAACACATGTACTTAGGATCAATCTGGTCGATCCCGCAAGTCACCAATTTTTTATTCGATTTGGAAGACCGACGGTTGTTTACCAAATTTCACGGTAAACACATGGGCGGATCCATGTTTAGGCTAGGTGTGGCTATAGCCACACTAGATTTTTTTTAATTTTTAATATTAATATATATTTAATTAATTAATTAATTTTAATATTTAATATTATATAACTCTTCAACTCACTTTTATCTCTTAATTTTCTCTCTCTTTTATTTCTTTCTCTCTCACACAGTAAACCCTTTCTCTTCTTCTCAAACCCCACCAACTTCCATATTTGTCTCTTTCTCTCATTAATCCAATAACCCCACCATTTTGCATTGTTTATGGGTGATTGAAAATCAAAGGTAAACTAACTACTTTAAAATTTTCTTATTCTTTTGTTCTATTTGAGTTGAACCCTAAAACCCCAATTTGTTTTAAAAAAGTAAATTTTCAATTTCTCATAAATATTTTCTTTACAATAAATTGTTCTTATTATTTTCTTTATAGAGTGAATAGCTAATTTTAATGGTTTCATTGTTCTCTTTATAGGATGAAGAAATTTTTTCCTGTGCTTTCTAGAGACAAAGCTACTTCTTCGGTAAATCTAGAAGCATCGGA
The DNA here is from genome assembly GCA_948472305.1 of Vicia faba. Lineage (NCBI taxonomy): Eukaryota > Viridiplantae > Streptophyta > Magnoliopsida > Fabales > Fabaceae > Vicia > Vicia faba. The sequence goes on from OX451739.1 coordinate 727,685,070, forward strand.
AACTCAACATCCAAGTGAGAGTATTAAAGTTGTCGATTATGAATTATTGGAAACCGATCCAGGAATTAGGCCTCCAATTTCAAGCTATCATCCTGACATCCAAAATGAGGTAAGGAAAGCTTATTTAAAAATAGGTCGTCATAAACCTCCTTACAATTTTGTTTACCCTTGGTCTGTTCAAGGTAATCAAAGACGTAGATTTTGCAAAAATTGGTTTGATTTGTATGATTGGATTGATTATAGTGAATCTAAGGACCTGGCATTTTGCTTGCCATGTTTTTTGTTTAAGAATGTCTCTAAATACGGGGGAGATCACTTTGTGACAGAGGGGTTTGGTGATTGGAAGAATTCTCACAGATTGGCTAATCACGGAACTTCTTCCAATAGTCATATTGATTGTGTGCATATGAGTTACGCTCTCATGAACCCAAACCAAAGTATTAAGGCTGCATTTGTTAATCAAACTAAACAAATGAATTCTGAATATCGTGTTTGTGTAAACACATCTCTTATAGCTACTAAGTTTCTTTTGAGGTGTGGCATGCCATTTAGAGGGAGTGACGAGTCCTTTAACTCTTTATTTAAGGGGCCATTTCTTGAGTTGGTGGACACTCTAAAGGAAATTAACCCAGAGATAGCTAAGGTAATAAATTGTGCTCCAGGAAATAACTTTATGGCTGCCCCTAAGATTAAAAAGGATCTTGCTGCTGCTTGTGCATGTGAAATAACTAAACAAATTGTATGTGATATTGCGGATGATGTGTTTTGTGTTTTGATTGATGAATCCGGTGACGTTGCTGGTAAAGAACAAATGGCTGTTGTTATTCGCTATGTTAATAGTGATGGTTTGGTAAAAGAAAGGTTTCTTGGGATTGTTAGTGTTAAAGAAACAAGTGCTAAGTCACTTAAGGAGTCACTTGAGAAGTTGTTGTCTATTAATGGCTTGAGTTTATCTAGCATAAGGGGGCAAGGATATGATGGAGCTAGCAATATGCGAGGTAAGTTTGGTGGTTTGAGAACTTTAATTCAAAATGAAAATCCATCAGCTTATTATGTGCATTGTTTTGCCCATCAACTTCAATTAGCACTTGTTGCATGTGCTAAGACTCACAAAGATGTTAGTGGTTTTTTCGGTAAGGTCAATATGCTTGTTAATTTCATACGGTCTTCTAACAAGAGACAAGAATTGCTTCGGGACAAACAAGTATCTCAATTTGCTAAATTGATTGAAGAGGGTGAGATAGAGACTGGTAGTGGATTAAATCAAGAATCGTCTATTGCTAGAGAGGGTGACACTCGTTGGGGTTCCCACTTTAGGACTCTCACTAGTTTGATGACTTTATATGGTGCCATTATTGAGGTACTTGAAGAAGTCGGGAAAGATACGTCATTTGAAAAATATGGTGAAACTATGCTTTTGCTAGATGTGCTTCAGTCCTTTGATTTTATTTTCATGTTATACATGATGGTTGAGATTTTAGGATTTACAAATGATTTAAGTGTAGTGCTACAAAAGCGTGATCAAGATCTTTTGAATGCTTTATCACTTGTCAAAGCCACCAAACAGGAATTACAAGAAATGAGAAATGATGGATGGGAAGAACTTATATCTAAGGTTATGGAAATTTGCAATAAGCATGATATTGATGTGCCTGATTTGGATGCAGCGTACGTGCAAGGGAAGAAACCTATACGACATGCTATCACTTCTAGTGTTTCTAATTTGCATCATTATAAGCATGATTGTTTATGTAGTGTTTTAGATTTGCAGTTGCATGAGCTCAATGCTAGGTTTGATGAAGAGAATACTGAACTTTTACAATGTGTTTCATGTTTGAGTCCCTCATCATCATTTGAATCTTTTGATGTGAAAAAATTATTGAGGATGGTTGAACTTTATCCAAATGATTTTGTAGATGTGCCGGAAGTGGCGGTACGACATCAGCTTCAGAATTATGTTAGAAATGTTCGATGTGATCCAAAATTTGCAAATTTAAACGGACTTTCAGATCTTTGTGCAAAACTTGTGGAAACAAAAAAATGCAACACTTTTGATATAGTTTAAAAGCTTCTGAAGTTGGCTTTAGTCTTGCCAGTAGCAACTGCGAGCGTGGAACGTGTTTTTTCAGCTATGAAGTTTGTGAAGAGTCAGCTATGTAACAAAATGGGTGATCAATGGTTAAATGATCGTCTTGTAACTTTTATAGAAAGAGATGTTCTTGGAACAATTAACAATGATGTTATTTTAGCTCATTTTCAAGAAATTGATACTAGACGGTTTTCATTGTAAATACACTTCATCAAACAATATTATTTTTTATTTTCAATATATTTTAGTCGATAATTTCTTTTATGTTTAGCCACACCAATATATAAAGTCTGGATCCGCCCCTGGGTAAACACCTGGGCAGGTGTCCAGTCATGTCGCGCCTTGAATCCGCCTATGAGTTGGATGAAATAACCCAAAAATCAAAGAAATCGTATCCATGGCTGAAAATCGATTCGAGTCTAATCAGATGGTAACGTTTTATCTACCCTTATTTCGGACTTATTACAAGTGTAAAATTATTCTCAATTGAACTCTCATTCTCCATAACTTTGCAACTTTCTTCTATTATAATAAAATTAATGGATTGGAACTCGAGAATTGAACCCATTCATCCTTATTTTTAATCAAAGATAAACATTACTTCACCAAAAATAACTAGGGAAATGTCACTGATTGTCCTAAGATACTAATTAAAGACTTAAAAAAATGATTTTTTTGAAATACATTTATTCAATATATTAAAAATTAAAATAAATTCACTTTAAAAAAAAATATTTTTTATATAAATTTCTTAAAAAGTGCCCTTGAGGTACTTGTTTGCCTGATCTAAAATAATATTCTATCTTCAATTTATTTAAATATTTTTTAATTTAAATCATTTTTTATAATTTATGTCAGTTATAATATTTCAAAAATTAAAAATATATTAATAATAAATCATTTTTTATTATTTTGTACAAAAAAATTTTTAAAATTGTTAAAAACTTCTCTATATTTTTTATAAAAAATAATCATTTTTGAAGTCTTCAATTCTCCTTTACCCCAAACTTTCAATTAAAAGGATGGTAAAACAGACTTAGTCGATCGAGAATTTTTGTCTTATCTACAATTTTTTTTGTAAGACGAGTCGATATTTTAAATCCACGTCTTCTAATATATTCGTCCTGTTCTTCCTTATTTTTTTATAGGATTTTGCAAACATTAACATAAAATTTATAAAGCTTAAATATCTCTATTTTAAAATTTGCAATTGTATAGTTGTTGTCTCTAACCTTATTGAAAATCACTGAGCTTGTTTTCCATGAAAGAAGATGATAGTGCAGGTTTCAAAATTGAAGAAACAAGTCCCACATTATTTGAGTTGAGTCTTTATATAACACACATTAATTACACCAAATATCAACTTCTGTGATTTAGAGATGGATCTACCTGCATGGACCTTAACTCAAACGATTCTTTTAAAAAAAATTGTATTAAAACATTTTCCATTAGATTTCTACACAAACTTAAATAAAAAAATAATTTATTAATTAAAATAAATATTCATTAAGTAAAAAATATTAATTAATAAATCATCCCAATCAACATTGACACATCATTTTAAAAAATTACTTTATTTTAATTATCACTATTTGCTATACAAAATTGAAGGAGGACTAATAAAATTTAAAGTGAAATAAAATTTAGAGAGTAGAAAGTTGAATTTTAAAATAGAAGGATTAAAATTAAAAAAACATGAAAAATATGAAAATCAAAAATCCATTTAAACCAATTTAAATTTAAAAAGTGTGATGCCCACAAACCTTCATTGTCTCACAGTCATTTTTTTTGCAAAACAAACAAATATTTTATGTGCATAACCTTTAATATATTTGCTGTGTTTTATCTTCTGTTTTTTTTGTGAGTTTTTGTAAGACAAACTTAAACCGAACCAAAATATCCGCTTACCATTCTACATGTAAGATTATGGCCAGCGTGAGTCCACAAAGACCTCAACAAAAATCTCTTTAAAAAAGAGTAAGATGTCATTGTAAGTTAGCTAAAGCCACAATCTAATATTTGGGGAGAGAATTACATGATCACGAGAATTGTGGTGTTATGTAATAAAGTGAATCACTGACCCAAAATCCTGGCCCCACAAGTGATGTAATATGAGCACATGTTGAAGAGGTCGAATAAATTGCAAGTGTCCATAAAATTTGCAAAAGTCACCACTCTAGATGGGATGAAAGTACGAGTCTCATTCAAACAAACCTGTAAAGTCATCATATAGATGTGTAATGTGTCATGAATTGGGAAAGCTTGTTGACACATCCAATTCAATAGATATGAACATATAAAGGCCGGCAGAGTTTGGAGTTATTGAAGATTGTTAACTACTTGGGACATATTAAAATATCAGTGGTTGCTTTCAAATTATTTTGAGGAATTGATGTTGTACCTTTAAACTTTGTTCAGATATTTATTCAATTCATTCACACACGAGATTTTAGATATGTTGTATAGTAAGATTTTTCAATGGAGGCCTACCCTATTAATAAGAACAATCATACAAAGGTAGATACATACATAAATGTATATAGAACATTGAATGGAAAGGTTCCAATGTAAACCGACCTTGATGAACTAGTACACGATAGGGAACCGAACCATGTCATGAGATGTAGGTGCCCAAATTTAATGGAAGATAGAGGCAGATGCAGAGGATGTTTAATTCATTGAAAATTGAGCTAATTTAATTGAGGTAATACCTCCCCCGTTTGTATGTCAGAAAGTTCGGTGGCTTTTTCTTCGTGAAAATACTTTAGGGGCTTGTTGTATTATCGATAAAGACATCGCAAGATTAAGACATCGTTTAAAAAAAAAGTCAAAGAAATTGTATTCATAATGACATCATATGATTAATTAAGACATCAAAATAAAAAATAGTAGTGTTTGATATTAATTTTGGGGTCAATCACGGAGGAGTATATACACTAAGATATTTATTTTAAGAATAATAAGGGAAAGATTTTAAGGTGATATTTACGAGTTTTTTCATTTATAAACATTTGTTTTTCTCAACAATCTCAATTAAGTGTGAATGTATTTACAATACTTTTTAACAAATAGAAATTCTTTCTTTTACATATTCTTATATCGTGGTTGATACTTTTTTAACAGAGTATACTTCCTGATCACCATTATGTTAGAAAGATTTTTGATATAAGAGAGTTTGTTCTTCACTCGAACTATCGATTTCTAATATTACTATTGAATCATCAATTTTGAGGGTCATAATAATAGAACACGTTGGATCCTTTATTTTAAAAACAATAAATTATAAGAGAAACACTACATATTCACTCAAAATATTAAGTTAATAAATATATGAAATTTATAAAATATTCAATCTCCACTTTATTAATCAATATGAAACTTTGCCTCACACATGTTTTTCATCATTTCCGACTCACACGTTTCCTTAACAAATAATTGTAATTTTGTTTCTTATTTAAGACTTACTATATATTTTCATCCAAGTAAATTGGATAGATTTTGGCTCACACGTTCATCTCTTAGTGGTACGAACATTCAACTGCATATATTTGGGAATTGGGATTTGAGATATCTTAATCATTCATTTTTAAATTATCTTTAGATATTTTAAAATAAATTGATCAGAGTTGTTTAGGGCCGCTCACAATGCCCACATATCTAGGTTTAATAGCAAGCACTACAAGGAAAGGGCTGACGAATAAGGGTGAGAATAAATTGAATCGAGTTAAATTTTATCAAACTTGAATCAGACCTACTAAAATTTTAAAGTTTAAGTTTAGCTTGTAATCTATCATAGACTTATTTTTAGATATAAATCTAACTTTTTTGAAGGTCTCATTGGCATACTAACCTACTTAAAAATCGACCTCATTTAAACATTTTTAAATAAACAATCAACTAATATTAAATAGACTAACAAATTTAAATATCAATGAGACTAACTGTTTATTTTTCATTAACTCAATCGAGTTTTCATATTAACATAAATGTTATGATACTATTTATTTGAGAAAAATTATAAAAACAACTTATGACAACAACTTATGACATTGTTCATAAGGTTTTTTCAACTCATTTTTAAAACTTCTTCAAGATAACTAAGTTTTATTTTTGAATTTTAATTCAAAGTACAAAATACAACATAATAATAATAAATTTATTTATGTTTACTTAAATTGATCAGTCTGATAGACTTAAAAGATTATTTTATGGCATGTGACCTAGCCTTTTTAGCTAAATACACTTATAAAAATCCTGAGCCTTTTCTATTTAAAAAAAATTGAAAACACGTACAATCTTACTCAAGTAGATAACACGTAATTCCGATCTCTTGTCAGCTTTTCACCGTCATATCTTATCTAATAGTGATCCACATGAAACATCAAATTTAGAAAAATTAGTTTTAACCCCATGAACTAAATAAAGTTTAGCACGAACCCAGATCTAACTATTTTGCTCATTCTCTCACTCAAACTACTTTTCACTTATTCATTGACTTGATGATTGGAGTGTTAACCTTGCAGGTTCACTATGATTAGCCTCTTCAGAACCATGCTCCACATCACATGAACCCTATCTCACTTCATCATCAATTATTTCTAATTGATGGACAAAATAATGGTGTCGTCGGTGGAAATTTGATATTTGATTCTTGTAAAATTCCATGAGAAACTGTCATCTCACTCTTATTCAATGAGCATATAATCTCTTTGACGTTCGAATCATTGATCAAACTCATGAAACAATGGCAAATTCGAGACTTACTCGATCAACGGTTCAACGCAACAACGCCACTCCACCCACTACAATAATCAATGTTCTTGATCTCATGAAGGAGACTATGCTTCTTCCTACAACTGAGGATGATCTTATCTTGATGACTTCTCCTCCGGACCTCGATTGTAAAAATCCAGTCCCTCTGATGATTGACCAAGGCATATTCTAAATCCTTCAAATTTTCTAGTCTTTCAGCAACCTCTACAATGCAAAACCTCTACGTGACATTCCTCACAACCGATGATTCCCAAACAAGAAATGCTTCAAAGCCTCCAATAGCTGCAATCCAATTGAACAATGATTTCCTTAATAAGTTATATAGCCTGGTGCAACAACAAAATCCAAACTCTTTTCCTGAAAGTGTATTCTAAATCAAAGAAAATTTAATGTATGTTATTCTATAGACCATTTTTGCACGCAGGACAACCTCATATGGAGATCATGGAGTCGATCCAAAACGGGTATTTATTTAAACTGTATCTCGATGCAGGGAAACACTAGATCCTCAGATTCTGCATGATGTCGAGAGCATTATACCCCACCATGCGATTCCGGGGAAGAGGAGGTGGTCACACCTCAACAGAGATCAATCGTCCTCGCCATGTGTTATTGTTATACTCTTGGAGAGATGAAGGGCATGATGTTGAGCCTAATGCTCCCCATAGGAAGAGGAACGTGTTCTTAAAGCCAATCCTCGATAGCAGTATCCCCAAATCTCTAGAGAACCCTCCCAAGTTGGATGATCATAGAGTATGTGGACACCATACTCGACTACTATTATACTCGGAGGCGTAAAATTAAAATTATTCATGTTAAACCTCAAAGGAGCTGCAATGATGTGGTTAAAGACTTTCCCCGACGAGAGCATAAACTCTCGAAAAGAACTATGTGACTCTTTTACTTTTCACCTCACTACTCAAAAGCAGAAGCTTACCCTGATTGTTATACTCAATGAAATTCATCAAAAGAAGATGGATATTATGCAGGAGTACATTAATTAGTTTACCAAAGTAGGGTTAGAAGTAAGGGGTACTAACAACAGATTAAAGTGTTAGATATTAAAAAAGGGACTGAAATCAAACAACATGTTCCATGAGAAACTATTGGTAGAAGGATCATGTATCTTAAAAGATATATTAACTAGGGCCAAGCCATATATTTATTATGAATAAGAAACCCTAGCTGGAGATATGGAGAAAATTTGGGGAGTAGCTGTAACACCCCATTTCTACCCGACGAATATCAATAAAATCAGAGTTATAAAGTGTTGACATATAAATAGGATTCTACACTTACAACTCATAACAATGGCATTTAATCGCATGTAACAAATACATAAAACTTAAATCATCGGATGAACAGATAACAACAATTTTAGTCTTTAAAACGAAACAACTTTTATTACTTAAGCAGCAGAATCACAACTTTCAACTCAAATGACATAACATCTTTGTCCAACTGACAACAACTTTAGAAAATACAAAGTACTTAACGAAATCAACTTAAAATTCAACAACGGAAGTAAAATCAACAATAAAGCAACAAGCATTCATCCCCCTGAGTGTTACGTATCAGAGCGACGACATCGACTCGAACTACTGAAGGTAAGAAACCTTCATTCCAGATTACCTGCACGTTACCAACATAGGGGTAACATTCAAACAGAAGGGGTAAAATATCAAACAATATAATAGAATCTATGATAAATAACATAGTAGAATCAGGTCATATAAAATCACCGCTTCATAGCTTTTAAACGACATCCATTACAACCAAGTCATCAACATAATATTAAAACTAATTCAACATCACAACAACTCAATATGTAACATGAAATGCGACTTGTTACGATGCAAATGCATGTGGTACCAATGAAGAAAAACTCCCAACTTAATAATCTGCCAATAAATAGAGGCATCAACAAGGCATAAGCCTTTAACTTAATATTTTTCCAATCCAGGCCAACTTAATGAGCATCAACTCTAACTTGATATGCGATGTATGCGACTCAACATGAATGTAGCAACAACAACAACAACTCGACATAAATCAACGTTGACCATAAGCCTACAACTTCAACAACAATTCAATATCAACTTAACATAATTCAACTTTGGCCGTAAGCCTACAACATAATACTTGCCAATAATTAGAGGCATTTCAACAACATCGATATATCCTGCAACTTCACATCGTCAATAATATTGAAATTACAACAACATAGTAAAATTCACAAATACAATCGAAACCCATTGCAATAACACTACATAATTATTCAGCTATACGTCTATATTCGGTTCTTAGACATTCTACGGCAGTTCCTCTAATATTAACTTGCTGCAATAATTATATAAGCTAGTGCGGCTATCAACAATTTCTACTACTGCTGATGCTACTAATTAATTCTCTATTGTTGTTTTATTGCTAATAGCTTTCTGTTACTATTTCATAATTAACTCCTATTGTTAACTTATTCCTGCCACATGTACTATGTTATTATACTATTAATAGTTTTCTGATAAGTTTCCTACAATTACATCCTCCTACTATGAATCATCTCCTACTACCATGAATTATCTCTGCTATTATTTTACTGTTAATAGCCTACAACTTGGTTTTAGCCAATCAATACAGGCAACACAACAAAGTTCATCACTATCCGCAACTTCAACAATTAACAACAACATCATCACAACAACTTAATAATTGTCCCTGCTAAAGCATATTGACTATGTCATCTATTAATCCTACATGCTATATATGTCAATCTACACTTTATTTACTTCAGTAACTAACAAGTAGTCTCTGATATTATTTACTGATTCTGTTACTTATTATCGTTAACTATGCTACTTAATTAAACTTGCTGCTAATACACATTTAACTAGAACTGATAAAGTAACAGGTCCAGGAACAGCCAAAATGACTGAAAAATAGAGTTTTAGGGACATGCCCCTCGTCACACCTAGAGTTCCCCTCGACACAAATCTAAAAGGCCGTGCTGCTCGTCATGGAGTTGTGCCGCTCGGCACACTCCTCTCCAAACCATGCATGTCGGCATGTTCGTGTGCCCCTCGACATAGAGTGTTCTCACAGTTTCTTCCCAAGCTTACTGATTCAAACACAGAATTCCCAAATCTTCCTTCGATTGACTGTATTTTAACAATAACATGATACAACGCAGTATTACATTGACATAGAAACATAATAATTATATCAGCAATATCATAATTTCCACCAACAGATAGTTAATTCTGCAACCAATTCAGGAATATCCACAACGTGATAACAACATGATAACATACAATTCCAGAAACAACAATCAAAACATACGCATAACAACATTACACTAACCCAATTCCTACATAATATGCATCATAATTCCAATTATAGAGTCAGAACCCCACCCTTACCTCGGATTGAAGGTTGCTCTACAATTTTTCGATCGAACCTAGCTTTGTCTCTTTTCCTTGTTCCTCTTCTCTGCCACTTCCTATGTTACTGCTCCAAGACTTTCTTAATCTTTCTAATTAATCTAATTCTTATTATTATAACTAAACCTAATAATAATATTATTATTCCTAATGGGCTCAACTTACACACCCCCACCTTACTACATATCACCATATAAATAAGCCCAACAACTTAATCTTATATTATTCTAATATTATTAATATTCTACAATTCTAATATTATCACTAATATTATTAATCGACTAAAATAATCAACTAAATAACAACTTAGCAACATATAGAAACATCTCACACATTTCAACAAATAATTCGAAAATAATTTAATTAAATAATTAATTAAATTATCGGGCGTTACAAATCTCCCCCACTTAAAATATTTTTGTTCTCGAAAATCTACTCGATACTACCACTCTTAACGCGAATTTCGCATCACACTCTCTGATCCCCAAGTCGCGTATGGAAACACTTTGACCAGTACTTTCTCGACATAACCATAACTCAACATGATTTAAATCAAATACACACATGCTAATCATTCAACACCTTCACGACATAATCGTTAATAACTTATCAATCACTTCAATAATATCTTGACATATCAACATTTTAAAGTAGTAACAACCACAACACACTTATACTTGGATGTACAAAATCACATCATCATCTTAACAACATTTTCAACACCAAAACACATACACAATTTCATTCCCATATATATACATGTATGTCAATTATCAACAAAATATCAACAACTCTATTCATATTATTGTATCACCCTTATAGTGACATCAACCTAGCCAACATAATCAACTTCGTCATATTATGGAGTACTATCCATCATTTATGGTAACCAACAATAATATCATGGCAACGGGAACAAAATCATTATAACATCAACTTAACAGTATAACTTAACAAATATACACACAACTCACCATCAACCAACAACCACATTAATATCCTTATAAAATCAACAAATATTTACGAGAAAACACAGTACTCTGGCACATCATCCATATATCAACAATCCACTAAATCAAACATGTAGATCAAGACATATCATTCCCATAGGCTTCTGATATTTAGTCTTTCACTTCTAACGAGTCGTACAAGCATAGCAACTGCGCCACATCAGGCTTCAGTTGCGCAACTCTGATCACCATCTTAAGTCACCTTCCTTATTAAAATTTTCGTCAATTATATGGTTTACAAGTTTCAATCTAGCTTCGGATTTTCTTTACCATCCACCATAAAATTGTTGTTCACTTGATATTCTCAATCTTTCACTTTGCGATGTTAGCTCGCATATAAACCTGCTACTCCAAATTATTCAATATGTCTCAACTCTTTCCTAGCCACTCCTCTATTAATTCACACAAACTGGTGAGCGACTATCCTCATGATATAACATCAATCACTTTACACACCATTAAGATATCAAGACAAGTCTATACCATCCAACACGATCTCGTCTACTATCAACAAGATATTAAGGGTGATCAGTTCCTTAATTTATCAATAGATAGTCGACAACCATAATGGAGTATAAACCATCATTACTAAACTATAATAGTGTTCCTTTAGAACTTGTACTCAAGTCACCTAAAGCACCATCATCTTATAATCTCCAATGAGGTCTACAAATACCCCCACAATTTTCCTCTCATTCGATCTTGTCGATGAGCCACCAACGCCCAACATATTACACGGTCCACATTACACTCACTTAACCTCACACGAAGGTTAAGTATTCTCCAACTCAAGAATTACTACTATACCAGTACATTACACGTCGTCTCGTTCCAACTGAAATCTCAACAATGTCGTTCCACACCGCTTTGGTGATAGAACCACCCCAATTCTTCTTTTACACATGCCACTACCTTGACATCATAAACACGACTATAATTCCTCTTAAAAGCATCTTACTTTAAAAGGACATCTCCATTATAATCATTGTTAATCATCATAAGTTGCACCTTTATGCGCTTCTCCAATAATTTCACATCCTTTTTAATGTTGAACATATCATTTCTCAACTTATTCGCCAATAATATATTACGCTTGACCTCGTCTCGAACAACAACAATAATAATAATTTATGCCTAAAAGCCACTAGTTCTGTAACCAACTTCAGAGTCCCTCCATATAGGAATGCATCTACCATATTCAAAAACACTTTCATAGGATAGACTATATTTCTATCTCCTCACAGGTTCAAACGGAACACCAATCCGATACTTGGAACACAAGATATGAATTTCTAAAGTTATCGAAAATGCAAACACCGACGTCATGCAGCGACATACTATTACGCACCTTACGATAACATTAAAACTGAATTTCTTTGTACAAGTACCAACACTTACCATTCTTGAAATTGTACTCATCTCCTCGCATTTCTGACTCTGACTCGCGATTTAAAAAATTCCAACAACTTCAACAACTTTTACAATCACTCACAAGGATCCCACGACAAGGTCTACAACAACCTGTCACTCTATCACCATTCAAATGTCGACATCTATGCAAGGGCCACCCAAACCGACAACTTCACAGTCTACCAGCAACGCTGAAACATCGCAACCTTCTAAATTCCATCTTCTAAAAATTATCCTTGTTACTTAACAATCACCTTTAGAAACATCATGGATTTACACTCTACTCGTACATCAACAATGTCTGATCATCCTCCCTCAAGACGCTCCAACTTGATTAACAAACAAAATCTTTAATCCATGTCACCTTCGGATTCGGGAAACAAAAAACCTTCAAAAATACTTGCACTGTCGCCATCAACAACATACTGAACTAACATCTTACAACCGAAACATATTCGAGAAGCAAAGCTTCTTCCCCACTTATGTTCAAATCAACTCCTGCATACAATCGATTAGAAAATAAAACAAGTACCGATAGTGTGTCGCACACATGTCATGTACTAAGAAACAACACATAGACAATATTCAACTGTCATACTACTCTACTGACTCAACAACTTGGTCGTACGGACCGAACTGCTTTGATACCACTAATGTAACACCCCATTTCTACCCGGTGAATATCAATAAAATCAGAGTTATAAAGTTTCGACATATAAATAGTGTGATCGGTGGAAATAGAACTGACGGTTTTTTTAAGCTGGTTTCGCAAAATGTCGCGGTAAGCAAGAGTCGCCACCGTCTTTTATGTTCTCCAACATGGAAAGGACAAAAGCACAGCAAAATTCCTTATTCGAGAATGTTTCTCGGTTCGGGAGGTAGATTTATAGAAAGGGAAGGTGTTAGCACCCTTTCTATCCGTGGTTATCCACGGGCTCTTAGGTACTTGCTCTTATGTTTTCAAAATATGTTTGCTTTTCAAGTGTGTGTGGGTTTTGAAAAAGTTTAGTTTGAAAAAACTTCTAAGTAACTCTTGTATCAGTCCTCAAGAGTGTATGAAGTGTTTTGAAAACTTTTTGAAAGTGTAAGGTGTGAAAAGTATTTTGTTTGTTTTGAAAAGAGCAAGTACCCATGAGTCATCTACATACCCTAAGGAATTAAGCTGTGTAAGAGTCCTTTAGATAGTGCTATCCCACCATTGAGAGGTAGGTAGCACCATCGTTGGAGGTGTTCGTGTCAATTCGATTATCGGGACAATGTGGTCACCGAAGCAACGGTAGGACACCTTAGAAGTAACCCTAATGTCCTAGATCCTTTTATCTGAGGCAACCGTTTCGAGGCAACTGGATCTTGGGACAAAGGGTGACCTCTAAGACGTCCTATACTTGATGACCACGTTTCGAGGCAACGAGTGAAGCGTACCCTAGGAGTGGCATGTGCTTTGTGTGTTGTTTTTCAGTTAATTGTTTTATACATGTTATTTGTGAGCTACGAGTTGTTTTTATTTACCATACATTCTTTCATGCATTTAACAGTTAGGGGGTGCGGAAAGTAAATTGCGGAAACATAAATCCTACGCTATTACAAGGCGCGGGTCTATACATCGCCAAAAATACAAAGACCCGTTTTAGTAAATAAGTACGAGAAATAGTAAATAAAGCAGTAAAATCCTAATTACTATTACATCCGGAGGCAGTTACAGAAATAATCAAAATAAAGAATTAAAACTAAAATGCGCGCGAAAGAAAGAATCAGGAATGTCTTAAGGGTGGAATTTTTTTTATTAATAACCATGTATTAAAAAAATATTTCGTAAATAACCGGGTTTCGGAAAAAATTACGCAAATAACCATGTTTGAGATGGCTTCACAAAGGAGGAGCCATCTCAATTGGCGCATGCACCTCCTTTTTTAAGGGAGGCGCCATCTCACTTGGCGCCTAAGTGCTTAGGGCATGCCCTAAGCCAAGTGAGATGGCGCCTATGTACAATTTTAGGGCAAATTTTTTTTTATTTTCTTTCCTGCGCGTTGCCTATTAGACAGAGATCAACAAAATGGATTTTTTATTTAAAAAAAAATAATTACATTCAACTATTTTACATTAAAAGAACAGTAAAAAAAATGGATACAAAAAATACTGGGAAAAAAAAAGATACATCAGTGATCCCCCGGAACCCGGTAATGACCCCCGGTTCCGCATCCCCGTCCTCGCCTTTCTCTTGCTGGGTGTCGTCGCGTTTCCTGCTGCGGCAAGGTCGATGGCCCAGCGAAGTCAATGCGATCCGAATCCATAAAATCAGTAAGATCTCCATATCTCGAAGATCCGCTCTGGTACAGTCGGTTACCCATACCCTCAAAGTTTGGTCGTGTTGGCGGTGGATGGGGTTCCATGGTTGGTCGGTAGCATTGGTCGTCTCAGTATGGGGGGTAGAAAGGAAATGGATCTTGGGGTGTTTGGTATTGTGGATGTTGGGTTGTTTGGTGATATGGTGGTTGATGGTAGGTTTGGTCGGCTTGGTCATAATCTTCTGACATTCCCATATCAGGGCTAAGGCTGGATGTTGAGGGCGCCATATTGGGATATATGGAAGACTAAAATTGTGTCTGGGGTATGTGGGTGTGCTGGTATTGAGGTTGGTATTGTGGTTGGGTTTGAGGCATATCCGGGTATTGGTAGTTTGGTGGTGATTGTGGTTGGTAGTACGGCATTTGATTGTAGTTGTGTTATGGTGGGGAATGTGGTTGTGTGTTTGTTGGTCTGTTTCTTCTTGGGGGTTGGTTTGAGGTTGATGGATTTTGGGTTTGTTGATGGGGAATCGAGGGTTGTGCCCATTGTGTGCGTGGGTCAACCAAGTACCTCGGATGAGACACGTGCATTTCTGGGTTACTAACCGACCTGTACCACGACATATATTGATCAGTGTGTCGCATGCTACCTTGAGTAAGGAAAACCGGGGATTGCAAGATGTAGCGGTGACGCCTTTGCCACATTTTACACCATTCCGGAGCAAAGTCTTTCTAGTTGGTAAGACCCCACTGGGCGTCGACCCTTTTTAGATGCCAGGGGGACAAATCTGTTGGATCACTTGGTATCTCTTGATGCATTCTGAACTGCATCTTCACACGGTCGCTGTGGTGCATCTCCACAATGTTGAACCGAATGAGTGCAGTCTTTGCAGTCCAAGTTGCTGCATCCTCTGGGTTTGGAGCATGGCCCAAACCCAAATATGGTCTCCAGACGAACTGCGATAAAATTTAAATCAGGTTAGCGCAAAAGTAATGTATAAATAATTAAAATGAACAAAAGTTAAAAGCTACGATGTACGTCATCTGGGCCTAAGTGATCCAACAGATTCCGGTAGAGTGCGACATTGAATCTTGGATTCTTGCCGTAATCCATACCCCTCACGCAGTACCTAAAGGAAATGAGAAACATGTTATTTTTAGCATATATTTTGGAAAGAGCAGAATAGTTATAAATGCTATAACTTAATGACTTACTTTGTTGCGTACGGGAAACCAAAAGTGTTGTTGTTGATGGGGTTTAAGGACTCCATCCTCCACCAACCCCAGGCTTGTAGTAAAAATGCGCACCCATAAAATGTACATTTTTCCTTGACTGCGTTTTTGCACAAGGAACTGTACAGGTGGGCTAATACTGCAGAACCCCAACTATATTTTCTAGTTTTTTCAAAATTTGTTAGTAAATGTAAGTACATGAAATTTACACTATTTCCCGTACTTTCGGGAAATAAAAATGTACCAAAAAGTATCATAAGATACGTTCTGGCTTTTACTACTCGGTCATTTTCTGAGGAATTTTCATTTAATTCCATACTTGCATAATGACGTTTCAGGTCAGTGAGTAGTATTCCCTGCCCTCTTGCTCCACCACCTTCTACCATATCCCTACCCAACAGTTCTTCACACTGTGAGTTGGGTTGTTGAACTGACCCGTTCACCGCCTTACCGTCGATAGGGAGGCCCAGTAGCATGTACACATCCTCGAGAGTGATGGTACATTCACCTATTGGTAGGTGAAATGTATGGGTCTCCGGTCTCCACCTCTCCAACATTGCAAGAATGAATTTTGAGTCAATGGTGCAGTTGGAGATCTTTATCACATGTCCAAAACCTGCATATTCCAGATAAGGGACGATAAATGGGTCGGGAGCCAGGTAGTTGTGCGAACGGATTCTGAATCTTTTTGTATCCTGAGATCATAATTAAACAAGTGTAAGATTAATTAAGATGAACAACACGTTATTTGAAGTATGAAAAATGTATAACCAAAGAAGAGACTTACAAATGCAGCAATGTTTTCCCTTGTGCCTCTGTGAGTATTGCCCATTGTTAGAAGAGCCATTGTTCAGAATGTTTGAGAGTATGAAAGACTTAGGAAGAAATAGAGAGTATGATAGACTTAAGAAATATTTCGTAGCAGAGAGTGAGGGTTGTGTGGGTGTGAGAGATGTTTCATAAGGTATGTATTTATAGGCAAATAAGTTTGATGTAGTGGTTGCTTGTGCTTGCATGCCTGCGAAGTGTCACATTTGCATGATTAGGGTGTTACACATATGCATGCATGCATTTACAAAAAATGTAAGGTGTCACTCTTGTAGGCTAGGTGGCAGCCCATGCATGTATCACGATTAGACAGTAAGGGAGGCGCCATCTCACTTGGCGAAAGAGTACAAAAATGAATGGTGTCGCCACCCCATTTGGCTAATAAGAGGTGTCATTTGTTACAGCATAGGCTCAGGCTACGTGACAGCCTTTGGGATTCCTTTCTTTGTTGCATGCAAGGCCATTGGAGTTGATGGGTGGAGTCTTACACAAAACATTTATGTGTGCAGAATAGGGCCAGGATAGGTGGCAGGCTATGGGGTTTCATAAGCCCATGCATGTATCACGATTGGACAGTAAGGGAGGCGCCATCTCACTTGGAGAAAGAGTACAAAAATGAATGGTGTCGCCACCCCATTTGGCGAATAAGAGGTGTCATTTGTTACAGCATAGGCTCAGGCTACGTGACAGCCTTTGGGATTCCTTTCTTTGTTGCATGCAAGGCCATTGGAGTTGATGGGTGGAGTCTTACACAAAACATTTATGTGTGCAGAATAGGGCCAGGATAGGTGGCAGGCTATGGGGTTTCATAAGCCCATGCATGTATCACGATTGGACAGTAAGGGAGGCGTCATCTCACTTGGCGAAAGAGTACAAAAATGAATGGTGTCGCCACCCTATTTGGCGAATAAGAGGTGTCATTTGTTACAGCATAGGCTCAGGCTACGTGACAGCCTTTGGGATTCCTTTCTTTGTTGCATGCAAGGCCATTGGAGTTGATGGGTGGAGTCTTACACAAAACATTTATGTGTGCAGAATAGGGCCAGGATAGGTGGCAGGCTATGGGGTTTCATTATTGCATGTAATATTATTGGCAGCCTTGGGGGGTTGCATCCCTTACTTAATTGAAATTTTTTGCCTTACGTTGAACATAACATTGATTCACATAATCTGTAAAATCTTCCAACCTTCGAATCAGTCATCAAACCTTCAAACATTACAGCATTCATACCTTCATACAATCAATAAACCTCAAACATTCCAACCTTCAAACCTTAAAACAATTCTACACAATGGCCTCTTCACCATAATTTGTTGTCAAAGCACATTTCAACGGTGAGACATACATTTGTCCCACAGTTGGGTTTTTGTTTAGAAACACCAACAACGTTCGATTTCTCTTAAACGGGAAAGCAAATTTCTCGTACTTCAAGAAAAGATTGGAGGCCAAACTTGAACGAGGCCCAGTATCCTAGATATTTTATCAGAGTCCAGTTTTTTTTGGAGACAACCAAGTAATTTTTTATAAGGTTGAAGTTCAAGATGAATAGGATCTCCAGAACATGATTTCCAACCATGTCTATTCTGGAAACGACTCTATTGAGTTGTACGTTTTGCTTTAAGAGCCTCCGGTGACACAGGAGGTAGAGCCTCCGGTGACACAGGAGGTTGATCCTTTGGAGAATGAACAAGATGAGGTAGATGCAGTTGATGATGAAGAAGAAGATAACGAGTTAGAGTTTGATGAAATGGTGAACGACGATTCTGACGATGATGGCATCCCAAGTATTCCTACTGACAAAATCTACACACCACCTACGCACATGACAAACTTCAACATGGGCGGAGATGAACCTTCTACTGACTTGTTTTTCCAACCGTATATGCAGTCGGATGAAAATTTAAAAGAGAAGGACAAGTTTCGTAACAGAGAGGAATGCATCAGGGCCATCAAAAAATTTCACATGCTCAACTCGGTTGATTTTAAGGGGGATCGTGTAAACCCGGAAAGGTACAAGATCAAGTGTGTCCACCCTGACTGTATGTTCAAGCTGACCGCATCATACAGATTAAGGGGTGACTGCTGGGTCATAGGGTCAATGACTACCCATACTTGTGTAAGTTCCACTCAATCACAAGACCACTGAAAACTCAACCATGATCTAATCTGTCAAGAAATCCTACCCCTGGTCAGCAACGACCCTTCTTTGAAGGTGAAAACAATCATCTCCCACATCACCACGGTTTTTAACTACACTCCGTCTTACCGTAAGGCGTGGTTAGCAAAGACTAAGGCGATTGAAAGGGTGTACGGAAACTGGGAGGAGTCATACCGAGAACTTCCCCGCTACCTAAATGCACTCAAGACATATTCTCCAGGTAGTGTTTATGTTCTGGAAACATTGCCAGTGTACGCATAAGATGGTAGTCTACTGCATGGCAACGGAATATTCAGTCGCGTGTTTTGGGCATTTCAACCATGCATCACAGGGTTTGCATCATGCAAACCAATTCTACAAATTGACGGGACTTGGTTGTATGGGAAGTACAAAGGCACGCTATTGATGGCAGTTGCACAAGATGGCAACAATAACATTTTCCCCGTTGCATTTGCCCTTGTCGAGGGGGAGACTGGTGGTGCTTGGAGCTTTTTCCTGAAAAATCTTCGTACACACGTGGCTCCTCAACCAGATCTCTGTTTGATCTCGGACAGACATGCCTCCATTGAAAGTGCCTATAATAATCCAACAAATGGTTGGCATGACCCTCCTTCTACGCATGTCTATTGCGTCAGGCATATCGTCCAGAATTTCTCGAGGGAGGTCAAGGACAAAACATTGAAGAAAGCGGTGATGAATGCGGGATACACATTGACACAACCCACATTCAAATATTACCGCAACGAGATCCGTTTGTCTAATCCAGAAGCCGGTACGTGGATCGACAATATACCGGTCGAAAAGTGGACTAGGTCATACGACAATGGCCAAAGATGGGGGCATATGACAACAAATATTATTGAATCAATGAATGGGGTATTCAAGGGCATACGAAACCTCCCAATCACTGCCTTGGTAAAATCCACGTATTTTAGGATGGCTGCATTATTTGCCAAAAGAGGTGAAATGTGGTATGCAGTCTTGCAATCAGGACAACTATGGAGTGAAAGCTGTATGAAATACATTAAGGCTGAAAGTGCTAAAGCCAACACTCACATGGTTACACGGTTTGACCGACACAGCCACAACTTCATTGTGAAAGAGATAATCGACCACAATGAAGGCCTGGCAAGACAAGAATACAGGGTCATTTTACCTTCTCAATGGTGCGATTGTGGAAGGTTTCAAGCATTTCGTATGCCTTGCTCTCATGTCATTGCTGCTTGTGCTCATACCCATCAAGACGCGCTTCAACTGCTCTCAAACGTTTATAAATCTGAAACATTGCTCACTGTTTACAACAACAACTTTCCTTTAGTGGCAAAACCGGACTATTGGCCTGAATACAACGGCGATATAGTTTGGCACAATGACCAAATGCGAAGGAACAAGAAGGGTCGTCCCAAAAGCAGGTGCATCACAATAGAAATGGACGATCTTGACAGGTTGGAAAGAAAGTGTGGTTTATGCCGTCAGGTCGGACACAATCGCAAAAACTGTCTGAATCGGGCGTCTGGCTCAACCACATAAATATTGTAATACAATAAATCTTTTCAATATTTGTATTGTAAACATTAGGGTTTTCCGTTAATAAAACTGTTAACACAATTTAAGAAATTCAATATAGGAAATTACATTAGGGTTTTCGCGTACAACAATGATTAACGATATTCAATCTAGGAAATTACAACTGTTAACACAATTTCATCTGACCCATGCATCATCAACATTACATCACTGTCTGTTTTGACTTCCTCCAACCACACATTAGGTCTTCCTGTCGCATGCGAGGTTGTTGTTCGTTTTCGCTGGATCCTTCGAATTTTTTCCCCCTCCGCGATGTCTCCATCTAGCCACCGCATCAACTCCCGCTTCAGACGCTCCATGGAGTGAATGTGCCAGAATTTCATTTTCATCGCAGGTTTCGTGGCGGAGAATATAACGTAACCATCTCTGCTAAAAATCATAGGCGACATCATTACGCAAATAACGGAGTACAAAATAAAAATACAGTGCGAGAAAGTGTGAGAAATTTCAAAGAAACGGACGAATTATTTATAAAACAGCATTTTGCCCTAGTTTTGCCCTAGGCGCCAAGTGAGATGGCGCCTCCTCTCATTTTTAAGGAGCATGCGCCATCTCACTTGGCTAAAAGACAAGGGAGGCGCCAAGTGAGATGGCGCCTAGGGCAAAACCCTAGGTGCATGCGCCAATTGAGATGGCTCCTCCTTTGTGGAGCCATCTGAAACATGGTTATTTGCGTAATTTTTTTTGAAACCCGGTTATTTGCGAAATATTTTTTTAATACATGGTTATTAATAAAAAAAATTCTTAAGGGTGTTGACCCTTTTTTAGAAAAAGAAATGAATTTTTTGTCCTTTTTTGAATTAAATGCAATTAATTAAATAAACCTAATCTAATTAATTAATTTATTAAAAGAAAATATTTTTTGTGTTTTTATGCTTTTATGAAATAAAATAAGAGAATTAAAATTCTAAGTTAACCTAATTCTAAGTTATTTTAGTTATTTAAAAAAAAGTTAAGATGGCCTAATTAAAACTAATTTATTTAATATTTATTTACAAAATAAAATAATAATAATAATAATGATGTTAGTTCTTTTTTTGATTTTTATAAAAAATATTAGTTGGTTAATTGTTAATAATAATAAAATAAGGCAAATAAAAAAATGAAAATGACAAAATAAAAAAAAGAAGAAGAGTAAACCCAAGGGGGGTGTGGGCTGGAATTTGAGGGTGTTTGATTGAGATTTGAGGCCCATTTGAACAAGGCCTGTTGACTTTTTCTGGTTGCCTGCGTCCATGTTGACTCCAGAGCACCATGGTCCTCATGCTTGGCCCTTGGATCTGCACTGATGGACACTTGGTTGACTCCTGGATGAGGTCTATGGTGGAAGCTATTTGAGAAACTGCACAAGAACACTTTAGAAAAAATGACAATGAATTATGGGGGGGCCTGGGAATCGAACCCAGGTCCCAACGCTTGCAAGGCACCTGGCCAACCACTACACCAAGCGCGTTAGTTTGTACACATAATGGGAACCAAATATTATATATAAAAAATGTGTTATATGCTGAAAAATAAAGAAAAGCGCGCGTGGTTTGAATCAACCACACACGCCTAGACACCTCATCATCGTCTTCCTCTTATCTGCAAAAAAGAAACAAGATAGCGGGGGTTTTTAACCCACTAAATGCAATGACAGAAAATAGCGAATAGAATTAGGGATAACATAAAAAGGGCGCGAGGTATCCATCCTGTTCGTCTCATCATGCTGAGTTTGACCATATATGTTTGGAGTTCTGATTTTACAGTATAGCAAAAGCCCCAAAAAACCAGCTTTGAAAACCTAGAACTCGACAATGGTGACTTTCGTTTTAGAGCCTTATAATCAAATTAAAATACACAAAAAGCTTTGTAACAATGTCAGCAATGCATAACCATGATCAAAATGAATTAATGAGGCGTAAAAATGGAGTTTCGATTTTCAAAATGATGGACAAACCATGGGGGCGTGATGAGCGATTCTTTGAGGTTTTTGGCTTGTTTGTGCTTGCAAAAGGTTCCTGGAAATGTAAGGAGTGTGTTTGGATCAAAGAGAAAGCTTGAATTGTGTTGGAAAATGGTTTTCAGTTTCACACTTTTCTCTTGAAAATTTGAAATTGCTTATGCTGTATGTGAGAGTTCTAGGTCGTGAATTGGATTGCCAAGGCTTGCATATATGTTAGTCAATGAGAATCAATCAAAATAAGGAGTCTTTAAGCCTTGCAATGAAGTTTTGATTTTCTCCATAACCACCATTTAACAACTTGCCTTTCTTGTCAAAATTTGAATTTTTATGCTTGAAATAGGTCTTGCACGAATTTGGTATATGTTTCATGATGCATCAAGGCTATTCAAACTCAAAGATATCCCTTAATTAATTTTCTTGATTTTTATTTGAATTTTAAAGATTTAAAATGAATTAAATCAAATAAAATTAAATAAAAATAGAAAAATTAATTTTTAATCTTGAAATAAATCATGGGACACGTGGGAGGCATGGAAAAGCTGAACCAAGTGGAAAAAGTGGGCCCTTTTTGTCAAAAATGAAGTTTCAAGGATAGTTGACTTTGGCCATTTCATAAACATTTCCCAACTTCTCCAATGCATATCTTGCTCAATTTTGATCATATGAACATGTTCTTGGACATTTTGGAAAGGTCTTGAAGTCCTCTAACCAATGCCTTTGGTCCCATGTCATTTTGATTTACCAATCTCAAGTTATGGTCTTTGACTTAAAGTGCCTTTTTGTTGACTTTTGAAAATGACCTATAATGTTGAAATTGATAAATTTTTGTGAGAGCATTTCTTGGATTTGGAATGTGAATATGAGTTGTAGGAAATGTCATCCCCTTCAAAATGAGCATTGGATGGGATTTTTCTGATAAACCATGAAGAAGTTATGCCCTGGTCAAATTGCAGTTGACTTTTTAGCTGTCCAAAAATAGAAACTTTTGCATCTTGATGATTTTTGAGCCATTCTTGTGGAATCATGGTCAAGACTTGACCAAATGATGATTGTGGCTTCAAAATAAGATGTTGACCAAATTTTTTTACTTTTGGCTGCCAAATGACCATTTTGCCCCTATAGTTGACTGTGGAGCAATTAGGGTTTTTGACTGTGCAACTTGACCTTGTGAGCCTTGAAACTTGACATGTAGGTGCTTGACAATGTATGTGAGCATATGGGACTTGATTGAGCCCTTGAAAACCTCAACTTCCTTGCAAGAACCAAAACCCTAATTTGACTGACTTAGGAGGGTGCTTGACTGTGTAGCCCTTGAGTAAACTTTGAACCATTTGAGGTGATGCTTGGCAAAACTTTGAAGATTATGGGAGGGCAAATTTTGGGGTACAACAGCTGCCCCTGTTCAATCTTCTTAGACCTGAGGATGTAGATTGGCTTGTGTGCCTTTCTTGATCCGAAGGTGGAAGATGATTGAACACTAGAGTGCCCAGAAATTTGCACTCACATAGTGGAGTATCAGCAGTGTGATGTCGGGAATGGGCTTACAGATGCCATTTGGAGAGATGATGGATAGGAGGATGGGCTTATAGATGCCATCTGGAGCTGTGACGGAGCCTTGTCGGGAATGGGCTTATAGATGCCATTTGGGACTGTGATGGATAATTGTGGAGATGGGCTTATAGATGCCATCGAGAGGTGTCGGTCGCGTAAGAGATTCCTTAGTGAGAACTTGCGTACCTGAGAAAGAAAGATAATTACCTGGCCTGTTATAGAGGTTGATCTTCACTCAGTCGCTCATAGACATGCCCTGGCTAGATACAGGTATCGAATCTGGAACTTCAAAAGGTTGATGGGTTGTCTCTACTGACAGGTTATCTCAGAAAAATCTTTGGGATTTAACTGAACCAGAGGAGGTTTTGTCTTTCTTGACGAGTTGTCTCTTTGGACGGGTTATCTTCATGGACGGGTTATCTTCAACGACGAGTGATCTTCAATGACGAGTCGTCCTCAATGACGAGTTGTCTTCAATGACGAGTTGTCTTTAATGACGAGTTGTCTTAAATGACGAGTTGTCTTCAATGACGGGTAGTCTTCAACGACGATGCGTCTTCAATGACGGGTTGTCTTCAATAACGAGTTGTCTTCACTGACGGGTGTCTATATTGACGGGCTGTATTCAATGACGGGTTGTCTTCAATGACGGGTTGTCTTCAATGACGGGTTGTCTTCAATGACGGGTTGTCTTCAATGACGGGTTGTCTTCACTGACGGGTGTCTATATTGACGGGTGTCTATATTGACGGGTTGTCTTCAATGACGGGTTGTCTTCAATGACGGGTTGTCTTCACTGACGGGTGTCTATATTGACGGGTGTCTACATTGACGGGTGTCTATATTGACGGGTGTCTATATTGACGGGTGTCTATAACGACGGGATGTCTTCAATGACTTTAGGAATTAATTTTAACTGGACTTGTCTTCTTTGACTGGATGAGCATCAGAAAAACCTTTGGGATTTAACTGGACTTGTCTTTTTTGACTGAATCTGTCTTCTTTGACTGGATGAGCATCAGAAAAACCTTTGGGATTTAGCTGGACTTGTCTTTTTTGACTGAATCTGTCTTCTTTGACTGGATTGGTCTCTTTCAACTGTATCTGTCTTCTTTGACATAACTGATCATTTAACTGTATCCTTCCTGAAAGGTAAGGTCAGTCACATGCAATGCATGACATGGATCAAGCGATGATGTTCTCAACATAAAATGAGATTGTATGATGTGTATGCATGCTATAATGTATGAAGATGTGATGTTTATGGATGTATTTTTTGTCTAGGAAAATAAATCCTTGACGGATACCGGGAAGTTGAATCTTGGGCTGATGTTTTGAAGAATAGAGTTCTTCGTTTTCGCTGTGGATGATGGTTGCAAGAATAAACCGGTAGGAGAAGACGACTCCGTTAGGGGAATAAACTTGATGAAAGATTACCCTGCGGGGAATTTCTCTGTGGGGAGAGATACTTTGCTGAGGTTTTGATGATAACTCTGCTGGGGATACCATTGATGAGTTATGTTGGAAGATTTGATGAACTCCGCTGGCGAATAGGAAGAACTTCACCGAGGATGATCTTTCCGTGGCAATTAGCTGAGGATAACCCAGTTATATGCTCTGGTGGAGAATACCCTTTGAATAGAGTCGGGGAGACGCGTTCGTACTCTGCATGTGATAAGCTTCCAGAATCTACTGGGAATAAGCTTCCTACTGGGGAGATTGATTCAACTCTCCTGGGGATACTTTTTGAACTGTACTGGGGAATGGCTCCGCTGGGGTGTCTTGTATTCCGCCGGGGAACAATCTTAGATCAAGACTGCCGGGGATGCTTGCTTAGGAACATCTGTATACTCCGCTGGGGAATATTGAGATCTTTTGGGGATATCCAACTTCCATAAGGCTGACTGTAGGCTAACTCTGCTTGGGGAGAGTGTTGACTTGCTGGAGATACTGTGCCTTGTTAGGGCTGATCGGAGACCAACTCTGCTTGGGGGAGAGTATTGCTGAGTCTTGTCTTACTCTGCGGGGAGTGGAGGTATCTGGGTTATGTTCTTCAGCCGAACCTACCTTGGTACCTTGGTTGACAGAGCAACTAGATTGCTTGGACAACTCATTATTGCCCCTGTTTCTGATGTGAGAGAAGAAGATACCTTGTGAGGTGTTAGACAACCGCCGATTGACAAATCTTCTTCTGGTAGGCAAGTGACGAGATGACGGGACATAGTCGTACGCTTTTGATCCCTAACTTTTGCCTGGACTGCCCTTTCGGGTTTTCAGTCCACCGGGATACCCATTTTTGCCCAAGCCGCCTTTTCAGGTTTTCGACTTGCCGGGTGTACAGATTTTTTCATTTCATCCCTTATTTTTGCCCGAACCCTTTTGGTTCGCCGGGAAGCCCTTATTTTTGCCTAGGTGTGTCAACCTAGCGGGTCTTTGATTATGCATAGTATTTTTTCGACTATGTCCATGCTCTCAGAATGTAGGGAGATGCCCCTGTTGTTGTGTTGCCATGCGACCAGAAGATGTTTGATCAGGCAAGATTCGTAGCTGGAACTCATGTCCAATGCCCCAGGTGACTCAGGCGGAGATTTGCCCCAGGCTATTAGGCATTTGAGAGATTCTCTGAATCTTGACTGGACTGCCCCAGATGATGGACAATGATCATGCCATGCCCCTTGATTGGAGGTGCTTTTGTTCATTAGACATTCGTCGCGCGAACTTCTATGTTGTTCAAACAAATAGTCATATGCAAACAATGTTATATCAGGAATGCAAAGCTTATGTCTGTCTTGACGTTTTTGAAAATGCATTTTTTCATAAAAACAAGTGAATTTTTTTGTAAACTATGATGTCAACTCGTTATTTTACCGCAAGCCTTAAGGAGTCAGGATACCTTTCGTAGCAGTATGCTTTCGAACTAACCCATGCTTCAGCTAGGACTTTTGAGGGTTGTAGCGTGGCTTGGTTCACGGCTTAAGAAACAAAAGATAAAGGCTCAAAGTATCTGTACCCACCCGCTCTTCGTGATGTTCTTCAATCCTAAACTCAGCCAATTGTGCGTTAGACCTTGTTGAATCTTTGCTTTGATATATCAGTGATGGTTCGGACATTGGCGATTTATTTTGAATAGGCAGTCATTCCTTTTTTTGGTTGAGGGTTTGTAGGACCTCTTTCTTTTTGATTTCGTTATCCCTGTTTTTGCCTGAACTGTTTCTTTTGTGATGACAGTCAGCGGGATGCCCCAGTTTTCGTAAGTCTCCTTCATAGGTTTTGACTTATTGGGCTTTTATTTTGAGAAATGATGACTGCCTATCTTTATGATTATTCGGAACCATCATTGTCTTTTGTTTTGTAAGGACTTTTTGGTGCCATTCGTTGTGCACTCGGATCAACTGAGAGAACTACCCTGCCCCAGGTTATGATTAAGGGTTTTAATTTTAGAAAAGAAAAAAACTCCTACTTCTTTGGCTCAGAGGGGTTGACGAGGGATTATCTTCCTTATAACTCCAGTGTTTAGGAATTGAAACAATGCCTGTACCTCATCAGCGGGGTTCGTTCAAAAGCATACTGTAAATGTCGTGGTATCATTTTCGTCATCCTCCCTCAAGAGGCTTAGAATTTTCGATCAAGAGTTGATCATCACAAAAATATGAAAACAGTTTGCATATAGTGAATACGAAATAATTACTTCAAAACAGACATGTGTAATGCATTAATGAAATAACATCGTTTGACATGAATACAATGTTTGAACAATCAAAGAAATATACAACTTGAACGTTCGAATGAACAAAAAAATTCTAATCCTAGCCATGTTTTGGCAAGGGAGCAATGATCACATTGGGAGTCTCTGGAGAGTCGAACTGGACTTCCTTTGCATCGATCAGATCCTGAACCTTGTTTCTCAAAGTCCAACAATCATCCGTAGCATGCCCCGGGCTGTCAGAATGATAAGCGCAACGAACGTTGGGGTTATACCTTGAAGGTGTCCTGTTGGGATTCTTAGGAGGGTCCCTTAGAGTTACCAACTTGGTCTCCAGCAGCTGTAGCAATATCTCGGACAAGGTCATGCCGAGGTGAGTGAATTGCCTTTTAGGTCTCTCTTCCCTTTGTTGGTTACGATGTTGAGGAGCACCGGTCGGTTTTGAGATAACTACTGCGTTGACAGCACTAGATTCTTTCTTGGACGGTTTCTTCTCAGTGTTCGAAGAATCACCATTCTGTATCTTCCCCGACTTGATACTGGCTTCAATTCTTTCCCCAGTCAAGATTAGGTCTGTAAACCCGGCAGAAGAATTTCCAATCAGATGGTTGAAGAATGGACCAGACAGGGTCCCCTGGAACATATCCACAAGCTCACGGTCAGTCAGAGGTGGCTGCACCCTTCCCGCAAGGTCTCTCCATTTTTGAGCATATTCCTTGAATCCTTCACCCGTCCCAAGTGACATACCCTGGAGTTGGGTACGCGTAGGAGCGAGGTCGGAATTATACTGATACTGCTTATAAAAAGCAGTAGCCAAGTCCTCCCAGTTACGAATGTTGGTTCCATCCAGCTGATAGAACCATTTGAGATGAGTCCCTGAAAGACTCTCCTGGAAGAAATGGATCCATAAGTTCTTGTCTGCAGTGTAAGGCTGGATCTTCCTTACATAAGAGTGGAGGTGCAGTTTAGGACATGAAGCCCCGTCGTACTTCACAAAGGCAGGCGCCTTGAACTTGTGTGGGATCACCACCCCAGAAGATAAACCCAAGTCTCCAAAATCCAACCCAGGCACCCGTTGAATCTCCATGGCATTTAACCTGTCCTCCAGCTGTTTGTACCGGTCCTCAGCAGGAGGGTACTGTTCCTCATTGAAGTTTGTCTCGGTGCCAGAGACCACAGGACTAGGAACCTCTCTCCCTTGGTGACTACCTTCCCCAACAGATGGAGTAGTCCTATCAGCTTCATTCTGCAGTGTATTCCCAGATCTGCGTCTAGGGTTGAACAAAACAATCCTCTTCTTCTTTTTCTTCAAAAGCAGAGTCTTCAATTCCTGTTGTCCTTGGGCTAAGCTCATGACCAGCTCCTGGAACTGGGCGTTCTGGGCCTGGAGGGCCTTGATAGCTTGTTCATTGGATGATTCAGGATTCATGATGACCACTGAAATAAACAGCGAAGAAGGTAAGTGACCTGTAAAAAGTGTACCTGTAATGCAATGATATGTATGATATGCATGCAATGTTTTCAAGGATCTCGCGGGGTAAACAGAGAAACTTGTTAGAATTCGAATTCGGTAGCTTGACTGAAGGAACTTCATTTTGTTGAGAGTCCTTCTTCAAGAGTCAAGGCTCACCATATCGAGTGGGTCATAACCCCTGACTCAAGTTATCAACCTTGGCTAGGGGAAAATAAATCCCCTTTGCCCCTTGCTAGACATTTGATTCATCACGACCTGCATCACAAACCCTTGAGATCCTTGAAATGGATTAGTCCTTATGTAGGATGTATGCAATGGTATGATGTTATGCTATGCATGGAGTGATGTAAGTAAGCCCTGTTACGAGTCTAGGTTAAGGACTGTAAACAAAACCTGCAAGAAACTCAAGTGTCAGATAACAAGCATGCAAGTAGTCAAGTTTGAAGGCACACAAGTCACACAAGACATCCCTTAGAATTTAGGCCAGCATGAAGTTCAGGTACTACCCTCTTTCAGTTTCGTTGGTTAAGACCTGTCCTATCAAAAGTAACCGGGTTCTAGAGGATCCCAATATCACTGACTACCCTCAATCAGTCATAACTCCAGCGTCGCAATCTTTTCTTGCGGCCAGAACCATCGCGAGAGTTTAGCCTCAATGGGTGTAGCATACTGCTACTGTTCTATGGCCAAGTTGGGTCACATTAGGGTTCTAAGGTCGGTTGGTGCTTAATGACTCCTCAGAAGACCCATATTCTCCTCGTTGCAACACAAGAGATATCGGTACAGACCAAGGTGCCACACCAACGTAGCCACTGCTTCATCTGTGTCGTTCTACGTCGGACAGGTCCCTCACAGCTTATGCTACCTAAAAGGGTATCCCCAGATCCGGGTTAGGATCTATGAAACTCCAAGACAATGCCCACAATAATAAAACAAACAAACATTCAATTTAAAACATAAGTATGATCTATCCTAAGGTACACCTCACTTTAAAGTGTCCCCAGCAGAGTCGCCAGTTCTGTGATCGGTGGAAATAGAACTGACAGTTTTTTTAAGCTGGTTTCGCGAAATGTCACGGTAAGCAAGAGTCGCCACCGTCTTTTATGTTCTCCAACATGGAAAGGACAAAAGCACAGCAAAATTCCTTATTCGAGAATGTTTCTCGGTTCGGGAGGTAGATTTATAGAAAGGGAAGGTGTTAGCACCCTTTCTATCCGTGGTTATCCATGGGCTCTTAGGTACTTGCTCTTATGTTTTCAAAATATGTTTGCTTTTCAAGTGTGTGTGGATTTTGAAAAAGTTTAGTTTGAAAAAACTTCTAAGTAACTCTTGTATCAGTCCTCAAGAGTGTATGAAGTGCTTTGAAAACTTTTTGAAAGTGTAAGGTGTGAAAAGTATTTTGTTTGTTTTGAAAAGAGCAAGTACCCATGAGTCATCTACCTACCCTAAGGAATTAAGCTGTGTAAGAGTCCTTTAGATAGTGCTATCCCACCATTGAGAGGTAGGTAGCACCATCGTTGGAGGTGTTCGGGTCAATTCGATTATCGGGACAATGTGGTCACCGAAGCAACGGTAGGACACCTTAGAAGTAACCCTAATGTCCTAGATCCTTTTATCTGAGGCAACCGTTTCGAGGCAACTGGATCTTGAGACAAAGGGTGACCTCTAAGACGTCCTATACTTGATGACCACGTTTCGAGGCAACGAGTGAAGCGTACCCTAGGAGTGGCATGTGCTTTGTGTGTTGTTTTTCAGTTAATTGTTTTATACATGTTATTTGTGAGCTACGAGTTGTTTTTATTTACCATACATTCTTTCATGCATTTAACAGTTAGGGGGTGCGGAAAGTAAATTGCGGAAACATAAATCCTACGCTATTACAAGGCGCGGGTCTATAAATCGCCAAAAATACAAAGACCTGTTTTAGTAAATAAGTACGAGAAATAGTAAATAAAGCAGTGAAATCCTAATTACTATTACATTCGGAGGCAGTTACATAAATAATCAAAATAAAGAATTAAAACTAAAATGCGCGCGAAAGAAAGAATCGGAAATGTCTTAAGGGTGTTGACCCTTTTTTAGAAAAAGAAATGAATTTTTTGTCCTTTTTTGAATTAAATGCAATTAATTAAATAAACCTAATCTAATTAATTAATTTATTAAAAGAAAATATTTTTTGTGTTTTTATGCTTTTATGAAATAAAATAAGAGAATTAAAATTCTAAGTTAACCTAATTCTAAGTTATTTTAGTTATTTAAAAAAAAGTTAAGATGGCCTAATTAAAACTAATTTATTTAATATTTATTTACAAAATAAAATAATAATAATAATGATGTTAGTTCTTTTTTTGATTTTTATAAAAAATATTAGTTGGTTAATTGTTAATAATAATAAAATAAGGCAAATAAAAAAATGAAAATGACAAAAAAAAAAAAAAGAGTAAACCCAAGGGGGTGTGGGCTGGAATTTGAGGGTGTTTGATTGAGATTTGAGGCCCATTTGAACAAGGCCTGTTGACTTTTTCTGGTTGCCTGCGTCCATGTTGACTCCAGAGCACCATGGTCCTCATGCTTGGCCGTTGGATCTGCACTGATGGACACTTGGCTGACTCCTGGATGAGGTCTATGGTGGAAGCTGTTTGAGAAACTGCACAAGAACACTTTAGAAAAAATGACAATGAATTATGGGGGGACCTGGGAATTGAACCCAGGTCCCAACGCTTGCAAGGCACCTGGCCAACCACTACACCAAGCGCGTTAGTTTGTACACATAATGGGAACCAAATATTATATATAAAAAATGCGTTATATGCTGAAAAATAAAGAAAAGCGCGCGTGGTTTAAATCAACCACACACGCCTAGACACCTCATCATCGTCTTCCTCTTATCAGCAAAAAAGAAACAAGATAGCGGGGGTTTTTAACCCCCACTAAATGCAATGACAGAAAATAGCGAATAGAATTAGGGATAACATAAAAAGGGCGCGAGGTATCCATCTTGTTCGTCTCATCATGCTGAGTTTGACCATATATGTTTGGAGTCCTGATTTTACAGTATAGCAAAAGCCCCAAATAACCAGCTTTGAAAACCTAGAACTCGACAATGGTGACTTTCGTTTTAGAGCCTTATAATCAAATTAAAATACACAGAAAGCTTTGTAACAATGTCAGCAATGCATAACCATGATCAAAATGAATTAATGAGGCGTAAAAATGGAGTTTCGATTTTCAAAATGATGGACAAACCGTGGGGGCGTGATGAGCGATTCTTTGAGGTTTTTGGCTTGTTTATGCTTGCAAAAGGTTCCTGGCAATGTAAGGAGTGTGTTTGGATCAAAGAGAAAGCTTGAATTGTGTTGGAAAATGGTTTTCAGTTTCACACTTTTCTCTTGAAAATTTGAAATTGCTTATGCTGTATGTGAGAGTTCTAGGTCGTGAATTGGATTTCCAAGGCTTGCATATATGTTAGTCAATGAGAATCAATCAAAATAAGGAGTCTTTAAGCCTTGCAATGAAGTTTTGATTTTCTCCA
Organism: Vicia faba; assembly: GCA_948472305.1. Classification (NCBI taxonomy): domain Eukaryota; kingdom Viridiplantae; phylum Streptophyta; class Magnoliopsida; order Fabales; family Fabaceae; genus Vicia; species Vicia faba. The sequence continues at coordinate 727,718,086 of OX451739.1, forward strand.
TAACCACCATTGAACAACTTGCCTTTCTTGTCAAAATTTGAATTTTTATGCTTGAAATAGGTCTTGCACGAATTTGGTATATGTTTCATGATGCATCAAGGCTATTCAAACTCAAAGATATCCCTTAATTAATTTTCTTGATTTTTATTTGAATTTTAAAGATTTAAAATGAATTAAATCAAATAAAATTAAATAAAAATAGAAAAATTAATTTTTAATCTTGAAATAAATCATGGGACACGTGGAAGGCATGGCAAAGCTGAACCAAGTGGAAAAAGTGGGCCCTTTTTGTCAAAAATGAAGTTTCAAGGATAGTTGACTTTGGCCATTTCATAAAAATTTCCCAACTTCTCCAATGCATATCTTGCTCAATTTTGATCATATGAACATGTTCTTGGACATTTTGGAAAGGTATTGAAGTCCTCTAACCAATGCCTTTGGTCCCATGTCATTTTGATTTACCAATCTCAAGTTATGGTCTTGGACTTAAAGTGCCTTTTTGTTGACTTTTGAAAATGACCTATAATGTTGAAATTGATAACTTTTTGTGAGAGTATTTCTTGGATTTGGAATGTGAAGATGAGTTATAGTAAATGTCATCCCCTTCAAAATGAGCATTGGATGGGATTTTTCTGATAAACCATGAAGAAGTTATGCTCTGGTCAAATTGCAGTTGACTTTTCAGCTGTCCAAAAATAGAAACTTTTGCATCTTGATGATTTTTGAGCCATTCTTGTGGAATCATGGTCAAGACTTGACCAAATGATGATTGTGTCTTCAAAATAAGATGTTGACCAAAATTTTTGACTTTTGACTGCCAAATGACCATTTTGCCCCTACAGTTGACTGTGGAGCAATTAGGGTTTTTGACTGTGCAACTTGACCTTGTGAGTCTTGAAACTTGACATGTAGGTGCTTGACAATGTATGTGAGCATATGGGACTTGATTGAGCCCTTGAAAACCTCAACTTCCTTGCAAGAACCAAAACCCTAATTTGACTGGCTTAGGAGGGTGCTTGACTGTGTAGCCCTTGAGTAAACTTTGAACCATTTGAGGTGATGCTTGGCAAAACTTTGAAGATTATGGGAGGGCAAATTTTGGGGTAAAACAAATAGGATGCTACACTTATAACTCATAACAACAGCATTTAATCGCATGTAACAGATACATAACACTTAAATCATTGGATGAACAGATAACAACAATTTTTAGTCTTTAAAATGAAACAACGTTTATTACTTAAGCAGCGGAATCACAACTTTCAACTCAAATGACATAACATCTTTGTCCAACTAGAAACAACTTCAAAACAACAAGTACTTAACTAAATCAACTAAAAATTCAACAACGGATGTAAAATAAATAATAAAGCAACAAGTGTCCATCCCCCCAATGTTACGTATCATAGCGACGACACCGACTCGAACTACTGAAGATAAACAACCTTCATTTCAGATTACCTGCATGTTACCAACATAGGGGTAACATTCAAATAGAAGGGGTGAGATATCAAACAATATAATAGAATGTATGATAAATAACATAATATAATCAGGTCATATAAAATCATCTCTTCATAGCTTTTAAACGACATCCATTATAACCAAGTCATCAACATAATATCACAACTAATTCAGCATCACAACAACTCAAGATGCAACATAAAATGCAACTTGTTACGATTCAAATGCATGTGGTACCAACGAAGAAAAACTCTCAACTTAATGATCTTCCAATAAATAGAGGCATCAACAAAGCATAAGCCTTCAACTAAATATTTTTCCAATCCAAGCCAACTTAATGAGCATCAGCTCCAACTTGATATGCGATGTATGCGATGACTTAGCATTTTTCTTTAGGGACTAAGATCATTTTGAAAGGAAACTTTGATAGCGTCATCGAGGGACTATGATCTTGTATTTTTTGTTTGTGCTAAGACATCCCACATGCATAACATGGCCATTTTTAGGCAACAAGTGGAGTTAACCTTAAGGGCGCATGTGTGAATAGTGTGTTTGATTTGCATGCATTTAATCTTTGATTAGGGTTATCTACTTGTTGATTTTATCTCTTGCCATACACACCTAATTACTATACAGTATAAGGAAAACAGTAAATTGCGGAAAATGAAATTTTACACTATTACAATATTTAGGGGATGGGGGTACATATGTACGAATGGGGATTGCAAGTAAAAATAAGTCCTAAGTTACTATTACAACCATATTGAAATGTATAATAAATGTAAAATGGACTTGTTTAGAAAATGTTTTTGTCTTAAGGAAATAAATTAAAAGGAAAATATTTTTATGTTTTTTATGTTAATAAAAAGAGTTAATATTAAAAATGATAAAAAAGAAAAATAAATGAAAGATAGGAACAACGTGTTGCTGCAAGAAAAACAACTAGGATCATAAGTTCTGAAGCCAAGAGCGCTATGACTCAGCAGGAGACGTCAGTGGGCATCAGAAGTTCTGAATTGGTAAACTCTGAGGTCCTACAAGAAATGTTAGAGGGAAAACACAGAAGTTTTGGGTGGTATGCAGCCAGTGAACCAAAAGTCAGAAGTTCTGTATTACACTAAAACAATGAGCAAACGTCAGCAGTTCAGTGCATTGTCAGTATGGGAAAGTCATAAACTCTGAGTATTTGAAAACAGCTGATGGAAACATCAGAAGTTCAGTGTATTTGACATGCAATGAGAACTCAAAAGTTCTATGTTGTGTTAGAACAGTGAGTGAAACATCAGAAGTTTTGAATTATGTTGAGTCAGTGAGTGAATATTAGCATTTCAGTGCATTATCAGCATGTAAGAATTAGAGGTTCAGTGTGTGTTAACAGTGAGCGAAAAACAGAAGTTATGTGTTACGTTTCAACTTTTAATCAGCACATCAGCAATTTATTCAGTTCAGCAAATCAGAATGATCACCGCACAACAAATCATAGAAGTTCCAATCCTAAGTCTAAGGCTAGCATTATTCTAGAAGTTCTGATCCATAGTTTTTTCTATTCATACAATGATATGTACAACATTAATGCTATGATATTCACATGTTAATGATATTCAGAATGAAAAGCAAGTAAAGTCAGAAAGACTTACTTGGGGCGTGCTTGGAGCTTTGAGTGGATGCCTTTGGTTGTTCTGAGTCAGCAAAAGAAACAGAAGAGGAAATGCCAAGTTCTTTGATTCAGAGGGGAGAACAAAGGTTTGTTTTTTATGTATGAGAAATCTGGATTTTTATGAAGGTTTCACAACTTCCTTTTCTCTCTTGATAGTTCTCTCTTTCCAAAAGCTAGCCTCCAGCCCCTTGAACGTATGATGGAGCCAAGTATTTATAGATGAATTTGCTATGATTTTGGGGGGGGGGGGGACAAATGGGATTTGAACCTGTTTTGGAATCTAGTTCCTTTGCTTTTTCATCACAGTTTTCGTATGCTAGTTTGGTGCAAACATGGGATGCAATCGTAGGCTGAACCAGCTGTTGGTCATAGGTCTGCATCAAGTTGTATAAACAAAGTTTTAGGATCTAGTCAAGTTCTGACCAAATCTTTGAATATAGCCTTCATGTGTTGAAGCGTTGCCTTGTTTTTGAAGCAAGCATAGTGGTTATCAGCGGGAATTAAGGAAAAGCAAAAATCAAAGCATGGGCTTAGTAGCAAAGTTGATATCCCAAGATAGTAGAGGTACACGTGGTGAAAATCCTTTGGATAAAGACTCAGAAGGTGGTTGTGAGCATTAAATGATGATGAGACTTATCACAACCAGAAATCCTGCAACGTGAAACTCTACACCAAGGCTTAGTTCTGGATCAGAAGTTCTGCTTCAGCGTAGCATCCCATCTTCTGATCCTCTTATCTTCTGGCTCTAGCATGTTCTGAAGGAGCCTTCAGGCTTTGTATCACGTTTTATAACCTTTTTTACATTACCCTGGAAAACTCTGACTGAACTTGTGTAGATGCTGAAGAGCCATGTTCTGACTGAAGACCATATTCTGAACCAAGTTTGCAACTTTTGACTGCACTTGCCTGGAGGCTGGCTCAGAAGTTCTGAAATTTCATTTTTTTCTTAAATACTTAGAAAAATCCCAAGTATTTAGAAATTTGGCTTTTCCATAGTAAATTTGACTTTTGAATTTCTTGATGAAACAAACTTCATATTCCAACATGTTTTGATGAAATATAATTCTTGAGATTTGATGTTGATCCAAAAGTCAAAGTGTGACTTTTCTTGTGTGCAAATGACCATTTTGCCCTTGTGAATAGTTTGCTTGGAAAATTTGTAGTTCAAGGCTTGGAAACTGGATGGAAGCAAAATATGAGGATCCAGGGTGATTCTTTGAGAAAAGAGAGGGCAAATTTTAGGGTACAACAACTTCCCATGTTCAATCTTCTTACACCTGAAGAGTTAGATTGGTAATTCTGCCATTCGTGACTTGAAGGTGGAAGATGATTGAACACTAAAGTGCCCAGAAAATTTGCACTCCAAGATGTGTTAGTTGATTATGCAGGGAATGTGCTTAAAGATGCCATTTGGAGAGATGATGGATAGTTGTTAGAGATGGGCTTAAAGATGCCATCCGAAGGTGATTGTATCTGGACTCAGCAGGATGATGAAGGAATCTTGGACGATTACTACCTCAGCAGGATGATGAAGGAATCTTGGATGACTACAACCTCAACAGGATGATGAAGGAATCTTTGGGAGATTACTACCTCAGCAGGATGATGAAGGAATATTTGGACGATTACTACCTCAGCAGGATGATGAAGGAATCTTGGATGACTACTACCTCAACAGGATGATGAAGGAATCTTGGATGACTACTACCTCAGCAGGATGATGAAGGAATCTTGGATGACTACTACCTCAGCAGGATGATGAAGGAATCTTGGATGACTACTACCTCAGCAGGATGATGAAGGAATCTTTGGGCGACTTCTACCTCAGCAGGATGATGAAGGAATCTTGGACGATTACTACTTCAACAGGATGATGAAGGAATCTTGGATGACTACTACCTCAGCGGGATAATGAAGGAATCTTGGATGACTACTACCTCAACAGGATGATGAAGGAATCTTGGACGATTACTACCTCAGCAGGATGATGAAGGAATCTTGGACGATTACTGCCTCAAAAGGTAATGCAGGAATCTTTGACGACTGCTATTCCAAAAGGTAATGAAGGAATCTTTGAAGACTGCTACTCCAAAAGGTAATGAAGGAATCTTTGACGACTTCTACTCCAAAAGGATGATAACCTTTATCCGTCGATCGATCTTTCCTGAAAAGGTAAAGAGTTAGTTGTATGCAATGTCATAATGTATACATTGTGTAATGATGTTCTCAAAATAAATGAGATTTATGTTATATGTATTTTGTATGAATATAGGATGTATGAAATGTGAAATGTTAATGAATGTATTTTTGTATGGGAAAATAAATCCTTGACAAATGCTGGGGAGTCGTTAAATCCTGGACTACTGCTGAAGAGTTGGTGTGTCTTCAAACATTGTTTAGAATATTTCCACCGGGGATTCTTGTTTTGTTGAGGAGAACTCCGCTGGGGAATATTGACTTTGTTTGAGAATACTCTGTTGGAGAGTGTTGATTCCTGCTTGGGAAAAGAGTTCTGGAGTCTTAGTCATCCGTTGCTCTACTGGGGAATCGAAGTTGAACTGATATCTGGTCGGGTCCAGGTTTCACAGTAACTTGCTGGGGATTGTAGAGTAGTCTACTGGGGAAAGGGAGTTGTGGTCCTTTGATTTGGAGTAGTTGGAAAGGCCACCTCAAGTTGGAGGATCCTGCCGTTTGTTGGGGAAATAAACCATGCTGCCGTTCTGCTTGAGAGGTGACAACTTTGTTGGGGGAAGTCCTCGAGGATTCTTGAGGTTGTCCCAGCTGGGGAAAGGTTTTCAGAGATTAAACTCTGGCTGGGGAATCATCCTATGAGAAGGATTTTGGGGAGATTTGTCACTTCCCCTAGCAGCAAATGTCTGTGGATTGCCAAAAATGTTTGATTGTACGTAACCCTTCATTGAGATTGACATTTAATGCCTCAAGTGACAGAGATGGAGACCTGGCCCTGGTTACTCTGCAACTCTTGGGAGATTTCTTGGAATCTTGACTGGACTGCCCCAGGTGTGCTGGATAGTGACATGTCATGTCCCCCTGTTGATAGGAGATTTATCAATGGGAGTGTCATCCTACTTGAATTGATATTGTTCACTGAGAGAGCTTTCGTTCACTGGATATTCATTGTGTGAATTTATTCCTTTTCAAACAAATAGCCATATGCAAACAGTGATATTCAAGTAATACAAAGTTTATGTTTGTCTTGAAGTTTTGAAAAATGCGTTTTTAGCAAGTAAAGAAGTTTATAATTCAACTCAGGATTTTGAGTAAAGCCTTACAGGAGTCAGGATACCTTTTGTAACAGTATGCTTTTGAACTAACCCATGCTTCAATTAGGACTTTTGAAGGGTTGTAATGTGGCTTGGTTCACGGTTTTAAGAAACAAAGGATAAAGGCTAAAAGTGTATTTGTACCCACCCATTCTTCATGATGTTCTTCAGTCCTAAGCTCAGTTTATTATACGTTTGAACTCCAATTGAGTCTGGAATGACGTCTTGGTGATGGTTCAAACAAGTTAAGTTTGTCGGAAGGCATTCATTTTTGCAACATTTTTTCATGTTGTTGAGGATTTGTAGTGACCTCTTTCTTTTGATTTGTTATCCCTGATTTTTGCCTGACTGTTCTTATTTTGAGATTACAGTCAGCGGGATGCCCCAGTTTTCTTAAGTCTCCTTTGTAGGTTTTGACTTAGTGGGCTTTTATTTTTGAGAGATAATGACTGCCTATGTGATAGGGAACCATCACCGTCTTTTGATTCCATAGGAATGTTTTGATATCATTCATTGTATTACGAAATGAGAGTTTGCAGCTAAACGCGCGTTTGAATTAACTGAGAGACTACCCTGCCCCAGGTTTTGATTAAAGGTTTCAATTTGTGTAAAAAGGAAAACTTCTACTTCTTTGGCTCGAAGGGGTTGACTATGGATTATCTTCCTTATAACTCCAGTGTTTAGGATTTGAAAGAACGCTTGTACATCGTCAGTAAGGTCTGTCCAAAAGCATACTGTATGAGATAATGGCATTGTTTTCGTCATCCTCCCTCTAAAGGCTTATAACTTTTAGCAAGAGTTTAATATCGTAACGAGAGTAAAAAGCATAGTTTAAACGTAATGGGAATGAGTGGATCAAATCGAGACAAACATATGCAATGCATTAATGAAACAAAGTTTGACATTAATAGATAATTGTTTGAATAACAAAAGAGATTACAAGAAAATTCAAATGAACAAAAGCTTTCAATGATTCATCATAGGAGCAGTGATTATGTTTGGAGTCTCTAGAGGGTCAAACTCGATCTCCTTGGCATCAATCATGTCTTGGACCTTGTTCTTCAGAGCCCAACAGTTGTTTGTGTCATGCCCTGGGCTACGAAAATGATAAGCACACCTTGCATCTGGGTTGTAGTTAGGAGAAGAAGTCTTAGGGTTTGGATGAGGAGCCTTTAACGTAATCAGCTCTGCCTTTAACATGTGTTGTAGCACTTGAGCCAGTGACATATTAATCTTAGTGTATTGTCTTTTAGGCGCGACCTTATTATGCTGATGCCCCTGTCTTTATTGAGCAGGCGTAGGATTAGAGATCAAGATTGCTCCTACATGTTGGTCATGACGACTCTTTTGACCATACACAGCATTGGACTCTTTCTTCCCATTGTAGGGATTTTTCTGAGCATCAGGAGGTGTAGCTACTTGGATATTTCCACTTTTGATGCCAACTTCGACCCTTTCGCCGATTAGTATCAGCTCAGTGAACCCAGCTGAGGAGCTTCCGATCAAGTGTTTGAAGAAAGTCCCTGTCAAAGTTCCCATGAAAATGCCAATCAGCTCCTTGTCAATTAAAGGGGGCTGCACCCTACCAGCCAGATCACTCCACTTTTGTGCACACCCTTTGAAGCTCTCGTTGGAACCCATGGTCATGTTCTGCAATTGCACACGAGTTAGTGCAAGATCAGCATTGTACTGATACTGCTTGTAGAAAGCAGCAGCTAAATCCTCCCAGATGTGAATGTGAGAACTTTCCAATTGATAGAACCATTCGAGTTGAGTCCCTACCAGGCTCTCTTGGAAGAAATGGATCCAAAGTTTTGGATCAGTTGTGTATGGTTGAATCTTGCGAACATAAGACTTTAAGTGCATCTTAGGGCAAGAGACTCCATCGTACAGGGAAAAGGTAGGGACTTTGAACTTTGGCGGGATGATCACTCCGGAAATCAAACCCATGTATCTGTTGAATCTCCATTGCATTGAGGCGATCCTTCAGCTGTTTGTACTTGTCATCAGTGGGAGGATATTGTTCCTCGGAGTAATTAGCTTCGGCTTCATCAATCTCCAAATTGTGGTCTTCTTCAAGACTAACCCCCATGTTGGATGGAGTTGAAAGATCTAGAGCTCTCTTGACTGGTCCTCCAGGTCTTCTTCCCAAGTTCAGGACGCCTATTGGCTTCTTGGGCTTTTCTTCTTGTCTTTGAGAAGGAGAGCTTTCAGGTCCTCTTGCCCCTTAGCCATATCCAGAAACATTTGTTGGAATTGAGCATTTTGAGCTTGGAGATCTTTCACCATTTGTTCCATACCCATCTTACTACAATAAACAGCAGGAAGATAAAGAGACCTGTATGGGAGAAACCTGTCATGACATGATGCATGATATGTGGATGCATGTTTTCAAGGATCTCGTGAGGTAAACATAAGAAAGATTTAGAAGTTGAACTTTGATCAACAACTTTGATTGGCGAATTTTGTATCGGTGGATGTCCTTCCACGAGAATTAAGCTCACCATGTCAAGTGGGTCATAGCTCTTGACTCAAGTTGTTGTACTTGATCTCTGAAGGCGTTTGGTTCAACGTGACCCTGCATCAAATACCCTCGAGATCCTTGAAATGGTTATTGAAAATGCTATGGTATGATGTTATGTACAAATATGCGAGGTAAGCAAGTGTATATACAAATAATCATATTCACATAAAGCAGACAAGTCCTTAGGTTTAGGCTTGTATGGAGTTTGTGGGTAAGTACCCTCTGGAAGTTTAGTTGGCTCAACCTGTCCTAGTTAATAGTAACCGTGTTCTAAGGGATCTCAATATCACTGATCTTTCCCCCAAGTTTCGTTCAATAAGCGATTGAATCGCAACCAAACAAAATTCAAGAGTCAAACCTTAATGAGTGTAGTATCGAGTATCTACCAACTTCGGACTGCACCAAAGTCGGTCATTTCACTACGTCCTAATGGCCAAGTTGGTCAAGTAAGGTTCTAAGGTCAGTTGATGCTTTATGACACCATGCGGTGGCCCCGTACTCTCCCTGACTGACTCAAGGGTTACTAGTACCAACCAAAGTGCCACATCAATGTAGCTACTGCTTCAACCGTGTTGATATACCCCGCATAGTTCCCTCACAGTTTATTGTTACTTACCTAAAAGGGGTCCCCAAATCTGGGTGTAGGATTTAAAACAAACCCAAACAAGGAACCAAAATACAAAGCAAACAAATCAAACAAATGTAAGCAAGTAAATGTGATCTATCCCTAAGGTAACCCCACTTTTAAGACTTTTCCCCAGCAGAGTCGCCAGTTCTGTGATACGGTGGGAGAACTGACTTGAGGTTTTGCGTTTATGTTTGCAAATGTTGCAGTTTAACAAGAGTCGCCACCGAATTTTATTTTATCCAATAAGGAAAGGTGAAAAAGCACAGGAAAGACCTTTAGAGATATTTTCTTGAGTTAGGGGGGTAGATTATGAAAAGGGAAGGTATTAGCACCCTTTTCATCCATGGTTTTCCTCGGGCTCTTAGTTACTCGCTAGATCACTTGCTTTTGTTTGAATGTTCTTGTGGTGTATGTTTTTGAAAGTATTTTGAAAATATAACTTTGTAATGATTCTCGTTTCTATAAGAATGTATACAAGGTGTTTGTTTCGAAAATAGTTCAAAAAAGGTGTTTGTGAAATATGTCTTTGAAAGTGATTTTGAAAACGTCTTTGTAACGGTTCTCGCCTCTATAAGAACACGTACAAAGTGTTTGTTTGGAAAATGTTTCAAAGTGAAAGTGTAGGTGTATGAAATGTTTTGGTTGTGAGAAAGCGAGTAACTAAGAACGAATCTACCTACTCGAAAGATCTTAGATGTACTTTTCTTCCTCCTTTAGATGTTGCTATCTTACCATTGATTTGGTAAGAATCCCCATCATTGGATGTGAAGGGACGGGCGTTGGGTCATCGTATGACCATGATAGCAATGTTGTGAGATGACTTAGCATTTTTTTTAGGGACTAAGATCATTTCGAAAGGAAACTTTGATAGCGTCATCGAGGGACTATGATCTTGTATTTTTTGTTTGTGCTAAGACATACCACATGCATAACATGGCCATTTTTAGGCAACAAGTGGAGTTAACCTTAAGGGTGTATGTGTGAATAGTGTGTTTGATTTGCATGCATTTAATCTTTGATTAGGGTTATCTACTTGTTGATTTTATCTCTTGCCATACACACCTAATTACTATACAGTATAAGGAAAACAATAAATTGCGGAAAATGAAATTCTACGCTATTACAATATTTAGGGGATGAGGGTACATGTGTACGAATGGGGATTGCAAGTAAAAACAAGTCCTAAGTTACTATTACAACCATATTGAAATGTATAATAAATGTAAAATGGACTTGTTTAGAAAATGTTTTTGTCTTAAGGAAATAAATTAAAAGGAAAATATTTTTATGTTTTTTATGTTAATAAAAAGAGTTAATACTAAAAATGATAAAAAAAAGAAAAATAAATGAAAGATAGGAACAGCGTGCTGCTGCAAGCAAAACAACTAGGATCAGAAGTTCTGAAGCCAAGAGCGCTATGACTCAGCAGGAGACATCAGTGGGCATCAGAAGTTCTGAATTGGTAAACTCTGAGATCCTGCAAGAAATGTTAGAGGGAAAACACAGAAGTTTTGGGTGGTATGCAACCAGTGAACCAAAAGTCAAAAGTTCTGTATTACACTAAAACAATGAGCAAACGTCAGCAATTCAGTGCATTGTCAGCATGTGAAAGTCATAAACTATGAGTGTTTGAAAATAGCTGATGGAAACATCATAAGTTCAGTGTATTTGACTTGTAAGGAGAACTCAGAAGTTCTGTGTTGTGTTAGAACAATGAGTGAAACATCAGAAGTTCTGAATTATGATGAGTCAGTGAGTGAATATTAGCAGTTTAGCGCATTATCAGCATGTAAGAATCAGAGGTTTGGTGTGTGTTAACAGTGAGCTAAAAACAGAAGTTATGTGTTATGTTTCAACTCTTAATCAACACATCAACAATTTATTCAGTTCAGCAAATCAGAATGATCACGGCACAAAAAATCATAGAAGTTCCAATCCTAAGTCTGAGCCTAGCATTATTCTAGAAGTTCTGATCCGTAGTTTTTTCTATTCATACAATGATATGTACAACATTAATGCTATTGTGATCGGTGGATCTGGAACTGACTGTTTAACGCTGGTTCGCGAAATGTCGCGGAAGCAAGAGTCGCCACCGTCTTTTATTTTCTCCAAATGGAAAGGACAAAAGCACAGAAAAATTCCTTATAGAGATCGCTCTCGGTTCGGGAGGTAGATTATAGAAAGGGAAGGTGTTAGCACCCTTTCTATCCATGGTTATCCATGGGCTCTTAGATACTTGCTCAATGTGTTTTCAAAAAATGTTTGCTTGCTTTTCAATGTGGGTTTAAAAGTTTCTTTGAAAAATTTCAGATCGACTCATACGTCAGAGTGTTTGAAAAATTTGCTTTTGAAAGCTTTTTGAAAAGTGTCAGTGTGAAAAGTCTTTTTGAGTTTGTTTTGAGATTAGAGCAAGTATCCTTGAGAACCTACCTACCCTAAGGAATTCGTCTGTGTAAAAGTCCTTTAAAGTAGTGCCATCCCACCATTGAGAGGTAGGTAGCACCACCGTTGGAGGTGTTCGGGTCAATTCGAGTTTTAGGGACATGGTGATCACCAGAGCAATGGGAAGACACCTTAGAAGCTACCCTCATGCCAGGTTCCCGGATCATGAGGACTTACTAAGACGTCCTCTACTCGACGATCACCTTTCGAAAGGCAACAGTGAGGCGTACCCTAGGGGTGGTGTGTGATTTGTGTGTCATGTTCAGTTATTTTTGTCTTGTTCATGTTATTGGTGTTCTACGCTTGTTTTTATTTAGCCATTCATTCTTGCATGCATATTTAACAGTTATAAAGTTGCGGAAAAATAAATCTACGACTATTACAAATGGCGCGGGTCCACATTGCCAAAATTTCCAGAACCCGATTTGACGGAAAAGTAAATAATGCGAAGTAAATAAAAGTGCGAAAAGTAAAGTTACAAGGCCTTGGGACATGTACATAATTATTTAAACGATTATAAAGTAAATGCGCGAAATAAAGGAATTAAAACAAAACTAGGGCGTTGGACCCTTTTGCAAACAATTAAAATTAATAAGGAATTTAAAATTAAAATTAAATGAAAATGGTATTTTTTGTGTTTTTTAGATTTAATGAGAAAAAGGAGTTAATTGAAATTAAATTAAACGGCAAACCCTAATTCTAATATTTTTATTTATTATGAAAGAATTAAAATATAATCTACATTAAACCCTAATTTATTTATGTACAATTTTTAATTTATGAAAATAAATAACTAATATTATTATTCTGAAAAAAAAGGGAAAAATTAAAAGGAAGAAAAAGTGTTTATTTACCTAATTCTATATTTTTTACATTTTTGTTAAAAAAGAATTAAACTTATAACCTAATTTACTAAATTATTTACATGTTTATTTGAAAATAATCATAATAAAATAAATATTATATTTTTTATATTTTCTGATTTTTGTGTGTTCTTGTATTTTGTTAAAAATAATTAATTAAATAAACATAATTAAATAAAAGTAATTATTAAAACAAGAATAAAAAATAAATAAAAAGATTAGGGAAGGCAAACCAGGGTGGGGTGTAGCCCCAGATTGTGAGGTACAGGCCTGAGAATTCTGGCCCAATTATTTGTGAGTTCGTTGACTTTTCCAGTTCGTATGCCAGCGTGTTGACTTGGTCCTAGCATGTTCTTTGCATCGTGGTCGTTGATCTGGTTGTGTAGGACGCGTGGATGGTCATGCTTTGAGATCCATGGTGTACCTGGATGTTAGCATAGCATAGGATTTTATTTTGAAAAATAACATGGAATTTTGCCAGACCTGGGACTTGAACCCAGGTCTTGAAGGTTAATGCCTTGATGATTTGCCAACTGAGCCATGAAGCACATGTTATTATATTATACGAAACAAATAATAAAAAAAGAAACAAGTGCGTTAGTGGCTTTCTGGCGCGAGAATTTAAATGCGCCAATCACGTTTGGACACGGAGTCATCTTCCTCACTTTGCCTGAAACACAAACTCAAAGGCAACGGTTTCTGAGCGTTGTTTTAGAGGGCCTATAAGAAAATAGCGATTAGCCCCTCGACGCTCATAAATTGAGCGCGAGGGGGCCATCTTCTTCGTCTCAACCCGCTTAAGCTAATGGCACTAGTCTGGAAGCGTAATTTTTCCTTGGGCGAAAAGCCCTAATTCTAGAAACCTGCAACCCTAAATCTCGTTCATGGCCAAATCACATATATTGCTCAAAAACGAAATTAATTGGTATGGTTAGCATCAGAACATTATAAGGAACAAGAATCAATCAATGGAATGTCATGAAAATGCGTAAAATATAGAATACGATTTTGAAATTTCCATGGAATGTCTTGAGTTCTGTACCCCAATTCCTTGAGCTTTGGTGGTTGATATTGATTGGAATATGATCAGTGAATCACGAGCAAGCTTTAGGTATGAGAATTAGAGCTTAAAACCACCTCTAACAACGTTTTCAGATTTGAATTTTTATGGCAATTTTTCAAGAGTGCAATGGAGTTTTCAGCGCAGCTTGCAGTCTCTTTGGCTTAGGTCTGCCTTCCTGATCATATAGTGAGTGATTAGGTTAAGAAAAATTGGACAAAATCCATTGCTTTGATGATTTTTGAATATTTGATTTCAAGGATCTTTTCCAATCTTTTTCTCATGTATTTTGTATCAAATCTGATCAATTAGCACCAAATCTTTCCCTGTTAACATGTGCACGAATTATAGAAGCCAAATCATGCATAAAAAGATTTTTTTAGGTTAGGTTTATATTTTTCATGTATTAAAATAATTTAAATGAATTAATATTAATATAAATTCAAATAAATAATTAAAAAATATGAAAATGCTTCCCTTTGGGCCTAATGGTCGTGCATAGGCTTGGCATGAAGAAACTTGGAAGAAAAATGGGCCCATTTGCATTTTTAGGTCATTTGAACCATTGTTGACTTTTCAAAATTCCCAAAAATTTCCCAACTTCCACAAGGCATATCTTGCTCAATTTTTAAGCTTTTCACATGTTCTTGGACATTTTGGAAAGGTCTTTGAGTCCTTTAACCAATGCCTTTGGTCCCATGTCATTTTGATTTACCAATCTCAAGTTATGGCCTTTGACTTAAAGTCCCTTTTTGTTGACTTTTGAAAATGACCTATAATGTTGAAATTGATAACTTTTTGTGAGAGCATTTCTTGGACTTTAAGTATGAAGATGAGTTGTAGGAAATGTCTTTCTCTTCAAAATGAGCTTTGGATGGAATTTTTCTGATAATCCATGTGAAAGTTATGCCCTGGTCAATTTCAGTTGACTTTTTCAGCTGTCCAAATATAGCAACTTTTGCATCTTTGATGATTTCTGAGCCAAACTTTGAGAATCATGATCAAGCATTGATCAAATGATATTGGTGGATTCAAAATGATATGTTGACCAAAAATTTGAACTTTTGACTGTCAAATGACCATTTTGCCCCTACAGTTGACTGTAGTGCAATTTAGGGTTTTGACTGTGCAATTTTGAGCTGAATGCCTTGAAACTTGACATGAGGATGCTTGACCATCTTTGTAGGCATATGAGACTTGATTGGGCCTTTGAAAAGTTCATTTGCTTGACCAGAACACAAACCCTAGTTTTGACTGTATAGGAGACAGTTGAGCTGCACAACCCTTGGGGAATTTTGTGGCCTTGACTTGGCAATTTCTTGATGAATATGGGAGGGCAAATTTTGGGGTACAACAGTTGCCCCTGTTCAATCTTCTTAGACCTGAGGATGCAGATTGGCAGACGTGCCTTTCGTAATCCGAGGGTAGAAGATGATTGAACATTAAAGTGCCCAGGAATTTGCGCTCACATAGTAGCAGTGATGGGGGAATGGGCTTATAGATGCCATTTGGAGATTGCTGGATTGGATGATGGGCTTATAGATGCCATCTGGATGTTGATCGCGTAGGAGATTCCTTAGCGAGAACCTGCATACCTGCAGAAGAAAAAGTGAGTACCTGACACGTTGCAGGAGCTGACCTTAGATGCTTGGTATAGATGTGTCCTGACTGGTCACAGGAGCTGAGTCTGGAGCTTCAAATGCTGATGAATGAACCAGGAATGGTTACTGCCTTAGCATGGATGGTAAGAGAACCTTGGGTGATTTTAACTTCAACAACGCTCGTTGAGAAAAATCTTGGGTGTCTTCTGCTGGAATAAGAATCAGGGAGATCTTAGGGTCGATCTGACTGAACCAGAGAGGCCTTGGACTGGGTAAGAATCAGGAAAATCTTAGGGTCGATTTAACTGAACTGGACAAGGTCTTGAAACATCTTCAACTGGATAAGCATCAGGGAGATCTTAGGGTCGATCTGACTGAACCAGAGAAGGCCTTTGACTGGATAAGCATCAGGAAAATCTTAGGGTCGATTTAACTGAACCGGACAAGGTCTTGAGATATCTTCAACTGGATAAGCATCAGGGAGATCTTAGGGTCGATCTGACTGAACCAGAGAAGGCCTTTGGCTGGATAAGCATCAGGAAAATCTTAGGGTCGATTTAACTGAACCGGACAAGGTCTTGGAATATCTTCAACTGGATAAGCATCAGGGAGATCTTAGGGTCGATCTGACTGAACCAGAGAAGGCCTTTGGCTGGATAAGCATCAGGAAAATCTTAGGGTCGATTTAACTGAACCGGACAAGGTCTTGGAATATCTTCAACTGGATAAGCATCAGGGAGATCTTAGGGTCGATCTGACTGAACCAGAGAAGGCCTTTGACTGGATAAGCATCAGGAAAATCTTAGAGTCGATTTAACTGAACCGGACAAGGTCTTGAAACATCTTCAACTGGATAAGCATCAGGGAGATCTTAGGGTCGATCTGACTGAACTAAGAGAAGGCCTTTGACTGGATAAGAATCAGGAAAATCTTAGGGTCGATTTAACTGAACCGGTCAAAGTCTTGAGACGTGATTGAGAATTTCAACTGCATCTTTCCTGAAAGGTAAAGGTCAGTCATATGCAATGCATGATATGGATCAAGCAATGATGTTCTCAACATAAAGGAGACTTGTATGATGCAGTGCGTTATGCATGCTATAATGATGTATGTGATGTTTTATGTATGTTTTCGTCTAGGAAAGTAAATCCTTGACGGGTGCCGGGAAGTTGTATCCTGGGCTGATGTTGGAGAATAAATTTTTGCTTCCGCTGGGGATGATAGCTGCAAGAATACCGGTAGGGGAAGATAACTCCATTGAGGAATAAACTTGGCAAATGAAGCTTCTGCGGGGAGAAAAGATACTCTGACGACCGTGCTGGGAAGCAATACTCTGTGGGGAGAGAGATGCTTTGCTGAATTGTTGACAGTAGTTTGCTGAGGATACCCTTGTTGTATAGGAAGTGGTTGCTGAACTTCGCTGGGGTGAGAAGATTTTGTCGACGACGCTCTTTCCATGGCTTTTGGCTGAGGATAACCCAGTTATATCCTGTTAAGGAAATAACTCTTTAAATAAAGCCGGACGACGCGTTCGTGCTCTGCGAGGGGATAAGCTTCCAGAATATACTGGGGATAAGCTTACTGCTTGGGGATATGAATTCCATCCTTCCTGGGGAAACCAGATTGGACTCTTCTGGGGGAAGATTTGAACTGTATCGGGGAAGTGACTCCACTGAATGTTTGACAGACCGTCGGGGAACAATCTTTAGACCAAGACTGCCGGGGATGCTTGTTAAGAATATCCATACATTGCTGGGGAATGTTGAGATCTACGGGAGGACACTCAATTTCCTTGATATTTGATGATTGCTTGGAGAAGAATGTATTATTTTGTTGAACCACTCTCTGGGGGATTAAGATACATTTGGCCGTGTTCTTTAGCTGAACCTACCTTGGTACCTTGGAGGATAGAACAATTAGACTGCTCAGACAACTCTTTATTGCCCCTGTTTCTAGTGTCACCTGCAATTAATTCCTTTGTTTCATATGCAAATATTTATGAATTAGCAAATTACTGTCAATGCATATATCACAAATTGAACCTTGGACGTTCTTCGCAAAACAAAACAGAAAAAAGAAAAACACTTGGCATGTTTAACTGAAGATATATTTGTATTGATTTTGAATGGCCTGAATAGGCGTTTTGTATACAAGAGGCTGACGTCCTAGTAAGAGGTACGTCGCCGATCAAAAGAGTTTATACAAGTTTTGTACAAAATAAAACAGCTGTGTGAAAGATGACTGATCCACTGGGTTTCAACTCTGCCATTGCCTTTATAATTCCGAGCGTCTCATCACTTGATGACCTTGGTTGAAGATGAAGCTGACTGATCGATGCCGTTTGAACTTGATGTAGATACCGGATTCTGGATGCAAAGTGATCCAATGAGACATAGTATTACGCTTTTATCCCTAACTTTTGCCTGGACCGCCCTTTCGGGTTTTCGATCCACCGGGATACCCATTTTTGCCCAAGCCGCCTTTTCAGGTTTTCGACTCGCCGGGTGTACAGATTTTTTCATTTTCATCCCTTCATTTTGCCCGAACCCTTTTGGTTCGATGGGAAGCCCTAATTTTTGCCTAGGCATGTCAGCCTAGCGGGTCTTTTTCATGCGTAGTATTTTTTAACTATGTCTGCATTGGCGGGGTGAGGAAGGTCGTCACCATCCATGTTGGTTAATATCATTGCTCCTCCTGAGAACACATGCTTAACCACAAATGGCCCTTCATACGTAGGGGTCCATTTGCCCCTTGGATCACTCTGAGGAAGGATGATTCTCTTGATAACCAGATCCCCAACTTGATATTCCTGAGGTCTGACCTTTTTGTTAAATGCCCTGATCATCCGTTTCTGATACGTCTGACCATGGCAGATAGCAGCAAGTCTCTTCTCGTCAATGAGATTGAGTTGATCAAGTCGTGTCTGGATCCAATCATCTTCGTTCAGATTTGCATCCTTCATTATCCGGAGAGAGGGAATTTGTACTTCGATCGGCAAGACTGCCTCCATGCCATAAACCAGGGAGAAAGGAGTTGCCCCGGTTGACGTCCTAGCTGAGGTACGGTACCCATGCAGAGCGAACGGTAACATCTCGTGCCAATCTTTGTAAGTTACTGTCATTTTTTGCACGATCTTCTTGATGTTCTTGTTAGCTGCTTCTACAGCCCCATTCATCTTCGGTCTGTAAGGAGAAGAATTGTGGTGCTGTATCTTGAACTGTTCGCAGAGCTCAGCAATCATCTTGTTGTTCAGATTGGTACCGTTGTCTGTAATTATTCGCTCAGGGATGCCGTACCGACATATCAGATTGTGTCGAATGAACCGTGCCACAACAATCTTGGTTACCGTAGCATAAGAGGCTGCCTCGACCCACTTCGTAAAATAATCAATCGCCACTAGGATGAAGCGATGTCCATTGGATGCCGTAGGTTTAATCTCGCCGATCATGTCTATGCCCCACATTGCAAACGGCCAAGGCGCAGTCAAAACATTCAGGGGAACCGGAGGAACATGCACCTTATCTGCATAGATCTGGCACTTGTGGCATGTCCTAGAGTGTTGGTAGCAATCAGCTTCCATTGTGGACCAATAATATCCTGCCCGTAGGATCTTTTTAGCCATAGTGTGCCCACTGGAATGCGTACCAAAGGTCCCTTCATGTAGCTCTTCCATGATCCTTTCTGCTTCAATCTTGTCCACACAACGCAGTAAGGTTGAATCATGGTTTCGCTTATACAAGATGCCGTTGCTTAGGAAGAACTTGGCTGCGAACCTCCTCAGGAATTTCTTATCATTGATAGAGGCACCTTCAGGATATTCCTGAGTTTCCAGGTATCTCTTTATTTCATGGTACCAAGGCTTCTCAGTTACCAATTCTGTTTCGAGATCACAACAGTATGCCGGTTCGTCCAGTTTCCAGATGATGATCCGGGGAGCTTCATTATCCCATTTGACCTTGAACATTGAAGACATTGTAGCCAACGCGTCCGCTAACTGATTCTCTTCTCTTGGAAAGTGCTCAAAGGTTATCTCTGTGAAGTGGGGAATCAGGGTTAACACACATTCTTTGTAAGGGATCAAGTTTGGATGTTTCGTATCCCACTCTCCTTTGATCTGATTGATCACAAGAGCGGAATCTCCGAAAACACTTAGAAATTTGATCCTTAGGTCAATCGCAGCTTGAAGACCCATGATACACGCCTCATACTCCGCCATGTTGTTGGTACAGTTGAAACACAGCCGGGCAGTGAGTGGAGTATGAGTACCTTGTGGAGATATGATGATGGCACCGATACCATTTCCCAAAGCATTGGAAGCTCCGTCAAAGTGCATAGACCATCGGGATCCTGGCTCAGGTCCTTCATCCGGTCCAGGTACTTCACAATCAGTTACAATCATGATGCTTTCATCCGGAAACTCGAAGTTCATTGATTGGTAGTCATCTACAGCTTGATGAGCTAAGTGGTCTGCCAATACACTCCCTTTAATGGCTTTCTGGGTTGTGTACTGAATGTCGTATTCCGTCAAGATCATTTGCCATCTTGCAATTCTCCCAGACAGAGCAGGCTTTTCGAATATGTATTTTATCGGATCCATCTTTGAGATCAACAAGGTAGTGTGAGTCAGCATATACTGTCTCAGCCGGCGAGCAGCCCATACCAAAGCGCAGCAAGTTTTCTCAAGCAGTGAGTATCGGGTCTCACAGTCGGTAAACTTTTTGCTAAGGTAATAAATGGCATGCTCTTTTCGGCCAGACTCGTCATGCTGCCCCAGCACACACCCCATTGAGTTGTCTAGCACTGTCAGATATAGGATCAGAGGTCTCCCTTCAACCGGTGGCATAAGGATAGGTGGTTCTTGGAGATACTCTTTGATTTTGTCGAAGGCAGCCTGACATTCATCGTTCCAACGCACTACCTGATCTTTCTTCAGTAGCTTGAAGATTGGCTCACAGGTAGCAGTCAGATGAGAGATGAATCGAGCGATGTAATTCAGGCGTCCTAAAAAGCCTCTGACTTCCTTCTCTGTCTTAGGGACTGGCATCTCTTGAATAGCCTTGACCTTAGCAGGGTCCACTTGAATTCCCTTATCACTGACCACGAAGCCTAGCAACTTCCCAGATCTTACCCCGAAGGTGCACTTGTTCGGGTTCAATCTCAGCTTGTACAGTTTCAACCGGTCAAACAACTTCTGTAGATGATCCAGGTGCTCTTCCTCAGTCTGGGACCTAGCGATCATATCGTCCACATACACTTCGATCTCGTGATGGATCATATCATGAAATAAGGCAACCATGGCACGTTGGTAGGTTGCCCCAGCATTCTTTAATCCGAACGGCATGACCTTGTAACAGAAGGTGCCCCACTGAGTAACAAATGTAGTCTTTTCCATGTCTTCAGGTGCCATCTTTATCTGATTGTAACCTGAAAAGCCATCCATGAAAGAGAACACCTTGTGCTGAGCTGTATTATCAACAAGGACATCAATGTGAGGCAAGGGGAAGTCATCCTTGGGGCTGGCTCTGTTCAGATCCCTATAATCAACACACATTCTGACCTTGCCGTCCTTTTTAGGTACCGGCACCACATTAGCAACCCACTGAGGGTAAGAAGTTACTGCAAGGAACCCGGCATCAAACTGTTTCATGACTTCGGCTTTAATCTTCTCGGACATCTCTGGACGCATCCGACGAACCTTTTGTTTAACTGGAGGGCAGTCTTCCCTAGTCGGCAAATGATGGACAACAATATCGGTATCCAACCCTGGCATGTCTTCGTAGGACCAGGCAAAGATCTCCATATAGTCATGTAACATCTTGGTTAACCGTTGCTTCACGCCGAGCTTTAGGTTGGCACCAATCTTTACCTCTTTTCTGTCTGCCTCAGTACCCAGGTTTATGGTTTCCACTGGCTCTTCATGGGGTTGAATTGCCCTCTCCTCCTGAAGCAACAGTCTAGCAAGCTCGCCAGGCACTTCGCAATCATCTTCACCTTCGTCTTTGGCTAAGTTGATCGGATTTTCGAAGTTATAATTGGCATTAGCAGAGCTGTTATCAGCGAGATCCAGAGTGGATTGGAACCTGTATGAGTGAGTGTGTGTGTAAATACAGCTGTTTTGAAAATTATGTAAATGAAAGGAAGACAGAAAAGGAACACAACATTTGCAATGCGAAAAACGTCCAAGATTTTCATTCATGATGTATAAAATGACAGTTTGTATGCCCTCACAAATAGAACCACGGTGCCTCGGGTAAGACACCGGGCCATAGAGTTTATCATTGTTTATTACAAAATGAAACAAAGAAATTTATTACTGCGTCACAAAGGTAACAGGGGTATGGTCCTTTGCACTCCAATTGTTTAATCCGTCTTCGGCCGTCGGATAAATCCAGCTGTTGAATTCGGCTTCGTCCACTTCAAGGTCTTCCCCGACAGCATTCACTTCTGAACCTTTAATAAATACCGGAGGCCTTCCGATCTTCGCTTTCCTCATAGCCCTCTGACCTTCTGAGGTGAAACCCAGCCCAAGTTTATCGGTCTTCTGAGTGAAGTCTGGAAGTCTGCCCCAGTCGGCACATTCACCCTTCTGCACCACAGCCCTGGCATCCTTCAGAGAGGCCATCTTCAAAGGACCACTCGCTTCTGTTGTTTCTGCTGCAATTGGAAACACCTCCTCGAAGTGCTGAAAGGGGGTCTCAATGAACTCCCCATCCATCTCAATGTACCTGAAGGAGTTCAGGTGGCCCACCATATATTCTTCCTCACCTTGCACGGTGACAATCTTCCCTCTGACGGGGTACTTCAGCTTTTGATGCAAGGTAGAGGTGACTGCCCCAGCCTTATGTATCCAGGGTCGACCCAGCAGACAAGAGTAAGATGGACGGATATCCATCACATAAAAAGTGGAGTCGAACACCTGAGAGCCTACACGAATCGGAATGTCGACCTCCCCATGGACCATCCTCTTTGAACCGTCAAAGGCCCTGACGATAATGTTGCTGGGTTTTAAATCCAGGCCTTCACAATCTAGACGATCCAGAGCCTTCTTGGGTAGCACATTCAAATATGACCCAGTATCAACCAACACATGCGCCAAGGTGGTGCCCCTGCATTCGATTGAGACATGCAGAGCATCATTATGATTTTTCCCCTTTGTGGTCAAATCAGCATCGGAGAAACCCAAGCCATTGTCTGCCGTTAGACTTGCCACGCAATCGGTGAACTGGACTGCAGAGGTTTCATGTGGCACATGGGCCGTCTTGAGGAATGAGATGAGGGCCTTTGCATGGGCCTCAGAGCACAGCAGTAAAGAGAGCATGGATATCTTGGAGGGCGTGTGCCCCAACTGTTCCACGACATTAAAATCGCTCTTCTTTATAATCTTCAAAATCTCCTCCATCTCTTGTGGGGAGGCCTCGGCAGCTATGGGTATGGGTGCCTCCATCTGGGCAGGCTCAGCTTCAACTCCCTTGCCCCGAGCACTGGATGACTCGGCAGCAGGAGAAACAATTGGGTCAGCAGTAGGAACAACAACTTGGTCAGCGACGGGATTAGGTGTACTTGCAGGAATTATCAGGAGCGGTCTTCGGGCAGCAGGTGGCGCAATGTCAGGCGAGAAGAGCCTGCCACTGCGGGTAACTTTGGCCGGGCCAGTGACGTCACAGATGCTGGCGCCAGCGTTGAGCTCTTGTTTAACTCCGTTTATATATACATCTGCCCCATAGTGCCAAGGGACAGCTTTGTTGGATACATAGGGCAGGGGCCCAGGAACAGTGATAGTAACAGGTGCAACGGTCAGAATTTGAACGGGCTTCTTCTAGAGAGCCGGGATCGGATTGTTGAAGATAGTCACCACAGAGACTTCTTCCATTGGAACCATACGAACAGCAGACTTCTTGAATAGAATCTCCTTGCTATCCATTAAGCTTTGGATGCCTAACTTTAGCAAGGGACAACCGGATGGGGACACAACACAGAACAGGCAACCCTCACTACAACCCGGAAATAAACCGGCCTGCAGTAGGTTCTTCTTAATGATCTTTAAAGGAGTGGCTAGATCATCCACAGAAACAGCATAAACATCTTCATCAACAGCATTTACCCCGTGCTGAGGCATAGGGGCAGTAACTACATTCGGCTTTGCAGGCGCCTCGAATTGTATCTCCTTTGCATCGATAAGGTCTTGCACCTTATTCTTCAATGCCCAACAGTCATCAGTAGAGTGTCCCGGGCTTTCTGAGTGGTAAGCACAACGAGCATTCGGGTTGTACTTGGGAGATGCTGTATTTGGAAACTTCGGCGCCTCCCGGACAGTCACCAAATTAGTTGAGAGTAACTGTGGCAGGATCTGCGACAAAGTCATGTTTAAACGGGAGAATTCTCTCCGGGGTCTTTCCACCTTCTGAGTATTGTTTGGCCGGGGAGCGGCAGCGGGCTTAGCAATCATGACCGCACTGACAGATTGGCGGTGTTCATTTCTTTCTGATCTCCTAGAACCATATACGGCGCTAGACTCCTTTTTAAAGGGTTTCTTTTCTGAACTAGATGATGTAGCCTTTGCAATCTTCCCAGATTTCAGCCCAGCTTCAATTCTCTCTCCAGTTAAGATCAAATCAGTGAAACCAGCAGAAGAATTCCCAATGAGATGGTTAAAGAATGGCCCAGATAGGGTCCCCAAGAACATGTCAACCAGCTCCCGATCAGTCAATGGTGGCTGCACCCTGCCATCCAGGTCTCTCCACTTCTTAGCGTACTCCTTAAAACCTTCGCTTGCACCTAACGCCATACCCTGGAGTTGGGTACGTGTGGGTGCAAGGTCGGCATTATACTGATACTGCTTGTAGAAAGCAGTAGCCAGCTCCTCCCAGTTACGAACTTTGGTCCCATCCAGCTGATAGAACCATTCGAGATGAGTCCCTGAAAGACTCTCCTGGAAGAAGTGGATCCATAGATTCTTGTCCGCAGAGTACGGCTGAATTTTCCGAACATAGGACCTTAAGTGCAGCTTGGGACAAGACGCCCCGTCATACTTGGAGAAGATTGGTGCTTTGAACTTGTGTGGGATAATTACACCAGTCGACAAACCCAGATCTCCGAAATCCAGCCCAGGTGCCTGTTGCACCTCCATAGCCTTCAACCTGTCCTCCAGTTGTTTGTACCTGTCATCTGCAGGAGGGTACTGTTCCTCATCAAAATCTGTCTCGTTGTCGGAGACCACTGGAGTAGGAACCTTGACTTCTGCTTGAGAAGGACTTCTGCCCACAGAAGAACCAGCCTCTTCATGGTGCAGAGTATTTCCCAACCTTCGGCCCGAGTTGAACAGAACAGTTCTTCTCTTCTTCTTCTTCTCCTTCTTCAGGAGCATAGTCTTCAGTTCTTCTTGGCCTTTAGCTAGACCCATGATTAGTTCTTGAAACTGCGCATTCTGCGCCTGGAGAGCCTTGATTGAAGTCTCTGTTGATTCAGATCCGGGATTCATGATGCTGAAATAAACAGCGAAGAACTGTAAGCAACCTGAAAAGGGGAAAAACCTGCTATGCACATGATGTATGAAATGCGTATGCAATGCATTCAAGGGTTCGAAAGTTCAAATTTGTTGTAGACAAGAAAAGAACACACGTTATCATTAAAGAAATCATTGTTTAATACATCCAGGCCTCATGGGCAAAAGTACAAAAATCAAGTCAATCCCAAAATACACTGCGCATCCTCTTCGGAGCTATGTAGGTGTTGAGATTCCTCTCCTCATGCAACAGGCGAGCGAGCTCCAGGACCTTCTTTTCACTGGCATGCAGACTAGTCTCAAGAGAATTCCTTTCCTCCTTAAGCTGGATCCAGCTCTTCTGCATCTCTTCCCAGGACGTGGGCATATCAGGGTGCTGAATAACATGAGACACTTCCCCTTCCAAGACAGGTTCTTTGATTATTGGAAGCATGTGAGGATAAGGCATCACTAACTTCTGGGAGCGGGCGCGTACCCACTTGAGATAAGGCTCCAAAGGGATGGAGTTCCTATGCCCCAGTGTCTTGCTATCTATCCTACTGGGCATCCTCCAAGCTCTGATAAATCTCTGGCGAAGTCCTTGAGTATCATTGTCGAAGTCAAAAACTATGTCAGGAATTAACATGTCATGAGGACCGTCCCTCCGAGCATAACCAAACTGTCTCTAAGCCAGGCATGGGCTATAAGTAATACCTCCTCTGATTCCAAGTAAAGGAACATTAGGGTACTCCCCACAACGATCAATGATAGTGACATATCCTCTGGATCTAGGACACCAATGTATATCTGCATGTGTAAGGGTCATCAACCGTTGTGACCATCTCAAACCCCGCTCATTCTTCAGGACTGATTGGGGAAGGTGCGAAATAAACCACCTTCCCAGGAGGGGAGTGCAACACATAAGGACACCTCTTTTTCTCATGGTTCGAGTGTAACATGAGTGAAGGATGTCCCCCAGCAACGTAGGTATAGGATTCCTGGACATAAAGATCTGAACGGCACTGATATCAATGAGCTGATCTGGGTTAGGGAACATCACCAAACCATACACAAGGAGGGCCACAACCTCTTCAAAAGCTTGCAAGTCAAGGGAGTTCCAACATTCAAGGGCCTTCTCGAACAGAAACCTGGCTAAGAACCCTTTGATACCACTTCTGACTTCCCAATGCCCCTTGAGGTCAGATGACGGTAGGTGCAAGGCTTTAGCAATCTCTTCCAGCTTCGGTTCCTTTTCTGTACCGTTGAAGGGTAGCTGATCAAGGATAGGGATCTTCAGGAGCCGGGAGAACTCCTCCAATGTAGGTACCAACTGATAGTCCAAGAAGGTAAAGCAGTGATGCAGAGGATCAAAGAACTGGAACAGGACCTTTATCATATCTTCCTCAATGTTGGTGTTGACCAAGCTGATGAGGCTTCCATGCCTTTCACTGAATGAAGAGTTCTCGGGAATCCTGGATATAAGCTCCTTAAGCTGAGGAGGGATCCTTACAAGATTGACCTGAATTGTCTTTCTACGAGCAGTTTCCATGTCCTACAAAACAAGAACAAAGATGAAAATTCGAACCCCTGAAATGGTTAGTCAATGCATATGATGCTGGATGATGTCATGATGCTATGATTAAACACACCACAGATATTTACAAAGACAAACATGTAAGGCACACAAGGCACACAAGACAAGCCCTTAAGGTTTAAGGCCAGCATGGGGTCTGGGTAGTACCCTCTTGAAGTTGGTGGGTTCAACCTGTCCTAATCAGAAGTAACCGGGTTCTAAGGTTCCCAATATCACGGGATTGCTTTCATTGTTCATCGTTTCGATTTAGCCACTGAACTGGCGACCGAAATATTCCAGGAAAGCAACCCTCAATTGAGCGTAGTATCGAGTATCAACCAACCTCGGACTGCACCAAAGTCAGTTATCTCACTACCCTAAAGAGGCCAAGATAGTTCAATTAAGGTTCCTAAGGTCTGTTGATGCTTCATGACACCACACGGAGGCCCCGTACTCTCCTTGACTGAACTCAAGGGTTACCGGTACACACCAAAGTGCCACATCAACGTAGCAGACTGTTTCAACCATGTCGGTATACCCCGCACAGTTCCCTCACAGCCTTGTTGCTACTTTCTAAGAAAGGTATTCCCCAGATCCGGGTGTAGGATCTATAGAACTCCCAAGCAACCCACAATTTAAAGCACACAAGGAAAACAATTGAAAACATAGTTATAAGCTAGCCCTAAGGTACACCTCACTTTAAGTTTCATCCCCAGCAGAGTCGCCAGTTCTGTGATCGGTGGATCTGGAACTGACTGTTTAACGCTGGTTCGCGAAATGTCGCGGAAGCAAGAGTCGCCACCGTCTTTTATTTTCTCCAAATGGAAAGGACAAAAGCACAGAAAAATTCCTTATAGAGATCGCTCTCGGTTCGGGAGGTAGATTATAGAAAGGGAAGGTGTTAGCACCCTTTCTATCCATGGTTATCCATGGGCTCTTAGATACTTGCTCAATGTGTTTTCAAAAAATGTTTGCTTGCTTTTCAATGTGGGTTTAAAAGTTTCTTTGAAAAATTTCAGATCGACTCATACGTCAGAGTGTTTGAAAAATTTGCTTTTGAAAGCTTTTTGAAAAGTGTCAGTGTGAAAAGTCTTTTTGAGTTTGTTTTGAGATTAGAGCAAGTATCCTTGAGAACCTACCTACCCTAAGGAATTCGTCTGTGTAAAAGTCCTTTAAAGTAGTGCCATCCCACCATTGAGAGGTAGGTAGCACCACCGTTGGAGGTGTTCGGGTCAATTCGAGTTTTAGGGACATGGTGATCACCAGAGCAATGGGAAGACACCTTAGAAGCTACCCTCATGCCAGGTTCCCGGATCATGAGGACTTACTAAGACGTCCTCTACTCGACGATCACCTTTCGAAAGGCAACAGTGAGGCGTACCCTAGGGGTGGTGTGTGATTTGTGTGTCATGTTCAGTTATTTTTGTCTTGTTCATGTTATTGGTGTTCTACGCTTGTTTTTATTTAGCCATTCATTCTTGCATGCATATTTAACAGTTATAAAGTTGCGGAAAAATAAATCTACGACTATTACAAATGGCGCGGGTCCACATTGCCAAAATTTCCAGAACCCGATTTGACGGAAAAGTAAATAATGCGAAGTAAATAAAAGTGCGAAAAGTAAAGTTACAAGGCCTTGGGACATGTACATAATTATTTAAACGATTATAAAGTAAATGCGCGAAATAAAGGAATTAAAACAAAACTAGGGCGTTGGACCCTTTTGCAAACAATTAAAATTAATAAGGAATTTAAAATTAAAATTAAATGAAAATGGTATTTTTTGTGTTTTTTAGATTTAATGAGAAAAAGGAGTTAATTGAAATTAAATTAAACGGCAAACCCTAATTCTAATATTTTTATTTATTATGAAAGAATTAAAATATAATCTACATTAAACCCTAATTTATTTATGTACAATTTTTAATTTATGAAAATAAATAACTAATATTATTATTCTGAAAAAAAAGGGAAAAATTAAAAGGAAGAAAAAGTGTTTATTTACCTAATTCTATATTTTTTACATTTTTGTTAAAAAAGAATTAAACTTATAACCTAATTTACTAAATTATTTACATGTTTATTTGAAAATAATCATAATAAAATAAATATTATATTTTTTATATTTTCTGATTTTTGTGTGTTCTTGTATTTTGTTAAAAATAATTAATTAAATAAACATAATTAAATAAAAGTAATTATTAAAACAAGAATAAAAAATAAATAAAAAGATTAGGGAAGGCAAACCAGGGTGGGGTGTAGCCCCAGATTGTGAGGTACAGGCCTGAGAATTCTGGCCCAATTATTTGTGAGTTCGTTGACTTTTCCAGTTCGTATGCCAGCGTGTTGACTTGGTCCTAGCATGTTCTTTGCATCGTGGTCGTTGATCTGGTTGTGTAGGACGCGTGGATGGTCATGCTTTGAGATCCATGGTGTACCTGGATGTTAGCATAGCATAGGATTTTATTTTGAAAAATAACATGGAATTTTGCCAGACCTGGGACTTGAACCCAGGTCTTGAAGGTTAATGCCTTGATGATTTGCCAACTGAGCCATGAAGCACATGTTATTATATTATACGAAACAAATAATAAAAAAAGAAACAAGTGCGTTAGTGGCTTTCTGGCGCGAGAATTTAAATGCGCCAATCACGTTTGGACACGGAGTCATCTTCCTCACTTTGCCTGAAACACAAACTCAAAGGCAACGGTTTCTGAGCGTTGTTTTAGAGGGCCTATAAGAAAATAGCGATTAGCCCCTCGACGCTCATAAATTGAGCGCGAGGGGGCCATCTTCTTCGTCTCAACCCGCTTAAGCTAATGGCACTAGTCTGGAAGCGTAATTTTTCCTTGGGCGAAAAGCCCTAATTCTAGAAACCTGCAACCCTAAATCTCGTTCATGGCCAAATCACATATATTGCTCAAAAACGAAATTAATTGGTATGGTTAGCATCAGAACATTATAAGGAACAAGAATCAATCAATGGAATGTCATGAAAATGCGTAAAATATAGAATACGATTTTGAAATTTCCATGGAATGTCTTGAGTTCTGTACCCCAATTCCTTGAGCTTTGGTGGTTGATATTGATTGGAATATGATCAGTGAATCACGAGCAAGCTTTAGGTATGAGAATTAGAGCTTAAAACCACCTCTAACAACGTTTTCAGATTTGAATTTTTATGGCAATTTTTCAAGAGTGCAATGGAGTTTTCAGCGCAGCTTGCAGTCTCTTTGGCTTAGGTCTGCCTTCCTGATCATATAGTGAGTGATTAGGTTAAGAAAAATTGGACAAAATCCATTGCTTTGATGATTTTTGAATATTTGATTTCAAGGATCTTTTCCAATCTTTTTCTCATGTATTTTGTATCAAATCTGATCAATTAGCACCAAATCTTTCCCTGTTAACATGTGCACGAATTATAGAAGCCAAATCATGCATAAAAAGATTTTTTTAGGTTAGGTTTATATTTTTCATGTATTAAAATAATTTAAATGAATTAATATTAATATAAATTCAAATAAATAATTAAAAAATATGAAAATGCTTCCCTTTGGGCCTAATGGTCGTGCATAGGCTTGGCATGAAGAAACTTGGAAGAAAAATGGGCCCATTTGCATTTTTAGGTCATTTGAACCATTGTTGACTTTTCAAAATTCCCAAAAATTTCCCAACTTCCACAAGGCATATCTTGCTCAATTTTTAAGCTTTTCACATGTTCTTGGACATTTTGGAAAGGTCTTTGAGTCCTTTAACCAATGCCTTTGGTCCCATGTCATTTTGATTTACCAATCTCAAGTTATGGCCTTTGACTTAAAGTCCCTTTTTGTTGACTTTTGAAAATGACCTATAATGTTGAAATTGATAACTTTTTGTGAGAGCATTTCTTGGACTTGAAGTATGAAGATGAGTTGTAGGAAATGTCTTTCTCTTCAAAATGAGCTTTGGATGAAATTTTTCTGATAATCCATGTGAAAGTTATGCCCTGGTCAATTTCAGTTGACTTTTTCAGCTGTCCAAATATAGCAACTTTTGCATCTTTGATGATTTCTGAGCCAAACTTTGAGAATCATGATCAAGCATTGATCAAATGATATTGGTGGCTTCAAAATGATATGTTGACCAAAAATTTGAACTTTTGACTGTCAAATGACCATTTTGCCCCTACAGTTGACTGTAGTGCAATTTAGGGTTTTGACTGTGCAATTTTGAGCTGAATGCCTTGAAACTTGACATGAGGATGCTTGACCATCTTTGTAGGCATATGAGACTTGATTGGGCCTTTGAAAAGTTCATTTGCTTGACCAGAACACAAACCCTAGTTTTGACTGTATAGGAGACAGTTGAGCTGCACAACCCTTGGGGAATTTTGTGGCCTTGACTTGGCAATTTCTTGATGAATATGGGAGGGCAAATTTTGGGGTACAACAGCTATGATATTCACATGTTAATGATATTCAGAATGAAAAGCAAGTAAAGTCAGAAAGACTTACCTGGGGCGTGCTTGGAGCTTTGAGTGGCTGCCTTTGGATGTTCTGAGCCAGCAAGAGAAACGAAAGAGGAAATGACAAGTTCTTTGATTTAGAGGGGAGAACAAAGGTTTATTTTTTATGTGTGAGAAATCTGGATTTTTATGAAGGTTTCACAACTTCTTTTCTCTCTTGATAGTTCTCTCTTTCCAAATTCCAGCCTCTAGCCCCTTGAACGTATGATGGAGCCAAGTATTTAAAGATGAATTTGATGTGATTTTGGGGTGGAAAAACAAATGGGATTTGAAATTGTTTTGGCATCATGTTCCTTTGCTTTTTCATCACAGTTTTCATATGCTAGTTTGGTGCAATCATGGGATGCAGTCGTAGGCTGAACCAGCTGTTGGTCATAGGTCTGTAGCAAGTTGTATAAACAAGGTTTTGGGATCTGGTCAAGTTGTGACCAAAGTGTTGAATATAGCCTTCATGTGCTGAAGCGCTGCCTTGTTTTTGAAGCAAGCATGATGGTTGTCAGCGGGAATTAAGGAAAAGCAAAAAGCAAAGCATGGGCTTAGTAGCAAAGTTGCTATCCCAAGACAGTAGAGGTACACGTGGTGAAAATTCTTTGGATAAAGACTCAGAAGGTGGTTGTGAGCATTAAATGAGCATTAAATGATGATGAGACTTATCACAACTAGAAATCCTGCAACGTGAAACTCTACACCAAGGCTTAGTTCTATATCAGAAGTTCTGCTTCAGCGTAGCATCCCATCTTCTGATCCTCTTATCTTCTGGCTCCAGCATGTTCTGAAGGAGCCTTCAGGCTTTGTATCACGTTTTATAACCTTCTTTGCATTACCCTGGCAAACTCTGACTGAACTTGTGTAGATACTGAAGAGCCACATTCTGACTGAAGGCCATATTCTGAACCAAGTTTGCAACTTCTGACTGCACTTGTCTGGAGGCTGGCTCAGAAGTTCTGAAATGTCATTTTTTCTTAAATACTTAGAAAAATCCCAAGTATTTAGAAATTTGGCTTTTCCATAGTAAATTTGACTTTTGAATTTCTCGATGAAACAAACTTCATATTCCAACATGTTTTGATGAAATATGATTCTTGATATTTGATGTTGATCCAAAAGTCAAAGTTTGACTTTTCTTGTATGCAAATGACCATTTTGCCCTTGTGAATGGTTTGCTTGAAAAATTTGTAGTTCAAGGCTTGGAAACTGGATGGAAGCAAAATCTGAGGATCCAGGGTGATTCTTTGAGAAAAGAGAGGGCAAATTTCGGGGTACAACAGCTTCCCCTGTTCAATCTTCTTACACCTGAAGAGTTAGATTGGTAATTCTGCCATTCGTGACTTGAAGGTGGAAGATGATTGAACACTAGAGTGCCCAGAAATTTTGCACTCGAAGATGTGTTAGTTGATTATGTAAGGAATGAGCTTAAAGATTCCATTTGGAGAGATGATGGATAGTTGTTGGAGATGGGCTTAAAGATGCCATCTGAAGGTGATTGTATCTGGACTCAGCAGGATGATGAAGGAATCTTGGACGATTACTATCTCAGCAGGATGATGAAGGAATCTTCGATGACTACAACCTCAACAGGATGATGAAGGAATATTTGGGCGATTACTACCTCAGCAGGATGATGAAGGAATCTTTGGACGATTACTACCTCAGCAAGATGATGAAGGAATCTTAGATGACTACTACCTCAGCAGGATGATGAAGGAATCTTGGATGACTACTACCTCAGCAGGATGATGAAGGAATCTTGGATGACTACTACCTCAGCAGGATGATGAAGGAATCTTGGATGACTACTACCTCAGCAGGATGATGAAGGAATCTTTGGGCGACTTCTACCTCAGCAGGATGATGAAGGAATCTTGGACGATTACTACCTCAACAGGATGATGAAGGAATCTTGGATGACTACTAGCTCAGCAAGATGATGAAGGAATCTTGGATGACTACTACCTCAGCAGGATGATGAAGGAATCTTGGATGATTACTACCTCAGTAGGATGATAAAGGAATCTTGGACGATTACTACCTCAAAAGGTAATGAAGGAATCTTTGACGACTGCTACTCCAAAAGGTAATGAAGGAATCTTTGACGACTGCTACTCCAAAAGGTAATGAAGGAATCTTTGACGACTGCTACTCCAAAAGGATGATAACCTTTATCTGTCGATCGATCTTTCTTGAAAAGGTAAAGAGTTAGTTGTATGCAATGTCATGATGTATGCATTGTGTAATGATGTTCTCAAAATAAATGAGATTTATGTTATATTTATTTTGTATGAATATAGGATGTATGAAATTTGAAATGTTAATGAATGTATTTTTGTCTCGGAAAATAAATCCTTGACAAATGTTGGGGAGTCGTTAAATCCTAGACTGCTGCTGAAGAGTTGGTGTGTCTTCAAACTTTGCTTAGAATATTTCCACCGGGGATTCCTGTTTTGTTGAGGAGAACTCCGCTGGGGAATATTGACTTTGTTTGAGAATACTCTGTTGGAGAGTGTTGATTCCTGCTTGGGAAAAGAGTTCTGGAGTCTTAGTCATCCGTTGCTCTACTGGGGAATCGAAGTTGAACTGATATCTGGTCGGGTCCAGGTTTCACAGTAACTTGCTGGGGATTGTAGAGTAGTCTACTGGGAAAAGGGACTTGTGGTCCTTTGATATTGAATAGTTGGAAAGGCTATCTCAAGTTGGGGGATCCTGCCATTTGTTGGGGAAATAAACCCTGTTGCCGGTCTGCTTGAGAGGTGACAACTTTGTTGGGGGAAGTCCTCGAGGATTCTTGAGGTTGTCCCAGCTGGGGAAAGGTTTTCAGAGATTAAACTCTGGCTGGGGAATCATCCTATGAGAAGGATTTTTGGGAGATTTGTCACTGCCCCTAGAAGAAAATGTTCGTGGATTGCCAAAAATGTTTGATTGTACGTAGCCCTTCGCTGAGATTGACATTCAATGCCCCAAGTGACGGAGATGGAGACCTGCCCCTGGTTACTCTGCAACTCTTGGGAGATTTCTTGGAATCTTGACTGGACTACCACAGGTGTGGTGGATAGTGACATGTCATGTCCCCTTATTTATAGGAGATTTGTCAATGGGAGTGTCATCCTACTTGAATTGATTTTGTTCACTGAGAGAGCTTTCGTTCACTGGATATTCATTGTGTGAATTTCTTCCCTGTCAAACAAATAGCCATATGCAAACAGTGATATTCAAGTAATGCAAAGTTTATGTTTGTCTTGAAGTTTTGAAAAATGTGTTTTTAGCAAGTAAAGAAGTTTGTAATTCAACTCAGGATTTTGAGTAAAGCCTTACAGGAGTCAGGATACCTTTTGTAACAATATGCTTTCGAACTAACCCATGCTTCAATTAGGACTTTTGAAGGGTTGTAACGTGGCTTGGTTCACATTTTTAAGAAACAAAGGATAAAGGCTCAAAGTGTATTTGTACCCACCCGTTCTTCGTGATGTTCTTCAGTCCTAAGCTCGGTTAATTATACGTTTGAACTCCAATTGAGTCTGGAATGACGTCTAGGTGATGGTTCAGACAAGTTAAGTTTGTCGGAAGGCAGTCATTTTTGCAACATTTTTTCATGTTGTTGAGGATTTGTAGTGACCTCTTTCTTTTAATTTGTTATCCCTGATTTTTGCCTGACTGTTCTTGTTTTGAGATTACAGTCAGCGGGATGCCCCAGTTTTCTTAAGTCTCCTTTGTAGGTTTTGACTTAGTGAGCTTTTCTTTTTGAGAGATAATGGCTGCCTATGTGATAGGGAACCATCACCGTCTTTTGATTCCATAGGAATGTTTTAATGTCATTAGTTGTATTAATAAATGAGAGTTTGCAGCTAAACGCGCGTTTGAATTATTTGAGAGACTACCTTGTCCCAGGTTTTGATTAAAGGTTTCAATTTGTGTAAAAAGGAAAACTTCTACTTCTTTGGCTCGATGGGGTTGACTAGAGATTATCTTCCTTATAACTCCAGTGTTTAGGATTTGAAAGAACGCTTGTACATTGTTTACCCAAAAATGTGCCCTCCCATTTTTCTCAAGACATGTCAAGAATAGTCTCCAAGTGGCTCAAGATTGCTCAAGAGTTGGACAGTCAAGCTATCTCCTAAGGCAGTCAACCTCAAATTAGGGTTTTGTGTTGCATCAAGGTCCTTGCATACAAATTACCTCAAGTTCTCCCCAATGTCCTAATATGTTCTCAAGTTCATCCATGTCAAATTTGAAGCCTTGCAGAGGAAGTTTGGTCAGCCAATTGCTCAAGAGGCCCAAAAATCGATTATGCTAGGGCAAAAGTCAACTGTGACCTATAACCAGTCAAACTTAAAGATTTTTTGTCAACATTCTCATTTTTAAGGATAATTCATCATTTGATCAAGGGTTGATCATGATTCATCAAGGATTGCTCAAAATTCATCAAGACTCAAAAGTTGCTAAATTAGGGTTTTGTAGGAAAAGTTAACTCAACTTTGACCAAGCATAACTTTCTCATACTTTATGATAAATGACCCATCCAAAGCTCATTTTTAAGAGGATTAAATTTCCTACAATCCATCTTCACACCCCAAGATCAATAAATGCACTCACAAGAAGTTACAAATTTGGACATTATAGGTCATTTTTGAAAGTCAACAAAAACACCTTTTTTTCCAAAGCTTATAACTTGATCATGGAATATCAAAATGATATTAGACCAAAAGGGTTGGTTATAGGACATCTCAAGGTTTCTAAAAAGTCCAATAACACCTCCAAAAGGTCAAAATTGAAGAAGTTATGCATTGTTGAAGTTGGGCATTTTTCCAAAATTGTCAAAAGTCAATTATCCCCAAAACATCAAATTTTGTCAAATGGGCCCACTCTTTTCCACTTGATTTAATCTTGTCACACTACACATGTGTCCTAGATTCAGCCTTGTGTCCATTTATTAATTTTTCTATTTTATTTAATTTTTTATTGAATTAATTCATTTTAAATCAATTTAAATCAAATAAAATCCAAATATTGATTACTTAGGATCTTTGTGGTTGTTATAGGTCTTAATTATCATCATGGTCACCATAAAATTCGTATCAAGCCTAATCATGTGCAAAAAGATTGAATCAAATCAAATTTGGAAGGTTTAATAATGGAGAATCATCAAATATGACATTTTTTCAAATCTTGATCATGGTCTTAAAACACAACATTATGAGGGAGATTCTTTCCATGCTTTCTTGTCTCCTCATTCTCCTCTATAAATAGAGAGCCACACAAGCTTGAAAGATACAAAAATCCTCTCTAAAAAGCTCTCAAAAAGCTCTTCAAAAAGTTCTCTAAAAGCTTTTCAAAAAGCTCTCCAGAAATCAAAGAATTGGTGCAAGTCATATCTCGAGGTTCCGGCCTCTCGCAATTGACATCAAGCCTCAAACCATCCTCTTGAAGTCCTCATGAGTCTTACAAGGCCCAAGAGAAATCCATCACACGCCTAGCACGCCCACCGGTTTGGTAAAATTTTAAATTTCGAATCTCTAATTTTACTCACATTTTATGGTATGCTAACGTTTGTTTGAGTTTATATAGAATAGTTATGGATGGTTGAATCATAGGTTCCACGCGAGAATAAAAAAAACACCATAGTTATAGCATGAAGCTTTCGAAGATCCGAGCTCAGGAATGCTTTCTGCACCCTCCAAAAAAGGCTCAATTTCTCTACTTTCTCATATTTTATTTATTTGGTTTAATTATTTTATTTTTACTTAATTAATTTACTAACCAATAACAAACTTTCTTTTTATCAAAAAATCACAAAAATATCATTTTGTCCAATTAAAATTAAGAACTTTATTTTTCTTTAATAAATTCCGATTAATTAATTAGGTTTTTAATTCTAGGAAACTTTAATTTCTTTTTGTAAATAAATAAAACTAATTAGAATTTAATAGGTTTAATCACTAATTTAACCATTCCATTTTATTTCTTTAAATAACCAAAAATCCAAAAATAACCTTTTTTTTTAATTTAATTAATTAATTTAATTTAATGTAGTGATTAATTTAGATTTATTTCTTTCTTAAAATATAAAAAAAAAACCACAAAACATTTTCTTTATCAAATTAAATTCTAACTTTTATTTTTGTTAATAATCATTAATTAATTGATTTAGAATTTTAATTGAATAACTTTCACATTTTTGTAAATAATTAAAATTCAATTAGAATTAATCTAGGTTTTAATTACTAACATTAATTTTGATTTCTTTCTTAAAATACCAAAAGACCAAAAATAATTTATTTTTATTCATCAATTTAATTAATTTAATTTAGTAATTAATTTAGGATTTAATTAGACAATAACTTTAATATATTTTTGTAAATAATAAAATTAATTTAGACATAATTAGGATTTATTAACATTGATCAATTTTATTTTCTTTCTTTAAATATCAAAAAACCCAAAAATATTTATTTTCATTAATTAATTAATTTAATGTAGTTTAATAATTAACTTAGATAATTTATTTCTTAAAATTCAAAAACAAACAAAAAAAAAATCTTTTCTTTAACAAAAAGGGTCAAAACCCTAGAACTTTGCGCTTGATTTAATTTCCCGCACGCGTTTGTTTATTTTTATCATATTAATGTACTTGCCTCCGGTTTGTAATAGATAATTAAGACTTTAAATATTTTTACCGCTTTATTTATTTTCCGCATTTTAATTTCAAGGGTTGTATTTGGCGATGTAAATACCCGACGCCTTGTAATAGTTAGTTTAATTTCCGCAATTTAATTTCCGCAATTTAATTTCCGCAACTTATAAACTGTTAGATGTTTGATAATAGAGAATTCATGACAAGATTGAATGTTTAACTTAAAATCAACATAGATAACCATTGACATGTACAAAGATAAAATAAACCGAAAACAACACACTCGCACATGCGCACTCTTAGGGTACACCTCACTTGGTTGCCTTTGAACATGGTCATTGAGTATAGGAAGTTTTAGAGGTCACCCTCTTGTCCAAAGATCATAGTTGCCTCGAAATGGTTGCCTCGGATAAAATGATCTAAGACATTAGGGTTACCACTAAGGCGTCCTAACATTGCTTTAGTGACCACACGTCCCTTAATCGAATTGACCCTAAAACTCCAACGACGGTGCTACCTACTCATTTATAGTGGGATAGCATTGTCTAAAGGACATTAGCATAGTTTAATTCCCTTTTCGAGTAGGTAGATGGTGCTTAAGTACTTTCTCCTTTTAAAACAAAATAAAACTTTTCGCACTTACACTCCTTTCAAACAAAAACTTCTTTCAAACCCACAAACACAAAAAAAAACAAACTTTTTGAAAACACATTGAGCAAGTACCTAAGAGCCCGTGGATAACCACGGATAGAAAGGGTGCTAACACCTTCCCTTTCTATAATCTACCTCCCGAACCCGAGAAACATCTCGAAAAAAGGAATTTTTCTATGCTTTTTCCTTTCCTTGTTGGATAAAATAAAAGACGATGGAGACTCTTGCTTACCGCAACATTTTGCAAAAACAAACGCAAAACGCGAACCAGCATTCCAAAACAGTCAGTTCTCTCCCACCGTATCACAGAACTGGCGAGTCTGCTGGGGATTCTTAATAAGTGGGGTGTACCTTAGGATTAGATCATTGTGTTTTCAAGTGTATGCTTTGTATGATTTATCTTTGTGGGTTGTATCAGAGTTCTATAGATCCTAACCTGGATCTGGGGATACCCTTTAGGTAAGTAGTAATAAACTGTGAGGGAACTGTACAGTGTAGACCGATACGGTTGAAGCAGTAGCTATGTTGGCGTGGCACTTTAGATTGTACCGATATCCCTTGTGTTGGAACAAGGAGAATATGGGTCTGCTAAGGGGTCATTAAGCACCAACTGACCTTAGAACCTTTAAATTGACCAACTTGGCCATAGAACAGTAGCAGTATGCTACACTCATTGAGACTAAACTCTCGCGATGATTCCGACTGCAAGAAAAGGTTGCTAAACTGGAATTATGACCAATCGAGGGTAGTCAGTGATATTGAGATCCTCTAGAACCCGGTTACTATTTTTAGGACAGGTTGAACCAACTAAACTGAAAGAGGGTAATACCTAAACTCCATGCCAGCCTGAAATTTAAGGGCTATTGTGTGACTTGTGTGCTTTCAAACTTGAACTACTTGCACATTCTTGTTATCTGACAACATGAGTTCCTTGCAGGTTTTGTTTACAGTCCTTATCCAATAACTTGGATTTCTTGCCGGATTTACTTACTTACATCACCTCGCATTTGCTTAAACGCATAACATGCACATCATAACATCATCCCATAGCATTTCCTTAACCATTTCAAGGATCTCAAGGGTTTGTGATGCAGGTTATGGTAAATCAAACGTCTAGCAAGGGTCAAAGGGGATTTATTTTCCTCGAGCCAATGTCGTATAGAGATCAAAACACGATAACTTGAGTCAGTGGCTATGACCCACTCGATATGGTGAGCTTGACTCTTGAAGAAGGACTCTTGATGACACGAAGTTTCTTCAATCAAAGCTGCAAAATTCAAATTCTAACAGTTTCTTGTTTACCCCGCGAGATCCTTGAAAACATTGCATACATATATTATACATATCATTGCATAATAGGTCTCCCAGTACAGGTCTCTCATGTTCTCGCTGTTTATTTCAGCAATGGCTCTTCAACAAGACAACCAAGATCTTCAAACTCAAGAAACACAGTTCAGGGAAATATTCCTAAACCTATCCAAGGGGAAGGAAGAGTTGAAAACACTCCTCGTTCGGAACTTGGTCAAGAAAAGTCCTGAAGACAATAAGGACGAGCGGCTGAAGCAACTGCAAGCTGAGGTAGATGCAATAAGAACCCAGATGTTGGGGCAAATGGCTCTTATCCAAGACCTAGCCGGGGACAAGAAGAGTTGAGAACCATCATCAACCAACTTCATCAAGACTGATACAACAGTATGAAGCAAACAGTCGATGTCGGGGACCAAGTTATTGATCAACCTCCGAGAAGATAACGAGTTAATCAGAGTAAGCCAGATACGCCCAAGATGCAGTTTACCAAGCTCAACATGCCGTTGTCTCAAGCTTTACAACACCTGTTGAGATTGAATCCGGTGACGTTGATAGGACCTCATCTGAATCCCAAGACTTCTTCACTTGACTACAATCCTGATGCAAGGTGTGCATATCACTCCAATAGTCCGGGGCATGATACTGACGACCGTTGGAAGTTGAAGTACAAAATTCAAAACCTGATTGATGAAGGAGCATTGGAATTCACACAAGATGGTCAACTGGAATGTTTCTGTCAATCCTCCAAGGCTCACCATTTGAAGTGAAAAGTTCTGACAAGAGAGGCTTTTGTTCATTAGAATTTTCAATTTGTAATTTTCTTTTGATTGTTAGAGTATTTGTTCAGGTCAAACTCTGTTACTTTATCAATGCATTGCATATGTCTGTTTTGAATCAATCCATTCGTATTCACTATATTTTAATTGCTTTCCTTTTTGTGATATTCAACTCTCGACTAAAAAACTCAAAGCCTTTAGAGGGAGGATGACGAAAATGATATCAAAAATCCCTACAGTATGCTTTTGAACAGACCCCGCTGACGATGTACAAGCATTGTTTCAAATCCTAAATAGTGGAGTTATAAGGAAGATAATCCCTCGTCAACCCCTTTGAGCCAAAGAAGTTGGAGTTTTTCTTTTCACAAATTAAAACCCGTAATCACAACCTGGGGCAGGGTAGTTTTCTCAGTTGATCCAGGTGCACAATGAATGGCATCAAAGAAGTCCCTCCGAAACAAAAGACGGTGTTGGTTCGGTATAATCGTCAAGACAGGCAGTCATTATCTCTCGAAATAAAAGCCCAATAAGTTAAAACCTATGAAGGAGACTTAAGAAAAACTGGGCCATCCCGCTGACTGTAGTCACAAAAAGAAACAGTTCATGCAAAAAACAGGGATAATAAAATCAAAAAGAAAGAGATCCTGCAAACTCTCAACAAAATGACAGCCTGTTCAAAATAAATTTTTAGTATCCGAACCATCACTGGAATATCAGAGCAAAGACTCAAACGGGATCTAAATGCACAATTAGCTGAGTTTAGGATCGAAGAACATCACGAAGAGCGGGTGGGTAGAAATAAATTTTGAGCCTTTTCCTTTGTTTCTTAAACTGTGAACCATGCCACGTTATAACCCTTAAAAAGTCCTAGCTGAAGCATGGGTTAGTTCGAAAGCATATTGTTACAAAGGTATCCTGACTCCTGTAGGGCTTGCTGTAAATCCTGAGTTGACATCACATTTTACAAAAAAAATTACCTGTTTTACTGGAAAAATGCATTTTCAAAAATTTCAAAACAGACATAAGCTTTGCATTCTTAAAATAATATTGTTTGCATATGACTATTTGTTCAACAACAGAGAAATTCGCACGACGAAAATCTAGTGAACAAAAAAAAACCTTCTCAATAAAAAGGATCACCTCAAGTGGAAAAACACTTCCAATCAAGGGGCACGGTATGATCATTGTCCATCATCTGGGGCAGTCAAGTCAAGATTCAAGGAATCTCTCAAAATTCCAAATAGCCAGGGGCAAATCTCCATCTGAATCAATTGGTGCATTGGACATGAATTCCAGCAACGAATCTTGCATGATCAAACGAAGATCTTCTGGTAGTATGGCAACACAACACTACCGACAGTGACACCTCCCTATATCCTGAGAGCGTGGACATAATCAGAAAATACTACGCATAATCAAAGACCCGTTAGGTCAACTGGCCTAGGCAAAAATAAGGGCTTCCCGACGAACCAAAAGGGTTCGGGCAAAAATTAGGGATAAAATGGAAAAAATCTGTACACCCGGCAAGTCGAAAACCTAAAAAGGCGGCTTGAGCAAAAAAGGGTATCTCGATGGATTGAAAACCCGAAAGGGCGGTCCAGGAAAAAATTAGGGATCAAAGCGTACGACTATGTCCCGTCATCTCGTCACTTGCCTACCAGAAAAAGACTTGTCATTTCAATCGAAAGATACCAAGCACCTCATAGGTTGGGATAATACTCGATCCACAAGGCCTCCGTAGGCACCTTCTCCCGCAGAAACAGGGGCAATAAGAATTGTCCGAACTGTACAGTTGCTCTGTCCACCAGGTACCAAGGTATATTCAGCTGAAGAATATGGCTAAGATGCTTGAGCTCTCTTGACTGGTCCTCCAGGTCTTCTTCCCAAGTTCAGGAAGCCTATTGACTTCTTGGGCTTTTTCTTCTTGTCTTTGAGAAGGAGAGCTTTCAGGTCCTCTTGCCCCTTAGCCATAGCTAGAAACATTTGTTGAAATTGAGCATTTTGAGCTTGAGATCTTTCACCATTTTTTCCATATCCATCTTACTAGAATAAACAACAGGAAGATAAGGAGACCTGTATGGGAGAAACCTGTCATAACATGATGCATGATATGTGGATGCATGTTTTCAAGGATCTCGTAGGGTAAACATAGAAAGAGTTAGAAGTTGAACTTTGATCAACAGCTTTGATTGGAGAATTTTGTATCGGTGGATGTCCTTCCACGAGAATTAAGCTCACCATGTCAAGTGGGTCATAGCCCTTGACTCAAGTTGTTGTACTTGATCTCTGACGGTGTTTGGTTCAACGTGACCCTGCATCAAAGACCTCGAGATCCTTGAAATGGTTATTGAAAATGCTATGGTATGATGTTATGTACAAATATGCAAGGTAAGCAAGTGTATATACAAATAATCATATTCACACAAAGCAGACAAGTCCTTAGTTTTAGGCTTGCATGGAGTTTGTAGGTAAGTACCCTCTTGAAGTTTATTTGGCTCAACCTGTCCTAGTTAATAGTAACTGGGTTCTAAGGGATCTCAATATCACTGATCTTTCTCCCAAGTTTCGTTCAATAAGCGATTGACTTGCAAGCAAACAAAATTCAAGAGTCAAACCTTAATGAGTGTAGTATCGAGTATCTACCAACTTCGGACTGCACCAAAGCCGGTCATCTCACTACGTCCTAATGGCCAAGTTGGTCAAGTAAGGTTCTAAGGTCAGTTGATGCTTCATGACACCATACGGAGACCCCGTACTCTCCCTGACTGACTCAAGGGTTACCGGTACCAACCAAAGTGCCACATTAACGTAGCTACTACTTCAACTGTGTCGGTATACCCTGCACAGTTCCCTCACAATTTATTGCTACTTACCTAAAAGGCGTCCCCAAATCTGGGTGTAGGATTTAAAACAAACCCAAACAAGGAAACAAAATGCAAAGCAAACAAATCAAACAAATGTAAGCAATTAACTGTGATCTATCCCTAAGGTAACCCCACTTTTAAGACTTTTTCCCCAACAGAGTCGCCAGTTCTGTGATACGGTGGGAGAACTGACTTGAGGTTTTGTGTTTATGTTTGCAAATGTTGCGGTTTAGCAAGAGTCGCCACTGACTTTTCTTTTATCCAATAAGGAAAGGTGAAAAAGCACAGGAAAGACCTTTAGAGATATTTTCTTGAGTTCGGGGGGTAGATTATGAAAAGGGAAGGTATTAGCACCCTTTTCATCCATGGTTTTCCATGGGCTCTTAGTTACCCGCTAGATCACTTGCTTTTGTTTGAATGTGCTTGTGGTGTGTGTTTTTGAAAGTATTTTTAAAATGTAACTTTGTAATGATTCTCGTTTCTATAAGAATGTATACAAGGTGTTTGTTTCGAAAATAGTTCAAAAAAATGTTTGTGAAATATGTCTTTGAAAGTGATTTTGAAAACGTCTTTGTAACGGTTCCCGTCTGTTGTACCCCAAAATTTGCCCTCGCATTTTTCCCCAAGAAATCTCAGCTTCAAACATTTCCTGACTTTTCAAACTGGCCCAAGAATCGGACAAACGGACTTTTCTTGACAGTCAAGCAGAATTAGGGTTTTTTACTGATTTTCAGAGCTCTGAATTGTTTAGTACAGTGGGCTTAGGGTTTGGTTGATTTTTGGTTCAATTTTGATCAAGCAAGCGTGATTTGGCATTTAATCGGGAATTAGGGTTTTATGGGCATATTCTCAGAAGAATTTGAATTCCACAGTACTTTGCGGTTTATTTCAAGATTCGGATTAAAATTCGCGTTATCTTGGTTTAATCAGTAAAAGAGACAGTGGTTTTGAATTCAGTACGTTTTGATTGGGCCAGTCAGATACAGGATGCAGTATTGGATTC
Organism: Vicia faba; assembly: GCA_948472305.1. Lineage (NCBI taxonomy): Eukaryota > Viridiplantae > Streptophyta > Magnoliopsida > Fabales > Fabaceae > Vicia > Vicia faba. The sequence continues at coordinate 727,762,394 of OX451739.1, forward strand.
ACAATGTTTATGTGTTTGATCAGTCTATTTGGGTTAATTGCTGCTTTACTCTGGATGTTGAATAAGACGGGTTTAATTGATCAATATTGTTATTATTTAAGTTATTTATTATTCTAAAAAATTTGAATGATTGAAATTTATTTTTCAATTGTTTTAATTCTAAGAATTTTAAATAAATAAATAAACAACAAAGAAAATTGGAATTAATTGGATAATTTAGATTTTATTGAATAATTGAGTTATTTGTACAAATTGTTGTTTATGATTTAAATTATAAACAATGATATACATTAATTTAAATATTACATAAAATTAAAACTATCCTATTTTCTAATATTCTTCATTTTTCACTCCGCTCCGGTGCTCCATTTTTTATCTGCGAAAAGAAACAAGAAAAGTCAGAAAGCAGTTAATTAAAAGACAGATAAAATATTGCTCATCATTAGGGGCCACTGACTGGGATCAGTTGCCCTCTCTGCAAATCACGGGATTTCTCCCGGTTCACAGAGAGGGTAGATTATTTTATTTCATGAAATGCAAATGCATAAGTTACAAATTTCAAGCTGCATAGAAATTCAAAATCCAAAATCCAAACTAAACTGAAAAATTCAATCTCAACTTTCTATCCAAAGCAAAGGCAAGTTACTATCAAAATGCCAAAGATATCAAAGATTTCAAAAGTGCATTTGCTGTCACAAGTACCCAAACTGTCATGAAAAGATTTGGTCAAAATGCAAAGTCAGAGCAAAGCACAAAAGCTGGAGAAAGAAGATGCAAAATGTGTTATGCAATCTAAAATCATCATTTCCCTAGTCAAACCCCTTCAGAACATAGTACAATAATAACATTATAAAATTCTGTATTGTACTGTAAAGTGAGAAGAAAAAGAGATAAAGCAAGCATAGGCAGGGTTTAGGCATAGTTCAGAGCAGACAGTAGAGAGGCATAGACAGAAAAGATTATACAAATCCAAAACTCAGCATAGCAGGCCAAGACAGTTCAGAAGAGATAGAAGAAAACAAAATACACAAAGGCCAACTCAGTTCAGCATAGCAGTTCAGAATAGAGAAGTGAGGAGATAGAAAAAATATAGAAGATATAACACAGTTCAACACAGGGCAAAAAGGAGGGGTTTAGGATAGAAAAGAAATATACAAAACTCAGTCCAACATAAGCAACAAACCTCACCATAACCAACATAACCCCTCAACAGAAATTCAAAAACCATCAAACCTCATCAACCTTGTCAAAACTTTCAAACATTGAAACCCAACAAAGTCTCCAACCATGCTAAGTTACTGTCAACACCAATCTCCAACCTTGTCAAGTAAAACAACATAACATAAGCAAAGCTGTTGTACCAACATTAGCCTCGAAAACACGAAACCAATCCCTAAGCCCTCAGTACAAGCATCATTGGGCATTAAATCTCAAAAAAAAGAAGGCATCCAATCCCAGGCAATGACTGTTCACAATCATTCCAAAGCATTCAACAACTCAAAGGGCAACAAGAGAAGAAGAGAGCGAATCATCTCAGGCAAAACATTTGAGGCAACAGTTCTAGGCAAGCACACATAGAAATCAGAAAAAACGAAAGTGGAACAATACTCAGGCAACAATACTCAGGCAACAATACTCAGGCAACAATTCCAAGAACACACAGATTCCCAAAGGCAACACGAAAGTGGAAGAGATAAAGATATCAAGGCAACACGAGAGAAGGAGAAGCAGAAACAAATCATAGGCAAAGGAACGAAGGTACCAGGGAAGCTCAAAGGTTCAAAAGCAAGCTCAAAGTTCCTCACGCCGCTCCGGCCTCCTCAACGTCACCCCTCTTCTCTCCTCCATCTCCAAAAAATCAGGTAACGAACTTGCTATATCTTCCCCTTCACCTCATAAAAAACGAAAAAATAAAGAGCTCAGAATAAATTCCACGCGAATCAGAAAAGAAGAGGAAAACATAACAACTAAGAACCAACCTTGTTTCAAGAAGATGTGGAGACCGTGCTAGGGAGGGAAGAGAGGTTCGAGAGTGATGTTGGTGGCCGGAGGGATGGATGGCTCAGGAAATTGATAATCGGAGAAGACGAACCCAACACGGCGCCGCTCAAGCCCTAACACTCGTTCTGAATAGCAAAATGCCTAACCCTAATTTCGCCTTTGTTTGACATGGGCTTAACCCGTTCCTAATTCCTCTAAGCCCAACAGTATCACTAACTTCTTCTAACAAACAATTAATCTCTTTCTTTTCTTTTTACTAAACTATATCTATTTCTAACTTAATATTTTTTATCTTATAAATTGAAAATACTTATTTCCTTTTATTTATTTTTACTCTTTCATTTAAAATATATTTTGTATATAGCAACTTAGTTAACCTTCTAAATACACTTTAAAATACATTTTCTATCATATAAGTTAAAATATCCTTTTTTAATTATATTTGTACATAAAAATAATAAACTTTTTCATAATTAAATTGAAAATACTTTTTATACACAATTAACTTAAAAAACATTTTTAATACATATTGAAATATATTTGTACATACATTTTAAAACATTGATTTTGTACATATTATACATTTTTATACATAATTAAAATTGAAACTTTTTTAATTAACATTCTTTTTTTTCATACATAACAATTCAATACATTTTTTCTCTAATATTTAATTTCCAAACATTTAGTTAAAATACTTTTTTTGCAAATAAAGAAACATTCTTAATTTAAAACTTGAACTCTTTTTGTACATAATTAAACAAAATCAAAGATTCATTTAAAATACATTTATCTAGGTCAAACCCTAATACGATTCAACTTCACATTTCGCACTTGTACATAATTACACAATTCATATACATCTCACATTTACACTTACACAATATATTGCCCTATACACATTGTATCTTATATTTGTACGTTCGATATTTACATTTTGATTGTGACATTCGATTTGGTTGTAAATACTATAAGTCTCATCCCCTTGTACATTTGTACCCCCACTCCCTGATACTATTTTGTAATAGCGTAGATTCACATTCCGCAATTTACAGTTTTTCCAAATTATACCATGTTTAGACCTAGGGTTTGTATGTACATAAAATCAAACGCTAGATAACCTAATACAAGATAAATACATGTAATCAATACACAATCACACTTGCACCCTCTAGGGTAATCCCACATGATGCCTTCCAAAATGGGCCATGCTTGCACGTCGAGCATCTTTGGCAAAATAAAAGCAAATGATCACAAGTCCCTCAAAGTGTTGCCTAAATGGAATGATCATAGTCCCTTCGAAGTAATTGCCAAAGACACTTGGCACCATTGCATTCATGGTCCATACGATGACCCGCGCCCGTCCCGAATAAACTTCCTAAATGCAAGATTGTCTACCAATTTCAATGGTAGAACAAAATTGTTAAAAAAGGGTTAAAACATGACAAAAACCTTTGAGTACAATAGGGTAGACGAAACTCTTAGTTACTTGAGATCAAACTTGCAAAAACATTTGCCTTCTTTTCAAAAACCACAATCCACAACACTTTCAAACAAACTCTCAAAAACATTTGAAAACATCTTTTCGAAAAGATTCACACTTTTGTAAAACACTCAAACACGAGTCAAATACATTAGTTGCCTAAGACAAGGCATCTTTTTCCAAAACATTTTCAAAAAGCACCCACACACACACCATTTTCAAAGCAATTGAAAAACAAGGCAAGTGATCTAAAAACCAAGTAACTAAGAGCCCATGGATAACCATGGATGAAAAGGGTGCTAATACCTTCCCTTTTCATAATCTACCCCCCGAACCCACGAAATATCTCAAAAGGTTTTTGCTGTGCTTTTTTAACCTTTCCTTTAGGATAAAGTAAAAAGTCGGTGGCGACTCTTGCTAACCGCACAAGTGCGAATACGAACGCAAAACACTAGTAAGTTCTCCCACCGTATCATAGAACTGGCGACTCTGCTGGGGATGATTCTAAAAGTGGGGTTACCTTAGGGTTTAGATCACCTTTACTTTCAATTGATTGCTTTGTTTGCTTTACATTTGAGGGCTTTGTATCGGAGCTTTATAGATCCTAACCCGGATCTGGGGAAACCCTTTTAGGTAGCAACAAGGCTGTGAGGGAACTGTGCGGGGTATACCGACATGGTTGAAGCAGTCTGCTACGTTGATGTGGCACTTTGGTGTGTACCGGTAACCCTTGAGTTCAGTCAAGGAGAGTACGGGGCCGCCGCGTGGTGTCGTGAAGCATCAACTGACCTTAGAACCTTAATTGACCATCTTAGCCTTTTTAGGGTAGTGAGATAACTGACTTTGGTGCAGTCCGAGGTTGGTTGATACTCGATACTACACTCAATTGAGGGTTGCTTTCCTGGAATATTTCGGTCGCCAGTTCAGTGGCTAAATCGAAACGATGAACAATGAAAGTAATCCAGTGATATTGGGACCTTTAGAACCCGGTTACTTTTGATAGGACAGGTTTTTAACCAACAAACTGAAAGAGGGTAGCACCTGAACCTCATGCAAGCCTAAACCTAAGGCCTTGTGTGCTTCGTGTGAATATGTTTGCCTGTATATACGCTCACTCATTTGTGCCTACATGTACATAACATCATAACATCATACCATAGCATTTTAGCATTTTCAATAACCATTTCAAGGATCTCGAGGGTTCTTTTGATGCAGGATTACGTTGAACCAGACATCTATCAAGGGGCAAGAGGTCTCTCCTCTAACCAATCCAGTCAAAGTTCAAGTGCAACAACTTGAATCAGTGGCTATGACCCACTTGATATGGTGAGCTTGATTCTCGTGGAAGGACGTCCACCGGTGCAGAAATCCCCAATCAAAGATTGAAGTTCAACCTCTAACATTCTCTTGTGTATACCCCAAGAGGTCCTTGAAAACATTGCATATATATCACACATATCATTGCATAACAGGTTTCTCCCCTACCGGTCTCCTTATTCTTCATACTGTTTATTTCAGTAAGATGGATATGGAGCAAACGGTGAAAGAGCTCCAAGCTCAAAATGCTCAATTCCAACAAATGCTGCTGGCTGTGGGTAAGGGGCAAGAGGATCTGACAGCTCTCCTTCTCAAAGACAAGAAGAAGAAGTCCAAGAAGGCAGCCCGCATCCTGAACTTGAGGAGAAGGCCTAAGACCCAAGACCTTGCAACTCCATCCAACACAGTGGCTAGTCTTGAAGAAGACCATAATGAGGAGATGGTTGAAGAGGAAGCTGATTACTCCGAAGAACAATATCCTCTTACTGACGACAAGTACAAAGGATCGCCTTAATGCTATGGAGATCCAACAAATACCTGGCTTGGATTTAGGAGATATGGGGTTGGTTCCTGGATTGGTCATCCCTCCAAAATTCAAAGTTCCTACCGTTGCTCTGTACGACGGAGTTTCTTGCCCTAAGATGCATCTAAGATCTTATGTCCGCAAGATTCAACCATACACAGCTGATAAGAGGCTTTGGATCCATTTCTTCCAAGAAAGTCTAGTAGGGGCTCATCTCGAGTGGTTCTATCAATTGGAGAGTTCTCACATCCACACCTGGGAAGATCTAGCCGGGGCTTTTTACGAACAGTATCGGTACAATGCTGATCTCGCACCAACTCGTGTGCAGTTACAGAACATGACCATGGGTTCTGACGAAAGCTTCAAAGGGTATGCTCAAAAATGGAGAGATCTGGCTGGTAGAGTGCAACCCCCTCTAACTGACAGAGAGCTGATTGACATCTTCATGGGAACTTTGACAGGGCCTTTCTTCAGGCACTTAATTGGAAGCTCCTCATCCGGGTTCGCCGAGCTAATACTAACCGGCGAGAGGGTCGAGGCTGGCATCAAGAGTGGAAAGATCCAGGGAGCCACAACCTCCGATACTCAGATAATCCCCTACAACGGGAAGAAAGAGTCCATTGCTGCGAACAGTCAAAAGGGTCGTCATGACCAACATGTAGGGGCAATCCTGATCCCCAATCCTGTACCTGCTCAACAAAGACAGGGGCACCAGCATAAGGAAGTCGCACCTAAGAGGCAGTTCACCAAGATCAACATGTCACTGTCTCAGGCACTGCAACACCTGTTGAAGAGGGGTATGATTACTTTGAGGGCTCCTCTCCGGAACCCGAATACTTCTGCTCCTACCTATCACCCCAATGAAAGATGTGAATACCACTCTGATAGCCCGGGGCATGATACCAACAACTGTTGGCCTCTGAAGAACAAGATCCAGGACATGATCGATGCCAAGGAGATTGAGTTCGGTCCCCCAGAGACTCCAGCATGATCACTCCTCCTATGCCAAATCATTGAGATTACGTTTGTTTCATTTTGAATCTTCAAAGTTGTAATTTCTTTTGTTGTCAAACAATTATCTGTTGATGTTAAACTCTGTTTTCATTAATGCATTGCATATGTTTGTCTTGAATTCATCCATTCGTTTCACTACTTTTATGCTTTTCTTTATGATATTTGACCCTTGATAAAAAGCGGCAAGCCTTTAGAGGGAGGATGACGAAACAATACCGTGATCTTATACAGTATGCTTTTGAACAGACCTTGCTGATGATGTACAGGCATTTCTTTCAATTCCCAAACACTGGAGTTATAAGGAAGTTAATCCCTAGTCAACCCCTTCGAGCCAAAGAAGTAGGAGTTTTCTGTTCTGAACAATCAAAACCTTTGATATAAACCTGGGGCAGGGTAGTATCTCAGTTAATTCAAAAGAAAACGCGCATTGAAGTCGCAAACTCTCAGTTCGTAATATAACGAACGACGTCAAAAAAAAAAAAAAAAAAAGCGTTCCTTTGGAATCAAAAGACAAGGGTGGTTCCCTATCACATAGACAGTCAATCTCTCAAAAGAGAAAAGCCCACTGAGCCAGAACCTATAAAGGAGGCTTAAGAAAGCTGGGGCATCCCGCTGACAGTAATCCCGAAAACGGTAACAGTCAGGCAAAAGTTAGGGATAACATATCAAAATCAAAATAGTGAGGTCATTACAAAATCCTCAACAACATGAAAAGTGTTGGAAAATAAAAAGGAGATGATGACTGTCTCCCAAAATTCAAACTGGTGAACCATCGCCCAAAAGTCGTTCCAAACTCAAAACAGAGTGCGACACACAATTAACTGAGCTTAGGTTGAAGAACATCACGAAGAGCGGGTGGGTACAAATATACTTTGAGCCTTTATCCTTTGTTTCTTAAACCGTGAACCAGGCCACGTTACAACCCTTCAAAAGTCCTAATTGAAGCATGGGTTAGTCCGAAAGCATACTGTTACAAAAGGTATCCTGACTCCTGTAGGTCTTTGCTCTAAATCTTGTGTTAACTTGTCTTATGAAAATTTTTCTGCTAAAAAACGCATTTTTCAAAACTTCAAAGACAAACATAAACTTTGCATTATTTGAATATCACTGCCTGCATTTGACTTTTTGTTTGACAGCGAAGAAATTCATACAGCGAATGTTCGGAGGAACGAAAACTCTCCCAGTAAGTCAAAATCATTTCAAGAGAATGACACTTCCATCAAAATCTCCTATCAGCAAGGGGCATGACATGTCACCATTCAGTTAACCTGGGGCAGTCCAGTCAAGATTTCGAGAAATCTCTCAATATGCAGAGTAATCTGATTCAAGACTCCTTCATCACCACTTGGGGCATTCGAATGTCAAAAGTGTTCAACAAGTTCCTTATCACCCCAAAAGCAAGATATAGTTCAGATGTGACCCAGACATGGCGACATTCTATAACTCATTCAGACTTTCAGATATAGTGCAAGATGTGACCCAGACATGGCGACATTCTATAACTCATTCAGACTTTCAGATATAGTTCAAGATGTGACCCAGACATGGCGACATTCTATAACTCATTCAGACTTTCAGATATAGTTCAAGATGTGACCCAGACATGGCGACATTCTATAACTCATTCAGACTTTCAGATATAGTTCAAGATGTGACCCAGACATGGCGACATTCTATAACTCATTCAGACTTTCAGATATAGTTCAAGATGTGACCCAGACATGGCGACATTCTATAACTCATTCAGACTTTCAGATATAGTTCAAGATGTGACCCAGACTTGGCGACATTCTATAACTTATTCAGAGTGCTTCTAAATATAGTTCGAGATGTGACCCAGCGATGGCGACATTCAGTAACTTATCCCAGACCAACACCTACAACAATCAGAAAATTCTTCCCATCCCCAGCGGAGTTCATCAAAATTCCCCAGCAGATCAAGAGCTTCAAGTGGACAATCCCCAGCGGAGTCAGACTTTTAAACCATCTCCCCACAGAATTTTGGAAGGACAAATCTTGAGTTCCCCAGCGAGGTCTCCAGAGTTACTTCCCATCAAGCTGACGATTCTCAAATCTAACCTCCCCAGCACGAGTCTACTAGTTGGAACTCCCCAGTAGAGGTCATCAGGAATTCTCTTCCCCAGCGACAGCCAAGGATTTATTTTCCCCGGCAGCAGTCAAGATGCTTTTATCTTCAGCCATCTCGGATACATGTATCCTCGGCAGGATTAGCTCATCAGCCTATAGGCGCATTCATTACATCCATATCATAAACATTAATGTCACCTGCATTGCATCATGCATCATAACATTGCATACAACTAACCCTTTGCCTTTTTAGGAAAGATCAGTCGACAGACACAGATCATCTCCCGAGATGCATCCAGAAATAGTTCAGATGTGACCCGGGCACGGCGACATCCTGATACTTATTCCAGATTCATTCAGACGCATCATCAAGAAACCCTACACCGGTTCCTCTTCAACTTCAAGATTTCTGAAAACAGTTCACGGGTTCTCCAAGTAAACGGATGTTAACCTATCACTTGTTCAGATTCTTCTTCAAGACTTCTGAAAATAGTTTACGGATTCCTCCCAACAACGGATGTTAATCTATCGGCTTGTTCAGACGCTCCTCAACTTCTGAAAATAGTTTACGGATTCTTCCCTACAACGGATGTCAATCTACCGACTGATTCAGACCCTTCTCAACTTTTGAAAACAGTTTACGGACGTGTCCCAACAACGGATGCTGCTCTATTGCTTATTCAATCTCAAATAGTTTACAGATTCTCCAGACACGGACGTCAATCGGCTGCTTGTTCGGACCCCAATTCAGAGATGTTCCAGAACATGGTTGCCTTTCTGATACTTGTCCACTCACCAGTGACCTACAGTTCAACATGTCCGGATGGCATCTATAAGCCCATCCTCCTACCAGCAGTCACCGAATGGCATCTGTAAGCCCATTCTCAGATGGCATCTCTAAGCCCATCCCCCGACAAAATACTCTCGCACCAGATGGCATCTTTAAGCCCATCACCAAATGGCATCTTTAAGCCCATTCACATCTACCATCAGATCGCCGAGCGCAAATTTTCTGGGCACATTAGTGTCCAATCTCCTTTTACCTTCAAGTCGCGAAAGGCAAACTTGCCAATCTAACTCTTCAGGTCCAAGAAGATTGAACAGGGGCAACTGTTGTACCCCAAAATTTGCCCTCGCATTTTTCCCCAAGAAATCTCAGCTTCAAACATTTCCTGACTTTTCAAACTGGCCCAAGAATCGGACAAACGGACTTTTCTTGACAGTCAAGCAGAATTAGGGTTTTTTACTGATTTTCAGAGCTCTGAATTGTTTAGTACAGTGGGCTTAGGGTTTGGTTGATTTTTGGTTCAATTTTGATCAAGCAAGCGTGATTTGGCATTTAATCGGGAATTAGGGTTTTATGGGCATATTCTCAGAAGAATTTGAATTCCACAGTACTTTGCGGTTTATTTCAAGATTCGGATTAAAATTCGCGTTATCTTGGTTTAATCAGTAAAAGAGACAGTGGTTTTGAATTCAGTACGTTTTGATTGGGCCAGTCAGATACAGGATGCAGTATTGGATTCACAATGTTTATGTGTTTGATCAGTCTATTTGGGTTAATTGCTGCTTTGCTCTGGATGTTGAATAAGACGGGTTTAATTGATCAATATTGTTATTATTTAAGTTATTTATTATTCTAAAAAATTTGAATGATTGAAATTTATTTTTCAATTGTTTTAATTCTAAGAATTTTAAATAAATAAATAAACAACAAAGAAAATTGGAATTAATTGGATAATTTAGATTTTATTGAATAATTGAGTTATTTGTACAAATTGTTGTTTATGATTTAAATTATAAACAATGATATACATTAATTTAAATATTACATAAAATTAAAACTATCCTATTTTCTAATATTCTTCATTTTTCACTCCGCTCCGGTGCTCCATTTTTTATCTGCGAAAAGAAACAAGAAAAGTCAGAAAGCAGTTAATTAAAAGACAGATAAAATATTGCTCATCATTAGGGGCCACTGACTGGGATCAGTTGCCCTCTCTGCAAATCACGGGATTTCTCCCGGTTCACAGAGAGGGTAGATTATTTTATTTCATGAAATGCAAATGCATAAGTTACAAATTTCAAGCTGCATAGAAATTCAAAATCCAAAATCCAAACTAAACTGAAAAATTCAATCTCAACTTTCTATCCAAAGCAAAGGCAAGTTACTATCAAAATGCCAAAGATATCAAAGATTTCAAAAGTGCATTTGCTGTCACAAGTACCCAAACTGTCATGAAAAGATTTGGTCAAAATGCAAAGTCAGAGCAAAGCACAAAAGCTGGAGAAAGAAGATGCAAAATGTGTTATGCAATCTAAAATCATCATTTCCCTAGTCAAACCCCTTCAGAACATAGTACAATAATAACATTATAAAATTCTGTATTGTACTGTAAAGTGAGAAGAAAAAGAGATAAAGCAAGCATAGGCAGGGTTTAGGCATAGTTCAGAGCAGACAGTAGAGAGGCATAGACAGAAAAGATTATACAAATCCAAAACTCAGCATAGCAGGCCAAGACAGTTCAGAAGAGATAGAAGAAAACAAAATACACAAAGGCCAACTCAGTTCAGCATAGCAGTTCAGAATAGAGAAGTGAGGAGATAGAAAAAATATAGAAGATATAACACAGTTCAACACAGGGCAAAAAGGAGGGGTTTAGGATAGAAAAGAAATATACAAAACTCAGTCCAACATAAGCAACAAACCTCACCATAACCAACATAACCCCTCAACAGAAATTCAAAAACCATTAAACCTCATCAACCTTGTCAAAACTTTCAAACATTGAAACCCAACAAAGTCTCCAACCATGCTAAGTTACTGTCAACACCAATCTCCAACCTTGTCAAGTAAAACAACATAACATAAGCAAAGCTGCTGTACCAACATTAGCCTCGAAAACACGAAACCAATCCCTAAGCCCTCAGTACAAGCATCATTGGGCATTAAATCTCAAAAAAAAGAAGGCATCCAATCCCAGGCAATGACTGTTCACAATCATTCCAAAGCATTCAACAACTCAAAGGGCAACAAGAGAAGAAGAGAGCGAATCATCTCAGGCAAAACATTTGAGGCAACAGTTCTAGGCAAGCACACATAGAAATCAGAAAAAACGAAAGTGGAACAATACTCAGGCAACAATACTCAGGCAACAATACTCAGGCAACAATTCCAAGAACACACAGATTCCCAAAGGCAACACGAAAGTGGAAGAGATAAAGATATCAAGGCAACACGAGAGAAGGAGAAGCAGAAACAAATCATAGGCAAAGGAACGAAGGTACCAGGGAAGCTCAAAGGTTCAAAAGCAAGCTCAAAGTTCCTCACGCCGCTCCGGCCTCCTCAACGTCACCCCTCTTCTCTCCTCCATCTCCAAAAAATCAGGTAACGAACTTGCTATATCTTCCCCTTCACCTCATAAAAAACGAAAAAATAAAGAGCTCAGAATAAATTCCACGCGAATCAGAAAAGAAGAGGAAAACGTAACAACTAAGAACCAACCTTGTTTCAAGAAGATGTGGAGACCGTGCTAGGGAGGGAAGAGAGGTTCGAGAGTGATGTTGGTGGCCGGAGGGATGGATGGCTCAGGAAATTGATAATCGGAGAAGACGAACCCAACACGGCGCCGCTCAAGCCCTAACACTCGTTCTGAATAGCAAAATGCCTAACCCTAATTTCGCCTTTGTTTGACATGGGCTTAACCCGTTCCTAATTCCTCTAAGCCCAACAGTATCACTAACTTCTTCTAACAAACAATTAATCTCTTTCTTTTCTTATTACTAAACTATATCTATTTCTAACTTAATATTTTTTATCTTATAAATTGAAAATACTTATTTCCTTTTATTTATTTTTACTCTTTCATTTAAAATATATTTTGTATATAGCAACTTAGTTAACTTTCTAAATACACTTTAAAATACATTTTCTATCATATAAGTTAAAATATCCTTTTTTAATTATATTTGTACATAAAAATAATAAACTTTTTCATAATTAAATTGAAAATACTTTTTATACACAATTAACTTAAAAAACATTTTTAATACATATTGAAATATATTTGTACATACATTTTAAAACATTGATTTTGTACATATTATACATTTTTATACATAATTAAAATTGAAACTTTTTTAATTAACATTCTTTTTTTTCATACATAACAATTCAATACATTTTTTCTCTAATATTTAATTTCCAAACATTTAGTTAAAATACTTTTTTTGCAAATAAAGAAACATTCTTAATTTAAAACTTGAACTCTTTTTGTACATAATTAAACAAAATCAAAGATTCATTTAAAATACATTTATCTAGGTCAAACCCTAATACGATTCAACTTCACATTTCGCACTTGTACATAATTACACAATTCATATACATCTCACATTTACACTTACACAATATATTGCCCTATACACATTGTATCTTATATTTGTACGTTCGATATTTACATTTTGATTGTGACATTCGATTTGGTTGTAAATACTATAAGTCTCATCCCCTTGTACATTTGTACCCCCACTCCCTGATACTATTTTGTAATAGCGTAGATTCACATTCCGCAATTTACAGTTTTTCCAAATTATACCATGTTTAGACCTAGGGTTTGTATGTACATAAAATCAAACGCTAGATAACCTAATACAAGATAAATACATGTAATCAATACACAATCACACTTGCACCCTCTAGGGTAATCCCACATGATGCCTTCCAAAATGGGCCATGCTTGCACGTCGAGCATCTTTGGCAAAATAAAAGCAAATGATCACAAGTCCCTCAAAGTGTTGCCTAAATGGAATGATCATAGTCCCTTCGAAGTAATTGCCAAAGACACTTGGCACCATTGCATTCATGGTCCATACGATGACCCGCGCCCGTCCCGAATAAACTTCCTAAATGCAAGATTGTCTACCAATTTCAATGGTAGAACAAAATTGTTTAAAAAGGGTTAAAACATGACAAAAACCTTTGAGTACAATAGGGTAGACGAAACTCTTAGTTACTTGAGATCAAACTTGCAAAAACATTTGCCTTCTTTTCAAAAACCACAATCCACAACACTTTCAAACAAACTCTCAAAAACATTTGAAAACATCTTTTCGAAAAGATTCACACTTTTGTAAAACACTCAAACACGAGTCAAATACATTAGTTGCCTAAGACAAGGCATCTTTTTCCAAAACATTTTCAAAAAGCACCCACACACACACCATTTTCAAAGCAATCGAAAAACAAGGCAAGTGATCTAAAAACCAAGTAACTAAGAGCCCATGGATAACCATGGATGAAAAGGGTGCTAATACCTTCCCTTTTCATAATCTACCCCCCGAACCCACGAAATATCTCAAAAGGTTTTTGCTGTGCTTTTTTAACCTTTCCTTTAGGATAAAGTAAAAAGTCGGTGGCGACTCTTGCTAACCGCACAAGTGCGAATACGAACGCAAAACACTAGTCAGTTCTCCCACCGTATCACACCGTCTCTATAAGAACGCGTACAAAGTGTTTGTTTGGAAAATGTTTCAAAGTGAAAGTGTAGGTGTATGAAATGTTTTGGTTGTGAGCAAGCGAGTAACTAAGAACGAATCTACCTACTCGAAAGGTATTAGATGTACTTTTCTTCCTCCTTTAGATGTTTCTATATTACCATTGAGTTGGTAAGAAGCCCCATTGTTGGATGTGAAGGGACGGGCGTTGGGTCATCGTATGACCATGATAGCAATGTTGTGAGATGACTTAGAATTTTTCTTTAGGGACTAAGATCATTTCGAAAGGAAACTTTGATAGCGTCATCGAGGGACTATGATCTTGTATTTTTTGTTTGTGCTAAGACATCCCACATGCATAACATGGCCATTTTTAGGTAACAAGTGGATTTAACCTTAAGGGTGCATGTGTGAATAGTGTGTTTGATTTGCATGCATTTAATCTTTGATTAGGGTTATCTACTTATTGATTTTATCTCTTGCCATGCACACCTAATTACTATACAGTATAAGGAAAACAATAAATTACAGAAAATGAAATTCTACGCTATTACAATATTTAGGGGATGGGGGTACATATGTACGAATGGGGATTACAAGTAAAAATAAGTCCTAAGTTACTATTACAACCATATTGAAATGTATAATAAATGTAAAATGGACTTGTTTAGAAAATGTTTTTGTCTTAAGGAAATAAATTCAAAGGAAAATATTTTTATGTTTTTTATGTTAATAAAAAGAGTTAATATTAAAAATGATAAAAAAGAAAAATAAATGAAAGATAGGAACAGCGTGCTGCTGCAAGCAAAACAACTAGGATCAGAAGTTCTGAAGCCAAGAGCGTTATGACTCAGCAGGAGACATCAGTGGGCATCAGAAGTTCTGAATTGGTAAACTTTGAGGTCCTGCAAGAAATGTTAGAGAGAAAACACATAAGTTTTGGGTGGTATGCAAACAGTGAACCAAAAGTTAAAAGTTATGTATTACACTAAAACAATGAGCAAACATCAGCAGTTCAGTGCATTGTCAGCATGTGAAAGTCATAAACTCTGAGTGTTTGAAAACAGCTGATGGAAACATCATAAGTTCAGTGTATTTGACATGCAAGGAGAATTCAGAAGTTCTGTGTTAAGTTAGAACAATGAGTGAAACATCAGAAGTTCTGAATTGTGCTGAGTCAGCGAGTGAATATTAGCAGTTCAGTGCATTATCAGCATGTAAGAATTAGAGGTTCAGTGTGTGTTAATAGTGAGTGAAAAACAGAAGTTATGTGTTATGTTTCAACATATAATCAACACATCTGCAATTTATTCAGTTAAGAAAATCAGAATGATCATGGCACAACAAATCATAGAAGTTCCAATCCTAAGTCTGAGCCTAGCATTATTCTAGAAGTTATGATCCATAGTTTTTCTACTCATACAATGATATGTACAACATTAATGCTATGATATTCACATGTTAATGATATTCATAATGAAAAGAAAGTAAAGTCAGAAAGACTTACCTGGGGCGTGCTTGGAGCTTTGAGTGGCTTCCTTTGGATTTTCTGAGTCAGCAAGAGAAACGGAAGAGGAAATGCCAAGTTCTTTGATTCAGAGGGGATAACAAAGGTTTGTTTTTTATGTATAAGAAATCTGGATTTTTATGAAGGTTTCACAACTTCCTTTTCTCTCTTGATAGTTCTCTCTTTCCAAAAGCCAGCCTCCAGCCCCTTGAACGTATGATGGAGCCAAGTATTTATAGATGAATTTGTTGTGATTTTTTTTGGGGGGGGGGGGGGAACAAATGGGATTTGAACCTGTTTTGGCATCCTGTTCCTTTGCTTTTTCATCACAGTTTTCGTATGCTAGTTTGGTGCAATCATGGGATGCAGTCGTAGGCTGAACCAGTTGTTGGTCATAGGTCTGTAGCAAGTTGTATAAATAAGGTTTTGGGATCTGGTCAAGTTCTGACCAAAGCGTTGAATATAACCTTCATGTGCTGAAGCGCTGCCTTGTTTTTGAAGCAAGCATGGTGGTTATCCGCGGGAATTAAGGAAAAGCAAAAAGCAAAGCATGGGCTTAGTAGCAAAGTTGCTATCCCAAGACAGTAGAGGTACACGTGGTGAAAATTCTTTGGATATAGACTCAGAAGGTGGTTGTGAGCATTAAATGAGCATTAAATGATGATGAGACTTATCACAACCAGAAATCCTGCAACGTGAAACTCTACACCAAGGCTTATTTCTGGATCAGAAGTTTTGCTTCAGCATAGCATCCCATCTTCTGATCCTTTTATCTTCTAGCTCCAGCATGTTCTGAAGGAGCCTCCAGGCTTTGTATCAAGTTTTATAACCTTCTTTGCATTACCCTGGCAAACTCTGACTGAACTTGCGTAGATGCTGAAGAGTCATGTTCTGACTGAAGGCCATATTCTAAACCAAGTTTGCAACTTCTGACTTCACTTGCCTGGAGGCTGGCTCAGAAGTTCTGAAATGTCATTTTTCTTAAATACTTAGAAAAATCCCAAGTATTTAGAAATTTGGCTTTTCCATAGTAAATTTGACTTTTGAATTTCTTGATGAAACAAACTTCATATTCCAACATGTTTTGATGAAATATGATTCTTGAGATTTGATGTTGATCCAAAATTCAAAGTTTGACTTTTCTTGTGTGCAAATGACCATTTTTCCCTTTTGAATGGTTTGCTTGGAAAATTTGTAGTTCAAGGCTTGGAAACTGGATGGAAGCAAAATCTGAGGATTCAAGGTGATTCTTTGAGAAAAGAGAGGGCAAATTTTGGGGTACAACAGCCATAAGCCTACAACATTAACAAAAATTCAATATTAACTCAACATAATTCAACTTTGGTCGTAAGCCTACAACATAATACTTACCAATAATTAGAGGCATTTCAACAACATCGGTATATCCTGTAACTTCACATCGTCAACATTATTGACATTACAACAACATAGTAAAATTCACAAATACAATTGAAACACATTGCAATAACACTACGTAATTATTCATCTATATGTCCATATTCGGTTCTTAGACATTCTACGACGGTTCCTCTAATATTAACTTGTTGCAACTATTATATAAGCTAGTACGGCTATCAAAAATTTCTACTATTGCTGGTGCTACTAATTAATTCTTGTTGTACCCCAAAATTTTACCTCTTATTTATCAAATATTTTCTCACAAGATCTCCTTTGGTTCAAGATTGTACGAGGATTGATCAGCTCAAGACACCTCCTTAAGCACTGATGACTGAAATTAGGGTTTGATATTGCACAAGGATAATTGAACTTTTAATGCCTCATTTGACTTTCATGGATCATTATGGACCCTCAAGATTGCTCATGTCAAGTTTCAAGTCTTGGATCACATTTTTGCTCAATCAATTGACCTAAAAATCAACTATATTGGGGAAAAAGTAAATTGTGGCCAATTTATAGTCAAACTTCATAATTTTTTATCCATATCAACATTATGAACTCATATATGTCATTTGATCAAGTTTGGACCATAATTTCTCAAGAAATTTGATCAGATCATCAAAAGGGCAAAATGGTCAAAATTAGGATTTTGACTATGAAAGGGCAATTTCTGATTTTTGGCCTAGCAAATGATTGATTGGTTTGAGGCATGATCTCCAGAGTTCAATTGCATCATTGTGACCTAATTGCATGACTCAAAACATTGCTCAAGGTCATTTGATTGATAGTTGATTTTCAGTCAACTGATCAAACGTCAATTGTACACTGAAAAGTCAAACTTTGACTTTTTGGTCAAAATCAAGTGTCAAAGATCACAATTCATCAAAACATGTAAAAATATGAAACTTGTTCATAAAGAAATCAAAAATTCAAAATTTCATTTTGAAAAGTCAAAGTTTCCAAACTTTAGAAATTTTTCTAAGTGTTGAAAACTTCATGTGTTTTCACAACTTTGAACCATTTTTCACCATGATGCAAGATGATTCAAAGGAAACATTCAACATGAAAGTTTTAGATCTCAATTAGATATAAAAAATTGCTTTACACAACTTCTCCTATAAATGCTTAGATCTCAAGTTATTAATCCATGAAGTCATGGTCATGAAACTAATACACTTAGTGAAATTTTGAGCATTTTTTGTCAGGATTTTAACCTAACTTCTGAGCCAAGTTTCATATAGTTCCATTTGTATATTGCAAAAGTGATTCAAATAGCGGTTGTATAGCACATTACAAGCTTTCCAAAATGTCCAAGAACTCCTTGAGATCATTTGTGAGCAAGGAGAATCAAAGGCCAGAAGTTAGGGTTTCAAGTTGTTTTGCAAGGCACAATTTGTGATGCAACATGAACCAAATCCATAGCCATGCTGCATAATATTCACTTTAAAAGCCTAAAAATTGTTTGTGACTCCTTAATTTAATGTTTACACAACTGATTGATCAATTGTCCAATTGATTCAAGCATTGTCCAAAGCATTTTGCCATTTTAGGGAGAAAGTCACCATTTCCATTCTTGTAAAGCAAGCTTTATGCACAAAGTCAGCTTCTTGAGCTCCTAACTTGTTCTCTTTAATTACATTCCATCCACAGAGTCAAAAGCAAGTGTGTTTAAAGTATAACCACTCTATCTTAGCAAGCACACAAGACTTTGAAACTTGGATTTCTAAAAAAATCACATGTTATGCTTAAACTTGTGAGTTTGAATTCTGATCAACAACAAGCTTCCAAACTTGTTGCTTATAAATATAGGCACTATTTGTGAGCTAGAACACAAGCTTAAGCACCCTGAAACACACCAAAACTTCCTCAAGCCAGAATTTTCACAAGAGACTCCATTGATGCACAGTTCTGACCTTAAACTTATATCTCTCATTTCCCTCGTGCATTTTCCTTCCTAATCAATCACAAAGCTCCTACCCATCAAATATAACCTATCCCTGACCCTATTTCATAATTGTAACTCCATCTTCGTCAACCTCCATAACCAAAAACATAGCCCTGTAATTTGACTTCTCAAGACCATTTCATCCATCCATTGCTCAAGCTAATCATTGCATTAGCTTCCTGGGAACTTGAGGAAGCTAACCTGATCATTGCAGCACCTTGTATTAAGCTCATTTGCAGTTCACGATTTCCAATTTTGAGGTATTTTTCTTGAACTTCTATCTCATTACTTAGGCATTGTTAGGCTTGCATTTGTGAAGATAAAATGTAGACATCATTGTCTTGAAACTATACATATCCATAGATTTCATTTATATTGATTGAGCTTAGAGAAATTTAGGTTTGAATCTCTGAAAATATTTAGGTCAGAATTTGGTACTTTTAGAAATTCTTACTCTTCTTTTATTTATAGCTCATGATATTTATATGGTTGGATTCGTATGGAAAAATAGAGCAACTTTCATGTTTGCATCTTTTATTTTCATTGAGAAATGAGCAAGTTACAAGAACTACGGCTGGAGGTTGAAGATGAAGTTCATTTCTGGAACTTGTTTTGTGTTATGCATTTATTGTTTCAGTTATATAAACGGATGTATAGCCACCCCAATAGTAAGGCAGCACACTGGTAACCAAGAGGGCGTGGGTTCAACACCCAGCACGCTGCCTTTTGCTCTTTTTTCACATTTTTACACTTTTTTTATTTATTTTTGCAACGTCTGAGCTCCAAACATTGGGCCTTTGTTTCTTTTTGCTAACTTTCTACCCCCTTTAACCATTTCCAAATCCCCCTGACTTTTATATTTTATTTTTCTTTATTATTTTTTATTACTATTATTATTATTTTTATTAATAAAAAATCCAAAAATATTTATATTTTATTATTTATATTTATTTAGTTTATTTTTCTTCATAAAACAAAAGAATAAAAAAAACATTTCCTTTAATAAATTAATTTCCTTTTTTAAAATACTTAGATAATTAGTCTTAATTATTATTATATTACTTTCTTGTAAATTAAAATCAATTTAGAACTTAGGACTTTTATTTAATTAATTTTATTTACTAAATTAATCAAATTCACAAAAAAAAACCTAAAAACCTTGTTTTCTTTAATAAATTAATTTCTTTTATTAACTTAATTTTAATTTTCTTATTCTATTCAATTATTTTATTTTAATTTAATTAGGTCAAAACTTTCAATACAAAAATACATTCCTTATCCATCCATACTTGTACATTATATTCATTTCATTTCTTGTACATTTGTTCAAATTCAATATGGTTGTAATAGATAATTAGGGTTTTAATTTCTTGCAATTCCCCATTTGTAATTTGTACACCCTCTCCCCTAATGATGTAATAGCTTAGTATTTTTATTTTCCGCAATTTAATGTTTTATATACAAATGCTAGTAAATTAGGGTTTGTATGGAAAGATAAAATCAAAGCTTAGAAAATCCTAATCAAGACAAATCAAGCATGTAAATCAATACACTTGCACACATACACCCTTAGGGTAAATCCACTTTGTTGCCTTACAAAATGGCCATATTATGCATGTGAGGTATCTTAGCAAAAACAATCAAAAAATACAAGATCATAGTCCTTCGATGACACTATCAAAGTTGTCTTTCGAAAATGATCTTAGTCCCTTAAAGAAAATGCTAAAGATATCTTACAACATTGCTAATCATGGCTATACGATGACCCTTGCCCGTCCCTTTTATATCCAAAGATAGGGTTACTTACCAAATCAATGGTAAGATAACAATGTCAAAGGAAAGAGGAAATAAAAATTAAAGACTTTTGAGTAGGTAGATTGTCCCTAGTTGCTTGCTCAATTTCAAAATAAAAAGCTCCTTGCTATTTTCAAAACAAACACCAACACTTTCAAACACATGTTTCAAACTTGAAAACATTTTCAAAAGATCAACACTTTGTATACATTCTTACGAACGAGAATTATTATAAAGTTTGCCTAAACGATGGCGCCTTTTCAAAATACTTTCAAAAACCACACAAAGCACATTTTCAAACAAAAGCAAGTGATCTAGCAAGTAACTAAGAGCCCGTAGATAACTACGGATGAAAAGGGTGCTAATACCTTCCCTTTTCATAATCTACCCCCCGAACTCAAGAAAACATCTCAAAGGTCTTTCCTGTTCTTTTCAGCCTTTCCTTTTGGATAAAAGAAAAGTCGGTGGCGACTCTTGCTAACCGCAACATTTGCGATCAAACGCAAAACAATCAAGTCAGTTCTCCCATCGCGTTACAGAACTAGCGAATCTGCTGGGGAAATTTTTTAAAACTGGGGTTACCTTAGGGCTAGATCATATTTAATTGCTTTCATTGTTTGACTTGTATGCTTTACATTTTGGTTCTTTGTTTGGGTTTGAATCCTCTACCCAGATTTGGGATACCTTATAGGTAAGTAGCAATACATTGTGGAAACTGTGTGGGGTATACCGACATGGTCTAAGCAATAGCTACGTTAGTGTGACATATTTTAGGGTATCGGTAGCCCTTTAGTAGTCAAGGAGAATACGGGGCTTCTGAGTGATGTCATGAAGCACTAAATAACTTCTAGAACCTTTACTTAACCAACTTGGCCATTAGGTCGTAGTGAGATGACCGGCTTTGGTGCAGTCCGAAGTTGGTAGATACACGATATTTCACTCATTGAGGTTTGGTTTTTGGGATATTTCGGTCGCCATTAAAGAGGCTTGTGCTGAAACAATGCCCGAGGAAACAAACCAGTGATATTGAGCTCCTTTAGAACCCAGTTACTATTGCTAGGACAGGTTTGAGCCAACTAAACTTCAAGTGGGTACTTACCTATGAGACTCCATGCAAACCTAAACCTAAGGACCTGTTTATTTTGTTTGTATATATTTACTTGTACATAACACCATAAACGTCATAACATCATACTCATACTCACTAACCATTTTAAGGATTTTTTGGATTTATCTTTGTTCTGTTTTGTATGACATGGATTCTATTTGCAGGAAAACCATTCAAGTCAATCTTGTGAGGATACCTCCTCAACTTAAAGAGTTAGAATCAAGGGTTCCCGAAAATTCTCCATTTACCGAAAGACATGGTTGCCTCCTAAACTTAGTTACCTCCAACACTGAAGAGGACATGATGAAGGTGCTCTTCCAGTTCTTTGATCCTCTACACCATTGCTTCACATTTCCTGACTATCAACTTGTGCCAACTTTGGAAGAATTATCCAAAACAAGAAGAGATTGCTCAAGCCCTACACTTGCAACCATTTGATGTCACAACTAATTGGGAAACAAGGAGTGGTGTCAAAGGTTTTTTAGCCAAGTTCTTGTTTGAGAAAGCCCAAAACTGTTGGAACTCCTTGGACTTGCAAGCTTTTGAGGAAATTATGGCTCTCCTCATCTATGGGATGGTTTTGTTACCAAATCTTGACCAACTCATAGATGTAAACACCGTCAAAATATTCATGTCACGTAAGGCGGTGCCTACTTTGTAAGGAGACATCCTACATTATTTTCACACTCGCACTATGAGGAAAAGAGGTATTCTTATGTGTTGTACTCCTCTCTTGGCAAGATGGTTTATTTCGCATCTTCCCCAATCTGTATTGAAGAATGAGCAAGGTTCAAGGTGGTTACATAGGTTGATGACGCTCAGACATTCAGATATTCATTGGTGTTCCCGGTCTATGGAGAGTGTTACTATTGTCGACCGTTGTGGAGAATTCCATAATATCCCCTTACTTGGCATTAGAGGAGGTATCACCTACAACCCCTGCTTAGCCTTAACACAGTTTGGTTACGCCTGAAGGGATGGTCCACATGAGATACTTATTCAAGGGTTAGTATTTGACTACGAGAATGACGATCAAGGTTACCGTCAGAGGTTTATCCGAGCTTGGAGGATGTTGAACAAGGTAGATAGAAAGACATGGGGCATAAGAATTCCATACCTCTTGAGCCTTATCTCAAATGGGTACGAGCTTGTGCTCAAAGTCTTATGATGCCTTACCCCTTCATTCTTTCAGTTATCATAGAGCCTATTATGGAAGGAGATGTCCCATACACTATCCTTCATCCTGACATGCCCGCCTCTCTCGAAGACTTGCAAAGGGATTGGATACAGCTTAAGGGGGAGCGAGACACTTTCGAGGCCCAATTCTACGCCAGCGAGAAGAAGGTTCTGGAACTCACTAAGCAGCTTCATGAGGAGCGGAGTCTGAACGCCTATGTCGCACCAAAGAGGATGCGTTCAACTTTTCTATCTTAGAGTTTTTGTATTTCTTTGTAAGCCCAAAGAGGCATGATGTACTCAAACTTTAATTTATTAATATAACGTGTGTTCCTTTTTGTCTAATGAAAATTTAAATCTCTAATTTCCTTGAAATCATTTGCATATACATCTTCATTCATCATAACATAAACAGGTTTCTTACAATAGGTCTCCTTATCTTTCTACTGTTTATTTCAGTAAGATGGATCTTGAGCAGATAGTAGAAAACCTCCAGGCGCAGAATGCTCAGTTTCAACAAATGTTTTTGACTTTGGCAAAAGGACAAGAGGATTTGAAAACTTTGCTGATCAAAGAAAAGAAGAAGAAAACAAAGAAATCAACCGGTGTTTTGAATCTAGGAAGAAGGTTCCCAGGGCCAGCCAGACGGACCCTAGACTTTGCAACATCATCTGGTGAAAAGGATAATCAAGAAGGGAAAAACAAGGAAGTGATTGACCATCCAGAATTTGAAGAGGAAGAAGAAAATGATTACTCTGAAGAGCAGTATCCTCCGGCTGACGACGAATACAAACATCTGGAAGAGCGTCTAAATGAAATGGAGATTCAAAAGTCCCTGGGCTGGACTTTGAAGAGTTGGGTTTAGTGTCTGGGATCGTTATTCCACCAAAGTTCAAGGCACCAGTGTTTGCTAAGTACGACGGGGTTTCGTGTCCCAAGATGCACCTCCGATCTTATGTGAGGAAGATACAACCTCACACTACCAACAGAGATTTGTGGGTCTACATCTTTCAGGATAGTCTATATGGTACTCAGCTAGATTGGTTCTATCAACTGGAGAGGGCTAATATCCATAATTGGGAAGACCTTGCCGCTGCTTTTTATAAGCAGTGTCAATACAACGCAGACCTTGCTCCCACCTGTACTCAACTACAAAGTCTGACTATAGGTTCGAGCGAGGGTTTCAAAGACTATGCTCAGAAATGGAGGGAATTATCGGGAAGAGTCCAGCCTCCCCTGTCTGACAGGGAGCTAGTAGACATGTTTTGGGTACCCTGTCTGGTCCTTTCTCTAATCATCTAATTGGAAGCTCCTCAGCAGGCTTCACTGAATTAATCTTGACCGGGGAAAGAGTGGAAGCTGGGATTAAGAGTGGGAAGATCCAAAAGGACACATCCTCCAGTGTCGTGAGAAAACCATTTATTAAGAAGAAAGAGGTTGGTGTTGTGTACCCTTAAAGGAATCAGGACAGAAGTGAACTCCTTCCAATGGTAGGGGCCGTCATGATCCCTAAGCCTGCACCTACTCAACAAAGGAGCAACCAACCTAGAACAGAAAGACCGGTAAGACAATTTACCCGGATAAATATGACGTTGTCTCAAGTCCTGCCACATTTGTTGAGATCTAATATGGTAACTTTGAAGGAAGTCCCGAAGAATCCTAACACCGCCTCTCCTCATTACCACCCTAATGCTCACTGCACTTACCATTCAGAATGTTCAGGCCATGATACCAACAATTGTTGGGCTTTGAAAAATAATGTGCAAGACCTTCTCAAGGAAAAAGAAATTGAATTTGATGCTCCTGAGATCCCAAACGTTATCACCGCTCCTATGCCCAAGCATGGCCGTGATGTTAACGTTGTTGAAGGTAATGTGTTTGTTACTGTTGTTGATGAACTTGTTACTCCTATCCTAACTATCAAGAGGAACCTGTTGAAGGTCGGTTTATTTATGGGCTGTGGCGAAGGTTGTCACCTATGTTTATCCCTACCAACTGGTTGTCATTTATTAAAAGCATGTGTCCAGCGCCTAATGGATGACAAAGAGATTTTGTTTGAAAAGACTTCCGTTC
Organism: Vicia faba; assembly: GCA_948472305.1. Taxonomy (NCBI): domain Eukaryota; kingdom Viridiplantae; phylum Streptophyta; class Magnoliopsida; order Fabales; family Fabaceae; genus Vicia; species Vicia faba. Next base: position 727,787,338 of record OX451739.1, read on the forward strand.
CAACCATTTCTTACAAGGATGTTTCAATAGTAACCATTTCCGCTAATCCTTTGAGGGTCTCCACCAAAAGACCTGTTAGGATTACATCTGTTCCTAAGGTGACTCCACTGATAATTACTATTCCAGGGCCGATCTCGTACTCATCAGATAAAACTATCCCCTTGAACTATGGGGGCGACGTCTACTATCACGGCGTCAAGCAGGATTGGCTGGCTGATGAAGGCTCGATTTTTGAAAAGGCTGACCCCGACATAGGCAACATTGCGGGAACCAGCAAAATAACCCAAAGTGGAAGAGTATTCTCCCCTGAGATTGCTCCTCCGAAAACTGTTACCTATCCTGTGATCATCACTGCTTTTGTTCCTGTTGATACTACTACTACAGTTCCTATGGTTACCTCTACTGACAGCCCTACCACCAAGTTCACTGATACTCGGGGAAAAGGCATTTTGGTTGAGCCTGTCTGGATGAAGGTACAATCAGTATCTATCCCAAAAGCCTCCAAGAAGGATACGGAAGAAATTTTGAAAATCATAAAGAGGAGTGACTACAACATAGACGAACAGCTAGGGCAGACTCCGTCAAAGATTTCTATGCTAGCTTTACTGTTATGCTCCGAGGCTCATGCGAAGGCCTTGGTGAAATTTCTTAAAACTGCCCATGTGCCACAGGAAACCTTTGCTGACCAATTCTAATACTGTATGGCCAGTTTGACCGTTGATAATGGTTTAGACTTTTCCAATGCTGACCTGACACCTAGAGGGAGGAAACACAACGAGGCGTTGCATGCCTCTGTCGAATGCAGGGGCAAGACTTTGGCCCATGTCCTGGTTGATATTGGTTCATCTTTGAATTTGCTACCTAGGAAGGCTCTTGATAGACTAAACTGTGAAGGTCTGACCTTAAAACCCAGCAAGATAGTGGTAAGGGCCTTCGACGATTCGAAGAGAATGGTGCATGGGGAGGTGGACACCCCCATTAAAGTTGGAACTCAAACCTTTGATTCAACTTTCTACGTGATGGAAATTTTCCCCTCCTATTCCTATTTATTGGGCCGACCTTGGATTCACAACGCTGGTGCCGTCACCTCTACATTACATTAGATGCTGAAATACCCAACCAAGGAAAAAATCATCATTGTCCATGGAGAAGAGGAATATATGGTCAGTAACTTGAACTCCTTCAGATACGTAGAAATGGATGGTGAATTCATCGAAACTCTGTGTCAACATTTCGAGGAAGTCCCACAAATAGCGGCAGCAACCAAGACTGTTTCCCAAGTCCCAAATATTACAAGACCTCTGCTAAAGATGTCTTCACTGAAAGATGCCAAGGCAGTAGTCGAAGAAGGTGGGTGTACTATTTGGGGCCAACTCCCGGATATCCCTTACAAATCTGACAAATTTGGTTTGGGTTTCAATTCAGGAGCCTAGAAAGTTGTTCGTCATGCTCGTACTGGGGGACCACCTTTGCGGATCAGCAACCATGGAGTCAACACAGTGGAGGATAGTGATGACAGCTACGACCTGGAAGAATGGATTTTCCCAACCATCAACGGAGGACTCACCAACTGGGAAGCCAAGGATTTTGTCCCAATTACTTTTATCTAGCAGTAATTGTCTTTAAATTTTTCTCGGACATGTAATAATTAAACAATTGAGACTTTTAAAACCTTGTGTCTTACCCGAGGCACAACGGTCCATTTGTAAGGGTTGTTACTTCATTTTCATATGTCATCAATGAATCATGGACGTTTTTGCATGAAAACTTTACGCTCTTTATTTTTCTTTTTCTACATGTTTATTTTTTCAATAATAGTTATGCTCTTACACACACTCACATATCAAAATGAGGATCCACATCCACTCAGGATCCCATGGGTAACGATTCTGCTATGGCCTTTTGTGACTTAGAAAATTTGATCTACCAAGCCAAAGACGAAGGTGAAGAAGATTGTGAAGTGCCAGGGGAACTAGCCAGGTTACTACAACAGGAAGAAAGGGCCATACATCCCCATGAAGAACATGTTGACATAGTTAACTTAGATACCGAAGAGGACAAGAAAGAAGTCAAGGTAGGAGCTAATCTGGAACCTAGTGTCAAGGAGCGCTTAACGCAGTTACTACATGACTATGTTGAGGCCTTTGCCTGGTCGTACGAAGACATGCCAGGACTTGATGCTGATATTGTGGTCCATCGTCTACCAACAAAAGAAGACTTCCCTCCGGTAAAATAGAAAGTCCGCCGCATGCGGCCAGACATGTCAGAGAAGATCAAGACTAAAGTCATGAAACAATTCAACGCCAGATTCTTAGTTGTCACCTCCTATCCACAATGGATAGCCAATGTTGTTCCATTGCCTAAAAAGGACGGTAAAGTACGCATGTGTGTGGATTACCGAGATTTGAATAGAGCAAGCCCTAAGGATGATTTCCCACTTCCCCATATCGATATTTTGGTTGACAATACCGCACATCATAAAGTGTTCTCATTTATGGATGGTTTCTTAGGCTATAATCAAATCAAAATGGTACATAAGGATATGGAGAAAACGACCTTCGTCACACAGTAGGGCACGTTCTATTACAAAGTTATGCCATTCGGGTTGAAGAATGATGGGAAAACTTATCAGTGCGCCATGGCAGCTCTAGTTCACGACATGATCCATCACGAAATAGAGGTCTATATGGATGACATGATAGCCAGATCTCAAACTGAAGAGGAACATCTTGACCATTTGCATAAACTGTTTGAAAGGCTAAAGAAATACAAGCTAAGGTTGAACCCGAATAAATGCACATTTGGGGTGAGGTCCGGTAAACTCATAGGCTTCATCGTCAGCGGTAAAGGTATTGAAGTGGACCCTGCCAAGGTAAAAGCAATACAAGAAATTTCGGCTCCTTGCACCGAGAAGGAAGTCAGAGGATTCTTAGGATGGCTTAACTACATCGCCAGATTCATTTCTCACCTAACCGCTACTTGTGAACCAATCTTCAAATTACTGAAGAAAGATCAAGTAGTCAAATGGAATGATGAATGCCAAGCTGCCTTCGACAAGATCAAGGAGTACCTCAAGAGCCTCCTGTTTTGATGCCTCCAGTCGAGGGAAAACCTTTAATCATGTATCTAACTGTCTTGGAAAATTCAATGGGGTGTGTGTTGGGGCAGCATGACGAGTCTAGCCGAAAAGAGTATGTTATATACTACTTGAGCAAAAATTTTATCGACTGTGAAATAAGATATTCATAGCTCGAGAAAACTTGTTGCGCTCTGGCATGGGCTGCTCGCCGGCTGAGACAATATATGTTCACCCATACTACCTTATTGATATCCAAGAAGGATCCAATTAAATACATATTCAAGAATCCTTCCCTCTCTGGGAGAATAGAAAAATGGCAGATGATTCTGACTGAATACGACATTCAGTACACTACCCAAAAAGCAATAAAAGGCAGTGTGCTAGCCGATCACCTTGCTCATCAAGTTGTGGATGACTATCAGTCCATGAAATTCGAGTTCCCAGATGAAGACATCATGATGGTAAACAATTGTGAAGAACTCAGACCATATGATGAACCTGAACAAGGATCCCGATGGACCCTGGTTTTTGACAGAGCCTCCAACGCACTCGGCAATGGCATAGGTGCTGTAATCATATCCCCTGAAGGATGTCATACTCCCTTCACTGCAAGACTTTGTTTCAATTGTACCAATAATATGGCAGAATATGAAGCATGTATTTAAGGTCTCAAAGCTGCCATAGATTTGGGAATCAAATCCTTAAGTGTATTTGGAGATTCAACCTTAGTCATCATTCAGATCAAAGGAGAATGGGACATGAAGCACCCTAACCTAATCCCCTACAGAGAACATGTGTTGACATTAATCCCACATTTCGAGGAAATTACCTTTGAGCATTTTCCAATAGAGGAAAATCAACTAGCAGACGCGCTGGCCACTATGTCATTCATGTTTAAACTCAAGTGGGGTAACGAGGCTCCCCAGATCACCATTGAGCAGATGGACGAACCAACTTACTGTCATGATATCGATACTAAAGAAGTAGTGGACAAGCCTTAGTTCCATAAAGTTAAGAGGTATCTTGAGGCTCAAGAGTATCTGGAAGGAGCTTCAGTCAATGATAAGAAGTTCTTGAGAAGATTATCTGCTAAGTTCTTCCTCAGTAATGGCATTCTCTACAAGCGCAACCACAACTTTGTTTTGCTTCGTTGCGTAGACAAGTTTGAGGCATAAAAGATCATGGATGATCTACATGAAGGCACTTTTGGCACCCATTCCAGTGGGCACATGATGGCTAAAAAGATCCTACGGGCGAGGTATTACTGGTCTACCATGGAAGCAAATTGTTATCGGCATTCACGAACCTGTCACAAGTGTCAGATCTACGCTGACAAAGTGCATATACCTCCAGTGCCTCTAAATGTCTTGACTTCTCCTTGGCCATTTGAAATGTGGGGCATCGACATGATTGGAGAAGTCAAACCTACAACTTCTAATGAACACCGCTTCATCTTGGTGGCCATTAACTATTTCATGAAGTGGGTTGAAGAAGCTTCTTTCACTTCTGTTACCAAGAATGTTGTAGGCCGACTCATCAAACAGAATCTCATATGTCGGTACGGTATCCCAGAGAGAATCATCACAGACAATGGTACGAATCTCAACAATACTATGATCACTTCACTATGCGCGTAATTCAAGATCCAGCACCATAATTATTCTCCTTACCGGCCAAAGATGAATGGTGTTGTCGAAGCCGCAAATAAGAACATCAAGAAGATCATACAAAAAATGACAGTAACCTACAAAGACTGGCATGAAATGCTACCATTCTCTCTGCACGGTTACCGTACCACGACGCGCACATCATCAGGGGCAACTCCCTTCTCCTTGGCATACGGCATGGAAGTTGTTCTACCAATCAAAGTCCAAATACCTTCTCTGAGAATCATAAAGGATGCAGGGCTGAATGAAGATGATCAGATCCAAACTCGGCTTGACCAGTTGAATTTGATTGATGAAAAGAGGCTTACGGTGATCTGTCATAGCCAGATGTATCAAAAACGTATGATCAAAGATTTTAACAAAAAGGTCAGCCGTCAGGTATATCAGGTTGGTAATTTGGTAATCAAGCGTATCATATTACCATAAGGTGATCCCCGGGGCAAATGGACTCCTACATACGAGAGACCATTTATGATCAAAAACATATTCTCTGGTGGAGCAATGATCTTAACTACTATGGATGGCGACGACCTTCCGCACCCTGTGAACACGGACATAGTCAAAAGATATTATGCATAAGAGACCCTCTAGGTTGACACACCTAGGGAAAACAAGGGCATCCCAGCGAACCACAAAGGTTTGGGCAAAAATTAGGGATAAAATACAAAAAAAATTGTACATCCGGCAAGCTGAAAACCCGAAAGGGCGGCTTGGGCAAAAAGGGGTATCCCGATGGACTGAAAACCCGAAAAAGCGGTCCAGGAAAAAGTTAGGGAATTAAAGCGTATGAATATGTCCTGTTGGATCACCTTACAGACAACCTTTAGCATCGACTGATAAACTCAACGGTTCTAATCAATCCAATCAACTTCGGACAAGGCAGCAAGTGGACGAGACGCTCAGAGACACGAAGGCTATAGCAGATTGGGAACCCCATGGGATCATTTCACATAGCTATCTTTTCTTTGTATCAATTTTTCATTTTTCACGACGATATTCTCTTACTATAATGCCCGTCTCATTGTACAAAAATACTTAATCAAGTTAATACAAAGATATTCCTTTGAAAGTGTAAAACTATAAATTTTTCTTTATTTATGTGTTTTGTTTACAAAAAACATCCAATGATTTATTTTTAAACATATGCATTTGAATGTAACTACTGTTTATAAATGAGAAAAAAAGGGGAACAGAAAATAGAAAGACAATCACTGATGGCTTCAAGAAATAGGATAATATCTTGAGACCATTCCATAAAATCCCCTGCATATACCTTTTCCAACAAAAGCAGGAACCGAGACATCCCACTATAGGATCGCTATCATATCTCCAGTATGCAGCCTAATGGTATCAAGTACTCTTACACCACCGACGGAACGAAACTTCCGGTTACAGATCCGAAGATTCCTCAGTGAAAGTCGCCCAGTTTCTCAGGATTCCCCAGCAGGATTTCACAAGATCCATAAGAAATGCACGGCGTTTCCCCTTACGCAACAGAGTTTATTTCTCTAACAAATGGAAGCTCATCAACACTTCAACTTCAAAACATGAATACTTACACTCCTCATAGAAATATTACGGCATAGTAATTAATGTGTCCATACATTACATCCATACGCCATAGCATTGACAACACAGATACATATGACACAATCTCATTTATTTTGAGAACATCATTGCACCATGCATTTCATACATCATAACATTGCATGAAACTAACCTTTCATCTTTTTCAGGAAAGATCAATCAACAGAGAATTATCGTCAAATTTTCAACAAGTCAATTACAGATCAATTCCCAAGAAAGGATTGGTAAACCATCTACATAACATATATTTCTTTCAGACTCCTTCCGGTTCAGTTTAAATCTCTCAACGGTTTATTCTGGTTCTTTCCCGCAGACGTCTTCTCTGGTTCAGATAGATCTCTCAATGATTTGTTCTGATTCTTCTCCAGATCCCTGCCGGTTCAGTTTAAATCTCTCAACGGTTTATTCTTATTTTTTCCTGCATATGTCTTTTCTGGTTCAGATAAATCGCTCCATGATTTATTCTGATTCTTCTCTAGATCCCTGCCGATTCAATTTAAATCTCTCAATAGTTTATTCTGATTCTTTCCCGCAGATGTCTTTTCTGGTTTAGATAAATGTCTCAATGATTTGTTCTGATTCTTCTCCAGATCCCTGCCGGTTCAGTATAAATCTCTCAACGATTTATTCTCATTCATTCTGTAGACACTTTCTCTGGTTCAGATAAATTACTCAAAGATTTACTCTGATTCTTTCCAGTTAAAGAATATTCAAGATCTCTTTTGGTTCAGTTTAAACCCCTCAACGGTTAATCCTGATACTTTCCAAAGGAACACTTCCGGTTCAGTATAAATCTCTCAACGATTTATTTTGATTCACTCTGCAGAAACTTTCTCTAGTTCAGATAAATCGGTCAAAGATTTACTCTGATTCTTTCCAGTTAAAGAATATTCAAGATCTCTTTTGGTTCAGTTTAAACCCCTCAAGTGTTTATCCTGATACTTTCTACCCCCTTTAACCATTTCCAAACCCCCCTGACTTTTATATTTTATTATATTTTATTTTTCTTTATTATTTTTTATTACTATTATTATTATTTTTTTATTAATAAAAAATCCAAAAATATTTATATTTTATTATTTATATTTATTTAGTTTATTTTTCTTCATAAAACAAAAGAATAAGAAAAACATTTCCTTTAATAAATTAATTTCCTTTTTTTAAATACTTAGATAATTAGTCTTAATTATTATTATATTACTTTCTTGTAAATTAAAATCAATTTAGAACTTAGGACTTTTATTTAATTAATTTTATTTACTAAATTAATCAAATTCACAAAAAACCCTAAAAAACTTGTTTTCTTTAATAAATTAATTTCTTTTATTAACTTAATTTTAATTTTCTTATTCTATTCAATTATTTTATTTTAATTTAATTAGGTCAAAAAATTTAATACAAAAATAATTTCCTTATCCATCCATACTTGTACATTATATTCATTTCATTTCTTGTACACTTGTTCAAATTCAATATGATTGTAATAGATAATTAAGGTTTTAATTTCTTGCAATTCCCCATTTGTAATTTCTACACCCCTCCTCTAATGATGTAATAGCTTAGTATTTTTATTTTCCGCAATTTAATGCTTTATATTTAAATGCTATTAAATTAGGGTTTGTATGGAAAGATAAAATCAAAGCTTATAAAACCCTAATCAAGACAAATCAAGCATGTAAACCAATACACTTGCACACATACACCCTTACAGTAAATCCACTTTGTTACCTTACAAAATGGCCATATTATACATGTGAGGTATCTTAGCAAAAATAATCAAAAAATACAAGATCATAGTCCCTCGATGATGATATCAAAGTTGCCTTTCAAAAATGATCTTAGTCCCTTAAAGAAAATGCTAAAGATATCTTATAATATTGCTAATTATGGCTATACGATGACGCTTGCCCGTCCCTTTTACATCCAAAGATAGGGTTACTTATCAAATCAATGGTAAGATAACCATGTCAAAGGAAAGAGGAAATAAACATGAAAGACTTTTGAGTAGGTAGATTGTTCCTAGTTGCTTGCTCAATTTCAAAATAAAAACCTCCTTGCTATTTTCAAAACAAACACCAACACTTTCAAACACATCTTTCAAACTTGAAAACATTTTCAAAAGATCAACACTTTGTATACATTCTTACGAACGAGAATCATTATAAATTTTCCTAAACGATGACGCCTTTTCAAAATACTTTCAAAACCACATAAAGCACATTTTCAAACAAAAGCAAGTGGTCTAGCAAGTAACTAAGAGCCCGTAGAAAACTACGGATGAAAAGGGTGATAATAACTTCCCTTTTCATAATCTACCCCCCGAACTCAAGAAAACATCTCAAAGGTCTTTCCTATTCTTTTCAGCCTTTCTTTTTGGATAAAAGAAAAGTCAGTGGCGACTCTTGCTAACCGCAACATTTGTGATCAAACGCAAAACAACCAAGTCAATTCTCCCACCGCGTTACAATTCTCTACTGTTGTTTTATTGCTAATAGCTTTCTGTTACTATTTCACAATTAACTCCTACTGTTAACTTATTCCTGCAACATGTACTATGCTATTATACTGTTAATAGTTTTCCGATAAGGTTCCTGCAATTACATCCTCCTACTATGAATCATATCCTACTACCGTGAATTATCTCTGCTATTGTTTTACTGTTAATAGCCTACAACTTGGTTTTAGCCAATCAATACAGGCAACACAACAAAATTCATCACTACCTGCAACTTCAACAATTAACAACAATATCATAACAACAACTTAATAGTTGTCCCTGCTAAAGCATATTGACTATGTCATTTATTAATCCTACCTGCTATATATGCCAATCTACGGTTAGTTTATTTCGGTAACTAACAAATAGTCTCTGCTATTATTTACTGATTCTGTTACTTATTATCGTTAACTCTTCTACTTAATTAAACTTGCTGCTAATACACATTTAACTAGAACTAATAAAGTAACAGGTTCAGGAAAAGACATAACGACTGAAAAATAGAGTTTTAGACGTGCCCCTCGGCACAAATCTAAGAGGATGTGCCGCTCATCATGGAGTTGTGCCTCTCGACACACTTCTCTCAAAACCATGCCGGTCGGCATACTCATGTGCTCCTCGACACAGAGTATTCTCACGCAGTTTCTTCCCAGACTTACTGATTCAAACACAGAATTCTCAAATCTTCCTTCGATTGACATTATTTTCACAACTACATGATACAACGCAGTATTACATCGACATATCAACATAATAATTAAATCAACAATATCATAATTTCCACCAATATATAGTTAACTCTGCAACCAATTCAGGAATATCCACAACGTGATAACAACATGATAACATACAATTCCAGAAACATCAATAACAACATATGCACAAAAACATTACACCAACCCAATTCCTACATAATATGCATCATAATTCCCATTATAGAGTCAGAACCCCACCCTTACCTCGGATTGAAGGTTGCTCTACAATTTTCTGATCGAACTTAGCTTTGCCTCTTTTCCATTTTCCTCTTCTTTGCCAATTTCTACGTTACTGCTCCAAGACTTTCTTAATCTTTCTAATTAACCTAATTCTTAGTATTATAACTAAACCTAGTAATAATATTATTATTCCTAATGAGCTCAACTTACACACCTCACCTTACTACATACCACCATTTAAATAAGCCCAATAACTTAATCTTATATTATTCTAATATTATTAATATTCTACAATTCTAATATTATTACTAATATTATTAATCAACTAAAAGAATCAACTAAATAACAACTTAGCAACATATAGAAACATCTCACACATTTCAACAAATAATTTCATTAAATAATTAATTAAATTATTGGGCGTTATAGTAGCAAACCCGTGAAATTTCCAGAGACCAAGGAGAGACAACAACCATCATCATGACAATGAAGACACATGGGCGTGATTCAGGTTCTCGTCTTATTCTCCCATGGATTCTTTAAGAGAGAAAATTCTACAATAACATGAAAAAACAGACTTCAAGTAAGGTGGAATAAGGAAACCTTATTTAGTAAAGGAGTCATCCAAGATCGACAAAACACAATTTTTCTGTTTCTTTAAGAGAAATTACCACAAGACTGATGAATCATCCATTTGAAGAACACAAATCTGATCAAGAAAGGGAGACTCACTCAGTACTACGAAGAGGGTGGTTAGAAAGATGGTTGGGAAAGAAAGAAAGCAAGCAAGAAATGATCGTTTCTCTATAAAAAAGGATCTTCTAAGAAAAATATAGATTCCATAAGCAGGGCCAATAAAAAAAAGGATAGCAGTAGCAGTATATCAAATCCATTATTGGAGGATTTCCATGGACAAGTAACTCATCCAAGGGCACAATTACAAGAAGAATTGTTGAGCTAATGGAGGTTAGTAGACAAGGAGAGGTGACTTCTGAATAGAAGTGGGAGAGACCTAATCTCAAGTTCCAAAATAGAAAAAAGGTGGATGGAATCCAAAATTAAATATTTTTCCTGGTAATAAATGTAACTATGACAAACTTTTATGTATCTAGGATCCTCATAGAATGCTGATGCTACTTACCAACGAATGATGAACAAAGTTTTCCAAAGAGAGATATGAGACATGATCAAGGTCTATATGGACGACATGATCGTCAAATCCAAAGAAGAATTCGACCATGCTCTCCACCTGAAGAAGGTTTTCGAGCAAGTAAGGAAATGCATAATACGATTCAATCAAGAAAAATGCACCTTCGGCGTGCAAGCTGGCAAATTCCTAGGTTTCTACTTAATGGATGAGGAATCGAAGCCAACCCCGAAAAATGTCGGGCATTTTCTGAGTTTCCAAAACCAAACTTGAAGAAATCTATTCAGATCCTAAATGGAATGCTCACCTCACTATCTCATTTCGTGGAAAAATCTTCCCAATACGCACTCCCCCTCTTCAAACTTCTCCGTAAAGAGGCAGCCTTCGAGTGGAAAAAAGAGTGCGAGCACACCCTCGTCCACCTAAAGAAGGCGCTATCATAACCACTGGTTATTTCTCGACCAAAAAAAGGAAGAAATCCTCTACCTCTGTTTTGCTGTTTCATCTGAAGCCGTGAGCGCTGCCCTCATCAGAGAAACCCCTGAGGGACAGAAGCCCATCTACTTCACATTAAGGCTTTATAGGGCCCCGAAGTAAGATATCAGCAGATCTAAAAAGTAGCCTTATCGCTTACCAATGCATCATAGAGACTGGGGCATTATTTCTTGGCCCACACAATTGTCGTTAGGACAGAGCAACCAATAAAGCAGTTGCTCGGCCGACCTGACATGGCGGGTAGGATACTGAAATGGCAAATAGAACTTTCCTAGTTCGACATCAAGTAAGAAAGAAGGAAAACCCTCAAGGATCAGGTACTATCCGACTTCGTGGGCGAAATGAATTCACTTGCACCCCTGGAAGGGACGTGCAGGTGAACCATCTTCATCGACAAAGCTTCCAGTTCAACACGTAGAGGCGCATGTATTATCTTGGAGAACGAAGAGGGAATTTTGATTGAAGTCTCCCTCACGTTGTCCTTCCTAACCTCAAACAACCAAGCCGAATACAAAGCATTTTTAGCAGGGTTGCACCTGGCCGAAGACCTGGAGGCCGAGGAGGTAAAGATCTTCATAGACTCTCACCTCATGGCATCTCAAGTACGAGGAGAGTATCACGTCAAAAAAGACCATCCCACTGAGTATTGGGCTCTGGTCCAAGAAAGAATGAAGAAATTATAGTCCGTAGACGTACAATATGTTCCCTGCAAACATAACACTCGGGTAGACATTCTGTCAAATTTGGCAAGCACGAAGAAGAAAGGGAGAAACAAATTGGTAATACATGAAATTATTCCTTGTCCGAGCATTGAAAAACCCTCCTCGACTCTTGGCGTGTACGCCATAGGAGACGACAACTGCTGGATGACCCCAATGTACAACTACCTCACGAAAGAAGAATTACCAACCGATCAGAAGGAGGTTGGCATGGTCAGACAAAGAGCCTTCTCCTACGCCCTGGTTAAAGGCTGATTATACAGGAGGGGATTTTACATCCCCCTCCTCAAATTCATCGACCAGAACGATGTGGCTCACATCTTGTGCGAGATCCACGAGGGAATCAACGACCAACATTTGGGCAGAAGATACCTTTCCAGAAAGGCATTACGGGCAAAATATTACTGGCCCACCATGAAGCATGTCGCTAAAGAGTATGCAAAGAGGTGCGACAAATGCCAATGCCACAGAGACAAGCACCTAGCACCTTCAAGCAAGCTCAAATCTCTCTCTTCCCCCCTGGCCTTTCGCCTGGTGGGGCTTGGACCTCCTCAGACCATTCGTGGTAGGAACGAACCAGAACAAATATCTGATAGTGGTTGTCGACTACTTCACCAAAAGGATAGAAGCAAGAGCATTAGCCAGAATCACTGTGAAAAACATTCTCCGTTTCTACAAAAGAAACATCATTGCTCGGTTCAGTATTCCACAAGCGATTGTCACCGAAAACGTAAAGCAATTCACGGACAAAAACTTTCAGGAATTAATTGCTAAGTTGGGAACCATCCAACACTTCTCCTATGTCGTATACCCCCAGATAAATCGGCAAGTCGAGTCCACGAACAGGGTGATCCTACGAGGCCTCAGGCGAAGGATGGACGAAACTAAAAAGAGATGGGTCGAGGAGCTACACAGTGTACTCTAGGGCTATCGAACAATAACCCACTCATCAACCAAAGAGACTCTTTTTCGACTAGCATACGGAACCGAGGCCGTCATCCCCGTCGAAATCAAGGAACCCTCTAGACGAACCAAAGCTCCCATTGACAAGGAAATGAACGATTCTACGTTTAGGGAAGAGCTCGATCTTGTCGAGGAGATCCAAACAGGGGCGGCCTTACGGGAAGCCTCTCTCAAACAAAAAATCGCCATACGATACAACACCAAAGTCATACGGCATGAATTCGAAATCGATAGCCTAGTCCTAAAGAGAAATCACAAGGAATCTCATGAAGGCAAGCTCGCCACAAATTGGGAAGGCCCTTACCGCGTTCATGCAAAAACGGGGAACGGAGCCTACTACTTGGGAATTCTACGGGGGGAAAAACTTGATCAACCTTGGAACACCGAAAAAATAAGGCAATATTACAGTTAAGACACTGAACAGTCGGCGTGTCCCGTCAACACAATGAATACACCTTTGCCCGACCACATGTGAATGCTTAGGTATAAGCATGGCACTCGAAATTAAACGAAGAAGCAAGTCTCCACTCTTTTGACGGCCATATTCTTAGCCCGACGTGGACAACTCAAACAAGTTCCACCATCATCGTACCACGATGGCAGAACACCCATCCCACAGTGGGAAGCATACAAAGACATGCAAATATTCCACAAAAAATAATCAATAAATCATGCATAAAGCAAAGTCAAAACACTTCAACAATGCAGATTAAAACAAAATGACCACCACGGTCGAAAATTTTAAAAGACGACTACAAGGGTTGCAATTGTACAAAGCATTACATAAGGGAGGCTCAAGGCACCCATTCAAGTAAACAAACTTGTGGCCACAAGGACCACGATTGTTTGGAACTTACATCAAAACGGGCAAAGCCCCAGGAAAAAAAATTACATAATAAGATGAAACGTAGGCCGAAACAGGAGACGTCAAAACTGATCAATAACCAACCTAGGGCGAAATCTTGGGAACAGGCTCCACGTGAGAAGGTTCCCCTACCAAAACATCCCCATCGGTTCAAAGGAACTCAGTAATGACTATCTCACCGTCTGACACATAGTAATGAAGCTCCATTCCAACCACGTTGAACTCAACACTAGGATTCAAAACCCAGAGCTGCGCCACGACATTATCAAAACTCCCCTTAGCATTAGCCAAACTGTCATCCACGACCAGTTAGAGATGAGCAACCAAGTCATCTCGGGTTTTCAGACCTCTAACCTCTTCCGGCTCATCCTCGGCAGGAGTCAATTCGGCCCTCAGAAATACCACCGGATCCTCGGAAGCTTTCTTCTTAAGCATAAGGGCAGCATGTTACTTGATCACCTTCACCAAACTCTCAACCGTTGTCTTTCGGGAAGCCTCCCTGTTGGCGCATTCCTTTTTAGAAGTCACCAGCTTGGCCTGTAATTTCTTCATCTCGGCCTCCTGAGAAGTGCCTCCCTCGATATATGCAACGACCATCTCCAGAACCCTCATGACGGCACCAACATCTCGAGCCAACGTTACCCTCTTGCTTGGATAGTCCAGCTCCTCAAGCAAAAGTGACTCGGCTCGGGGAAGGTGCAGGGTGGCTCCCTTGAAGAAGTTTTTGTTATGCCAAAAAGGAGGCAAGTCGAACTACCCCTTTTCCTTTTCACCCGTCAGATCAACTGTGTCCTCGAGGCGTTTCCTTTTGAATCTTGAAGACACCTGATAGGGAGAGAGAGCCTAGGCCACTAGACTAGTCGACGATGTGCCCGAACCCGACTGTGGAGCCGTCCTCATATCACATGGCGAGGGTCTGACAGACTTTTGCACCTTCTTTGAGTTGATGATAGTTTCTTTAGCCATGCGCTCGACAGCGAGACTCATTTTTTCTGTAATAAATAACAAATTGAGTTCTGTCAACAATCGGCCTTCCACTTCTGCCTACACGTTGGATTGGGGGAATTTCCGCAACAATGGCAGATAAACGGTCATGACTAGCCTGATCCTCGGGACCAAGATGACCTTTCTTCCAAACGTGATGATCGGTCCCCTTATCATAGTGCTTACTCGTCTAGTCAAAGTGGAACTTGGGCACCAACTCTATCATCTGCTCTCGAGTACATTCAGAACAAGACTTGTATCCTAATCGTACAAGAGGGAACTCCTGAAAACATTCAGCAACGCCCTCTCTCACACGGGCTGGATCAAAATATACTTGTATTTGAAGAATCAGACATACTCCAAGTAGGCCTTTAACAATTTCTCATTCGCCTGCTTTAAAGAAACCCATTCGAACTGAGCACCAAATATGCTCCTCTGAAGGTGAAAGCAGTAGAAGAACAGGGAAACAGTCGCCCATATCTTCAAATGGTCGCACACAATCTCGAAAGCACGTATAAAGGCAATCGAGTTGGGGTGAAGCTGTGTAGAGCTAGGCGGAGATATCAGAAAATGGCCACCTGAAGATCAGTGAAGGGAAGCCGAAAGCCCATCTCTCAAAATGGGATATCATACATGGGAAGTTGTCAGGCATCGATCTTCAAGCATATACGGTGACTCTGCGCGGGAATGTATATCGACCACTCATCCTCAACGCCCTCTAGCTCCATCCCCTGAGCCACTGTCGTGAACACATCGTCCGGATGCTCGATGAAGAAGGAAGCATGCTCCCAAGGCCCTGGTGTGACCCAAGCCAGAGGGTCTTCAGCGACCATGGGCGCACTCTGCCCAGCTTCCCCAGCAGAAGCCACGGGCGCATCCTCCCCTACTGCATGTTGTTCAAGCGAGTTTTCTTTCTGCGCACCTAGTTCGAAATCAAGTGCCCCCGAGGCACTCTTTTTGGTGGATGTATATTTGGTGGAACTCTGAGCAGAATCGCTAGGCTCATTCAAGAACTCATCATCAGCGTTGTTAGCCATTATACCTGAAGAGTAGAAGACAAAAGTGAGTTCAACATCAGAGTCAAATCCATAATTTCACCGCTAATTAAGTGAAAGGGCGCAAAGGAACGGGGACCCTATCCTCGGCCAGAGCCCTCACTCGATAGCAAAGAACAGACACGACGATAATCTCCCTCGAACGCGTTAGGCGCCTAAAAATTGGTTGAAACCTAAAACCCCAAGGGCAACATCCCCCAAACAGTTTAGTTCAAATCACCCACAAGGTTTACCAGGAATACACGAATATCATGATAGAAACTCGGAAACGACATGCCTCGCCGGAGAAATCATCAACACTCGTCGTGGCTCAAGACCTCCTAGAAGGGTCTGCAGCAGCGCTGGACCCCTCACATGGCAGAACCACCCTCTAACACCAACACTCTGCCAAAGATTTGTTTACCACTCTAGCCCTAACCACACGCATTTCTAAAGAAAACGGAATATCTAACCTAGAACAAGTGCAAACCTCATAAAAGGAAAAGGAAATCAAAAATCTTACTAGATTGAAAGGAGTGGCGGTGGTGACAAACAAAAATCTATAACGCCGAGCGACAAGGCAAACAAAAGCTTCGTTAGGAAGCAACGTTGAGCAGAAATAAGTCAGTCGAGCAAAGCAAGACCAAGCTAAAAATGTGAATGAAGTTGCCCCCTCCCTTTTATAGAGATTGCCTACTAGCACGTGAGCAAGCACATGCCTAGGAGACCTAAGGTTTGCCATCATTACACCATAGTCCCTAGGATAACCATCATTATGTTGCTTTAACAACATAGGGCTTGAGGCACACGTGACACACTAACTCTTCAGACTTCAATCAACTGTTCCTCTCCCCGCGAGTCGAACACTGAAAGTAACACTCAAACCCCTCGGAAGAGACAGCTCCCCAGTAATGTCACAAGCATAAGTCATCGCCCTCTGCCTAGAGGCTACTGTTATGGACTGGCCCAATAGCTAGATTGAGTCCATTAGCCCTGGTCCTCGGTCGGGCGCCTCTGGTCGATTGCTCCCCAGAGTCAGCAAGACCGATAACATCCCCAGGCCAGAAACCTGCCCAAATCAGCGGCTATCTCTTTGTCTGTTTGACATGAGTCGAACAGACAACCAGAACTCGTCCAGAACGCCTCTCTGCTCGTAATCCGCCTCCTCTTCGGAACAAACGGCTAGTTACGAGCACGACTGTCCATTTTGACCAAGTCCTGACAGTTACCTATTTTTGCTGACCCACATATCTAGGCCCAAAAATAGAGACTAGTGGCCAAACGTCGGGGCCTTATATAAACCCTCACACATGCGAGGACCAGATATCTAATATTCAAACCTTAAACCTTAATATCATGCTTGTATCTTTTCACACCCATTCTTACTTGATCGTCGAAGTGCCTTGCAGGTACAACCTCCTTTTCTCCTCAATTTTCCAGCAAAACAGACGTCATCCTTCGACCCATTTGCAGGTTCTTATCAACCAGTAAGATCATATTTCAACTTTTATTTTTAATCTCTATAAAAAATAATATATTTTAGTCCTTACAAAATCTTTATGCATCCAATTTTAATCTTTATTATTTTCTAAATTTTTAAAACTGTTTAATTACCCTTAAACTTTTAAATTTTTGAATAATTTTTTTCATACATGTTTAAAATATAATAAAATATTTTTTTATCAAATTTTAGAATTTTTTAAAATAAGAAGAATTAAATATGAATATTTTAAATTTCAAAAGATAATAATAAAAGTAATAAAAATTTCGACTTAGAAATCAAATTTTTTTAAAAAAAATTCGAAATTTTTTTTATAATAAAACTATATTTATAGTAATTTTATAAGAACCAAAATATATAATTTTTTTTAAAAGATTAAAAACAAAATTTATTAATTTATAAAGAGAAAAAGATATTTAACCCTTTAAATTTTAAAAGAAACAATTTATAAAACTAAACTTAGTCCGTTTCATATCAATAAAAGATATACTATGTACAAACTTGTCTCTAACCTTATCTTCCTAAATTAAAATTTTATGCATACAAAAATATGACAACTTAACAAACATTATAGAAAAGCCAAACACCCTTGACATATTATATTATTGAGTTATTATCAAATGACATATGGCGAAAATAAATGTAAATATGTAAAATATTTCTAGAGTTCTCTCCTCACTCCACCAAATGTGTACCTATATAAATAGGAAAGATTATACCATTTGTTATCTCACAATTTCTCACCCATAACAATGATGAAAAAGCCAAGCTTAGCTACCTTTTCCACAAATCCAAAGCACTCTAGCAAATATGGTGTTAGATCTATTAGTTTACCAACAAGATCACATCCAACCACAGTTCAAATCGAAGAAGAACTAACCAAACTCAAATCATGGGAAACATCATCCTCATCAAAATCCGAAACAATTTGTTTTGGTCTCTCTGGCCTTACAAAACTCTACAAATGCATAGAAGAGCTTCTAAAATTGCCTTTAACACAACAAGCATTATCTCAACACAAAAATGAAAAATGGGTTGATGAGTTACTAGATTCTCCTCTAAAATTCTTGGATCTCTTGAGCAAAACAAGAGATGAGATTTTGCTATTGAAAGGAAAAGTTGAAGAGCTTCAATCTGTTCTTAGAAGGAGAAAAGTTGGTGATTCCGATATTGAAAACCATGTTGCTGAATATTGGTGCTTGAGGAGAAAAATGAGAAAGGAATGTACAAAATCACTTCTTTTGTTGAAACAAATTGATGGGTCAATAGGGTCATCACTTTTTTCACTAGATCTTAATAATCACTTATCTGCAGTTGTAAAAGTGCTTATTGAAGGTAGTTTGGTGACTAGTACAATTCTTCAATCACTTGTTGTGTTTCTTTCTTCACCAATTTTGAGATCAAAGGTTAATAAATGGTCCTTGGTTTCAAGGTTGATGCAAAAGGGTGTGTTTGGTTGTGAGAATAATATAAATGAGTTGGAAAAAGTTGATTTTGGAGTTAGTGGTTTGGTTATAGAGAATTTGAGGAAAGATGGTGTGGTTGAGAAGATTCAATCTGCACATGGAAGGTTGGAAGCTTTGGTTGTGGCTATTGAAGGGATTGAAAATGGATTAGAATGTTTGTTTAAGCGATTAATTAATACTCGTGTGTCTTTCTTAAATATTGTTTCTCCTTAGTATGATAATAGTATAATATAGGGAAAACATTTACAAAGGTAGATTAGAGATAGTTTTGCACTTTGTGTTATACATTTATGAATCTTGCCCTTTACTTGTTATATGTATAACCTCTTGTTGAAGGGAGGAATAAAAAATTTAAGGGCTAGTTATGGCATCTAGAAAATGTACGAAACCTTTGGAAATGTACAAAACGTTATTGTTTGGTTAGTCAACATTGTGGTTTACGATTTCTTTATTCCCATTGCAATTTATTGACTCAAGATGTGTATTGGTTTTGTGGCACATTTGTATCAACCCATGTGTCCTGCTGAAAACAGAGTAACACAACAACAATTGTGAGAAGCGTTAGAATATTTTTAAGTCTTTTGATAATAGATGAATAAAAATTATATATTATTAAGATAATATATAGTGGTGTTGATTTTTAAAAATTTTAATATATGAATGTTAGAGTGTCCGTATCTATGTTACTGTGAGAAATTTTTTGGAAATTCAAGCGGATTCTTGGATGCTTGGATCAAGAATTTCAAAGAAATTCAAGTCAATCGTTGGATGTTTGGATAGAAGAAATTCATATGTCGATTTAGAAATGAGAATTTTATCGGATACTCTTACAGCTGTTCTTTGCATTTTCCCTTATTTTGATGATATTAAAAATATTTCTCTCATTTTTATCTGTTTTAAAATAAATCTCTAAAAAACCGTTAGTTATAATTAAACATCTAATAGTTATTAGATTTTTAAAAAAAAAAAACTCATGAAAAATGTATAAATTCATAAAATTTAAAATGTGTATCAAAATTGGCAGATAATATATTTTTACAAAAAATTCTACAAGTAAAAATCAAATACTTACGATATATAAAAATAGTTTTTTATTGATTTTTTTTAAAAATGTATAAAACTATTTGATATTTTGAATTTTTTTATAAAAATGCATAAAATTAGATACTGATTTTTTAAAATTCAGAAAAAATGCACAAAATGTATAGAGCACAAAATGTATAAAATCTAAAATATGTAGGAAAATTCGTTGATAACATATTTCTCTGCAGCAAAATTCGCAACAAATTACGTATGTAAAAAGTCAAATCATTAAAATATTATAAAAGATGGTTTTT
This sequence comes from Vicia faba, assembly GCA_948472305.1. Lineage (NCBI taxonomy): Eukaryota > Viridiplantae > Streptophyta > Magnoliopsida > Fabales > Fabaceae > Vicia > Vicia faba. Next base: position 727,807,614 of record OX451739.1, read on the forward strand.
TACCCGATTTAAAAAAAAACCAGGTACATCCAAACATATATTGTCAGATATTTTTAAAAAATTAATAAAAATGCATAAAGGGGTGTGTGGATCTATGTATTTTCAAGTATGAAGTTAAGATCCTTTCTAAAGTTTTGATGATAACAACACCAATGACTATTGAAGTCGGTGAAATCGGTGGTAATGATTTTTCAACTCTTTGATAATCATGAGACATCTCAAGCCTCATTTAGTAGGAAACTCAAGATTCTTTTTTGAAGTTTGAACTGACCATTTGGTTAGGACCTTAAGGCAATCGGTTGAATGACTTTTTTGGACTATCCAATTGATTAAAAAAAATTTAACTACCAAATTAATTTGGTACTTAAGTCAATCGATTCAGAGAGCCTAAACGATTAATTCAATGATTAGGACAATGTCTTAATCATTAGTAACGATTCTCTTTCAGATCTTTCCATTTTGGACCAATATAATTGATAATTTAAGTCATCCAATTGATTGGGATATTAAGCCAATCGATTGGGGCATCTATCATGGATCATTTCCTTTTGTAGTTTTTCATCTCCTACATAAAGGAGGGTCGCAACCTCTTTATTTCACACCGTTTTCCGAAGCTTTACATTTTATTTAGAATTTATCTCTCTATTTTATTTCTTTCTCTCCTTAGAAATAATTTTTCTTTCAATTAAGTTGTCTCAGGGCTTTTGAATGAAGCATTACTTGCAAGGAAGAAATTGTATTGGTCGTGTTGCTGCTTTAATTCTTGAGAGTGTGATACTCTTGAGAAATTGAGTTTGATTCCTTAGATAAATCAGTCATAAAATCTCTGTTTTGGTTTCTAAAACTTTGTCGAAAAAGTTCTATTTGGTTATTGAGATTAGCCTGGAAAATCTCTAAACAGTTCGTTAGCTTAACTTGGATAAAAGCTCTCATTTTAGTTAGGGATAAGCCTGTAAATTTTAACATTATATTGTATTAAGTTTCGTGGGCATAATCTGTAAAAACTCAAAGTTTATGGTCAAAATCTCAAGAAAATCTCTTAAGAACAGGAGTACGCCAATGTTAGACTGAACTTAGATAAATCTCGGATGCAATATCTCTAACCCCTGATCTTTTTTAATTTTGGCTATATAATTTTGCTGTCTTTATTTCCACTACTATTTATTCTATTCTTAAGAAATTATTAACACAATTTTAAGTAGAATTGAGAAAAGAAAACCACTATAATAATCGTGAATTTTGTTTATTTTATTTATGATTAATCCATAATATTATGGATGCACCCAATCAATAAGAAGTATTGATGTATTCCAAATATTTAAAGAACTCAAAACATATGTAGACCTTAAAACTAGAAAGAAATTTAAGTGCTTAAGGACAAACAATGTAGGAGAATATGCAGATGGGAAATTTCTAGTATTTAATAATAAACAAGAAACTATAGTAATACAATTGACAATTTCATATATACCCTAACAAAATGGTATATCAAATCTATTAACGCATATTGTATTCTAATTGAAGAAGTAAATGTGATGTTTTTAAGAGGTGTTGACTAATTCAGATGTTTTCTAATGGATGCGAGCAATGTGTGAAGAAACGAAAGTCTTGCATAGAAACAAGACTTGTAATCTTGTTGAACTTCCAAAGGGTCAAAAAGCCACTGGGAGAGCTTGAATAAGAAGTTCATATTATCCAAAAATAAGTATTTAAAGAATAAGGAAAATTTAATTTGTAGGTTGACCAATTCTCTATGCGGTATAAAGCATGCACCTATATGTTGGTAAATAAGATTTGATTCTTTCTTAATTAGCCTTGCTTCAAAATGTTTATAGTGAATCGAATTAAAGAAAAATCAGAACCTCTGTGACTTTGTGAATATATTCAAATTCATGGTGAATATGAATCAAGACAAAAAACAAGACCTCCCTAACTTTTTAATCAATTCAAGAGATTTTCTAAATCAATACATTTATCTGATTTTTCTAAAATATTATTTTATGGCTAGTAATCCTAATTTTCAGTATTTTAACTTCCCTTAGGAATTTAACAAAAGGAAAAAATTACAATGATCATGGATTAGGTATAAAATCATATTATGATTGGAAATTTCAAGTGGTTGGATGTTTAAGAAAACTAATCATGTTTGTACAACAAGTTAAAATTATAATCTAAGAATAGTGCACATGTGTATACATGTTATGTGAAAAGTTCATATGTATATATACATAATGCAAACAATGCATACATGCATACATGTCATGTAAAAGTACATCCATGTAGATGTATCATGTGGAAAGTGCATATGCATATACACACCATGCGAAAATTGCATAACATACACCATGTGTAATTTGTTGGGTGAGAATATGAAACAGAGAAACAATCTAGAGAAGATGAATATACCTTTATTAAAAACTTGACTGATTTTCCAAAAAATAGAATATCAAAGGTTTTTCAAAACACGCATAAGGCTTAAAATGAAAATAGAGATCTTATGATTTTATTGAAATTTAACCACGTTGACAAATAAACAATTCACAAGTCTAAAATATTATTCAAACTATGATTAATTAAACAAGTCTATGTTACACGAGATATGTCCTGCACAATGATTCAATTAACACTGAATTCTAACATCACTAAATTTCTAGAGTTTAATCAGCACTAAAGTTCAATTAGGTACCAATCTAAAAAATCTAACCTTACGTAATAAACCGTTACTGTCTGAATTCAACGATAAACTATGCTAAAAATTGATAACCTAACCATACAATATCATACAAAAATTAAAATACGAGAGGGAGAGAGAGAGAGAGAGAGAGAGAGAGAGAGAGAGAGAGAGAGAGAGAGAGAGAGAGAGAGAGAGAGAGAGAGAGAGAGAGAGAGAGAGAGAGAGAGAGAGAGAGAGAGAGAGAGAGAGAGAGATAGAGAGAGAGAGAGAGAGAGAGAGAGAGAGAATTACTTCAGCTCTATCTTTCTCACATGATCCTACTCCAGTCTTTAATGACTTCTCATGTGAATTGATTTTCTTCCATTATGTTTTAAAAATATCATTCGAGTTCATACAATCACCAACCCATAATAATGTCGAGAAAAATAAATGTCTTATGTGGATCTTGACTTGTATACAACTTAAAGCCAAACTCTTCTATGAAATCTTCACTCGATTCTCGCTTCTTGAATCTTTCAGCTTCATCAATATGCGCACAGTCTTCGTGTGTCGCAATTTCCCCAGATCCCATTGATTTCTTGAGCGATGGGCTATTCGAAGATTGAGAAAAACTCCACATAGTCTGTAGCCTTCACCATATTCATTGCCATGGGCAACCGGAGAGAATAATCTTCTCCTTTTCACTGAAATTTTTCATTACTAGTAACAACAACCTCAATCTTGAAAGCTTTCTAAAAATCTTAACAAACTCTACAAGAATAGTTAGTTTTAAGACATGTCTCCCTCAATAATTATAGAACTTAATAATCAAGATCATAATCTAAACAAGAGGCTGAAGAATAAAGAAATTGTGTTTGCAAGATATTTTGAGTTTTCAACATGAAGGTTGTTGATTCTCACAAAATCACTCTGGAAAATGTTATCGATTATGAAAGTTTTCATTTGGAATCAGATAACAAAAAGAAATTAGATGACAAAAAGAATTTATATGTGCTCGAGATTAAGCACAATAATGGATGTAAAAAGTTAATTATATTCGAGTCAAGAACATTTCATGATTTGAGTCAAATGAGCAAGTAGAGTGAAACAAGATCTCATAAAGAAAAACAACCCATTTTCCTATGATTCGAGTGACCTTATAATTCTGATTTTAGTCATGAAGGATCATGATTCGAATCAAGTATAAAGCTTGATTTGAATCAAATTGGACAGAGCCAAACAAGAAAATATGAAAACTCTATGATTCGAGTCAAGTAGAAAGTGTGATTCGAATCAAATTGGTCAGTGGCTAACAAGAGGTGTGTGGTTCGAATCAAGTGCAACTTGTGATTCGAGTTACAATGTTGCATGATTCGAATCAGGTGTAAACTGTGATTCGAGTCACAGACACCCAAATGTTCATATTCTTCTTTGTTTGATTTGATTCGAATAAGGGATTGTGAGTGACTCGAGTCACACAAAATAAATCTCAATTTTCAAGTTTTTGAAAATAGTTTGAGATTTTAATTCCCACATAACTTGAACCAATATAACTTATGATTCATGTTTCATTAACTCATACAATTGACTTAAATCATCATGATCAAACTCAAAAACAACAAATTGAATTATACATTCTAAAAAACGAATCGATTCAAAACTCTGTTCAACAATGTGAAATTGATGAGGAGACTCAATAAACAAAAGTAAATGAAATAAAAGCTTATAAGACAAGCAACAAAACCGTATAGGGGTTCTCCTTTGAATGTGAAATTCTGGGAAATAACAATCTTCCCCTTTGGAAAATTTTGGCTAAAACAACCAAATATTCTTTACTCAAGAAAACACCATAATCATGTTTGTAAATAAATCAAACACACGTCAGAGAAACAACAAGATGTCAAGACATCATGTCTGACATCTCTTCAGATCCCTTTAGTCCAGAACAACAGAGACTCCCCCCTAACATGTGTTATCACAAACAATAGAGAATCAGAAATTATCCCCCCCAATAGCAGCCAGCAATCAGTGGTTAGTATACACACACACACACACACACACACACACACACACACACACACACACTTCTCCCCCTTTTTAGCCATAATATGAAAAAGGAAACAATTAAGAGTACATAAATATGATTTCATCTGGTGCTCAAATTAGAGTACACCTAAGAGGCATGTGTACACCTGATTTAATCAGCTAGCTTCACATGGCTAGAACCATACATATCTAGCAGCCTGATGTTACAACATGTTGTTTGACATCACAACCTCACCAGAGGTAAACACTCTTCACAAGCTTGATCAGCATGCAAGCTTAAAAAATATGCACCATTGCAGTTGCAATCCATAGAGTATCTCACCCCTTGTCATGAATAAACAATGCTCCTGTTGAAGATTAATCATTTGAACACCAGATAAAGTCACATAAAGAGTTCACATTCTCATAGTAAAGAGATACCACTTCACACACATGCTGAACCATAACCACACCCTTGTGAAAACAATCTGAACTAGATACTCCAGCTCCAGATCTTCTGACTTCTTCAAGGACATGCCTGATACACAACCTTACAAAGCCACACACTTCATCATACCTCTTCAGATGACCAAGATGTCATGCATACTTTCTTTGACATCACTCAAGGAAAAACAATCAGTTTGCTTGCTTCACAAGCACCAGGATGACACACTTGTAGCAGAAGAAAACACTTCTCAAGAACATCATGATCATATCACATTATCTGATAACATTCTTCCGCCCTCACATTCAGTAATTATTGTTGATACTAGTGAATTCTTAAACACAGTAGTAATGCATTTGGAAAGCATACTATTGTAGACAAGATCAGAATCTGCACATTCTAATCCACATATCCAGATATGACTCTTCTCACAATAAAGTTGAGCCTCGGCTCCACATGCACAGTCTCAAGCATCTTCCAAGGACATCCAACAAAAATGATGTTCCAACATCATTTAGGACATCAGATTCTTATCACAGAACCCAATCATTTTGGTTCTTGACTCACCATCCAAAGGACTTATTATGCAGAGAAGTTCTTTAAGAAGCTCACAATAAAACAAAGCTAGTGCAGACCATTCAGGTTAACACGGCCACCTGAATACCATGGAGAGAAATAAACTCTCACACACTCTTTGAAGCAAAGAGTTCAAATTGCAGACTTGCAAACACATATTATACAAATGCTTAGCTCCCTTCAAAGTATTTACCATCAGTCACATGCACATCTTCATCAGATCAGACTAATACCTAACTCTCGACAATGTATTCGTCATCAAAGGAAAATTTCTTCATACTTAACCATCAGATAATGATGTCCTCTTCATAAATGGAATAGCATTTGATCTAACATCCTTCTTCTACACACATCTGCCTCCATTAGAATCTTCTTCATAACAAACAGTCATGATAACCATTCACACCATTTCAGACTAGGTCAGAGGGTTGACCTTACACTCTACCATGAGCTCCAAAAATAACTTCCTTGGCTGAAGAAACAAGGAACTGAAATGATGTTCCAACATCAGTTCATACATCAGCCTAAAACACATGGATTTAACCATTTACCATGGCTTTGGAGACAAAACCCATGGAAATCCATGTATAACTCTTGCAAGGGACACAAGAGAATCACACCAGAATACACCATCAGTTGATCAACCTCCAGGATCAGACCATAGAAACATGTAGTAACCTACATGTTACACAACTCCAAAAAGCCCTTTCCCATACGCACCATGTTCAGACCTCATGTTTGACAATAAGGAGTTGAACACGATCCTTTTGTACCTAAAGAGGAGATTACCTCTAACAGGTATCTGGAGTAAACTTCAACAAATATGACATTGAATGATCATTAAAAGCCATAAACAAACTGCAGATTAAGCGTGCTTCTCCTAATTCTACAAGACACAAGGATGTCATTCAATCCTTGCAAAAACAAATGTTCCATCATGTGAGTCCACCGCATAACTGAACTTATGCTTGAGGAGAAAATTCTCATGCAGACAACAGGGAACCGTAATCCTTTGGTCCCATAAGGACTACTAACTCGTCCTTTCTCCAGACAAATTCTGAAATGCTCATCCAAGGTGGTTTGGATGACACTCCAAAAGTGCAGACACCAATCAACCACTTAACTTAGGTTGATACATCCCCAATGCTCACAATCCCTTGAAGTTCTCTTCACTACAATAGAACAAGAGTTACATGATGTTGTACCCTAAAATTTTCCCTCTCATATCACCCAACATATGCTCATTGAAGCCCTCAATCTTCTCAAGGATGCCCAAGGGTTGACCAGACAAACTCTCTCCTAAAGCAATGAATCTCCAATTAGGGTTGCCATTTTCATTAAGATGGGTGAGCTCAAAAGGCCTCAAATCTTTTCCATGGTCCTAATATGTTCTCAAGACCATCCATGTCAAGTTTCATGCCTTGCACAAGAAGTTTGCCCAGTCAACTGCTCAAATGCCTAAAAATCAATTGTACTAGGTCAAAAGTCATCTGTGACCCTCATGCAGACAAACTTCAAGATTTTGGTCAACATCAACATTTTGAAGTAATATTAATCATTTGATCAAGGGTTGATCATGATTCCTTAAGGAATTCCCCAAATTCATCAAAACTCAAAAGTTGCTAAATTAGGATTTCTATAGGAAAAGTCAACCAAACTTTGACCAGGCATAACTTTCTCATACTTTATCAGAAATTTCCCATCCAAGGCTCATTTTTAATAGGATTAAATTCCCTACAACTCATCTTCATCCATCAAGTTCAAGAAATTCACTCATGAAAAGATATAAATTCAGACATTATAGGTCCTTTTCAAAAGTCAACAAAAACACCTTTTAGGTCAAAGCATCTTACATGAACATGGAAGATCCAATTGAGATAAAACCAAAAGGGTTGTTTAGGGAACATCTTAAGCTTTCTAAAAAGTCCAATAACACCCTCTTAAGGTCAAAATTGAAGGAGATGTGCATTGTCAAAGTTGGCCATTTTTGGAAATTTGCACAAAGTCAACAATGCCCAAAATTGCATTTTTTTTCTTCCAAATGGACCCAACTTTTCAAGATTGAATCTCATTCCTAACATGGTCCACGACCCATAAACCATTCCATGCCTTATTTATTTATTTATTTATTTTGATTTTATTTATTTAAAATTCAAACAAAATCAAATAAAATCAAAATAAATAAAATTAATGGGATGAGATTTGTTGGCATTGAATTAGAGATCATGCTTTCTGTCACAAAGCCAAACAAAATCGTGTAAAATAAAAAATAAGAGAAAATCTCCTAGTTTGGAAAGTTTGGAAGCAATTTTCAAAAGTTATCAAATCTTGGATTTTTTCTAAACCTAGCACCCTACTTTGATTCACATACTTATACACAAGTATTCTCAACCCTAAAAAGGAGAATTCAGACGCGCAGCCTGCCTCAAGGAGTCAAACAAAGTTCCAAATTTTCAAAGAAAAGTGCAAATCGGATCTTTCTCTACATGCCAATTCAAGGAGTTTTGGAGCATCAGTGATCATCCACGAAGGTCCTTGAAGCTTTTCCAGTCGCTATCCAAGCTTGCAGCCTTAGGAATCTCCAGATACAAATCATGGTTTGCACCCTTGTAACTTAAATTCATTTTCTTGGTTTTACATGTTTTAAATCGAATTTAATTGCATAAACGTGTTTATAATCATGCTTGGAATCTATTTGAAGGCTTGGATTTGAGTTTTAGCGCAGGAACGGGCTTACGCCATTGTTAGGGTTTGAAAGCTCAAAATTGGGGCTTCTTTTTCCAGGATAAATTGAGGGGGATTATTGGTACTACTTGACTCGGGACAAAATTCTTGATTGATTCCTAGCATTAGTTTTGATTTATGTTGCTTGTATCATATTTTTGAGTAATGCATGGTTTTAGTTACGAACAAAATCCTTCACTACAGCCTATAGTGACGGAAAACTGTTGTAGGTAAAAGTTCCCCATCTAAAACGACGGATCCATGAAGAAGGTGATGTTGTGGTGCTCACTGATTTGTCCATTCAAACCATTGGGGACCCACAGCGCACACGTTTTTGACATGTGGCCATAGATCTTTGTTTGCCTTATATTTATTTTGTGTTATTTTGTTAACAGTTGAAACGCGTGGTTCAGTTGGCAAGGCAGGGCATGATAAGGCTTTAGTCCAAAAGGGGGTGGGTTCGATCCAGTCCTTTTGCAAAATTAATTTTCACTAATTCGTGTCTTCAGATCCAATGCTCCAGGTCCCTGCGCGCTCCTCATGCACTTCCATCACCATACCACAAGATCTCATCATATCCAGATCTAACGTCCAGCAAAGGCAGTGCATGGTGAACCTCCTAAAGGCCACCAACGCTGGATCCATATGCAGGCAGATGGGCCTATTATTCTAGGCTTTGCAAATTCAGCCATGCACCCCCGGTTTGCTTCTCATAACATGCCCATATTCATAATTTTTGCTTTTATTGTTTTATTATTTCATTTTAGTTATTTATTTTATTTGTTTCAAAAATCATTTTTTTATTAAATGATAAAATCAAGAAAACCACAAAATATTAGAATTGGGTTTTTTTTCACTAAATTTAATTTTATTAATTAAGTAGATTAATTTAATTTAGGGTAAGTTGGTTTATTTTTCATAATTAAAATTAATTAGACAAATTAGGTTTAATGCATAAATACTTTATTTTCTTAAATAAAAATACAAAAATATTTCCTTTAATTAATTAGATTCATTAGGATATTTAATCCTCGTGTTCTTCATCGTGCGCGTTTTATTTATTTATTTTTCCAATTATTGTAACTGCCAAGGGTTGTAATAGTTTTTTTAATTAGATTTTATTATTGTTTTTACTTATTATTTTCCCCCTATTTTAGCTATGTAACCCCCTCCCCAAGGATTTGTAATAGCGTAGATTTACTTTTCCGCTTTTACTTTCCGCAACTATAAACTGTCTAGATGTATGGATAATATGCTTGCATGCAAAAGACAAATGAAATTAAAACAGTAGAAAACCCTAATTGTGCAAAGATAATCAACTGAAATCAAACACTTGCACATGCTCACTCCTAGGATATCTCCCCACTCTGGTTGCCTTCGGTAAACGGTCATGAAGCATAGGGAATTTTAGTGGTTGCCCTCTAGTCGCAAAAGATAAAAAATGACCCATTCGAATGTTGCCTCGGAAAGATCTTTAAGACTCTAGGGTAACTACTAAGGTTTCCTAACCATTGCTTCAGCGACCGTAATTGTCCCTTCAAATGTCCCTTTAACTCCAACGATACGGCTACCTACTCCTTAATAGTAGGATAGCGCTGTCTAAAGGAAACGAGAACGAACAGTCTTTTTTGAGTAGGTAGAAACTCTTAAGTACTTGCTCAAAACAACAAAAACTATTTCACACAAACACTTTCAAAACAGTTTTAAAAAAATAACTTCGTCACACTCTTGAGGACAGATACAAGGGTTACCACGAAGTTAAACAAAAACTTTTCAAAACACGCATAAGCAATTCCAAAATGAGCAAGTACCTAACAGCCCATGGAAAAACATGGATAGAAAGGGTGCTAACACCTTCCCTTTCTATAATCTACCCCTCCCCCCCCCCCCTCCCCCCCCCCCCCCCCCCCCCCCCCCGTACTCAGAAACATCTCAAAAAAGGTTTTTTCTGTTCTTTTCCCTTTTCCTTTGTTGGGATGAAATAAAAGTCGATGGCGACTCTTGCTTATCGCACATTTTCAAACACAAACGCAAAACCAGTATTAATAGTCGGTTCTGACACCATAGTCACACATGCTCTCATAGATTTGATAATATCAAGTTAGAGTAAACAATCTCCACTACAACATTTGTTGTCTCTGGCAACACTTTTTTAGGTAACATGTAGAAATTGTTGCCTTAAATTCATGTAGGCAACGATTTATGATTGTTGTCCAAAATATGTTTGCAACCCTTGATAATCGTTGCCTAAAATACTTTTGGGGACGTTTATGGAGCGATACTCTTTTATTTTTTTGCCAACGATTGTTAATTGTGCCCTTAACTGCTTTTGGGGACGATTTTAGAGCGTTAAAATATTATTTCTTTAGCAATGTTTGACAATTGTCCCCTAAAATATTTTTGGGAACATTTTTAGATTGTTACATTAGTTCTAATAAAAGGCTACATTTCTGAAATGTTGTATAAATTTTTTTAGCATTATCAAATTTATAATATTGACCTTTATTTTACACAACAAATTAAATAATTAAAAAAAGAAATAAATGAAAAATGGTATATCATTAAAAGTATCACTAATGTTGCAAAATGAAAGATCGTAATAATTAAAATTGTAAAGTGATTTATAATTTAAGATAGTTTTATTTTGTAAAGTGGTTTTTAATTTAGTATGGAGGAAATATATTATATTATCATGATATATCTATTATATATTTTTAAATTTATATTGTTAATTTAAAAATTTTCTGAATTTTTAAATTAAATATTACTTGTATTTTATAACTAGCTAGGATAAAACACATAAGTAATATTTTTCTTGTAAAAAAAAAGGGAAATAGATATTAGTATTAATACTGATGGAATTGTCCACGTCTTATTAAAAAAAAATAGAAAATAGAAATAAGAAAAACAACAAAAAAGGAAAACAAAAGCGTTCCATCTTCTTCTTCACACATTCCGCCGCCGAATACCGCTCTCAGACGCTCCAAGTCCAAGTTCTTCATCCGCTCTGACTCAAACCACTTTCGTCCACACCCTCCACCGTGTTGTTCGTCACTCCGTCCAACTGCCTTTGTTCGTCGTCCGCTCGATTCCAAAAAACCCACCCTAGATATACCGTACCACATCCCACCGCCGTAAACTTATATACATCGCCATTTCTGATCCGCAACAACGCTCAACACCTTCAGCAGCAACATAACAACACGGCGTGCTCAAAATTGCATTATTGGTAACTTCTCTTCATTTTATTTCAATACAGTTTATAGTTGTTGGTTTATGTTGGTGAGAAGGTTCAATGAATGGATGTTAATTTGCTATTGATTATATTTTTCTGACCTGGGTGTATGTTGGTGTGTTTGTATGTATTTCTGCATTTATATTTCGATCGCCATTTCGTATCGTTGTGTTTGAGTTGAATCTGAGTGTTTTGATGGTTGTTTGAGTTTGTGTGGGCATTTTCATATTTGTTGTTGATATAAGAAGTTGACAACAGAGTGGGGTTCTAACTACTTCAAATCAAACAAATGCTGATAGAGAGTGCTAACTATTTTTTTCTAGTAGTAAAGAATTAATTACATAGTGATTATCAATAATAATTTAATATAGGCCATTGTAATTTCATATTTTGAATTGAAAATAAACAAAGTTTTTATTTATTTTTAAAAGGAAAAATTCATGACATATGTTATTCAGCAATACTCATACACAATATTAGATCAATTTGCTGCAACATATTATTCAATTTCCACAAACTAGATATACTTCTACTATACTATCTTTAAGCTATCTTATAATGATAAATTTGAATGTTCTCCACTTTTTCTTCGCAAAATTGCTACCCTTTCTGTTCACAAGAAACTCCCCCCAGTTGTAAGGTCTATACTTTGGAGGATTTTCCTCATTTGTCAGCTCCTCCAAAGGCTTGACTTCGGTGTAATGCGCAGGGAAGAAAAAGAAGGGAATTGAAAACCTTTCTCTCGCAGAGTTAACCATTACTCTGTGTTCCACACTCTCATATGAATCATTGCTCCAAACCTGCACAAATAATACAACTTCATTCATCTAACGAAAATATGCAGAAAAGCAGCATAGTATGAATTAGGGCCTATAGTGGTTTAATCTAATAAAGCTAGTTTGATCCTTGAAGAATTCTTCAAACCTCTTTGCTTCTAGTCCTAAGCTCAAAGCTACGAGTTCAAGCAACCTATAGGCTAACTTTTCCACCTCTTGAATATACTCTTCAATGATAGCCCTACTCATGTTCACGTCAGTTTGGATTCATTTATGTGTCAAATTTCAACTGCTTTCAAAGAAAGCTATCTGATGCTCATTGTTTTGTTAGCATGAAGTTTTTTTGTGCTCAAATTCATGTGAATTCCTTTAGGAGATCTCGTCTTTTCTTGTCTTCTAGATTAAAACTCAGCTTGATAGGTAGAGGTTTTAAGGGTCTTCGCAATGCATATGTTAGTTTTCTTTTTTTGTTAGGATTCACGGTGACATTTTCTTACAGTTTAAGAAACTCTCAGTATGTTTTATTCATGGTGGTATTCTATTCCTTTAAATTTTATATGATTAGTTAGATAAATTACTTTCTATTCTTTATGTTTTGCATGAGTAAATACCTATATTATTCCTTGGTGGCACTTTATTAGATAACTATTACAGTATTGGTTCTTTGTTCAATTTTTTCTAATAAGTTTGTAATTGGAATACCATTAATTCATATGGAAATCCACATGTACTTTATATGTATCTTTTCTTTTCTTTAGTTTACTACAAACAAAATTTTTAGTTCCTTTCAAATATAAGTATAATATTAGTATAATGTTATTTTAAGATTCATTGCTTTAGTATAATATTAGTATAATATTATGTTAGTTATTAAAACTAATACATATGCTAATGTGCTCTACTCATTAGTCATGTGACATAATTTTCAATCAAGTTCAACGTGAAAAAACCAGGACAAGTTACTGTTATTATTTTAATACACACATTCATGCCTACATAAGTTGATAAAATGTGTCATTTGATTATGTATTGATTATGGTTAGTAAGGATGTATGTTTTACTTGGTTGAAGTTAGACAAAACCTAACAACAACTTTATGTTCATAATCTTTCTTCAATTTTTGTAGCAACTCTATTAGTTCCTTTCAAATATAAGTATAATGTTATTTTAATTACTTGAGGGTGAGTTAACCATGTGATTATATCAATGTTGTGTGATGTGCAGGTTCTTCTGCGTCTTTCCCCATTCCCGCATTGTAACTCGCATCTGCTCAGTCTAACCAAGTCCGTTATGCCACTTTTGAATCCATCGACATCACCGTCCTTTCTTCTAAAGGTGACGTATTCCATTTCATCTCTTTTACTATTTATTAAATTTGTGTTTCATTTTCTCATTTTCTAATTATTTGTCTTTAGATCATTCACTGTCGTTGTTTCGGTTAAACCTCAATAGATATTTCATCGGTTTCAACATTGTTTGGGAAAGAAACATCTCCGTTTCATTTACTAGCTTTGTTGTTGTTGTTGCAGTGAAGGAAGTTGTGTTGAAATCGAATTCGCTTTTAACTAAGGACAAGATTTTAGTTTCTATTACTGTTGGAATCAAGTTGAAAGAATTCAGGTAACAGAACCCAGTCATTCCTGTAGTTGTTTATGTATTGGCATGCATTTTTGGTAAAACCAGGTGTATGAATGTCATGACTGATGTCATAACATTCTAGTTTATTAGGTACAAATTTATTAGGTACCTTTGCAGAAAAATATTGTCATACAGGTAATGATGTTTATGAGTGTGTATCTGAGCATTTTGCAAAATGATCACATTTACCAAAATAAGTAAACAGGAATTCAGATGTCATAACAAATGTTAAGACATCCTGTTCTGAACTAACAGGTATGCAGTTTGGTTAATTCTGAGTTTTTTCAGGAAAATGACTCAGTCTTTCCAGAACAGAATCCCGCGTTTTCTTTGGGTTAACCTAGCTCAACCCCAACCTGGTTGATCTAGTCCTGTGACCTAGTCTTAAGGTCAAACGGATTTAACCCTAGCTTTTTGTGGAAACCCTAACTGAAGATGCAGCTGCTATATATTCAACAGAGCTGCTGTCTTGGAATGTATCCCTTTTTGACAGAAGATCATTTAGAAGCTGTATAATTTTAACTATTGTAATCCAAGCAATTATCATTGTGATAAGTGACTTGGAATAGGTTTTAATTGTAAGGGTTGTGTATCACTCAAAGCATTGAAGCAAGAGTGTTTGTATGTCTCTTGACTAAAGCTGTGAAGCAAAGTCAAGTTAGGTTTATGTATCACTCAAAGTTATGAAGAAAGAGTGTTTGTGTTGCTTGATTAAGAAGTTGTGAAGCATAATCAAGTGTATGTTGTGAAAAGTGTCTTCATTAATTCATTAGTCAAATTGTTTTATGTATCACTGCTGTGATTGAGAGGGAGTGAGTAGGAACTCAGGTTTAAGTTGTACTTAGATTGAAGTTGCATTGGGTAGGTCTTAAGTGAAGGAGATAAACTGGTTGGTTTATTCCTGAATTAATATCTCTTATAGTGGATTTCCTCCCTGGCTTGGTAGCCTCCAGAGTAGGTGTTGTTGCACACTGAACTGGGTAAACAATTGACTGTGTTCTTTACTGTTTTTGTATTTACTGTCTTATAGAAAGTCAGATACGGTGTCATAACATTGAACGTGACATTGAGTATCTGCTGCCAGAATTTCAATTGGCATCAGAGCAGGCACCCTGCCTGTATTACTGGGTGAGATCTAGGGATATCACTTTCTGGCACTATGGACAAAGAAGAAGTTTTTGGAAATAGACCACCCATTCTGGATGGAACAAATTATGACTACTGGAAACCTCGTATGATTGCCTTCTTAAAATCTCTGGACAAAAAGGCTTGGAGAGCTGCTGACAAAGGATGGATCCATCCCACCATAACTGAGAAAGATGGGACAATCAGTTTGAAGCCTGGGGAAGATTGGAGTAAAGAAGAAGATGAGTTAGCCCTGGGAAATTCCAAAGCTTTAAATGCCTTGTTCAATGGAATTGATAGAAACATTTTCAGACTAGTACATCAATATGAATTGGCCAAGGAAGTTTGGGACACTCTCAAAACTACTCATGAGGGCACTTCCAAAGTGAAAATGTCAAGGCTTCAGATGTTGACTACCAAGTTTGAGAATCTAAAAATGATGGAAGATGAAACCATTCATGAGTTTCACATGAACATCTTGGAGATTGCCAACACCTCAGGAGCACTGGGAGAAAAGATGTCAGAAGAAAAATTGGTGAGAAAGATTAACAGATCCTTGCCTAAAAGATTTGCAATGAAGGTAACTGCCATAGAGGAAGCCCAGGACATCATCAAGTTGAAAGTGGATGAACTAATTGGGTCTCTTCAGACTTTTGAGATGGGGATCACTGAAAATGGTGACAAGAAGAACAAGAGCATAACACTTGTATCCAACACTGATGTTGAAAACAAGGAGGATGAAGAAGAAAATATTTCAGAAGCTATAGCCATGCTTGGAAGACAGTTCAATAAACTCATCAAAAGAATAGATCCAAAGTCAAGGTCTAATGTTCATAACATTCCCTCTGACATTGACAGTTCCAGCAGAAGACCAAGGTCAGAAGAGAAGGGAAATCAAGGCAGAGGGATTCAATGCCATGGCTGTGAAGGATATGGGCATATTCGAGCTGAATGTCCTACCTTTCTTAAGAAACAAAAGAAAGGAATGACTGTTACTTGGTCTGACTGTGATTCAGAAAGTAATTCTGAAGAAGAATCTGCCAAACTAGTTACTGCTCTAACTGGTGTTTGTACCTCTGAAAGTGACACTAGTGATGAAGAAGTGACATTTGAAGAACTGGCTGATACCTACAAGAAATTGTGTATCAGAAGTGCTGAAGTCTGTGTGCAGAATGAGAAACAATCAAAACTCATCATAAAGCTGGAGGCTGAAAAAAGGGCAGATCTTGAAACTATAAGTCATCTAGAAGGGGAAGTTCAATTGCTGAACTCACAACTGATCCAAATGACCAAATCTGTCAAGATGCTGACTAATGGAACAGACAAATTGGAAGAGATTCTTCAAGTTGGACAAAATGTGGGAAACAAATCTGGACTAGGATTTGTGGAAGCCAAGAAATCTAGTACAGACAAGAAGATCAGGCCTGTTAAACAAATGTCAAAGTAGATGTCTCAACACAACTCTCAACATCAGAAACAGAAATATATGAAGAAAAAGTACCAAAGATGGAGATGTCATCATTGTGGAAGGTATGGACACATAAAGCCCTTCTGCTTCAAATTGCATGGATACCCTAATCAAAACTCAGGTGTTAAACCTAAGTCAAAAAGGGTACCACATACTCCTCAATGGAAGAAAAAGGCTACTGCCCTGATAGCCCACACTTCCCTGAGAGTGTCTGCAAAGGAAGGCTAGTACTTTGACAATGGATGTTCTAAACACATGACTGGAATAAAGAACATTCTCAATCATGTTAAACCTCACAACACTAGTTATGTGACCTTTGGAGATGGTGCTAAAGGTGAAATCAAAGGAGTTGGTAATTTGGACTGCCCTGAAGTTCCAAGTCTGAGTGAAGTATTGCTGGTAAAAGGGCTGACTGCTAATCTCATTAGTATCAGTCAATTGTGTGATCTAGGATTCAAGGTTAACTTCTCAAAATCTGAATGTCTGGTAATTAATGAAAAACTAGAAGTTGTCATGAAAGGAATCAGATCCAAAGATAACTGTTACTTGTGGAAGCCTGAGAACACTAATAACTCCACTATGTGTCCAATTACCAAAGAAGAAAAAGAGATGAAACTGTGGCACCATAAGCTTGATCATCTTCATCTAAGAAGAATGAAAAGAGCTATCTCTATGGAAGCAGTCAGAAGGACTCCAAGACTACAGATTGATAAAAGAAGGGTTTGTGGTGAACTTAAAATTGAAAGGCTTGGTAAAAAGGAACATGTCTATGATGTGGTGAATAAACTTGAAGAAGGATGTGTTGTCAGAACTAGAAGTAATCATGACAAGGATTTTGGAAACAAAAAGTCTAATAAATTCTGTTTCCCAGAAGAAATGAGTCGTGAAGTCTCTTCTCCTATAACTCACCATCAAAATGGAGTTGACAAAAAGAAAAATAAGATCATTCAAGAATCAACCAGAACTATGATTCATGTCAAAAGAATGCCTTCCCAACTCTGTGCTGAAATGGTTGCAGCTAGTAGTAACTGTTCTCAAAATATCTGGACAAAACAGATGCTCACTGAGTATAATGTCTCACAAGATGTTGTGACATTGTATTGTGACAATCTGAACACCATCAATATTTCCATGAACTCTATTCAGCATAGCAGGACCAAGCACATTGACTTTATAGAGAAGAAGTCAATTAAACTGGAACATGGTATCATTAAGCTTTAGCTGGCTGATTCTTCTACCAAGGCTCTTGTTGGAAATAAACTTGAAAACTTGAGGGGCAGGTTGGGTATTTGCCAACATGAGAAATTATAGCAATTAATTTTGCTTAAAACAAGGGTTGAAGGAGTTAATTTTGTTAAGTCTATTTTTAGTGGGTTAATCATATGTTTTCCCAATTCTTTCAAAATCTTTAAGAAGTTGAAAAGACTCTCTTTTTCCTCCTACCTCTCTCGACTTTGCAACCTGTTCCCTTCTCTCAATCAAAGTTTTTTCTCAAATTGCTACTGGTGCTCTAAGTCAATCAAAATGTCTCAAACATCATCTTCAACCAAGGCGACCTCTTCATCTTCATCATCTGACCAAGACTCTCGAGCAATCACCACATGCATAGAATCTGAAGTTCTTGAGATCACTCCTCTCAGAGAGATGGCAACTGACCCCGCCAAAGTCAAAAAGCTGAGAACTAGACATGCAGGAAGAGCTCAAGCTGCTGCCTCTGGTAATCCTTCTCATCCTTCCTCTTCTGTACCAAATAGAGAAGGATCAGTTCAAGTTCATCAAGCTATTGCTAGGCTTGTTACTAGTATACTAAGCGGAAACCAACCTGTACCGGGGATTTCTGTCCCTTTAAATCAATCAGGAAGCCCAAATGTGGATGTCTCTGAGAATGTATATGTCTCTGAGAATGTTATGACACAAAATGACAACATTCAGAACCCTTCAGAAAAGACTGCTGATCCACCTATCATTGATGTGGATGAGGAATACTCAGACAATGATCTGATTTCCAATGTAAACCCTAGCATAGCTAGGAGAATGATGAAAAGAAAGGGTAATCAGAATGATGCAAAATGTATGTCCAAAGATAAACCTGCGGTTAAGAAATCCAAGACTGAAGGCAAGGCTGGGGTAGAATCTGTGAAAACTGGTCAGTCCAAAGGGAAGGTGAAAGCCCAGGTGTATACTGGTAGATAACCAATTACAAAGAAGAGAAAAGAACCTGAATCTTCTGATTCTGATGAGGAATCAGAGTTTGAGATTGATGCTGAAGAAATTCCTATCAGAAGGAAACTGCCCTCCAACAAAATTGCTAGAGTTCCTGAAGTCCCAACAGACAACATCTCTTTCCACCATCCTAACAATGCAAATAGATGGAAGTATGTTTGCTTGAAGAGAATAGCTTTAGAAAGAGAACTCAACAATGATGCCATGGAGTGCAAGGACATCATGGACTTGATCAAGAATGCTGGATTGATGAAGACAGTGATAAAATTTACCAAGTGTTATGAAAATCTGGTCAAGGAGTTCATAGTTAACTTGTCTAATGATTGTGCTGATGGAAGGTCAGCTGACTTTGAAAGTGTTTTTGTTAGAGGAAGAAGGGTTAATTTCTCTCCATCAGAAATTAAAAAATTTCTTGGAAGATCAATGAGGATTGTCCTGATCTTGAAGTCACTGACAATGAAGTTTGTCAAACCATCACATCAAGGCAAGTGAAGTGCTGGCCCTTGAAAGGCAAGCTGAATGCCAGCAAACTTAGCATGGAATTTGCCATCCTGCACAAGATTGGTGCAGCCAACTGGGTCCATACAAACCATAAATCAACTATCTCCACAGGATTGGGGAGATTTATTTATGTTGTGGGAATCAAGACTGCTTTTGACTATGGCAGGTATATTTTTGAACAAACTTTAAAACATGCTGGTAGTTATGCTGTCAAAGGACCAATTGCCTTTCCCTCCCTCCTTTGTGGAATTATTCTTGCACAATACCCTGATATCCTGGTGGCAAGAGATACTGCTTGCAAAAGAGCTTCTTCCCTTGGGTTGCACTACAAACTGTTTCAGGGATCTCATGCTCCTGATATTGTTATAACATCAGCTGAGACATCGTCTGTGAAGACCCAGTCCAAAACATCTGATGTTATTGCTGTATTAAAAGAGACCTGCAAAGAACTGGAAGCTAGGAAAAAGACCCTAGAAAACCTAATTGCCAGGTTAGAAAAGGAGGAAGCTGAAGGAAACATAAGGGAAGAGGGTGTAGAAGCTGAAGGTCATCTCAATACTGAAGAAACTAGCTCCTCTGAGTCTGATGACAATGCTTAAAGGTTGGTGGAGTTGCTGATTGGTGGAGTTGATGCTGGTCCCTGGTAGAGTTTGGAAGTGTGTTCAGTTTTTAGTTCTGCTCTCATTACTTTTTCTGGATGACTGTATAAATTTTAAGAACATGTATCTTTGGCCCATTTGTGGCTAAAGAGGGGGAGATATATTTTGGTACTTTATTAGACATTCTATTTTTCTGCAGTCATATTTATTATGCTGCTATCTATCTCTGATTGCTTAGGGGCTTTAGCCAAAAATCTGCCAAAGGGGGAGTTTGTAGTTGTTTATGTATTGGCATGCATTTTTGGTAAAACCAGGTGTATGAATGTCATGACTGATGTCATAACATTCTAGTTTATTAGGTACAGATTTATTAGGTACCTTTGCAGAAAAATATTGTCATACAAGTACTGATGTTTATGAGTGTGTATCTGAGCATTTTGCAAAATGATCACATTTACCAAAATCAGTAAACAGGAATTCAGATGTCATAACAAATGTTAAGACATCCTGTTCTGAACTAACAGGTATGCAGTTTAGTTAATTCTGAGTTTTTTCAGGAAAATGACTCAGTCTTTCCAGAACAGAATCATGCGTTTTCTTTGGGTTAACCTAGCTCAACCCCAACCTGGTTGATCTAGTCCTGTGACCTAGTCTTAAGGTCAAACGGATTTAACCCTAGCTTTTTGTGGAAACCCTAACTGAAGATGCAACTGCTATATATTCAATAGAGCTGCTGTCTTGGAATGTATCCCTTTTTGACAGAAGATCATTTAGAAGCTGTATAGTTTTAACTATTGTAATCCAAGCAATTATCATTGTGATAAGTGACTTGGAATAGGTTTTAATTGTAAGGGTTGTGTATCACTCAAAGCTTTGAAGCAAGAGTGTTTGTATGTCTCTTAACTAAAGCTGTGAAGCAAAGTCAAGTTAGGTTTATGTATCACTCAAAGCTGTGAAGCAAGAGTGTTTGTGTTGCTTGATTAAAAAGTTGTGAAGCATAATCAAGTGTATGTTGTGAAGAGTGTATTCATCAATTCATTAGTCAAATTGTTTTATGTATCACTGCTGTGATTGAGGGGGAGTGAGTAGGAACTCAGGTTTAAGTTGTACTTAGATTGAAGTTGCATTGGGTAGGTCTTAAGTGAAGGAGATAAACTGGTTGGTTTATTCCTGAATTAATATCTCTTATAGTGGATTTCCTCCCTGGCTTGGTAGCCCCCATAGTAGGTGTTGTTGCACACTGAACTGGGTAAACAATTGACTGTGTTCTTTACTGTTTTTGTATTTACTGTCTTATAGAAAGTCAGATACGGTGTCATAACATTGAACGTGACATTGAGTATCTGCAGCCAGAATTTCAATTCCAATGCTTTATGCACTGTAGATTAGTTTGAAAAGAAACAACAAATACATATTATATTAGACTATGAAATGTTTGTTCATAATTAGAATATAAATTAATTGTTCTTGTTTTTAAATCTTAACACACACCCCTCATGCAATAGCCCTGTGTTTTACTACTCATGTTTATGCTAAAACTTCTCATCATTTTATCATAAGGAATCATACCTTATCCTACTCATGTTTATGCTAAAACTTCTCATCATTTTATCATATGGAATCATACCTTATCAAGTTGTATTTTGAAAGCAAGTAATATCTCTAATTTCACTTGATAAGATCAAATACTTGTATATATATTATTAATTCAAAGTCACAGCTAGTTAGACTTATTGGTACGGGCAAAACACATGAATCCAAAGAAACATATGTAAAAAACATCATCCAATGGATATAGACAAAGACAACCTTAAACTATCTCTTCCATGAAGTAACATATGTAAAATAGTTTAGCTCATTTATTTTATGTTTGTAATGCATGTTTAGATTAAAAGTTCACCAATTTATTCTATGTTTGGTATTGGAATGCATGTTTAGTGTATATTTAGATTACAAATGAAATTTTTATAATAACTATGCATTTGTAAAAGCTACGTTGATATATGAACCATGGTGTCTTTCCATCCTTTATATGATGAAGATTAATGTATAATTTATTTCATTTTAGAAAACCAAACATGATAAAGAAGGATTGGGTGGAGTTACCTCCACACAATCAAAGTTATAAGGACGGTGTAAATTACTTTTTGGATATTGCATTCACCAAAGGAATGGTTGAAGAAGAAGAGGTTTTGTATCCTTGTTCCATATGTTGCAATGATAGTTGGGAAGTAAGAGATGTAGTTTATGACCATTTATGTAGTAAAGGATTTGTAAAGGGATACACTGAATGGATTTATCATGGTGAAGATGAGAGCCTTATAGATCTTGATGGTGATAGTGATGATGAAACATCATCTCATGGTGATATCGATGGCTTACTATTTGAGACATTTAAAGATGTGGCTGAAGGAAGTGGAGTACATGAAGGGATAAATGAAGATGCAAAGAAATTTTATAAACTAGTTGATGATGCAAATCAAGAGTTGTATCCTGGTTGTGAAAAGTTTTCCTCGTTATCATTCACTATTCGAATTTATTTGTTAAAATGTCTCCATGGATGGAGTAATGCATCATTCACTGCTCTCGTAGAGTTGTTGAAAGAGGCTATGCCAGATTTGAACATCCCTGTCTCTTTCAATAAAACAAAATCTATGATAAAAGATTTGGGCTTAGACTATAAAAAGATTGACGCATGTCTGAACAACTGCATGTTGTTTTGGAAAGATCACGGGAAAGATGATTCATGTCATATTTGTGGCACGTCAAGGTGGATTGAATATTCTGAAGTTGCTAATGATCTTGAAGAATCTATAAAAGCTCATAAGGTTCCCGCCAAAGTTCTAAGACATTTTCCATTGATTCCAAGATTGAAAAGACTTTTTATGTGTTCAAAGACAGCCGATACATTGAGGTGGCACGCAGACCATCGTTCAAGGGATGGGAAGTTAAGGCATCCAGCTAATGCCCAAGCATGGAAAGACTTTGATGCCAAACATTCAGATTTTGCTCGTGAAACTCGTAACATCAGACTTGGGTTGGCAAGTAATGGGTTTAATCCATTTAGGACCATGAGTCTTTCACATAGCACATGGCCTGTTGTATTAACAATATATCCGCCAAATTTGTGCATGAAGGCTGAAAATTGTTTGATGTCGTTACTTATTCCTGGACCAAAGTCACCCGGAAATGAAATTGATGTGTATTTGCAGCCACTAATTGAGGAGCTTAAGATATTGTGGGAAGTCGGTGTAGAAACATATGATATTTCAAAAAATCAATCATTTCAAATGCGTGCAGCTCTTATGTGGATTGTGAATGACTTCCCTGCATATGCTATGTTATCCGGTTGGAGTACTAAAGGGAAGTTTGCTTGTCCTGCTTGTAATCATAAAACTTCTTCAAGATACTTAAAACATAGTCGAAAGATGTGTTATATGGGTCATCGAGTCTTTTTGGATTCAAATCATAGTTGGAGATCAAATTCAAGTTCTTTTGATGGAAATCTAGAATATAGATCTGCACCCTCCTTGTTAGATTCAACAATGATTTTAAAAGACTTAGAAAAGATTCCTGACGTAGTGGGGCAAAAATATCATAAAAAAAGGCCTGGTCCATGGAAGAAAAAGTTTATCTTTTGGCAATTACCATATTGGAAGGATAATTCTTTGCGCCATAATGTAGATGTTATGCATACAGAAAAGAACATTTATGATAATATAATGGGGACTCTCTTAGATATTGAAGGGAAGAAAAAGGATCATGCAAAATCTCGTTTGGACCTATAACACATGGGGATTAGAAAAAAACTTTATTTGACGGAAACAATTGATGGTAAGAAAACTCAAATCCCTAAGGCATGTTTCTCCCTAACAAAGCAAGAGAAAACTATTTTTTGTAATGTTTTAAAGACAGTAAAACTTCCTGATGGCCTTGCATCCAATATTTCTCGATGTGTTCAAGTTAATGAAGGAAAAGTTTCTGGATACAAGAGTCATGATGCTCATATTATATTGCATTACTTGTTGCAAGTAGAAATAAGAGGGATATGCCCTAATCAAATTGTTATCCCTTTGCTTCGACTTTGTTCATTTTTACGGTGTTTATGCCAGAAGGTTATAGATGTGAAAACATTGGATTACTTGGAAGTAGAAATTGCTGAAACACTTTGCCAATTCGAGCGTATCTTCCCTCAGAGTTTCTTTGACATAATGGTTCACTTACCAATTCACCTGGCAAATGAAGTTAGATTGGGTGGACCGGTTCAATTTCGATGGATGTATTATATGGAAAGATATTTGGGTGATTTAAAATCTTTTGTTCGTTATAGGAGTCGTCCAGAGGGTTCTACCGCTGAAGCATACTTAGTTAAAGAATCTCTAACATTTTGTTCAAGACATTTGTCTAGTGCTGTAGACACAAGGATGAATAGAATGACACGAAATAGCGATGATACTCCAAACATAGGTCATCCAATCGGGGGAAAGAAACTAATTTCCCTTGATCATAAGTCTCTAAACCAAGCTCACGGCTACATTTTATTCAATTGCGATGAAGTGCAAGAGTATATTAGGTAGACTCACCTACTTGATACAAAATTTCATTCTCACTATAAGTTTTCTTTTTCTTTTGTATTAAAATATTAGTTATTTATTTTGTATAGAGCATGAGGTTAATGATCATAATCCTCTAAAAAAAAGGAAGTCCAGAAAAGCTAACAATCAAAGAGAAGATTTTATTCAATGGTTTGAAACACGTCTCATGGATGAGAAAGTTACTGAATGGTTGAAGGTGTTGTCTAGGGGACCAAATGATGTTGTTAGAAGGTATTCTGGTTATGTTATTAATGGATACAGGTTTCATACAACAAATCGTGAAGCAAGGCTTAAAACACAAAATAGTGGTGTGACATTAGAAGCGGTGACTCAAGTTATTAGAAATGCGAAGGATGAAAATCCCAAAAAGATTTGTGTGACTTACTATGGGGCAATAAAAGATATTATAGAGTTAGATTATTATGGTCATGAAAAATATGTATTGTTCAAATGTGATTGGTTTGTGGATGAAAAGGATAAATATGGATCGCCGTTGGTTTACTTTAACAAAAAATGCTACAAAAATGATCCATTTGTGTTGGCATCTCAAGTTCAACAATGCTTCTTTATTGAAGATCCTTTAAATAAAAACAAACACTATGTTCTAAATGCACTTCCAAGGGAATCATTTGACATGGGAGAATCTTTAAGTACAGATGCCCAAGAATATGATATTTCAACAAATCTTAATACATTAAGGGATGATTGTGAAGTGGATTTGGTTAGGAAAGATTTGCTGGATGATATCTTTGAAATTCCTTTGTCAGAACTTCACAACCAAAAAGCAATAGAGAGTGATCACAGTGACACGAGTTATGGAAGTGACGATGAAACCAATTATGATTCTAGTACTGATTAGGTAGCATTGACAATGTGTTTTACCAATTTTTTTAATAGATTTTGAGTAGAAATTAGATTTGTTCAAAGTTTAATTTATGGTTAAGCATGCTGTCATTTTTTTACTTAAACCATAACAAACTAGATTCAAATATACTGTTAATTTATGGTTATGCATAATGTCACTTTATACTCAATTTTTCATTATATAATTATGTAATTTTACCCCTTTGTAGATCATAGTTGTTGGCCATAATGGACAATGTAAGAAGTGTAAAAGATGGTGGATCACATAGGAAGAGTGGTCGAAGTCCTACTAAAAGATTTGATTTTCCTTTTCAAGTAAGATCAAGTGCAGAATTGAGAAATAAAGTTCTACAACATGTTAAGAAAGAAAAAATCGACAAGTTACATGAGATGCTACAAGGAAACAATAGAGAAAGGGTTCAGGAAATTATAGAAGTTGTGGACGGTAAATCATTTTCTTGTTTCATTTGATTTTATATAAAATGATGTATGTTAAAGTTATGTTTTGGAATTCCTTTAGATATATTATTCCTACTATTTTTTAATGAATTTTTACAAAAATTAGAAACACCAAAAAAAGGAACTCAACAAGAAAGAGTTCAAAAGGTTGATCACAATTTGGACAAAGAGACTATTGCAAAGAAAATGGAGATAGACAAACTCTCGCAACCAAAAGTAATGAAAGATCGTGCACATGGTGACAAAGAAGTTGTACAAGGTAAGTGATTTTTAAATTTTTCTATTATGCATATATTACATGAAATTATTCCTAATATCTTTTGGTGAATTTTTACTAAAATTAGAAACACCAAAGAAAAGAACTCAAGTGAAAGCTACATTGAATAGAGAAAGAATTCAAAAGGTTGATGGAAAATTGGAAAACCACATTGCTATGAAGAAAGCAGAGAGACCTAAGCTTTTGCAACCACAAGCTAAGGAAGTTTTTGCACATGGAAACAAAGAAGTTTCACAAGGTAGTTAATATCCCTGCATATACTTTAAATTTATATATTTCTTTTCATGACATTATTATGACGAGAAAATTACATTGAAACCAAGAATGCTGAAAAAAAGAATTCATGAGAATCTACTAGAGAACAATAGAGATAAAATTCAAAAGGTGGAAAAACCAGTTGCAAGGAGAATACTTATTTCTTCCAAAAATAAGAAACCAGAGAAATCTACTCTATCTTTGGACACAATGATGTCAAAAGCTGAATGCTCTAAAAAGCTAAACAGGGTGCGAAAATGCCCATCAATGTTGATTGATGATTATATAGATCTTCACAAGTCAAAGGAAATGGATGCAACCAAGTCAAACAATGGAGAAAAACCGGGCAGAAGTGTTAACCGTAGCTCTAATCAAAATCAGCCAAAAAAAGGAACTCGACAAGAAAGTGTTCAAAATCGGGCAAAAGTCAACGAAGAAGATGCAATCACAAATAGAGAAGAAAAAGGTAATTAGTTTCATATTTCATAATAATGATTTCATGTATTATTTACATATTGGTAGCAAACATGTGATATCATGTTGTTGTGTTGATTACTTTATAGAAACATCCCAAAGAAAAACTCGTGGGAAAACTTTGTGCAAAAAGATTCATGCAAGAACTTTGGAAGAGCGAGTAGAAGTGACCTTTAATGAGGATTTTCAGCCAATTGGTCTTAGTGGAAAAGTAGTATCTGACTTGAGCCTCTTCTTGGGAACATTGGCTAGGAACTCAACATTTTGTCCTCTACGTTACACCAATTGGTCAGGAATGCCAGATGATAATAAAAACCGTTTCTGGAGATATACTAATGTATGTTTTTATCTATGAATTTGAAAGTATAATTATTAAAAAAAGTGTTTTATTTCTTGATCTTGTCTTATCTTATAATTTATGTAGCGGAAGTTTATCTTGCCGGTTGAAGCACGAGATTGGATTGAGACCACTGTTAGAGAGGCATGGAGAAGATATAAGCACAAAATTAAGAAGAATCATTTTTTGAAGTATTCCAACATGACCGAGAGACTCAAAAATCGTCCGCCAAACGTGCCAATATCCCAGTTTAAGAGTCTTTGTGCTTATTGGAGTAAGGAAACTATACAAGTAAGATTAATAATTTTTTATGTATGTGTGTGAATTTACACCTTTCTATGTATGCCATAATTAAGTAATATTTATTATAATAATTCCGTCAAATTTAAATGTAGGCAATCAGTGAAAATAACACTTGAAATAGAGCTCAACTAAAGTGGATGCATCGAATGGGTCCCAAAAACTTTGCTTTGACTCGTAAAAAAGTGGTAACTTTCTTTTGTTCTCAATAAAGTATTCCTTGTATGAATGTTTCTTTGTTCAATTAAAGTATTCGTGAAAAACTTTTCTTTGACTCGTGAATAGGAATTTTAATTCACATGATTTGTTATGGATCTATTTTGATTTGTGCAGCGTGAATAGGAAAAAAGGGAGCCCACTCAATCAGAAATGTTTGTTGAAACTCGAAAAGGAAATAAAGGAAAGGAACTGGATGTAGAAACTGGAAAAGTAATTGTATGTAACATTGTTTATATAATACGTTTGCTTAATATAATCGGCCAACATTGTCTATAATAGTAGTTAATATTTTTTTTTTGTAATTTATGCTAGTCCCAACTTCAAGAAATGGTTGAAAAGGAGGAAAGTGATACAAAAGCTTTTAAAGTTGTTTTTGGAAAGGAGTGTCCAGGCAGGGTACGCTGTTATGGGAGAAACATAACTAAAACTTCCTTAAAGAGAAAGGCAGAGATTAATGCTTTGAAACAAGCCCACAGTGAAGAGGTCTCTACATTAAGGGACGAGTTTCAAGATAAGATTGATAGATTGCAAAATGCTTTTAAGACCGTAATACAACAATGCAATCCTCAAATTAATATAGAGTCAATTGAAGATTTGTTAGGATTATCTCATGGAGATGCTAATAGTTCCCCAAAGGATATAAGACCGCAAATGCATTCATCTACATCAACTCATGCTCCATGTCATGGAAAGGTAACCATATATACCAATATTATTGATTTATATTTTTCTAATTATGTTATAGTATCAAAATGGTTGTTAATGTATGCAAAAATTTGCAAGTAGTGACAACACCTAGAATAAAGTAAGTGGTTGAAATTGTTTAAGTAGTGACAACACCTAGAAGTGGCTGAAACTGTTTAAGATTTGTTATATGCAAAAGAGAAAAATCTAAATTTTCAACTTTAGACATATAGACTTAAAGTAAAACATTGAGTATTTTTTATGAATATTCCTGGTATGAGAAGATAAGTAAAGTAATATAAAGCCCACCCATGACATGAGATGTGAAGAATATAAACAATGTGTTTTGCTCATTGGTTTAGTTTTTATTTATGTGAGGTTTAATTCTTGTTGATGTCTTAATTGTCCTTTGGACCAAAAATATTTATGGTTGATGTGTTTTATTTTATTTTCTTATGCAGCAATGTATCAATGAAGATGTTGAAAAGGACGATATAAATGATGAAATTCGAGAGGACGACATAAATGATAAAATTCAAGAGGACGACCTAAATGATAAAATTCAAGAGGACGACGTAGATGACGAATTTCAAGAGGACGACATAGATCTAGATGATGAATTTCAAGAGGACGATATAGATGGTGAATTTCAAGAGGACGACGTAGATGAAGAATTTATGGAGGATGACATATCTAACGAATTTCAAGAGGATGATCTGGATGATTTACTCTTAGAAGACAAACTTGAGTGAGTTGGATGATGTCTTTTTTTTGGCTTGTAGTTGAAAGCATTATATGATTTTTGTTCTTTTGTTGAACTATGTTTTTAGTTATTTTACTATGGTCATACTTCAAAGTATTAAAAGTAATGTTACATTAGGCATTTTGTGTACTCTATATATTATATCTTGAATTAAAGTTTGAACTCGATTTTATTATATTACAACTTTTATGGATGTATGGTTTAAGTTATATAATCAATATTATTTTTGAAGCTAATTATTATTGACTATATTATTTTGATAATAATTGCAAAATTGTATATTTTATGTGGACACTATAAAACAACAACCTATAAGCTATGGCTACACTTCAAAAACGACCTTCCTGATTCAGGTTTAAGGCAACGATTGTTAATTGTAGCCGAATTTGGCAACGCTTAAAAAACGTCATCTCAGAGGCCGCAAATAATCGTCCCCTATTCCTTTTCTATAGGCGACGTTTTTCAAAAGCGTGCCTAAAAAACATTAAAAAAAACGTCGCCTCAAACAATAGGCAACGCTCGCACAGGAGACGCCTAGAAAACGTCCCCTATTTGTTTAGGCAACGATTTTCAGAGTTCTGGCAACGCTTTTCAATTGTTGTTGGAGAGGCTAAATGTTGTAGTGCTCTATCCTGTTTAAGAGAAACACCAGCCATACATGTTGAGAAAAATAAATTCTCAGCACTATGATGTCAAGACATTACGTCTGACATATCTTCAAGGTCTTCCACTCTAGATTATGGACTCCTTTCAACAATTGGAAAGAACACCTTAGAGAATCATACATCCTCCCTTCCAAAAGCAGTACAATTTCTGCACTCCTATAGTCATTGATTAGAAATAATCTGACATCAGGAGTAATCAATAGGTTGATCAACTCTTGATCAGTCCACTTATCTAAGACATGTTTTATGTATAAAACATATTAGATACACAACCCAGATGCCTCCTCTTCCAAACTAGGAGAAGGTTCCAAACATATATGATCAACACATATGTTTAGCACCCAAAGCATTTGCTTTTCAATAGAAAGCTGCACACATGCTGACATGATGTCCCAACATATAGTAGGACATCAGTTCCCTTTTTTTGGAACACAAAACTGAGCTTGGTTCTAAAGCTATTACTGCTTCCAGAAAATTAAAAAATCCTTTGATCACCTTCAAGGTCTTCAAAATTAATCCAAGCTCCATCTACACCAACACCAGCAAGACTCAGACTCACTTTCCTAATTAGGTCAAACAACTTAGGAAGACTCTTTTAGAAACCAAAATAAATGGCTTTATCCTTTCTTCAATAGTATGTCAAGTAAATGTCAGGTTTCTCGAAAAATACATCAACCACACACTAAAGCGCCTTTATGAGTGGACTTGAGAAATAAAACTAAAGTATCATTGGCAACTTTACAAAGTTGGTTGAAACAGTCTTGCACATATCCCATCACCATAGGATAAACCCGTTGAGGAGACCAAACCCTAATGCCATTCAAAGAAGCAACCATGTCTACATCAAATACCATGTAGCGGAACAAACAAATCCTCGACATCCTTCAGGCACAACAAACCCTTGCACACAAACACCATAATCCAGGTGCCAACAACATAGGTTTGAAAATAAATCAAACATAAAAATAATAGCTCACCACCAAAGCTACAGGCCTGATAATAACAGACATGTCCAATATATATCCTGTCATGAATAGTCCATCCTCAACTTCAAGGGACCATTCCAACAACAATATGAACTTTCCAAGTTCAAATAGATTTTAAGTAGATACCTCCTTCCTTGCCTATAACCAGAAAGTATCATCCCAGGATCTCACCCAAAAATAGAACATGATGCCTTCTCTGATACCAATTAAAATTCTGGTATATCAGATTTCAGATGTTCTATGACATGTTGGGACATCTGATATGAACAAAACACACGGGCAAGGTATAAACATGTATAAACAGTACTTAAAAGTAAACAACAACACATATAATTATTTACCTCGTTTTGTGCACAACAACACCTACTCTAGGGGCTACCAAGCCAAGAAGGAAATCCACTATAGTATCAGTTCAAAGCCTAAACAATCCCATGTTTACAACTTTCCATCCTTAATCGCTATCCTATGCAACTTCTACCTAGGTCCTCCCTAGATATGAGAAATCCCATCTCACCTCCAATCACTACAATGATGTCTAATAGTCCCAGTTACTGTATCGACGACCTTTCACCTAAATGAAGATCACACTTCAAATACAAAAGAAACACCTTAATCAAGACACCCATTAATTTAGAATAACATACTTGATCTTGCTTAAAAGCTATGATCAAGAACAATACTTAGAGTTGCTTATAAGCTTCCTCCAAGAACAATACTCAATCTTGCTTCACATCTTCAAGGAGAACAATAACAGAGATAACAACTATGTAACACACATTAACTCTCCTAGAGAGTGGCACACAAACTCAACCATAATTATTACATCTTTTCTAATTTACGACTGATATTTTTTTCTAGGTTATAATGCTTTTATTTATAACCTTTTTCCCAACTATATTTGGGCCTCAAAAACATAGCAAGGAGACTGCACAAAGTCTGCAAAAACTTCTCTAAGAAAATAGGTCCTCAACCAAAGCTTTCCTAAAACATTTCTATATTTAGAAACTTTGAATATCTTGAATACCAACATAAAATATCTGATTTATCAATCTTGGACGCCGCATAAGATTACTAAATATTCCCAGAATATTCAGTAATTAAATCACAACAACTGAATCTAAACTGTCAGCTGTAGCAGACATGATTCCCTATACTTCTGGTTAGGACATCTCATTCGACATGTTCAAAAAACAAGTTGAAACAACTTCTAAACTATCAATTGTAGCAGACCTGATATCCTATACTTCTGGTTAGTACATCCCATTTGACATGTTCAAACAACAAGTTGAAACAAATTCTAAACTGCAAAACTATAACAGACCAGATATCCTATACTTCTGGTTAGGACATCACACTCGACATGTTGAGTCTGCAAGCATAAACATCTTGTTCAACATATTGCTGCAAAGTTAGTTTTACCAAAATTCATGCCAATCATAATTTCAGAGAAATAACATAATGTGTTAGGGACATTCAACTTTAGTCTCCCCCTTTTTCATGTTTCACAAGCTTTCATTTGGAATTGAGTCGACTTTGAGCCAAGGAAAATGGATACTTGTGCCCCCTATGAAACATTACACACAATAACACAACATAAAACACACAATTTTAGACTCACACTATAACTCCTCCCCCTTTGACAACATAAAAAAGAGATAGATCGAAATAAGTCTAAGAAACATAGAACCAACCCCAAAACAAATAATTTCAGATGAACACATGAGCTAAAAATCTAAGAGGGATATACAACATAATATATCAGATTCATAACACAAAGATAAACATGCTACATGCAACAAAATGAAAAATAGACATGTAACAACATTCAACAACATACAATTAAGTGATTAAAACTATCATATAGGGAAGATTAAATCATACACGAACAAGTATAGAATGCTCAAATGTACATAAGTAATAACACACGTTTTAAAAGACTTCAAATGCAAAGTAAAACAATAAAAAATGCTAGATATAAAAGAATGAAACTAAGAAGGTAATAAGCAAACCAATGAACATATCCAGAACAAATATACACACAATGATATAAAACCTGATACAAGAGTTATAGAGACTTACCAATGTAGTTGGTGAAAATATGATTTGCTACAACATAGTGTTAGTGAAAACAAAATATACATAGAAAATGAAACTAAAATGAATTCTTAATCTATTTAAAGTAAGAGGAATCTAAGATTCACAATTCCCTACAGATCTTGTGAAAATATTTCGATGACAATGTTTTTGTAAAAATATTAGCAAGTTGGTTTTTAGTGTCAACGTATTTAAAAATAACATCCCCTTTTCCAATATGATCTCTAAGAAACTGGTGCCAGATCTCAATGTGTTTAGTTCGTGAATGGAGTGCCAAATTCTTAGTGAGGCTTATCGCACTTAATCAGAATGCGGCTAAGTTTTAAAACATAATCTAGTAATGGTTTCTTTAACCATAAGACTTATACACAATAAATACCAGCATTTATGTACCTATCACTATGTTGCTTCTTACTGTGCCAAGAAACTAAATAACTTCCAAGTAAGTAATAGGTACCACTAGTGCTTTTCCTATCTGGCTTGCACCCTGCAAATTTAAAATAAAAAAACCTACTAAGCTACAAGCGCTACATTTAGAATACCAAATACTGTGTTGGGTGGTTCCGTTAAGATAACTCAAAAAAAAATTTACGGTCTTAAAGTGGGATTCCTTAGGTGACGCCTGATATCTGGAACTGTGATACGGTGGCAGAACCGACTGTTAATACTGGTTTGCGTTTTTGTTTGCAAATGTTGTGGAAAGCAAGAGTTGCCACCGAATTTCATTTCATCCAACAAAGGAAAAGGAAAAAGAACAGAAAAAACCTTTTTTTCGAGATGTTTCTGAGTATGGGGGGTAGATTATAGAAAGGAAAGGTGTTAGCACCCTTTCTATCCATGGTTTTCCACGGGCTCTTAGGTACTTGCTCATTTTGAAATTTCTTGTGTGTGTTTTGAAAAGTTTTTGTTTAACTTCGTGGTAACCCTTGTATCTGTCCTCAAGAGTGTGATGAAGCTGTTTTTGAAAACTGTTTTGAAAGTGTTTGTGAAAAACATTTTTGTTGTTTTGAGCAATTACTTTAAGATTTTCTACCTACTCGAAAAAAATTGTTCGTTCTCATTTCCTTTAGACAATGCTATCCTACTATTAAGGAGTAGGTAGCCCCATCGTTGGAGTTTTAAGGGACATTCGAAGGGACAAGTACGGTCACAAAAGTAATGGTTAGGAAACCTTAGTAGTTACCCTAAAGTCCTAAAGATCTTTCCGAGGCAACATTCGAATGGGTCATTTTGATCTTTTGGGACTGGAGGACGACCACTAAAATTCCCTATACTTCATGACCGTTTACCAAAGGCAACCGAAGTGGGGCAACCCTAGGAGTGAGCATGTGAAAGTGGTTATTTTTCAGTTTATTTATCTTTGCACAATTAAGGTGATCTATTGTTTTGATTTCATCTGTCTTTCGCATACAAGCCTATTATCCATACATCTAGCAGTTTATAATAGCAGAAAGTAAAGTGTGAGAAATTAAAGTCCTAGCTATTACAAGACCTCGGGGAGGGGGTTACATAACCAAACTGGGGAATAAATAGTAAGTAAAAAGCGATAAAATAAACCCTAATTAAAAACTATTTCAAACCTCAAAACAATTACAATAATTGGAATTATAAATAAGTAAATGCACGCGAGACGAATTAAATATGGGAATAAATTATAAGCCTAAAAATCTAATTAATTAAAAAAAAAATTATTTATTTTATTGAGAAAATAATTAAATTGCAAATTAAACCTAATTTCTAGTTAATTTTATTTAAAAAAATAATCAATGTTGAAATAATTAAAATAATTAATTTTCAAAAATTAATTTTAATTATAAAAACCTAAATCATTTTTTGTGATATTTTGTTTTAATAAAAAAATGATTTTTTGTTCTTTTTTTGTAAAAAATGATTAAACAAATAAATAAAACAAAAGAAAATAGAAAAAGAAGTAAATTGGGCCTGGTGTGATGTTAGACATCAGGGGGTGCGCCTGTTTTGTTATAGGCCCAAGATTCATAAGCCCAACCAATTTTTTGATTCAGTGCAATCAAATCTGGAATGTCCATCATACGCTGCACTTACTGAGCGTTGGATCTGGATCCAGGGATGATCCAATGGCTGGATCTGGGGGATGCAAGGTGGACCTCCTGAGTAAACACGTGATGGATCCTGTAAAGAAATAAAGGAAGAAAAAAACAAGATGCCTGGACCTGGGATCGAACCCAGGTCCTTCCCCTCATATGCTCGCTTGCTTTCCCCTGATTGAGGAGGTGGAAGTAAACTGCATATCTGGTCAGGGTCCAGGCTGCACTGCGGCTTACTGGGGAAATGTGAAATTGTCCGTGCCTGGTCGGGTCCAGGTCTTACAGTGTTGTAAATTGTTGTCTGGAGATAAGAGAGAAGGAACCTGGATAGTAGAGTTGCTTCAAAATGAAAGCCTAGATAGTAGGGCTATGAGAAGGAACCTGGGTCGTATGGTTTCTTTGAAATGAAATCCTGGATAGTAGGGCTATGAGAAAGAACCTGGGTCGTAAGGTTTCTTCGAAATTAAAGCCTGGATAGTAGGGCTATGAGAAGGAACCTGGTCGTAGGGTTTCTTCGAAATGAAAGCCTGGATAGTAAGGCTATGAGAAGGAACCTGGGTCATAGGGTTTCTTCGAAATGGAAGCCTGGATAGTAGGGCTATGAGAAGGAACCTGGGTAAGGTTGTGAGAAGGAACCTGGGTTGTAGTGTTTCTTCGAAATGAAATCCTGGATAGTAGGGCTATAAGAAGGAACTTGGGTCGTAGGGTTACTTCGAGATAAAATCCTGGATAGTAGGGCTTATGGGAAGGAACCTGGGTTGTAGGGTTTCTTCGAAATGAAAGCCTAGATAGTAGGGCTATGAGAAGGAACCTGGGTCGTAGGGTTACTTCGAGATGAAAGCCTGGATAGTAGGGCTATGAGAAGGAACTTGGGTCGTAGGGTTACTTCGAGATGAAAGCCTGGATAGTAGGGCTATGAGAAGGAACCTGGGTCGTAGGGTTACTTCGAGATGAAAGCCTAGATAGTAGGGCTTATGGGAAGGAACCTGGGTCATATGGTTTCTTCAAAATGAAAGCCTAGATAGTAGGGCTATGGGAAGGAACCTGGGTAAAGTTGTGAGAAGGAACCTGGGTCGTAGGGTTTCTTGGAAATAAAATCCTGGATAGTAGGGATATAAGAAGGAACCTGGATAGTAGGGTTACTTCAAGAGGAGTTTAGGTAAAACTGCATATGAACCGAGAAGGAACCTGGGTAAGTTTGCTTCGTTTAATCACGTGGGTTGGTTAACCCCTTAGGTTTCGGGAAATGATTTTCCATTAGCTGTCTGCAGATATGACATGTATAACTGCTGGGATTATCGGCGATAATTGTCTTTCCTGAAAAGATAACAGGGTTAATTATATGCGATGCATGAAATGCATTGTGGGATGATGTTCTCAAAATAAATGAGATTATGTTGTATGCGATATGTATGCTGTTGTACCCCAAAATTTTCCCTCCCGTATTTCTCAAAACATTGCAAGAAAGATCTCCAAGTTGCTCAAGGTAGTACAAGGGTTGGCCAGACAAGCTCTCTCCTAAGGCAGTCTACCCCAAACTAGGGTTTCATGTTGCATCAAGATACTCGAGTCCAAGTGACCCCAAGTTCTCACCATTGTCCTAATTTGTTCTCAAGATCATTGATAACTAATGATTTTCTGGTTGTTTTAGGCTCCAATTACAGCTAGCTTTGCAATCAAATTCTTACCAAGGCATTAGAGCACATAAAGATTGGATTCAAGCCAAAATTGGAAGGTTTTAATGGAAGATCAAATCAAATATTCAATCATCAATGTAAAGAGATTTGGACAAAGTTTGTTACCCTAATACAATGCACATTACATAAGCAAGCAAAAGGCACGAAAATCAGGGTTGGAGAGCACTTGTAGAGGCAGAACAAAAGCTGCAAAAATCATAAAAAAGTGGGAGATCGAAATCAACCCTAGAGACATTTTCAAGACTTGAGACGTATCCCAATCGCTTCCTGGCAATTCTCACAAGCTAACCCAATCCCAACCAAGCATTCTCAGGCCCTCATACGCGTTGTAAGTCCTTCGTAACATGGCCCTGTTGTTGATTTCGTATTTCTCAATTTAAGCATGGTTGATATGAATTGACAGCATATTCTGAATCTATAAACCATTTGCAAGCATTTGGTATCATTCAATTGCGTTTTCGTGACCTGTAATGAGACCCACCATTATTAGGGTTTCGTCTTTTGTTTTTTGGGTTTTTTGTTTCAGGGAAAATTGGCCATCATATTGGTCATGGATGTATTCAGTGGTTCGAGACGAACCCAACCATGCCCTTAGAAATCGTTTCCATAGCCTGAGGAGGATTTTGGAATGAAGTTGCGCCCTTTGCTGCGGATAAAAATCCGCATGTAAAGTTACAGTGTTGGGAGGACAGGGATGAACTCGTGTCATCCGTCCATTGGGCCATTCAAATGATAACGCACGTTTTTCTTTCTTTCTGGCAATTGATTTTTTTTTATATAATATATATTATTTGTATTATTATTAACAAAACAACAACACGTCCCAGTGGTGGCCACATAAGCCTTAAAGCGTTCTAAGGCTGGAGGTCAGGGGTTCGATCCCTGCCTCCAGCAATTTGTGTTTTCTTGTTATTTTCAGGAAATTATGTGCACGCTCAGGCTTGATGTCTACCATACTCCCTCACCATCAAAGCGCCAGATGGCCAGATCTGATGGTCAAGTTTCAAGGGTACACCATGAACCAGGTCAACACGCGTGTACTGGATCAGAAAAAGTCAATTGGGTCAGCTTCTAATGGGCCAACAAATTGCTATTAACACCACCCAAACCAGGCCCAAACTTTCTTTCCCTCACACTTTTATTTATTTTATTTAATTGTTTTTATTTTATTTAACTAATTTTCTAACCAATAGATTAATTTAATTTTTTTTATCAAAAATCACAAAAATACTTTTTATCCAATAGAAATTCAGAATTTTATTTTTATTAATAAACACTAACTAATTAATTAGGTTTTTAATTCTAGAAAACTTTAATTTATTTTTTAAATATTTAAAATTAATTAGAAATCATTTAGGTTTTAATTCTAATTTAATTAGTTTAATTTCTTTCTTAAATTAACAAAAATTCCAAAAAACATGTCATTATTTTTTTCATTTAATTAATTTAATTTAGTTATTTAATTTAGGCTTTAATTTCTTTTCTTAAATAAAAATAAAAACAACAAAAAAGGCATTTTCTTTTAAAAAGGGTCAAAACCCTAATTCGCATCCGATTTAATTTCGCGTCGCGCTTTATTTATTTTTATCCATATTGATGTATCTGCTTCCGGTGTGTAATAGATAATTAGGACCTTTTATTTATTTTACCGCTTTATTTTATTTTCAAAGGGTTGCTTTTGGCGATGTAAATACCCGACGCCTTGTAATTTAATTTCCGCACTTTAAATTCTGCTAATTATAACTGCTAGATGTTTGATAATAGGGTTTGCATGACAAGACTGAATGTTTAATCTTAAAATCAAATTAGATCACCCTTAATATGTGCAAAGATAAAAATAACTGAAAATGATACACTCGCACATGCGCACTCTTAGGGTACACCCCACTTGGTTGTCTTCATACACGGTCATTGAGTATAGGTTGTTTTAGAGGTCGTCCTCTTGTCTAAAAGATCATAGTCGCCTCGAAATGGTTGCCTCGAATATTGTTGCCTCAAACAAATGATCTAAGACATTAGGGTTACCGCTAAGGCGTCCTAACATTGCTTTACTGACCGTATGTCCCTCATTCAGATTGACCCTCAAATTCCAACGACGGTGCTACCTACTCACTAATAATGGGATAGCATTGTCTAAAGGAAATTAGCATAGAACGATTCCTTTTTCGAGTAGGTAGATAGTTCTTAGATACTTGCTCATCCAAAACAAAACAAATTTTTCACACTTACACTCCTTTTCAAACAAAGTTTTCAAAAACACTTCATTACACTCTTGAGGACCGAAGCAAGAGTTAAATCGAAGTTTTAAAACAAAAACCTTTTTTCAAACCCACAAGCACAAAGAAAATAATTTTGAAAACAATGAGCAATTACCTAAGAGCCCGTGGATAACCACTGATAGAAAGGGTGTTAATACCTTACCTTTCTATAATCTACCCCCCGAACCCAAGAAATATCTCGAAAAAGGAATTTTTCTGTGCTTTTTTCCTTTCCTTGTTGGATAATATAAAAGTCGATGGCGACTCTTGCTTACCGTGACATTTTGCAAAAACAAACGCAAAATGCAAACCAACATTCCAAAAATAGTCAGTTCTTCCCACCGTATCACATATGCGCATTCATGATGTATGAACATGAGATGCTACTATATTCGAGTCTGGGAAAATAAATCCCTGACTTCTACCTAAGAGTATTGGAAATAGCATTCCTGACTGTTGTAGAAAACCGTGATTCTTCTACTTCCGCTGGGATGGTGAACGGGGATGACTATGCTGGAGATTTGCTCCTTGTTCATGGATATTCGGACGAGGAGAAACTTTGCTTGAGAATAGCTTTGCGGGAGAATGACTCTGTTGGAGGATGAACTTCCATATCTGAAGGGATAAACTCTGTCGGGGATTGAGCTTCTGTATTCATAGAAATAAACTATGTTCGGGAGAAAACTTTAAGACCCGCTTGCGATTATGAAATTTGGCTGGGGAAACTGATATCAATGCTTCGATTGCCTCTACTATATAGGGAGTGTAGGCGTCATGGGGTCGTATGTACTGATGACTGTGTTTCAAGGTTGTCTCTGCTCAGGTACCTGCTGGACAGAGTAACTGTCGGGTTTGACATTTTTTAGTTTTTTCCTTTGTTTCTTAAGTTACGAGCAATTGTCTTTCCATTTCCTATGTAAACATTTATGAATAACAATCATATTCAAATGCATATGTTAAGAATAAATCATTGGACGTTTTTGCAAAACAAAACAGGAAAATAAAAATAAATGGTTTTGTAAAAATGACTTGTATTAATTTTCGAAGTTAGCCTATAACAGGCGTTTTTGTACAAGGAAGCTGACGCTCTAGTAAGAGAACGCTGCCGTAAAATGGAAGATATACAATATTATGTACAAAAAAAAGAAAACAGCTATGTGCAACAATCCCATTGAATTTCAATTCTGCTATTGCCGCTATGTCTTCGAGCGCCTCATCACTTTGCTGCTTGTCCGAAGCTGATTAGATTGATTGGTGCCGTTCGAGTTTGACAGTTGATACTAAGGTATGATCGCAAGGTGATCCAATGGGACATAGTGATACGCTTTACATCCCTAACTTTTTCCTGGACTGCCCTTTCAGGTTTTCAGTCCACCGGGATACCCCTTTTTGCCCAAGCCGCCTTTTTAGGTTTTCGACTTACCGGGTGTACAGATTTTTTGGTTTTCATCCCTTACTTTTTCCCGAACCCTTTGGGTTTGCTGAGAAGACCTTATTTTTTCCTAGGCCAGTCAACCTAGCGGGTCTTTAATCATTTGTAGTATTTTTTCACTATGTCCGCATTGACAGGGTGGGGAAGGTCGTCACCGTCCATGGTGGTTAGAATCATGGCTCCACCTGAGAAAATGTTTTTAATCACAAATGGCCCTTCGTGTGTGGGAGTCCATTTGCCCCTAGGATTACCTTGCGACAGTATGATGCGCTTCATTACTAGATCCCCTACTTGATACTCTTGGCATCTGACTTTTTTGTTGAAAGCCTTGATCATCCGTTTTTGGTACATTTGACCATGACAGATAGTAGTAAGTCTCTTCTCATCGATCAGATTCAGTTGGTCAAGTCGAGTCTTGATACAGTCGTCTTCGTTCAAACCCGCATCTTTCATAATCCTTAAAGAGGGAATCTTGACCTCAATGGGTAGGACTGCCTCCATGCCATACACCAGAGAGTAGGGTGCTGCCCCTGTTGACGTCCGTGCGGAGGTGCGATACCCATGAAGAGAAAATGGTAACATCTCGTGCCAGTCTTTGTATGTCACCATCATCTTTAGGATAATCTTTTTGAAGTTCTTGTTAGCCGCTTCAACAGCGCCATTCATCTATGGTCGGTAGGGAGAAGAGTTATGATGTTGTATCTTGAATTGCTTACAGAGTTCGATGATCATCGTGTTATTGAGATTCATACCATTGTCAATGATAATTCTCTCTAGCACACCATACCGACAGATCAGGTTATGCTTGATAAACCGCGCCACAACATTCTTGGTAACGGTAGCAAAGGAGGCAGCCTCAACCCATTTTGTAAAGTAATCGATGGCTACCAGGATGAAGCGATGCACATTGGAAACGGTAGGTCGGATTTCTCCGATCATGTCAATGCCCCACATTGCAAAGGGCCAAGGGGCCGTCAATACATTCAAAGGAACCGGAGGCACATGCACCTTATCAGCATAGATTTGGCACTTATGACAAGTTCGGGAGTGCTGATAACAATCTGCTTCCATAGTGGACCAGTAGTATCCTGCCCGTAGGATCTTCTTAGCCATGGTATGTCCACTGGAATGGGTTCCGAAGGTACCTTCATGTAAATCTGTCATAATTCTCTCGTCTTCTCTCTTGTCTATACGTCGCAGTAAGCTAGAGTCATGGTTGTGCTTGTAGAGGTTCCCATTACTGAGGAAGAATTTCGCAGCGAATCTTCTCAGAAACTTCTTATCATTGACAGATGCCCCCTCGGGATACTCTTGAGATTCGAGATACCTCTTCAGTATCAATCTCACAGCAGTGTACTGGCTCATCCAACCTCTCAATGGTTATTCGGGGAGCTTCATTGTCCCACCTGACCTTAAACATAGAAGACATGGTAGCCAGCGCGTCCGCTAACTGATTCTCCTCTCGTGGGAAATGTTCAAAGGTTACCTCCTTAAAGTGTGGAAGCAATGTCAGCACGTGCTCTTTGTATGAGATGAGGTTCGGATGCTTCGTATCCCACTCGCCTTTGATTTGACTTATCACCAAGGCTGAATCCCCGAAGACATTTAAGAACTTGATTCTGAGATCGATAGCAGCTTTAAGACCCATGAATACAGGCTTCATACTCCTCCATGTTGTTGGTGCAGTTGAAACATAGTCGGGCAGTGAAAGGAGTATGACAACCCTCAGGAGATATGATTACAGCGCCAATGCCATTACCGAGTGCATTTGAAGCTCCGTCAAAAACCATGGTCCATCAGGATCCTTCCTCAGGTCCTTCATCCGGTCCAGATTCTTCATAGTTAGTCACCAGCATAATATTCTCGTCCGGGAACTCAAAATTCATGGACTAGTAGTCATCCACGTCCTGATGAGCCAAATGATCAGCCAATACACTTCCCTTGATTGCTTTCTGGGTTGTATATTGTATATCATATTCAGTTAAGATCATCTGCCATCTCGCTATACTTCCAGAGAGTGCGGGCTTCTCGAAGATTTACTTGATTGGATCCATCTTAGATATTAATAGAGTAGTGTGGGTCAACATATACTGTCTCAGTCGGTGATCCACCCATGCCAAAGCGCAACAAGTTTTCTCGAGCAGTGAGTATCTTGTCTCACAGTCGGTAAATTTTTTTCTAAGGTAGTATATTGCGTTCTCTTTTCGACTAGACTCATCATGCTGCCCCAACACACACCCCATTGAATTTTCTAGCACTGTTAAGTACAATATCAAAGGTTTTCCTTCAACCGGAGGCATCCAAATTGGTGGTTCTTAAAGGTATTACTTGATTCTTTCGAAAGCAGTCTGGCATTCGTCATTCCACTTTACCACTTGATGTTTCTTCAAAAGCTTGAATATTGGCTCACAAGTAGAAGTCAGATGTGAAATGAACCTGGAAATATAATTTAGGCGTCCCAAGAAACCTCTGACCTCCTTCTCTGTATGGGGAGCCGACATCTCTTGTATGACCTTTACCTTTGTGGGATCGACCTGAATACCTTTGTCACTGACGATGAACCCTAGAAGCTTACCAGACCTTACCCCAAAGGTGCACTTGTTCGGATTCAACCTTAACTTGTATGTCTTCAACCTGTCGAACAACTTTTGCAAATGGTCAAGGTGATCTTCCTCGGTTTTGGATCTGGCTATCATGTCATCAACATAAACCTCTATCTCATGGTGAATCATATCGTGGAACAAGGAGACCATGGCTCGCTGATAAGTTGCCCCAGTATTCTTCAACCTAAAAGGCATCACCTTGTAACAGAAGGTGCCCCACAGTGTGACAAAGGTTGTCTTCTCCATGTCTTCAGGAGCCATCTTGATCTGGTTGTAGCCAGAGAAACCATCCATGAAGGAGAAAATTTTGTGTTGTGCGATATTGTCAACTAGAACATCAATGTGGGGAAGAGGGAAGTCATCCTTGGGGCTTGCCCTATTTAGGTCTTTGTAGTCCATACACATCCATATATTACCTTCCTTCTTAGGTATCGGGACAACGTTAGCAACCCACTGCGGGTAGGAGGTGACAACTAAGAACCCAATGTTGAACTGTTTCATAACCTCTGATTTGATCTTCTCTGACATTTCAGGGTGCATACGGTGGACCTTATTTTTAACTGGAGGACAATATTCTTTAGTCGGCAGATGATGTACCATAATATTAGTGTCTAAACCATGCATGTCTTCATATAACCAGGCAAAAATCTCAACATAGTCGTGCAACATCCGTATCAACTGTTGTTTGAC
Organism: Vicia faba; assembly: GCA_948472305.1. NCBI lineage: Eukaryota > Viridiplantae > Streptophyta > Magnoliopsida > Fabales > Fabaceae > Vicia > Vicia faba. Next base: position 727,851,320 of record OX451739.1, read on the forward strand.
ATTATTCTCCAGGTTTGCGCCGATCTTGACTTCCTTTATGTCTACCTCCGTGCCCAAGTTTATCGTCTCAACTGGCTCTTCATGAGGCTGTATAGCCCTTTCTTCCTACTGTAATAGTCTAGCAAGTTCTCCAGGAACCTCACAATCTTCTTCACCTTCGTCCTCGACTTGGTTGATCGGATTTTCGAAGTTATAACTAGAAATAGCAGTACTGTTATCAATGGGATCCAGAGTGGATATGGATCTGTAGTTTGATATGTGATTGTGTGTAAGAGCATAGTTGTATTAATAAAGTGAAAATCAGAAAAGAAAAATAGAGAGCGCAAAACTTGTATGTAAGAAACGTCCAATGTTTTATTGAAAACAAATGAAAATTACATATAATAGCCCTCACAAACAAAACCATTGTGCCTCGGGTAAGACACAAGGCTGTAGAGTTTAAATTGTTTATTACAAATTCGAAAAACAAGTAAGATAATTACTGCTGAACAAAATAAATTGGTACAAAATCTCTGGCGATCCAGTTACTAGGTCCACCATTGGTAGTCGGGTAGATCCAACTGTCGATGTCAGAATCTTCCTCACTGTCTTCAATAGCGTTGACCCCACGATTGCTGATGCGTAGGGGAGGTCCTCCAGCCCGAGTGCATCGAACAACCCTTTGAGCTCCTGAAGTAAAGCCCAAACCAAATTTGTCAGTTTTATGAGAAAAATCAGGGAGCTATCCCCAAATGGTACACCCACCTTCTTCAACTACTGCTCTGGCGTCCTTGAGAGAAGCCATTTTCAAAGGAGGTTTGGTGTTGGTGATAGTGTCGATTGACGCCATAGTCTGGGGAACCTCTTCAAAGTTTTGACAAGGAGTCTCTATGAATTCCCCGTCCATCTCCATATACCTGAAGGAGTTCAGGTGGCTTACCATATACTCCTCTTCACCATGCACAGTGTGATACAGTGGAAGAACTGACTTGAGGGTTTTGCATTTTATCGCAAATGTTGCGGTTAGCAAGAGTCGCCACCGACTTTTCTTTTATCCAAAAGGAAAGGTGAAAAAGCACAAGAAAGACCTTTGAGATTGTTTCTCGAGTTCGGGGGTAGATTATGAAAAGGGAAGGTATTAACACCCTTTTCATCCATGGTTTTCCATGGGCTCTTAGTTACTTACTAGATCACTTGCTTTTTGTTTTGAAATTGTGCTTTGTGTGGTTTTGAAAGTATTTTGTAAAAGAGGCCATTTATTTAGGCAATCTTTGTAATGATTCTTGTTCGTAAGAATGTATACAAAGATGTTTATCTTTTTGAAAATGTTTTCAATGTTTGTAAAATGTTTGGAAATGTGTGTGTTTGTTTTGAAAATAGCAAAGATATTTGCTTGGAAATAGAGCAAGTAACTAGATGTAATCTACCTACTCAAATGTCTTTCTTGTGCATTTTCTATTCCTTTGACATTGCTGTCTTACCATTGATTTGGTAAGCAACCCTATCTTTGGATGTAAATGGGACGGGTGTGGGTCATCGTATAACCATGATTAGAAATATTGCAAAGTATCTTAGCATTTTTTGTGGGACTAAGATCATTTTGAAAGGCAACTTTGAATAGCGTCATCGAGGGACTATGATCTTATATTTGTTTATTTTGCCAAGATACTTCACATGCGTAATATGGCCATTTTTGTATAAGGAAACCAAATGGAGAAACCCTAAGGGTGCTTGTGTGTTATTTTCATGCTTTGTTTATCTTGGATTAGGGTTTTCTATTTGATTTGTTTTTATCTTGCCATTCAAACCCTAATTACTTGCATGGTATGTAAAAGCGATAAATTGCGTAATATAAAGATTACTAAGCTATTACAACAATTTATGGGAGGGGGAAATACAAATTTGAATGGGGATTTGCAAGAATGTAAATCTAAATAAGCTTATTACAACCAAATCGAATTCGTACGAATATTGGAATAAACAATATATAATATTTAAATAAAATATGCAATGATATATGTATATGCAAAGAATATTTTGTTTGGTTTTTTATATGAAAAAAAGTTTTAACCTAAACCTAATAAATTTAAGGAAAAGAAATTAATTCTTGAAAACCAAAGTTAACCCTAATTTCTAATTAAAAAGAAAATAAAGTTCTTATGTATTATTTTTAAGTATATTTTTGTATTAAAAATAATAAATAATATTTTATGAAAATATTTAGTTTTTATATGTTAAAATAAATATTTACAAGTATATAAAAAAAATAGTTAAAATAAATCTATTATATTTACAAATTTATTAAGAAAAATGGTTAATATATAACTAAGTGAAAATATTTTTTATGAGAAAATAAAAAAAAAAAAAATATATAATGTTTATCAATTTTATATTTTTTTAATGATTTTATAGTATTTGAGAAAAGAATATTTTATGAAGTAAAACAAAACAAAATAAATAACTGAAAATAAATGGGCCAGGGGTATCCTGAGTAATCAGGAGGTGGATGTTAGAAAAAAAACATAAGGCCCAGAGTTGAAGCCCAATCCTGCAAGACAACAAAAAAACTGAAAATGGAAAAGTGTGAAAAACAAAAGGTAGCGCCAAGGTTCGAACCCATGACCCGAGCCTCACCAGCGCGCTACCTTGTCATTGGGGTGGCTATACATCCGTTGATTTATATGAAACAACAAAAACATAACACAAACAATGCCCGTGCCCTGTACTTCATCTTCTTCCTCAAGCTGGCCAGAAGCTCTGTAACTTTCTCATCTCTCAATAAAAATGGAAACTGATAACATGAATGTTGTAGCATTTTGTCTCACGATTCTAACCATGTAAATCATGTAAGCTAACAATCAAAGATCAAAATGAATTTTAAAAGCCCTAAATTTAAACCTAATTTTTCCAGGAACTTCAAGTTCAAAATTCTCTCAACTCAGGCCAAATAAATGCAAGTTATATATATGTACAACTTCATAGCAATGGGGTCTAAATTGTTTATTCACAAATCGTGGCCAATGGATGCCTGTATGAAGAGATAGAAGTTGAGATTCTTACCTCTTTCAGTGGAAATCGTGAATGGAGTTTGAGTGAGATTTATGAAGGCCTGATGATTGCTTGAGCTTGCTTGAACCTCCCTGAGTGTGTTCCAATCCTTGCCTTGCTTTGGAAGTGCCTGGAACTCTCTATCCAAAGCAACCTGCAAGCTTTGAAAACAAAAATGGCAGATGAAGAATGAGGTGTTCCAGTGCTGGGATGATGGTCTGGATTACTTAGATATGAAGTAGGTAAAGTGTTTGGATGATTGAAACTTGAAACGCACAAGCCAAATAATGGTTTACTATGCTTATGCACAAACTGCAAGTTTTTGACAGTTTTTTGGTGATATCAAGTTTTTTTGAGTGTTTCATCCCTCTTTCAATCGTGTTTCTAGTTGTAATGTGTTTGTATATTAGTATGGAAAGGGTTTCAAGTCAGCTCTTTAACAGATCCTTGAGTTCTAGCCTTTTGACACACTTTCTTGCTTTTGAAGCAAAGTGAAGAGACAAGTCTTCACATGCTTGTACTGCCCAGCTTGGGGTTGGTATAAGCTTTGTACAAGCTTCTTTAGGCCTGTAGGACTTGTATGTGCAGAGAAGACAGGTCCAATGCTCAAGAATTGGAAAGTTGCAAAAGTGAAGCTTTTTCAAAATGGCAATGGCCACTTTATGCCATTTATGGAATTACAACTTGGACAAAGGCTCTTGAGCTTGAATTAAAGCTTTTTAAACTGAGTAAGCATTAAATTATGAAGTGAGAAACAAGTTAGGGACCTGTAAAGCAAGAATTAGGCAGCATAGGTATTGATTTGAACTTTGTTCTTCAATGAAATGGCTTGAAAACAAAGTGAGAAATTGCCAACTTCATCTCTTCGATTCTCCCTACTCAAAAATGATCTCAAGAAGTTATTGGACATTTTGGAAATATTTCAATGTGCTCTATAACTCATCTTTTAAGTTCATTTCAAGATTCCTCTTGGAACTAGGTGAAAAATTGCCATGAAGTTGGGTCCAAAACCTGCCTAAATTAGGGCAAAATTTCACTAAGTTATTTTAGTTCATGGGCATGTATTCACAAAATTATATCTTGAGATCCAAGCATCTTTAGGGAAACGTTGGTGAATAAAAGTTGTATATTTCATGGAGTTCTACAACTTTCATGTTGGTAACTTTCCTTGAACCATCTTGTATCATGGTGGAAATTTGGCTTAAAGTTGAGAAAAAATAAGAAATTTTCTATACTTAGAAAATTTTCCAAGTTAAGAAAATTTCCAATTTTAAAACCTAATCTTCAATCCTTGATTTCTTGATGAACAAGTTTCACATTTTGACATTTTTTGATGAATTGTGATCCTTGGCACTTGATTTTGACCAAAAAGTCAAAGTTTGACTTTTCAGTATACAGTTGATTTTTGATCAGTTGATTGCAAATTTCATCTGTCTATCCAATGGATTTGCAATGTTTTAAACCATGTAATTAGGTCAATATGATGCAATTGAACCCTTGAAATCATGCTTCAAATCAATTGGTCATTTTTCTAGGTCAAAAATCAGAAATGGCCATTTCCAAGTCAAAACCCTAATTTTGACCATTTTGCCCTTTTGATGATTTGATCAAATTTCTTGAGTTGTGGTCCAAACTTGATCAAATGATACATATGAGTCTAAAATGTTGATGTGGATCAAAAAATATGAAGTTTGACTGTAATTTGGTCATGGTTGACTTTTTCCCAATACAATTGATTTTTAGGTCAACTGTCCAATTGATTGATCAAAAATGTGGTTCAAGGCTTGAAACTTGTCATGAGTAATCTTAGGGGTTCATAATGATGTTTGAAAGTCATATGAATAATTTATAGTCCAAGAATCCTTGTGCAAACTCAAACCCTAATTTTGGGTCAACAGTGTAAGATGAGATGTCTTGAGCTGGTCAAACCCTAATCCAGTCTTGAGTCAAAGAGATCTTGTGAGAATAATCTTGATAACTGAGAGGGAAAATTTGGGGGCACAACAGCTGCCCTTGTTTAATCTTCTTAAGCCTGAAGAGTTAGATTGGCAAGTTTTTCCATTCGTGACTCGAAGGTGAAAGATGATTGGACACTAGAGTGCCCATAAATTTGCACTCAACGATGTGTAGTTGAGGGAATGGGCTTAAAGATGCCATTCGGAGAAGTGATAGAATCTTGTTAGAGGTGGGATTGTAGATGCCATCCAAAAAAGTTTGTTGAACTGTAAGTTGTAAGTCGAAAGAATAAGTATCAGAATGGTGTCTGTGTCTGAAACATATCTGAGCTGTATTTGGAGACTGAATCTGTACGAGCATCAGAATAGCATCCGTGTTTGGAGAGTATTCATGTTGTATTGTATTTTAAAGGTTGTATCTGAATGAGTATCAGAATGGCATCCGTGTCTGGAGCGTATCTGAACTGTATTTGAACTTGAAATCTGAATGAGTATCAGAATGGCATCCGTGTCTGGAGCGTATCCGTAATGTATCTGAAAGTTAAATCTGAATGAGTAACTGAATGGCATCCGTGTCTGGAGCGTATATGTACTGTATCTGAAGTCTGAATCTGAATGAGTATCAGAATGGCATCCGTGTCTAGAGCGTATCTGAACTGTATCTGATAGTTGAATCTGAATGAGTAACAGAATGGCATCCGTGTCTGAAGCGTATCTACACTGTATCTAATAGTTGAATCTGGATGAGTAACAGAATGACATCCATGTCTGGAGCGTGTCTGCATTGTATTCTGATTGCATATTGTTAATGGTGTCTATTTAATCCTATCCTGAAAAGGGTAAAATTTTAGCTGAAACACAAAGTTATGTTGCATGAAACTTATGATGCAATGTATTTGCTTTATCAATGTTTATGATACGTGGATGTAATGTATGCGCATGTAAGCTGATTTGTTGTATTGCTGTTTGATTTGAGGAAAATAAATCCTTGAATGCTACTGAGGCTATGTTGAATTTCCATGTCTTGGGGTTGGAGTACTGACGAACTCTTGTTGAGAGAAGTAAATTCTGTTGTGAGGGCAATGCCATGTGCTGCTTGTAAGATTTGTTTTGGGGAATCCTGAGAAATTTGACGATTTCTAACGGGGATTAATAGTTTGAACTTTGTTCCGCTGGGGATACTGTGGGGATTACTTATGGAACAACCTAGAGACGTTTTCCTGTCCTTTCATCCTATCAGTAATTGTCTTACTCATTTTGTTGATTTGTAAACAGTAATTATGTTCAAATGCATATGTTCATCAATGAATCATTGGACGTTTTTACAAACAAAACAGAATCGCAAAGAAAAGACAAATAGTTTTTTGCACTTTCAAAGGGGTAGCTTTGTATTGACTTTGAATAAATATTTTGTACAAAGGAGGCAATCATTATAGTAAGAGAATGGTGCCATAAAAATAAGAAACTTTTATACAAAGAAATATAGCTATGTGTAATAATCTCATGGGGATCCCATTCTACTATAGCCTTCGTATCTCTGAGCATCTTGTCTATTTGTTGCTTCGTCCTAAGATGATTGAATTGATCAGGAACTCCGAGTTTGTCAGTGGAGGTCAAAGGTTGTCCGCAAAGTGATCCGACGGGACATAGTCATACGCTTTAATTCCCTAACTTTTGCCTGGACCGCCCTTTCGGGTTTTCAGTCCACCGGGAAACCCTTTTTTTCCTAAGTCGCCCTTTCGGGTTTTCAACTTGCTGGGTGTACATTTTTTTTTTTATCCCTAATTTTTTCCCGAACCTTTTTGGTTCGCTGGGATGCCCTTTTTTTGCCTAGGTGTATCAACCTATCGGGTCTCTTATGCGTAATATCTTTTGACTATGTCCGCCTTCGCAGGGTGAGGCAGGTCATTGTCATCCATGATGGTCAATATCATCACCCCACCAAAGAATATGTTCTTGATTACAAACGGTCCTTCATAGGTAGGAGTCCATTTTCCCCTGGGATCACTTTGTGGCAAGATGATATGTTTGATCACCAGATCTCCAACTTGATATACTTGGCGTCTGACTTTCTTGTTGAAAGCCTTGATCATCCGTTTTTGATACATTTGACCATGACAAACAACAATAAGTCTCTTTTCATCAATTAAGTTCAGTTGATCAAGTCGAGTCTGGATCCAATCGTCTTCACTCAAACCTGCGTCCTTCATAATTCTTAAAGAGGGGATCTGAACCTCAATAGGAAAAACAGCCTCCATGCCATATACCAAAGAATAGGGTGTTGCCCCAATTGACGTGCGGGTCGTGGTACGGTACCCGTGGAGAGCGAATGGTAGCATCTCATGCCAGTCCTTGTATGTGACTGTCATCTTTTGTATGATCTTTTTAATGTTTTTATTTGCAGCTTCGACAACACCATTCATCTTTGGCCGATAGGGGGAAGAATCGTGATGCTGAATCTTGAATTGCTCGCACAAAGCGATGATTATAGTGTTGTTAAGATTTGTACCATTGTCAGTGATGATCCTTTTCGGGATATCGTACCGGCAAATGAGATTTTGCTTGATGAAGCGGGCAACAACATTCTTAGTGACAGAAGCGAAGGAAGCTACTTCGACCCACTTTGTAAAGTAATCAATGGCCACTAGGATGAAACGGTGTCCATTGGAGGCTGTAGGTTTGATTTCTCCAATCATATCAATTCCCCACATTGCGAAGGGCCAAGTAGCCGTTAAGAAATTCAGAGGAACCTGAGGTGCGTGCACCTTGTCAGCATAAATTTGACACTTATGACAGGTCCGAGAGTGTTGATAGCAATCTGCTTCCATGGTAGACCAATAATAGCCTTCCCGTAGGATTTTCTTCGCCATCGTATGCCCGCTGGAGTGAGTGCCAAAAGTACCTTCATGTAATTCAGCCATGATCTTTTCACCTTCAACCTTATCCATGCACCGAAGCAAAATGGAGTCATGATTATGTTTGTACAGGATGTCATTACTAAGGAAGAACTTAGCAGAGAATCTCCTTAAGAACCTCTTATCATTGATTGAAGCTCCTTCTGAGTATTCTTGAGCCTCGAGATATCTTTTGACTTCATGAAACCAAGGGCGGTCCATTATTTCTTCAGTATTAATCTCGTGACAGTGTGCTGGTTCATCCATTCGTTCAATGGTGATCTGGGGAGCCTCGTTATCCCATTTAAGTTTAAACATAGATTACATTGTGGCTAGAGCGTCTACTAGCTGATTTTCTTCTCGCGGGAAATGCTCGAAGGTAATCTTCTCAAAATGTGGTAGCAATGTCAAAACATGTTCTTTGTAAGGGATAAGATTTGGGTGCTTAGTGTCCCATTCCCCTTTGATCTGACTGATGACCAAAGCTGAATCTCCGAATACATCTAAAGATTTGATTCCCAAGTCTAAGGCAGCTCTGAGACCAAAGATGCATGCTTCGTACTCCGCCATGTTGTTTGTACAATTGAAGCAAAGTCTAGCAGCAAAAGGAGTGTGACACCCTTCTTGGGATATGAGTACAACGCTGATACCATTACCAAGTGCATTGGATGCCCCATCAAAGAACAGGGTCCATCGGGATCCTTGTTCAGGTCCGTCATATGGTCTGATTTCTTCACAGTTGTCTAATGTCATGATGTCTTCATCCGGGAATTCAAACTTCATGGACTGATAATCTTCTACAGCTTGATGCGCAAGATGATCGGCTAGCACACTGCCATTTATAGCTTTTTGGGTAGTATACTGTATGTCATATTCTGTTAGGATCATCTGCCATCTAGCTATCCTTCCAGAAAGAGCAGGTTTTTCAAAGATGTACTTTATCGGATCCATCTTATATATCAATAAAGTAGTATGAGTCAGCATATACTGTCTTAGTCGGCGAGCAGCCCATGCCAGAGCGCAACAAGTTTTCTCGAGCAGTAAATATCTGGTTTCACTGTCGGTAAATTTTTTGCTTAGGTAATAAATAGCATGCTCTTTTCGGCTAGACTCGTCATGCTGCCCCATTACACACCCCATTGAGTTGTCTAAAACAGTCAGATACATGATTAATGGTCTTCCCTCGACTGGTGGCATCAAAATAGGAAGCTCTTGTAAGTACTCTTTGATTTTGTCAAAAGCAACCTGGCACTCATCATTCCATCTGACTACTTGATCTTTCTTCAATAGTTTGAAGATTGGCTCACAAGTAGCTGTTAGGTGAGAAATGAATCTGGAAATATAGTTCAGGCATCCTAAGAATCCTCTAACTTCCTTCTCGGTACGAGGAGCAGGAATTTCTTGTATCGCTTTAACCTTGGCAGGATCGACCTCAATGCCTTTGTTACTGACGACAAAACCTAAAGTTTACCGGACCGTACTCCGAATGTACACTTGTTTGGGTTCAACCTTAGCTTGTACTTCTTCAACCTTTCAAACAACTTTTGCAAGTGATTAAGGTGCTCCTCTTCTGTTTGTGATCGGGCTATCATATCGTCTACGTAAACCTCTATTTCATAATGTGTCATGTCATGAAACAAAGCTACCATGGCGCGCTGATAGGTGGCCCCAGCATTCTTCAGTCTGAATGGCATCACTTTGTAGCAGAATATGCCCCACTGTGTGACAAATGTAATTTTCTCCATGTCCTCAGGTGCCATTTTGATTTGATTATAACCTGAGAATCCATCCATGAAGGAAAACACTTTATGTTAGGCCGTATTGTCAACCAGGATATCAATATGGGGAAGTGGAAAATCATCTTTAGGGCTTGCCCTATTCAAATCTCTATAGTCCATGCATATTCGTACTTTGCCGTCCTTTTTAGGCACGGGAACAATGTTGGCAACCCATTGGGGATAAGAAGTGACAACCAAGAATCCAGAGTTGAATTGTTTCATGACTTTCTCCTTGATCTTTTCTGACATATCATTTCTCATGCGGCAGAATTTTTGTTTTACTGGTGGACAGTCTTCTCTTGTTGGCAGACGATGTACCACGATGTTTGTATCAAGTCCCGACATGTCTTCATATGACCAGGCAAAGATCTCAACATAATCATGCAACAGCTGAATCAGACGCTCCTTGACACTGGCCTCTAGATTGGCACCCAACTTGATTTCTTTTTTATCCTCCTCGGTACCCAGATTGATTGTATCCACCGGTTTCTCATGAGGTTGAATATCTCTTTCCTCTTGTTGTAGTAGTCTGGCCAATTCCCCTGGTACTTCACAATCTTCCTCACCTTCGTCTTCGGCTTGGTAGATTAGATCCTCAGAGTCACAAAAGGCCATAGCAGTATCGTTACCCATGGGATCCAGAATGGAGGGGTACCTGCATTTGTGAGTGTGGGTGTGTCTAAGGGTATAGCCATATTTAAAAATAAAATGTAAAAGAAAAACAATGAGCACAAAAAGTTTTTATGTGAAAAACGTCCATGATTCATTGAATGTCATATGAAGATGAAATAAAAACCCTTACAAATGGACCATTGTGCCTCGGGCAAGACACAAGGTTTTAAATGTGCAAATTGTTTGTGAATATTACAAGTCCAACAGAAATGTAAAAGATAAATTACTGAGGGATGAAAGTTATTGGGACAAAGTCTCTGGCTTCCCAATTGAGAAGTCCTCCATTGACAGTAGGAAATATCCAATCCTCCAAGCTGCAATCCTCTTCAACATCTTCCACTGCATTGACCTCTCGGTTGCTAATCTTCAAGGGTGGCCCTCCAGCACGGGCACAACGCACATCCTTCTGAGCATTTAAAGTGAATCCTAAGCCAAACTTGTTAGATTTATAAGGAATATCTGGAAGTTGCCCCCAGATGGTGCATCCACCCTCCTCTACTACTTCCTTGGCGTCCTTCAGATATGACATCCGGAGCGGAGGTCTTGTGATCTTGGGGATCTGGGATACCGTCTTGGTTACTGCTACCTCTTGAGAGACTTCTTCGAAATGTTGAAAAGGAGTTTCAATGAACTCGCCGTCCAACTCCATATACCGGAAGGAATTGAGGTGGCTAATCATATACTCTTCCTCTCCGTGGAAAGTGATAATCTTTCCATGGACCAGATATTTCAGCATCTGGTGCAGTGTAGAGGTGACAACACCGGCATTATGGATCCACGGTCGTCCTAGAAGAAAGGAGTAAGAGGGGGCGGATGTCCATTACATAGAAGGTTGAGTTAAAAGTTTGAGTCCTAACCTTTACGGGGATATCCACTTCCCCGTGCACCATCCTCTTTGAGCCATCAAATTCCCTCACGACTATGTCACTGGGTTTCAACGTCAGTCCTTCGCAGTCTAGTCTGTCGAGAGCTTTCTTCGGTAAAACATTCAAAGATGAGCCGGTGTCCACCTAGACATGGGCCAGAGTTATTCCTATACATTGTTAGAACAAAGTTTGAATCTACTACCCTATGTTTGAGTTTTGATGATAACAAAGTGAAAAGATATATTATTTATATGATTCATGTATGAACTATCTGCTGCCTAAATTATTACGTTCTGATTTGCAGATACTCTGATTGATATAAGCAAGATCACACCTAATCAGCATCAGAATTTTGGTTCCTGACATCAGCATCAGAAGTTTCCATATCAGAATGTCAGAATCAGAATATTAACTCACGTATATGCTGAAGTCTGATGAACAGAACTGCGCTCAACACTCTGATAAAGAAACACAACAGTTCATCAGCAGCTAAGCAGAATCAGAATGAGCCAAGCCAGAACTTGCATTAAGTAAGCAACGGTACTGTGCATTGAAAGAAAATTAATACCAACGGCCTCATTCCAGACAAGATCTGCTCGATAAGGAAAGTTTGTTATTAGCATTGAATCAAGAATATTGCTCCAACGTTCAACATCTCAGTGCTATATAAACAAGACTTTGAAGATTGAATTGGCTAATGCTCTCCAAATCTTTACACGCATAAAAAGCTGATCAAAATCTTCCTTCTCTCAGTTTTGCTAAACACTACACATTCTCTTATTCAATCATTGTTTAGCAATCTAATTTCTAAGCTTTAAGTTGTGTATACATCACAGTTGTGATACAGTTTTGTAGAAAACATTCACACACTTAGATTTATCTTCTTTGTAAGAAAGTGTTTCCTTGACAAACCGGGTTGTGGTTTGCATCAAGAAGGCTTTAGCAGTTGTTAAAGCAGTCTGTAATATTCTGTTGAATATAGTGGATTAAGACCTCGTTGGAGAGAGGGGAAATCACCTTGACGGGTGGACTGGAGTAGTTTGAGATCAAACGAACCAGGATAAAAATATCTTGTTCATTGCATTGATTTTCAGTTTTACAATTCAACCCCCCCTTCTTGTGTTTTTCACTACTTCAATTGGCATCAGAGCGCCTGGTTCTGAGCTAAAACACTTAACTGTGTCAGTACAAGATCCAGCGTCAGAAAAACACAATGGCAGGAAACTATTCTCACACCAGCAATGACAACAATGAGGACAGAGACAAATTCAGCGGCAAACCTCCAGTCTTTGATGGAGAAAACTTTGATTACTGGAAAGACAGAATTGAAAGCTTCTTTTTGGCACATGATGCTGATCTGTGGGATATGGTGACAGATGGATACATGCACCATGTGAATGCAAGCGGTCAGAAGATTGATAGAAAAACAATGTCTGACCAACAAAAGCGTGACTTCAAGAATCACCACAAGGCCAGAACCATCCTCCTCACATCTCCTATACTGAATATGAGAAGATCTCCAACAGAGACACAACAAAGAATATTTTTGACTCTCTCAGAATGACGCATGAGGGCAACGTTCAGGTCAAAGAAACTAAAGCTCTGGCGCTCATTCAGAAGTATGAGGCATTCAAAATGGAAGAATCTGAATCCATTGAAACAATGTTCTCAAGATTCCATATTCTAGTAGCTGGTCTCAAGGTTCTGGACAAAGGATACTCTACTGCTGACCATGTCAAGAAAATCATCAGAAGTTTACCCAAGCAGTGGAGACCAATGGTTACAGCTCTGAAGCTAGCTAAAGATCTCAACAAAATCACTCTGGAGGAACTTATCAGCTCCCTCAGAAGTCATGAGATAGAGCTAGAAGATGACGAGCCTCAGAAGCAAGGTAAGCCTTTAGCATTAAAATCTAACAAAAAATTTGAGTCTAAAGTTTTGCAGGCAGTTGAAGAAACATCTGATGGATCCTCATCAGAAGAAGACGAACTCTCCCTCCTTTCCAGAAGAGTAAATCAACTGTGGAAGCAAAGACAAAGGAAGTTCAGGAATCCCAGAAGATCTGATCAGAACGAGTCTTCTTCCAGATACAGAAGGACAAATTCTTCCTCTGGATACAGAAGATCTGAAGGCTCCTCCAGTAGCAAAAAGCCAAACACCAAGGACATCATCTTCTATGAGTGCAATGAGCAAGGACACTATAAGAGTGACTGCCCAAAGCTTCAGAGGGAAAAGCCCAAAAAGAAGTTTGGAAGAGAGAAGAAGAAAAGTCTCATGGCTACATGGGATGACTCTGACTCGTCTGAAGCTGACTCAGAATCAGATGATGAGAGGGCAAACATAGCTCTCATGGCTAACATCTCAGAAGATAGTGAAGCTTCTGAATCAGACTCAGAATCAGATACTGAAGAGGTATTTCCTAACTTTGCTGTTAACTTTACCAAGGCTGAACTTGCTGAAAGCCTTAATGAGATTCTGGAACGGTATCAGCAAATTAGAGTTAAATTCAGAGACCTGAAAAGGAATCTTGAATCTGACTCTAATAAGACTGAGAGTCTCAAATTGGAGAATTCTGAGCTGAGAAATAAGATTTCAAAATTAGAAAACACTTTACAAAACTCTCAGAAGGAACCAATTTCTGAAACTCCCAGCAACACTGATGAGATCATCAAGGAGTATGATCACAGTTTCCAGAAGTTCCTCGCTAAAAGCATAGATAGAAGCAAAATGGCTTCAATGATCTATGGAGTTAGCAGAAACGGCAGGAAATGAATAGGATACCAAGGTAAGGTTCCTACACCAAAGAATGTCATGGACTTAACCATTAAACACACTCCTCTGAATTCACATTTTGTGTATGGTCACACACATGATATTAAATACACTAGCAGTAAGCACTCTGTGAAACCAAAATTCAACCAGAGTTTTGGTAAAACTAACAAATCAGGACCCAAGAAAATCTGGGTACCTAAGGATAAAATAATACATGTTGCAGATATCTTTAGCAGCAAGTCAGAAACACCAATCATGGTACCTGGACTCTGGCTGCTCGCGACACATGACGGGAAGAAGGCATATGTTCTAAAGCCTGGAACTTAAGCCTGGAGGCCACGTTGGTTTTGGAGGCAATCAGAGGGGAACGATAATTGGCTCTGGAACTGTAGGTAATGGAAATCTTCCCTCTATTAATAATGTTCTGCTAGTAGATGGATTGATGCATAATCTGTTATCCATAAGTCAATTAAGTGATAACGGTTATGATATAATCTTTAATCAAAAATCATGTAAAGCTGTTAGTCAGAAAGATGGGACTATCCTGTTTAATGGTAAGAGGAAAAACAACATCTACAAAATTAAACTTTCTGAACTAAAGAGTCAGAATGTAAAATGCCTTCTGTCTGTTAACAACGAGCAGTGGATCTGGCATAGAAGATTGGGGCATGTTAGTATGAGAAGAATATCTCAGATTAACAAACTCAATCTGGTCAGAGGACTTCCTAATTTGAAGTTCAATTCAGATGCTCTGTGTGAAGCATGTCAGAAAGGCAAGTTTGCAAAACCTTCTTTTAAATCCAAAAATGTTGTTTCTACCTCCAAGCCATTAGAACTTCTACACATTGACTTATTTGGACCAGTTAAAACTGCTTCAGTCAGTGGCAAGAAGTATGGGTTAGTAATCGTAGATGACTATAGCAGATGGACATGGGTAAAGTTCTTAAGACACAAGGACGAGTCACACTCTGTGTTTGTTACCTTCTGTAACCAAGTTCAGAATGAAAAGGATCTTAGAATCGTTAAATTCAGAAGTGGTCATGGTGGAGAATTTGAAAACAAAGATTTTGAGTCATTCTTTAATGACAGAGGCATTCTGCATGATTTCTCTTGTCCTAGAACTCCCCAACAAAATGGAGTTGTAGAACAAAAGAACAGAACATTGCAAGAAATGGCCAGAACCATGATCAATGAGACAAACGTTGCTAAGACCTTCTGGGCAGAGGCAATAAACACAGCGTGCTACATTCAGAATAGAATCTCAATAAGACCTATTCTGGAAAAGACTCCATATGAATTGTGGAAGAACAGAAAGCCCAACATTTCATATTTTCATCCATTTGGATGTACTTGCTTTATATTAAATACAAAGAATTATTTGAACAAGTTTGACTCTAAAGCACAGAAGTGTATTATGTTAGGATACTCTGAACGCTCAAGAGGGTACAGAGTATACAATACAGAAACACAGATTGTGGAAGAATCAATCAGTGTTCGTTTTGATGATAAGCTTGACTCTGAAAAGTCAAAGCAGAATGAAATTTTTGCAGGTATGGAAATTGAATTTACAGGTTCTGAAGACAAGTCATCAGAAGCTCTCAATACAGACACTCCTTCAACGTCTGAAAGGAGCACTGCTAGCAATCCTACAACAGCTGCTGATCAACCTCAGAAGAGATTACCCAGAAGCAGCTTGGATCACCCAGAAGAGACTATCTTAGGAAGAAAGTAAGATCCAATCAGAACAAGAGCAAGCTTCAGAAACTCTGAAGAAACTCTCATGGGACTTGTGTCTCTGATTGAACCTTCTTCTATTGATGAAGCACTTCTGGATAATGACTGGATTCTGGCAATGCAAGAAGAGCTGAATCAATTCACCAGAAATGACGTATGGGATCTCGTTCCCAGACCAAAAGGATTCAACGTCATTGGAACAAGATGGGTGTTCAGAAACAAGCTAAATGAACAAGGTGAAGTCATCAGAAACAAGGCACGACTGGTTGCACAAGGTTATAGTCAGCAAGAGGGGATAGACTATACAGAAACCTTTGCACCAGTCGCCAGGTTAAAATCTATCATACTTTTAATTTCATTTGCTGTTAATAGAGGCATCACTCTGTATCAGATGGATGTCAAAAGTGCATTCTTAAATGGTTATATAGAAGAAGAATTTTATGTACACCAACCCCCTGGTTTTGAAAATACAAAACATCCAGAACATGTTTTCAAACTAAAGAAGTCACTATATGGTCTGAAACAAGCTCCCAGAGCTTGGTATGAAAGGCTAAGTAACTTTCTATTAGAAAATGAATTCACCAGAGGGAAAGTGGACACTACTCTATTCTGTAAATCAGTTAAGAATGACATCTTAGTCTGTCAAATTTATGTTGATGATATTATTTTTGGTTCTACTAATCCTTCTCTTGGAAGAAAATTTGCTAAGTGTATGCAGGCAGAATTTGAGATGAGCCTCATGGGGGAACTGAAATTCTTTCTAGGAATTCAGATCAATCAAACTCCAGAAGGAACTTACATTCATCAGAGCAAATAC
Organism: Vicia faba; assembly: GCA_948472305.1. Lineage (NCBI taxonomy): Eukaryota > Viridiplantae > Streptophyta > Magnoliopsida > Fabales > Fabaceae > Vicia > Vicia faba. Next base: position 727,867,835 of record OX451739.1, read on the forward strand.
ATCAGAGATCTTCTGAAGAAATTTGACCTCTCAGAATGTAAGCCATCAAAGATTCCAATGCATCCCACGTGCATTCTGGAAAGAGAAGAGGTAAGCAAAAATGTAGAACAGAAAGTCTACAGAGGTATGATTGGTTCTCTCCTCTATCTGACTGCTTCAAGACCTGACATATTATTCAGTGTTTGTATGTGTGCTAGATTCCAATCAGATCCTAGAGAATCTCACTTAACAGCTGTTAAGCGAATTTTCAAGTATCTGAAAGGTACTACTAATCTGGGTTTGTTTTATAGAAAATCTAGTGATTACAACTTAGTAGGCTACTGCGATGCTGATTTTGCTGGAGACAGAGTGGAACGTAAAAGTACTTCTGGAAGCTGCCAGTTTCTGGGAGTAAATCTGATCTCTTGGTCCAGCAAAAGGCAATCAACAATTGCGCTATCAACAGCAGAAGCTGAGTACATAGCAGCAGTAGGATGTAGCACACAAATGCTCTGGATGAAAAGTCAGCTTGAAGACTTCCAGATTTTTGAGAGTAACATTCCTATACTCTGTGATAATACTTCTGCTATTTGCTTAAGTAAGAATCCCATTTTACATTCTAGAGCTAAGCATATAGAAATAAAACATCACTTCATTAGGGACTATATTCAGAAAGGAATTTTGAACTTAAAATTTATAGATACAGACCATCAATGGGCTGATATCTTTACTAAACCCCTTTCAGAAGATAGGTTTAATTTCATTCTGAAGCATCTCAGCATGAAAGTCTGTCCAGAGTGAAAATGTTTTAATTCCATATATTTACCTTCAGAATGTAATTGTTTTACTGTGAACTTTTGATCAATCTTCTTTCAGAAAGATAGAACATGCAGATTGTATCAGATGCAAGTCTAAAGATCTGAGAGTCTAAGCTCAAAGACAGACGTGCTGATCACTACATCAAACAAGTGTCATCCAATCATCAGCAAATCTCTGAAGCAGAACGCGTGCACGCTTCTGAGAAGGCAAAGCGCTGATTGGGTGCATTGAGACACATGTCCGGTAACCGTTTTTAAGTATCTTTCTCAAATCCCCCAAAATCAGCAAGCATTTAATAAAAGTAATCATGCTTTTAAAATGCAATCATGATTTTTCTCTTTCTTAAAAACGTTTATTTTTTCAAAATATTCTGAAACTCTATTTAAACACATTAACCTCTCATTCTAATTCTTTACAGTTTCTCACTAATACTCAAGCATTCTCTGCATTTTTCTGTGTTCATCTCTTGCAAAACCTTTTTTCTCAGTTTCTTCTCAAAATCTTTTAGTGTGAACATGGCAACCTCCAGCAGTGCTTCTGCAGGTCCTCAGAAGAAAGCATCATCTGAGCAGTATCAAGTGCCATTCAGAACACTCCTCACTCCTGTGAAGAATCTTGAAGTGTTATCTGAATTGATCATTGATTTTGGAAGCTTGAAGGAGAACGGTTTTGACCTAACAGAAGAAGTTAGGGCACAAAAATGGGAAAGGTATTTTGACAGGTTGGTTGGACCAACATTCCCTATGTTATTCAAGGAATTCTAGATTCATGCGAAGGCTTCAACGTATCTAGTCACCTCCTTCGTTATGGGGAAGAAGATTGTGATCACTGAGGATCACATAGTAAGGTTAATCGGTTACAGTGGCGGTGGCGTCCGCTGTGTTGATATGGCTGAGAGATGTGCTGACGTGGGCGTGATAGCTGCAAGGATTTTCACCCATGGGGTGCCCAGCAGCAAGATCAAAGATCTGAAGGATCATCACAGAGTTTGGGCTAAGATAATTCTGGGGTGCTTCAACCATAGGAAGCCAACTAGTTCACCTGATTACATAAATGTGGATCAACAGTTTCTGATCTACTTTATTGATCAGAAGGTAAAAATCAACTTGGCTCATCTTCTGTTCAACCACCTCAGAACAAGTGTGAAGGAAACCAGGGAAGAAGAAAGAACAAAGAGGGATTGGATACCCTTTGGAAGGTTGATATCAGATATTCTGACAGAGAATAGGCTGATAGAGCATCTGATAGAAGCTCAAGAGTTAAGCACCATTGAACCAACAGTTGGGAAGCCTCTGAACGCGAAGAACTTGAAGAAAATGAAGTTGATAGAGAATATCAAAAAGGAACCCAGAGCTACTCCTATTGTTGATATCACCAGCAGAAGAGTTCCACTGAGTGACTTTCCTTTATTTTCTGAGATAGAATCTAAACCAGAGGTGGTTCTCAGATACTTAGATGCGTGCAAGGCAGATGGTACAGATCCAAATCTGATTATCAAAGCTCTGCATCAACCTCAACAAGAAGTAACTCTGAAGAAGACGAAGAAGAGGAAGGCACCTTCAGAAGGATCATCCCAGCAGACACCCAAGAAAAGAGGTAATTTATCTGCTGCTTCTGTTTTAAATTCTTCTACTATTCCAGCATCTATTCCTCCTCCAACCTCTCATAGAATCTCAATCCCCATCCCAACAATAGATGAAACTGAACCAGAAGATGACCCTTCTGAGGCATTAAAACTCAGAAGACCTAGAACCAAACATCCCAAACCAACAATCTCAACAACATCAGCAATTGACAAAGTGTTGTCTGACATTGATCAACACACTTCTGATCACTCCGCCAATCCAAACTCTGAACCACAAATTGTCCCTCCTCCACAACCAGAACAACATTAATCTGCTGAAGAACCAGAACAACAACAACCTCTCTCATCAATTCCAGAAGAACCCCTTATCCCTGAACAACCAGAAATTCCAACAACTTCTCCTCAACCAGCAATTCCGTCTCCCTCTCCTCAACCAGAAATTCATCCACCATCACCTCAACCTGAGTTTCATCACTCTGAAACTCCTTCTCCTCAACCATCTGAACCTCATTTACCACAACCATCACCTCTGGCAATCCAGCTGCCAGGTGGAACAACAATCACCTTGGCACCGTTTCCATCCTCACCAGAATCTACACCACCAAATACTCCCAAAACACCACACAGTCCAATCATAATCTCTGATTCTCCCACTCCATCTCCAAAACAAACAGTTGCCAAGCAAACCACCAAAAACCCCAGCAGGACCTTCATAGACTTAACCAGTCTTGACCGTCTTGCTGATATGAAACATAAAATAGCCATCCCTAAACCAAAACAACCAGATGTTGGCTCTGGTATTATGAATTTTGAAATAGGTGTGCAGCAATGGATTGCTTCTTTGAAGCAAGTCTGTCCTGGAATGATTGACCCAGCTGCCTCTGACCAGCTCTGGTCACAATTCAGACTTTGGGTACGTGCTGAAGCCCTCAAGTTGCAGGATATCAACTATGAGCAGGCACAACACAACTTCAGCAAGCTGCTGAAGGAAGTTGACAGTCTGCTACCTCAGGAAGCTGTGCTCCCTCTGGATAGTGAACCTTGGTCTGAGAAACAACTAGCTTCAAAGGTGCAACCAGAAGAAGACAAGACCATTCAAGCTGAAGCAAGTCAAGCTGAAGATGTTGCAGAAAGCTCTCAGAAGCTTCCTGCTTCTGATGCTTCTCAAGCTGCCTTGGACAGGCAGACTCTGGAAGAACTGAAGCTGAATGACATGCGTCTGCAGCAGAGGATGGATGAAAACGACCAGAAGATGAAAGAAAGAATGGATGTGCAGGATAGCAAGATTGACACTGTTGTCAGCATGGTGCACAAGCAGAATGAGACTGCTGATCAGATCAAAGCCATGCTGGAGAACCTGTTCACACGCTTTCCTCCCCAACCTTAGTTTTTTCATTCATGTCTTTTTCATGTTTTCTTTGATTTTCTGATGTACTATTTGAATATGTTTTGTTTGATTCTGAACCCTTTTAATATGACAAGTTTTTCTGATCTTAATTGTTTTAGCACTCACCTACACTTTTTGATTGCTGACAAAAAGGGGGAGAACAAGAATGATATTTTAAACAATAACGGTTAACTAAGACAGAAATTCTCAAACATTCTAACTCTATTATACTTGAAAATGTTTTTTTTGTTTTGCTTAAAGTCTACAGGTACAAGGAAGCTCCTGGACACTCTGAAGCTATGAAGCTCCGATCCGCTCTGATACTCTGATCCAAAGCAAAGCTCTGACAAGAAAAGCTCTGATACGCTGATCTGAAGCTCTGCTCTGATATGCTGATCTAAAGCTTCTGATAGTCAAAGACTCTGATACTCTGATGTTCAAAGAAAGGCAAAAAGATCTGATCCTGAAGAACACTTGTAATCAAAGGGAAGCAATAAACTCAGGGGGAGTATCTCTCAACTCTGATATCTTTTTACCCCTTATCTTTGATAACCTCTTACTCTGATGCATCTCTCTGATACCTTTTCACGTTATTTTCATTTAAAAAATATCTAGTTTTTGTCATCATCAAAAAGGGGGAGATTGTTAGAACAAAGTTTGAATCTACTACCCTATGTTTGAGTTTTGATGATAACAAAGTGAAAAGATATATTATTTATAGGATTCATGTATGAACTATCTGCTGCCTAAATTATTACGTTCTGATTTGCAGATACTCTGATTGATATAAGCAAGATCACACCTAATCAGCATCAGAATTTTGGTTCCTGACATCAACATCAGAAGTTGCCATATCAGAATGTCAGAATCAGAAGATTAACTCACGTATATGCTGAAGTCTGATGAACAGAACTGCGCTCAACACTCTGATAAAGAAACACAACAGTTCATCAGCAGCTAAGCAGAATCAGAATGAGCCAAGCCAGAACTTGCATTAAGTAAGCAACGGTACTGTGCATTGAAAGCAAATTAATACCAACGGCCTCATTCCAGACAAGATCTGCTCGATAAGGAAAGTTTGTTATTAGCATTGAATCAAGAATATTGCTCCAACGTTCAACATCTCAGTGCTATATAAACAAGACTTTGAAGATTGAATTGGCTAATGCTCTCCAAATCTTTACACGCATAAAAAGCTGATCAAAATCTTCCTTCTCTCAGTTTTGCTAAACACTACACATTCTCTTATTCAATCATTGTTTAGAAATCTAGTTTCTAAGCTTTAAGTTGTGTATACATCACAGTTGTGATACAGTTTTGTAGAAAACATTCACACACTTAGATTTATCTTCTTTGTAAGAAAGTGTTTCCTTGACAAACCGGGTTGTGGTTTGCATCAAGAAGGCTTCAGCAGTTGTTAAAGCAGTCTGTAATATTCAGTTCAATATAGTGGATTAAGACCTCGTTGGAGAGAGGCGAAATCACCTTGACGGGTGGACTGGAGTAGTTTGAGATCAAACGAACCAGGATAAAAATATCTTGTTCATTGCATTGATTTTCAGTTTTACAATTCAACACCCCCTTCTTGTGTTTTTCACTACTTCATACATTCCACCGAGACACGCAATGCCTCGTTGTGATTTCTTCCCCTTGGTGTCAGATCAGCGTCTGAGAAGCCTAGGCCGTTATCCACCATTAAACTGGCCACACAATCTTGAAATTGGTCAGCCGATGTCTCTTGAGGCACATGGGCTGTCTTTAGGAACTTCACCATGGCTTTCGCATGTGCCTCGGAGCACAGTAACAATTCCAGCATGGAGATTTTGGAGGGAGTTTTCCCCAATTGTTCGACTACGTCGTAGTCACTTTTCTTTATTATTCTCAGGATCTCCTCCATTTCCTTCTTGGAGGTTTCGGGGATAGTCAGCGGTTGAGCCTTCGTTCAGACAGGCTCTTCTTGAATACTTTTTCCTCGAATTTCAGTAGTAGGAGTGTTGGTAGGGATAACAGCAGGGGTTGTGTCGTTTTTGTCAATAGGAGCACTTGTAGATATGATTATTGGTACGGAGGTAACCTTTGGAACAACCACGGGTCCAAAAACTGCCTTTGGAGGGGAAATTTCTGGAGAGAAGATTCTACCGCTACGGGTAATCTTACTGGTTCCGACAATATTGCTAATTTCGGAGTCTTCTTCTTCGGAGCTCATTTCTTCGGCGGCCAACCCATCTTGTTTGATGCCATGGTAGTAGATGTCTCCACCGTAATTCCACGACACTGTTTTGTCTGGTTCATACGGGACTGGCCCAGGAATTGTGATTATAAGAGGAGTAGTTTTTGGAACCGATGTAATCCTAACGGGTCTTTTGGGGACCCTGGAAGAATTGGCGGAGATGGTGATGATTGAAACGTCTTCAACAAGAACAGGTAAAACAGGAGTACTTTCAAATAGAATCTATTTGTTGTTTATCAAGCGTTGAATGCCTGTTTTCAAGAAAGGGTAAACACTGGTGAGGATAAGCAGAGATTGCAGTCTTCATTACAACCCGGGAATACACCGGCTTTCAACAAATTTATCTTAATGATTGGGAGTGGAGTCAAGAGTTTATCAACTGTGGTAACAAACAAATCTTCTTATATTGCATTGGTGTTGTGACCATGCCTAGGCATAGGAGCGGAAATAACGTTTGGCTTCTCGGGTGCATCAAACTCAATCTCTTTTGCATCTATAAGGTCTTGAATTTTGTTTTTCAGGGCCCAACAGTTGTTAGTGTCATGACCCGGACTTTCGGAATAATATGCGCATCTGGCATTTGGGTGATAATGAGGGGACGCTGTGTTGGGGTTCTTTGGAGCTTCTTTTAAAGTTACCAAATTGGATTTCAGAAGGTGCGGTAAAACCTGGGATAGAGTCATATTGATTCTGGTGAATTGTCGGACTGGCCTTTCCACCCTTGGTTGATTACTTCTTGGTTGATCAGATGTAGGCTTTGGGATCATAACAGCTCCTACCATTGGTTTGCGTTCATCTCTCCCTTGGTTCATTTGTAGATAAACAGCAGATACCTCCTTCTTCCCAGTGAAAGGCTTTCTCACAACTGTAGAGGCAGATGAATCCTTCTGAATATTTCCACTTTTTATGCCAGCTTCCACCCTCTCTCCGGTTAGTATTAACTCAGTAAATCCTGCAGATGAGCTTCCAATCAGATGGTTGAAGAAAGGGCCCGATACAGTGCCTAAGAACATATCCATCAACTCCCTTTCAGACAGAGGGGGTTGCACTCTCACAGCTAGATCTCTCCATTTCTGCACGTAATCCTTGAAACCCTCACTGGAAGCCATGGCCATACTCTGAAGTTGAGTACGGGTAGGCGCCAAATCTGCATTATATTGGTATTTCTTATAGAAAGCTGCAGCGAGATCTTCCCAGTTGTGGACGTCGTCCCTTTCCAATTGGTAAAACGAATCGAGTTGTGTTCCAGATAGGCTATCTTGGAAAAAATGCACCCATAGGTCTTTATCGGCGGAGTGCGGCTGGATCTTTCTCACATATGATCGGAGGTGTATCTTAGGACATGACACCCCATCATATTTTGCAAACAACAGCACTTTGAACTTCGGTAGGATCACAATTCCCGACACTAATCCCAATTCTTCAAAGTCTAGACCTGACACCTTTTGTATCTCCATAGAGTTCAAGCGCTTTTCAAGATGTTTGTACTTATCATCAGCTGGAGGGTACTGCTCCTCATAGTAGTCTTCCTCTTCTTCCTCCTCTTTGGATTCTGACAGAATCGTTGTTTCCTTTCCTTTTCCTTCTCCTTCATCAGATGTTGTTGCAAAATTCAAGGTTATTCTAGTTTGTCCTTGAAACCTTCTCCCCATGATTACAACACCGGTTGGTTTCTTCTCTTTCTTCTTCTTCTCTTTGGCCAACAGAGTCTTCAACTCCTCTTATCCTTTGGCCAGGGTTATGAGTAACTGTTGAAACTGCGTGTTTTGAACTTACAGATCTTTGACTATCTGTTCGAGATCCATACTACTGAAATAAACAGTAGAGAGATGAGGAAACTCGTTGCAAAAGACCTGTTTATGTTATGATGAATGATATGAGAATATGTAATGTTTTCAAGGATTTTTAAAGATCCAAGTTCGTTTTAGACAAAAAGAAACACACGTTATATTAATAAGATAGAGTTTGAGTACATCAATGCCCCTTGGGATAAATAATACAAAACTCTAAGATAAAAAAGTAGTGCGCGTCCTCTTTGGTGCAATGTAGGCATTTAGAGTCTGCTCGTCACGAAGTAGCCTAGTAAGTTCCAAAACCTTCTTCTCACTTGCGTAGAATTGGGCTTCGAAAGTATCTCGCTCTCCTTTGAGCTGTATCCAATCCCTTTGTAGGTCTTCAAGAGATGTGGGCATGTCAGGATGTAGGATAGTGTATGGAACTTCTCCTTCCTTAACAGGCTCAATGATCAACATGAGAATGGAAGGATAAGACATCATAAGACTTTGAGCGCGGGTTTGTACCCACTTGAGGTAAGGCTCAAGAGGGATGGAATTCTTATGTCCCAAAGTCTTGCTATCCACCTTGTTTAGCATCCTCCAAGCTCGGATGAATATCTGGCGAAGACCTTGATCGTCGTTGTCGTAGTCGAATACCAAGCCTTGAATCAGCATCTCATATGGGCTATCCCTTCGGGCATAACCAAACTGTCTTAAAGATAAACATGGGTTGTAGGTGATGCTCCCCTAATTCCAAGTAGAGGGACATTAGGGAATTCCCCACAATGGTCAACAATGATAACATTCTCTTTGGATCGAGAGCACCAATGAATATCTGAATGTTTGAGCGTCATTAACCTTTGTGACCACCTTAATCCTTGCTCATTCTTTAAGACTGATTGGGGAAGATGAGAAATAAACCATCTTGCCAGGAGAGGAGTGCAACACATAAGGACACCGCTTTTCCTCATTGTGCGAGTGTGAAAAGAGTGTAGGGTATCCCCTAGCAATGTAGGCACCGGATTGCATGACATGAAGATTTTGACGGCATTCACATCTATGAGTTGGTCAGGATTGGGGAACAAGACCATCCCATAGATAAGAAGAGCCACAATTTCTTCAAAGGCTTGCAAGTCTAGGGAATTCCAACAGCTTTGGGCTTTCTCAAACAGGAACTTTGCTAAGAAGCCTTTGACACTACTTCTAGTTTCCCAATGAGTTGTGATATCAGATGAGTGCAAGTGCAGAGCTTGAGCAATATCTTCTAGATTTGGGTATCTTTCCATACCATTGAAAGGTAGTTGATTGAGAGTGGGAATCCTCAAGAGTTGAGAGAATTCTTCCAAAGTAGGCACAAGCTGATAGTCGAGAAATGTGAAGCAATGGTGCAAAGGATCAAAGAACTGGAAGAGCACCTTCATCATATCCTCATCTGTGTTGGAGGTGACCAAGTTGAGTAGACGACCATGCCTCTCGGTGAATGGAGAGTTCTCAGAGATCCTTGAAGTTAGCTCCTTATGTTGTGGAGGAATTCTTACAAGGTTGACTTGGATAGTTTTCCTGCGAAGTGAATCCATATCCTACAAAACAAGAACAAAGATGAATCTCCAAAATCCTTGAAATGGTTAGTGAATGCGTATGATGTTCATGATGTCCATGATGTTATGCACAAGTATGTATATACAAGCAAAACAAACAATTTCATAGTTTAGGCTTGCATGGGGTTTTATAGGTAAATACCCTCTTGAATTTTAGTTGGCTTAAACTTGTCCTAGTAATAGTAACCGGGTTCTAAGGAGCTCAATATCACCAGATTGTTTCCTTGGTCATTGTTTCAGCCCAAGCCTCTTTAATAGCGACCGGAATATCCCAAGAAACCAACCCTCAATGAGTGTAGTATCGAGTATCTCCAACTTCAGACTGCACAAAAATCGGTCATCTCACTACATCCTAAAGGCCAAGTTGGTCAAGTAAAGGGTTCTAGAAGTTAATTAGTGCTTCATGACATCACTCAGCGGCCCCGTATTCTCTTTGATTGACTCAAAGGCTACCGGTACCCACAAATATGTCACACTAACATAGCTATTGCTTAGACCATGTCGGTATACCCCGTACAGTTTCCATAATATATTGCTATTTACCTATAATGTTTCCCAAATCCGGGTAGAGGATTCAAACCCAAACAAAGAACCATAATATAAAGAAAACAAGTAAAAAAAATGTAAGCAAATAACTGTGATCTAGCCCTAAGGTAACCCCACTTTTATATAATTCCCCAGCAGAGTCGCCAGTTCTGTGATACGGTGGGAGAACTGACTTGAGGGTTTTGTGTTTTATCGCAAATGTTGCGGTTAGCAAGAGTCGCCACCGAATTTTCTTTTATTCAAAAGGAAAGGTGAAAAATCACAGGAAAGACCTTTGAGATTGTTTCTTGAGTTCGGGGGGTAGATTATGAAAAGGGAAGGTATTAGCACCCTTTTCATCCATGGTTTTCCATGGGCTCTTAGTTACTTGCTAGATCACTTGCTTTTTGTTTTGAAATTGTGCTTTGTGTGGTTTTGAAAGTATTTTGTAAAAGAGGCCATTTGTTTAGGCAATCTTTGTAATGATTCTCGTTCGTAAGAATGTATACAAAGATGTTTGTCTTTTTGAAAATGTTTTCAATTTTTGTAAAATGTTTGGAAATGTGTGTGTTTGTTTTGAAAATAGCAAGGATATTTGCTTGGAAATAGAGCAAGTAACTAGAAGTAATCTACCTACTCAAATGTCTTTCTTGTGCATTTTCTATTCCTTTGACATTGTTGTCTTACCATTGATTTGGTAAGCAACCCTATCTTTGGATTTAAACAGGACGGGCGTGGGTCATTGTATAACCATGATTAGAAATATTGCAAAGTATCTTATCATTTTTTGTGGGACTAAGATCATTTTGAAAGGCAACTTTGAATAGCGTCATCGAGGGACTATGATCTTATATTTGTTTATTTTGCCAAGATACTTCGCATGCGTAATATGGCCATTTTTGTATAAGGAAACCAAATGGAGAAACCCTAAGGGTGCTTGTGTGTTATTTTCATGCTTTGTTTATCTTGGATTAGGGTTTTCTATTTGATTTGTTTTTATCTTGCCATTCAAACCCTAATTACTTGCATGGTATGTAAAAGCGATAAATTGCGTAATATAAAGATTACTAAGCTATTACAACAATTTATGGGAGGGGGAAATACAAATTTGAATGGGGATTTGCAAGAATGTAAATCTAAATAAGCTTATTACAACCAAATCGAATTCGTACGAATATTGGAATAAACAATATATAATATTTAAATAAAATATGCAATGATATATGTATATGCAAAGAATATTTTGTTTGGTTTTTTATATGAAAAAAAGTTTTAACCTAAACCTAATAAATTTAAGGAAAAGAAATTAATTCTTGAAAACCAAAGTTAACCCTAATTTCTAATTAAAAAGAAAATAAAGTTCTTATGTATTATTTTTAAGTATTTTTTTGTATTAAAAATAATAAATAATATTTTATGAAAATATTTAGTTTTTATATGTTAAAATAAATATTTACAAGTATATAAAAAAAGAATAAAAATAGTTAAAATAAATCTATTATATTTACAAGTTTATTAAGAAAAATAGTTAATATATAACTAAGTGAAAATATTTTTTATAAGAAAATAAAAATAAAATAAACAAAATATAATGTTTATCAATTTTATATTTTTTATGATTTTATAGTATTTAAGAAAATAATATTTTATGAAGTAAAACAAAATATAATAAATAATTGAAAATAAATGGGTCAGGGGTATCCTGAGTAATCAGGAGGTGGATGTTAGAAAAAAACATAAGGCCCAGAGTTAAAGCCCAATCCTGCAAGACAGTAAAAAAAACTGAAAATGGAAAACTGTGAAAAACAAAAGGTAGCGCCAAGGTTCGAACCCATGACCTGGGCCTCACCAGCGCACTACCTTGCCATTGGGGTGGCTATACATCCGTTGATTTATATGAAACAACAAAAACATAACACAAACAATGCCCTTGCCTTGTACTTCATCTTCTTCCTCAAGCTAGCCAGAAGCTCTGTAACTTTCTCATCTCTCAATAAAAATGGAAACTGATAACATGAATGTTGTAGCATTTTGTCTCACTTCTAACCATGTAAATCATGTAAGATAACAATCAAAGATCAAAATGAATTTTAAAAGCCCTAAATTTAAACCTAATTTTTCCAGGAACTTCAAGTTCAAAATTCTCTCAACTCAGGCCAAATAAATGCAAGTTATATATATGTACAACTTCGTAGCAATGAGGTCTACATTGTTTATTCACAAATCGTGGCCAATGGATGCCTATATGAAGAGATAGAAGTTGATATTCTTACCTCTTTCAGTTGAAATCATGAATGGAGTTTGAGTGAGATTTATGACGGCCTGATGATTGCTTGAGCTTGCTTGAACCTCCCTGAGTGTGTTCCAATCCTTGCCTTGCTTTGGAAGTGCCTGGAACTCTCTATCCAAGTCAACCTGCAAGCTTTGAAAACAAAAATGGAAGATGAAGAAGGATGTGTTCCAGTGCAGGGATGATGGTCTGGATTACTTAGATATGAAGTAGGTAAAATGTTTAGATGATTGAAACTTGAAACGCACGAGCCAAATGATGGTTTGCTATGCTTATGCACAAACTGCAAGTTTTTGACAGTTTTTTGGTGATATCAAGTTTTTTTAAGTGTTTCAGGCCTCTTTCAATCGTGTTTCCAGTTGTAATGTGTTTGTATATTAGTATGGAAAGGGTTTCAAGTCAGCTCTTTAACAGATCCTTGAGTTTTAGCCTTTTGACACACTTTCTTGCTTTTTAAGCAAAGTGAAGAGACAAGTCTTCACATGCTTATACTACCCATCTTGGGGTTGGTATAAGCTTTGTACAAGCTGCTTTAGGCCTGTAGGACTTGTATGTGCACAGAAGATAGGTCCAATGCTCAAGAATTGGAAAGTTGCAAAAGTGAAGCTTTTTCAAAATGGCAATGGCCACTTTATGCCATTTATGGAATTACAACTTGGACAAAGGCTCTTGAGATTGAATTAAAGCTTTTTCAACTGAGTAAGCATTAAATTATGAAGTGAGAAACAAGTTAGGGACCTGTAAAGCAAGAATTAGGCAGCATAGGTACTGATTTGAACTTTGTTCTTCAATGAAATGGCTTGAAAACAAAGTGAGAAATTGCCAACTTCATCTCTTCGATTCTCCCTACTCAAAAATGATCTCAAGGAGTTATTGGAAATTTTGGAAAGCTTTCAATGTGATATATAACTCATCTTTGAAATGCATTTCAAGATTCCTCTTGGAACTAGGTGAAAAATTGCCATGAAGTTGGGTCCAAAACCTGCCTGAATTAGGGCAAAATTTCACTAAGTTATTTTAGTTCATGGGCATGTATTCACAAAATTATATCTTGAGATCCAAGAATCTTTAGGGAAAAGTGTGTGAAGCAAAGTTGTATATTTCATAGATGTATACAACTTTCATGTTGGGAACTTTCCTTGAATCATCTTGTATCATGGTGGAAATTTTGCTTAAAGTTGAGAAAAAATAAGAAATTTTCTATACTTAGAAAATTTTCTAAGTTAAGAAAATTTCCAATTTTAAAACCTAATCTTCAATCCTTGATTTCTTGATGAACAAGTTTCACATTTTGACATTTTTTGATGAATTGTGACCCTTGACACTTGATTTTGACCAAAAAGTCAAAGTTTGACTTTTCAGTATACAGTTGATTTTTGATCAGTTGACTGCAAATTTCATTTGTCTATCGAATGGATTTGCAATGTTTTGAACCGTGTAATTAGGTCAAGATGATGAAATTGAACCCTTGAAATCATGCTTCAAATCAATTGGTCATTTTCTAGGTCAAAAATCAGAAATTGCCCTTTCCAAGTCAAAACCCTAATTTTGACCATTTTGCCCTTTTGATGATTTGATCAAATTTCTTGAGGAGTTGTGGTCCAAACTTGATCAAATGATACATATGATTCTAAAATGTTGATGTGGATAAAAAAATATGAATTTTGACTGTAATTTGGTCATGGTTGACTTTTTCCCAATACAGTTGATTTTTAGGTCAACTATCCAATTGATTGATAAAAAATGTGGTTCAAGGCTTGAAACTTGTCATGAGTAATCTTAGGGGTTCATAATCATGTTTGAAAGTCATATGAAGCATTGATAGTCCAAGAATTCTTGTGCAAACTCAAACCCTAATTTTGGGTCAACAGTGTAAGATGAGATGTCTTGAGCTGGTCAAACCCTAATCCAGTCTTGAGTCAAAGAAATCTTGTGAGAATAATCTTGATAAATGAGAGGGGAAATTTTTGGGTACAACACACAGTGAAAATCTTCCCCTTCACCGGATACTTCAGCATTTGGTGCAGCGTAGAAGTAACAACCCCAGCTTCATGGATCCAAGGGCGACCCAACAAACAAGAGTATGATGGCCTGATGTCCATCATGTAGAAGGTGGACTCAAAGGTCTGGGAACCCACTTTGACAGGGATGTCCACCTCCCCATGCACCATTCTTTTTGACCCGTCAAAGGCCCTCACCACAATGTTACTGGGCTTTAGGGTCAAGCCTTCACAATCTAGCCGATCAAGAGCCTTCTTAGGAAGAACATTCAGTGAAGATCCGGTGTCCACCAGCATATGAGCCATAGTAGTGCCCCTGTATTCAATAGAGACATGCAGAGCATCATTATGATTTATCCCCTTTGGCGTCAAATCAGCATTTGAAAAACCCAACCCATTATCAGCAGTTAAACTGACCACACAGTCTTTGAATTGGTCGGCGGAGGTTTCTTGCGGCACATGTGCAGTCTTGAGGAATGCAATCAAAGCCTTTGCATGGGCCTCAGAACATAACAACAGAGACAACATTGATATCTTCGAAGGGGTCTGCCCTAATTGTTCGACCATATTGTAGTCGCTTTTCTTGATTATTTTTAAGATTTCCTCTATTTCTTGCTAATAGGATTCCACAACAACTTTTCTAGGTGCCTCCGTCTGGGCAGGCTCACCTATAACTTCTTTTCCCCGAGTCCCAGATGACTCATTAGCAGGGATAACAATTGGAGTAAGAACGGGAGTAGTAACGGAAGTACCGGTAGGAACAACAGATGGAATAACAACGGGCTTAACAATAATCTTTGGGGAGATCTCGGGAGAGAAAACCCTTCCACTTCGGGTAACTTTGTTGGTCCCAAAAATATTACTGATATCGGGATCAGCCTCTTCAGTCTTCAAATCTTGTTTGACGCCATGGTAGTAGACGCCAGCACCGTAGTTCCAAGGGACAACTTTGTCTAAGGAGTACGGTACGGGACCAGGAAAAGTGATTATCAACAGAGCAATTCTTGGAGCAGGTGTAATCCTAACAGGTATTTTAGAGGAGACCTTGGAAGGATTGGCGAAAATGGTTATGATGGCAACATCTTCATATGGAACAGTCGGAATCAGAGTCTTTTCAAACAAAATCTCTATGTTGTCCATCAGGCATTGAACACCTGCTTTCAGCAAATAGCAACCAGAGGGCAGAGATGAACACATGTGGCAACCTTCACCATAACCCGTAAATAAACTGGCCAACAACAAATTCTTCTTGACAATCATGAGAGGAGTGGAAACTTCATCAACAGAGGTAACAAACAGATCAGTATCAATGGCATTAACTCCACGGTTGTGCTTGGGCATGGGAGCAGTTATGACATTAGGCTTATCCGGAGCATCAAACTCAATCTCCTTGGCTTGAATTAGATCCTGTATCTTATTTCTCAGAGCTCAGCAGTCATTTGTATCGTGGCCAGGACTTTCAGAATGGTAAGCGCACCGAGCATTTGGATTGTACCGAAGAGATATGGTGTTAGGATACTTAGGAGCCTCCTTTAAGGTTGTCAAGTTGGATCTTAACAGATGGGGTAGAACCTCAGTCAATGTCATGTTAATCTGGGTAAATTTCCTTTGCGGTCTTTCTACCCTTTGCTGATTGTTTCATTATGGGGTAGCCGCAGGCCTAGGTATCATCACAGTACCTACCGTTGGATGATGTTCAACTCTGCTCTGACCTCTTGGGATATAAATGGAACTGACCTCCTTCTTACTCGTGAAGGGCTTCTTCACTGAAATTGACGAGGTATCTTTCTGTATTTTTCCACTCCAAATCCCAGCTTCTACCCTTTCTCCAGTTAATATAAGCTTGGTGAAACTAGCCGAGGAGCTACCAATCAGGTGATTGAAGAATGGACCATACAGCGTCCTAAGAAACATGTCAACCAACTCCCTATCAGACAAAGGGGGTTGGACTCTCCCTTCCAGATCTCTCCACTTCTGCGCATAATCCTTGAAACATTCACTTGCACCCATGGACATACTCTGGAGTTGAGTACGGGTAGGGGCAAGGTCAACGTTATATTGATACTTATTATAAAAAGCAGCAGCCAAATCCTCCCAATTGCGGACATTGGTTCCCTCCAGCTGATAGAACCACTCGAGTTGATTTCTAGACAGACTGTCCTGAAAGAAATGGACCCACAAATTCCTATCAGCAGTGTGAGGCTGAATCTTCCTCACATAGGGACGAAGATGAAGCTTGGTACAAGACACGTCATCATACTTTGCAAAAACCGGAGCCTTAAACTTATGTGGGATGACCACCCCAGATACCAAACCCAACTCTTCAAAATCCATCCCTAGTATTCTCTGGATCTCCAGTGCGCTCAGTTGATCCTCTAACTGTTTGTATCTATCCTTAGTGGGAGGATATTGTTCATCATTGTAGTCCGTGTTGTTGTACCCCAAAATTTTCCCTCCCATATTCTTCAAAGTTTTGACAAGCATCATCTCAATTTGCTCAAGTCTTCTCAAGGGTTGCACAGTTCAAACACCCTCCTAAGCCAGTCAAATTAGGGTTTTGGTTCTTGCAAGGAAGTTGAGGTTTTCAAAGGCTCAATCAAGTCTCATATGCTCATATACATTGTCAAGCACCTACATGTCAAGTTTTAAGGCTCACAAGGTCAAGTTGCACAGTCAAAAACCCTAATTGCTTCACAATCAACTATAGGGGAAAAATGGTCATTTGGCAGTCAAAAGTCAAAAATTTTGGTCAACATCTTATTTTGAAGCCACAATCATCATTTGGTCAAATATTGACCACGATTTCACAAGAATGGCTCAAAAATCATCAAGGTGTCAAAAGTTTCTATTTTTTGACAGTTGAAAAGTCAACTGTAACTTGACCAAGGCATACCTTTTTCATGGTTCATCAGAAAAATCCCATCCAATGCTCATTTTGAAGGGGAGGACATTTCCTACAATTCATCTTCACATTCCAAGTCCAAGAAATGCTCTCACAAAAAGTTATCAATTTCAACATTATAGGTCATTTTCAAAAGTCAACAAAAAGGCACTTTAAGTCAAAGACCATAACTTGAGATTGGTAAATCAAAATGACATGGGACCAAAGGCATTGGTTAGAGGACTTCAAGACCTTTCCAAAATGTCCAAGAACATGTTCATATGATCAAAATTGAGCAAGATATGCATTGGAGAAGTTGGGAAATTTTTGTGAAATGGCCAAAGTCAACTATCCTTGAAACTTCAATTTTTGACAAAAGGGCCCACTTTTTCCACTTGATTCAGCCTTGTCATGCCACCCACGTGTCCCATGATTTATTTCAAGATTAAAAGTTAATTTTTCCATTTTTATTTAATTTTATTTGATTTAATTCATTTTAAATCCTTAAAATTCAAATAAAAATCAAAAAGTTAATTAAGGGATATCTTGTGGCTTGAATGGCTTTGATACATCATAATCCACCTACCAATTTCGTGTACAGTCCATTTCAAGCATGAAATTCAAATTTTGAACAAAGATGGCAAGTTCTTTAATGGTGGTTTATGGAAAAATCTCAAACTTCATTGCAAGGATTAAAGGCTCACATTATTGCTTGATTCTCATTCAAAGACATATATGCAAGCCTCTCATACCATTTACACGACCTAGAAACCTCTGAAACAAAAGAACCAAATTCAAAAATCCAAGCAAAAAAGTGAAAACTGTTTTCAACCTTCCAGTGCAATTCAAGCATTTCTTTTGATCCAAACACGTTCCCAACAGTCCCAGGAACCTTTTGCCATCAAGAACAAGCCTTAAACCTTCAGGAACCGCCTCAATACAGTCACACGGTTCATCATTTTGTTCATAATCTAAATTCATTTTTCACGCATCATTAACACATTTTGAATATTGCTTTGTATTTCTAACATTGTGATGAAGCTTTTGACATGAGTTAATTTGAATATGGTGCCTTAAAATGAAAACCACCATGGACGGATGCTAGGTTTTCAAAGCTTGTGATTTGGGGCTTTTCCCATACTGTAAAATCAGAACTCCAAACACCCATGGTTGAAACCGGCTTGATGAGACGAACACGAAACATACCTCGCGCCCAATTTATCTTGCACCTACGCCTAATCGCTATTTTGGATATTGGCATTTTGTGGGGGTTTAAAACCCCCGCTATCTTGTTTCTATTTTGCAGATAAAACGAAGACGATGATGAGGTGTCCATGCCTGGTTGGTACATTCAAATGGGCGCGTGCTTTTTTCTTTTTGTTCAGCATATAGTGTGTTTATTTGATATTATGTTTTTTTCTTATTATTCTAACAAACGCGCACGCTTGGTTCAGTGGCTGGAGACGTGGCTAGGCATCACTGGGACCTGGGTTCGATTCCCAGGTCCCCCAATATTTGTTTCATAATTTTCACATCCTAATCCTATGAAGATTCACAACTATGTTCCACCATGGAGTCCAGCGCATCAGTCAGCCAAGTGTCTCCCAGTGCAAATCCAAGGGCCAAGAGGTGAGGAGCACCATGCTCAGGAGTCAACCCAGGCGCAGGCAATTCCAAAAGTCAGCA
Source organism: Vicia faba (assembly GCA_948472305.1). Taxonomy (NCBI): domain Eukaryota; kingdom Viridiplantae; phylum Streptophyta; class Magnoliopsida; order Fabales; family Fabaceae; genus Vicia; species Vicia faba. Next base: position 727,886,590 of record OX451739.1, read on the forward strand.
AGAGCTTGTTTCTATTGGGCCAGAAGTTCAACAATACACCTCCTATTTGGCCCAAAACCCCCCTTGGGTTTGCAATTTTTTTATTTTGTCATTTTTATATTTTGTTTGTCTCATTTTATTTTTTCCCTTTTATTAACTATTAACATAATTAATATTTTTCATAAAAAACCAAAAAAAAAACTAATATTGTTATTATTATTTATTAATTTCATGTTATTTTTGTAAATAAAATACTAACAAATAAAATAGTTTAATTAGGTCAATTTTAATCTCTTTTCTTTATAATAAATAAAAACCATTTAGAATTAGGTTAGCTTTTAATTTTAATTCTTTTTATTTTATTTTCATTAAAAATATAAAAAAAAACACAAAAATATCACTTTCTTAATTAATTAATTAATTGGTTAGTTATTAGTTTTAATTTCATTAATTACAAAAAAAGGACAAAAAATTTAATTCTTATTCAAAAAAGGGTCAAAACCCTTAGGACGTTCCCGATTTAATTCTTTCGCGCATTATTCTTTTGATTATTTATGTAACTGTTTCCGGATATGTAATAGTAATTAGGTTTATCTCTTTATTTACTATTTCTCGCACTTTATTTCCAAACGGGTTTTGTTTTTTGGCGATGTATAGACACGCGCCTTGTAATAGTTAGATTTACATTTCCGCAATTTATTTTCCGCACTCCTAACTGTTAACAATGCATGAAAGAATGTATGAATAATAAAATCAATCCGTAGCTCACAAATAACATGTACAAAATAAACATTAACTGAAAAACAACACACAAGCACATGCCACTTCTAGGGTACGCCTCACTGGTTGCCTCGAACGTGGTCATCAAGTATAGGGTGTCTTAGAGGTCGCCCTTCTGTCCTAAAGATCCAGTTGCCTCGAAACGGTTGCCTCGGATAAAAGGATCTAGGACATTAGGGTTACTTCTAAGGTGTCCTACCATTGCTTCGGTGACCATATTGTCCCGATAATCGAATTGACCCGAATACCTCCAACGATGGTGCTACCTACCTCTCAATGGCGGGATGGCACTATCTAAAGGACTCTTACACATCCTAATTCCTTAGAGTAGGTAGATTTCTCTTAAGTACTTGCTCTTTCTCAAAACAAAACAAAAACATCTTTTCACACCTCACACTTTCTAAAAGTTTTCAAACAAATTTTTCATACACTCTTGAGGACAGATACAAGAGTTACTTAGAAATTTTTTTTAAACGAAACTTTTTTCAAAACCCACACACACTTGAAAAGCAAACAATTTTGAAAACATAAGAGCAAGTACCTAAGAGCCCGTGGATAACCACGGATAGAAAGGGTGCTAACACCTTCCCTTTCTATAAATCTACCTCCCGAACCGAGAGAAATCTCAAAGAAGGAATTTTGCTGTGCTTTTGTCCTTTCCATGTTGGAGAACATAAAAGACGGTGGCGAATCTTGCTTACCGCGACATTTCGCGAAACCAGCTTAAAAACAGTCAGTTCTATTTCCACCGATCACACGTGTCATTATCAGAAACTTCAGGGCTAGGGTCCTCCTCCCTTGTCTCTCTCTCTCTCTTGATTCTCCCCTCTTTGGATGAGGAGGTCAGATCCACCGGTTGCTTCAATGGTCCTTTGAATCTTCTGCCCAGATTCAGAACACCAGATGTCTTCTTCTTCTTCTTCTTCTTCTTCTTCTCCTTCAGAATAAGGGCTTTAAGATCTTTCTGCCCCTTAGCTAAGGCTACGAACATCTGCTGAAATTGGTTATTTTGTGCCTGGAGATCCTTGAGGCTTTGTTCAGAACACATTATTGCTGAAATAAACAGCGAAGAAGATGAGAAACCTATTATGGTACCTGTTTATGCAATGTCATGGATGATATGCGTATGCAATGATTTCAAGGACTCTTAAAGGCTCAAATTTGTTTAACAAAAAGAAAAACACGTTAATTGTATTAATAAGTTCGAATTGTTACAAAGAGTGCCTTTTAGGCTTACAATTAAACAAAACAAAACTTAAAGCAAAAAGAAAATTAGGTCTCCCATGAGCGCATCCTCTTTGGTGCAACGTAGGCGTTTATAATCCTTTCTTCATGAAGTAGCCTAGTAAGTTCCAGGACCTTCTTCTTGCTGGTGTAGAATTGAGTTTCAAACGTATCTCACTCCTCTTTAAGTTGAACCCAAGATTTTTGTAACTCCTCATGATCAGTTGTCATGTTAGGATGAAGAATAAGAGAAGGAGTGTCTCCTTCAGCAACCGGTTCCATAATCATAGGTAGGATGGCGGGGTAAGGCATCATAAGACTTTGGGCGCAGGCTCGTATCCACCTGAGATAAGGCTCAAGAGGGATGGAATTCTTGTGCCCCGGTGTCTTACTATCGACTCTATGTACCATGCCCCAAGCTCGCATGAACCTTTTATGGTAACCTTGGGCATCATTCTTGTAGTCGAAGGCGATTCCTTGGATAAGTGTATCATGAGGACCATCCCTTCTCGTATAACCAAACTGTCGCAGTGCCAAATAAGGGTTATAAGTGATTCCTCCCCTAATGCCTAAGAGAGGGACATTATGGAATTCACCACAGCGATCGATGATGGTAACATCTTTCGAGGACCGTGAACACCAATGAATGTTTGAATGTGTAAGGGACATCAACCTATGAGACCATTTTATACCCTGCTCATTCTTCAAAATAAACCAAGGTAGGTGCGAAATAAACCACCTAGCCAATAGAGGGGTGCAACACAGGAGGGTCCCCCTTCTCTTTAGAGTGTGAGCATGCAGAGAGTGTAGAATATCCCCAAGTAATGTAGGCACTGGATTATGAGACAGAAAAACCTTAATCGCATTCATATCTACGAGTTGATCCACGTTAGGGAATAGTACCATCCCGTAGATGAGGAGTGCTAATACCTCTTTAAAAGCTTGTAAATCCTGGGTATCCCAAAAAATAGTGAGCTTTCTCGAATAAAAATTTAACCGGGATTCCTTAGACACTTCCCCTAGTTTCCCAATTTGTCACTACATCGGAGCGTTGTAAGGACAGGGCTCGAGCAATCTCTTCAGGATTTGGATGTCTCTCCGTACCGTTGAAAGGTAACTGATCAAGAATAGGTACCCCTAATAACCGAGAAAATTCCTCCATAGTAGGCACTAGCTGGTAATTCGGGAAGGTGAAGCAGTGGTGCAATGGATCAAAGAACTAGAATAACACTTTTAACAATTCTTCATCAGGTTTTGAAGTGACAAAGTTGAGCAACCGACCGTTTTTTTCAGTGAAGGGGGAGCTTTCAGGAATCCTTAATGCTAAGTCCTTTAGTTGATGATGTACTTTCACAAGGTTAATTTGGATAGTGTTCTTGCGGATGGATGCCATGTCCTACAAAATAAAGCAAAGATGAGCCCTAGAAAATCCTTGAAATGGTTAGTATGATATGCCATGTTTATGATGTCATGATTATGCTAAGAAATCACATTTATAGCAAGTAACAAACAAGTCACACCAAGTCCTTAGGTTTAAATCCTGCGTGAGTTTTAAGGTCATACCCTCTTGAAGCTGGATTGGTTCAACCTGTCCTATAAATAGTAACCGGGTTCTAAGGGATCTCAATATCACCGATCTTTCCCCAAGCTTCATTCAATAGGAGATTGACTCGCAACCAAACAAAAGTCAAGAGTCAAACCTCAATGAGTGTAGCATCGAGTATCTATCAACCTTGGGAATACACCAAAGTCGGCCATCTCGCTACATCCTACTGGTCAAGTTGTGCAATTAAAGGTTCTAAGGTCAGTTGATGCTTTATGACACCACGCAGCGGCCCCGTATTCTCCTTGATTGACTCAAGGGCTACCGGGTACCAACCAAAGTGTCGCATCAACATAGCTACTGCTTCAACCGTGTCGGTATACCCCACACAGTTCCCTCACAGTTTATTGCTACTTACCTAAAAGGAATTCCCCCGATCCGGGTTTAGGATCCAAATAACCCAAACAGATACCCTTAAAAGTAAATCAGACAAGACAAACCAAATAAGCAATTAAGAATGACCTAAATCCTAAGGTGTACCCCACTTATATTTTTTCCCCAGCAGGGTCGCCAGTTCTGTGATACGGTGGCAGAACTGACTGTTAATACTAGTTTGCATTTTTGTTTGCAAATGTTGCGGTAAGCAAGAGTCGCCACCGACTTTTATTTCATCCAACAAAGGAAAAGGAAAAAGAATAGAAGAAACCTTTTTTGAGATGTTTCTGAGTACGAGGGGTAGATTATAGAAAGGGAAGGTGTTAACACCCTTTTTATCCATGGTTTTCCATGGGCTCTTAGGTACTTGCTCATTTTGAAATTGCTTGTGTGTGTTTTGAAAAGTTTTTGTTTAACTTTGTGGTAACCCTTGTATTTGTCCTCAAGAGTGTGACGAAGCTGTTTTTGAAAACTGTTTTGAAAGTGTTTGTGAAAAAAGTTTTTGTTGTTTTGAGCAAGTACTTTAAGATTTTCTACCTACTCGAAAAAAGACTGTTCATTCTCATTTCCTTTAGACAACGCTATCCTACTATTAAGGAGTAGGTAGCCCCATCATTGGAGTTTTAAGGGACATTCGAAGGGACAAGTACGGTCACAAAAGCAATGGTTAGGAAACCTTAGTAGTTACCCTAAAGTCCTAAAGATCTTTCTGAGGCAACATTCAAATGGTTTATTTTGATCTTTCGGGACTGGATGACGACCACTAAAATTCCCTATAATTCATGATCTCTTACCGAAGGCAACCGAAGTGGGGCAAACCCTAGGAGTGAGCATGGGCAAGTGGTTATTTTTCAGTTTATTTATCTTTGCACAATTAAGATGATCTATTGTTTTGATTTCATCTGTCTTTTGCATACAAGCCTATTATCCATACATCTAGCAATTTATAATAGCAACAAGTAAAGTGCGAGAAATTAAAGTCCTAACTATTACAAAGCCTCGGGGAGGGGGTTACATAACCAAATTGGGAAATAAATAGTAAGTAAAAAGCGATAAAATAAACCCTAATTAAAAACTATTACAAACCTCGAAACAGTTATAATAATTGGAATTATAAATAAGTAAATGCTCGCGAGACGAATTAAATACGGGAATAAATTAGAAGCCTAAAAATCTAATTAATTAAAAAATATTTTTGTGTATTTTTTTATTGAGAAAATAATTAAATTGCAAATTAAACCTAATTTCTAGTTAATTTTATTTAACAAAATAATCAATGTTGAAATAATTAAAATAATTAATTTTCAAAAATTAATTTTAATTATAAAAACCTAAATCTATTTTTTGTGATTTTTTTATTTAATAAAAAAATGATTTTTTGTTCTTTTTTTGTAAAAAATGATTAAACAAATAAATAAAACAAAAGAAAATAGAAAAAGAAGTAAGTTGGGCCTGGTGTGCTGTTAGACATCATGGGGTGCGCCTGTTTTGTACTAGGCCCAAGATTCATAAGCCCAGCCAATTGTTTGATTCAGTGCAATCAAATCTGGAATGTCCACCATGCACTGCACTTACTGAGCGTTGGATCTGGATCCAGGGATGATCCAATGGCTGGATCTGGGGGATGCAAGGTGGACCTCCTAAGTAAACACGGGCTGGATCCTGTAAAGAAATAAAGGAAAAAAACAAGATGCTTGGACCTGGGATCGAACCCAAGTCCTTCCCCTCATACACTCGCTTGCTTTACCGTCTGGGCTGGATGGTTTATTTGTTAACATAATAACACAAATAAAATATAAAGAACATGTTAATCATTATGGCAAAACGCGCGCGAAGAATTCAAATCAGCCAACTGGGCTTTGAAACGTGATCGTCTTCTTCAGCAGGACTGACGTTTTAACTAACGACCTTTTACCTACAGACAAGCGTTGTAGATGTAACCCTGCATCATTCAAAAATTAAATACAAGCAACATAAATCTTAATGGAGACCATGAATCAACCGGGCTTGAAGCCCTTAACACCATGGTATCCATATCTAACCCTAATTTTTCCTGTATCAGGAAGCCCTAAAACGAGTTTGGAAACCCTAAGAATGGCATCCTTCAGTTCATGCACTTAAAACTCAATCAAACAATTCAGATATCATCAAAACCTTATAATAAACATGAATGCATGGTTAAATTTCATTAAAACGCATGGATACATGTAATTAAAAATCAAGAAAAATTGGAAAATTGGATCATGTATCTTACGATTCTGGATGCTTTGTGACTTGAGAGTGATTGGAATTGCTTCAGAATACGTCCAGGAACAGATTAATGTCTTTGAAATACCTTGAATCGCCTTCTAAATTAGGATTCGAACACTATTTTTTTTTATCAAAAATTGGAGTTTTTCTGGACTTGTGGAGGCAGTTTTTTTTTGTCCTTTTGGTCTGGCCATATTATGTATATGTATTAGAATGCATTAGGTCAACAAAAACAAATTCAATCTTGAACAATCATGGAGAAAAAATTTGATTTTCTCCTTGCATTATTTGTTTCCAAAATAAACCAAATCATTCCATTTTTATTCCAATCAGCCTTTGGACTATTTGATCTTTGTTTGACAGCATATATCATCTTCATTCAATGCCAAAATCATTCCAAAAGCAACTTATATGATTTATTTTGATTTTATTTGAATTTTAAATGAATGAAATCACAATATATTAAATACATAAGTTAATGAGGCATGGAGTGGTTCATTGGTCGTGGACCATGTTAGGAACAAGCTCCAAACTTGAAAAGATAGGCCCATGTGGAGAAAATACAATTTTGGGCATCGTTGACTTTGTGCAAATTTCCAAAAAGGGTCAACTTTGACAATTCATTTCTTCCATAATTTTGACCCTAGGAGGGTGTTCTTGGACTTTTTAGAAATCTTAGGATGTCCTCTAAACAACCCTTTTGGTTTCTTCTCAATTGGATCTTCCATGTTCATGTAATAAGCTTTTACCCAAAAGGTGTTTTTGTTGACTTTTTGAAATGACTTATAATGTCTGAATTCATATCTTTTTATGAGTGCATTTTTTGAACTTGAGGGATGAAGATGAGTTGTAGGGAATTGAATTCTATTCAAAATGATCCTTGTATGAGCAATTTCTGATAAAGAATGAGAAAGTTATGTCTGGTCAAAGTTTGGTTGACTTTTCCTGTAGAAACCCTAATTTAGCAACTTTTGAGTTTTTATGAATTTGGGGCATTCCTTGAGGAATCATGATCGACCCTTGATCAAATGATGGATGTTACTTCAAAATATTGATGTTGACCCAAAATTTTTGAAGTTTGATTGCATGAGGGGTCACAGTTGACTTTTGACCTAGTATAGTTGATTTTTAGGCATTTGAGCAATTGACTGAGAAAACTTCTTGTGCAAGGCATGAAACTTGACATGGATGGTCTTGGGAACATATTAAGACCATGGAAAAGATTTTATACCTTTGTAGTTCACATATCTTGATGAAAGTAGAAACCCTATTTGAAGGTTCATTGCTTTAGGAGATAATTTTTCTGGTTAATTCTTGGGCATCCTTAAGCAAGTTGAGGACTTCAAGGAGCACGTGTTGAGTAAAATGAGAGGGAAAATTTTGGGGTACAACAGGAACACTTTTACACACTAAACATGATATTTGGCCTACTTTCTATTAAATAAAATAAGGATATGATTATACCTCTATATCTGGTTATGTCGAAATCCACTCCATTATCGTCTTTGTTAATTAGAACATTTGAAGCCATGGGTGGTGATATGCTTCTCAAATCTTTCATGTCAAACTTATTGATAAGCACTAAGCAGTATTTTATTTGACTTATGAAAGTGAATTCTCCAGCTTGCTTGGTTCGCAATTCTAAGAAATAAGTCTGCTATTCTATAAGAGACATCTCATACTTGCCCTGCATCAAACTTGCAAACTCCTAACAAAGAGATTCGTTAGTAAAACCAAAAATAATATCATTTACATATATTTGAACTAAAAGTATATACTTTTCTTTGCATATAGTAAACCAAGTGGTGTCTACTTTACCACGATTGAATCCTTGTTTGATTAAAAATCCACTCAATCGCTCATGCCAAGCTCTTGGAGCTTGTTTGAGACCATAAAAGGGATTTTTTCAATTTACAAACATAGTTAAGATTATCGCGATACTTAAAACTCGGAGGGTGAGATACATAAACTTCTTCATTTATGTAGTCGTTAAGAAAAGCATATTTAAAATCTATTTGATAAAGCTTAAAATCTAGGAAACAAGCAAATGTCAAAGGGAGTCTAATAGCTTCTAGATGAGCTATCGGAGCATAAGTCTTATCGTAGTCTATTCCTTCAGCATGACTATACCCTTTTGGCACTAATCTTGATTTATTTATAGTAATTTTCCATTTTCATCCATCTTGTTCCAAAATACCCATTTATTGCCAATAATGGTTTTATCAACTGGACGCGGAATAAGGTTCAAACATCGTTACATTTGAATTAGATAAGTTCTTCTTGCATAGTAATTAACCATCCTTCATCAAGTAAGACATCAAACATGTTTTAGGTTCAATCTGATAAATCAAAGCAGAGTACTTACATAAATTATTAACCCGTGATCTAGTACTTACACCCCTTTTGATATCTTCCAGAATTTGATCCAACAGATGATCTTTTGCGATTGTACAATCTTGAGGTAGATGGTTTGAGGTCTCTTGTTTATCATACTATGTAAGATTATATCTTTATCTTTATTAATGTCCTTATCCTTCCTAAATGGATGATCCTCTTTGGGACTTTTGTCATTGATCAAGTTCTCCATTATCATACTTGAAATATCATAACAAATACCTTTCCCCGTCTTTTGGGGTGAGGATTCATCAAATGCTACATGAATAGTCACAACAACCTCAATATGGAAAGCTTCTTAAAAATCTTAACAAACTCTTCAAGAATGGTTAGTTTCAAGAGACGTCTCCCTCAATAATTCCAGTCTCCATAATAAAGATCATAATCTAAACAAGAGGCTTAAGATGAAAGAAATTATGTTTGCAAGAGATTTTGAGTTTCCAAAATAAAGATTGTTGATTCTCACAAAATCACTCTGAAAAAGGTTATCAGTTGTGTGAGTTTTTTTTTTGGAATGAGATGATAAAAAGAATTTATATGTGTTTGAGATTAAGCATAAAAAGTGGATGGAAAAAGTTAGTTAGATTCAAGTTAGGAACATTTCGTGATTTGAGTCAAATGAGAAACTAGAGTGAAACAAAATCTCATAAAGAAAAATTATAATTTTTTTTTTGGAATAACTAGGTATTAAAAAAAATCACAAATAACCATGTTTCAGAGAAAATTACGCAAATAACCATGTTTCAGAAAACCCCATAAGGGAGGAGCCAACCCAGTTGGCGCATGCACCTTATTTTAAAGGGGAGGCGCCATCTCACTTGGCGCCTATGTGTAAAAGGCTTTCCCTAAGCCAAGTGAGATGGCGCCTTAGTGCAAAAGGTAGGCAATTTTTCGCGTTTTTTTATTTTAAATGCGGAGCATTACATAAACGATATAGGATCAAGAAAATTGACTTTTTATTTACACAATATGATTACACACATAACGATTACATATAAAAAATACAAATTAATCAGTGGTCCCCCGGAACCCGGTAATGACCTCCAGTTCCGCATCCCCGTCCTCACCTTTCCCGTGCTGGGTTTCGTTGTGTTTCCTGTTGTGGCAGGGTCGATGGCCCAACGAAGTCAATGCGTTTCGGATCCATGAAATTGGTCAGATATCCATATCTAGAAGATCCACTTTGGTACAGTCGATTGCCCATACCCTCAAAGTTTGGTCGTGTTGGTGGTGGGTGGGGTTCCATGGTTGGTCTGTAGCACTGGTCGTCTGAGTACGGGGGTAGAAAGGAAATGGATCTTGGTATGTTTGGTATCGGGAATGTTGGGTGCTTTGGTGATGTTGTAGTTGATGGTAAGTTAGATCAGTTGGTTCATAATCTTCGGACAATCCCAGATCAGGGCTAAGGTTAGATGTTGAGGGGCCCATATTGAGATATGTAGAAGACTGGAATTGTGTGTGGGGTATACGGGTGTATTGGTATTGTGATTGAAATTGTGGTTGGGTGTGAGGCATATGAGGGTATTGGTACTGAGGTGGTGATTGTGGTTGGTTATGGGGCATGTGGGTGTAATCGTATTATGGTGGTGATTGTGGTTGGGTGTTTGTGGTTCTGTTTCGTCGGGGGGGGGGGGGGGGGGGGGGGGGAGGTTGATGTGTGTTGGGTTTGTTGTTGGGGAAATGAGGGTTTGCCCATTATGTTCGTGGGTCAACCAAATACCTTGGATGAGACACATGCATTTCTGGGGTACTAACCGATTTGTACCAAGCTAAATATTGATCTGTGTGTCGCATATTACCATGGTTGAGGAAAACTGGGAATTGCAAGACATGTCGGTGACGCATCTGCCACATCTTACACCATTCTGGAGAAAAATCTTTCCAGTTAGTAAGACCCCATTGGGCGTTGACCCTTTTGATATACCACAGGGACAAACGAGTCGGATTGCAGGGTATCTCTTAATGCATTCCAAACTGCATCTTGACATGGTCGCTATGGTGCATCTCCACAACATTGAATTGTATGACTTCTGTCTTTGCGCTCTAAATTGTTGTTTCCTCGGAGTTTGGTTCATGGTCCAAACCCAAATATGGTCTCCAGACAAACTGCGGATAAAATTAAATCAATTTAATGAAAACATAATAAATAAATAATTTAAAAGTAGAAAAGTTGAAAGGTAGGACGTATATCATCTGGGCCAAGGTGATCTAATAGATTGCGGTATAGAGCGACATTGAATATTGGATTCTTGCCATAATCCATACCCCTCACGCAGTACCTAAAGGAATTGAAAAATATTTTATTTTTATCATATATTTGGTGAAGAGATGAATAGTAATAAATGATATAAGTTGATGACTTACTTTGTTGCGTATGGGAAAACGAATGTGTTGTTGTTGACGGGGTTTAGGGACTCCATTCTCCACCAACCCCAGGCTTGAAGTAAAAAAGTGCAGCCATAAAATGTACATTTTTCCTTGATTGCATTTTTACACAAGGAACTGTATAGATGGGCTAAAAAAGCAAAACCCCAACTATACTTTCTAGTTTTTTCGAAGTCTCTAAGTAAATTTAAATACATAATATTTACACTATTTCCCGTACTTTCGGGAAATAAAAAGGTTCCAAATAGTATCATTATATAATTTCTAGCTTTTATTACCTTAGCTAGCTCGCAGGAATTTTCGTTCAATTCCAGAGTCGCATAATGATTTTTTAGCTCAGGAAGTAGTATACCCTGGCCTCTCGCACCACCACCTTTAACCATATCCCTGCCCAACAATTCTTTGCACAGAGAATTGGGCTGCTGAACCGACCCGTTAACCGCCTTACCTACGACAGGGTGACCCAATAACATGTATATGTCCTCTAGTGTGACGGTACATTCACCTATTCGTAGATGAAAAGTGTGGGTCTCTGGTATCCACCTTTCCAACATTGCAAGTATGAATTTTGAATCAATTGTGCAGTTGGAGATCTTTATAACATTTCCGAAACCTATGTATTCGAGATAGGGTACGATCAACGGGTCGGGAGCGAGGTAGTTATGTGACCGGATTCTGAATCTTTTAGTATCCTAAGTTAAGAATGTAAAAAGTGTAAGAGTAGGTAAGATGAATAAAGCATTAATAGAAGTATGAAAAATGTATAAGTATACAAGAAACTTATAAACGCTGCAATGTTGTCCCTTGTGCCTGATAACACGAAAATGTATCGCTTTTTAGGCCTAATTTACACGAGTTATTTGTATGTTTTTATCGAATAATATGCATCACGAAGGTATTTTTATTTGTTTTTAGGTAAATTATATTTTCCAAGGCATAAGATGGCAAATAAGCTAAAAGGAGCAAAACAAGCTAAGAAATGGCAAGAAGAAAGAAGAAAAATGACATTCTGCCAAGAAACTCACACCAGATGACGTTACCAGTGCAGCGCTTAGTGTTACGAACGTAACGCCTAGCACGCACTGTTACGAACGTAACGTAACGCGTTACGAACGTAACAAAGGGCCAAGCTGTTACGAACATAATGAATTCCATTACGAACGTAACACTTAAAAACTCAATCAGCCACGAAGCAGCCCATACGAAGTCCACACGACCTCATTCCATCAGTTGAGAATTTAGTGCACGTACTGAAATAATGGAACATGACAGTTACAAGAGAGAGCTTATATATATGTTGAAGACTTCACTTTGAGTGGGTCGGGGAATTTGTTTCAGAACCGTAATTTCTTCCTGCATTGCTTTACTTTGTTTTCTTGCTTTTGAACCATCATTTTCCTTTCAAGCCTCTATAATTTTCCAGTTCCCTAAAGTGTTAATTCTTCACATCGAAGGATTAACACACACTTAGTTCTATATTTCAATTAATTGTATCGCAAAAGCTACTGTACAAATTCAAGATTACCACGGCAATATAAATTACAGGTTTTTTATGCAATTCGATCTTTGTTGTTTATATGCTATGTTGATTATTTTCATGAATTATATTTTACGTTGCGTGTTTGTTAAATACATTATGTCTGGCTAATTTTGTTTGTACCGGTATGTGACTCTTAAGCACCGAAGGAATTCGGTGATAACTTGGCTAAAATATTTTATAAATAATTTCTGGTTTCCAATTTCCATATTTAATTTAACTACCCTTGTCACGAGAGTGAAAGGATATTTAACACGATTTTGCCACGAGAGTGGGAAATTAATTAAGGCAAGAACCTGCATGCGAGAGCCGGGGTTCGACCCAGATAGTGGTAACGAAACATTAATTTTTAAATACACAAGAGTGTTTTAACAAATTAATTAAACTCGAGTTGTTTTCAAAAAGTGTTATTAAATTTAAAGTGCATCCACTAGGTTTAGTAGCATAACTTATTTCATGAACACGAGAGTGTATGTCTCAGGTTTTTAAACAATTCGTTTTTACCGAAATACTTTATATGCCAAGTGATTCACCGAGTTCCCGAAGTCCGACTATCACATATCGGTATAACTATTACTATTGCTTTTAATTAAAATATTTTTCCCCTAAAACCAAATATTCATCGCTTAGTTAAACATTTGTAACATTAGATCGTATGCGATTGATCCTCAGTCTCTGGGTTCGATAATCATTTAAAACTAGAACGACTAAACTGTATACTTGCAGTTAGTATCCCGATAGACTCATAAAGTCCCGATCAAGTTTTTGGCGTCGTTGCCGGGGACTGATTAGTCAATTAAGTACGATTCTTATGTTGCACGTTTAGACTAGGCAACAGAAACCCTTTTTCGATTGTATGCCAAGAACTCGCTCACAAGGCGAACCTCTTGACAAATCGACGGACGAACCTGAACGCATCCTTTCCGTAAGACGTGCAGTCAGGGATTACTGTTTAAATCACGCTATTCCTTTACCGAAACCCGAAATCAAGATTGATTTTGAAACAAATTCTAATTCTTCCTCTGAAACCGAAATCAATCCAGAAATAGACATGGCCTAAGAACGAAGGACCCGTCCACTGAAGGAGTACGCAGCTCCATCACAACAAGAACCCCACAATAGCATTGTTGCTCCAGCAATTAATCAAAACGATTTTGAGTTGAAACCGTCGTTGATATCAGCTATCCAACAACTCCAATTCTCTGGAAATCCTACCGAGGATCCAAATGAACATCTTACGAAATTCGTTCAATTTGTCGACACAGTCATAGCAAATGGTGTTAGTAAAGATGCAATAAGATTACGTCTTTTCCTTTTTCGCTAAGAGATAGAGCTTGGGCTTGGTTGCAATCCTTGCCATCAAATTTCGTCACTACGTGGGAAGGACTTAAGACTGTATTCTTAGCACGATACTTTCCCCCAAGCAAGACTGCTGCATTAAGAGCTCAAATCAACGGATTTAGGCAGAAGGATACTGAATCTCTATTCGATGCATGGGAACGCTACAAAGATATGATGTGAATGTGCCCACATCACGGATTATAAAATTGGCTGATTATCCATACGTTTTACAATGGACTCTTGTACAACACAAGACTCTCTATAGATGCCGCCGCGGTGGTACACTGATGGACAAGCCTTACGACGAAGTTAACCAACTCATTGAAAATATGGCTCAAAACCACTATCAGTGGGGAGGAGAAAGAACACCTGTGAAGAAAACTCCAGCCAAAAGTGGGATGTACGAGATTAGTAGCCTAGATAAAGTTAATGCTAAGGTAGATGCTCTTATCCAAAAGATAGAAAGCTTGACCTTATCTCCTACAGCCACCGTGGCTGCCGTAACCCCAAACTGCGAAGTCTGTGGAGTTCCTGGTCATGTTGGAACCGAATGTCAAATCCTAGCAGGAATATCAGTTGATCAGGTGAATTACGCTCAAGCTAATCCTTATGCTAATACCTATAATCCTGGTTGGAAGAACCATCCTAACTTCTCGTACAAGAATAATAACGCTTTATATGCACCTGGCCAAGCACCCGTTGTACCTCCAGGCTATCAAAAACCTGCTGCTAATGTTCCTAACATTCCTAGGAAGTCTAACCTTGAAATCCTAATGGAAAACTTTATTGCTACTCAAGCTCAAAAAAACAAAGAATTCCTCAATCAAAACGTTCACACCGGTGAACAATTGAAGCAATTAGCAAATAAGGTAGATGCCATAGAAACTCATAATAAAATGTTAGAAACCCAAATCTCCCAAGTAGCACAACACCAAGCTAGTTCCGCCGCACCTGCTGGTACGTTTCCTGGACAACCACAACCCAATCCTAAAGGACATGCTAACGCTATCACATTACGAAGTGGGATAGCACTTGATGGACCGGTAGATCCTAGACTCCAAAACCTGACCATGTATCAAAAACCTAAAAAGGAAGCAGAGAAATCAAAGGAACAATCTGAGAATGTAGAGGAAGACGCAAACGAGAGCGGAGAGGTTTCAGAAAAAGATAAACCTTACGTACCTCCACCGCCATATAAACCACCAATTCCATACCCTCAAAGACTTACAAAATCCAAAAACGAGGGACAATTCAAGAAATTCGTAGAACTTCTGAAACAACTAAACTTCACTATTCCATTTACAGAAGCTATAACTCAAATGTTGTCATATGCTAAATTCCTAAAGGAAATACTGTCTAATAAGAAAAAAAATTGTTGAAAACGAAACCGTTATGTTAACTGCCAAATGTAGCGCCATAATTCAAAATAACATGCCTCCAAAGCTAAAGGATCCTGGTAGTTTCTCCATACCATGTGTAATTGGAAAATCTGTCATAGACAAAGCTCTATGCGATTTAGGAGCAAGTGTTAGTCTAATGCCATTATCTATTTGCGAGAAGCTCAAACTAGGTGACATGAGACCTACCAATATGTCCTTACAACTAGCCGACAGATCAGTCAAATTCCCTGTTGGTATGCTAGAAAACATTCCAGTATGAATAGGACAATTTTACATACCTACTGACTTTATAATAATGGACATAAAGGAAGATTCAAATATTCCCATCATATTAGGAAGGCCATTCTTAGCCACTGCAGGAGCCATTATCGACGTTAAGAAAGGAAAGCTTACCTTCGAGGTAGGAGAAGAAAAAGTAGAATTTATTCTTTCCCAATTCTTCAAAGCCCCTGCTATAGACGACTCATGATGTTTCCTAGATATTATCGATGAATGTGTCAAAGAACTAGAAAGTCAAGAAGACACCTATTCTGGAATATTGAAAATTCCGACACCATATATTTTCGAGGATGATGACTGGAGACAGGAATATCACGATGCCAACCTAAGAGAATGTTTCGCCTTAACACCCGATCCTACCCCAACTGCTAAGAAAACTGGTATAGAACTTAAAACGTTACCTAAAGATCTAAGGTATGAATTTTTAGATAAAGAACTCGAACGGCCAGTTATAGTCAATGCCAACTTAGGGAAGATCGAAACTGAAAAACTTCTTAATGTGTTAAGGAAGTATCCAACCGCGTTGGGATATAACATATCGGATATAAAAGGAATAAGTCCTTCTGTCTGTATGCACCGCATTATGCTAGAAGAGGACTGCAAGACTTCTAGAGAACATCAAAGACAAATAAATCCTATTTTAAGTGAAGCCGTAAAGAAACAAGTGCAGAAACTACTAGAGGCAGACATCATATACCCGATATCTGATAGCAACTGGGTCAGTCTAGTTCACGTAGTACCTAAGAAAGGAGGTGATACGGTTATAACAAACATAAAAGGCGAATCCGTAGCACAACGTACCCAAACAGGATGGATAATGTGTATCGATTACAGAAAACTAAACAAAGCTACGCGTAAGGACCATTTCCCATTACCATTCATAGATCAAATGCTCGAGCGCTTAGCTAAACATTCCCACTTCTACTATCTTGACGGATACTCAGGATTCTTTCAAATTCCCATTCATCCTGATGATCAAGAGAAAACTACATTCACATGCCCCTATGGTACCTTTGCATACCGAAGAATGCCATTTGGACTATGTAACGCACCTGTAACTTTTCAATGATGCATGATGGCGATTTTCGCGGACTTTTTGGACGGAATTATGGAAGTATTCATGGACGATTTTTCTGTCTGCGGAGAAAGTTTTGACGGATGTTTATCAAATCTTGAGTTGGTACTAAAACGTTGTGTCATTGTCAACCTAGTGCTCAACTGGGAAAAATGTCATTTCATGGTGAGACAAGGAATTATGTTGGGTCACATTGTATCAAACAAAGGGATTGAAGTCGATAAAGCAAAAATCGAAATTATCGAAAACCTTCAACCACCCAAAACAGTTAGAGAAATAAGAAGTTTTCTAGGACACGCTGGTTTTTACCGACGTTTTATAAAAGATTTCTCTAAAATCACTAAGCCACTAACTGAACTATTGATGAAAGACGCTGAGTTTATTTTCGACGATAAATGCTTAAACGCATTTGAGACGCTTAAAGAAGCATTAATTTCAACACCTATAATGCAACCTCCTGATTGGAACCAACCATTTGAAATAATGTGTGACGCGAGCGATTATGCTGTAGGCGCATTCCTAGGACAACGCAAGGATAAAAAGCTTCACGCTATTTTCTATACAAGCAGAACACTTGATCCCGCACAAATGAATTACGCCACTACGGAAAAGGAACTCTTAGCTGTTGTATTCGCGTTGGACAAATTTAGTTCCTACTTAGTAGGCGCCAAAATTGTTATTTACACGGATCATGCTGCGATCCGATACTTACTAAGTAAGAAAGACGCCCAACCAAGACTACTCAGATGGATCTTACTCCTACAAGAGTTTGACTTGGAAATAAAATACAAAAGGGGAACTGAAAACGTAGTAGCAGACCATTTATCAGGATTGGATGGAATCCAAACTGAGAGTGTTCCAATAAGCGATGATTTCCCACATGAACGCCTTGTTGCTTAACTAGAGACAGCTCCTACCGACAGTTTAGAACAATGCGATGAACATTTAACAACTGTGGTAGTAGAAGCTATCTGTACCAACACCATATTACCATGGTATGATGATTTTGTTAACTACTTAGCTGCCGGTGTTCTACCACCCGATTTAACGTACCAACAACGAAAGAAATTCTTCCATGATCTTAGACAATACTTTTGGGATGAACCACTACTCTTTAAAAGAGGCGCTGATGGTATCTATCGTCGTTGTGTTCCTAACGATGAAGTGGACGATGTCATTGCTCATTGCCATTCCGCCCCTTATGGTGGATATGCTAGCACTTCGAAAACTTGTGCAAAAATACTACAAGCTGGTCTTTTTGGGCCTACTTTATGGAAAGACGTCCACGTAGCAATTATGAACTGCGATAGATGTCAGCACACAGGAAATATATCTAGACGTGACGAAATTCCGCAAAAAGGGATTCTCGAAGTTGAATCGATGTATGGGGAATTGATTTCATGGGACCGTTTCCCGCATCCTTTGGAAATAAGTATATACTGGTAGCTGTTGATTATGTATCAAA
Source organism: Vicia faba (assembly GCA_948472305.1). NCBI lineage: Eukaryota > Viridiplantae > Streptophyta > Magnoliopsida > Fabales > Fabaceae > Vicia > Vicia faba. Next base: position 727,904,677 of record OX451739.1, read on the forward strand.
ACGGATTGAAGTCGTCACTGCACCCACAAATGATACACGAGTGGTACTTAAATTATTCAAGAATGTTATCTTCCCACGATTTGGTATACCAAGAGTAGTAATTAGTGATGGTGGTTCCCATTTTATCTCTAGAATTTTCGAAAAACTACTTTCAAAATATGGCGTTAAACATTGCATAGCCACACCATACCATCCTCAAACAAGTGGACAAGTGGAAGTGTCAAATAGGGAAATTAAACAAATCCTTGAGAAAACCGTAGCCACATCTAGAAAGGATTGGTCCTCCAAGCTAAATGATGCTCTTTGGGCATATAGGATAGCTTTTAAAACCCCTATAGGAACAACTCCGTTTAAATTAGTTTATGGAAAATCTTGTCATTTACTAGTAAAACTAGAACATAAAGCTTATTGGGTTATTAAAACTCTTAACTTAAATTACACGACTGTTGGCGAGAAACGAATATTAGATATCCATGAATTAGAAGAATTGAGTTTAGGCGCTTATGAAAATGCTAGAACCTATAAGGAGAGAACAAAAAAATGGCATGATAAGCGTATCTCGAGGAGAGAATTTAAGGAAGGAGACATTGTACTCCTATTCAACTCTAGACTGAAACTCTTTCCGGGTAAATTACGTTCCAGGTGGTCAGGACCATTCGAAATTAATAAAGTTTTCCCTTGTGGTGCGATAGAAATTAAAGGAAATTCCGTAGAACCATTTATAGTCAATGGCCAGCGTTTAAAGAATTTTTTAACGTCGAAAATCTAAACTATTCGGCTTATCTGAAATTAAGTGAGCCACTTACCCCGATACCTAACTGAATAGGTACTGTCTGTCGAGCCATCGACATGAAACAAAAGCGCTTCATGGGAGGCAACCCATGTTTACTTTTAATTGTTTTTGTTGTTTTGATATGCTTTTTATTTTTTAACTTTGTTTTAATCTTTCAATTTTTATGTTGCATCCTTTATTTCTTTTTATTTGAACTCCTTTTTTTCTTTTGATTAACTTCGGCATTTTAACCTGAAAACACTAACTTAGTTTTTCATACATTTATTAAATATTTTCAGGGTAATTCATTAGCTTTATTTTTTTAGCTCCATGGCACGTATTGAAGAAGTGAAAAACATAAGAAGGGGGGTTGAATTGTAAAAACTGGAAATCAATTGCAATGAACACGGTATTTTTATCCTGGTTCGTTTGATCTCAAACTACTCCAGTCCACCCGTCAAGGTGATTTCGCCTCTCTCCAACGAGGTCTTAATCCACTATATTCAATTGAATATTACAATCTGCTTTAACAACTGCTAAAGCCTTCTTGATGCAAACCACAAACCGGTTTGTCAAGGAATCACTTTCTTACAAAGAATTGAAATCTAGGTGTGTGAATGTTTTCTACAAAACTGTTTATTACAACTGTGATACTACACAACTTAAGCTTATTGAAACTAGATTGCTAAAATAATTGAGTAAGGAATTTTGGAGCTTTTAGCAAACTGAGAGTGAGGAAGATGATGAATAGCTTTTAGGCGTGTAGATTGATGTAGAGCATTAGCCAATTCAATCTTCATTGACTTGTTTATATAGCATTGGAATTAGTGAACGTTGGAGCAATAATTCTGATTCAATGCCATTAACAATCTTTCCTTATTAAGCAGATCTTGTCTGGAATGATGCCGTTGGTAATAACTCATCTTGAATGCACAGTACCGTTGCCACTTAAGCGTGTTCTGGCTTTGGCTCATTCTGACACTGCTTAAGTGCTGATGAACTGTTGTTGTCTTTATCAGAGTTCAGAGTGCTGAGCGCAGATCTGTTCATCAAGCTTCAGCATAAGCGTGAGTTGTTCTTCTGATTCTGGTATCTGATATAGCATCTTCTGATGCTGATGTTGATATCCAATATTCTGATGCAGATTATGATGTACTCTTGCTGATACCCATAAGAGTTTCTGTAAAACAGAAAGTAATTTTTAGGTAGAAAATAGTTCTTACATGAATCACATAATTAATATATCTTTTCATTCTGTTATCATCAAAACTTAAACTTAGGGTAGAGGATTCAAACTTTGTTCTAACAATCTCCCCCTTTTTGATGATGACAAAAACTAGATATTTTTAATTGAAAATTAGCGTGAAAAGTATCAGAGATAACTAAATGATAAGTTGCATCAGAATTAAATAAGAAGTTATCAAAGATAAGGGATAAAGAGATATCAGAGTTGGGATCGGAGATACTCCCCCTGAATTTATTACTTCCCTTTTTAATTCCGAGAGTCTTCAGGATCAAATATTTATTGATTTTTTGAACATCAGAATATTAGAGCTTCAGATCAGAATATCAGAGCTTTGACTATCAGAACTTCAGATCAGAATATCAGAGCTTCAGAGCTTCAGTGTATCAGAGGTGATTACCTTCTTGTACATGTAGACTTATGCAAAAATAGAAAACATATTCAAGTATATCAGAGTTAGAATGTTTGAGACTTTTTGTCTCAGTAATCCGTTATTGAAAAATATCATTCTTGTTCTCCCCCTTTTTGTCAGCAATCAAAAAGTGTAAGTGATGTGCTAAAACGATCAGAGCATAAAAACTTGTTATATTAAAGATTCAGAGCCAGACAAAACAGTACAGATGATATGCAAAGAAAACATTGAAAATATCATGAATGAAAAACTAAGGTTGGGGAGGAAAACGTGTGAACAGAGTCTCCAGCATTGCCTTAATCTGATCAGCAGTTTCAGTCTGCTTGTGCACCATGCTGACTACTGTATCTATCTTACTGTCTTGCACATCCATCCTTTCCTTCATCTTCTGATCATTTTCATCCATTCTTTACTGCAGACGAATATCATTCAGCTTCAGTTCTTCCAGAGTCTGCCTGTCCAAGGCAGCTTGAGAAACATCAGAAGCAGGAAGCTTCTGAGAGCTCTCTGCAACATCTTCAGCTTGTCTAACCTCTTCAGCTTGAGTAGTCTGATCTTCTGCTGGCTACACTTTTGAAGTTGGACGCTTCTCAGACCATGGCTCACTATCCAGAAGGAGCACGTCTTCCTGTGGCAGCTAACTTTCAACTTCCTTCAGCAGCTTGCTGAAGTTCTGTTGTGCCTGCTCATAATTGATGTCTTGCAATTTGAGGGCTTCAGCACGTACCCATATTCTGAAGCGTGTCCAGAGCTGGTCTGAGGCAGCAGGATCAATCATTCCAGGGCAAACTTGCTTCAGAGAAGCAATCCATTGCTGCAAACCTGTTTCAAAATTCACAATGCCAGAGCCAACATCTGGCTGTTTTGGTTTGGGAATGGCTATTTTGTGTTTGAGATCAGCAAGACGGTCAAGGATTGTTAAATCGATGAAGGTCCTGCTGGGGTCTTCTATAGTTTGTTTGGGAGATGTTTGTTTGGGAGATAGAGTGGGAGAATCAGAAATAATAATTGGACTGTTTGGAGTTTTTGGAGTATTTGGAGGGGTAGTTTCTGGCGAGGATGGCAGTTGGGCCATGGTTACGGTTGTTCCACATGGAAGCTGAATTGCCAAGGGTTGTGGCTCAGAGGATTGAGGAGAATGAGGTTCAAGTGATGGAGTTTCAGAGTGGTGAAACTCAGGTTGAGGAGGTGATGGTGGAGGTGATGGTTGAGGTGATGGTGGAAGAATTTCTGGTTGAGGAGAGGGAGGAGGAGTTGCTGGTTATGGAGAAGGAGGTGGAATTTCTGGTTGAATTTCTAGTTGTTGTTGAATTTATGGTTCTTCTGGTATGGGTGAAAGAGGTTGTTCTGGTTGAGGAGAGTGGGTAATCTCTGGTTCAGTGTTTGGATTATCTGAGAGGTGAGCGGAAACACGTTCATCAATTTCAGACAGAACTTTGTCAAGTTCTGATGTTGTTGATGTTGTGGGTTTTGGAGTTTGGGATTTGGTACGGGGTCTCCTGAGAGTCAGCGACTCAGAAGGGTCATCTTCTGGTTCGGTTTCATCAATAGTTGGTATGGGGATTGGAAGTTCATGTGAAGCTGGAGTTGGGATTGATGTTGGAATAGCAGAAGAATTTAAAACAGAAGCAGCAGATAAATTACCTCTTTTCTTGGGGGTCTACTGGGATGATCCTTCTGAAGTGGCCTTTCTTTTCTTCGTCTTCTTCAAAGAAACTTCTGGTTGTGGTTGGTACAGATCTTTGATATTCAGTTTGGGATCTGTACCATCAGCCTTGCAAGCGTCCAAGTATCTGAGAACCACCACTGGTTTAGATTCTATCTCAGAAAATAATGGAAAGTCGTCCAGAGGGACTCTTCTTCTGGTGATGCCAGCAAGAGGAGTAACGCTGGGCTCCTTTCTGATATTCTCTATCAGTTTCATTTTCTTCAGATTCTTGGCGTTCAGAGGCTTGCCAACAGTTGGTTCAATAGAACTTAATTCCTGAGCTTCTGTGAGGTGCTCTATCAGCCTATTCTCAGTCAGAATATCTGATATTAACCTGCCAAAGGGTATCCAATCCCTTTTTGTTCTTTCTTCTTCCCTTGTCTCCTTGACGCTGGTCCTGAGGTGATTAAACAGAAGATGAGCCAAGTTGATTTTTACCTTCTGATTAATAAAATAGATCAGAAACTGCTGATCTATATTTATATAATCAAGGGAGCTTGTTGGCTTCCTGTGATTAAAGCACCCCAGAATAATCTTCGCCCATACTCTGTGGTGATCCTTTAAGTCTCTGATCTTGCTGCTGGGAACCCCATGGGTGAAAATCTGCTCTACAATGACACCAACGTCAGAGCATCTTTCAGCCATATCGATACAGAGGACACCACCTCCATTGTATCCAATCAATCTTGCTATGTGATCCTCAGTGATCACAATCTTCTTTCCCATTATGTAGGAGGTGACTTGATGCTTTAATGAGGACGCATGAATCCAGAACTCCTTGACCAAGACTGGGAACGTTGGTCCAACCAACCTATCAAAATATCTCTCCCATTTCTGTGCCCTAACTTCTTCTGTCAAGTCAAATCCATTTTCTTTCAGACTGGAGAAGTCAATAATCAGTTCAGACAGCACTTCCAAATTCTTCACTGGTGTAAGGAGTGTTATGAAGGGAACTTGGTACTGTTCAGAAGAAGCCTTCTTCTGAGAACCTGCAGAAACATTGCTGGAGGTTGCCATGTTCACACTTAGGGTTTTTCTGAGAAAACTGAAAAATGGGTTTCTTTTGAGAGAGAAGAACACACAAGGAAAATGCAGAAAAATATTTGTGAGATTGAAAGAAACGGTAAAAGATTAATGTGAGATGTTAATGTGCTTAAATAGATTTCAAAATAATTTTGAAAGTGTAAACGGTTTCAAGAAAGAGAAATAAAATCATGATTACGTTTTAAAACATGATTACTTTCATTTAATGCTTGCTGATTTTGGGGGATTTGAGAAAGATACTTGAAACGGTTACCAGACATGTGTCTCAATGCACCCAATCAGCGTTTTTCCTTCTCAGAAGTGTGCACGCGTTCTGCTTCAGAGATTTACTGATGATTGGATGAACTTGTTTGATTTAGTGAGCAGCACGTCTATCCTTAAGCTGAAAGGCTCAGATCTTTAAGAATAGCATCTGATACAATCTGCATGTTCTATCTTTCTGAAAAGAGATTGATCAGAAGTTCACAGTAAAACAAATACATTCTGAAGGATAATATATAGAATTAAAGCATTTTCACTCTGGGCAGATTTTCATGCTGAGATGTTTCAGAATGAAATTGAACCTATCTTCAGAAAGGGGTTTAGTGAAGATATCATCCCATTGATGGTCTGTATCTATAAATTTTAAGTTCAAAATTCCTTTCTGAATGTAGTCCCTAATGAAGTGATGTTTTATTTCTATATGCTTAGCTCTAGAATGTAAAATGGGATTCTTACTTAAGCAAATAGCAGAAGTATTGTCACAGAGTATAGGGATGTTACTCTCAAAAATCTGGAAGTCTTCAAGCTGACTTTTCATTCAGAGCATTTGTGTGCTACATCCTGCTGCTGCTATGTACTCAGCTTCTGCTGTTGATAGCGCAATTGTGGATTGCCTTTTGCTGGACCAAGAGATCAGATTTTCTCCCAGAAACTGGCAGCTTCCAGAAGTACTTTTACGCTCTACTCTGTCTCCAGCAAAGTCAGCATCGCAGTAGCCTACTAAGCTGTAATCACTAGATTTTCTATAAAATAAACCCAGATTAGTAGTACCTTTCAGATACTTGAAAATTCGCTTAACAACTGTTAAGTGAGATTCTCTAGGATCTGATTGGAATCTAGCACAAATACATACGCTGAATAAGACATCAGGTCTTGAAGCTGTCAGATAAAGGAGAGAACCAATCATACCTCTGTAGACCTTCTATTCTACCTTTTTGCCTACCTCTTCTCTTTCCAGAATGCACGTGGGATGCATTGGAATCTTTGATGGCTTACATTCTGAGAGGTCAAATTTCTTCAGAAGATCTCTGACATATTTGCTCTGATGAATGTAAGTTCCCTCTGGAGTTTGATTGATCTGAATTCCTAGAAAGAATTTCAGTTCCCCCATGAGGCTCATCTCAAATTCTGCCTACATACACTTAGCAAATTTTCTTCCAAGAGAAGGATTAGTAGATCCAAAAATAATATCATCAACATAAATTTGACAGACTAAGATGTCATTCTTAACTGACTTACAGAATAAGGTAGTGTCCACCTTCCCTCTGGTGAATTCATTTTCTAACAGAAATTTACTTAGTATTTCATACCAAGCTCTGGGAGTTTGTTTCAGACCATATAGTGACTTCTTTAGTTTGAAAACATGTTCTGGATGTTTTGTATTTTCAAAACCAGGGGGTTGGTGCACATAAACCTCTTCTTCTATATAACCATTTAAGAATGCACTCTTGACATCCATCTGATACAGAGTGATGCCTCTATTGACAGCAAATGAAATTAAAAGTCTGATAGATTCTAACCTGGCGACTGGAGCAAAGGTTTCTGTATAGTCTATCCCCTCTTGCTGACTATAGCCTTGTGCTACCAGTCGTGCTTTGTTTCTGATGACTTCACCTTGTTCATTAAGCTTGTTTCTGAACACCCATCTTGTTCCAATGATGTTGAATCCTTTTGGTCTGGGAACAAGATCCCATACGTTATTTCTGGTGAATTGATTCAGCTCTTCTTGCATTGCTAGAATCCAGTCGTTGTCCAGAAGTGCTTCATCAATAGAAGAAGGTTCAATCAGAGACACAAGTCCCATGAGGGTTTCTTCAGAGTTTCTGAAGCTTGCTCTGGTTCTGATTGGATCTTCCTTTCTTCCTAAGATAGTTTCTTCTGGGTGATCCAAGCTGCTTCTGGGTGGTCTCTTCTGAGGTTGATCAGCAGCTGTTGTAGGATTTCTAGCAGTGCTCCTTTCAGATGTTGAAGGAGTGTCTTTGTTGAGAGCTTCTGATGACTTGTCTTCAGAACCTGTAAATTCAATTTCCATACCTGCAAAAACTTCATTCTGCTTTGACTTTTCAGAGTCAAGCTTATCATCAAAACGAACACTGATTGATTCTTCCACAATCTGTGTTTCTGTATTGTATACTTTGTACCTTCTTGAGCGTTCAGAGTATCCTAACATAATACACTTATGTGCTTTAGAGTCAAACTTGTTCAAATAATTTTTTGTATTTAACATAAAGCAAGTACATCCAAAAGGATGAAAATATGAAATGTTGGGCTTTCTGTTCTTCCACAATTCATATGGAGTCTTTTCCAGAATAGGTCTTATTGAGATTCTATTCTGAATGTAGCACGCTGTGTTTATTGCCTCTGCCCAGAAGATCTTAGCAACGTTTGTCTCATTGATCATGGTTCTGGCCATTTCTTGCAATGTTCTGTTCTTTCGTTCTACAACTCCATTTTGTTGGGGAGTTCTAGGACAAGAGAAATCATGCAGAATGCCTCTGTCATTAAAGAATGACTCAAAATCTTTGTTTTCAAACTCTCCACCATGATCACTTCTGACTTTAACGATTCTAAGATCCTTTTCATTCTGAACTTGGTTACAGAAGGTAACAAACACAGAGTGTGACTCGTCCTTGTGTCTTAAGAACTTTACCCATGTCCATCTTCTATAGTCATCTACGATTACTAACCCATACTTCTTGCCACTGACTGAAGCAGTTTTAACTGGTCCAAATAAGTCAATGTGCAGAAGTTCTAATGGCTTAGAGGTAGAAACAACATTTTTAGATTTGAAAGAAGGTTTTGCAAACTTGCCTTTCTGACATGCTTCACACAGAGCATTTGAATTGAACTTCAAATTAGGAAGTCCTCTGACCAGATTGAGTTTGTTAATCTGAGATATTCTTCTCATACTAACATGCCCTAATCTTCTGTGCCAGATCCACTGCTCGTTGTTAACAGACAGAAGACACTTTACATTCTGACTTTTCAGTTCAGAAAGTTTGATTTTATAGATGTTGTTTTTCCTCTTTCCATTAAACAGGATAGTCCCATCTTTCTGACTAACAGCTTTACATGATTTTTGATTAAAGATTATATCATAATCGTTATCACTTAATTGACTTATGGATAACAGATTATGCATTAATCCATCTACTAGCAGAACATTATTTATAGAGGGAAGATTTCCATTACCTACAGTTTCAGAGCCAATGATCTTTCCCTTCTGATTGCCTCCAAAGCCAACGTGGCCTCCAGGCTTAAGTTCCAGGCTTTGGAACATATGCCTTCTTCCCGTCATGTGTCGCGAGCAGCCAGAGTCCAGGTACCATGACTGGTGTTTCTGATTCGCTCCTAAAGATATCTGCAACATGTATTATTTTATCCTTAGGTACCCAGATTTTCTTGGGTCCTGATTTGTTAGATTTACCAAAACTCTGGTTGAATTTTGGTTTAACAGAATACTTACTGCTAGTGTATTTAATATCATGTGTGTGACCATACACAAAATGTGAGTTAAGAGGAGTGTGTTTAATGGTTAAATCCATGACATTCTTTGGTGTAGGAACCTTACCTTGGTATCCTATTCCCTTCCTGCCGTTTCTGCTAACTCCATAGATCATTGGAGCCATTTTGCTTCTATCTATGCTTTTAGCAAGGAACTTCTGGAAACTGTGATCATACTCCTTGATGATCTCATCAGCACTGCTGGGAGTTTCAGAAATTGGTTCCTTCTGAGAGTTTTGTAAAGTATTTTCTAATTTTGAAATTTTATTTCTTAGCTCAGAATTTTCCAATTTCAGACTCTCAGTTTTATCAGAGTCAGATTCAAGATTCCTTTTCAGGTTTCTGAATTTAACTCTAATCTGCTGGTACCTTTCCAGAATTTCGTTAAGGCTTTCAGCAAGTTCAGCCTTGGTAAAATTAACTGCAAAGTCAGGAAATACCTCTTCAGTATCTGATTCTGAGTCTGATTCAGAAGCTTCACTATCTTCTGAAATGTTGGCCATGAGAGCTATGTTTGCTCTCTCATCATCTGATTCTGAGTCAGCTTCAGACGAGTCAGAGTCATCCCATGTAGCCATGAGACTTTTCTTCTTTTCTCTTCCAAACTTCTTTTTGGGCTTTTCCCTCTGAAGCTTTGGGCAGTCACTCTTGTAGTGTCCTTGCTCATTGCACTCATAGAATATGATGTCCTTGGTGTTTGGCTTTCTACTTCCTGAGGAGCCTTCAGATCTTCTATATCCAGAGGAAGAATCTGTCCTTCTGTATCTGGAAGAAGACTCGTTCTGATCAGATCTTCTGGGATTCCTGAACTTCCTTTGCCTCTGCTTCCACAGTTGATTCACTCTTCTGGAGAGGAGAGAAAGTTCGTCTTCTTCTGATGAGGATCCATCAGATGTTTCTTCTACTTCCTGCAAAACTTTAGACTCAGATTTTTTGTTAGATTTTAATGCTAAAGGCTTACCTTGCTTCTGAGGTTCATCAGCTTCTAGCTCTATCTCATGACTTCTGAGGGAGCTGATAAGTTCCTCCAGAGAAATTTTGTTGAGATCTTTTGCTAGCTTCAGAGCTGTAACCATTGGCCTCCACTGCTTTGGTAAGCTTCTGATGATCTTCTTGACGTGATCAGCAGTAGAGTATCCTTTGTCCAGAACCTTGAGACCAGCTACCAGAATTTGGAATCTTGAGAACATTGTTTCAATGGATTCACTTTCTTCCATTTTGAATGCCTCGTACTTCTGAATGAGCGCAAGAGCTTTAGTTTCTTTGACCTGAACGTTGCCCTCATGCGTCATTCTGAGTGAGTCAAACATGTTCTTAGTTGTGTCTCTGTTAGAGATCTTTTCATATTTAGCATACGAGATGGCGCTGAGAAGGATGGTTCTGGCCTTGTGGTGATTTTTGAAGTCACGCTTTTGTTGGTCAGACATTGCTTTCCTATCAATCTTCTGACCGCTTGCATTCACAGGGTGCGTGTATCCATCTGTCACCATGTCCCACAGATCAGCATCATGTGCCAGAAAGAAGCTTTCAATTCCGTCTTTCCAGTAATCAAAATTTTCTCCATCAAAAACTGGAGGTTTGCCGTTGAATCTGTCTCTGTCCTCATGGTTGTCATTGCTGGTGTGTTGATAAATTCCTGCCATTGTGTTTTTCTGACGCTGGATCTTGTACTGACACGGTTAAGTGTTTTAGCTCAGAACCAGGCGCTCTGATGCCAATTGAAGAAGTGAAAAACACAAGAAGGGGGGTTGAATTGTAAAAACTGGAAATCAATTGCAATGAACACGGTATTTTTATCCTTGTTCGTTTGATCTCAAACTACTCCAGTCCACCCGTCAAGGTGATTTCTCCTCTCTCCAACGAGGTCTTAATCCACTATATTCAACTGAATATTACAATCTACTTTAACAACTGCTAAAGCCTTCTTGATGCAAACCACAAACCGGTTTGTCAAGGAATCACTTTCTTACAAAGAATTGAAATCTAGGTGTGTGAATGTTTTCTACGAAACTGTTTATCACAACTGTGATACTACACAACTTAAGCTTATTGAAACTAGATTGCTAAAATAATTGAGTAAGGAATTTTGGAGCTTTTAGCAAACTGAGAGTGAGGAAGATGATGAATAGCTTTTAGGCGTGTAGATTGATGTAGAGCATTAGCCAATTCAATCTTCATTGACTTGTTTATATAGCATTGGAATTAGTGAACGTTGGAGCAATAATTCTGATTCAATGCCATTAACAATCTTTCCTTATTAAGCAGATCTTGTCTGGAATGATGCCGTTGGTAATAACTCATCTTGAATGCACAGTACCGTTGCCACTTAAGTGTGTTCTGGATTTGGCTCATTTTGACGCTGCTTAAGTGTTGATGAACTGTTGTTGTCTTTATCAGAGTTCAGAGTGTTCAGCGCAGATCTGTTCATCAAGCTTCAGCATAAGCGTGAGTTGTTCTTCTGATTCTGGTATTTGATATAGCATCTTCTGATGCTGATGTTGATATCCAATATTCTGATGCAGATTATGATGTACTCTTGCTGATACCCATCAGAGTTTCTGTAAAACAGAAAGTAATTTTTAGGTAGCAAATAGTTCTTACATGAATCACATAATTAATATATCTTTTCATTTTGTTATCATCAAAACTTAAACTTAGGGTAGAGGATTCAAACTTTGTTCTAACACGTATGAACTACATGAACATAACCCTGAGAGGTATGCATCAGAGAAGGCGCTTTGAGGATCTAGCTGAGTGAGAGATGCGTCCAACCATTTATGTTGATGACCATGCGATGAATGCCTTAGGCATTCGTGAGAGCGTTATGTATCTGCTTAACCAAATAGGTTGGGACATTGCTCCAATTCGGAGACGTTATTGTACCTATCGTAAGCAGACCCTTGAGTTTTTGAGCACACTAAGCTATCTGCCAAACCATGGGTTAGGTTTCAACCGTGGGCTGATCACCTTCAGAATGTTTTATATGGACTACCGCTACAATCATAGGGAGTTTTCCGATCTGTTAGGATTCCCTAATGGCCCTGATGTTTTCACCATGACCCAAGAAGACCTAATGCTAGATCATGACCTTGATTACTTCTGGGGTAGTATTGCTGGAAACAACCATCCTGAGCCAAATGATCTTTACTCGGAGTCCATCCATAACCCTGCTAGTAGGTACTTCCACAAAACCATTGCCCACACCCTCTTCGGAAAAGAGCAGAATGTTACAGCTGTGTCACGTGATGAGCTTTTCATCATGTATTGTGCTTCGCAGAACCGTCTAGTTAATGGTGCCACCTACATGATTGCTAATATGGAGTGCATTATCCAAACAGAGAATGCACCAATCCTCATAGGTGGGTTAGTTACTATGATCTCCAATGATATTGGACTTCGAAGACCTATGTTAGGAACAAATCCGCATTGTGGGATTAGGCCAATGAATATTGAGTTTTGCTTTCACATTAGCTTCATAGGAAACCTTGGGCCGGATGAATTTGAGCTGCTGATTAACCATGAAACTGTTCACCAGTTTATACTCCCAGATCCTATTACTAGTGTCCATAATAGAGCAAATTGGCTTTTTAATCTCCACCATCCTCCTACACCGCCTTCGACTCCATCCACTGTTCAAATTTATGAAGTCCCAAATACCCCTCCAGCTGCTGAAGAATCCGATCCTGAAACACCACCTGGATACCACCAATTTCCTGACCCATGGGATCAGCCTGTAGTGTCCACTGAGTCTACCTTCCCAGTTCCTGAGACACCACCACCACCTCCACCTGCTGTCACACTCGACTCTTTGAATACTGAAATAACTGGCATGCGGGGTGAGCTTACCTCTTTACGTGTGGATTTCCATGGCTTTATGGATTTGGTAACTGAACAATTGGATTTCATTCACCAACATCTGTTCTCTACTCATCGTGGCTAGGAGTTGCTGTAGTTATGTTAATGTGTTCTGTTTCTTGCATTTATGTACACAATGAGGTCACTGTTTCGTCTAAGTGTGGGGGAGGAACCTTAGTTTTAGTTTTTTTATTCCATGCATTTAGTTATTGTTTGTTCCAAATTGTTACTGTTTTTGTTTGTTTCAAATTCTAAACAATTCTATTAGTTAATGATATTTCATTTATTTATCATCAGTTTCAATTTTACTGTCATTATTTTTTCTGCTATTACGAGCTATTACTGTTACTATTAGTGCTAATATTGCTGCTTTACACTACTGTTACTATATTTAACTATGCTGCTATGTGTTTTATCTTCCCTAATAATAACAAGTGCAGCTAATGATGCTAAGGAGAATGGCACGATAATGAATATGAAAAATTGAGTCTGTTTGATTCTAAGCTATTTTCCCATAAACATAGGTGTTACGAACGTAACACCGCTGTTATGAACGTAACAACCCCTTTTGCGTTACAAACGTAAAGCCCCTGTGTTGCAAACATAACGGGGCTCCTCTCTGTTACGAAACAGAAACAAAGGCGCATCGTTTCATTTTTTCTTTCCCCTCTCATTCTTCCAAACGCGCGCTGTAAACCCTAGAACTTACTCACGTTCAAAATTCCCCACCATTCCCATTTTTCAAACTTCCTACATTAAGAGCATTCATTCCCATTTAAGATCAACCCACATTTACATCCTATAAATAGCTTCACATAGTTCCATCCCATTCCATTCGAACACTCTCTGCAAAATCTCTTCCTTACCACTTTCACAGTAGAACCTTGCTTCAGTCAACAAATTATCAATGGAGAACAGAGAGGCTGACATGGCTGGAATTGTTTTTAGGAATCAAGACGGTGGACACCAAAGGGATATTTGAAGTTTCACTGTAGGGGAGTTTTGGCCACGAGATATCCCGACGACGATTGTCTCAACAAATTGGGAATATTTGATGGAGTGCATTGGCTGCTCCGTCTCTCTGGCCTCTCATTCGCATGCACGCAACATCACCCGACGTACCCTAAGCTAACGCTCGAGTTCCTTAGTTCGTTCTCGTATTCAACATCGAGTGATGACGCCATGTTCCTCACGGGCACCGCATCTTTCCGTATGTTCAACATCGAATATACGTTAGACCAAGAAAGAATCACAGAGCTACTCAAATTTTCAATTAAGGAAGACGAATCTGAGACGGTGCATCATAAGGTCCCTGCTACCGAATATTGGGTCGTTGTTTTGTTCGAATTGTGGAAGAAAATCACCAATGTCTAGACAGGAAATTGGGATGAGTGTCTGGCATCTCACATTCACAACCTCACCACTAGGTACTACTTCAAGATTCTCTCCAACACCATTTTTGGACGAGCTAATAGCAACAAAGTCAACTCAAAGGAGGTATTTTTCCTTCATTGCTGCTTAGCTGGGAAAACCAAGGTAAATGCTACTCCGTTCCTTCTACGTCATATTGAGTCCCTTTGTGCAAGGGGACAGCAACCATTTTTGATCGGAGGACTGATAACCACATTAGCTCATGGGCTTAATTTGCAAAGCCAACTGGAGACTCTTGATGCTCTATCGCCTCTTCTCATGGATTTGGATAACTGCAAATACACGCGTTTGATTAGGAACCGAGATGATGGCAGGTATAATTTGATGGTGAAGAACACGATTGTTCCAAGTGTGATTATGCTGGATAGGTTGCTCAAAAATGTGGGGAATATGGATAAGTGGATTTATGATTTAAATGCCCCTGAACCCGACCTAGCTTCTCAGATGAATCAAAATCCTCAACCTATTGATGAGGTAGAAGAAGAAATGGATGCACAGCAGCAGACAACACCTCAACAAGATATACCAAGCACTTCTACTAGGCGCAGAAGAAGGCCTCGTTGCCCGACTACTGAAGACCTTTATGAGGCAATGATGGATCAAAACCAAAGGATGACAGATATGCATGCTCAGCTTGCCCTCCAATCCCAACAGGCCACTGATATCCAAGCTCAGCAAACTGCAATGATGCAACTCATGCAACAGATGCAGCAGCAACAAATTGAACAAGGAGCTAGGTATGAGGCCCGTATGGATACTTTGACGACAGAAATGGGTGGTTTGAGTGTACACATGGACGATTTTCAAGAGATCTTGCGCCATCTTGGATTTCCTGGCTTTGATGGGCAGAGAAGAGGTCGTGGAAGAGCCAGAGGGAGAGAGCCTGAATGAAGATATCTCCTCCCATCCTTACCTCCTTTACCTTATTTCGAAACATTGAGGACAATGTTAGATTTAAATGTGGGGGAGGAAACTCTATCATTTTATTTCGCTTTCTAGATTAGATTTAATTTTTTGCATCGTTTTTCCTTTCTTGTACTTTCCCTTCAATAAAACAACTTCATGTACAATTAAGTCCTTAATTGCTAAGTTCTTTTTCGTGCATTATTGGATTTCCCCAAACTTTACAATTCTTGAGCCATGACGAAAAATTTACGATTATCACACAACGCGATGTGTCCAAACGGCTAGCTAAAACCAAATATTCAATTAAGTTTAGGCCACTTGAGGAAGTTTGACAAAATCGTTACGGTTTTGACATTTTAGAACTCCACCTTATGCGATGCCATTTTGGGTACTTATTATACCGCCAACCGCGAATTTTACTTTAAATTAGCCCCTAGTAGTTTATCTAGCAGTCGGCACCGTCAAAACACAAACTATACAAGGAACCGATGAATATAAGTGAATGATCCGAAAGAGATGATGATAAAATAACAATCTTTGTCGTGAAATGCCCAAAGTAAGTTAGGTGACTCTCACTCGGTCATTTAGCCCAAAGAATGTAATTCTCATAAGATAAAAGAAAACTTATTGTAAATTGGTTCAGAAGTATCTGGTACTGAACTTGGTAGGGCAGACTACGGACCGATCCCCTGCAATTTACAATTAAGTTATAAAAAGAAGGGGTTACCACTTATAAGTGCCAGAACCCCAAGAATCAACGGATCATAGTCGCTAACCGGTTACTTTGCTATGTGCGTATGGAGATAAAGGGCTTAATGTGATTGCGCTTGAATGAACACGGGTGAAATTTAGTTTAAAGGGTTGATTGGTGTTATAACAACATGACTCGGAACGGTTTGCACAATTGGAGTACTCTAATGTCGTCACCGTACCTCTTTTGCGTCTAAATCTCTTGGCCTAATCAAAATTTACAAACTAGATAGTTTACGAACATCGTCGCGTGTGTTTAATTCGTCTTTTTTATAAACCGCCTTATCTTTTTGCTTGAGGACAAGCAAAGGTTCAAGTGTAGGGGAGTTTGATAACACGAAAACGTATCGCTTTTTAGGCCTAATTTATACGAGTTATTTGTACGTTTTTATCGAATAATATGCATCACGAAGGTATTTTTATTTGTTTTTAGGTAAATTATATTTTCCAAGGCATAAGATGGAAAATAAGCTAAAAGGAGCAAAATAAGCTAAGAAATGGCAAGAAGAAAGAAGAAAAATGACATTCTGCCAAGAAACTCACACCAGATGACGTTACGAGCGCAACGCTTAGTGTTACGAACGTAACGCCTAGCGTGCACTGTTACGAACGTAACGTAACGCGTTACGAACGTAACAAAGGGCCTAGCTGTTACGAACGTAATGAATTCCATTACGAACGTAACACTTAAAAACTCAGTCAGCCACGAAGCAGCCCACACGAAGTCCACATGACCTCATTCCATCAGTTGAGAATTTAGCACACGTACTGAAATAATGGAACATGACAGTTACAAGAGAAAGCCTATATATATGTTGAAGACTTCACTTTGAGGGGGTCGGGGAATTTGTTTCAGAACCGTAATTTCTTTCTGCATTGCTTTACTTTGTTTTCTTGCTTTTGAACCATCATTTTCCTTTCAAGCCTCTGTAATTTTCCAGTTCCCTAAAGTGTTAATTCTTCACATCGAAGGATTAACACACACTTAGTTCTATATTTCAATTAATTGTATCGCAAAAGCTACTGTACGAATTCAAGATTACCACGGCAATATAAATTACAGGTTTTTTATGCAATTCGATCTTTGTTGTTTATATGCTATGTTGATTATTTTCATGAACTGTATTTTACGTTGCGTGTTTGCTAAATACATTATGTCTGGCTAATTTTGTTTGTACCGGTATGTGACTCTTAAGAACCGAAGGAATTCAGTGATAACTTGGCTAAAATATTTTATAAATAATTTCTGATTTCCAATTTTCATATTTAATTTAACTACCCTTGTCACGAGAGTGAAAGGATATTTAACACGATTTTGCCACGAGAGTGGGAAATTAATTAAGGCAAGAACCTGCATGCGAGACCTGGGGTTCGACCTAGATAGTGGTAACGAAACATTAATTGTTAAATACACGAGAGTGTTTTAACAAATTAATTAAACTCGAGTTGTTTTCAAAAAGTGTTATTAAATTTAAAGTGCATCCACTAGGTTTAGTAGCATAACTTATTTCATGAACACGAGGGTGTATGTCTCAGGTTTTTAAACAATTCGTTTTTACCGAAATACTTTATATGCCAAGTGATTCACCGAGTTCCCGAAGTTCAACTATCACATATCGGTATAACTATTACTATTGCTTTTAATTAAAATCTTTTCCCCCTAAAACCAAATATTCATCGCTTAGTTAAACATTTGTAACATTAGATCGTATGTGATTGATCCTCAGTCTTTGTGGGTTCGATAATCATTTAAAACTACAACGACTAAACTGTATACTTGCAGTTAGTATCCCGATAGACTCATAAAGTCCCGATCAGTGCCTCTGGGAGAATTTCCCATTGTGAGAAGAGTCATTGTTGAAATTGTCTGAGATTATGAAAGAGTTTGAAATTGTATGAGATTATGAAAGAGTTTGTAGCAGAGAGTGAGACGATTGTGGATGCAATAGAAGTATGCGAGGCTCTATATTTATAGGGAAAAATTTATCACAGAGTAAGTGAGGTGGTAGGTGGGTGCATGCTGCATGATAAGTGTCACTCTTGCAGTGTAGGTGCAGGCTACGTGGCAGCTTTGGGGAAGGCATCTCTGCATGTATGTAACACGATTGGACGTGAAGGGAGGCGCCATTGGACTTGGAGAAAGAGTACAAAAATGAAAGGTGTCGCCATCCCTGTTGGCGAATAAGAGGTGGCATGGGTTGCAGTGTAGGTGCAGGCTAGGTGACAGCCTTAGAGAAGGCATCTTTGCATGCATGTAACACGACTGGACATGAAGGAAGGCGCCATTGGACTTGGCGAAAGAGTACAAAAATGAAATGTGTCGCCATCCCTGTTGGCGAATAAGAGGTGGCATGGGTTGCAGTGTAGGTGCAGGCTAGGTGACAGCCTTGGAGAAGGTATCTCTGTATGCATGTAACACGATTGGACGTGAAGGGAGGCGAATTAGAGGTTGCTTACTGTTGGTTTATTCAAATTCAGTACAACCTATTTAATCTTACATTTATCAAAACACTTCTACAATTAATCACTCAAACACTAGAACATTCAAAAATTCAAGCAATTAACTCAAATACTTTAAACCTTCAAACCTTCAAACCTTCAAACCCTCAAACAGTCATACACAATTTCCTCTGCACCCCAATATGTGAACAGTGCACATTTCAACAGCGAGACATACATTTGTCCCACCTCTGGGTTTTTGTTTAGAGACACTGAGAACATCCAGTTTTGTTTAAACAGGAAATCTAATTTCTTGTATTTCAAAAAAACGATTGGAGGCTAAACTTGGACGAGGTCCCGTGACACGAATCTTTTATCATAATCCAGTTTTTTTTTGTAACAACCAAATAATATTTTATAAGGTTGAGGTTCAAGATGACGAGGACCTTCAAAATATGTTTTCCAGTCATGAGTATTTTGGGTACGACTCTATTGAGTTGTAAATTATGCTGCGAGAGCCTCAGTTGTCCCAAGTGGTTGATCCTCTGGAGACCGAACAAGCAGAAGTAGATGTCATTGATGAAGAAGAAGAAGATGACGAGTTGGAGTTTGACGACATGGTCAACGATGATTCTGAAGACGATGGGATACCCGGTATTCCTTCAAACGAGATCTACACACCACATCCGCACATGACAAACTTCAACATGGGCAGAGATGAACCGTCATTTGATTTATTTTTCAATCCGTATATGCAGTCGGATGAAAACTTAAAAGAGAAAGACAAATTTCGTAATAGAGAAGAATTTATCTGAGCCATAAAAAAATTTCACATGCTTAACTCGGTCGATTTTAAGGTGGACCGTGTAAATCCAAAAAGGTACAAGATTAAGTGTATCCACCCAGATTGTATGTTCAAGCTCACTGCATCATACATATTAAGAGGTGATTGTTGGGTCATAGGTTTTATGTCCACCCACATGTGTGTCAGTTCTACTCAATCACAGGATAATCAGAAACTAAATTATGATCTCATATGTCAAGAAATCCTACCCCTCGTCAGCAACGATCCATCATTGAAGGTGAAAACCATAATCTCCCACATCACTATGGTATTTAACTATACTTCGTCTTACCGAAAGGCGTGGTTAGCAAAGACCAAGGCGATTGAAAAGGTATATGGAAACTGGGAGGAGTCATACCAAGAACTTCCTCGCTACTTGAATGCACTTCAGACTTATTCTCTGGGTACTGTTTACATTCTGGAAACACTGCCAGCGTACGCCCCAGATGGTAGTCAACTCAATGGAAATGGAATATTCAGTCGAGTGTTTTGGGCTTTTCAACCTTGCATCATAGGGTTTGCGTCATGCAAACCAATTATACAAATTGATGGGACTTGGTTGTATGGGAAATACAAAGGCACGCTACTGATGGCAGTTGCACAAGATGGCAGCAACAACACTTTCCCAATAGCCTTTACCCTAGTCGAGGGAGAGACTGGTGGTGCTTGGAGCTTCTTTCTCAAGAATCTCCGAACACACGTGGCTCCTCAACCAGATCTTTGTTTAATCTCTGATAGACATGCATCTATTGAAAGTGCATACAACAATCCTGCAAACAGTTGGCATGACCCTCCTTCTACGCATGTCTATTGCATTAGACATATCGTCCAAATTTTCACGAGGAAGATCAAAGACAAAGCTCTTAGGAAAGCAGTTATGAATGTGGGATATATATTGACACAACCTACGTTCAAATATTATCGCAACGAGATCCATTTGTCAAATCTGGACGCCGATAGGTGGATCGATAATATTCTGGTAGAAAAATGGACTAGGTCATGTGACAATGGACAAAGATGGGATCACATGACAAGAAATCTAATTGAATCCATGAACGAGGTATTCAAAGGCATACGAAACCTCCCAATAACTGCTTTGGTTAAATCAACATATTTTAGGATGGCTTCGTTGTTTGCCAAAAGAGGTGAAATGTGAAATGTTGTGTTGTAATCTGGACAACTATGGAGTGAAAGCTGCATGAAGTATATTAAGGCAGAAAGTGCCAAAGCCAACACCTATCTGGTTATACGGTTCGACCGACATAGCCACCACTTCATTGTCAAAGAGACAATCGACCACAACGAGGGCCTGCCAAGACAAGAGGATAGGGTTATACTACCTTCTCGTTGGTGCGATTGTGGCAAGTTTCAAGCCTTTTGTTTGCCTTGCTCTCATGTCATTGCTGCGTGTGCCTATAATAATCAAGATGCGATACAACTTCTGTCTCCCATTTACAAATCTGAAACCTTGCTCAATGTATACAACAACAACTTCCCTTTGGTAGCAAAACCTGATTATTGGCCTGTATACGACGGCGAAATAGTATGGCACAATGACCAAATGCGAAGGAATAAAAAGGGTCATCCCAAAAGTAAGCGCATCACAACTGAAATAGACTCCCTTGACAAGCTGGAAAGAAAGTGTGGTTTATGTCGTCAGGTCAGACACAATCGCAAAAGTTGTCCGAATCGGGCTATTGGCTCAACCACATAAAAAATTGTATTACAAAACATCTTTCCTTTTTTAAGTTGTAAACATTAGGGTTTTTCATTAACAGCATTTATTACAATAAACCTTGCGCGAACAAGAAATAAAACACGATAAATCGTCTACGAAATTACAACCGTTAAAATAATTTTATCTGACCCATGCATCATCAACATTACGTCGCTGTCTGTTTTGACTTCCTCCAACCAAAAATTAGGTCTTCCTGTCACAAGTGAGGTTGTTATTCGTCTTTGCTGGATCCTTCTAATTTGTTCCCCCTCCTCGATGTCTCTATCTAGTCATTGCATCAACTCCCTCTTCAGACGCTCCATGGAGTGAATGTTCCAGAATTTCATTTTCGGCGGAGGTTTTGTGGCGAAGAAAATAACGTAACCATCTCTGGTAAAAATCATGGGCGATGTTATAACGCAAATAACATAGAAAAAAATAAGAGAACAGTGCGAGAAAGTGTGAGGAATGACGGAGAAACGGACGAATTATTTATAAAAATGCATTTTTTTCCTAGGAGTCAAGTGAGATGGCGCTTCCTCTCACTTTTAAAGTGCATGCGCTATCTCACTTGGCTAAAAGAGAGAGGAGGCGCCAAGTGGGATGGTGCCTAGGGCAAAATGCACAGTGCAAGCGCCAACTGGGTTGGCTCCTCCCTTGTGAGATTTTCTGAAACATGGTTATTTGCGTAATTTTCTCTGAAACATGGTTATTTACAATTTTTTTTTAATACCTAGTTATTCCAAAACAAAAAAATTCAAAAAATTACATATTTTCCTGTTATTTGAGTCACCTTATAAGTCTGATTCGAGTCATGAAGGCTCGTGATTCGAATCAAGTTTAAAGCTTGATTCGATTCAAATTGGACAAAGCCAAATAGGAAAATATGAAAATATGTGTGATTCGAGTCATGTAGAAAGTGTGATTCAAGTCAAATTGGGCAATGGCTAGCTGGAGGTGTGTGATTCGAATCACAAAGAATAAATCTCAAATTTTCAAGTTTTTTAAAATAATTTGATATTTTACTTCTCACATAACTTGAACCAATATCACATATGATTCTTATTTCATTAACTCAAACAATTGACTTAAAACATCATGATCAAATTTAAATACAACCAATTGAATTATGTATGCTAAAAAAGAAATCAATTCAACACTCGATTCAAACACTCAATTCAAAAATATAGAATTGATGATGAGAACCAATAAACAAATGTAAATGAAATGAAAGCTTAGAAGATAAACAACAAAACTGTATTGAATTTCTCCTCTTGAATGCATCAGAGACATGCAAATTTATAATTAATCATTGTGAGTAATTTTTCACTAATGATATTTATTATTTAGACAAACAAAACACCAAGGACCTCATATTTAAGGATCTCACACTTTAGGTGAACTCGTAAAATTCACAGGATACATTTATGTGTGATTAACTTTTACTTTGTTACTATATTTTCAACCAGTACTCCAATCACCAAAAATCATAACTCTAATCACTATTTATCACCACTACCGACTATTAATCTTATTATCATTGATCACCACCATCAATTATCACTTTAACCACGAATAATCACATATAACCACTCTGACATATGTCTTTTGACCCGTATCATTGTTAAACACTATTATTAAAATTACTAATTAACACATTATATATTTATAAAGTTTCAATTACTTTGTACTAACTGCTAATATTATGTTATGATTTGTTTATAAATTATATGTAGTAATCAATATTTATTATAAAGAAAAATAACAAAATAGAAAGTCACCAAGCCCTAATTCATGCGCATGTTTCGGAAAATTATGCTCTCTTTATGTTTATTTATTAATTTATTAAGATAGGTACTCTGTTATAACATTATTTTGATCATTCTCTCTTGTAAAGAAATCATTATTTTGACTATCAAACTAATTTGAAAATAAAAAGTCCTCAAATTAAACAAAACCATTATTGTGTTAGAAAATCTTGTTGCCACGTCAAATCCAATTGAGATGAAATATCAAGGCCGGCAGAGTTTGGACTAATTGAAGATTTGTTAGCCACTTGCAGCATATTCAAATATCAATGGTTACTTTCAAATTATTTTTGTGGAATAAAAGTTGTATGTTAACGGTCTGTTTATTATTTTATTTTTTAAATGATTCTTATGATATTATATAATTTTGAGTAAAAAAATTTGCAAAGAAATTTTTTATGAAAATTTCAAATAAAAAATAGTTTGAATAATTATTCTTATTTTAAGTATTTTATGTTTTTATTGAAATTTTTTTAATATTAAAATTTTAAAAAATTACTTAATTTTAAAACTATTTTAAATAAATTTTCATAAAAATAATTTTTAAAATATAATTTTTTGAAAAAATTACGATTTTATTTATATTTTAGTATTCAATAATATGTATTTATGTTATAGGATATCAAAATTAGTATTTTAATTTAAAAAAATAAATAAAAAAAACTTATAATATTTTTAAAAACGATTTTGTAAAATCTATTTTCAAAAATATCAAATAAAAAAATATATTTTTTTAAAGTTGACTAGCCTAAATCTTTGATTACGAGTTTAGATATTTATTGTATAAAATCTTTCGAAAAAGACCCAAAGACCAAACTTAAGTAGAATATAGTAGAAAATGTTAAAATACTACACTAAATTCTTAAATTTTAGGGGTTGTTATCTAATTTCCTTAAAATGCTCCGGAATTTAAAATTCTATTTCAAATTAAAGACAAAAAATTTAAGTTTATACAATATAGGGAATCATGTCTGCGATGGATAAGTGTCTTTCTTTTTTCAGCTATGAGATATCCTATTCAGAATTCCAACTTCTTTAAGAGAGAGACTGATTTGTTAGTTTCTTATATTTATTAGGTTTGATCTATTAGCAGGGCCGATTTTGGGCCAGATAAATAATATATATAGTACGTATGTAAATTTATACAAAATTTCTTATTCTATGATATTCTTTTTAATGTATTATATAAAATTTTAAAAATATTATTAAAAATTAAAAATGTATTTTTGATTCGCACTTATATATAAATTTCATTCGTTTTTAAGATTCGTCTATTATACAATAAAATTTATTTTGAAAATACACTTTCGATATAAATTAAAAATATATTTTTGATGTTTAATTAAAACAATCACTGCATCACGTAACACATATAAATACTTTCTAAAAATTGGGAGAAGAAAAAAAAATTTCAAATCTAAAAAATGGTAAAAGATAACATTTTTCAAGCAATATTTTACTGTAGTTTAATATATAGTATACTATCTATATATAAAATCAACAATACACGGCTTCCTTGAATTTCTTTGTGAGGTGACAAGATATTTTCCTTGATGAAATGTTTGCTTTAATGCAAGTTCGCTCGACTACCTTGAAGCACCATATGGACTTCTACCTTTCACTTTCTCTATCTCGAACATTCCGGCTCGGTTGATCTTGAATTTTTTAAATCCATTTTACTATTTAAAAAATAAAGGATAATATTGTTGTTATCTAACGTAACAATTCACTGCAAGATTTATTAGAAATTGAAAATACATTTTCAGTTTTTATTAGAAATTTATTTTAGATTTTATATAAATATAACTTAAAAAAGATGTATATCAATTTTTTTTTAAAAATTTTTAAGAGGTATTTTAAGAATTATATATAATCTTTCTTTTGATTATAGAATGGAATCAGAAATTTCCAATTTATATCATTATGTAGTTGCACCTTAGCGGTGAAAGTTGTTCTTTAAGACCATATGATAGTTTTGTTTGATACTGCTATTGTTTTTACAATTTCATATATTTATTTTACATGAAAAGCAACTTACGTAAAAACAAATATATATGCATCAAATCGTTTAGAGTAAAATAAATATAAGATTAGAGTTAAATACATAAAATTAGAAAAAAAAAATTAAAAAATTAATTTATTATTAAGTTTATATGATAAAATATAATATATTATTATTTGTGTCTAGTTCTATTATTTTTATTTATTTTATAAAATATATATTATTAAATTTTATTTTACAACATTAAATTAAAACTTAAGAAATTTAATATTAATACTTCAACGTCAGAACTTTTGTCTCTCACGCGCCAACTACTACATCACCACCACACTGCACCGTCACCAATTTTAGAGCTCAAATTTTATTATTTGTTCAAGGCTTCAAAAAAATCCGGACCAGCCATGTCTATTAGTGGAAAAATAGGGTGAAATCGTTCTTTAAATTAGCAAAGTATGGCAATGATCGAGGAATCCTATTAAGTTCGCCATAACGTGTCTTTATACGTTACCATTATAAATTGGATGTATAGCTTTTGTCTATGTTGGACTTGAATCTGTCCATGTCAGGCTTGAGCTCGTCGTGTTGGGCTTCAGCCCGCCCGTGTTAGGCTTGAGCTTGCCCTTATTCTTTTGAGTACTTTCTAGAAGTTTAACGGTTTAACAGCTTACACCTACATTTGGGACATACTGGAGGCTAACAAAAGAGCTTTCATATTTATGCATAATTCTATGCATCAGTTGCAGCTTTAGATCAGAGAGCCGAGTGTCGAGTGTTGATTGCCCGCTTGCTACTCAAGAAGAGTTTCAGAAGCATTGTGATTGGCCTGAGAACAAACCATTTTATTTGGTGGAGGCAGCTGAGGAGGATGGTGTCAGTGATGATGGTGTTGGTGATTCGAGTTTTGATGATGATATGAAGAGTTAGTGCGAGGTAACAATGATGGAAAGCTTGCAACAAAGAAAATAATTTTTTTTTAGCTTTATGGTCATTATTTCTTTATATTTTTATGTTTATATTTCATTTGTAGTTTGAATTGTTTTGGGAATTTGTATTATTACTTTTGATTCCTATTGGAGTATTTTTTTGTCGGTGTTTACACCGTAAACTTTGGATGTGTTAAGTTAATTATAAGTTTTTGTTTAAATAATTAGTAAGTATAGTTTTGTGTTTAAGTTTTTTTAACAAAGAAAGTTTTGAGTTTGTCTTTGTGATTAGTTTATAACTTGCTTAAACAAGCAAAGGAAGAATCAAGCAAGTTTCTTAGCATGTCAACACAAAAATGTAGTGGTGATTATAGAAATTTTCATGAGAAACATGCAAGAAAGGTACATGCTTATCGCTTTGTAGAATGTTAGTATGATTTTGAACTTTGTGTTTTATACAAAATCATTTCCTGCATCATTTTGCAAAAAATTGTTTCAATTGCTTGAATCACTTAGATCTAAACTAGAAATTGTGAGTAAATTTTTCATTGTTTACTAAATTTCTAAGGATGATTAGTAACTCTTGTTTTAACTCGGTTGATTCATGGTAAATCTTGCATTTGTTATGAATTTGTGAAAGCATGGAAATGATCGATGCATTTTTTTTATGATGAGAAATACTACCAAATCAAAAAATGACTTCATTTTACCTTGTGAGAGAGTGAGTATTTGTGAACCCCTTTGAGTCATAAAAGTCTTGAATGAATCCATTGTAAAATCCAATAAATCACTAAGTATACCACTTAGTGAATTTGTTGCTTATCACTAAAAAGGATCGTCATTGATTCATTCCAATTTTACATAACTCAACTTTGTTGAAAAGAACAAAAAAAATGAAGATGTTTTTGAAAAGAAAAAGAAAGAAATGTTTAAAGTTGGGGAGAAGTTGTTATATTGAAAAAAGAAAAAGAAAAATGGTGGAACAGTGCATCGTTGAGAAAAAAAGAGAACCAAAAGAAAATTGAGAAGAAAGAAAAAGATTGCACTATATTTCAAAAGAGATTGAAGGGTGGAAAAGAAAATGAGAAAAGAACAAGAGTTTATTGTATATTAACTTGAAATGTTCTTCATGGTTTTAAACCAATTTTGTTTCAAAAACCTCATAAATGACCCTTTGTTGTGAAACCCGACCAAGCTACAACCTTGAAAAGCCCTTAGTGTTCTATGCTTTTATGATTTCATAATGATTATTCATATGAATGCATAAATTGATCAGAATGTTAGCAAGGTTATTAGATGAAAGTGTTTGCCCTATTTGATTAAGTTCAAAATATTCTTCATTCATTTGATGAAGAGAGGGTTAAGGTGATTCAAGTATGAAAACGTTGTTGTTTGAGAATGTATAACATGATATTTGTGTTTGAACTCAATTCATAATCATGTTTTGATTTTAGGAAGTGATTGAGCATTACCTGTATGTGTGCGTCCGTTAAATTTGAACCGTACATTTTTCTCTTATTGATTTTGATGCTTAGAAGTTCTTTTTGTTTTGAAAGAGTTTAAACTTTGATTGGGGACAAAAAAGATTCAAGTTGGGGAGAGTTTGATAAGTGACAATTATGACTTTAAATCCACATGAAAACTTGGCATTT
Organism: Vicia faba; assembly: GCA_948472305.1. NCBI lineage: Eukaryota > Viridiplantae > Streptophyta > Magnoliopsida > Fabales > Fabaceae > Vicia > Vicia faba. Next base: position 727,931,948 of record OX451739.1, read on the forward strand.
TTAAGCTCCGTTCATGATTTCGATCAATTATTTCCTCATGTTTGCTAGATTGTAGCTTATGTGTATTTGGTTGTGGTGTTTTTTTATTTTTGTGTTAAGTGCGCAACAAATCCTTGCAACAAACCAATGAAAAAGATACAAACCAAAGAAGAAGACACAAAGAAAAAGAAGAGGAATTCAAGCTAGCTCGCCAAGCGAGCTAGGGGCGAGCTCGCCCAACGAGGCCATAACGAGGTCAGGGCGAGACAAAACATAAACTTTCCAGTGAAAAAAGTGGCATGGTCGTTGGGCGAGACTTGAAGCGTGAAGCTCGTCAGGCGAGACTTGAGTTTGCTGGGAGACGCATGATATTTTCCAAATGGCGGTTTGAGTGTTGTGCGCTGGCAAAGGCTTGGCAAAAGTAGAGTTCGTCAGACGAGACTTTAGCTCGCCGAGCGAGAATAGAAAAACAGAAATTCTATAAATAGGTCCAGAAACAAATTTTTTGTGCACTACTAGTTCTTGTACATGATTTTTACCCTTGAAACTCCTTGAGAGAGAAAAATACTTCAAAAACTCATAATCGAATAATCAGAGCTGAATACACAACCTTGATCGATAATTCAACTTAGATGTTTATTCATCTCCTTTCATTTCTTTTGAACCAAGGTACCATGATGATGTAATAACTAAACCCCTTGTGTTTGGATTAGATGTAGTTGACCGGACTAGTATAGTATTTCTTTTTATTCTTGTTATGTGAACTAGTTTTGAATAAATATAGATGATTATCTTGGCTTGTATGTTATATTTATGGTTTGAATCATTATTAAGAAATATCTTTCAAGTCTTGACCTAAGATTATCATCTATTAAATACCAAAGTCTAGACAAGATTTTGAGTTTGATATTCACTTGTATCAAGTCTTAATGTTATTGTATTTCTTAATAGGTTGATAGATAATCGATTAAACAATATGGTAAAAACCACAACACCGGTTAGACATAAGCGGTGTTGATGAGTGATACGTAATTATATCGATTAATAACGAGGCATGCAGGGAAAAGTGATTAAGCAAGAAAACGTGGTGGTACACAGTTCCTCGAGCATGAAGACTGTATGGGCAAAGTGATTAGGGATAATGTGTATCCGTTTTAGGTCTTTATAAACATAGCAGACTCTGTATATACATACAAGGGTCTTTACAGACATGCCAATTCACAGTTCCTCAAGCACGAGAGTTATAGGGGAAAAGCAATTAATAACTCTTTGGCTTCCAAAGAAAAGTCATCATCAATTGTATTTAATGCAACACACATTTTACCTAATAGACACTTAATTCCTTCTCAGTTGACTAACATTCAATTTCTTTTAGTGATTGACGTTCAAATTCCCACAACTTACATGTGGGTTGCATCACTAACACTCGGGTGCATGCTCTAAGCCCAACCACACACAAGGTGATGCCTCATATTTTAAGTCTCACTCGAGAGACTCGACTAAGTCTAGCATGAGGGACTCGACTAAGTATCACCTGAGTGAATGGACCAAATATCTCCCAGAAGGATCATTAAAGACTTAAAGGGAGGAGTAAAGCCTCGACAAGGGTTTTTAAGAAGATCCAAAGATGAGTCAGAGGTTAAAACACTTTGGCCTCTATGAGCCCTCGTGCTTGAGGGACTATTTAGTGGTATAGGATCACACACCAGGTCCCCCTTCCTTACTGAATCACCCTTTCACTATTCAGGTACATCCCTTTAGGTTCGAGCGCCCTTGCCCAAAAGTGTGGCTTGTACCTCTAATTTTTTTGTCCATAATGTGTGATCCTATGTAGAGCATATACTAGGTTAACCCACATTACATAGAAAGTCATTGGACTTAACTACACCTACTATATTTTAGGGAATTGACCACCCATGCTTGAAGTGGTTTCTAAATTATAGGTAGACCTGTTTTTAGACCTTTGAAACTATAAATACATTAGTATCATAATATTGAAGAGGGATGATAATAACAAAAATAGAAATACACAGATACAATAGCTTATCACCTCACGTGAGCTTTCTTTCAATACCCTAACAACTTTAAAGCCTCTAATAATCTTTATCCAATAAGGGTTGTCAAACATTTGTACTTGTAGTGAGTACAACCAACGACATGGAAAATAATTTAAAAAAACAAAGTTAAACATAGCTAAGAAGGATATACATCATATAAGAAGAATATATCATAAATACACAAGATACAACACATGCCAAGTGCAAAAAAATATGCATAATACAACTTAAAACAAGCAACAACAAAACTTCAAGTGATTAAGACATATAGAATTGAAAGACTAAATATTGCGTGAATAATTCAAAAAGATGTTCAAAATACACATATAAAAAATATGTACTTAAAAAGGTTTTAAATGCAGAACAAAGAATCATTCAACAACTAAAAAATTATGAACGTAAAGGACCATATAAAATGTACGCGCATAGACATATAGAACAAATTAAGAAAATAATACAAATGAATATAAATATTGAAGGGATCATACCAATAGAGTTTATTGGGAGTATCTTTCTACATATAAAATGTAAGTTTATAATAAAATATATAACAAAATAAAATGAAATATAATATGAATATATTTATAATACGAACAATCCAAGATTCCTAGTTTTTTATAAATATTGTGAAAAAACTCTATGGATAAAGACTTTGTAAAAATTATTAGCTAACTAATTTTTAGTATTCACGTATTCAAAAATCACATCACTCTTTTCAACGTGATCTATAAGGAAATGGTGTCAAATTCTTACATGCATAGAGCTTGAATATAGTACATGATTCTTAATAAGATTGGGAATGCTAGTGCTATCACATTCGACTGGAACACATTTGAGGTTTAAATCGTAATCACATAGTTGTTGCTCTAGCCATATGAATTGCACACAAGAGTTACAAGCAATTACGTATTCAACCTCAAAGGTAGAAAGAGAAATGCTATGATGCATCTACTATGTCAAGAAACTAAAACATTTCCAAACAAATGGGAAGTACCACTAGTACTCTCATTATCCGATTTATAACCATCACAGTCAGAATCATCGAATTCTACTAAGCTACACTCGCTTCCCTTGAAAAACCAAAGGATGTGATGCAAGGTTCTGTTAAGATAGCTTAAAATTATTTTATCAATCTTAAAGTAGGATTCCATCGGTGATGCTTGAAGTTGAGCACACATGCACATGCTAAACATAATATTTGGACTACATGCAGTTAAATATGGTAAATATCCTATGATACCTCTATATTTGGTAATCTCGGTCTCAATGTCTTGTTCATCTTATCAATTAGCAAATTTGAAGCCATGGGTGTAGAAATTATCTTTGAATCTTTGAAATTTCTTTAGGATCTCCTAGCAATACTCTGTGTGACTGATGAACGCGCCAGTTTCTGTTTACTTGATTTACCATTATAATAAATAATTTAGCTTTTCCATCATTGACATTTCAAACTCTCCCTGCATGGTACTAACAAATCCTTTGTATATAGATTCATCAGAGGATCAAAAAATAATATCATCAATGAAAATATAAAGTGATAAGAATATGCAATTTCTTATTGTTAGATTTTGGTTTATTGGCTGCATTTTGGTAAAATAATATATTCAACAAGATGTTGTACAAAATATCGTGACATGTTGCTATGATATCACAACCTGTATTATTTCAGTTTGTAGAAGATTTGTTTCTGATATTTTCAGAAGATTTGATTTTGGTTTCGTGTGGATCAAGCTGCGCATCTGAAGATTGGATTTTCTGACGATTTGTTTCAAGCCAGAAATATCTAAAGATTTAGTTCTTAAGATTGAATGTCAAAACATTAATGAGAACTTTATTTTCTACACCAAAATATCTGATTTGAAGATTATTTGATTTGACTATATTTAATATCCAAGCCCAGACGTTTTTGTGGCTATAAAAAGAAAGGTTCTAAACCTAAAGGATTTGCAGAGATGCATAGAATATCTTTAGGGTTTCGTCTATTTATTATTCATTGTTCATTGTTTATTGTGAGCCACTCTTGTATCTTGTTGAAACATGAGTTGGCCTCTTTAGTTGAGTTATAATTTGTGAACCACGTATAAGCTATTAAGCAATAACGTATTGTGTTTCATTGGAAGTGTATCTTCTATTGTTATTGTTTTTGTTGTAATTCTCATTGTTGTGTGAATGGGGGGAAGTGAGAGGGGTCTCATATCTAGGAGTTCCTAGGTAGAAATTACATGCGTAGTGATTATGTGAGAATTTTGTAAAACATGGGTTGTTCAGAATTTCAAACTAATACTATTATAGTGGATTTCCTTCCTGACTTAGATGCCCCCAGATGTAATTGAAGTTGCTCTGAACTGGGTTAAAAATTGAAGCGTGTTATTTACTTCCTGCATTATTTCTTATTTTGTTAACTGTCTGGTCTATGATGTCTTAACATTGTATTTGACATCTATTTTGTGAAGTTCCAGAATTTCAATTGACATCAGAGCAGGCACACTGTTATGTTTTGGGTGAACTCCATGAAAGACATTGTCTGACACTATGGACAAGGAAAGAGGAAATACTAACAGACCACCAATGTTGGATGACACCAACTATGACTACTGAAAAGTGCATATGATTGTCTTTCTAAAATCTATTAATAACAAAACCTGGAAAGTTGTTGTCAAAGATTGGGTTCATCCTATGTTGACAGACAAAGATGGGAATGATACTACTAATTTAAATCCAGAAAAAGACTGGTCTAAGAAAGAAGATGAACTTGCTCATGGGAAATCTAAAACTTTGAATGCTTTATTCAATGGGGTTGACCAAAATATATTCGGGTTAATAAACACCTATATCGTAGACAAAGATGCATGGGAAATTCTTAAAACCACTCATGAAGGCACATCAAAAGTCAAAATGTCAAGACTTTAACTTCTCACTACAAAGTTTGAAAATCTTAGGATGAAAGATGATGAGTGTATTCATGATTTCACATGAGTATTGTTGACATTGGAAATGCATCCAATGTCTTAGGAGAGAAGATGTCAGAAGAAAAGATTGTTAGAAAATCCCCAGGTCTACACAAAAGAAGTTTGACATGAAGGTCACATCCATAGAAGAATCCTAAGATATTTGAAACTTTAAAGTGGAAGAGCTGATTGGGTCTCTCCAAACCTTTGAATTGCCTATTAATGAGAGATCACAAAAGAAGAACAAAAGCATAACTTTTATCTCCAATAGTGATGATAAAAAAGATCAAAATGACTTGGAGACTGATGAAGGTATTTCTAATGCTATTGTGGTCCTTGGGAGGTAATTCAATAGGGTTATGAAGAGAATGGATAGGCAACAAAGATCAAATGTCAAGGACATGTCATTCAACATCAACAAGAATAATGACTTTCAGAGAAAAGGAAGAACAAAAGACAACCTTAATCAAGGAAAATATATTCAGTGTCATGAATGTGAAGGTTTTGGTCATATTAGGTCAGAATGTCCCACCCATCTCAAGAAACAAAAGAAGGGATTTTGTGTCTTGGTCTGATGATGATGAGTCTGAAGGTGAGCCTAATGTTGAGACTACTAAGCATATTATTGCTCTCATTGGCAGATGGGGATCTGATGAAGAATCTTGTGATGATAATGTCCTTTATGAAGATCTGGATGTGTATTACTATCATAACCGGCAAAAAGTTTGAGAGACGCCAGCATTAATGTTTATCCTAAGGATGGAGAAATAATGGACAATCCTAATTTGTACCGAGATTCTAAATTCGTGAGTTGATTAGACGAAGGGAAGGTATTAGGCACCCTTCATCTCCCTTGTTCTCAATGGGCTCTTCTTCTAGGTCTAAGGGTATATTGGGAATTTCTATTTAATTATGTTTGTTATTTCCATATACTTAAGAAAAGAATTTAATTTTTTTAATTAAGGGACTCGCCTTGGCTTTTAAGCCGCGTGCCTACGTATCTCTCTGTGAAGAATTGGAGTCCAATTTCGTAGTTCGTGTGGTGTTTGGTTGGTGTTTTTTATAGGATTGCCTATAATTGCTTTCGAATTATCCCTGAACTTTGTCTGGTTTGTAAGTTGAGTAATCGTAGACGCAGTTCGCAGTTAAGTTTGAAGGCAATGTTATTCAATCCTTTTTTAAAAATCTCTTGGATTTTTATTATGTTAGTAGGAAAATATTTTTGATAGTTGGTTAGCTGTTTTAGATGAAGTTTTGATTGGTTGAATAAGAGTTGATCTTCTTTGGAATTAAATTGCACTGGGCGAAGTAATTGACGTTTATAAGGAGTTGATCCTTATTAGAATTAAATCGCGTGGAGCGAAGAAATTTATTTGATTTGTCGGTGATTTTTAGATATATGATTTTGAACAATTAATCGATAAACATTAAGCTGATCAATTGATTACTCGAGAATATACATCCTATTATTTGTAAAAAAATATATAATTAATTAGTTAAAAAACATTTGATAATGTGATTAGCGATGATTTACAAGTGAGAGGAGAGTCTTGATTTAACCGGAAAAACTTGTATTATACACGCAAGGAAAAGAGACTAAAGACATGTTTTTGTACTTTATATAAATTAAAATCAAATATTTGATGACCTAATAAATTAGGTTATTCAACTAATACTAATTAATTTGAGAAGTTTTTGTACTTTATATAAATTAAAATCAAATATTTGATGACCTAATAAATTAGGTTATTCAACTAATACTAATTAATTTGACAATGAGGGGTCGCTCTTTTATTCTCGTGATTCCACCTTTTCCATGAAACTAAGTCATTAATTTTACCTTTCAATTAGGATAAGGAACCAATTAGGTGGTAACATATGGCAATGATTTAAAATTAAAATTAACAAAATAGAAAACAATGCCTACACATTATAATTAACATTAGAGCTATAAAAATATTAACAGGAAAACCCATTCTCTCTCACCCCACGGTCTTTTCACTCTTTCTTTCAATGTCTCACTTCTTTCTCCCTTAAAACAACAACAACACAACTTCTTTTTCTTTCATTCAAATAGAAAAATAAGGAATCCAAACAAGTACTAGTAATAAACAACTCATGAAATTAAAAGATGAAAGAAAACTAACGGTGTAGCGCGGAGATGGCGGATGGACCGTGACCGGAAATCCGCACAGAGGCATCGTGGAGGAGGCTTCGTTGTACCGGTTGCGAATCTGGAACGAAATCAGAGGAGATCTCCAGCTGGGTGCGATTTTGGAGCGGTGGTCGTGGACTCCGGCCGCTGGCAGTCTGTGTCGCCGGAACCGAGTACTGAAGTTACGCGTGGTGCGTGTCGTGGTTACTTTGTGTCTTCGATTTTCTTTACTTTTTTCTACTATTGCGATCTTGTTGTTGCCTCATTGATGCATGTTCTGAAAAAAAAATGAAAAAAAAACCAACAAAATGTTGTTGTAATCTTGGTGTAAAGTTAATGTTGCTATTTAAGAATCAATTGAAAGTATAAGAAGAATTAACAAATTTTTGCTATTTAAAAATTCAAATAATTTAAAATAAATTATTATATATTTTTTAAATAAGTAAAATAATTGAAAATTAATATTTATAAAATCTAAAATATTAGTGCAAGTAAATCAAATAAATTTAGAAAATCAATTTTAAAAATTATTTGACGGTAGAAATAGGACAATCAAATTTGAAGTATGACACTTACAAAAAGTCATGTGTCTGATGTGAAGAGAGTTGTAAGACAGAAGAGGAACATAAGAGAATCATAGCTCAACTAGAAAGTAAAAAAGTGAAACTTTTATCCATTACCTCTGATCTTCAAAATAAGGAAACTGTGTTAAATTCTAAACTTTTATTCAACCAGTTTTGTCACATTTGGTGATAGAGTTAAAGGTGAAATTAAGGGAGTAGGAAATATAGTTTATACTGGACTTCCTAGTCTAGAAGATATTCTTCTTGTAAAGAGATTGATTGTAAATCTTATTAGCATTAGTCAGTTATGTGATCAAGGCTTGAATGTTAACTTTATAAAATCAGAGTGTTTGGTCAAAAATGAAAAGAATGATGTTCTGATGAAAGGAGTTAGGTATAAAGACAATTATTATTTATGGATACCTCAAGAAACTACATGCTCTTCCACATGTTTAATGACCAACGAAGATGAAGTCAAGTTGTGGCATCAGAAGTTTGGACATCTAAATCTCAAAGGTATGGAGAAGATTATATGTATAGAAGCTATTAAAGGCCTACAAAAGCTCAAAATTGAGGAGGGTAATGTGGTGAGTGTCAAATTGAGAAGAAAATCAAGATGTCACACTCAAAGTTACAACATCATACTACTTCTAATGTGTTAGAACTTCTTCACATGGATTTGATGGGACCTATGCAGGTTGAAAGTATTGGTGGAAAAAGGTATGTCTATGTGGTTGTTGATGACTTTTCAAGGTTTACTTGGGTGAACTTCATCAAAGAAAAATCAAACACTTTTGAGGTCTTCAAAGAGTTATGTCAATGCTTGCAAAGAGAGAATGGTAGTGTAATTGTTATAATCAGAAGTGACCATGGAAAGGAGGTTGAGAATTCCAAATTCTCTAAATTTTGATCTTCTGAAAGTGTTAGTCATGAGTTCTTATATCCCATCACTCTTTAGCAAAATGGGGTGGTAGAGCGCAAGAATATAACCTTACAAGAATCTGTTAGAGTCATGATACATGCCAAAAACCTTCCTTGCCATTTTTAGGCTGAAGCTATGAACACTGCATATTACATTCACAATCGTGTTACTTTGAGGACAGGTACATCTTCCACTCTTTATGAATTGTTGAAAGGAATAAAACCTAGTGTTAAATACTTTCATGTTTTTGTGAGTAAATGTTATATCCTGACTGATAGAGATCAAAGGAGAAAGATGTACTACTACAAAAAAGGCATTTAACAATGGTTGGGAAAGATATATAACAATGCGGGACCAGGCGTTATCATGTATGGTGTAGTTGTATATGTGGTACTTACAATCACGGTCCTGGGAGCGTTGTTGTATTCTAGAAAGTGCACGCCATATCACAATGGTTAGTTAACTCAACTGTTGTGATATAACTAAAGGTCCCAGGATCGATTCTCATCATCAATATTTTGTAATTTATATTATTCTGGTCAGCGTTCAATATACAATCACAGTTACGTTTTATAACCGCTGTCAAAACATTTCTGTTTTAAATATGCAATTCTCTGCTTCTCAAATTCTTCTCATTTTTTATCCTGTAACTATTATAACCATATCAGAGAATTACAACAACCATATTTTTGTTAACCATACATAAAAAGCATAAACAACTAACATTGTGCATCAAAATCCAAAATTAATATTTACATCAAACACAATATATTTAAGTCAAAAGTAATATTCACATCATCAATACAGAAAATAAGCCATTAGCACCTCAATAAATCAATCAGCAGGACCCTTAAGCACATTGTGGATATACGCCCAACGTTTACAAAGATCTATAAAGTCCTCAACAGGGAATGGGATTACGTCGTTAAACATCTATGTAAGAAAGAGAAAAAAAGTGAATATCATGCATGATAATAATTCAAAAGTCAACTTGTATATTAATATATGTAAATATTTTATGACATATATACCTTATCCTATGAATCAACAATTTCGGCAATGACAATATTTAACATGTGTTACATGACATAATACTCACACTCGTAATTCTCGAGTTGTCTCCTTGTCTACAAATTTAAGCAATAATTATATGAATATAACTACACATGAATGTAAATGAAAGAAACAGGTCATCGGGCCAATTACTTTAGGAAAGATCCATGAGGGCTTTCTTCTAACATTGTTTATCATATTTACTTGCTCCACAATACTGTATATTATAAATGAATTAAACATATTACATGATAAACTAATTATGATGCCAAAGAAAATGAATTAAACATACACTTACAAATCAATAATCTCTTTCATTTTCTTTTCGAGTGGATCATGCAAGGAACACAGTACAGTTACCATATTCGTCTTAAATGATATTATAATCAATTGCCAATGACCACTAAATAAATATGAGCATATATATTATTAGTATTTGCTAAAATAAAACTATATATAGAATACATAAACATCAATTACAAAAATACTTACGAACAAAGAAATGGTGCGAAGTAACTTTCTTTTCCTCCCTCATTTAATTATTTTTTCAAGTACTCTTGAATGTTTTTAGTTGATTAAACGCCCATCGAGTAAAACGCGGATCTAAAATTCCATAAATACTCGATTTATTTAAATCTATACAAATACGGTAAATGTACCTAAATGGTTAAAGAAAATGAATAAATTAAGGGATGAAATATAAAAAAATAATAATGTTCTACAATGATATGTATATTCAACTATATACTTACGTGTACCAAACTTGCAATATCCCTACGTGCAACCACTTATATCCACCGAGAAAATCCCTTACATCTTCAGGAATGTAATAGAATAAATCAAAATATATACAATGTTTTAGCGGGAGAGGTTGTGTATTATTTATCACCGTAATGTTTACGTATAACATGGTGATTTCATTTGAATTAGGTTCCATTAACCCGTTGAGGTTATCTGGAGAGGGGAAGGGGCTGAACAATTACTTCCTTTTGTAGAAGCACAAAGTACAACACTTCTACTTAGAGTTTGATCACCATCATCATCAACATCAATATAACATTGATATTCATTTATACGTTGTTCGAGGTTTTCACTTAATCTCTACATCATAATATTCAATTAGAACATAAAACAAAAATAAGCACAATATATATCATACATTTCCGATAAAACACTAACATCTCAAGTAAAGCACATACCGGATATAACTCTTGAAACCTTTCCATATCTTTCTCCCTTTTTCCCTCTCCTCTTCAACATCCTCTTTTGTTCTTTTAATTGCTTCTCAATATTCTCAATCTTTTGTCTTTTTGCATTAAATTTCGGGCTTTCGGTACTTTTTCTTTGAGACCCAAAGAATGACCCCAAGCCGACACCTTCTCCAACACCATAGAAACACCCATCATGCTCATCTGTTCTGATTGCTTCTACTAATATGTCATGTCGTGCTTTTGGAATTGTAATACGGTGGGAGAGCTGACTTGGGTGTTTTGTATTTTGTTGTAATTGTTGCTGATATCAAGAGTCGCCACCGACTTTTCTTTTATCCAATAAAGGAAAGGGTGAAAAGAACAAGAAAGACCTTTGAGATTATTTTCTTGAGTTCGGGGGGTAGGTTATGAAAATGGAAGGTGTTAGCACCCTTTTCATCCGTAGTTATCTACGGGCTCTTAGTTGCTTGCTAGATTATTTTTGCTTTGTTTGAAAATGTATTTTGTGATGTGTGTAAGTTTGAAAGTATTTTGAAAACACATTTGTTTTGACTAACTTTGTAATGATTTTCGTCTCTATAAGAATGCGTACAAAGTGTTGGTTTTGAAAGTAGTTCAAAGAGATGTTTGTTTTTGAAGATGTTTTGAAAGTGTAAGTGTGGAAATGGTTTTAGTTTAAGGGCAAGCAATTACGAGCGTCATACCTACTCAAAAGGTCTATGTTCTTTTCCTCCTCTTTTAAATGTTGCTATCTTACCATTGATTGGTAAGAAGCCCCGTTGTTGGATGTGAAGGGACGGACGTGGGTCAATCGTATAGTCATAGAAGGCAACTTATGAGACGTTTTAGCAATTTTCATAAGGGACTAGATCATTTACCGAAGGCAACATCGAGGGACATCGAGGGATTACGATCTTTTTTTATCGAGGGTCTTTGCTAAAACGCCCATATTCGAGGGATACGACTATTTTCTGAGGCAACAAGTGAGATTACCCTAGAGGTACGCGTGTGAATAATGTGTTTGATTGCATGCATTTTTGTCTTTGATTAGGATTGTCTACTTGTTGATTTTAACTCTTTCCATACACAAACTAATTACTAGCATTTTATATAAAAGCGGTAAATTGCAGAAAAATAAATGTCCTACACTATTATATATTTTGGGGATGGGGTATACAAATTTACAAATGGGGGGTGGAAAGCAATAAAAGTCCTAATTATTACAACCATATTAAATAGCAATGAAAGAAAATATATAGAAAATATAAAGACAACAAATAGCACAAAAGAGAGAAAGAACAAGTCTTTCGATTCATGCAGCACGTTCAAAGAACGTGTCCTTCGATTCACACACACCTTTTGCTTTCTTTCGTTTGGGCCTGCAAATCAGTGTGTATCGAAGCATACAACCTTCGATTCATATCTTTTTTTGTTTTCTATCATTTGGGACTGTCAAGCAGTGTGTATCGAAGCCTGCATCCTTCGATTCACACAACTTCTTTTTCTTTTGTTTGGGCCTGCAAATCAGTTGTTCGAAGCCTAAGGCTTTGTATCGAATCATGCTATTATTTTTTACTCCAACATTGTTTTATGGTCTATACAAGTTAGTTCTTAGCATATAATTGACAAAAAGGAAGACAAACAAAAGGTTAGTTTTGAAGGCAATAATTATTTATATGTTATGCTTGAAATGAAGGGTTTAAGATCAGGAAGACTTACCTTAAATCTGGAGGTGGTGTTTTGAACTTTGAGTTAATGCCTTGGATATTCTTGAATTCGAAAGCAAAGAACAGGGGTATTATGTTTCTTTGATTTTGGATTTGAAAGCAAAGAAAAAAAGAGTTGTGTTTCTTTGGTTTTGGATTCAAAAGAAAAGAAAAGAAGTGTTGTGTTTCTTTGGTTCTAGATTCGAAAGAAAAGAAACAAAGGTGTGAGTTTTTGGTTCTGAGTTTAAGAGTGTTTTAAATGTTTTCTCCTCTCTTTGCCTTGCCAACAAACCTCTCTCCAGCCAATAAAAAGCCACCCTCAGATAAGTTGTGAAACATCTTATTTATAGAAGAGTTTGGCTGAGATTTAGGGGGGGGGGGGGGGGAACAAATGAAATTTGAACAATTTGGGTATGTTGTTTTCAAAGCTTTCGAGGTGCAGCTCTTATATGCTAGTTTGGTGCAAATTAGGAGTAGCATAGCAAGACTTCTTTGCAGCAGTTTTGGAGTGTTATGGAAGCTTGGTGCATGACTATTTCATAGCAGTACAACAGACTTGGGCTTGGCCGTATATAGGACTTTGTTCAGCAGCCTTCGACCAGACTCATCGAAAGACAAAACACCAATTGTGTGTTCTTCGAATGGACCCATTTTATGTCCTTCGAATAGACCAATGGTATGTCCTTTGAATGGACCACCAAATGTAGGTTCTTTGAATCCACCAAATTCATGTTCTTCGAATGGGCCACCAAATATGTGTTCTTCGAATCCACCAAAGTCATGTTCTTCGAATGTGCCTTTTGTATGTTCTTCGAATCCACCGGTTGTGTGTCATAGTATAGAAACTATGTGTGTTGAAGGGTTTAAATATGGAATCGAAGCAAGCATGAAGGAAGCCATTTCCTCGTGGGTGCTAGTATAAGGGAAGCCCTTGATTCGATACACACTAACTTTCAGGCCCAAACGAAAGAAAACAAAAAGGGTGTATGAATCGAAGGACACATGCTTCGAACGCGCTGCATGAATCGAAAGACTTTGTTCTTTCTCTCTTTGGCGCTATTTTTTTGTCTTTATATTTTATTTATATTTTCTTTCATTGATATTAAATATAGTTGTAATAATTAGGACTTTTATTGCTTTCCACCCCTCATTTGTACATTTGTATACCCCATCCCCAAAATATGTAATAGCGTAGGACATTTATTTTTCCGCAATTTTCCGCTTTCATATAAAATGCTAGTAATTAGGGTGTGTATGGCAAGATTTAAAATCAACCCTTAGAAAACCCTAATCAAAGACAAAAATGAACGCAATCAAACACATTATTCACACGTGCACCTCTAGGGTAACCTTGCTTGTTGCTTCAGAAAATAGTCATGTCCCTCGTGTATAGGTGTTTTAGAAAATACCCTCGATAAAAAAAGATTGTAGTCCCTCGATGTTACCTCCAGTAAACAATCTAGTCCCTTATGAAAATTGCTAAAAACTCTCATAAGTTGCCTTCTATGACTATACAATTAACCAACGCCCGTCCCTTCACATCCAACAATGGGGCTTCTTACAAAATCAATGGTAAGGTAGAAACATCTAAAGGAGGAGGAAAAGAACATAGACCTTTTGAGTAGGTAGGACGCTCGTAGTTGCTTGCTCGCAAACTAAAATCATTTCCACACGTACACTTTCAAAAACATCTTCAAAAACAAACATCTTTTTGAACTATTTTCAAAACTAACACTTTGTATGCATTCTTATAGAGACGAGAATCATTACAAAGTTAGCTACAACAAAGGCATTTTGCAAAATATTTTCAAACTTACACCACAAAGCACATTTCAAATAAAGCATTTTCAAATGATCTAGCAAGTAACTAAGAGCCCGTAGATAACTATGGATGAAAAGGATGCTAACACCTTCCCTTTTCATAACCTACCCCCCGAACTCAAGAAAATATCTTAAAGGTCTTTCTTATTCTTTTCACCCTTTCCTTTATTGGATAAAAGAAAATTCGGTGGCGACTCTTGCTATCCGCAACAATTGCGATCAAACGCAAAACACCCAAGTCAGTTCTCCCACCGTGTTACAGAACTAGCGACTCTGATGGGGAGTAAACTTAAAAGTGAGGTTACCTTAGAGCTAAGACCACCTTTATCATGCTTTCTTTATTTCACTTTGTGATACGGTGGCAGAACCGACTGTTAATACTGGTTTCGCGTTTGTGTTTGCAAATGTTACGGTAAGCAAGAATCGCCGCCGATTTTTCTTTTATCCAAATTAAGGAAAGGGTAAAAAGAACAGAAAAAGACCTTTTTTCGAGAACTTTCTGAGTAAGGGGGTAGATCATGTAAAGGGAAGGTGTTATCACACTTTCCATCTGTATTTATCTACGGGCTCTTAGATGCTAGCTCATGTTTTAAAAATTGCTTGTGCTTTTTTTTATTTTGAGCAAGCATCTAACAGCTATCTAATTGGACTCGAAAAAAGATTGTTCTTTTCCTACTATCCTTTAGACAGTTCTATCCTACTATTAATGAGTAGGTAGTCCTAGTCGTTTGATGTAAGAGGGAGATTCGAAGGGACGTTACGGTCACGAAGGCAACTTGGCAAGAAATTTTAGTTATTGTCCTAAAGTTCTAAGATCACTTTTAACCGAGGCAACGTCGAGAGGGTCATCGAGGAACTTGTGATCTTTCAAACTAGAGGATAGCCACTAAAACTTCTCACGTTTCGAGAATTGTGACTGTTTTTCGAAGGCAACCGAAGTGGGGTACCCTAGAGGTGTATATGTGCATGGTGTGTTATGTTCAGTTATTTTAGTCTTGCGCATTTAGGTTTGCTAGCGTTTTAATTTTCAGTCTTTCCATGCAATCCTAATTACTAGCAGTGGTATATATAGTAATTTAAAGTGCAGAAATGTAAAGTGCGAGAATGTAAATCATACGCTATTACAATGTTTTGGGGAGGGGGTATTTACATGTTCAAATGGGGGGGAAATAAAGAAAGTGATAAAATCCTATTTTAATCTATTACATACTGTCAGCAAATACATTATTATAAAAAATGCGAAAGTAAAATAATGCGCGCGAAATAAAGAAACGTCTAAGAAATCCTAAGAATTAAGCTAAATAAATAAATAAGACAAATAAAAATAAAGAAAAGCAAATTCAGCCTAGAGATAATTAGTAAACAAAGGGTGTGCTTGGAATTCACTTGGCCCAAGGGGAGACAAGCCCAGGCGCTGCAAAATGAATCAGGGGGTGAGAAGATTAAAAAAATGCTTAGGCCCAAGTTAAGGAGTCCAAAGGATGTATGGATCCAGTGAGAGGATCCTTTAGATGTCCATGATGGGGACGCGTGCTTGATGCACTTGGATTTGGCTGCATTGTCAATGGAGGGTGTAGATTATATGACCCATGTTATACGTGTGTGGCATGACTGTATGGAATCTGCAAGAGAATGTTAAGAAAAAATAAAATTCTGAGGCCTGGGTATCGAACCCAGGCCCTTTCGATTGCCCGCATTCCTTCACCATCTGAGCTAGATTTGAGATTCAAAGGAATCCACCTCATATGTCTTAGTGATGGTATCCTGTTACTTCAGACTTTACATGTAACATATTAGCAATCATGCAGCATAAATATGCAGTCGAAATTAATGAAATTAAGATCGAAGGTTTGTTACCAATGGGGTGCTTCGATTCTGGCAACCTTGTTGGAATTTTGGAAGTTTTGTGGAGCTCTTGTGGGGCAGCTTGTGCGTGTGTATGTATATGGTCTCCTCTCTCTTTTTTTCCGTCCCCTTTGAGCTTGCTAGTATGCTCCTTATATAGAGGGGAAGGAGGGGACAAGGTAGCAAGGTAGTAAACAGCCATAAACATGTTCTTTAAGTCCATGAATGAGAATTTGAATTTTGGAAAAAGTCATGGAATTCTTGTTTCTTTTTGAACTTGAATGAATGTGGAAACCTTTTGACTTTAGAATACCTTCAGTCCCTGCCCTTCGATTGGACCTCTTGTATATCCTTCGAATGGGTCTTTTGAATGTCTCCTTTGAATGGATTTTTTTAGTGTCTTTCGAATAGTCCATATGTATGCCTTGTGCCCTCTTAGAATGGGCCACCAAGGTGTGTCCTTTGATTGACTCAAGTCTCATTGTTGTACCCCAAAATTTTCCCTCCCATTTTTCATAGAAAAGCACAACCCTAGGGTTTCTCAGATATTCAAGTTGGCTCAGGAATCGATCAGACAGATTTTCTCCTTTGGCAGTAAACCAGCAATTAGGGTTTTTCTTGCAATTCTTAAAAGAAATGAATTCTCAAAGATCCAATTGGCTTTCACATGTTTTCATGCTTTCTCAAGTTTACTGAAAAAACAGTGTTTGTTCTCAAGGCATGGTTGTTTGGGATAAAAGATGGAATTTAAGACTGTCATGTAAGATACTCATGATTGTTTAATCCAGGTTAACCAGATAATTTGCGTCTCTTAAAACATTTGCTTGTTTAGGAAATGGAATAGACAGTGCGTGTTTTGATTGGAATGCATTTGCAAGATTACAGGATTATGGGAATTTAAGTTATCAGATTGGAGCATTTTGTTTCAATTATCTTGATTGGGAATCTTTAAGAATCAGTTGGGATACGAAAAGAAAATTACAAGTTCTTGACAGTAAAAGATTTCAATTAACACCAGAATATTTCATAAGACTTTCTCCAATTTTTCAAACGTTGTTACAAAATAATTTATTATTTAAATACTTTAGGTTTTACAACTTATCGTATTTGAAAATAAATTAGTACAACTATTGGTTACAATACAAGAATGTTTCTCTCTAAATTACAAAGAAAAGAAAATGAATCTATACCTAAGGTTGACTGAGGTTCCTTTGCTTCCATGCTTGCCACAAAGTCTCTTGCTTCCCCTGCTTTGTCCTCTCCATTATGCTCACATGAAAATGAAAGACAGAAGAAAAAGCTAGTACAAATTAATTGGACATGAGCAAAAAATTTCAAAAGAAAAAGTGTTCATCATTAAAGTTTGTAATTTGGAATCAGAAGGCTATTTTTAATTCATCACATTTTTATTTTCTCTATTTGCAAATCACAAGAGAATTATTCCTCTTGGTTCACAAAAAGAAGAAATAAGAAATACAACAAAGTTGTCCAAACAGGTAAAATATTGCAAACAGCAGCGCATCACTAAACAAATGCCTAAACAACAGCCAAACGAATATTCCCAAACAGAAGGCGCAAGCTGTCCAAACAAAATTTGCAACAAACAGCAAAAAAAAAATAGCAGCATGGCAATACAAATGCAAGCGAGGCAACAACATAAACTAGACAGCAGGCAACACAAAGAAAGTACAACAATATGATAAACTAAGTCAAACAAGTAAGAGGCTTGTTCAATAGCCATTTCATCATTTTCCATTTCTATTGCAAACTTTTCAGAAAAAGGCAAAAGAGCAATTGACTCTTAGGGTCATTGAGAGAGAAGAGAGGAAAGAAGTCACCTAGGGAAGCACAGCCCTGCTGCCTTGACTGTCACAATTGCATAGAAGCTGCTAGAAAACAAAACTACCATCAAAAAGCCAAAGGAACAACATAGCAAAATATTCAATTTCTTTGTTTTCCCCTCTTTTTGAATAAGAATTCAACCAAAGCAACTTGAATATAACAGTAGACAACCCTCAAGCAAAAGGGGATAGAGAAAATTATCAAACACAGTTTCAAAAACCTCAAAAAACTTCAAGTTTTCAAAACTGTCAAAGTTCCAAAAAATCTGGAACAAATCTCAAACCAATAGCAACATACAAACCAAAACCCCCAAACTGTCAAACAGTTTGAACCAAAAGCCAAATATCCTAAGCATCCCACAAAACCTAAAACCTGCAACCTGTTACAAAAAACCACAAGGTCTTAAACCAACAGCAACATACAAAATCCCAAACCATCCTCAAATCTCAAACCTATTAACCAACAAATCCAAAACAACAAAAAACATCACCATAACCAAAAAAACCAGAAACTGTCAAAGCATCCAAACTGTCAAAAGCCTAAAAACACCAGAACCATCAAAAAACTAAAAAATTATCAAACTTCAAAAACCTCAAAAAAATCAAGTTTTTCAAAACTGTCAAAGTTCCAAAAATCTGGAACAAATCCCAAACCACCTTCAAACCATCAACCTTCAAACTGCAAGAACCAAATCAGTAACATATCCAAAACCTATAGCCAAACTAACAAAACCAACAACCTTTATAAACTCATCAAACCTGTCAAACATTTTAAACCCAGAAAACCAGAAAAAGTCTCAAACATCATCAAATAAATATCCAACAGACATCATCAAATCATTATCATCATCAAACATCATCAAACTAAAACCATCACCACAAAACCAAATTCCAGAACCAGTAAAAGCTGATAAAATAACATCCAACAATCACAAAAAAATCCCAAAACCCATCGAACAACATCATCATCATTCAAAGTACAGGGATAAGAAAAGAAGGGTTACCAAAAGGTGTGAAAGCCCACGCCTTCAATCATCATCTCCTCCCCTTCGCAAATCCCGCCACCAAGGAGCAATTCTCTCAGTCTCACCATCCCCTTCCACTTCACAGAAAAATTCCAAACAGGTATGACTACTTCACCTTCCTTATAAGCCATTTCCTGCATCTCAATGGATAATAAAGTAGATTAACAGAAAAACATAACAAGACAAAACAAATAACAAAATTGTTCAAGATTCAAGTTTACAGAACATCACCTTTTCACGAAAAAAAACCATTAGAGCTTGGTTAGAAGGTGTGAGAGAGCGCTTCGGAAACAGAACTTTGGGGGGGGGGGAGATCAGATAAGCTAGAACCGTACATTTTAAGCATAAATTCGACCTTAGGGTTTTCAGAGAAACGCGAATCACAGTGAGATGAGGAGAGATTATGTTGTTAATAGGGCGTTTCAGCCATGAGCCTAGGAGGAGAGGAGTTCAGAGATGGAAAGATGAAGAGATGAATGAAAGAGGTAACGAGAGCGCTGCTGTAAACCAAAGGGTTCAAGAACCCTAATTCGTTTTCCATCCCTAATCAAACAGCTAACACAGTTTAAGAGCATTGGGCTTGTTTTGTTACAAACTCCCTAAAGCCCATGCGCATTTTGCTAACCCACCCCCATCTGGCATGTTTTGTTAACAATAAAAACACCATTCCTCTTTTGGGCCTAACACTCCTAGAATCTCTTAAGCCCACATTTCTTCTTTTTTTTAATTTGTTTTTATTTTGTTTTGAAAGATGTTAAATAAAACTTAAAACCTTTTTATTAAATTAATTTAGATTTTAGTGTTTAATTTTTATCATTTAATTTTTTTATATAAACTTTTTTTAATTAATTTTCTACATTTAATAAAACATCAAAAAAGAATTAACCTAGTTTAGTTTCTTTCTTTTAAACTTATTTATAATTAATAAGAATACATAAAAAAATAATAATAAAGATTTTTAATTTAAATCAATTTCTTTTTAGAATAGGTTTTTATTTTTTCTCTTTTCAAGTAAATACATTTAATTTCATACTTTGTTGATTTTATTTTCATAAATTGTCATAGCTTTATATTAAATCGCGCAAACATTCGATTTGGTTGTATTGCTTGCTATTTGGATTTTGCTATCTCATTTGATTCATCCCCATTTGTAACAATTGTACCCCCATTCCCGAACATTATGTAATAGCTTAGAATTTCAATTCCCGTAATTTATTGCTTTCTATATACTGTATAGTAATTAGGCGTGTATGGAAAGATTCAAAAATCAATCGCTAGATGACCTAATCCAAAAGTAAAATAACTTGAAACCAACACACTTTTTCACACGCGCACCTCTAGGGTAACCTCACTCGTTGCCTCGGAAATACAATCATGTCCCTCGAATATGAGACACTTTAGCAAATGACCCTTCAATAAACAAATATCGTAGTCCCTCAATGACCCACGATGTTGCCATCGATTAAAATGATCTCGTCCCTTACAAAAATTGCTAAAGTGTCTCACAAGTTGCCTTCAATGATTGTAAAATTGACCCGCGCCTATCCCTTCACATCCAATGATGGGGCTTCTTACCAAATCAATGGTAAGATAGCACCATTAAAAGGAAGAAGAAAATAACAATTTAAAACCTTTCGAGTAGATAGATTTGTTCTTAGTTACTCGCTTGCTCACGACAAATTTTTTTACACCTATACTCTCATTTCAAAACATTTTCAAAAAGACAAAACGTTTTGTATACGTTCTTATAGAGACGAGAATCATTGCAAAATCTCTTTTCAAAACACTTTTCGAAACACGATTCACAAACACATCTTTGAACCACTTTTTGAAACAAAACTTTGTATACGTTCTTATAGAGACGAGAACCATTACAAAGAGATTTTTCAAAATACTTTCAAAGCCCACACCACAAGCACACAATCAAACAAAAGCAAGTGATCTAAACGAGTAACTAAGAGCCCATGGAAAACCATGGATGAAAAGGGTGCTAATACCTTCCCTTTTCATAATCTACCCCCCGAACCCGAGAATAATCTCGAAAGGTCTTTCCTGTGCTTTTTTACCTTTCCTTTTGGATAAAAGAAAAGTCGGTGGTGACTCTTGCTAACCGCACAAGTGCGAACGAAACACAAAACTTCAAGTCAGTTCTCCCACAACATCACACTCATCATTGGGGCCTCTTCAATTGAGCCCCTACTCAGCTAGCCCCAATGAAAACTCCATCCAGGCTAATCGAAGCTTCCTTCTGTATGAATGCTTGTGCAGGAAACTTGAGTATGGCAATATGTGGGATTTTGGGTCAGCCAACATCTTCGAATGGATCATTTATGTGTCCTTCAAATGGCTTTAGATTAGACTGATATATTTGCCTTAGTTGTTTAATTCAGATACCCTCAAGTGAGAACTTCATTCTATCAATCGAAGCCTTCTTCGTCACTTCCTTCGAATGCCATTTGCACAGGAAGCCTGGGCTTGGCCACATGTGGGACCAAGACTCATCATAAGATAAACTTGCATTATGTGACTCATCATATGCATAAGCAGGTCTTTGCAAGAAGTTTCCTCATCCCTCTGCTGTTTATTTCAGCAACATGGATCTTGAACAAACGGTTAAAGACTTGCAAGCTCAGAATTCACAATTTCAACAGCTACTCTTGACCTTGGCCAAGGGGCAGGAGGAGCTCAAGACTCTGCTAGAGAAAGGACAAGAGAAAGAGAAAAAGAAGAAGAAGAAGCGAGCTGGCGTGGCTATCATGGGCAGAAGGTTTGAAGGACAAGCCAGAAGGTTCTTGGAATTTCCATCAACCTCTGAGGAAGGGGAGGGGAAAAGTAAAGAGACAGCAGTGCCTTCAGACTCTGAAGTTGAAGAATAAGAGGAAGAGGACTACTCCGAACAACAGTACCCTCCGGCCGATGACAAATACAAAAACTTGGAAGAGTGTCTAGCTGCTATGGAAGTGCAAAGAGTACTGGGGCTGGATTTTGAGGAGCTAGGGTTGGTTTCTGGAATTGTAATCCCTCCTAAATTTAAAGTGCCACTGTTTGCTAAGTATGATGGGGTGTCTTGCCCAAAGATGCACCTACGATCTTATGCCAGGAAAATTCAGCCACATTCTTCTGACAAAAATTTGTGGGTCCACTTTTTCCAAGACAGTTTGTCAGGAACACAGCTTGATTGGTTCTACCAGTTGGAGAGAGCAGACGTCCATAATTGGGAAGACTTGGCAGCCGCCTTCTATAAACAGTATCAATACAACACTGACTTGGCGCCAACCCGTACTCAACTACAGAGTATGGCTATGGCTACCAATGAGGGCTTCAAAGACTACGCCTAAAGGTGGAGGGACTTAGCTGGAAGGGTGCAACCACCATTGTCAGAAAGAGAGCTAGTGGACATGTTCCTGGGTACCCTGTCAGGTCCTTTCTTTAATCACCTGATTGGAAGTTCGTCCGCTGGGTTCACTGATTTGATTCTAACCGGAGAAAGAGTGGAGGCCGGTATAAAAAGCGGGAAAAATTCAAAAAGATGCATCTACTTCTGCTGCCATCAAAAAACCTTTCACGGGAAAGAAGGATGTGTCAGTTGTCTACTCTCAGAGGGGTCAAGGAAGAGTTGAGCGCCGGCCAGCGGTGGGGGCCGTTATGATTCAGAAGTCTGCATCAGACCAGACCAGAAACAATCAGCAAAGGGTGGAAAGGCCTGTATGGAAATTCACTAAGATAAACATGACTCCTGCTCAAGTCCTACCACATCTTCTGAAGTTGAATTTGGCCATGCTGAAAGAGGCCCCTAAAAACCCTAACACTGCTTCTCCATATTACCATCCGAACGCCAGGTGTGCTTACCATTCGGAGAGCCCAGGGCATGACACTGACAATTGTTGGGCCCTGAAGAATAAAATTCAGGATCTGATAGATGCTAAAGAAGATGAATTCGACGCACCTGAAAAACCCAATGTTATCTCTGCTCCAATGCCAAGGAACGGCCACAACGCCCATGCTATTGAGGAGGATCTGTTTGTTGCTACTGTAGATGATTTGATAACTCCGCTCCCTATAATCAAGTTAAATTTGTTGAAGGCTGGGGTTTTCCCAGGTTGTGAAGAAGATTGTCACCTTTGTTCATCCTCATTAACCCACTGTCCACTGTTGAAGATAGGCATCCAACGCCTAATTGATAACCAAGAAGTCCTATTTGAGAATTCTCATGTTTTATCAACTCGTGTTAACGATGTTTCAATAATAACCATATCCGCCAATCCTTCCAAGGTCCCTAAAAGACCTGTTAAGATTACACCTGCTCCGAAGGCTGCACCTTTGAAGATAACCATGCCCGGGCTAGTCCCGTACAAGTCCGACAAATCAATACCATGGAACTATGGTGGAGAAATCTATTATCATGGTGTTAAACAGATTGAACAGACTGCCAAGGAAGAGAGTTCTGAAGAAGACAATTCCGATATCAGTAACATTGCCGGAACAAGCAAAGTAACCCATAGTGGAAGAATCTTTTCTCCAAAGATTTCCCCTCCAAAGGCAATTCTTAGACCCTCAGTTGCTCATAAGGTTATCTCTACACCAGTAAACATATCTGCCAGTACACCAATCATAGAGGAAGTCACAACCCCCATGGTTATCCCCTCTGTTGCTACTGATGTTCGAGGGAAAGGGATCCAAGAAGAGCCCGTCAGGACGAGGGCTCAGCCGTTGATCATCCCTGAAACCTCTCAAAAAGAAATGGAGGAAATTTTGAAAATAATCAAGAAAAGTGATTACGATGTGGTGGAACAGTTGGGGCAAACCCCCTCAAAGATCTCCATGTTGGCCTTGTTGCTTTGTTCAGAAGCTCATGTTAAGGCTCTGATAAGATTTTTGAAGACGGCCCACGTGCCACAAGAAACCTCCGCTGATCAGTTCCAGGAATGTGTGGCTAGTTTAACAGCTGACAATGGTCTAAGATTCTCCGATGCAGATTTAACTTTGAAAGGGAGAAAACATAATGACGCTTTGCATGTCTCGATGGAATACAGAGGGGAAACCCTAGCACACGTACTGGTAGACACTGGTTCGTCTTTGAACGTCTTGTCGAAGAAAGCCTTGGATAGACTGGATTGTGAAGGCTTAACCCTGAAACCCAGCAATATAATTGTCAGAGCCTTTGATGGTTCTAAAAGGATGGTCCACGGGGAGGTGGACATCCCGATTAAGGTGGGAACTGAAACCTTCAACTCCACATTCTATGTGATGGACATCCGTCCATCTTATTCTTTCCTGTTGGGAAGACCTTGGATCCACCATGCTCAAGTACCATGTCCAAGGGAAAATCATAACTGTTCATGGCGAAGAGGAATACATGATCAGTCATCTAAATTCTTTCTGTTATGTAGAATTGGATGGAGAATTCATCGAAACTCCTTTCCAGCATTTTGAGGAGGTAGCTCAAGAGATAACGACAACCAAGACAGTGTCCTCTGTACCCATGATCACCAGACATCCGCCTAGGATGTCATCTCTCAAGGATGCAAAAGCAGTGATTGAAGAGGGAGGAAGCACAATCTGGGGGCAGCTCCCAGACTTTCCTTTCAAATCAGACAAGTTCGGCTTGGGATTCACCTCAATTGGTCAGAAGGTTGTGCGCCGCGTCCGTGCCGAAGGGCCACCTGTGAAGATCAGTCACCAAGGGGTTAATACACTAGAGGACAGTGAAGAAGAGGGCAGCTTGGAAGACTGGATATTTCCTACTGTCGGTGGAGGACTGTTCAACTGGGAAGCAAAAGACTTTGTTCCGATTACTTTCATACCGCATTAATTTGTCTTCAATGACAAGTTGTCTTCAATGACGAGATGTCTTCAATGACGAGATGTCTTCAATGACGAGTTGTCTTCAATGACGAGTTGTCTTCAATAACGAGTTGTCTTCAATGACGAGTTGTCTTAAATGACGAGTTGTCTTCAATGACGAGTTATCTTAAATGACGAGTTGTCTTCAATGACGAGTTGTCTTCAATGACGAGTTGTCTTCAATGACGAGTTGTCTTCAATGACGAGATGTCTTCAATGACGAGATGTCTTCAATGACGGAATGTCTATAATGACGAGTTGTCTTCAATGACGAGTTGTCTTAAATGACGAGTTGTCTTCAATGACGGGTGTCTATAATGACGGGTTGTCTTCAATGACGAGTTGTCTTAAATGTTGAGTTGTCTTCAATGACGGGTGTCTATAATGATGGGTTGTCTTCGATGACGAGTTGTCTTAAATGACGAGTTGTCTTCAATGACGAGTTGTCTTAAATGACGAGTTGTATTCAATGACGAGTTGTCTTAAATGATGAGTTGTCTTCAATGACGGGTGTCTATAATGACGGGTTGTCTATAATGACGGGTTGTCTTCAATGACGGGTTGTCTATAATGACGGGTGTCTATAACGACGGATTGTCTTCTTTGACTTTAGGAAGTAATTTAACTGGACCTATCTTCTTTGACTGGATGAGCATCAGAAAAACCTTTGGGATTTAACTGGACTTGTCTTCTTTGACTGGATTTGTCTTCTTTGACTGGATTGGTCTCTTTTGACTGTATTTGTCTACTTTGACATAGCTGATTATTTAACTGTATCCTTCCTGAAAGGTAAAGGTCAGTCGTATGCAATGCATGATATAGATCAAGCAATGATGTTCTCGACATAAATGAGATTGTATGACATGATGCGCATATGCATGTATCATGATGTGATATTTATGAATGTATCTTCGTCTGGGAAAGTAAATCCTTGACGCATGCCGGGAAGTTGAATCCTGAGCTGATGTTGAAGAACATAGTTCTTCGTTTCCGCTGGGGATGATGATTACAAGAATAAACCGGTAGGAGAAGATGACTCCGTTGGGGAATAAACTTGTTGGAGAGATTACTCTACGGGGAATTACTCTGTGGGAAGAGATGCTTCGCTGAGGTTTTGATGATAACTCCGATGGGGATTCCATTGATGAGCTTTGTTGGGGAATCGATGAACTCCGCCGAGTGATAGGAAGAACTTCGCCGAGGACGATCTTTCCGTGGTAATTAGCTGAGGATAACCCAGTTATAAGCTCTGGTGGGGAATAACCTTTGAATATAGTCGGGGAGATGCGTCTGTACTCTGCAGGTGATCAGCTTCCAGAATCTACTGGGGATAAGCTTCCTACAGAGGAGATTGATTCAACTCTCCTGGGGAGACTTTTTTTGGACTGTATTGGGGAGGTGGCTCCGCTGGGGTGTCTGGTATTCCGCCGGGGAACAATCTTAGGTCAAGACTGCCGGGGATGCTTGCTTATGAATATCTGTATACTCCACTGTGGAATATTGAGATTTTCTGGGGATACCCAACTTCCTTAAGGCTGACAATAGATTAACTCTGCTTGGGGAGAGTGTTGTTGACTTGCTAGAGATATTGTGCCTTTCGGGGCTGATTGGAGACCAACTCTGCTCGGGGGAGAGTATTGTTAAGTCTTGTCTTACTCTGCAGGGAGTGAAGGTATCCTGGTTACATTCTTCAGCCGAACCTATCTTGGTACCTTGGTGGACGAAGCAACTAGATCGTTTAGAAAATTCTGATTGCCCCTGTTTCTGCGGGAGAAGATACCTGTGGAGGTGCTTGAAGACTGCCGATTTGACAAATCTTCTTCTGGTAGGCAAGTGACAAGATAATAGGACATAGTCGTACGCTTTTGATCCCTAACTTTTGCCTGGACCGCTCTTTCGGGTTTTCAGTCCATCGGGATACCCTTTTTTGCCCAAGCCACCTTTTCAGGTTTTCGACTTGCCGGGTGTATAAATTTTTTTATTTCATCCCTTGTTTTTGCCCGAACCCTTTTGGTTCTCCGGGAAGCCCTTATTTTTGCCTAGGTGTGTCAACCTAGCGGGTCTTTGATTATGCGTAGTATTTTTTCGACTATGTCCACGCTCTCAGAATGTAGGGAGACGCCCCTGTTGTTGTGTTGCCATGCGACCAGAAGATGTTTGATCAGGCAAGATTCATAGCTGGAACTCATGTCCAATGCCCCAGGTGACTCAGGCGGAGATTTTCCCCAGGCTATTAGGCATTTGAGAGATTCTTTGAATCTTGACTGGACTGCCCCAGATGATGGACAATGATCATGCCATGCCCCTTGATTGGAGGTGCTTTTGTTCATTAGACATTCGTCGTGCGAACTTCTATGTTGTTCAAACAAATAGTCACATGCAAGCAATGTTATATTAAAAATGCAAAGCTTATGTCTGTCTTGAAATTTTTGAAAATGCATTTTCAGTAAAACAAGCAAATTTTGTAAAATGTGATGTCAACTCAGTATTTTACAGCAAGCCTTAAGGAGTCAGGATACCTTTCGTAACAGTATGCCTTCGAACTAACCCATGCTTCAGCTAGGACTTTTTAAGGATTATAACGTGGCTTGGTTCATGGTTTAAGAAACAAAAGGTAAGGCTCAAAATTTATTTGTACCCACCCGCTCTTCGTGATGTTCTTCAAACCTAAACTCAGCTGATCGTGCGTTAGACCTTGTCTGAGTCTTTGCTTTGATATACCAGTGATGGTTCGGATATTGACAGTTTATTTTGAATAGGCAGTCATTTCCTTTTGTCGAGGGTTTGTAGGGCCTCTTTCTTTTCGATTTTATTATCCCTGTCTTTTGCCTGAACTGTTCCTTTTGTGATTACAGTCAGTGGGATGCCCCAGTTTTGTAAGTCTCCTTCATAGGTTTTGACTTATTGGGCTTTAATTTTTTTTTGGTAATGACTGCCTGTCTTTATGATTATTCGGAACCATCACGGTCTTTTGCTTTGAAAGGACTCCTTTGATGCCATTCGTTGTGCACTTGGATCAACTGAGAGAACTACCCTGCCCCAGGTTATGATTAAGGGTTTTAATTTTCGAAAAGAAAAAAAACTCCTACTTCTTTGGCTCGAAGGGGTTGACGAGGGATTATCTTCCTTATAACTCCAGTGTTTAGGGGTTGAAACAATGCCTGTACCTCATCAGCGGGGTCTATTCAAAATCATACTGTAGATTACGGTATCGTTTTCGTCATCCTCCCTCAAGAGGCTTAGAATTATTAACCGAGCGTTGATCATCACAAAAAAAATATGAAAGCAATTTGAATATAGTGAAAATAATTGGATTAATTCAAAAACAGACACATGCAGTGCATTAATGAAATAAAAGAGTTTGCTATGACATTAATTGTTTGTATAAGCAAAAATTACAACTCGGAAATTCAAATAAACAAAAGCCTTCAATGATTGGGCAAAGGAGCAGTGATCATGTTTGGAGTCTCTGGTGCTTCAAACTGAATCTCTCCGGAGTGAATCATGTCTTGGACCTTGTTCTTCAGAGCCCAACAGTTGTCTGTAGTATGCCCCGGGCTATCAGAATGGTATGCGCACCTATCGTTGGGATGATAGTTAGGAGAAGAAGTGTTTGGATTCTGGAGAGGAGCCCTTAAGGTAATCAGCCCTGCCTTCAACATTTGCTGTAGCGCTTGATCCAGTGACATGTTGATCTTAGTGAACTGTCTCTTGGGTGCGACCTCCTTACGTTGCTGCCCCTGCCCTTGTTGAGCAGGCCTAGGATTAAAGATCTGGGTTGCCCCTACATGTTGATCATGGTGACCCTTTTTACTATGCACAACATTGGACTCCTTCTTCCCACTGTAAGGCTTTTTATGAGCATCAGCAAGTGCAGCTTCTTGAATCTTTCCAGCCTTGATACCGGCTTCAATCCTCTCCCCGGTCAAGATCAAATCTGTAAACCTAGCAGAAGAATTTCCAATCAGATGGTTGAAGAAAGGACCAGACAGGGCCCCAAGAACATGTCGACGAGTTCACGGTCAGTCAAAGGCGGCTGCACCCTTCCAGCCAGATCTCTCCACCTTTGCGCATACTCCTTAAAACCTTCACCTGATCCTAGCGACATACCCTGGAGTTAGGTACGCGTAGGAGCGAGGTCGGAATTGTACTGATAATGCTTATAAAAAGCAGTAGCCAAGTCCTCCCAGTTACGAATGTTGGTTCCATCCAGCTGATAGAACCATTCGAGATGAGTCCCTGAAAGACTCTCCTGGAAGAAATGGATCCATAAGTTCTTGTCTGCCGTGTAAGGCTGGATCTTCCTTACATAGGAACGGAGGTGCATCTTAGGGCCGGAAGCCCCGTCGTATTTTGCAAAGGCAGGCGCCTTGAACTTGTGAGGGATCACCACCCCAGAAGATAAACCTAGGTCCCCAAAATCCAACCCAGGCACACGTTGAATCTCCATAGCATTTAACCGGTCCTCCAGCTGTTTGTACCGGTCCTCAGCAGGAGGGTACTGTTCATCGTTGAAGTCTGTCTCGGTGTCGGAGACCACAGGACTAGGAACCTCTCTCCCTTGGTGACTGCCTTCCCCAACAGATGGAGTACTCCGCTCAGCTTCATTCTGCAGTGTATTCCCAGATCTGTGTCTAGGGTTGAACAAAACAGTCCTCTTCTTCTTTTTCTTCAAAAGCAGAGTCTTCAGTTCCTATTGTCCTTGGGCTAAGCTCATGACCAGCTCCTGGAACTGGGCGTTCTGGGCCTTGAGGACCTTGATAGCTTGTCCATTGGATGATTCAGGATTCATGATGACTGCTGAAATAAACAGCGAAGAAGGTAAGAAACCTGTGGAAAAGAGTACCTGTAATGCAATGATATGTATGTATGCATGCGATGTTTTCAAGGATCTCGCGGGGTAAACAGAGAAACTTGTTAGAATTTGAATTTGGGTAGCTTGATTGAAGGAACTTCATGTTGCTGAGAGTCCTTCTTCAAGAGTCAAGGCTCACCATATCGAGTGGGTCATAGCCCCTGACTCAAGTTATCAACCTTGGCTAGAGGAAAATAAATCCCCTTTTGCCCCTTGCTAGACATTTTGATTCATCATGACCTGCATCACAAGCCCTTGAGATCCTTGAAATGGATTAGTCCTTATGTAGGATGTATGCAATGGTATGATGGTATGATGATATGCTATGCATGGAGTAATGTAGGTGAACCCTGTTATGAGTCCAGATTAAGGTCTGTAAACAAACCCTGCAAGAAACTCATGTGTTAGATAACAAGCATGCAAGTAGTCAAGTTTGAAAGCACACAAGTCACACAAGACAACAGAGTTTAGGCCAGCATGAAGTTTGGGTACTACCCTCTTTCAGTTTCGTTGGTTAAGACCTGTCCTATCAAAAGTAACCGGGTTCTAGAGGATCCCAATATCACTGACTAACCTCAATCGGTCATAACTATAGCGTCGCAATCTTTTCTTGTGGCCAGAACCATCGCGAGAGTTTAGCCTCAATGGGTGTAGCATACTGCTACTGCTCTATGGCCAAGTTGGGTCACATTAGGGTTCTAAGGTCGGTTGGTGCTTAATGACTCCTCAGAAGACCCATATTCTCCTCGTTGCAACACAAGGGATATCGGTACAGACCAAGGTGCCACACCAACGTAGCCACTGCTTCACCCGTGTCGGTCTACGCTAGACAGGTCCCTCACAGCTTATGCTACCTAAAAGGGTATCCCCAGATCCGGGTTAGGATCTATGAAACTCCGATGCAAAGCCCACAAATATAAAGCAATCAAAGCAAAGCAATTGAAAACATAAGTATAATCTAATCCTAAGGTACACCTCACTTTTATACTCCCCAGCAGAGTCGCCAGTTCTGTGATCGGTGGAAATGAGAACTGACTGTTTTTTAAGCTGGTTTCGCGAAATGTCGCGGTAAGCAAGAGTCGCCACCGTCTTTTATGTTCTCCAATATGGAAAGGACAAAATCACAGCAAAATTCCTTCTTTGAGAATGTTTCTCGGTTCGGGAGGTAGATTTATAGAAAGGGAAGGTGTTAGCACCCTTTCTATCCGTGGTTATCCACGGGCTCTTAGGTACTTGCTCTTATGTTTTCAAAAATTTGTTTGCTTTTCAAGTGTGTGTGGGTTTTGAAAAAAGTTCGTTTGGAAAACTTCTAAGTAACTCTTGTATCAGTCCTCAAGAGTGTATGAAGTGTTTTGTTTGAAAACTTTTTTGAAAGTGTGGGGTGCGAAAAGATGTTTTTGTTTGTTTGAAAAGAGCAAGTACCCATGAGAATCTACCTACTCTAAGGAATTAAGCTGTGTAAGAGTCCTTCAGATAGTGCTATCCCACCATTGAGAGGTAGGTAGCACCATCGTTGGAGTTATTCGGGTCAATTCGATTATCGGGACATGTGTGGTCACCGAAGCAATAATAGGACACCTTAGAAGTAACCCTAATGTCCTAGATCCTTTTATCCGAGGCAACCGTTTCGAGGCAACTGGATCTTAGATAAAGAGAGCGACCTCTAAAACACCCTATACTTGACGACCACGTTCGAGGCAACCAGTGAGGCGTACCCTAGGAGTGGCATGTGCTTTGTGTGTTTTTTCAGTTAATTGTCTTTGTACATGTTATTTGTGAGCTACAGATTGATTTTATTATTCATACATTCTTTCATGCATTTTATAACAGTTAGGAGTGCGGAAAGTAAATTGCGGAAATATAAATTCTACGCTATTACAAGGCGCGGGTCTATACATCGCCAAAAATACAAAGACCCGTTTTGGTAAATAAGTACGGAAAATTAAATAAAGCGGTAAACCTATTTACTATTACATTCTCGAAAGCAATTACATAATAATCAAAATAAAGTAAATGCGCGCGAATAAAAAATTACTCGTGAACGTTCTAAGGGTTTTGACCCTCTTAAGAAAAGAAATTGAATTTTTTTGTCTTTTTTGTGATTAAATGAAATTAATAACTAATAATTAAACTAATTAATTAATTTATTAAAAGAAAATATTTTTTGTGTTTTATGTTTTTATGAAATAAAATAAAGGAATTAAAATTGAAAGTTAATAAAACCTAATTTTAAACTTATTTTAATTATATATATATAAAAAAGTTAAAGTTGCCTAATTAAACTATTTTTATTTGTTAATATTTATTTTACAAAAATAAAATGAAATTAATAATGTTAATTCTTTTTTTGATTTTTTATGAAAACATTAATTGGTTAATTGTTAGTAAAAAGGAAAAATAAAATAGGACAAATAAAATATAAAAAGAAAAATTGCAAACCCAAGGGGGGGGGGGGGGGGTGGGCCAAATAGGAGGTGTATTGTTGAATTCTGGCCCATTAAGAAGCCAACTCGTTTGACTCTTTCTGGTTGCCTACGCCCATGTTGACTCCAGAACACCATGGTCCTCATGCTTGGCCCTTGCATTTGCACTGATGGACATCTGGCAGGCTGAGATGTGAGGCTTATGGTGTTCATCATTTGGGAATCTGCACAGGAAAGCGTTAGAAAAAATAATATTGGAATTATGGGGGGACCTGGGAATCGAACCCAGGTCCCAACGCTTGCAAGGCACCTGGCCAACCACTACACCAAGCGCGTTAGTTTGTACACATAATAAACAAAGAAAATTAAATGTGAAAAACAAACGTTATTCTGGAAATCAAAAAATCCGCGCGTTTATTTGAATGCACCAATCCCTTGTTGCCACGCCCTTCGTCTTCAACCTTTTCCTGCAAAACATAAAACACATAGCGGGGGTTTTAAACCCCCACAAAATGCAAGCATTTGAAAATAGCGATTAGGCGCTCGTGCAATATAAATTGGGCACGAGGTGTGTTCTAGATCCGTCTTGTCACGCTGATTTCAACCATGCCTGTTTGGAGTTCTGATTTTACAGTGTGGCAAAAGCCCCAAATAACAAGCTTTGAAAACCTAGAACTCAACAATGGTGACTTTCGTTTTAGAGCCTTATAATCAAATTAAAATACATAGAAAGCTTCGTAACGATGTCAGCAATGCATAACAATGATCAAAATGAATTAATGATGCGTAAAGATGGAGTTTCAATTCTAGAAAAAAATGGCAAACCGTGAGTTTATTCTGGGCAGTTTCTTGAGCTTTGGCGCTTAGTTCTGATTGCAAAAGGTTCCTGGAAGGGTTAAGAGTGTGTTTGGATCAAAGGAGAAGTTTGAATTATGCTGGAAAGTGGTTTTCAGTTTCAACCATTTTAGAGAGTTCTAGGTCGTGTATATGGTCTGGAGCCTTTGCATATATGTCTCTCAATGAGAATCAGTCACAATAAGGAGCCTTGAAGCCTTGCAATGAAGTTTTGATTTCCTCCATAACCACCATTGAATAACTTGCCTTTTTTGCTCCAAATTTGAATTCCATGCTCATAATAGGATGTACACGAAATTGGCATGTGAATTATGGTGTATCAAAGTTATTCAAACCAAAAGATATCCCTTAATTAATTTTCTTGATTTTTATTTGAATTTTAAAGATTTAAAATGAATTAAATCAAATAAAATTAAATAAAAATAGAAAAATTAATTTTTAATCTTGAAATAAATCATGGGACACGTGGGAGGCATGGCAAAGCTGAACCAAGTGGAAAAAGTGGGGCCTTTTTGTCAAAAATGAAGTTTCAAGGATAGTTGACTTTGGCCATTTCACAAAAATTTCCCAACTTCTCCAATGCATATCTTGCTCAATTTTGAAGCTATGAACATGTTCTTGGACATTTTGGAAAGGTCTTGAAGTCCTCTAACTAATGCCTTTGGTCCCATGTCATTTTGATTTACCAATCTCAAGTTATGGTCTTTGACTTAAAATGCCTTTTTGTTGACTTTTGAAAATGACCTATAATGTTGAAATTGATAACTTTTTGTGAGAGCATTTCTTGGACTTGGAATGTGAAGATGAGTTGTAGGAAATGTCATCCCCTTCAAAATTAGCATTGGATGGGATTTTTCTGATGAACCATGAAAAAGTTATGCCTTGGTCAAGTTACAGTTGACTTTTCAGCTGTCCAAAAATAGAAACTTTTGCATCTTGATGATTTTTGAGCCATTCTTGCGAAATCATGGTCAAGATTTGACCAAATGATGATTGTGGCTTCAAAATAAGATGTTGACCAAATTTTTTGACTTTTGACTGCCAAATGACCATTTTGCCCTTAAAGTTGACTATGGAGCAATTAGGTTTTTTGACTGTGCAACTTGACCTTGTGAGCTTTGAAACTTGGCATGTAGATACTTGACAATGTGTATGAGCATATGGGACTTGATTGAGCCCTTGAAAACCTCAACTTCCTTGCAGGAACCAAAACCCTAATTTGACTGGCTTAGGAGGGTGTTTGAACTATGCAACCCTTGAGAGGACTTGAGCAAATTGAAATGATGCTTGTCAAACTTGAAGAATATGGGAGGGAAACTTTTGGGGTACAACAGTTGCCCCTGTTCAATCTTCTTAGACCTGAGGATGTAGATTGGCTTGCGTGCCTTTCGTGATTCGAAGGTGGAAGATGATTGAACACTAGAGTGCCCAGAAATTTGCACTCGCATAGTGGAGTACCAGCAGTGTGATGGTGGGAATGGGCTTACAGATGCCATTTGGAGATTGTTGGATAGGAGGATGGGCTTATAGATGCCATCTGGATGTGACATGACCTTGTCGGGAATGGGCTTATAGATGCCATTTGGAGATGTGACGGATGGGAGGATGGGCTTATAGATGCCATCTGGATATGTGACAGAACCTTGTCGGGAATGGGTTTATAGATGCCATTGGGAGACTGTTGGTATGTGGATGGGCTTATAGATGCCATCTAGGTGTCGATCGCGTAAGAGATTCCTTAGCGAGAACTTGCGTACTTGAGAAAGAAAGATAATTACCTGGCCTGTTACAGGGGTTGATCTTCAAACTCTTTATGCAGACATGCCCTGGCTGGATACAGGCATCGAATCTGGAACTTCAGAAGGTTGATGAGTTGTCTCTACTAACAGGCTATCTCAGAAAATCTTTAAGGATCGATTTAACTGAACCAAGGGAGGTTTCGTTTTCTTTGACGAGTTGACTCTTTTGGACAAGTTGTCTTCATGGACGGGTGGTCTTTATTGACAGGTTGTCTTTAATGACGGGTGTTTATAATGATTGATGTCTATAATGACGAGTGTGAGTGTCTATGACGACGAGTGTCTATAACGACGAGTGTCTATAACGACTGGTGTCTACAACGACGGGTGTCTATGACGACGGGTGTCTATAACGACGAGTGTCTTTGACGACGGGTGTCTATAACGACGGGTGTCTATGACAACGGGTGTCTATGACGACGGGTGTCTATGACGACGGGTGTCTATGACGACGGGTGTCTATGACGACGGGTGTCTATAATGACGGGTGTCTATAACGATGAGTGTCTATGATGACGGGTGTCTATGACGACGGGTGTCTATAACGACGAGTGTCTATAATGACGAGTGTCTATGACGACGGGTGTCTATGACGACGGGTGTCTATGACGACGAGTGTCTATAATGACGAGTGTCTATGACGACGGGTGTCTATGACGATGGGTGTCTATGACGACGAGTGTCTATAATAACGAGTTGTCTTAAATGACGGGTCGTCTTCAATGACGGGTTGTCTTCAATGACTGGTTGTATTCAATGACGAGATGTCTTCAATGACGAGATGTCTTCAATGACGAGATGTCTTCAATGACGGGATGTCTTCAATGACGAGATGTCTTCAATGACGAGATGTCTTCAATGACGGGATGTCTTTAATGACGAGTTATCTTCAATGACGAGTTGTCTTCAATGACGAGATGTCTTCAATGACGAGATGTCTTCAATGACGAGTTGTCTTCAATGACGAGTTGTCTTCAATAACGAGTTGTCTTCAATGACGAGTTGTCTTAAATGACGAGTTGTCTTCAATGACGAGTTGTCTTAAATGACGAGTTGTCTTCAATGACGAGTTGTCTTCAATGACGAGTTGTCTTCAATGACGAGATGTCTTCAATAATGAGATGTCTTCAATGACGGGGTGTCTATAATGACGAGTTATCTTCAATGACGAGTTGTCTTAAATGACGAGCTGTCTTCAATGACGGGTGTCTATAATGACGGGTTGTCTTCAATGACGAGTTGTCTTAAATGACGAGTTGTCTTCAATGACGGGTGTCTATAATAACGGGTTGTCTTTGATGACGAGTTGTCTTAAATGACGAGTTGTCTTCAATGACGAGTTGTCTTAAATGACGAGTTGTCTTCAATGACGAGTTGTCTTAAATGACGAGTTGTCTTCAATGACGGGTGTCTATAATGACAGGTTGTCTTCAATGACGGGTTGTCTATAATGACGGGTGTCTATAACGACGGATTGTCTTCTTTGACTTTAGGAAGTAATTTAACTGGACCTATCTTCTTTGACTGGATGAGCATCAGAAAAACCTTTGGGATTTAACTGGACTTGTCTTCTTTGACTGGATTTGTCTTCTTTGACTGGATTGGTCTCTTTTGACTGTATTTGTCTACTTTGACATAGCTGATTATTTAACTGTATCCTTCCTGAAAGGTAAAGGTCAGTCGTATGCAATGCATGATATGGATCAAGCAATGATGTTCTCGACATAAATGAGATTGTATGACATGATGCGCATATGCATGTATCATGATGTGATGTTTATGAATGTATCTTCTTCTGGGAAAGTAAATCCTTGACGCATGCCGGGAAGTTGAATCCTGGGCTGATGTTGAAGAACAGAGTTCTTCGTTTCCGCTGGGGATGATGATTACAAGAATAAACCGGTAGGAGAAGATGACTCCGTTGGGGAATAAACTTGTTGAAGAGATTACTCTACGGGGAATTACTCTGTGGGAAGAGATGCTTCGCTGAGGTTTTGATGATAACTCCGATGGGGATTCCATTGATGAGCTTTGTTGGGGAATTGATGAACTCCGCCGAGTGATAGGAAGAACTTCGCCGAGGACGATCTTTCCGTGGTAATTAGCTGAGGATAACCCAGTTATAAGCTCTGGTAGGGAATAACCTTTGAATATAGTCGGGGAGATGCGTCTGTACTCTGCAGGTGATCATCTTCCAGAATCTACTAGGGATAAGCTTCCTACAGAGGAGATTGATTCAACTCTCCTGGGGAGACTTTTTTTGGACTGTATTGGGGAGGTGGCTCCGCTGGGGTGTCTGGTATTCCGCTGGGGAACAATCTTAGGTCAAGACTGTCGGGGATGCTTGCTTAGGAATATCTGTATACTCCACTGTGGAATATTGAGATTTTATGGGGATACCCAACTTCCTTAAGGCTGACAATAGATTAACTCTGCTTGGGGAGAGTGTTGTTGACTTGCTAGAGATATTTTGCCTTTCGGGGCTGATTGGAGACCAACTCTGCTCGGGGGAGAGTATTGTTAAGTCTTGTCTTATTCTGCAGGGAGTGAAGGTATCCTGGTTACATTCTTCAGCCGAACCTATCTTGGTACCTTGGTGGACGAAGCAACTAGATCATTTAGACAATTTTGATTGCCCCTGTTTCTGCGGGAGAAGATACTTGTGGAGGTGCTTGAAGACTGCCGATTTGACAAATCTTCTTCTGGTAGGCAAGTGACAAGATGACGGGACATAGTCGTACACTTTTGATCCCTAACTTTTGCCTGGACCGCTCTTTCGAGTTTTCAGTCCATCGGGATACCCTTTTTTGCCCAAGTCGCCTTTTCAGGTTTTCGACTTGCCGGGTGTACAGATTTTTTCATATCATCCCTTGTTTTTGCCCGAACCCTTTTGGTTCGCCGGGAAGCCCTTATTTTTGCCTAGGTGTGTCAACCTAGCGGGTCTTTGATTATGCGTAGTATTTTTTCGACTATGTCCACGCTCTCAGAATGTAGGGAGACGCCCCTGTTGTTGTGTTGCCATGCGACCAGAAGATGTTTGATCAGGCAAGATTC
Organism: Vicia faba; assembly: GCA_948472305.1. Classification (NCBI taxonomy): domain Eukaryota; kingdom Viridiplantae; phylum Streptophyta; class Magnoliopsida; order Fabales; family Fabaceae; genus Vicia; species Vicia faba. The sequence continues at coordinate 727,969,904 of OX451739.1, forward strand.
GTAGCTGGAACTCATGTCCAATGCCCCAGGTGACTCAGGCGGAGATTTTCCCCAAGCTATTAGGCATTTGAGAGATTCTCTGAATCTTGACTGGACTGCCCCAGATGACTGACAATGATCATGCCATGCCCCTTGATTGGAGGTGTTTTTGTTCATTAAACATTCGTCGTGCAAACTTGTATGTTGTTCAAACAAATAGTCACATGCAAGCAATGTTATATTAAAAATGCAAAGCTTATGTCTGTCTTGAAATTTTTGAAAATGCATTTTCAGTAAAACAAGCAAATTTTGTAAAATGTGATGTTAACTCAGTATTTTACAGCAAGCCTTAAGGAGTCAGGATACTTTTCGTAACAATATGCCTTCGAACTAACCCATGCTTCAGCTAGGACTTTTTAAGGGTTATAACGTGGCTTGGTTCATGGTTTAAGAAACAAAAGGTAAGGCTCAAAATTTATTTGTACCCACCCGCTCTTCGTGATGTTCTTCAAACCTAAACTCAGCTGATCGTGCGTTAGACCTTGTCTGAGTCTTTGCTTTGATATACCAGTGATGGTTCGGATATTGACAGTTTATTTTGAATAGGCAGTCATTTCCTTTTGTCGAGGGTTTGTAGGGCCTCTTTCTTTTCGATTTTATTATCCCTGTCTTTTGCCTGAACTGTTCCTTTTGTGATTACAGTCAGCGGGATACCCCAGTTTTGTAAGTCTCCTTCATAGGTTTTGACTTATTGGGCTTTAATTTTTTTTTGGTAATGACTGCCTGTCTTTATGATTATTTGGAACCATCACGGTCTTTTGCTTTGAAAGGACTCCTTTGATGCCATTCGTTGTGCACTTGGATCAACTGAGAGAACTACCATGCCCCAGGTTATGATTAATGGTTTTAATTTTCGAAAAGAAAAAAAAAACTCCTACTTCTTTGGCTCGAAGGGGTTGACGAGGGATTATCTTCCTTATAACTCCAGTGTTTAGGGGTTGAAACAATGCTTGTACCTCATCAGCGGGGTCTATTCAAAAGCATACTGTAGATTGCGGTATCGTTTTCGTCATCCTCCCTCAAGAGGCTTAGAATTATTAACCGAGCGTTGATCATCACAAAAAAAATATGAAAGCAATTTGAATATAGTGAAAATAATTGGATTAATTCAAAAACAGACACATACAGTGCATTAATGAAATAAAAGAGTTTGCTATGACATTAATTGTTTGTATAAGCAAAAATTACAACTCGGAAATTCAAATAAACAAAAGCCTTCAATGATTGGGCAAAGGAGCAGTGATCATGTTTGGAGTCTCTGGTGCTTCAAACTGAATCTCTCCGGCGTGAATCATGTCTTGGACCTTGTTCTTCAGAGCCCAACAGTTGTCTGTAGTATGCCCCGGGCTATCAGAATGGTATGCTCACCTATCGTTGGGATGATAGTTAGGAGCAGAAGTGTTTGGATTCCGGAGAGGAGCCCTTAAGGTAATCAGCCCTGCCTTCAACATTTGCTGTAGCGCTTGATCCAGTGACATGTTGATCTTAGTGAACTGTCTCTTGGGTGAGACCTCCTTACGTTGCTTCCCCTGCCCTTGTTGAGCAGGCCTTGGATTAAAGATCTGGGTTGCCCCTACATGTTGATCATGGCGACCCTTTTTACTATGCACAACATTGGACTCCTTCTTCCCACTGTAAGGCTTTTTATGAGCATCAACAAGTGCAGCTTCTTGAATCTTTCCAGCCTTGATACCGGCTTCAATCCTCTCCCCGGTCAAGATCAAATCTGTAAACCCAACAGAAGAATTTCTAATCAGATGGTTGAAGAAAGGACCAGACAGGGTCCCCAAGAACATGTCGACGAGTTCACGGTCAGTCAAAGGCGGCTGCACCCTTCCAGCCAGATCTCTCCACCTTTGCGCATACTCCTTAAAACCTTCACCCGATCCTAGCGACATACCCTGGAGTTGGGTACGCGTAGGAGCGAGGTCGAAATTGTACTGATACTGCTTATAAAAAGCAGTAGCCAAGTCCTCCCAGTTACGAATGTTGGTTCCATCCAGCTGATAGAACCATTCGAGATGAGTCCCTGAAAGACTCTCCTGGAAGAAATGGATCCATAAGTTCTTGTCTGCCGTGTAAGGATGGATCTTCCTTACATAGGAACGGAGGTGCATCTTAGGGCAGGAAGCCCCGTCGTATTTCGCAAAGGCAGGCGCCTTGAACTTGTGAGGGATCACCACCCCAGAAGATAAACCTAGGTCCCCAAAATCCAACCCAGGCACACGTTGAATCTCCATACCATAGCATTTAACCGGTCCTCCAGCTGTTTGTACCGGTCCTCAGCAGGAGGGTACTGTTCATCATTGAAGTCTGTCTCGGTGTCGGAGACCACAGGACTAGGAACCTCTCTCCCTTGGTGACTGCCTTCCCTAACAGATGGAGTAGTCCGCTCAACTTCATTCTGCAGTGTATTCCTAGATCTGCGTCTAGGGTTGAACAAAACAGTCCTCTTCTTCTTTTTCTTCAAAAGCAGAGTCTTCAGTTCCTATTGTCCTTGGGCTAAGCTCATGACCAGCTCCTGGAACTGGGCGTTCTGGGCCTGGAGGGCCTTGATAGCTTGTCCATTGGATGATTCAGGATTCATGATGACTGCTGAAATAAACAGCGAAGAAGGTAAGCAACTTGTGGAAAAGAGTACCTATAATGCAATGATATGTATGTATGCATGCGATGTTTTCAAGGATCTCGCGGGGTAAACAGATAAACTTGTTAGAATTTGAATTTGGGTAGCTTGATTGAAGGAACTTCATGTTGCTGAGAGTCCTTCTTCAAGAGTCAAGGCTCACCATATCGAGTGGGTCATAGCCCCTGACTCAAGTTATCAACCTTGTCTAGAGGAAAATAAATCCCCTTTTACCCCTTGCTAGACATTTTGATTCATCATGACCTGCATCACAAGCCCTTGAGATCCTTGAAATGGATTAGTCCTTATGTAGGATGTATGCAATGGTATGATTGTATGATGCTATGCTATGCGTGGAGTAATGTAGGTGAACCCCGTTATGAGTCCAGATTAAGGACTGTAAACAAACCCTGCAAGAAACTCATGTGTTAGATAACAAGCATGCAAGTAGTCAAGTTTGAAAGCACACAAGTAACACAAGACAACCCTTAGAGTTTAGGCCAGCATGAAGTTTGGGTACTACCCTCTTTCAGTTTCGTTGGTTAAGACCTGTCGTATCAAAAGTAACCGGGTTCTAGAGGATCCCAATATCACTGACTACCCTCAATCGGTCATAACTCCAGCGTCGCAATCTTTTCTTGCGGCCAGAACCATCACGAGAGTTTAGCCTCAATGGGTGTAGCATACTGCTACTGCTCTATGGCCAAGTTGGGTCACATTAGGGTTCTAAGGCCGGTTGGTGCTTAATGACTCCTCAGAAGACCCATATTCTCCTCGTTGCAACACAAGGGATATCGGTACAGACCAAGGTGCCACACCAATGTAGCCACTGCTTCACCCGTGTCGGTCTACGCCAGACAGGTCCCTCACAGCTTATGCTACCTAAAAGGGTATCCCCAGATCCGGGTTAGGATCTATGAAACTCCGATGCAAAGACCACAAATATAAAGCAATCAAAGCAAAGCAATTGAAAACATAAGTATAATCTAATCCTAAGGCACACCTCACTTTTATACTCCCCAGCAGAGTCGCCAGTTCTGTGATCGGTGGAAATGAGAACTGACTGTTTTTTAAGCTGGTTTCGTGAAATGTCGCGGTAAGCAAGAGTCGCCACCGTCTTTTATGTTCTCCAATATGGAAAGGACAAAAGCACAGCAAAATTCCTTCTTTGAGAATGTTTCTCAGTTCGGGAGGTAGATTTATAGAAAGGGAAGGTGTTAGCACCCTTTCTATCCGTGGTTATCCACGGGCTCTTAGGTACTTGCTCTTATGTTTTCAAAAATTTGTTTGCTTTTCAAGTGTGTGTGGGTTTTGAAAAAAGTTCGTTTGGAAAACTTCTAAGTAACTCTTGTATCAGTCCTCAAGAGTGTATGAAGTGTTTTGTTTGAAAACTTTTTTGAAAGTGTGGGGTGCGAAAAGATGTTTTTGTTTGTTTGAAAAGAGCAAGTACCCATGAGAATCTACCTACTCTAAGGAATTAAGCTGTGTAAGAGTCCTTTAGATAGTGCTATCCCACCATTGAGAGGTAGGTAGCACCATCGTTGGAGTTATTCGGGTCAATTCGATTATCGGGACATGTGTGGTCACCGAAGCAATAGTAGGACACCTTAGAAGTAACCCTAATGTCCTAGATCCTTTTATCCGAGGCAACCGTTTCGAGGCAACTGGATCTTAGACAAGAGAGCGACCTCTAAAACACCCTATACTTGACGACCACGTTCGAGGCAACCAGTGAGGCGTACCCTAGGAGTGGCATGTGCTTTGTGTGTTTTTACAGTTAATTGTCTTTGTACATGTTATTTGTGAGCTACGAATTGATTTTATTATTCATACATTCTTTCATGCATTTTTAAACAGTTAGGAGTGCGGAAAGTAAATTGCGGAAATATAAATTCTATGCTATTACAAGGCGCGGGTCTATACATCGCCAAAAATACAAAGACCCGTTTTGGTAAATAAGTACGGAAAATTAAATAAAGCGGTAAACCTATTTACTATTACATTCTCGAAAGCAATTACATAATAATCAAAATAAAGTAAATGCGCGCGGATAAAAAATTACTCGGGAACGTTCTAAGGGTTTTGACCCTCTTAAGAAAAGAAATTGAATTTTTTTGTCTTTTTTGTGATTAAATGAAATTAATAACTAATAATTAAACTAATTAATTAATTTATTAAAAGAAAATATTTTTTGTGTTTTATGTTTTTATGAAATAAAATAAAGGAATTAAAATTGAAAGTTAATAAAACCTAATTTTAAACTTATTTTAATTATATATATAAAAAAAAGTTAAAGTTGCCTAATTAAACTATTTTTATTTGTTAATATTTATTTTACAAAAATAAAATGAAATTAATAATGTTAATTCTTTTTTTGATTTTTTATGAAAACATTAATTGGTTAATTGTTAGTAAAAAGGAAAAATAAAATAGGACAAATAAAATATAAAAAGAAAAATTGCAAACCCAAGGGGGGGGGGGGGTTTGGGCCAAATAGGAGGTGTATTGTTGAATTCTGGCCCATTAAGAAGCCAACTCGTTTGACTCTTTCTGGTTGCCTACGCCCATGTTGACTCCAGAACACCATGGTCCTCATGCTTGGCCCTTGGATTTGCACTGATGGACATCTGGCAGGCTGAGATGTGAGGCTTATGGTGTTCATCATTTGGGAATCTGCACAGGAAAGCGTTAGAAAAAATAATATTGGAATTATGGGGGGACCTGGGAATCGAACCCAGGTCCCAACGCTTCCAAGGCACCTGGCCAACCACTACACCAAGCGCGTTAGTTTGTACACATAATAAACAAAGAAAATTAAATGTGAAAAACAAACGTTATTCTGGAAATCAAAAAATCCGCGCGTTTATTTGAATGCACCAATCCCTTGTTGCCACGCCCTTCGTCTTCAACCTTTTCCTGCAAAACATAAAACACATAGCGGGGGTTTTAAACCCCCACAAAATGCAAGCATTTGAAAATAGAGATTAGGCGCTCGTGCAATATAAATTGGGCGCGAGGTGTGTTTTAGATCCGTCTTGTCACGCTGATTTCAACCATGCCTGTTTGGAGTTCTGGTTTTATAGTGTGGCAAAAGCCCCAAATAACAAGTTTTGAAAACCTAGAACTCAACAATGGTGACTTTAGTTTTAGAGCCTTATAATCAAATTAAAATACATAGAAAGCTTCGTAACGATGTCAGCAATGCATAACAATGATCAAAATGAATTAATGATGCGTAAAGATGGAGTTTCAATTCTAGAAAAAAAATGGCAAACCGTGAGTTTATTCTGGGCAGTTTCTTGAGCTTTGGCGCTTAGTTCTGATTGCAAAAGGTTCCGGGAAGGGTTAGGAGTGTGTTTGGATCAAAGGAGAGGTTTGAATTATGCTGGAAAGTGGTTTTCAGTTTCACACTTTTCTTTGGAATTTTGGAAAATGGTTTGGCCATTTTAGAGAGTTCTAGGTCGTGTATATGGTCTGGAGCCTTTGCATATATGTCTCTCAATGAGAATCAGTCACAATAAGGAGCCTTGAAGCCTTGCAATGAAGTTTTGATTTCCTCCATAACCACCATTGAACAACTTGCCTTTTTTGCTCCAAATTTGAATTCCATGCTCATAATAGGATGTACACGAAATTGGCATGTGAATTATGGTGTATCAAAGTTATTCAAACCAAAAGATATCCCTTAATTAATTTTCTTGATTTTTATTTGAATTTTAAAGATTTTAAATGAATTAAATCAAATAAAATTAAATAAAAATAGAAAAATTAATTTTTAATCTTGAAATAAATCATGGGACACGTGGGAGGCATGGCAAAGCTGAACCAAGTGGAAAAAGTGGGCCATTTTTGTCAAAAATGAAGTTTCAAGGATAGTTGACTTTGGTCATTTCACAAAAATTTCCCAACTTCTCCAATGCATATCTTGCTCAATTTTGAAGATATCAACATGTTCTTGGACATTTTGGAAAGGTCTTGAAGTCCTCTAACCAATGCCTTTGGTCCCATGTCATTTTGATTTACCAATCTCACGTTATGGTCTTTGACTTAAAATGCCTTTTTGTTGACTTTTGAAAATGACCTATAATGTTGAAATTGATAACTTTTTGTGAGAGCATTTCTTGGACTTGGAATGTGAAGATGAGTTGTAGGAAATTTCATCCCCTTCAAAATTAGCATTGGATGGGATTTTTCTGATGAACCATGAAAAAGTTATGCCTTGGTCAAGTTACAGTTGACTTTTCAGCTGTCCAAAAATAGAAACTTTTGCATCTTGATGATTTTTGAGCCATTCTTGCGAAATCATGGTCAAGATTTGACCAAATGATGATTGTGGCTTCAAAATAAGATGTTGACCAAATTTTTTGACTTTTGACTGCCAAATGACCATTTTGCCCCTACAGTTGACTGTGGAGCAATTAGGTTTTTTGACTGTGCAACTTGACCTTGTGAGCTTTGAAACTTGGCATGTAGATACTTAACAATATGTATGAGCATATGGGACTTGATTGAGCCCTTGAAAACCTCAACTTCCTTGCAGGAACCAAAACCCTAATTTGACTGGCTTAGGAGGGTGTTTGAACTGTGCAACCCTTGAGAGGACTTGAGCAAATTGAGATGATGCTTGTTAAACTTGAAGAATATGGGAGGGAAAATTTTGGGGTACAACAGAGAGCTTACAAGCTTTTGTGTTGTTTTTGTTATGTGGTTCTGCCCCCCTTCTATTGTGTTCTGATAACTTTGTTATATCTTTGTCTTCAAGCCTGTTGTAAGCCTTTCTCTTCTCTCTTTTCTCTCTCTCTACAGATTAAAAGCATTTTTATATTGCTTACTGTACTATGCTCTGAAAAAGTGCTGGCCTTGAAATGATGTAAAATTTGAATATGTTTGCATTGTCTCTTTCCCCTGTGTACTTTCAAGATTTCCTGCATATCTTGTGTACTTTGTTGACAGCTTTTGTACCTTTTTTTTGGGACAGTTCTGCACTTGAACAGTTTAGTTGATATTCAGTTTGCCTTTTGGACTTGGTTAGGCATTATGGACTTTATAGTTTGTACATGTTGTTTGTTTTGAAACTGTGCAGCTTGTTGACAATTTGAATTTGTGCAATTTGTTTCTTTGTCATTATGCAGCCTTGTGCATTTCCATATTTTTTGCAAGCATATTTCTATCCTTCTTTGTGAACCAAGAGTAATTCTTGTGATTTGCAGAGAGGGTGAACAACTGATTCCGGCCAGTTACTTTTAATGATGAACTTTAAATTAACTGTCTGCTTTTTTATTATTTCATTTGCATTTGACTTTTTCCTTTTCTTTTTGCAGGTAAAATCAATTGAGCAATGGGGAGCAGCAAATAGAAGATGAAGACTTAGGAAACTTTTAGAATAGTTTTATTTTTCTTTTAATCATTGTAACAGTATTAATGTAAACATCTGCAAATAAATCTACAGTGTTCAAGTAATAATTGTAACAAATAATTAAAGATGAATAAAATCCTCCTTTGTCAGATATTTCTTTAATTCTTCTGCATTCATTAATTTAATTATTTATATTTCTTAAATTATAATAACTGGAAAATATCCAATAATTTTAATTTAGAAATGATAAATAATCAATAAACGTCCGGCGTCTTGCAACTTCGCATTAATCAATAATAAACCCGGCATTTCAATTAAACATAAGCAATGCACAGTTAATCAAACAAACATCCACATGTCGTTTCTTTTACTGATCATACCAAACACTGCAAGTTCTCAAATCAAATACCTCAATCCAAATCTCAGAGTAAATTGAGAAGAACTGTAGAGTTAATTCTTTCTGAGAATGCGCGCACAAAACCCTGATTCTTGATTAAATTTTCACATAAGTGCCTGCCTGATCAAACCTGAGCCAACTCAACCAAACCCTAGCAATATGCTTGAACTGCTTCAAAAGTTAATGGAAACCCTAATTTGGATAGACTGATAAGAAAAAGTCTGTTTGACTGATTCTTACGCCATTCTGAAAAGTCAGGGAAAACCCAAAGCTGTGATTTCTTGTGAAAAATAGGAGGGAAAATTTTGGGGTACAACAGTTGCCCCTGTTCAATCTTCTTGAACCTGAAGAGTCAGATTGGCAAGCTTGCCTTTCGCGACTCGAGGGTAAAAGGAGATTGGACACTAGAGTGCCCAAAAAATTTGCACTCGGTGATGTGACGGTAGAGGGAATGGGCTTAAAGATGCCATTTGGTGATGGGCTTAGAGATGCCATCTAGGGATGTGACAAAATTTTGACGGGGGATGGCTTAGAGATGCCATCTGGAAGTTGCTGGTAGGAGGATGGGCTTAGAGATGCCATCTGGAAATGTTGTTGAACTGTATGTCATTGGTGAGTGGACGAGTATCAGAAAGGTATCCATGTTTTGGAACATCTCTGATCTGGGGGTCTGAACAAGCAATAGATTGACATCCGTATCTGGAAGCATCCGTAAACTGTTTTCAGAAGTCTTGAAGTTGAATAAGCAATAGAGCAACATCCGTTGTTGGGAAGCGTCTGTAAACTGTTTTCAAAAGTTGAGAAGAATCTGAACAAGCGATAGGTTAACATCCGTTACTGGAGAATCCGTAAACTATTTTCAGAAGTGGAGAAGAATCTGAACAAGCGATAGGTTAACATCCGTTACTGGAGAACCCGTGAACTGTTTTCAGAAGTCTTGAAGTTGAACAAGCGATAGATTAACATCTGTTACTGGAGAATCCGTAAACTGTTTTCAGAAGTGGAGAAGAATCTGAATAAGCGATAGGTTAACATCCGTTACTGGAGAACCCGTGAACTGTTTTCAGAAGTCTTGAAGTTGAATAAGCAATAGAGCAGCATCCGTTGTTGGGAAGCGTCCATAAACTGTTTTCAAAAGTTGAGTCTGAACAAGCGATAGATTAACATCCGTTGTTGGGAAGAATCCGTAAACTGTTTTCAGAGTTTGAAGAATCTGAACAAGCGATAGGTTAACATCCATTACTGGAGAACCCGTGAACTGTTTTCAGAAGTCTTGAAGTGGAGAAGGAACCGGTGTAGGATTTCCTGATGATGAGTCCGTGTAAAACTGCATCTGGATGGATCTGGAATAAGTATCAGAATGTCGCCATGTCTGGGTCACATCTGAACTATTTCTAGAAAGACTCTTAGAAGATGATGATATTTGTCTGTCGACTGATCTTTCCTGAAAAGGTAAAGAGTTAGTTGTATGCAATGTCATGATGCATGATGCAATGTATGTTATATCAATGTTTATGATATGAATGTGATGAATGCGCATGTAAGCTGATGAACTGTCTTGCTGAGGATAGACGAATCCTGGATGGCAGGAGATAAAAGAATCTTGACTGCTGTCGAGGAAAGTGAATCTTTGATTGCTGCAGGGGATTGAAAATCCTTTGATTGTTGAAAAAGACAAGTTCTGGGACCACTGTTGGGGAATCAAGAGCTTGGGTTGTATGCCAATCTGCTGGGGATTCCTGTCTTGAGGAGATCTTCACTGGAGAATATTCGAATATCCTGTGAGGAACTGAGAATGAGAGTCTTCATTCTGCTTGGGGATTGATAGTTGGAAGTTTTAGCTCTGCCGGGGATCTTGAAACTTGACTCTGAGGGGAATTAGATTCTGTAAGGCTCTCTGGCTGGGGAAACCAACTTTGAGAAAGCTCTTATTCTGCTGAGGATCCTGAAGTTAAACTCTGTTTGGGGAATTAGGAACTCAGGTTATATGCCACTTTGAGAATGAGAATCTTCATTCTGTTGGGGGTCAAAAATTGGGAGTGTACCAATCTTCTGAGGTGATGAGAATCTTCATGCTGTTAACGGTCAGAAACTGGGAGTATACCAATCTTCTGAGGCTTTAAGGATGAGAGTCTTCAATCTTGAGAGAAACAGATTTTTCAGTTGTCTGTTATCTTTGTTGGTGGTTGTAATTTCCAGCAGGTGATGAAGGAAATTTGACGATTACTACTCCAAAAGATGAAGGAATCTTTGATTACTGCTCCAAAAGATGAAGTAATCTTTGATTACTACTCCAAAAGATGAAGGAACCTTGATGATTACTACTTCAAAAGATGAAGGAACCTTGATGATTACTAATTCAAAAGATGAAGGAACCTTTATGATTACTACTTCAAAAGATGAAGGAACCTTGATGATTACTACTTCAAAATATGAAGGAACCTTGATGATTACTACTTCAAAAGATGAAGGAACCTTGATGATTACTACTTCAAAAGATGAAGGAACCTTGATGATTACTACTTCAAAAGATGAAGGAACCTTGATGATTACTACTTCAAAAGATGAAGGAACCTTGATGATTACTACTTCAAAAGATGAAGGAACCTTGACGATTACTACTTCAAAAGATGAAGGAACCTTGATGATTACTACTTCAAAAGATGAAGGAACCTTGATGATTACTACTTCAAAAGATGAAGGAACCTTGATGATTACTACTTCAAAAGATGAAGGAACATTGATGATTACTACTTCAAAAGATGAAGGAACCTTGATGATTACTACTTCAAAAGATGAAGGAACCTTGATGATTACTACTTCAAAAGATGAAGGAACCTTGATGATTACTACTTCAAAAGATGAAGGAACCTTGATGATTACTATTTCAAAAGATGAAGGAACCTTGATTATTACTACTTCAAAAGATGAAGGAACCTTGATGATTACTACTTCAAAAGATGAAGGAACCTTGATGATTACTACTTCAAAAGATGAAGGAACCTTGATGATTACTACTTCAAAAGATGAAGGAACCTTGATGATTACTACTTCAAAAGATGAAGGAACCTTGATGATTACTACTTCAAAAGATGAAGGAACCTTGATGATTACTACTTCAAAAGATGAAGGAATCTTATCTATCGATCAATCTGCATATGTTAAGAATGCCGTTGAAATGTAATTTGTTTTGGAGAATAAATCCTTGACAAATGTTGGGGAAATAAACCCATGGCTGCTGGTCTGCTAGAGAGGTGCCATCACTGCCCCTATTATCAGATGCGTGTGATATTGCCAGGAAACTTGGACTGTTCGTGTTGTACCCCAAAATTTTCCCTCGCATTTTCCCCAAGAAATCTCAGCTTCAAGCCTTTCCTGATTTTTCAAACTGGCTCAAGAATCGGACAAACGGACTTTTCTCGTCAGTCAAAACAAAATTAGGGTTTTATTGATTTTCAGGACTCTGAATTATTTCAAACAGTTGGCTCAGGGTTTTGGTTGATTTTGGCTCAATTTTGATCAGGCGAACGTTATTTGGCATTTAGTCAGGAGTTAAGGTTTTGTGGGCGTATTCTCAGAAGGATTTAAATTCCACAGCACTTTGCAGTTATTCCGAGATTCGGGTTAAATTCGCATTGTTTTGATTTAATCAGTAAAAGATACAGTTGGTTTGAATTCACGTTGGTTTGTTTGAGCCAGTCAAAAGAAATATGCAGTTTGGATTTACAGTGCTTGGTAAGAAATCAGTAAGAAAGGATTGCGTCTGATCAGTTATTGTGTTCGACTGTGCGTTGCTTTGAATGATGGAGACGTCAAGTTCATTTATTTTGATCAACAAGGTTTAGTTGATTATTTATGGTTCTAAGAATTAAATATTTGAAATTTAACTTTCATTTTATTTAATTTAAGGAATTATAAATAACAAGTAAATAACTAAAGAAAGGGAATTGAAAAGAATTAAATGAATCAATGGAATTTTTATTTCATATTTAATAGTTGTTACAATTATTATTTGGATACAAGTATTTATTACGAAGTATTTAAAATAATAATGGTTTACAATAATTAAATTGAAAATAAAAACTATCCTATTTTTTCTAAACATTTTCTAAGTCCCTAATCTCTTCATTCTTCACTTCGCTCCGGTGCTCCATTTTTCATCTGCAAAAGGAAAAAAGAGAAAGTCAAAAGCAGTTGAATTAATTAAAGACAAATAAAATTTGCAATCATCATTAAGGGCCACTGACTGGGATCAGTTGACCCTCTCTGCAAATCACGGGATTTCTCCCGGTTCACAAAGAGGGAAGAATTTTATCGAATGCAAAATGTCAAATGCATAAATTCAAAAGTTCAAACTGCATAGTTCAAGTTCAAACTAAACTGAAAATCCAATTCCCACTTTCTATCAAAAGCCAAAGGTACAAACTTACTGTCAAAAATGCAAAATCCACTCAAGGCTGTCAAAAAAGATTTGGCAAAGATATGGAAGATATCACAAAGTGTAGCAAGCTGTCAAAGAAAGACATATGCAGAAAGATCTTTTATGCAAACTTTTCTCAAATCATCATTTCCCATCAATAGCCCTTTCAGAAAAATAGTACAGAATAAATCATATTATAATATCCTACTGTACTATAGAGAGAGGAGAAGAAGAGATAGAAGCAGGTTTTTTTCAGGCTTAGGCAGGATAGGCAGGGGAGATAGGAAGAAAAAGATATAACACAAAGAACAAAACACAGTTCAGGATATAGAAGAAAAATATACAAAGCCTAAAGCCTCACATTAATGTCAAGGCAAAAAAAAACCTGCATCAAACTTACAAAAACACCTCAAACCCATCCTAAAACCTGATAAACCAAGTTCAAATCTGAAGCCAAGCATAACCTGCTGAAGTTTAACCTGCATCCTGTAAAACACCTCAAACTCAAAAGCCAGTTTCTCAACCTTTAAACCTGCTGAACCTGTCACAAAGCGAAAAACCTCACAACCTGAAGCAAGCCAAACAATGGCCTGCTACTAAATTCAAACCTGAAGCCTTGACACAAACCTGCATTAGTAAAACCTGTAAGCATTCAACCAAAAACAAGCTGAACTATTACAAACACCTTACCTCAAAAACCAAAAACATCAACCATCATAAAGAACCTGTGAAGCTCATAAACCAAAAAAAGGTCCTAAGCATATCACCTACTGCACTACCATCACTAACCTGTCAATAACTCAAAAGACAAGAAAGAAATAATAACCTGCTGAGCCTCAAGAACTCAGCCAAGCATCAACCTGCTGAAGCCTGCCTACTGCTTAATAAAAACCCACATACTGTCAAAACCTCATACCAGCACAAAACCATTCCAAACATATACCAGAACAAGCATATAGCCAGTCAACAAAAACCAGATAACCGGCATTAACCCGAAAGCCAGGATACCAGTTCAAAGGACCAAAAGCATTCAAAACCAACTCCTAAGCCTCAGAATCTCTTCATCATAGGCAACAACATAGGCAACACGAGCGAGGCAACAAAGGCAAGCATACAGAAACATCAAGACAGTAAAGGCAACAAGAGAAGAAGAAAGAGTTAAATCAGGATCAGGTTTTCAGGGCAAATACAAATCATCATAAAACCTAACCAGGGTCACCAAGAAGCAAAGATTCGTCACGTTCCTCTCGCCGTCCAGGCCTCCTGAGCGCCACATCCTTTTTTCTCTCCTCCTTCTCCAAGGCCAGGTAGTACGTTCTTCTCCCTCTCTTTTTCTCCTTCACCTCCATAGTAATACAGATTCAAGGGTCAAAATTCAAATTAAAATAAAGCACGCAATTCGTAAAGGAACATAAACATAAAAAACGAACCTTGTTTCATAAGACCACTGAGCTCAGGCCATAGAGGGAAGAGAGATTTGGGGGTTGGCGCTGGTGGCTAGACGACGGAATCACTCAAAATCAGAAGAAGAACGATGAACCTCCATAAACGCGCCGCTCACGAACCCTAAAGCATTTCTCTGTTGAAACTTTTCTCACAAACCCTAAAATCCGTTTCAAGCGAATGGGCCTCGTCCCAATGCCCTGTCTAAAGCCCATTTCCTTCTTGGTATATTTTGGTTTCCAAGTGTTTTAAAAACAAAACATTATAAAACCCTTTTGACATCAAAATATTCTTTTTATAATTGAAATACATATTTGTACATAAATAATAAATACATTTTTTTATCATATAACTAAAATTTAAAATACTTTTCTATCCTTTTAATTGAAATATATTTTGTACATAACAATTAAGAATACACTTCTTTTTTACATAATTCAATTTTTTGACATTTAATACATTTTTATATATAATGTGATTAAATTAAAAACATTTCTTTTCACTTACTTTTTGTACATAACAATAAAAAATACCTTTTTTTAATATGCATAATTCAATTCTTGACATTTAAATATTTTTGTACATAACACATGGAAATATACTCTTTTTTTTTCTCAAAATATCATTTTCACAATTTAATTAAAACTTGAACATTTAATTTAAAACAATTTTCTTTTTGTACATATCTCGAATATACAAATCAAAGATTCCTTAAAACACATATTTAGGTCAAATACCCTAATCTCGCCTTAATTTCATATTGTCGCACCTGTAAATAATTACATACTCATATACATGTACACTTACACAAATACATTCACATTGCCCTATACACATTTGTTTATCTTATATTTGTATATTCGATATTTACATTTTGATCGCAAATTCGATTTGGTTGTAACTTATTGGATACTATAAGTCTCATCCCCATTCATATACATGTACCCCCACTCTCGGATACTATTTTGTAATAGCGTAGATTTTACATTTTCGCAATTTACCGCTTTCAATTATACCATGGTTAGACCTAGGATTTGCATGTACATAAAATCAAACGCTAGATAACCTAATACAAGACAAATACATGTAATCAATACACAATCACACTTGCACCCCCTAGGGTAATCCCACATGTTGCCTTCCAAAATGGGCCATGCTTGCACGTCAAGTTTCTTTGGCAAAACAAATCAAATGATCATAAGTCTCAAAGTGTTGCCTAAACGGAATGATCATAGTCCCTTCAAAGCAAATTGCCAAAGACACTTGGAACCATTGCATTTATGGTCCATACGATGACCCACGCCCGTCCCGAATAAACTTCCTAAAACGCAAGATTGTCCACCAATTTCAATGGTGGAACAAAATTGTTAAAAGGGGTTAAAACATAACAAAAACCTTTGAGTACAATAGGGTAGACAAAACTCTTAGTTACTTGAGACCAATTTGCAAAAACACTTGCATTCTTTTCAAAAAACCACAATCCACAACACTTTCAAACAAACTCTCAAAAACATTTGAAACATCTTTTCGAAAAGATCCACACTTTTGTAAAACACTCAATCACGAGTCAAATACATTAGTTGCCTAAGACAAGGCATCTTTTTCCAAAACATTTTCAAAAGCACCCACACACACACCATTTTCAAGCAATCGAAAAACAAGGCAAGTGATCTAAAAAACCAAGTAACTAAGAGCCCATGGATAACCATGGATGAAAAGGGTGCTAATACCTTCCCTTTTCATAATCTACCCCCCGAACCCACGAAATATCTCAAAAGGTTTTTGCTGTGCTTTTTTAACCTTTCCTTTAGGATAAAATAAAAAGTCGGTGGCGACTCTTGCTCAACCGCACAAGTGCGAATACGAACGCAAAACCATAGTCAGTTCTCCCACCGTATCACAGAACTGGCGACTCTGCTGGGGAGTACTTAAAAGTGGGGTTACCTTAGGGTTTAGATCACCTTTTACTTTCAATTGATTGCTTTGTTTGCTTTACATTTGTGGGCTTTGTATCGGAGTTTTATAGATCCTAACCCGAATCTAGGGAAACCCTTTTAGGTAGCATAATCTGTGAGGGACCTGTCCGGCGTATACCGACATGGGTGAAGCAGTGACTACGTTGGTGTGGCGCTTTGGTCTGTACCGATATCCCTCGTGTTAAAACGGGGAGAATATGGGTCTTCCAAGGAGTCGTTAAGCACCAACCGACCTTAGAACCCTAATTGACCAACTTGGCCATTAGAACAGTAGCAGTATGCTACACTCATTGAGGCTAAACTCTCGAGATGGTTCCGGCCGCGAGAAAAGGTTGCGATGCTAGAGTTATGACCGATTGAGGGTAGCCAATGATATGAGATCCTCTAGAACCCGGTTACTTTTGATAAGACAGGTTTTAACCAACAAACTGAAAGAGGGTAGTACCTGAACCTCATGCAAGCCTAAACCTAAGGCCTTGTGTGCTTTGTGTGAATATGTTTGCCTGTATATACACTCACTTGCTCGTGCATACATGTACATAACATCATGACATCATACCATAGCATTTTCAATAACCATTTCAAGGATCTCGAGGGTTCTTTTGATGCAGGGTTACGTTGAACCAGACGTCTATCAAGGGGCAAGGGGTTTCTCCTCTAACCAATCCAGTCAAAAGATCAAGTACAACAACTTGAATCAGTGGCTATGACCCACTCGACATGGTGAGCTTGATTCTCGTGGAAAGACATCCACCGATACAAAGTTCTCCAAATAAGGCTCAAGTACAACAACTTGAATCAGTGGCTATGACCCACTCGACATGGTGAGCTTGATTCTCGTGGAGGGACGTCCACTGGTGCGGAGATCTCCAATCCAAGAGCAAAGTTCAACCTCTAACATTTTCTTGTGTTTACCCCAAGAGATCCTTGAAAGCATGCATCCACATATCATGCATTGCATTTTGACAATCTTTCCTTTTTCAGGTTTCCTTACTCTCCTGCTGTTTATTTCAGCAAGAGATGGCTCTAGAAAGGTCTGTCAAAGACATCCAAGACCAGACTGCTCAGTTGCAGGAGATGTTCCTGAACTTGTCTCTGGGGCAAGAAGAAATGAAAGCTCTCCTCACCAAGGGCTTGGAAAGTTCCAACAATGCCAGGAGTGACCAGCTTGCAGAGCTGCAGTTTGATCTAACAACACTGAGGACTCAAATGATGGGACAGTTGGTGGGCCAGATGGCTCTCATCCAAGACCTATCTCAAAGACAAGAGGAACTCAGAGTTCTTGTCCGCCAACTGCTTCCAAACAACCAACTGGGGCAAACATCTGAGGTCGAAGAGCAAGTCACTGCTCAGCCTCCGTCCACTCAAGAAGACAAGGGGAAAGCTCCTTTGCTTGCTTCAGGGTCACAAACCCATCAACAACCTCGCCAGCGTCAACGGGGTAATCTGTGTAAGCAAGAAAAGTTGGGAAGACAGTTCACGGAGACTGAAATACCATCATTTTTCATACTGAAGCGCCTGTTGGAGGTCAATTTGCTCACTGTAAAGGACCCTCCTCAGAAGCTCAATACCTCCTCTCCTCACTATAATCCCGACGCATTCTGTGTTTACCACTCCTACAGCCCGGGACACGACACCAACGACTGTTGGGCCTTGAAGAACAAGATTCAAGATCTGATCGACATTGGGGTGCTGGAATTCATGCCAGACTGTGAGATGAAGATCTTCCGTTAAAGGGTTCTCCGCTTGAAGTGACGAAGCTCAAACTGAAAGACTTTTGCTTCTTTTTGAATTTTTCAAAGTTGTAATTTCTTTTGCTGTCAAACAATTATCTGTTGATGATAAACTCTGTTTTCATTAATGCATTGCATATGTTTGTCTTGAATCCATCCATTCGTTTCACTACTCTTATGCTTTTCTTTATGATATTTGACTCTTGATAAAAAGCTGTAAGCCTTTAGAGGGAGGATGACGAAACAATACCGCGATCTTATACAGTATGCTTTTGAACAGACCTTGCTGACGATGTACAGGCATTTCTTTCAAATCCCAAACACTGGAGTTATAAGGAAGTTAATCCCTAGTCAACCCCTTCGAGCCAAAGAAGTAGGAGTTTCCTGTTCTGAAATGATCAAAACCCTTGATATAAACCTGGGGCAGGGTAGTAGCTCAGTTAATTCAAGAGAAAATGCGCATTGAAGTCGCAAACTCTCAGTTCGTAATACAACGAACGACGTCAAAAAAGAGAAAGCATTCCTTTGGAATCAAAAGACAAGGGTGGTTCCCTATCACATAGACAGTCAATCTCTCAAAAGAGAAAAGCCCGCCGAGCCAAAACCTATAAAGGAGGCTTAAGAAAGCTGGGGCATCCCGCTGACAGTAATCTCGAAAAATGGTAACAGTCAGGCAAGAGTTAGGGATAACAAATCAAAATCAAAATAGTGAGGTCATTGACAAATCCTCAACAACATGAAAAATGTTGAAGAAAGAAAAGGAGATGATGACTGTCTCCCCAAATTCAACTGGTGAACCATCGCCCGAAAGTCGTTCGAAACTCAAAACGGAGTGTGACGCACAACTGATTGAGCTTAGGTCGGAGAACATCACGAAGAGCGGGTGGGTACAAATATACTTTGAGCCTTTATCCTTTGTTTCTTAAACCGTGAACCAGGCCACGTTACAACCCTTCAAAAGTCCTAATTGAAGCATGGGTTAGTTCGAAAGCATACTGTTACAAAAGGTATCCTGACTCCTGTAGGGCTTTACTCTAAGTCTTGTGTTAACTTGTCTTATGAAAAGTTTTCTGCTAAAAAACGCATTTTTCAAAACTTCGAGACAAACATAAACTTTGCATTATTCGAATATCACTGTCTACATTTGACCCTTTTTGTTTGACAGCGAAGAAATTCATACAGCGAAAGTTCGGAGGAACGAAAACTCTCTCAGTAAGTCAAAATCACTTCAAGAGGATAACACTCCCATCAAATCCCCTATCAACAAGGGGCATGACATATCAAAATCCAATTAACCTGGGGCAGTCCAGTCAAGGTCCAACAGATCTTTCAAAATTCAGTTAACCTGGGGCAGTCCAGTCAAGATTTCAAGAAATCTCTCAATATGCAGAATAATCTGATTCAAGATTCCTTCTTCACCACTTGAGGCATTCGAATGTCAAAAGTGTTCAACAAATCAACTATTACATTTCCAGACTCGATTCCTGTATCTAGCCAGGGCACGTCTGAAGAGTTTGAAGATTCGATTCCTGCATCCAGCCAGGGCATATCTGTCAACTATCACCTTTCCAGATTCGACTCTTGTATCCAGCCATGGCATATCTGTTTACAACATTTCCAGACTCGATTCCTGTATCTAGCCAGGGCACGTCTGAAGAGTTCGAAGATTCGATTCCTGTATCCAGCCAGGGCATATCTATCAACTATCACAATTCCAGATTCGACTCCTGTATCCAGCCAGGGCATATCTGTTGACCACATTTCTAGACTCGATTCCTGTATCTAGCCAGGGCACGTCTGAAGAGTTTGAAGATTCGATTCCTGTATCCAGCCAGGGCATATCTGTCAACTATCACCTTTCCAGATTCGATTCCTGTATCCAGCCAGGGCATGTCTGAAGAATTCCAGATCAGCACCTGTAACAACCCAGGAAAACATCTGTGAACGACCGATTGTAGACCAACACCTGTAAAAAGCTAGGAAATTATCTACATCACCACTTGGGGCATTCGAATGTCAAAAGTGTTCAAAAACCGATGCAGTTTTACGCAAGCTCATCTTCAGGAAGCCCTACACCGGTTCCTCTTTAAGACGTCTGAAAACGGTTTACGGATTCTTCCCAATAACGGATGTCAATCTACCAACTTGTTCAGACTCTTCTCAACCTTTGAAATCAGTTTACGGATGCTTCCCAACAACGGATGCGGCTCTATTGCTGATTCAACTTCAAGACTTCTGAAAACAGTTTATGGATTCTTCCCAAGTAACAGATGTTAATCTATCAGCTTGTTCAGATGCAACCTTTGAAATTAGTTTACGGACGCTTCCCAACAACGGATGCGGCTCTATTGCTGATTCAACTTCAAGACTTCTGAAAACAGTTCACGGGTTCTCCAAGTAAACGGATGTTAACCTATCACTTGTTCAGATTCTTCCTCAAGACTTCTGAAAACAGTTTATGGATTCTTCCCAAGTAACGAATGTTAATCTATCAGCTTGTTCAGATGCAACCTTTGAAATTAGTTTACGGACGCTTCCCGACAACGGATGCGGCTCTATTGCTGATTCAATCTCGAGATTTCTGAAAACAGTTCACGGGTTCTCCAAGTAACGGAGGTTAACCTATCGCTTGTTCAGATTCTTCTCAAGCTAGCTCCACTCAGGGTCAAGCTTCATTATCCCCAGCAAGGCTAAAACTTCAAATTATCAATCCCCAGCAGAGCCAGACCATTGAACCTTCTCCCCACAGAGTTTTGGAGAGGGCAAATCTTGAGTTCCCCAGTGAAGTCGCCAGAGTTACTTCCCATTGAGCTGAAGATTCTCAATCTGGCCTCCCCAGCATGAGTCTACTAGTTTGGAACTCCCTAGTAGAGGTCATCAGGAATTCTCTTCCCCAGCTGCAGCCAAGGATTTATTTTCCCCGACAGCAGTCAAGATGCTTTTTTCTTCAGCCATCTCGGATTCATTTATCCTCAACAAGATTAGCTCATCAGCTTACATACGCATTCATCACATTCATGTCATAAATATTGATGTCACATACGTTGCATCATACATCATAACATTGCATACAACTAACCCTTTACCTTTCCAGGTAAGAGCAGTCGACAGACGCAGATCATCTCCCAAGATTCATCCAGAAGTAGTTCAGATGTGACCCAGGCACGGCGACATTCTGATACTTATTCCAGATTCATGCAGCTCATCGTCAGGAAACCCTACACCGTTTCCTTTTCAACTTCAAGACTTCTGAAAACAGTTTACGGATTCTTCCCTACAACGGATGTCAATCTACCGACTTGTTCAGACTCTTCTCAACTTCTGAAAACAGTTTACAGATTCTTCCCAACAACGGATGTTAATCTACCAACTTGTTCAGGTGCAACTTTCTGAAAACAGCTTACGGATTCTTCCCAACAACGGATGTCAATCTACCAACTTGTTCAGACTTCTAAAAATAGTTTACGGACGCTTCCCAACAACGGATGCTGCTCCATTGCTTATTCAATCCCAACTCCTGAAAATAGTTTACAGATTCTCCAGACATGGACGTCAATCTGTTGCTTGTTCGGACCCCGACTCAGAGATGTTCCGAAACATGGAGGCCCTTCTGATACTTGTCCACTCACCATTGACATACAGTTCAACATTTCCAGATGGCATATATAAGCCCATCCTCATACCAGCAGTCACCAGATGGCATCTCTAAGCCCATCCCCCGACAAAATTCTATTGCACCAGATGGCATCTTTAAGCCCATCACCAGATGGCATCTTTAAGCCCATCACCAAATGGCATCTTTAAGCCCATTCACCTCTACCATCATATTGCCGAGTGCAAATTTTCTGGGCACTTTAGTGTCCAATCTTCTTTTACCTTCAAGTCGCGAAAGGCAAACTTGCCAATCTAACTCTTCAGGTCCAAGAAGATTGAACAGGGGCAACTGTTGTACCCCAAAATTTGCCCTCGCATTTTTCCCCAAGAAATCTCAGCTTCAAGCCTTTCCTGATTTTTCAAACTGGCTCAAGAATCGGACAAACGGACTTTTCTCGTCAGTCAAAACAAAATTAGGGTTTTATTGATTTTCAGGACTCTGAATTATTTCAAACAGTTGGCTCAGGGTTTTGGTTGATTTTGGCTCAATTTTGATCAGGCGAACGTTATTTGGCATTTAGTCAGGAGTTAAGGTTTTGTGGGCGTATTCTCAGAAGGATTTAAATTCCACAGCACTTTGCAGTTATTCCGAGATTCGGGTTAAATTCGCATTGTTTTGATTTAATCAGTAAAAGATACAGTTGGTTTGAATTCACGTTGGTTTGTTTGAGCCAGTCAAAAGAAATATGCAGTTTGGATTTACAGTGCTTGGTAAGAAATCAATAAGAAAGGATTGCGTCTGATCAGTTATTGTGTTCGACTGTGCGTTGCTTTGAATGATGGAGACGTCAAGTTCATTTATTTTGATCAACAAGGTTTAGTTGATTATTTATGGTTCTAAGAATTAAATATTTGAAATTTAACTTTCATTTTATTTAATTTAAGGAATTATAAATAACAAGTAAATAACTAAAGAAAGGGAATTGAAAAGAATTAAATGAATCAATGGAATTTTTATTTCATATTTAATAGTTGTTACAATTATTATTTGGATACAAGTATTTATTACGAAGTATTTAAAATAATAATGGTTTACAATAATTAAATTGAAAATAAAAACTATCCTATTTTTTCTAAACATTTTCTAAGTCCCTAATCTCTTCATTCTTCACTTCGCTCCGGTGCTCCATTTTTCATCTGCAAAAGGAAAAAAGAGAAAGTCAAAAGCAGTTGAATTAATTAAAGACAGATAAAATTTGCAATCATCATTAAGGGCCACTGACTGGGATCAGTTGACCCTCTCTGCAAATCACGGGATTTCTCCCGGTTCACAAAGAGGGAAGAATTTTATCGAATGCAAAATGTCAAATGCATAAATTCAAAAGTTCAAACTGCATAGTTCAAGTTCAAACTAAACTGAAAATCCAATTCCCACTTTCTATCAAAAGCCAAAGGTACAAACTTACTGTCAAAAATGCAAAATCCACTCAAGGCTGTCAAAAAAGATTTGGCAAAGATATGGAAGATATCACAAAGTGTAGCAAGCTGTCAAAGAAAGACATATGCAGAAAGATCTTTTATGCAAACTTTTCTCAAATCATCATTTCCCATCAATAGCCCTTTCAGAAAAATAGTACAGAATAAATCATATTATAATATCCTACTGTACTATAGAGAGAGGAGAAGAAGAGATAGAAGCAGGTTTTTTTCAGGCTTAGGCAGGATAGGCAGGGGAGATAGGAAGAAAAAGATATAACACAAAGAACAAAACACAGTTCAGGATATAGAAGAAAAATATACAAAGCCTAAAGCCTCACATTAATGTCAAGGCAAAAAAAAACCTGCATCAAACTTACAAAAACACCTCAAACCCATCCTAAAACCTGATAAACCAAGTTCAAATCTGAAGCCAAGCATAACCTGCTGAAGTTTAACCTGCATCCTGTAAAACACCTCAAACTCAAAAGCCAGTTTCTCAACCTTTAAACCTGCTGAACCTGTCACAAAGCGAAAAACCTCACAACCTGAAGCAAGCCAAACAATGGCCTGCTACTAAATTCAAACCTGAAGCCTTGACACAAACCTGCATTAGTAAAACCTGTAAGCATTCAACCAAAAACAAGCTGAACTATTACAAACACCTTACCTCAAAAACCAAAAACATCAACCATCATAAAGAACCTGTGAAGCTCATAAACCAAAAAAAGGTCCTAAGCATATCACCTACTGCACTACCATCACTAACCTGTCAATAACTCAAAAGACAAGAAAGAAATAATAACCTGCTGAGCCTCAAGAACTCAGCCAAGCATCAACCTGCTGAAGCCTGCCTACTGCTTAATAAAAACCCACATACTGTCAAAACCTCATACCAGCACAAAACCATTCCAAACATATACCAGAACAAGCATATAGCCAGTCAACAAAAACCAGATAACCGGCATTAACCCGAAATCCAGGATACCAGTTCAAAGGACCAAAAGCATTCAAAACCAACTCCTAAGCCTCAGAATCTCTTCATCATAGGCAACAACATAGGCAACACGAGCGAGGCAACAAAGGCAAGCATACAGAAACATCAAGACAGTAAAGGCAACAAGAGAAGAAGAAAGAGTTAAATCAGGATCAGGTTTTCAGGGCAAATACAAATCATCATAAAACCTAACCAGGGTCACCAAGAAGCAAAGATTCGTCACGTTCCTCTCGCCGTCCAGGCCTCCTGAGCGCCACATCCTTTTTTCTCTCCTCCTTCTCCAAGGCCAGGTAGTACGTTCTTCTCCCTCTCTTTTTCTCCTTCACCTCCATAGTAATACAGATTCAAGGGTCAAAATTCAAATTAAAATAAAGCACGCAATTCGTAAAGGAACATAAACATAAAAAACGAACCTTGTTTCATAAGACCACTGAGCTCAGGCCATAGAGGGAAGAGAGATTTGGGGGTTGGCGCTGGTGGCTAGACGGCGGAATCACTCAAAATCAGAAGAAGAACGATGAACCTCCATAAACGCGCCGCTCACGAACCCTAAAGCATTTCTCTGTTGAAACTTTTCTCACAAACCCTAAAATCCGTTTCAAGCGAATGGGCCTCGTCCCAATGCCCTGTCTAAAGCCCATTTCCTTCTTGGTATATTTTGGTTTCCAAGTGTTTTAAAAACAAAACATTATAAAACCCTTTTGACATCAAAATATTCTTTTTATAATTGAAATACATATTTGTACATAAATAATAAATACATTTTTTTATCATATAACTAAAATTTAAAATACTTTTCTATCCTTTTAATTGAAATATATTTTGTACATAACAATTAAGAATACACTTCTTTTTTACATAATTCAATTTTTTTACATTTAATACATTTTTATATATAATGTGATTAAATTAAAAACATTTCTTTTCACTTACTTTTTGTACATAACAATAAAAAATACCTTTTTTGAATATGCATAATTCAATTCTTGACATTTAAATATTTTTATACATAACACATGGAAATATACTCTTTTTTTTTCTCAAAATATCATTTTCACAATTTAATTAAAACTTGAGCATTTAATTTAAAACAATTTTCTTTTTGTACATATCTCGAATATACAAATCAAAGATTCCTTAAAACACATATTTAGGTCAAATACCCTAATCTCGCCTTAATTTCATATTGTCGCACCTGTAAATAATTACATACTCATATACATGTACACTTACACAAATACATTCACATTGCCCTATACACATTTGTTTATCTTATATTTGTATATTCGATATTTACATTTTGATCGCAAATTCGATTTGGTTGTAACTTATTGGATACTATAAGTCTCATCCTCATTCATATACATGTACCCCCACTCTCGGATACTATTTTGTAATAGCGTAGATTTTACATTTTCGCAATTTACCGCTTTCAATTATACCATGGTTAGACCTAGGATTTGCATGTACATAAAATCAAACGCTAGATAACCTAATACAAGACAAATACATGTAATCAATACACAATCACACTTGCACCCCCTAGGGTAATCCCACATGTTGCCTTCCAAAATGGGCCATGCTTGCACGTCAAGTTTCTTTGGCAAAACAAATCAAATGATCATAAGTCTCAAAGTGTTGCCTAAACGGAATGATCATAGTCCCTTCAAAGCAAATTGCCAAAGACACTTGGAACCATTGCATTTATGGTCCATACGATGACCCACACCCGTCCCGAATAAACTTCCTAAAACGCAAGATTGTCCACCAATTTCAATGGTGGAACAAAATTGTTAAAAGGGGTTAAAACATAACAAAAACCTTTGAGTACAATAGGGTAGACAAAACTCTTAGTTACTTGAGACCAATTTGCAAAAACACTTGCATTCTTTTCAAAAAACCACAATCCACAACACTTTCAAACAAACTCTCAAAAACATTTGAAACATCTTTTCGAAAAGATCCACACTTTTGTAAAACACTCAATCACGAGTCAAATACATTAGTTGCCTAAGACAAGGCATCTTTTTCCAAAACATTTTCAAAAGCACCCACACACACACCATTTTCAAGCAATCGAAAAACAAGGCAAGTGATCTAAAAAACCAAGTAACTAAGAGCCCATGGATAACCATGGATGAAAAGGGTGCTAATACCTTCCCTTTTCATAATCTACCCCCCGAACCCACGAAATATCTCAAAAGGTTTTTGCTGTGCTTTTTTAACCTTTCCTTTAGGATAAAATAAAAAGTCGGTGGCGACTCTTGCTCAACCGCACAAGTGCGAATACGAACGCAAAACCATAGTCAGTTCTCCCACCGTATCACAGTTCGTAACCCTTAAGATTGACATTCGAATGCCCCAAGTGATGGTGACGGAGACTTGCCCCAAGTTAATCTGTAATTGAGAGATTTTGTTGAAATCTTGACTGGACTGCCCAAGGTTAACTGAACTTTGAAAGATATGTTGAAACCTTGACTGGACTGCCCCAGGTGTTCTGGATAGTGACATGTCATGCCCCTTGTTGATAGGAGATTTGTAATGGAAGTGTCATCCTTTTCGAAGTGATTTTGCTCACTGAGAGGGCTTTCGTTCCTCTGAACATTTGCTGTATGAGTTTCTTCGCTGTCAAACAAATAACCATGTGCAAACAACGATATTCAAATGATGCAAAGTTTATGCTTGTATCGAAGTTTTGAAAAATGCGTTTTTAGCAGAAAACTTTTTATAAGACAAATTCAACACAAGATTTAGGGCAAAGCCTTACAGGAGTCAGGATACCTTTTGTAACAGTATGCTTTCGAACTAACCCATGCTTCAATTAGGACTTTTGAAGGGTTGTAACGTGGCTTGGTTCACGGTTTAAGAAACAAAGGTTAAAGGCTCAAAGTATATTTGTACCCACCCGCTCTTCGTGATGTCCTTCAGTCCTAAACTCAGTTAATTGTGCGTCGAACTCTGTTCGAATTTGGAACGACTTTTGGGTGATGGTTCCCCAGTTGAATTTTGGGAGACAGTCATTATCTCCTTTTTTCTTTTGCAACATTTTTCATGTTGTTGAGGATTTATAATGACCTCTTTCTTTTGATTTGTTATCCCTAACTTTTGCCTGACTGTTCCTGTTTTCGGGATTACAGTCAGCGGGATGCCCCGGCTTTCTTAAGCTTCCTTTGTAGGTTTTGGCTCAAGGGGCTTTTTCTCTTTTGAGAGGTAATGACTGCCTATGTGATAAGGAACCATCATTGTCTTTTGATTCCAAAGGAATATTTTTGATGTCATTCGTTGTACTACGAACTGAGAATTTGCGACTTCCATGCGCACCTTTTTTTGAATTAACTGAGAGACTACCATGCCCCAGGTTTAAATCAAAGGTTTTAATTTGTTTAGAACAGAAAACTCCTACTTCTTTGGCTCGAAGGGGTTGACTAGGGATTATCTTCCTTATAACTCCAGTGTTTGGGAATTGAAAGAAATGCCTGTACATCATCAACAAGGTCTGTTCAAAAGCATACTGTATGAGATTATGGTATTGTTTCATCATCCTCCCTCTAAAGGCTTACAGCTTTTTATCAAGAGTTAAATATCATAAAGAAAGCACAAGAGTAGTGAAAACGAATGGATGAATTCAAGACAAACATATGCAATGCATTAATGAAACAAAGTTTGACATTAATAGATAATTGTTTGAATAACAAAAGATTACAACTTTGAAAATTCAAATGGAACAAAAGTCTCTCAGTTTGAGCTTTGTCACTTCAGGTGGAGAAACTCTTTAACAGAAGATTTTCATCTCGCCGTCTGGCATGAACCTCAGCACTCCAATGTCAATCAGATCTTGAATCTTGTTCTTCAAGGCCCAACAGTCGTCGGTGTCATGTCCCGGGCTATAGGAGTGGTATACACAAAATGCGTCGGGATGATAGTTAGGAGCAGAGGTATTGGGCTTCCGAACAGGATCCCTCAAAGAAGTCATATTGACCTCTAACAAGCGCTCCAATATCAGAGATGACGGTATGTCAGTCTCAGTGAACTGTCTTCCAGACGTAGTTTGCTTACACTGATTACCCCGTTGATGCTGACGCGGTTGTTGATGGGCTTGTGACCCTGAAGCAAGTAGGGGAGCCTTCCCTTTGTCTTCTTGTCTGGAGGGGGGTTGAGTGGTGACTTGTTCTTCAACCTCAGATGTTTTCCCCCCTAGGTTGTCCCGAAGCAGTTGGTTGATGAGAACTCTGAGTTCCTCTTGTCTTTGAGATAAGTCCTGGATGAGAGATATCTGGCCCACCAGTTGTCCCATCACCTGGATCCTCAATGTTGCCAAATCAAACTGCAGTTCCCCCAACTGATCACTCATGGCATTGTTTGAATTCTCCTGGACCAAGCCCTTTGTGACGAGAGCTTTCACTTCTTCTTGCCCCAGGGACAGGTTCAAGAACATTTCCTGAAGCTGAGCATTTTGGTCCTGGATATCCTTGACAGTCCTCTCTAGAGCCATCTCTTATTGAAATAAACAGTAGGAGAGTAAGGAAACCTGAAAAGGAAAAACTGTTATGATGCGATGCATGATATGTGGATGCATGCTTTCAAGGATCTCTTGGGGTAAACACAAGAGAATGTTAGAGGTTGAACTTTGATCTTTGATTGGATAACCTTGCACCAGTGGATGTCTTTCCATGAGAATCAAGCTCACCATGTCGAGTGGGTCATAGCCCCTGATTCAAGTTGTTGCACTTGATCTTTGATGGCATTTGTTCAGAGGAGAAACCTCTTGGCCCTTTGGTAGATGTCTGGTTCAACGCGACCCTGCATCAAAAGACCCTCAAGATCCTTGAAATGGTTATTGAAAATGCTATGGTATGATGTCATGATGTTATGTACATGTATGCAAAAACAAGCAAGTGAGTGTATATACAGGTAATCATACTCACATAAAGCAAACAAGTCCTTAGGTTTAGGCTTGCATGGGGTTTGTAGGTAAGTACCCTCTTGAAGTTAGTTGGCTCATCCTGTCCTAAAATAGAAACCGGGTTCTAAGGAGCTCAATATCACTGGATTGTTTTCTATGTTCATTGTTTTGGTTTAGCCACTTAACTGGCGACCAAAATATTCCAAGAAAACAACCCTCAATGAGTGTAGTATCGAGTATCTACCAACTTCGGACTGCACCAAAGTCGGTCATCTCACTACTCCTAAAAGGCTAATATGGTCAAGTAAGGTTCTAAGAGTTTGTTAGTGCTTCACGACATCACTCAGCGGCCCCGTACTCTCCTTGATTGAACTCAAGGGTTACCGGTACTCACAAATATGTCACACTAACATAGCTTACTGCTTCAACCATGTCGGTATACCCTGCACAGTTCCCTCACAGTTTTATTTCTATTTACCTAAGAAGGTGCCCCAAATCCGGGTGTAGGATTTACAACAAACCCAAACAAGGACCCAAAAAGTAAAGCAATCAAGGCAATCAAAGCAAGTATGTAAAGGTGATCTAAACCCCAAGGTAACCCCACTTTTGAAAGATTCCCAGCAGAGTCGCCAGTTCTGTGATACGGTGGGAGAACTGACTTGAGCTTTTGCATTTGTATTCGCACTTGTTCGGTTTAGCAAGAGTCGCCACCGACTTTTTATTTTATCCTAAAGGAAAGGTTAAAAAGCACAGGAAAAACCTTTTGAGATGTTTCGTGGGTTCGGGGAGTAGATTATGAAAAGGGAAGGTATTAGCACCCTTTTCATCTATGGTTATCCATGGGATCTTAGTTACTTGTTTTAGATCACTTGCCTTGATTTTCAATTGCTTGAAATGGTGGTGTGTGCGTGTTTTGAAAATGTTTTGAAAAAGATGCCTTGTCTAGGCAACCGTTGTAACAATTCTTTACTCGAATGTTTTACAAAGGTGTGTGTCTTTTCGAAAAGATATTTCAAATGTTTTTGAAAGTTGTTTTGAAAGTGTGTTGTAGAGTGGGTTTTGAAAGTACGCAAGTATGTTTTGCAAGTTTGATCAAGTAACTAAGAGTTGTCTACCCCTAAATTTACTCAAAGATTTTTCTCATGTTTTAACCCTTTTAACAGTTTTGTTCCACCATTGTATTTGGTGGACAATCTCGTGTTAGGATGTTAACGGGACAGGCGCGGGTCATCATATGGACCATGAATGCAATGGTGCCAAGTGTCTTTGGCAATTTTGCTTGAAGCGACTATGATCATTTTGTTTAGGCAACTTCGAAAGCGTCATCGAGGGACTATGATCATTTGATTTGTTTTGTTTTGCCAAAGAAACTCAACGTGCAAGCATGGCCCATTTTGGAAGGCAACAAGCGGGATTACCCTAGGAGGTGCAAGTGTAAATGGTGTATTGATTGTCATGCATTTATCTTGTATTAGGTTATCTAGCGGTTGATTTTATTTACATACAAACCCTAGGTCTAAACCTGGTATAATTGAAAGCGATAAATTGCGGGAATTTAAAGTCTACGCTATTACAAATAAGTATCCGGGAATGGGGGGGTACAAATATTTACAAATGGGGATGAGACTTATTAGGAGAGTAGTGTCCAAATATATTTACAACCAAATCGAATCGCATTCTCAATGTAACATGTATCAATGCATAAGAATAAAAGATAAGCAAATGTATTGGTGTAAGTGTATGTGATTTTATTTACAAGTGATGCAAGATATTAACTTAATGCAAAATTAAGTATTTATTAAGTATTGTTATTTATTTTTATGTTTTGGTTATTGTTTTATAAACTTGTATAAGATTAATTAAACAAAAGTTTTAAAGAAAAAGTATTTATTTTTATGTATTTGTTAATATGTACAAACAAAAGTGTCAAAGAAAAGAAAAATGTTTTAAGTTAAAGAAAGTTATTATTTGTATTTTAGTTTCTATACAAAAGGGTTTTAAAGAAAAGAAAAGAAAATTGTTTAACTTTAAGAAAATTAATGTTCATATATTTTAGTTTATATTTTTATGTATTTTATTGATTATAATAAAGAAAAAATTTGTATATATAATAAAAAAAAGTCAATGTAATATTTTACTTTAAAATAAAGTGATAAAATAAAATGAAAAAAGGTTTATGAGTTATAAGAAAAAAAGTTGAATGGGCCTAGGGGATTTTGTACTTGGCCCAAAACAATTAATAAACAAAATAATAAAAAAAGGGGGGTGCGCTCCATATTTCGTTGGGCTTAAGCGTGGATGGGGCGAACCGGCCCAGACGGGTTTCACAAATTTTCAAGGGTTTTCATTAGTTTGTTTCATTTCTAGGGTTACAGTCTTACAGGTTTAGAGCGGCGCCATTCCTCATCGTCTTCTTCATCGTTCTTATCCCTGAGCCATGCTTCTGACACTTCTCTCCGTCCCCGTTGCCAGGCGCCATCATCCCTCTCTCCTTCCTCCACGGTCAAGCAAGGCGGCATTACGAAAAGGTTTGACTTCTTAGTTCTGTACGTTTTACGCTTTGCATGTTTTTGATCTTGACACGTTCTGATTATTTATGTTATCATTGTTTGTGTGAGGTATGAAAAGAAGGAGTAGAAATACTACCTTTGGAGGGTTCGTTGCTTGGAGAGGAGGAGAGAGCTGGAGGCGCTTTAGGCGGCCAAGGGCGAGGGGACGCGTGATGCTGTGAGCTGGAAATCTGGTACCTAGTATCTTACCCTTGGTTTTATGATGAACTTCTCTGAAAACCCTAGCTATAATCGCCTCTTTTCCTCTTCTGACTGCTTGCCTCTGTATGATTTTGATTCTTTTCCTCTTCTTCTGTTTGCCCTTTGCTTTGGTATGCTCTGAGATGCCTGATATGCTTGATATGCTTGCCTCTGTATGTTGATTGCTGAGTTGCCTTAGGTATTAACCCTGTGATGAAATCATTCTGAGGGTCTAGTTGGTTTAAATGCTTTGTGCCTTTTGTTTTTTGGTATAGGCTTGCTGGGTTTTACAAGCTACACAGGGCGTTGAGTTTGAATGTTTTGTGGCTTTTCTAGTTTGATGACAGTTTACAGGCTTGGCTTGAGCTTATAACTTATGCAGGTTAGGGCTTCAGTTTGTGTTTGACAGTTTTGTTTGTAAGCTTGTTTGTAAGCTTGTGTAGAGGTTTGAGGTGGTTCTGGTTTTTAGGCAGGCATGAGGCTTGTGTTCATGGCTTCTGTTTGAGGCTTGTGTTACAGGTTTATGCAGGTGAAGGCTTCTGGT
This sequence comes from Vicia faba, assembly GCA_948472305.1. NCBI lineage: Eukaryota > Viridiplantae > Streptophyta > Magnoliopsida > Fabales > Fabaceae > Vicia > Vicia faba. The sequence continues at coordinate 728,002,158 of OX451739.1, forward strand.
TTTAGGCTTGATATGTTTGCTTTTGAAACTGAGTTTAGGTTTTGGAGCTTGGGCTTTTTGTTTGGAACAAATTAGAGGCTTGGCTTGTGTTTGGGATTATAGGTTGAGAGCTTACAAGCTTTTGTGTTGTTTTTGTTATGTGGTTCTGCCCCCCTTCTATTGTGTTCTGATAACTTTGTTATATCTTTGTCTTCAAGCCTGCTGTAAGCCTTTCTCTTCTCTCTTTTCTCTCTCTCTACAGATTAAAAGCATTTTTATATTGCTTACTGTACTATGCTCTGAAAAAGTGCTGGCCTTGAAATGATGTAAAATTTGAATATGTTTGCATTGTCTCTTTCCTCTGTGTACTTTCAAGATTTCCTGCATATCTTGTGTACTTTGTTGACAGCTTTTGTACCTTTTTTTTGGACAGTTCTGCACTTGAACAGTTTAGTTGATATTCAGTTTGCCTTTTGGACTTGGTTAGGCATTATGGACTTTATAGTTTGTACATGCTGTTTGTTTTGAAACTGTGCAGCTTGTTGACAATTTGAATTTGTGCAATTTGTTTCTTTGTCATTATGCAGCCTTGTGCATTTCCATATTTTTTGCAAGCATATTTCTATCCTTCTTTGTGAACCAAGAGTAATTCTTGTGATTTGTAGAGAGGGTGAACAACTGATTCCGGCCAGTTACTTTTAATGATGAACTTTAAATTAACTGTCTGCTTTTTTTTTTATTTCATCTGCATTTGACTTTTTCCTTTTCTTTTTGCAGGTAAAATCAATTGAGCAATGGGGAGCAGCAAATAGAAGATGAAGACTTAGGAAACTTTTAGAATAGTTTTATTTTTCTTTTAATCACTGTAACAGTATTAATGTAAACATCTGCAAATAAATCTACAGTGTTCAAGTAATAATTGTAACAAATAATTAAAGATGAATAAAATCCTCCTTTGTCAGATATTTCTTTAATTCTTCTACATTCATTTATTTAATTATTTATATTTCTTAAATTATAATAACTGGAAAATATCCAATAATTTTAATTTAGAAATGATAAATAATCAATAAACGTCCGGCGTCTTGTAACTTCGCATTAATCAATAATAAACCCGGCATTTCAATTAAACATAAGCAATGCACAGTTAATCAAACAAACATCCACATGTCGTTTCTTTTACTGATCATACCAAACACTGCAAGTTCTCAAATCAAATGCCTCAATCCAAATATCAGAGTAAATTGAGAAGAACTGTAGAGTTAATTCTTTCTGAGAATGCGTGCACAAAACCCTGATTCTTGATTAAATTTTCACATAAGTGCCTGCCTGATCAAACCTGAGCCAACTCAACCAAACCCTAGCAATCTGCTTGAACTGCTTCAAAAGTTAATGGAAACCCTAATTTGGATAGACTGATAAGAAAAAGTCTGTTTGACTGATTCTTACGCTATTCTGAAAAGTCAGGGAAAACCCGAAGCTGTGATTTCTTGTGAAAAATAGGAGGGCAAATTTTGGAGTACAACAAAGAGGAAAGGGTTATTCTGCCTTATGAGGAGCTGCTGGATAAAATCAACTGGGTACTGAGGAAGACAGAAAGGAAATCAAGATAGGTGCCAATCTAGAGACGAGTGTCAAGGAGCGCCTAATTCAGCTACTGCAAGATTATGTTGAAATCTTTGCCTGGTCATACGAAGACATGTCGGGACTTGATACAGACATTGTGGTACACCGTCTACCCACTAGAGAAGATTGTCCACCAGTGAAGCAAAAAGTCCGCCGCATGAGACCTGGCATGTCAGAGAAGATTAAAGCAGAAGTTATGAAGCAGTTCAATGCTGGATTTCTGGCTGTTACTTCCTATCCTCAATGGGTTTCTAACATTGTGCCTGTGCCTAAGAATGACGGCAAGGTGCGAATGTGCGTGGATTATATAGATTTAAACAGGGCCAGCCCTAAAGATGATTTTCCACTTCCACACATCGACATCCTGGTTGACAATACAACTCAGCACAAGGTATTTTCTTTCATGGACGGATTCTCAGGTTGCAACCAGATCAAAATGGCACCTGAGGACATGGAGAAAACTAATTTTGTCACACAATGGGGTATGTTCTGCTACAAAGTGATGCCATTCAGACTGAAGAATTCTGGGGCAACCTATCAACGCGCCATGGTAGCTTTGTTTCATGATATGATACATCATGAGATAGAGGTCTACGTAGATGACATGATAGCCCATTCAGAAACTGAAGAAGAACACCTTGATCATTTGCAAAAGCTATTTGTCAGGTTGAAGGAGTACAAGCTAAGATTAAACCCTAACATGTGCACATTCAGAGTCCGATCCGGTAAACTCTTGGGTTTCATTGTCAGTAACAAAGGCATCAAGGTTGATCCTGCCAAAGTAAAAGCTATACAAGAAATGCCCGCTCCTCACACTGAGAAGGAGGTCAGAGGTTTCTTGGGACGCCTAAACTACATTGCTAGGTTCATTTCTCATCTAACATCTACTTGTGAACCAATCTTCAAGTTGTTGAATAAATATTAGATAGTTAGATGGAATGATGGCTGTCAAGTTGCTTTCGATAAAATCAAGAATTATTTGCTAGAACCTCCTATCTTGATGCCACCCGTCGAGGGAAGACCGCTAATCATGTATCTGACCGTCCTAGAGAATTCAATGGGGTGCATACTGGGGCAGCATGACGAGTCTGGCCGAAAAGAGCATGCCATTTATTACCTTAGCAAAAAGTTTACCGACTGTGAAACAAGATATTCACTGCTCGAGAAAACTTGTTGCGCTTTGGTATGGGTTGCTCGCCGGCTAAGGCAGTATATGTTGACTCATACCACTTTGCTGATATCTAAGATGGATCCGATAAAGTACATCTTTGAGAAGCCTGCTCTATCTGGAAGAATAGCTAGATGGCAGATGATCATAACGGAATACGATATACAGTACACGGCCCAAAAAGCTATAAAGGTTAGCGTACTAGCCGATCATCTGGACCATCAAGCCGTTGAAGATTACCAATCCATGAAGTTTGACTTCCCTGACGAAGACATCATAACATTGGACAATGTTGAAGATTTCAGACCATATGACGAACCTGAACAAGGATCCCGATGGAACCTGTACTTTGATGGGGCATCCAATGCGCTTGGCAACGGTATCGGTGCGGTACTCATATCCCCAGAAGGTTGCCATACTCCTTTCACCGCCAGACTTTGCTTCAACTGTACGAACAACATGGCAGAGTATGAAGCGTTCATCTTTGGACTCAAGGCTGCCATAGACTTGGGAATCAAATCTTTGATTGTATTTGGGGACTCGACTTTGGTTATCAGTCAAATCAAAGGAGAGTGGGACACTAAGCATCCAAACCTCATCCCTTATAAAGAACATGTTCTGACATTGCTACCACATTTCGAGCAAATTACCTTCGAGCACTTCCCGCGAGAAGAAAATTAGCTAGCAGATTCTCTAGCTACAATGTCATCCATGTTTAAACTTAATTAGGACAATGAGGCTCCCCAGATCACCATTGAACGAATGAACGAACCCACACACTGTCACGAGATTAATACCGAAGAAGTAGTGGACCAACCTTGGTTTCATGAAGTCAAAAGGTATCTCGAGGCTCAAGAGTACCCTGAAGGAGCTTCAGTTAATGACAAAAAGTTCTTAAGAAGATTCTCAGCTAAGTTCTTCCTAAGCAATGGCATCCTGTACAAGCGCAATCATGATTCTATTCTGCTCCGTTGTGTGGATAAGATTGAAGCTGAAAAGATCATGGCTGAATTGCACGAAGGCACCTTTGGAACTCACTCTAGCGGGCATACGATGGCAAAGAAGATTCTAAGGGCAGGCCATTACTGGTCTACCATGGAAGCAGACTGCTATCAACACTCCCGGACCTGCCATAAATGTCAAATCTATGTAGACAAGGTGCACGTGCCTCCGGTTCCTCTAAATGTCTTAATAGCTCATTGGCCCTTCGTTATGTGGGGAATCAACATGATTGGAGAGATCAAGCCTACAACATCCAATGGACACGCTTCATTCTGGTGGCCATTGATTATTTCACAAAGTGGGTAGAAGCAGCTTCCTTCGCATCTATTACTAAGAATGTTATTGCCCGCTTCATCAAGCAGAACATTATCTGTCGATACGGTATCCCAGAAAGGATCATCACCGATAACAGTACAAACCTTAACAATACTATGATCACCGCCTTGTGTGAACATTTCAAAATTCAACATCACAATTCGTTTCCCTATCGGCCAAAGATGAAAGGTGCAGTCGAAGCTGCGAACAAAAATATTAAAAAGATCATACAAAAAATGACAGTCACCTACAAGGACTGGCATGAGATGTGTGATACGGTGGGAGAACTGACTTGAGGTTTTGCGTTTGTATTTGCACTTGTTCAGTTTAGCAAGAGTCGCCACTGACTTTTTATTTTATCCTAAAGGAAAGGTTAAAAAGCACAGGAAAAACCTTTTGAGATGTTTCGTGGGTTCGGGGGGTAGATTATGAAAAGGGAAGGTATTAGCACCCTTTTCATCCATGGTTATCCATGGGCTCTTAGTTACTTGGTTTAGATCACTTGCCTTTGATTTTCAATTGCTTGAAATGGTTGTGTGTGTGTGTGTGTGTTTGAAAATGTTTTGAAAAAGATGCCTTGTCTAGGCAACCGTTGTAACAATTCTTTACTCGAATGTTTTACAAAGGTGTGTGTCTTTTCGAAAAGATGTTTCAATGTTTTTGGAAATTGTTTTGAAAGTTTGTGTTTGTGAAGTGTGTTTTGAAAAGTAGGAAAGTGTGTTTTGCAAGTTTGATCAAGTAACTAAGAGTTGTCTACCCCTAAATTTACTCAAAGATTTTTCTCATGTTTTAACCCTTTTAACAGTATTGTTCCACCATTGTATTTGGTGGACAATCTTGTGTTAGGATGTTAACGGGACGGGCGTGGGTCATCGTTTAGACCATGAATGCAATGGTGCCAAGTGTCTTTGGCAATTTTGCTTGAAGGGACTATGATCATTCCGTTTAGGTAACTTTCGAAAGCGTCACCGAGGGACTATGATCATTTGAATTGTTTTGCCAAAGAAACTCAACATGCAAGCATGGCCCATTTTGGAAGGCAACAAGCGGGATTACCCTAGAGGTGCAAGTGTGAATTGTGTATTGATTGTCATGCATTTGTCTTGTATTTAGGTTATCTAGCGGTTGATTTTATTTACATGTAAACCCTAGGTCTAAACATGGTATAATTGAAAGCGATAAATTGCGGGAATTTAAAGTCTACGCTATTACAAATAAGTGTCCGGGTATGGGGGTACAAATATTTACAAATGGGGATGATACTTATGAGGAGAGTAGTGTCCAAATATATTTACAACCAAATTGAATCGCAATCGTAATGTAAAATGTAGCAATACATAGGAATCAAAGAGAAACAAAATGTGTATTGTAAAAGTGTATGTGAATATTTACAAGTGATAATGATGTTTAACTTAATGCAAAATTAAGTATCTATTTATTTTTGGGTTTTTGTTAATTATGTACAAACAAATGTTTTAGTTGAAGAAAAGTATTTAACTTAAAAAACTATTTTTTTTATGTATTTTGTTAATGTATAAAATTTAAATTAAACAAAAAATGCTAAACTTTAATAAAACTAAGTTTTTATGCCTTTTTAATTGTTCTAAAATAAAATATAAAATATTCTAGAAAATTTTGTATACATATAAAAAAAGGTTAAAGTGTTTTTTATTTACAAAAGAAACAAATTATGTTATAAAAAGAAAATAAAAGAGTATTAGTATAAAAAAGTAAATGGGCTTGAGGGGGTTAGCCGGGCCCAAACAAAACAAATGAACAAAAGAATGAGGGGGGGGGGGGGGGGGTGTAAGGCGCTGGCTTTTAGTTGGGCTTAAGCAATCTGAATGGGGTAAGGCCCATTGCGTTTCACAAATGTTTTTGTAAGGGTTTGAATTATTTGTTTCATTTAGGGTTACAAAGCTTGAGAGCGGCGCCGTTCATCTTTCTTCGCTTCCTTCGTTCTCCTTGAGCCAGCCACTGACGTCCTCTCCGTCCCCGTTGCCAGGCGCCATCATCCCTCCTTCTCCCTCCATGGATTGCTCAAGCAGTGACAAGCAAAGGTAATAATTTCCCTCTTTTATGCCTTAACGCATTTTTAAGGTTTTAAGCTTTTGCATGTTTTCAACTTTGTGTGTTATTGATTATTTGTGTTGTTGTTCATGTGAGATGTGAAAAGAAGGAGTAGAAATACTACCTTTGGAGGGTTCGTTGCTTGGAGAGGAGGAGAGAGCTGGAGGCGCTTTAGGCGGCCAGGCGGAGGGAGGACAACGCTGATGAGCTTGCTTGGAAATCCGGTACCTTTGTATTTCGCTTTTTTTTTTTATGGTTTTATGATGAATGTCTCTGAAAACCCTAGCCTTAATTTCTTTTCCTCTTCTGTCCACTTGAATGCTTGCCCCTGAAACACTTGCTTCTGTATGTTTATTGCTGAGTTGCCTTTGGTATGTTTATGTTGTTGTCGTTGTCGGCCTATGATGAGATTGCTCTGAGGGTGTTGTTGGTTTGAATACTTTGAGTTTGGATGTTTGGTTTGGGCTACAGCAGGCTACTGACTTCAGGCTTCAAGGCGTATCAGTTTGCTGGCTTTTGGTTTGATGTACTGGTTTTTCGATATTTGAGTTTTGGCAGGTAGTTTGGTTCAAGGTTAATAGGCCTGGGCAGTTTGTTTTCTGGTTTTTGTACTGGCTTGAATACTTGAGGCTTTGTGTGATCTGGTTTAGGACAGGTTAGGCTGAGTCTTGAAAGGCTTGGGGCTTGCTGTTTTGAAACAGGTTACATGCTTGTATTATGTAACAGGTTTACTGGCTTTGGCTTCAAACCAGCTTGAGGCAGCTCTGGTTTGTATTTCTGTTATGTAGCAGGTTTTTGAATGTTTAAGGCAGGTTGATGGTTTACAAGCTTTGAACTGGTTTGAGGCTTATGAGCTTTGTGTTTTGAATGTTTGACACAGTTGTGTTATTTTTTGTTATGTGTTTCTGCCTCCTTTTGAAACTGTTCTGGTATATTGTTTATATCTTAAGCCTAAGCCTGTAAGCCTCTCCTATCCCTCTTTTTCTCTCTCTCTCTCTACAGTTTAAAAAGCATTTGTTTATTGCTTAAAACTGCTTTTCTGAAAAGGTAACTGGCTGGAAAGTGATGTAACCTGAAATGTTTGCTTGCATTTGTAGTTTTGCTTTGCATATCTCTTTCTTCTTTTTCCAGATTTTCTGCTTTTTTGTGTACTTCTTTGACAGCTTTTTGGACTTGTTGACATCTTGATATCTTTTGATATCTTTTGTCAGCTTGGTTTTGACATTTCAAACTTGGTTAGGCATGTGCAGTCCAATTTTCCTTTTGGACTTAGTTTGGAATTTTGACAGCTTTGCTTGACAATTTTGAATTTGTGCAATATTGTAGCTTTGTGCATTTCATATTTTTGCAAGCATATTTCTATCCCTCTTTGTGAACCAAGAGTAATCTTGTGATTTGCAGAGAGGGCAAACAAACTGATTCCGACCAGTTACTTTTAATGATGAATTTTAAAATATTTGTCTGCCTTTTTATTTAATTCATCTGCATTTGACTTTTCATCTTTTTCTTTGTTTTTGCAGATGAAAATCAATTGAGCAAAGGAGCATCAGATAGAGGATGAAGATTTAGGAAATTTTTAGGATGTATCTTTATTTCATTTCCAATTATTTGTAATAATATTAATGTAAATGACTGTAAATGAATTTACAGTATTCGAATAATATCTGTAACAAACAATTCAAAATGAAATAAATAAGTCTTTTTTGGTCAGATTTCTCTTTTATTTCTCTTCAATTGTTTATTTAATTATTTATAATTCTTAAATTATAATAAATGGAAATAAATCCCAATTATTCTAATTTAGAATAAATAAACAATTAATAAACACTGTGGTCTTGTCACTTAGCATCAATCAATAATAAACCCGGCGTTTCAAATAGCCATAAGCATTGCACAGTCAAAACAAATATCCATATTCCTTTGCCTTTACTGATTAAACCAAACACTGCAAGTTCTCAATTCAAATGCCTCAGCTCATATCCCAGAGTAAATTGAAAAGAACTGTAGAATTAATTCTTTCTAAGAATGCGCGCACAAAACCCTAATTCTTGACTTAACACCAAAGAAACGCCTGTCTGATCAAACCTTGAGCCCAAATTCAACCAAACCCTAACAATTTGCTTGAACTGTTCCAGAGTCCATGAAAACCCTAATTTGGCTAGACTGATAAGAAAAATTCTGTTTGACTGGTTCTTGAGCCAATCTGAAAAATCAGGAAAAGCCCGAAGCTGTGATTTCTTGTGGAAAAATAGGAGGGCAAATTTTGGGGTACAACAGTTGCCCCTGTTCAATCTTCTTGAACCTGAAGAGTTAGATTGGCAAGCTTGCCTTTCGCGACTCGAGGGTAAAAGGAGATTGAACACTAGAGTGCCCAAAAAATTTGCACTCGGTGATGTGATGATAGAAGGAATGGGCTTACATATGCCATTTGGTGATGGGCTTAAAGATGCCATCTGGAAATTGCTGGTAGGAGGATGGGCTTAGAGATGCCATCTGGAAATTGCTGGTAGGAGGATGGGCTTAAAGATACCATCTGAAGGTGATTGCTGAACTGTGTGTTATTGGTGAGTAGGTGAGTATCAGAAAGGTATCCATGTTTTGGGACATCTCTGAACTGGGGTTATGAACAAGCGATAGATTGACATCCATGTTTAGAGAATCCGTAAATTGTTTTCAGGAGTTGGAGTTGAATAAGCAATAGAGCAGCATCCGTTGTTGGGAAGCGTCCGTAAACTGTCTTCAAAAATTGCATATGAACAAGCGATAGATTAACATCCGTGTTTGGGAAGAATCCGTAAACTGTTTTCAGAAGTTGAGAAGAATCTGAACAAGCGATAGGTTAACATCCGTTACTGGAGAACCCGTGAACTGTTTTCAGAAGTCTTGAAATTGAATAAGCAATAGAGCAACATCCGTTGTTGGGAAGCGTCCGTAAACTGTTTTCAAAGGTTGAAGAATCTGAACAAGCGATAGATTAACATCCGTTGTTGAAGAACCCGTGAACTGTTTTCAGAAGTCTTGAAGTATCTGAGAAGGAACCGGTGTAGGGTTTCCTAACGATGAGTCAGTGTAAAACTGCATCTGAATGAATCTGGAATAAGTATTAGAATGTCGCCATGTCTGGGTCACATCTGAACTATCTCTGGGTGAATCTGGAATAAGTATCAGAATGTCGCCATGTCTGGGTCACATCTGAACTATTTCTAGAAAGAATCTCGGAAGATGATGATCTTTGTCTGTCGACTGATCTTTCCTGAAAAGGTAAAGAGTTAGTTGTATGCAATGTCATGATGCATGATGCAATGTATGTTATATCAATGTTTATGATATGAATGTGATGAATGCGCATGTAAGCTGATGAGCTGTCTTGCTGAGGATAAATGAATCCTGGATAGCAGGAGATAAAAGAATCTTGACTGCTGTCGGGGAAAGTAACTCCTTGACTGCTGCAGGGGATTGCAAGAATCTTTTGATCATTGAAAATGAGAAGTCCTGGGACCACTGTTGGGGAATCAGGAGCTTGGGTTGTATGCCAATCTACTGGGGATTCTGTCTTGAGGGGATCTTCACTGGAGAATATTCGAATATTCTGTGAGGAACTGAGAATGAGAGTCTCCATTCTGCTTGGGGATTGATAGTTGGAAGTTTTAGCTTCGCTGGGGATTGCAAGAATCTTTTGATTGCTGCAGGTGTTGATCTGGGATCTTGAAAAAGGTTGGTCGGGGAGATAGTTGTCCTGGCTAGTTTCAGGTATTAATCTCTGACCGGAGAAAAGAAAAGCTTCCTGGCTTGTTTCAGGTATTACTTTTAAATCTCTTTATGTATATAGTTTTCCTGGCTGGTTTCAGGTGTTAATCCACAATCAGTCGTCCATAAATATTTTCTTGGCTTGCTACAGGCATTAATCCGGAACTTAAGAAAGGTTGGTCAAGGAGATACTGTCCTGGATGGTTTCAGGTGTTGATCTCTGACCTGAGAAAGAAAGATAGTTTTCCTGGCTTGCTACAGGTATTGATCTTCAATCTCTTCATGTAGATGATTTCCTGGCTGGTTTCAGGTGCTAATCCACAATCAGTCGTCCACAGATATTTTCCTGGCTTGCTACAGGTATTAATCCGGAACTTAAAAAAGGTTGGTCAAGGAGATACTGTCCTGGATGGTTTCAGGTGTTGATCTCTGACCTGAGAAAGAAAGATAGTTTTCCTGGCTTGCTACAGGTATTGATCTTCAATCTCTTCATGTAGATGATTTCCTGGCTTGTTATAGGTATTGATCCACAATCAGTCGTCCATAGATATTTTCCTGGCTTGCTACAGGTATTAATCCGGAACTTAAGAAATACGCCACTTCGAGAATGAGAATCTTCATTCTGTTGGGAGTCAGAAATTGGGAGTATACCAATCTTCCGAGGTGATGAGAATCTTCATGCTGTTAACGGTCAGAAACTGGGAGTATACCTATCTTCTGAGGTTTTAAGGATGAGAGTCTTCACTCTTGAGTGTCAGAAATTGGGAGTATACCAATCTTCTGAGATGATGAGAATCTTCATGCTGTTAACGGTCAGAAACTGGGAGTATACCAATCTTCTGAGGTTTTAAGGATGAGAATCTTCATTCCTGAGAGAAACAGATTTTTAGGAGCTTCAATTGTCCGTTATTCTGTTGGTGGTTGTAACTTCCAGCAGGTGATGAAGGAATTGCTGAACACTTTTGATATTCAAATGCCCCAAGTGATGATGAAGGAGTCTCTTCATGCTGTTAACCGTTAACTGCTATCTGGTTGTAATCCAGGCTTCGCGGTGGTCTGATATTGTGAATGAGTGACAGAATGGCTACCGTGTTTGGAGCGTATCTGAAACTGTATCTTGGAGGTGAGATCTGTATGAGTAGCAGAATGACTTCCTTGTCTGGAGTGTATCTGAAACTGTAACTAGGATCTGAATGAGTGACAGAATGGCTACCGTGTCTGGAGCGTATCTGAAACTGTATCTTCCAACGGGTGATGAAGGAGTTGTTGCACACTTTTGACATTCGAATTCCCCAAGTGATGATGAAGGAGACTTGCCCCAAGTTCACTGAACTTTTGAGAGATTTGTTGAAATCTTGACTGGACTGCCCCAGGTTAACTGAACTTTGAAAGATCTGTTGAAACCTTGACTGGACTGCCCCAGGTTAATTGGATAGTGACATGTCATGCCCCTTGTTGATAGTAGATTTTTCAATGGAAGTGTCATCCTTTTTGAATTGATTTTGTTCACTGAGAGAGTTTTCGTTCCTCCGAACATTCGCTGTAGGAATTTCTTCACTGTCAAACAAATAGCCATGTGTAAACAGTGATATTCAAGTAATGCAAAGTTTATGCTTGTCTTGAAGTTTTAAAAAATGCGTTTTTTAGCAGAAAACTTTTCATAAGACAAATTCAACACAAGATTTAGGGCAAAGCCTTACAGGAGTCAAGATACCTTTTGTAACAGTATGCTTTCGAGCTAACCCATGCTTCAATTAGGACTTTGAAGGGTTGTAACGCGGCTTGGTTCACGGTTTAAGAAACAAAGGATAAAGGCTCAAAGTATATTTGTACCCACCCGCTCTTCGTGATGTTCTTCAATCCTAAGCTCACTTAATTGTGCGTCGCACTCTATTCGAGTTTGGAACGACTTTTGGGTGATGGTTCACCAATTGGGAAGGCAGTCATCATCATTTTTTTGCAACACTTTTCATGTTTTTTGAGGATTTGTAATGACCTCTTTCTTTTGATTTGTTATCCCTAACTTTTGCCTGACTGTTCCTGTTTTCGAGATTACAGTCAGCGGGATACCCCAGCTTTCTTAAGCCTCCTTTACAGGTTTTGGCTCAGTGGGCTTTTTCTTTTTTGAGAGATAATGACTGCCTATGAGATAAGGAACCATCAGTGTCTTTTGATTCCATAGGAATGCTTTTCTCTTTTTCTTTTGATGTCGTTCATTGTATTACGAACTGAGAGTTTGCGACTTCAATGCGCACCTTTTTTGGATTAACTGAGAGACTACCCTGCCCCAGGTTTATATCAAAGGTTTTAATTTGTTTAGAACAGAAAACTCCTACTTCTTTGGCTCGAAGGGGTTGACTAGGGATTATCTTCCTTATAACTCCATTGTTTGGGAATTGAAAGAAATGCCTGTACATCATCAGCAAGGTCTGTTCAAAAGCATACTGTATGAGATCATGGTATTGTTTCGTCATCCTCCCTCTAAAGGCTTGCAGCTTTTTATCAAGAGTTAAATATCATAAGGAAAGCATAAGAGTAGTGAAAACGAATGGATGAATTCAAGACAAACATATGCAATGCATTAATGAAACAAAGTTTGACATTAATAGATAATTGTTTGAATAACAAAGAAATTACAACTTGGAAATTCAAATGAAACAAAAGTTTCTCAGTTCGAGCTTTGTCACTTCAGGTGGAGAAATCCTTAACGGAAGATTTTCATCTCGCCGTCTGGCATGAACCTCAGCACTCTGATGTAAATCAGATCTTGAATCTTGTTCTTCAAGGCCCAACAGTCGTCGGTGTCATGTCCTGGACTATAGGAGTGGTATACACAAAATGCATCGGGATGATAGTTAGGAGCGGAGGTATTGGGCTTCCGAATAGGATCCCTCAAAGCAGTCAGATTGACCTCCAACAAGCGTTCCAGTATTAGAGATGACGGTATGTCGGTCTCAGTGAACTGTCTCCCTGACATATTTTGCTTACGCTGATTACCCCGTTGACGCTGACGAGGTTGTTGATGGGGTTGTGACCCTGAAGCAAGCAGAGGAGCCTTCCCCTTGTCTTCTTGGCCCAAGGAGGGTTGAGTGGTGACTTGCTCATCACCCTCAGATGTTTGCCCCACTCGGTTGTCCCGAAGCAGTTGGTTGACGAGAACTCTGAGTTCCTCTTGTCTTTGAGACAAGTCCTAGATGAGAGCCATCTGGCCCACCAGTTGCCTCATCATTTGGATCCTCATTGTAGCCAGCTCAGACTGTAGTGCCTCCAACTGATCACTCCTGGCATTTCTTGAATTCCCCCGGACCATGCCTGTTGTGAGGAGAGCTTTCACTTTTTCTTGCCCCAGGGACAGGTTCAAGAATATTTCCTGAAGCTGAGCAGTTTGGTCCTGGGTATCCTTGACAGTCCTCTCTAGAGCCATCTCTTACTGAAATAAACAGTAGGAGAATAAGGAAACCTGAAAAGGAAAAACTGTCATGATGCAATGCATGATATGTGAATGCATGTTTTCAAGGATCTCTTGGGGTAAACATAAGAAAATGTTAGAGGTTGAACTTTGATCTTTGATTGGAGAACTTTGCACTGGTGGATGACTTTCCACGAGAATCAAGCTCACCATGTCAAGTGGGTCATAGCCCCTGATTCAAGTTGTTGTACTTGATCTTTGATGGCATTTGATTAGAGGAGAAACCTCTTGCCCTTTGGTAGACGTCTGGTTCAACGTAACCCTGCATCAAAAGAACCCTCGAGATCCTTGAAATGATTAGTGAAGATGTTATGGTATGATGTTATGATGTTATGTACATGCATGCAAAAAGCAAGTAAGTGTATATACAGGTAATCATATTCACATAGAGCAAACAAGTCCTTAGGTTTAGGCTTGCATGGGGTTTATAGGTAAGTACCCTCTTGAAGTTAGTTGGCTCATCCTGTCCTAAAATAGAAACCGGGTTCTAAGGAGCTCAATATCACTGAATTGTTTTCTGTGTTCATTGTTTTGGTTTAGCCACTTAACTGGCGACCAAAATATTCCAAGAAAACAACCCTCAATGAGTGTAGTATCGAGTATCTACCAACTTCGGACTGCACCAAAGTCGGTCATCTCACTACCCCTAAAAAGGATAAGATGGTTAATTAAGGTTCTAAGAGTTCGTTAGTGCTTCACGACATCACTCAGCGGCCCCGTACTCTCCTTGATTGAACTCAAGGGTTACCGGTACTCACAAATATGTCACACTAACATATCTTACTGCTTCAACCGTGTCGGTATACCCCGCACAGTTCCCTCACAGTTTTATTGCTATTTACCTAAGAAGGTGCCCCAAATCCGGGTGTAGGATTTACAACAAACCCAAACAAGGAACCCAAAAAGTAAAGCAATCAAAGCAATTAAAGCAAGTATGTATGGGTGATCTAAAACCCTAAGGTAACCCCACTTTTAAAATTATTCCCCAGCAGAGTCGCCAGTTCTGTAATACGGTGGGAGAACTGACTTGAGGTTTTGCGTTTGTATTCGCACTTGTTCGGTTTAGCAAGAGTCGCCACCGACTTTTTATTTTATCCTAAAGGAAAGGTTAAAAAGCACAGGAAAAACCTTTTGAGATGTTTCGTGGGTTCGGGGGGTAGATTATGAAAAGGGAAGGTATTGGCACCCTTTTCATCCATGGTTATCCATGGGCTCTTAGTTACTTGGTTTAGATCACTTGCCTTTGATTTTCAATTGCTTGAAATGGTTGTGTGTGTGTGTGTGTTTGAAAATGTTTTGAAAAAGATGCCTTGTCTAGGCAACCGTTGTAACAATTCTTTACTCGAATGTTTTACAAAGGTGTGTGTCTTTTCGAAAAGATGTTTCAATGTTTTTGGAAATTGTTTTGAAAGTTTGTGTTTGTGAAGTGTGTTTTGAAAAGTAGGCAAGTGTGTTTTGAAAGTTTGATCAAGTAACTAAGAGTTGTCTACCCCTAAATTTACTCAAAGATTTTTCTCATGTTTTAACCCTTTTAACAGTATTGTTCCACCATTGTATTTGGTGGACAATCTTGTGTTAGGATGTTAACGGGACGGGCGTGGGTCATCATTTAGAACATGAATGCAATGGTGCCAAGTGTCTTTGGCAATTTTTCTTGAAGGGACTATGATCATTCCGTTTAGGCAACTTTCGAAAGCGTCATCGAGGGACTATGATCATTTGAATTGTTTTGCCAAAGAAACTCAACATGCAAGCATGGCCCATTTTGGAAGGTGTTGTACCCCAAAATTTGCCCTCCCATTTCCTCAACATTTTCTCATCACAAGACCTTTGAAGATCAAGATCCAGTTAGGGTTTCCTCTGCTCAAGGCTTCTCCTTGCACTGTGGACTCAAATTAGGGTTTGTGTTTGCCTAAGGATGTTTTGACCTAAAATGCCTAAGATGACTTCCATGCTTCATATTGGACTCCCAAGTTTACCCATGCCAAGTTTCAAGGCTTAATTCCAAGTTTTACCCAGTCAATTGGACAGTTGACCTAGAAATCAGCTGTATTGGGGAAAAAGTCAACTGTGGCCAGTTGACAGTCAAACCTCATGAAATTTGATCCACATCAACATTATGTACTCATATGAACCATTTGATCAAGTTTGGATCACAATTCCACAAGAAATTTGATCAGATCATCAAAAGGGCAAAATGTTCATTTTCAGGGTTTTGACTGCACAAGGGCAATTTTTGACTGTTTGACCTAGCCAATGGCAAACCAAGCTCACATATGGCCTCAAGGACTCAATGGAATTATCTTGACATGTTCATCAAGCTCAAAAGATCCCAAGTACACAAGATTGACAGTTGAATTTCTCAGTCAATTGATCAATTTTGACTGTATACTGAAAAGTCAAACTTTGACTTTTTGGTCAAAATCAAGAGTCAAGATTCATTTTTCATCAAAACATTCCAAATCATGAAACTTATTCACCAAGAAATCACAAAGTGCAAATTAGGGTTTGAAAATGGAATTTTTCATAACTTAGAATTTTTCTGTTATGAAAAACCCTAATTTTTTCCCAACTTTGCCCCATCTTTTCACCATGATCCATTTGGATTCAAACAAAAGTCAAAACATGAAAGTTGTAGATTGTTGCATAGTCTACAACTTTGATTCACAAAGTTTTCTCATTTGAAGCTTGTATCTCAAGTTATGATTTTTTGAATAAGGGCACTAAACCATCTTTTAACTTAGTGAAATTTGACCTATTTTGACAAGGTTTTCTACCCTACTTCAAGGCCATTTTTCATACCCTTCCACTTGGAATTTTGATTTGCATTTCAAAGATGGATTGTAGTACACATTCCAAGCTTTCCAAAATGTCCAAGAACTCATCAAACAACCTCATAACTTGAGAGATTCGAATTTCACAAGTTGGCAAAAATTCACTTTTGTTCTTCATCAAGACATGTTCATACACTATGCATTTTTGAATTCAGCATGCTTAAGCTACATTGCAGGCCTCTAATCCCATTTTCACTCAATAATTCAATGCATATCCTTTGTGTTCTAGCATTATTTTGCTCATTTGGACAATACACACAAAATCAAGCCTAAACTAGAAAAAACATATTATCCATTCTTGTAAAGTGTTACTTTATGGCAATTTTGCAAATCTATGAGGTACAATGCAGATCTTTGAGGCAAAAAGGCATGGACATATCCCACTGATCAAGACTCAAATGTGCAGCATAGATTGAGGCATTGTACTGGCCTAGAAACCAAGTTGACATTTGCTTGCTTCACATAGAAGTAACATCCATAACTTATGCCATCTCTCATACCAGCATAGAAACACAAGAACAAAGTTGTCAAACACATCACACATAACATATCCAAGCTAACACACGAGCTTTTGACCTCCAATACACCCTCCATCTCAGAATCATCCTCAAACTGCACAAACAGGGGTGCCCCTGCAGTTTGAGTGCAATCTCTCAATCCCTTCAAGCATTTTGATCAAAACCTGTTCCTCTACCTTCCTTACAACCTATGCAAGCTATCCAGAAGCTAAGGCACGATCTGTAGTTGCTCTAACCACTTCCACCATTTTCACATCTTTGACTTGCAGGTGAAGTTCTACAGCTTGATACAGGAAGGTTCAAGACAAAGTAAGCATTGAAAAAGCATCCCTGGACCTCAAGGAAGCTTTTCCAATCATTACATTGCACTGAAAGTCTCTCATTCTCCACATAGAAGTTCAACTGCACAGGTAAAAGTTTGAATTCGTATCTCTCTTATTAGGTATCTTTAGTCTTAAGTTTGTGAAGAAACAAGGTCCTACTCATAGCCCTGAACATGTACATAGCTTTACTTTTCATTTCTTTTATCTGAGTAGAGAGAATTTGAGCTCTGAAAATGGTAGAAAAACTAGGTCAGAAAAGAGGGGGAGAGAAATTCTCCCTCATCTTAGAGAGATAGGACATGTTCTTTATATGGTTGAAACCGTCTCTTCATGCTCTACACTTTTCATGTTATGAGTTTTGCTTGAAAGTCCAGGAATCCAGAGATAAAAAACGCGTGTTTTAGCTTGAAGAAGGCTGTACAGAGGTTGAAGAAGGAGTGGTCTGGGCTGGGCCTGGATTTGTTTTCTTTTCACACCCCATTTTCATGTTTACACCCCCCCGAGCCCATTTGCTCATTTTTTAACATTTTTGACTTTTTCTTTTTTGGCTGACTTTGTTTATTTTTTCTCATGTCATTTAAAAATTTAAAATATTTTTTCCATCATTTTTTGCATTTATTGCATATTTATTTGTTTATTTTCTTAGTTTGTACATAAACATATATATTTGATTATTAGAATAAAATGTAAAAATATTGTAAATACATTTTTTTTTATTTACTTTCTGAAAATATTTCACACAAAAAATACTCTTTCATTTATTTTATTAAAATATTAAATAAATATTTATTTTTGTATAATACATATTTAGGGTTTGATATTAATATATATATATGTGATTATTAATATATTTAAGACAAAACATAAAAATACTTGATTTTTCATTTTTATTTAATATTTGATACAAAATACTTTTTTTTCACAATATATTTCATTTTATTTTATTTTTTATAAATAATAAATAAATAGTTGTATTAAATTAAATAATACCTTTTTCTTTAAAAATTAGGGTTTTTACCCTAAGTTCAAAATACTCCAAAAAATAATACATTTTTATTTTCTTTTCCCTTTTACATAAAATAATATTTTCTCATACACATAAAAACTTTCTTTTTGCATTTCACATATTTATTTAATTTACATTTAATTATGCATTATTTAAATTGCAAATATTCCAAATGATGTAATAATTTAGATTTAAATTTTTGTCAATATCCCCATTTGAACATTTGTACCCCCCTTCCCATATTTGGTTTTGTAATAGCTTAGTAATTTTAATTTCGCACTTTATTGCTTTCTAATGATAACATGTTAGAATTAGGGTTTGTATGCGAAAAAACGATAAAAAATAGTTTGACCTAATACAAGATAAACAAGCATGAAAATGGACACACAAATCACACTTGCACCCCCTAGGGTATTCCACTTGTTGCCTTCAAATAAATGGGCCATGTTGTATGTTGAACATCTTTGGGCAAAGCAAACAATTTGAATGATCATAGTCCCTCGACAAAAACTTTTCAAAACAAACAAAAACAAATGATCAAGTCCCTTAGAGAAATTGCCCAAAGACATTTAACGCCGTTACAATTATGGTCTAAAACGATGACCCGCGCTTGTCCCTTTCACATCCTAACATAAGGTTGTCCACCAAATACAATGGTGGAACAAGCTTGTTAAAAGGGTTAAAACATAGCAATAATCTTTTGAGAAATTTAGGAGTAGATAACCTCTTAGTTACTTGAATCAAACTTGCAAAACAAAACACTTGCCTAATTTCAAAATCACACATCACTACACTTTCAAAACAACCTTCAAAAACAAATGAAAACTTTTTCAAAAGACATACATCTTTGTATACATCCCCACATGGATCATTACAAAGGTTGCCACCACATTGGCCTCTTTTCAAAACATTTTCAAACCCACACACTCAAGCACCATTTAAAACAATTGAAAACAAAAGGCAAGTGATCTGAGCAAGTAACTAAGAGCCCATGGATAACCATGGATAGAAAGGGTGCTAATACCTTCCCTTTCTATAATCTACTCCCCGAACCCAAGAAAACATCTCAAAAGGTTTTTGCTGTGCTTTTTAACCTTTCCGTAGGATAAAATAAAAAGTCGGTGGCGACTCTTGCTAACCGCAACATTTGCGAATACAAACGCAAACCTCAAGTCAGTTCTCCCACCGTATCACAGAAGGCAACAAGCGGGATTACCCTAGAGGTGCAAGTGTGAATTGTGTATTGATTGTCATGCATTTGTCTTGTATTTAGGTTATCTAGCGGTTGATTTTATTTACATGCAAACCCTAGGTCTAAACATGGTATAATTGAAAGCGATAAATTGCGGGAATTTAAAGTCTACGCTATTACAAATAAGTGTCCGAGAATGGGGGTACAAATATTTACAAATGGGGATGAGACTTATGAGGAGAGTAGTGTCCAAATATATTTACAACCAAATTGCATCGCAATCGTAATGTAAAATGTAGCAATACATAGGAATCAAAGAGAAACAAAATGTGTATTGTAAAAGTGTATGTGAATATTTACAAGTGATAATGATGTTTAACTTAATGCAAAATTAAGTATCTATTTATTTTTGGGTTTTTGTTAATTATGTACAAACAAATGTTTTAGTTGAAGAAAAGTATTTAACTTAAAAAACTATTTTTTATGTATTTTGTTAATGTACAAATTTTAAATTAAACAAAAAAATGCTAAACTTTAATAAAACTAAGTTTTTATGCCTTTTTAATTGTTCTAAAATAAAATATAAAACATTCTATAAAATTTTGTATACATATAAAAAAAGGTTAAAGTGTTTTTTATTTACAAAAGAAACAAATTATGTTATAAAAAGAAAATAAAAGAGTATTAGTATAAAAAAGTAAATGGGCTTGAGGGGGTTAGTTGGGCCCAAACAAAACAAATGAACAGAAGAATGAGGGGGGGGGGGGGGGGGGGTGTAAGGCACTGGCTTTTAGTTGGGCTTAAGCAATCTAAATGGGGTAAGGCCCATTGCGTTTCACAAATGTTTTTGTAAGGGTTTGAATTATTTGTTTCATTTAGGGTTACAAAGCTTGAGAGCGGCGCCATTCATCTTTCTTCGCTTCCTTCGTTCTCCTTGAGCCATCCACTGATGTCCTCTCCGTCCCCGTTGCCAGGCGCCATCATCCCTCCTTCTCCCTCCATGGATTGCTCAAGCAGTGACAAGCAAAGGTAATAATTTCCCTCTTTTATGCCTTAACGCATTTTTAAGGTTTTAAGCTTTTGCATGTTTTCAACTTTGTGTGTTATTGATTATTTGTGTTGTTGCTCATGTGAGATGTGAAAAGAAGGAGTAGAAATACTACCTTTGGAGGGTTCGTTGCTTGGAGAGGAGGAGAGAGCTGGAGGTGCTTTAGGCGGCCAGGCGGAGGGAGGACAACGCTGATGAGCTTGCCTGGAAATCCGGTACCTTTGTATTTCGCTTTTTTTGATAGTTTTATGATGAATGTCTCTGAAAACCCTAGCCTTAATTTCTTTTCCTCTTCTGTCCACTTGAATGCTTGCCCCTGAAACACTTGCTTATGAAACACTTGCTTTTGTATGTTTATTGATGAGTTGCCTTTGGTATGTTTATGTTGTTGTCATTGTCGGCCCTACGATGAGATTGCTCTGAGGGTGTTGTTGGTTTAAATACTTTGAGTTTGGATGTTTGGTTTGGGCTACAGCAGACTACTGACTTCAGGCTTTAAGGCGTATCAGTTTGCTGGCTTTTGGTTTGATGTACTGGTTTTTCGATATTTGAGTTTTGGCAGGTAGTTTGGTTCAAGGTTAATAGGCCTCGGCAGTTTGTTTTCTAGTTTTTGTACTGGCATGAATACTTGAGGCTTTGTGTGATCTGGTTTAGGACAAGTTAGGCTGAGTCTTGAAAGGCTTGGGGCTTGCTGTTTTGAAACAGGTTACAGGCTTGTATTATGTAATAGGTTTACTGGCTTTGGCTTGAAACTAGCTTGAGGCAGCTCTGGTTTATATTTCTGTTATGTGGCAGGTTTTTGAATGTTTAAGGCAGGTTGATGGTTTACAAGCTTTGAACTGGTTTGAGGCTTATGAGCTTTGTGTTTTGAATGTTTGACACAGTTGTGTTATTTTTTGTTATGTGTTTCTGCCTCCTTTTGAAACTGTTCTGGTATATTGTTTATATCTTAAGCCTAAGCCTGTAAGCCTCTCCTCTCCCTCCTTTTCTCTCTCTTTACAGTTTAAAAAGCATTTGTTTATTGCTTAAAACTGCTTTTCTGAAAAGGTAACTGGCTGGAAAGTGATGTAACCTGAAATGTTTGCTTGCATTTGTAGTTTTGCTTTGCATATCTCTTTCTTCTTTTTCCAGATTTTCTGCTTTTTTGTATACTTCTTTGACAGCTTTTTGGACTTGTTGACATCTTGATATCTTTTGATATCTTTTGGCAGCTTGGTTTTGACATTTCAAACTTGGTTAGGCATGTGCAGTCCAGTTTGCCTTTTGGACTTAGTTTGGAATTTTGACAACTTTGCTTGACAATTTTGAATTTGTGCAATATTGTAGCTTTGTGCATTTCATATTTTTGCAAGCATATTTCTATCCCTCTTTGTGAACCAAGAGTAATCTTGTGATTTGCAGAGAGGGAAAACAAACTGATTCCGGCCAGTTACTTTTAATGATGAATTTTAAAATATCTGTCTGCCTTTTTATTTAATTCATCTGCATTTGACTTTTCTTCTTTTTCTTTATTTTTGCAGATGAAAATCAATTGAGCAAAGGAGCATCAGATAGAGGATGAAGATTTAGGAAATTTTTAGGATGTATCTTTATTTCATTTCCAATTATTTGTAATAATATTAATGTAAATGATTGTAAATGAATTTACAGTATTCGAATAATATCTGTAACAAACAATTCAAAATGAAATAAATAAGTCTTTTTTGGTCAGATTTCTCTTTTATTTCTCTTCAATTGTTAATTTAATTATTTATAATTCTTAAATTATAATAAATGGAAATAAATCCCAATTATTCTAATTTAGAATAAATAAACAATTAATAAACAATGTGGTCTTGTCACTTAGCATCAATAATAATAAACCCGGCGTTTCAAATAGCCATAAGCATTGCACAGTCAAAACAAACATCCATATTCCTTTGCCTTTACTGATTAAACCAAACACTGAAAGTTCTCAATTCAAATGCCTCAGCTCATATCCCAGAGTAAATTGAAAAGAACTGTAGAATTAATTCTTTCTGAGAATGCACACACAAAACCCTAATTCTTGACTTAACACCAAAGAAACACCTGTCTGATCAAACCTTGAGCCCAAACTCAACCAAACCCTAACAATTTGCTTGAACTGTTCCAGAGTCCATGAAAACCCTAATTTGGCTAGACTGATAAGAAAAATTCTATTTGACTGGTTCTTGAGCCAATCTGAAAAATCAGGAAAAGCCCGAAGCTGTGATTTCTTGTGGAAAAATAGGAGGGCAAATTTTGGGGTACAACAAGATGCTACCGTTTGCTCTCCACGAGTACCATACCACGGCTCGCACATCAACTGGGGCAACACCCTATTCCTTGGTATATGGCATGGAAGTTGTTTTACCTATCGAGGTTGAGATTCCTTCCTTGAGAATCATGAAAGATGCTGGTTTGAGTGAAGACAATTGGATCTAAACCCGGCTTGATCAGTTAAACTTAATTGACGAGAAGATACTTACTGCTGTTTGCCATGGTCAGACGTATCAAAAACGGATGATCAAAGCTTTCAACAAGAAAGTCAGACGCCAAGTGTATCAAGTTGGAGATCTTGTGATCAAGCGCATCATCTTGCCACAAAGTGATCCCAGGGGCAAATGGACTCCTACCTACGAAGGACCATTTGTGATCAAGGACATCTTTTCTGGTGGGGCAATGATTTTAACCACCATGGACAGAGAGGATCTTCCGCACCCTGTGAATGCAGACGTAGTCAAAAGATACTACGCATGAATGACCCGCTAGGTTGACACACCCAGGCAAAACAAGGGAATCCCGGTGAATCGAAAACCCAAAAGGGTGGTTCAGGCAAAAATTAGAGATAAAACAAAAAAATATGTACACCCGGCAAGTTGAAAACCTGAAAAGGCGACTTGGGCAAAAAAGGGTTTCCCGGTGGACTGAAACCCCGAAAGGGAGGTCCAGGCAAAAGTTAGGGAATTAAAGCGTATGACTATGTTTCGTCGGATCACTTTAAGGACAATCTCTTCACAGACAAACCTGGAGCTTCTGATCAATCCAATCATCTTTGGACGAAGCAACGAATGGACAAGATATTTGGAGTTACGAAGGCTATAGCAGAATGGAACCCCATGGGATTTTTACACTTAGCCATCTTTCTTTGTATATATTTTTCTCATTTTTTATGACACCATCCTCTTATTAGGATGTTTGTCTCCTTTGTACAAAACACTTATTCAAAGTAAATACAAAGATATCTCTTTCAAAGTACAGAAAACTATTTGCCTTTTTCTTTACACTTGTGTTTTATTTTCAAAAACGTCCAATGATTCATTAATGAACATATGCATTTGAACATAATTACTGTTTACAAATAAACATGATGAAAAAGAACAATTACTGACAGGTAGAAAGCTTAGGAAAACGTCTTTAGGCTATTCCATAAGCAATCTCTATAGCACCTCATACAAATCCCCAGTGGAGCCAAAACTTTGAACTACAGATCCCCAGCAGAGCTGAGACTACCAACTACCAATCCCCAGCGGAGCCGAAACTTCAAAATATCAACCCACAGCGGAAATCATCTAGTTTCTCCAGGTTTCCCCAGCAAGTTGTCTTAAAGACTGAAAATCAACCAGATAACGGTTAACTTTTTGTTTCTCCCCAACCTAGGGTAACTCCCCAGTAGATTGGCATACAACCTAAACTCTTGAACTCCCCAGCGGAATAAGCTTTTCCCCACGGAGTTTTCACTACAGGATAAACTTTTTCCCCATAGAGTTTTTATTGCTTCTCAACAGAACGAAGACTCCCGTCAATAATTCCCAGTAGAAGTCATTAAAATTCTCTGGATTCCCCAAGCAGATTCCTCAAGAAGTATATGGCATTACTCTCACAATGGAATCCTCAGCAGTCAAGGATTTATTTTCCCCGGCAGCAGTCAAGGATTTATTTTCCCCGGCAGCAGTCAAGGATTTATTTTCCTCAGTAATACAGCAAATCGGCTTACATGGGTATACATTACATCATAAACATGGATAAAACACATTTATTGCATCATACATTTTATGCAACATAACTTTGTGTTTCAGCTAACATTTTACCTTTTTCAGGATAAGATTAACAGCTATCTTTAACAAATATTCAAAGATTTCAGATAAAGTACATATACACTCCAGACACGGAAGTCATTATGTCACTCATTCAGATCTCAACTTCAGATACAATACAAATATACTCCAGACACGAAAGTCATTTTGTTACTCATTCAGACTTAATTTCAAGATACAGTACAGATACACTCCAGACACGGAAGTCATTCTGTCATTTATTCAGATTCGAATATCGATACAGTTCAGATACACTCCAGACACGGAAGTCATTCTGTCACTCATTCAGATCTCAATTTCAAGATACAGTTCAGATACGCTCCAGACAAGGATGCCATCCTGATACTTATTCAAACTCCAAGTACCGATATAGTACAAATACACTCTAGACACGAAAGTCATTCTGTCACTCATTCAGATCTCAATTTCAAGATACGGTTCAGATACGCTCCAGACAAGGATGCCATCCTGATACTTATTCAAACTCCAAGTACCGATACAGTACAGATACACTCCAGACATGGAAGTCATTCTGTTACTCATTCAGACTTAATTTCAAGATACAGTTCAAATACAGTTCAAATATGTTCCAAATACGAACACCATTCTGATGCTTATTCTGTCGATTTACAACCAAACATTCTTGGATGGAATCTTTAAGCCCATTCCCTCAACTACATTTTGACGAGTGCAAATTTATGGGCACTCTAGTGTCCAATCATCTTTTACCTTCGAGTCACGAATGACAAAACTCACCGATCTAACTCTTCAGGTTCAAGAAAATTGAACAGGGGAAACTGTTGTACCCCAAAATTTGCCCTCCCATTTTTCATAGAAAAGCACAACCCTAGGGTTTCTCAGATATTCAAGTTGGCTCAGGAATCAATCAGACATATTTTCTCCTTTGGCAGTAAACCAACAATTAGGGTTTTTCTTGCAATTCTCAAAAGAAATGAATTCTCAAAGATCCAATTGGCTTTCACATGTTTTCATGCTTTCTCAAGTTTATTGAAAAATAGTGTTTGTTCTCAAGGCATGGTTGTTTGGGATAAAAGATGGAATTTAAGACTGTCATGTAAGATACTCATGATTGTTTAATCCAAGTTAACCAGATAATTTGCGTCTCTTAAAACATTTGCTTGTTTAGGAAATGGAATAGACAGTGCGTGTTTTGATTGGAATGCATTTGCAAGATTACAGGATTATGGGAATTTAAGTTATCAGATTGGAGCATTTTGTTTCAATTATCTTGATTGGGAATCTTTAAGAATCAGTTGGGATACGAAAAGAAAATTACAAGTTCTTGACAGTAAAGGATTTCAATTAACACCAGAATATTTCATAAGACTTTCTCCAATTTTTCAAACGTTGTCACAAAATAATTTATTATTTAAATACTTTAGGTTTTACAACTTATCGTATTTGAAAATAAATTAGTACAACTATTGGTTACAATACAAGAATGTTTCTCTCTAAATTACAAAGAAAAGAAAATGAATTTATGCCTAAGGTTGACTGAGGTTCCTTTGCTTCCATGCTTGCCACAGAGTCTCTTGCTTCCCCTGCTTTGTCCTCTCCATGGTGCTCACATGAAAATGAAAGACAGAAGAAAAAGTTAGTACAGATTAATTGGACATGAGCAAGAATTTTCAAAAGAAAAAGTGTTCATCATTAAAGTTTTCAATTTGGAATCAGAAGGATATTTTTAATTCATCACATTTTTATTTTCTATATTTGCAAATCACAAGAGAATTATTCCTCTTGGTTCACAAAAAGAAGAAATAAGAAATACAACAAAGCTGTTGAAATAGGTAAAATATTGCAAACAGCAGCGCATCACAAAACAAATGCCCAAACAACAGCCAAACGAATATTCCCAAACAGAAGGCGCAAGCTGTCCAAACAAAATTTGCAACAAACAGCAAAAATAAACAGCAGCATGGCAATATAAATGCAAGCGAGGCAACAACATAAACTAGACAGCAGGCAACACAAAGAAATTACAGCAATATGATAAACTAAGTCAAACAAGTAAGAGGCTTGTTCAATAGCCATTTCATCATTTTCTATTTCTATTGCAAACTTTTCAGAAACAAGCAAAAGAGCAATTGACTCTTAGGGTCATTGAGAGAGAAGAGAGGAAAGAAGTCACCTAGGGATGCAAAGCTCTGCTGCCTTGACAGTCACAATTGTATAGAAGCTGCTAGAAAACAAAACTGCCATCAAAAAGCCAAAGGAACAACATAGCAAAATATTCAATTTCTTTGTTTTCCCCCCTTTTTGAATAAGAATTAAACCAAAGCAACTTGAATATAATAATAGACAACCCTCAAGCAAAAGGGGATAGATAAAATCATCAAACACAGTTTCAAAAACCTCAAAAAACTTCAAGTTTTCAAAACTGTCAAAGTTCCAAAAAATCTGGAACAAATCTCAAACCAACAACAACATACAAACCAAAACCCCCAAACTGTCAAACTGTTCGAACCAAAAGCCAAATATCCCAAGCATCCCACAAAACCTAAAACCTGCAACCTGTTACAAAAAACCACAAGGTCTCAAACCAACAGCAACATACAAAATCCCAAACCATCCTCAAATCTCAAACCTGTTAACCAACAAATCCAAAACAACAAAAAACATCACCATAACCAAAAAAACCAGAAACTGTCAAAGCATCCAAACTGTCAAAGCATCCAAACTGTCAGAAGCCTCAAAACACCATAACCATCAAAAAACTCAGAAAAATTATCAAACTTCAAAAACCTAAAAAAACTTAAGTTTTTAAAACTGTCAAAGTTCCAAAAATCTGGAACAAATCCCAAACCACCTTCAAACCATCAACCTTCAAACAACAAGAACCAAATCAGTAACATATCCAAAACCTATAGCCAAACTAACAAAACCAACAACCTTCACAAACTCATCAAACCTGTCAAACATTTTAAACCCAGAAAACCAGAAAAAGTCTCAAACATCATCAAATAAATATCCAACAAACATCATCAAATCATTATCATCAGCAAACATCATCAAACTAAAACCATCATCACAAAACCAAATTCCAGAACCAGTAAAAGCTGATAAAACAACATCCAACAATCTCAAAAAAATCCCAAAACCCATCGAACAACATCATCATCATTCAAAGTACATGGATAAGAAAAGAAGGGTTACCAAAAGGTGTGAAAGCCCACGCCTTCAATCATCATCTCCTCCCCTTCGCAAATCCCGCCACCAAGGAGCAATTCTCTCAGTCTCACCATCACCTTCCACTTCACAGAAAAAGTCCAAACAGGTATGACTACTTCACCTTCCTTATAATCCATTTCCTGCATCTCAATGGATAATAAAGTAGATTAACAGAAAAATGTAACAAGACAAAACAAATAACAAAATCGTTCAAGCTTCAAGTTTATAGAACATCACTTTTTCACGAAAAAAATCATTAGAGCTTGGTTAGGAGGTGAGAGAGAGCGCTCCGACAACAGAACTTTGGGGGGGGGGGGGGGGGGAGATCAGATAAGCTAGAATCAGACATTTTAAGCATAAATTCGACCTTAGGGTTTTTAGAGAAACGTGAATCACAGTGAGATGAGGAGAGATTATGTTGTTAATAGGGCGTTTCAGCCATGAGCCTAGGAGGAGAGGAGTTCAGAGATGAAAAGATGAAGGGATGAACGAAAGAGGTAACGAGAGCGCCGCTGTAAACCAAAGGGTTCAAGAACCCTAATTCGTTTTCCATCCCTAATCAAACAGCTAACACAGTTTAAGAGCATTGGGCTTGTTTTGTTACAAACTCCCTAAAGCTCGTGCGCGTTTTGCTAACCCACCCCCCATCTGGCTTATTTTGTTAACAATAAAAACACCATTCCTCTTTTGGGCCTAACACTCCTAGAATCTCTTAAGCCCACATTTCTTCTTTTTTTAATTTATTTTTATTTTGTTTTGAAAGATGTTAAATAAAACTTAAAACCTTTTTATTAAATTAATTTAGATTTTAGTGTTTAATTTTTATCATTTAATTTTTTTATATAAACTTTTTTTTATTAATTTTATACATTTAATAAAACATCAAAAAAGAATTAACCTAGTTTAGTTTCTTTCTTTTAAACTTATTTATAATTAATAAGAATACACAAAAAATAATAATAAAGATTTTTAATTTAAATCAATTTCTTTTTAGAATAGGTTTTTATTTTTCTCTTTTCAAGTAAATACATTTCATTTCATACTTTGTTGATTTTATTTTCATAAATTGTCATAGCTTTATATTAAATCGCACAAACATTTGATTTGGTTGTATTGCTTGCTATTTGGATTTTGCTATCTTATTTGATTCATCCCTGTTGTACCCCAAAATTTTCCCTCCCATATTTCTCAAGATTTGCCAAGAATCATCTTCAAATGGTTCAAGATTTCCCAAGGGTTGCACAGTTCAAATACCTCTTAAGCCAGTCAAAATTAGGGTTTTGGTTCCTTCAATGAATTTAAGGTTTTCAATGGCTCAATCAAGTCTCATAGGCCTATATATATTGTCAAGCATCTATATGTCAAGTCTCAAGTTTCACAATGCCAGTTTGCACAGTCAAAAGTCCCATTTGCTTCACAATCAACTACAGGGGTAAAATGGTCATTTTGCAGTCAAAAGTCAGAATTTTTGGTCAACATCTTATGTTGAAGCCACAATAATCATTTGATCAAGTCTTGATCATGATTCCACAAGCATGGCTCAAAAATCATCAAGGATGCAAAAGTTACTATTTTTGGACAGCAGAAAAGTCAACTGTATCTTGATCAAGGCATAACTTTTTCATGGTTCATCAGAAAAATCCCATCCAATGCTCATTTTGAAGGGGATGACATTTCCTACAACTCATCTTCACATTCCAAGTACAAGATATGCTCTCACAAAAAGTCATCAATTTCTACATTATAGGTCAATTTCAAAAGTCAACAAAAATGCACTTTAAGTCAAAGACCATAACTTGAGATTGTTAATCCAAATGACATGGGAACAAAGGCATTGGTTAGAGGACTTCAATACCTTTCCAAAATGTCCAAGAACATGTCCATAGGATCAAAATTGAGCAAGATATGCATTGGAGAAGTTGGGAAAGTTTTGTGAATTTGCAAAAGTCAACTTTGCTTAAAACACATCATTTTTGCTAATGGGCCTCAAATTCCTTCTTGAAACTTTATCCAAGGCTTATGCACGACCCATTAAGATTAAATTGAATTATTTTCTTATTTTTTATTAATTAATTGAATTTTTAATCAATATTAATTCATTTAATTCATTTAATTGTAGGAAAATATCAAGATATGGTTTTGCAATCTTTTCATGAAGCAAATATGACCAATATATGCTGGAGATTTCGTGTGCACATCAAGGGGACAAGGATCTCCAAGTTTGGCAAGATTTTTCAATCAAAAAGATTGAAAAATATTTGATTTTCAATCAAATATACAAACCATAATTCCATGGATTTTTGGTCAAAGATTGTAACCTAATTCAGTCCATTATATATACAGAACCTAACCCTATTCATGTGCACGTGAGAATTGCTGCATAGAAGCCATAAGAACATTGAAAAAAAATCAAAGAAAACTCAAAACTGTTTTCCAGGTTCCAGGCCCTTTCAAAGCAATTTGAGGATTCTAATACATTGCTAGCACTCTCAGGAACGTGTAGGAATCAAAACCACACGCTAAAGCTCAAAGAATCCAAGGATAACAGTTTCACGGTTTGGAGTTTTTTTCATAATCGCATACTTTGATTCATGCATCATTAACATGTATTGTTGATTGTTTTGTGATCATAGGGACTGTACAAAGCTTTTGGCATAGGTTAATTGCATTGAAACGCCCTGAAACAGAAATTGCCATTGATGAATTCTAGGGTTTCCAAGCTTCCAGATTAGGGCTTTTCAGTATAGGAAAAATCAAGCCTCATGATGCCCATGGTTGAGACCGTCAGAACCAGATGAATTCAAATCACATATCGCGCCATATTTATATAGCCTAGGATTCTATTCGCTATTCTTGGTCGTTCTGCTTTGTGGGGGTTAAAAACCCCCGCTATCTCTTTGTCTTTTTTACAGGTAAACGAAGAAGACGATGAGCTGGTGATATGCTATTGGTTCATTCAAATAAAAAAGGCGCGCGTGTTTTGTTACAGCATAAGTGTTGATTTTTATATATTATAATTACTCATTGTCATATTATCAAATGCAGCGCAATGACTCAGTGGTGGATGCGTTGTCCAAGAATCATTGGGACCTGGGTTCGAATCCCAGGTCCCCCAAAACCTTCATTTCTATTTTTTCCGTTGTGTTCACATGCAGGTTGCTAAAAGGTGTCTACCATATACCTCACGCCTCAGTGTGCCAAGTGGCTGGCAAAGCAGCTCCAGTGGCCAAAAGATGATGAGTACCATACTCCCAGTCAAGGCACGCTATGGACAATTCAAGAAAGTCAACAAAGGCTTGAACTTAGTGGGCCAGATTGCTAACAAACCTCCTTGCTGGGCCATCACCCCCCTGGTTTCTTTATTCTTTTTTCTTTTATATTTCAATTTCTATTTAATTCTTTTAATTATTATTATTATTAGTGTTTAATTAACAAATTAATTATTTTCATAATAAATTCAGAAAACTAATATTTTTATTATTATTATTATTTATTAATTTCACTTTATTATTTTGTAAATAAATACCAACAAATTAATTTAGTTTAATTAGGTTTAATTTTGACATTTTCATAATAAATAAAATAAATTAGAATTAGGGTTTTACTAACTCTTGACTTGATTTCTTTTATTTTTATTAAAACATACAAACATAAAAAATGCTTTTTCTTTTAAATAATTAATTAATTAGTTTTAGGTTTAATATTTAATTAATTGCAAAAAAGGACAAAATTCCATTCTTTTCTCAAAAAGGGTCAAAACCCTAAGACTTTTCCCGATTCAATTCTTTCGCGTGCATATTTATTTTTAATTCTTATTTTGATCATATTTATGTAACTGTTCCGGGGATGTAATAGATAATTAGGCCTTTTATCGCTTTCTTTTATTTTCTCGCATTTATCTTTTCAAGGGTTATGTTTTTGGCGATGTAAATACCCGACGCCTTGTAATTGCGTAGATTTACTTTCCGCAATTTATTTTCCGCACAATTATTAACTGTTAACTATGCATGACAAGACTTGCCTGAAAATAAAATCAACTTGTAGCTTACCATAATACATGTGCAAAGATAATTTAAATGAAACCTGACACACGTGCACATGCCACTCTTAGGGTACGCCTCACTTGGTTGCCTCGAAGTGGTCATTAAGTATAGGGTGTTTTAGAGGTCGCCCTCCTGTCTAAAGATCCAGTTGCCTCGAAACGGTTGCCTCGGATAAAAAGTATCTAGGATATTAGGGTTACCGCTAAGGCGTTCTACTATTGCTTTGGTGACCACACATGTCCCTATAATCGAATTGACCCGAATAACTCCAACGAGGGTGCTACCTACTTCTCAATAGTGGGATAGTACTGTCTAAAGGAATCTTACACATCTTAATTCCTTAGAGTAGGTAGATTTCTCCTGGGTACTTGCTCTTTCAAAACAAAAAAACAACTTTTCGCACCTACACTTTCAAAAAGTTTTCAAACAAACACTTCATACACTCTTGAGGACTGATACAAGAGTTACCTAGAAGTTTTCAAAACGAAACTTTTTCAAAACCCACAAACACAAGAAAAGCAAACAATTTTTGAAAACATAGTGAGCAAGTGCCTAAGAGCCCGTGGATAACCACAAATAGAAAGGGTGCTAACACCTTCCCTTTCTATAATCTACCTCCCGAACCGAGAAACATCTCGAAAAGGAATTTTTCTGTGCTTTTGTCCTTTCCTTGTTGGAGAAAATAAAAGACGATGGCGACTCTTGCTTACCACGACATTTCGCGAACCAGCATTCCAAAACAGTCAGTTCTATTTCCACCGATCACAGAACTGGCGACTCTGCTGGGGAATTATAAAAGTGAGGTGTACCTTAGGGTTAGACCACCCTTGTTTTCAATTGCTTTCTTTGTTTGCTTTAATATTGTAGGTTTTCATCGGTGTTTCATAGATCCTAACCCGGATCTGGGGAATACTCTTTAGGTAGCATAAGCTGTGAGGGACCTGTCCGGCGTAGACCGACACGGGTGAAGCAGTAGCTACGTTGGTGTGACACCTTGGTCTGTACCGATATCCCTTGTGTTGGAACGAGGAGAATATGGGTCTTCTGAGGAGTCATTAAGCACCAACCGACCTTAGAACCCTAAATTGACCTAACTTGGCCATAGAACAGTAGCAGTATGCTACACTCATTGAGGCTAAACTCTCGTGATGGTTCTGGCTGCAAGAAAAGATTGCGACGCTGGAGTTATGACCGATCGAGGGTAGTCAATGATATTGAGATCCTCTAGAACCCGGTTACTATTT
Source organism: Vicia faba (assembly GCA_948472305.1). Classification (NCBI taxonomy): domain Eukaryota; kingdom Viridiplantae; phylum Streptophyta; class Magnoliopsida; order Fabales; family Fabaceae; genus Vicia; species Vicia faba. Next base: position 728,035,031 of record OX451739.1, read on the forward strand.
TCTAGGACAGGTCTTAACCAACGAAACTGGAAGAGGGTAGTACCTAAACTTCATGCTGGCCTAAACTCTAAGGGTTGTCTTGTATGACTTGTGTGCCTTACCATGTTTGCCTTTGTGAATACTTGTGGTGTGCTTTATCATAACATCATACCATCATAACATTGCATGCATCCTGCATAAGGACTAACCCATTTTAAAGACAAGAGGGTTTCATCTTTGCTCTGTTTTGTAGGACATCATGATGCTCGTGCGAAGGAATACTATCCGGCTCAACTTTGTTCACCCACCTGATTTGCTTAAGGAATTGGTTGACAGAATTCCAAATACTACTTCCTTCATCCAGAGGCATGGTTCTCTTCTCGGTTTAGTCACTTAAAAGTGGGACCAACAACTGATGAGTGTCCTGACCCAGTTTTATGATCCCCTGTACCATTGCTTCACCTTTCAAGACTTCCAGCTGGTCCCTACCCTGGAAGAATTCTCTGATTTGCTTGGTATCCCTGTCTTGGAACAAACTCCATTCACTGTTTGGGAAAAGACTCTTAGGCTTGAGGAGATTGCTGCAGCCCTGCCCTTGACCAACAAAGAGGTAATGGATAATTGAGTGACTAGAAGCAGAGTTAAGGGCTTTTTGGCTAAGTTTATGATTGGTAAAGCTAATAGTTTCTGGAATGACTTAGACTTCAGGGCGTACAAAGACATTCTGGCTCTCCTAATCTATGGTCTAGTATTGTTTCCAAATCCTGATAACTTTGTCAATGTCAATGCCATAAGGATCTTCATGTCTCGGAATCCTGTACCCACTCTCTTGGGTGATATCCTACAACAACTCTATGCTCGTACTGCTTGAAGACGGGGAACTCTGTGGTGTTGTGCTCCTTTGTTAGTGAGGTGGTTTATTTCGCACCTCCCTAAGTTCGTGCTGAAGAACAAAGAAGGAAGGGGCTGGGCTCATAGGTTAATGTCTCTCACTGATAATAACATCATTTGGACTCTCAAAGGTTTAGATGAAGTAGCTGTTATTGATCGTTGCGGGGAGTATCCTAATGTTCCATTGATCGGTACCCAGGGAGGAATCTCTTATAATCCATGTCTAGCTCTCTGTCAGTTTGGAAGAGCCAGAAGAGCAGGACCTCATGAGATGTTGGTACCTCACATCAGTTTTGATTTTCAGGTAGATAGTGACGAGCTGCATCGTAGATTCATCCGGGCTTGGGATAGAATTCACAAAGCTGACCCACATGAGTTGGGACTGTAGACTTCTCTGCCTATGGAATCCTACTACAGATGGGTCCGCATCCGTGCTCAGAAGTTAGGTATGCCATACGAGGCTGTCAGACCTATTATTCTTGAATTTCCTGACAGAGACGGGATTCCTCCAACTGTCCTCCCTCCTCAGATACCCACTGATGTTGACACACTAAAGAGGTCTTGGGCGCAACTACAGGAAGAACGAGATTCTTATCGGGAAAGGTTCAACGAACAGGAACAAAAGATCCAGAAGCTGACTAAGCAATTGGAGAATGAGCGGATCCTGAATGACTATATCCGTACTGAGAAGAGGAGGCCATGGGAGCACTGATGAGCTTTGGATGTTATTTTACAGCTTTCATTTCCTTTTCAGTATTTTCATTTATGTAACGCCTAATGGAAATTTGTTGAACAATTTAAAAAGTCGAATCTAATAAAGTTTGTTTCCCTTTTGTCTACAAAGTTGAATCCCGATTGTCTTTGAAAACATAAATCATACGCATCTCGTTGCATCATATGCATAACAGGTACCCTTTTCTACAGGTTGCTTAATCTTCTTCGCTGTTTATTTCAGCAATCATCATGTCTTATGAGCCTACTACTGAACAAGCTATCAAGGCCCTCCAGGCCCAAAACGCCCAGTTTCAAGAGCTGGTCATGAGCTTAGCCCAGGGTCAACAGGAGTTGAAGACTCTGATTCTGAAGAAGAAGAAGAAGAAGACTGTGTTGTTTAACACTGGACGGAGGTTTGGGAATGCACTGCAAAATGAGGCTGATCTGGCTACTTCCTCTGTAGGGAAAGATAGTCCCCAAGGGGGAAGGGTTCCTAGTCCCGCGGTCTCCGACAACGAGACAGATTTCAATGATGAACAGTACCCTCCTGCTGAGGATAGGTACAAACAGCTGGAGGACCGTCTAAGCGCTATGGAGATTCAACATGTGCCCGGGTTGGACTTTGGAGACCTAGGCTTATCTTCTGGGGTAGTGATCCCTCATAAGTTCAAGGCGCCTGCCTTTGCAAAGTACGACGAAGCTTCCTGTCCTAAGCTGCATCTCTGATCGTATGTGAGGAAGATCCAACCTTATACTGCAGACAAGAACTTATGGATCCATTTCTTCCAGGATAGTCTGTGATCGGTGGAAATAGAACTGACTGTTTTTTAAGCTGGATTCGCGAAATGTCGCGGTAAGCAAGAGCCGCCACCGTCTTTTATGTTCTCCAACATGGAAAGGACAAAAGCACAGCAAAATTCCTTTTTTCGAGATGTCTCTCGGTTCGGGAGGTAGATTTATAGAAAGGGAAGGTGTTAACACCCTTTCTATCAGTGGTTATCCACGGGCTCTTAGGTACTTGCTCACTATGTTTTCAAAATTTCTTTGCTTTTCAAGTGTGTGTGGGTTTTGAAAAAGTTTGGTTTGAAAAACTTCTAGGTAACTCTTGTATCAGTCCTCAAGAGTGTATGAAGTGTTTGTTTGAAAACTTTTTGAAAGTGTAGGTGCGAAAAGTTGTTTTTATTTTTGAAAGAGCAAGTACCCAGGAGAAATCTACCTACTCTGAGGAATTAGGCTGTGTAAGAGTCCTTTAGACAGTGCTATCCCACTATTGAGAAGTAGGTAGCACTATCGTTGGAGTTATTCGGGTCAATTCGATTAAGGGACATGTGTGGTCACCAAAGCAATGGTAGGACGCCTTAGCGGTAACCCTAATGTCCTAGATCCTTTTTATCCGAGGCAACTGTTTTGAGGCAACTGGATCTTAGACAGGAGGGCGACCTCTAAAACACCCTATACTTGATGACCACCTCGAGGCAACCAAGTGAGGCGTACCCTAGGAGTGGCATGTGCATGTGTATTGTTTTTCATGTTAAATTGTCTTGTACATGTTATTTGTGAGCTACGGATTGATTTTATTTGTCATACAAATCTTGTCATGCATATTAACAGTTAAGAGTGCGGAAAATAAAGTGCAGAAAGTGAATCTACGCTATTACAAGGCGCGGGTATATACATCGCCAAAAACATAACCCGTTTGGAAAATAAATGAGAAAAATAAATAAAGCGATAAAATTCTAATTAACTATTACATTTCTGAGCAGATACATAAATATAATGAATTAAAATAAACATGCGCGCGAAAGATTGAATCGGGACGTCCTTAGGGTTTTGACCCTTTATGAGAAAAGAATTGAAATTGGTCCTTTTTTGTAATTTAATTAACTATTAAACCTAATTTACTAATTAATTAATTAAAAGAGAAAAGTATTTTTTTAATGTGTTTTTATGTTTTTAATGAAATAAAATAAAAAAGAAATTAAAAGTGTCAAAGGAAAAACCTAATTCTAGATTTGATTTTATTTAATGTGAAAAAGATTACAATTAACCTAATTAAACAACTAAATTAATTAATGAATTTATTTACAAAAAGTAATTGAAATTAATAATAATATTTTTTTGGTTTTCTGAATTTTTATTGTGAAAAGGTTAATTAATTTGCTGGTTAGTAATTAATTAAAATAATAATAATAAATAAAGCAATTGAATGAAAGAAAATAAAAAATAAAATGCAACCCAGGGGGGGTTTGGGCCAGATTTGAAGGTGTATTTGGAATTCCATGGCCCAATCAATATTCCAGCCTGTTTGACTTTGTGGTTTCTCCATGGCACGTGTTGACTGGACGTATGGTGGTCGTCCACTCTAGGCCATTGGATTGCTGCTTGTAAACATCTGGCGCCTGGATGGTTGAGGTGTAATGTGGAATTCATTTGGACATGCTGCACGAAATCACGTTAAACAAAATATGAAACAATTATTTGGGGGACCTGGGATTCGAACCCAGGTCCCAAGGGACTATGCACAAGCGCCTTGGCCATCTGAGCTGCTTGTTTCAATTGTTATTAAGACCAAACGTAATTATTATATTAATAAATCAAAACATATGCCTGGAAAAAAAATATAACGCGCGATTTTTGAAAAGGGCCAATCATGCTGCAACACATCATCATCTTCTTCAATGAAATTGCTGGTTATTTACCTGCGGATTTTATCCGCAGGAAGTTTCATAGGCCTTTCCTAAAATCCCCCCTAGGCTTCAAAAACCCATTCCAAGACCATGGTTGGTCTCGTCCATGTCTCCTGAGTTCATCCATACTCATGATTTGCTCCAATTGTACCTGGAAACAAAATACCTAAAACGCAAAAAGATGAACCCTAGAATCGGGCATCACGATTCAGGGCCTAAAAACGCAATTGGATATTACAGTTATGTTAGAAATCACATAAGGAACACAAATATTCCAATGCTTTTGAGAAAAAGTGCAAAAGTAGAGAGCTTAGGTTTCGTGTTCAGAGGTGACTTTGTGAGAACTTACAGTGCTAAATAGGGGGTCTTAGGATGTGTTTGTGATCACTTTAGCTTCAGGGGATGGCAAGGAAGGGAATCACGTTCTTCTTTTGGTCTGAAAATGCCTGCAACCTTGTTCTAGATCTCTCACTTTTCCAACAATTTTTGAGTTTTGCTTTGGCCGTTTCAGCAATGCTTGGGTCGTGAATGCTGTTGGTACTGCTTGCTTAAGTATGTGAGAACAAAATTAGGTCAGCAGCTGGGCCTTAATCTTGGTGTATTGAAGTTTTGAGATCTTGTTGACCACCATTGAAGAACTTTCCATATTTGGTTCAAATCTAGGATTTTATGCACAAAAAGGCTTGGCACGAATTTTTTAGCTGGCATGTGACATATAAAAGCTATTCAAATCAAAAGATGCTATTCCATTAATTTTTTAGATTTTATTTGAATTATTATGGATTTAAAATGAATTAAATCAATAAAAATTAAATAAAAATGGAAAAATAAATGTTTGATCTTGAAATTAATCATGGGACACGTGTGTGGCATGACAAGGCTAAATCAAATGGAAGAAAGTGGGCCCTTTTGTCAAAAATTGAAGTTTTAGGGATAATTGACTTTTGCAAATTCCCAAAAATTTCCCAACTTCTCCAATGCATATCTTGCTCAATTTTGATCATACGAACATGTTCTTGGACATTTTGGAAAGGTTTTGAAGTCCTCTAACCAATGCCTTTGGTTCCATGTCATTTGGATTTCCCAATATCAAGTTATGGTCTTTGACTTAAAATGCCTTTTTGTTGACTTTTGAAATTGACCTATAATGTAGAAATTGATAACTTTTTGTGAGAGAATTTCTTGGACTTGGAATGTGAAGATGAGTTGTAGGAAATGTCATCCCCTTCAAAATGAGCATTGGATGGGATTTTTCTGATGAACCATGAAAAAGTTATGCTTTGGTCAAGTTACAGTTGACTTTTCAGCTGTCCAAAAATAGAAATTTTTGCATCTTGATGATTTTTGAGCCATGCTTGAGGAATCATGATCAAGACTTGATAAAATGATGATTGTGTGCTCAAAATAAGATGTTGACCAAAAATTCTGACTTTTGACTGCAAAATGACCATTTTACCCCTGCCGTTGATTGTGAACTAAATGAAGCTTTTGACTGTGGACTTTGATGTTGTGAGTCTTGAAACTTGGCATGTAGATGCTTGGCAATGTATATAGGCCTATGAGACTTTATTGAGCCCTTGAAAACCTCAACTTCCTTGCAAGAACCAAAACCCTAATTTTGGTTGGCTTAGGAGATGTTTGGACTGTGCAACCCTTGATCAATCTTGAACCATTTGAAGATGATTCTTGATAAACCTTGAAGAATATGGGAGGGCAAATTTTGGGGTACAACAGTTGCCCCTGTTCAATCTTCTTAGACCTGAGGATGTAGATTGGCTTGCGTGGCTTTCGTGATCCGAAGGTGGAAGATGATTGAACACTAGAGTGCCCAGAAATTTGCACTCGCATAGTGTGGTATCAGCAATGTGATGTCGGGAATGGGCTTACAGATGCCATTTGGAAAGATGATGGATAGGAGGATGGGCTTATAGATGCCATCTGGAGATGTGACAGAACCTTGTCGGGAATGAGCTTATAGATGCCATTTGGAAATGTGATGGATAGTTGTGGAGATGGGCTTATAGATGCCATCTGAAGGTGTCGATCGCGTAAGAGATTCCTTAGCGAGAACTTGCGTACTTTGAGAAAGGAAGATGGTTTCCTGGCCTGTTACAGGGGTTGATCTTCAAACTCTTCATGCAGATATGCCCTGGCTAGATACAGGTATCGAATCTACAATCAATCGCTCACATATATGCCCTGGCTAGATACAGGTATCGAATCTGGAACTTCAAACTCATCATGCAGATATGCCTTGGCTGGATACAGGTATCGAATCTACAATCAATCGCTCACAGATATGCCCTGGCTGGATACAAGTATCGAATCCGGAACTGGTCGTCTACAGATATGCCCTGGCTGGATACAGGTATCAAATCTCTAAACTCTTCATGCAGATATGCCCTGGCTAGATACAGGTGTCGAATCTACAATCAATTACTCACAGATATGCCCTGGCTAGATACAGGTATCAAATCTGGAATTAGTCGTCTACAGATATGCCCTGGCTGGATACAGGTATCGAATCTCTAAACTCTTCATGCAGATATGCCCTGGCTAGATACAGGTATCGAATCTACAATCAATCTCTCACAGATATGCCCTGGCTAGATACAGGTATCGAATCTGGAATTAGTCGTCTACAGATATGCCTTGGCTGGATACAGGTATCGGATCTCTAAACTCTTCATGCAGATATGCCCTGGCTAGATACATGTGTCGAATCTACAATCAATTACTCACATATATGCCCTGGCTAGATACAGGTATCGAATATGGAATTAGTCGTCTACAGATATGCCCTGGCTGGATACAGGTATCGAATCTCTAAACTCTTCATGCAGATATGCCCTGGCTGGATACAGGTATCGAATCTACAATCAATCTCTCACAGATATGCCCTGGCTAGATACAGGTATTGAATCTGGAATTAGTCGTCTACAGATATGCCCTAGCTGGATACAGGTATCAGATCTCTAAACTCTTCATGCAGATATGCCCTGGCTGGATACAGGTATCGAATCTACAATCAATCGCTCACAGATATGCCCTGGCTAGATACAGGTATTGAATCTGGAACTGCGACAGTTGATAGTAATCATCTTTGGATTGACCTTTTCCTGAAAAGGCAAAACATTAGTTGTATGCAATGTCATGATGTATGAAATGCATGATGTCATGATGTTCTCAAAACGAGATCGTGTCGTATGCACTTTATCATGTATGTAAGCAGGATGTATGAAATGTGAAATGTCTATGAATGTGTTTTCGTCTAGGAAAATAAATCCTTGACGAATGCCGGGAGTTTGTTGAATCCAGGGCTGATGTTTGAAGAGTAGAGTTCTTCGTTTCCGCTGGGGATGATGGTTGCAAGAATAGACCGGTAGGAGAAGATGACTCTGTTGGGGAATAAACTTGTCGGAGAGATTACTCTGTGGGGAACTACTCTATGGGAAGAGATACTTCGCTGAGAATTTGATGATAACTCCGCTGGGGATTCCTGTTGATAAATTTTGTTGAGGGATCTGATGAACTCCGCTGGGGATAGGAAGAACCTCGCCGAGGACGATCTTTTCGTGGTAATTAGCTGAGGATAACCCAGTTATAGGCTCTGGTGGGGGATAACCTTTGAATATGGTCGGGGAGAGACGTATGTACTCTGCAGGTGATTAGCTTCCAGAATCTACTGGGGATAAGCTTCCAGAATCTACTGGGGATATTGATTCAACTCTCCTGGGGAATCTTTTGGACTGTATTGGGGAAGTGGCTCCACTGGGGTGTCTGGTATTCCGCCGGGGAACAATCTTATATTTCCGTCGAGGAATATTAAGACTGTCGGGGATGCTTGCTTAGGAACATCTGTACTCCATTGGGGAATATTGAGATCTTCTGGGGATATCCAACTTCCTTAAGGCTGACAGTAGACTAACTCTGTTTGGGGAGAGTATCACTGACTTACTGGAGATACTGTGCCTTTTTAGGGCTAATGGGAGACCAACTCTGCTTGGGGAGAGAGCATGGCTGACTCTTGTCTTACTCTGCGGGGAGTGAAGGTATCTTGGTCATGTTCTTCAGCTGAACTTAACTTGGTACCTTGGTGGACAGAGCAACTAGATCGCTTAGACAACTCATTATTGCCCCTGTTTCCGATGTCACCTGTAATTAGTTCTTTGTTTCGCATGCAAATATTTATGAATTAGCAATCAATGTCAAATGCATATATCAAAAATGAACATTGGACGTTCTTTGCAAAACAAAAAAGATAAAGGAAAACAATTGGCAATTTGTTTGGAAAAGTGAGCTTGTATTGATTTTGAATTTTGCCTGTAAATAGGCGTTTTGTGTACAAGAGGCTGACGTCCTAGTAAGAGAACTCCGCTGAACAACAGAGTTTATACAATTTTGTGAAAAGGAAACAAAACAGCTATGTGAAAAATAATCCCACTGGGTTCCAACTCTGCTATCGCCTTTATGTCTTCAAGCGTCTCATCACTTTGTTGCTTAGTTGGAGATGAAGCTGATTGATCGATGTCGTCTGAACCTGATAGTTGATGCCAAAGTCTGGATGCAAGGTGATCCAATGAGACATAGTATTACGCTTTATCCCTAACTTTTGCCTGGACCGCCCTTTCGGGTTTTCAGTCCATCGGGATACCCATTTTTGCCCAAGCCGCCTTTTCAGGTTTTCGACTTGCCGGGTGTACAAATTTTTTTCATTTCATCCCTTATTTTTGCCCGAAACCTTTTGGTTCGCCGGGAAGCCCTTATTTTTGCCTAGGTGTGTCAACCTAGCGGGTCTTTAATTCAAGCGTAGTATCTTTTTACTATGTCTGCATTGGCGGGGTGAGGAAGGTCGTCACCATCCATGGTAATTAGAATCATAGCTCCTCCTGAGAAGATATTCTTAACCACAAATGGCCCTTCGTACGTGGGGGTCCATTTTCCCCTGGGATCACTTTGAGGGAGAATGATGCGCTTGATTACCAGGTCTCCGACTTGATACTCTTGTCGTCTGACTTTCTTGTTAAATGCCCTGATCATCCGTTTTTGGTACGTTTGACCATGACAAATAGCAGTGAGTCTCTTTTCATCGATTAGATTTAATTGGTCAAGTCGAGTCTGGATCCAGTCATCTTCACTCAAACCTGCATCCTTCATTATCCGGAGATAGGGTATCTGAACTTCAATAGGCAAGACTGCCTCCATGCCATAGACCAAGGAAAAGGGAGTTTCCCATGTGTTGGCTCTTAAATTCGACACCCTTGTTTCATTAATATCAGCCATTAAAGCTGAAGGATGTTTTCGATCAGCTGGGTCTGTCGAAATGCCCATCGAAAGATGACACTGTACTTAGAAGATTTCTTCCAAGGGAGAAGTTGGTTGCCTTCGACGTTGAAGGTGTTTCTCGTCGAAGATGTTTCTCGACGAAGGTGTTCGATGGTTCAGAGTGGAACGGTTTGAAATTCAAGCATTTGGAGGGAAAACGGTTTCCAGCGGTTACCAAGTGCAACGTGCAAAGATCTGGAGCGTCGAACGTTGAGAACGTGCCAAGTGGAATCATCTCGAAGCAGTGTAACTGCCCGACGGTTACTTGAGATGTTTTAGTATAAATAGTAGTAGTTCACGCAGTTTCTCGCGTGTGTTCACGATTATATACAAAGTCACTCATATAGATTCGAGTACCCAGCGTGTGAGAAAGAATTGTTGAGAATGTATGTGTGAAACACCACTTTTATTAATCAAAGTCATTTACTTTTCCAGAAACTTTACTTGCTTTCTTCTTTACTTTCCCTGTCGAAATCCTTTACTTCAAGCCTTCATTTATTTTACCAAGCCTATTTCTTCATGCAATTTACTTAAAGCCTCTTTATTTTATTGTCATTTAACCATTATCCAATTTAATCAAAACCTCAAAATCAACCTATGTCTTAGGATCAATCTGATCGATCCTGCGAGTAACCAAATAAGTAACCATTTGGAGGATCAGCGGTTGTTTACCAATAACCACGGTAAACAAATTGGCACACCTGGTGGGACCGTGTGTTGATTTTTGAACATAATCTCATCTTTTTCGAGGAGTGTTGCATGTTATTGAGAAGTGGTAGAATATACACTAACGATACCAATACTGCCAGAAGAAGGGAAGAGATGGCGAATCCGCCAAACAATAAAGAAATCCCACAAACAAATGTGGGAGCAACGGTTATCCCGACCGTAAGTGAAGCGATAACCGCTGGTTCAACACCAGCAGTAACGGTCACAGCAACGGGGCCATTACCTCCGTTCACAGGCCCCAGAGTGCCTTTGGGAACTCCCCCACCATTGGGAAATTTAGGCACAAGGCCTTTTGTTCCCCCAGGATTTATGACAGGCGGTCATAATCGAGAACCACTCTATGGCATGCCAACTTCTGACTTGGCTAGCCTGACGAATGCTGCGTCCACTTTTTCAGACCCTTTAGTGAGTGCCTCTTCGCCACTCCAAGGTTCTGGAGTAGGTATGGCGAATAAAAATAGGACCCAACTCTTAGGAGGAACGTCCCAAGTAGCACATGGCCTTACAAATGCCTCGACAACAGCCTTGAGGCAACAAATGGACGAAAGCAACCATGATATGGTGCAAATGTTGGCACAAACTTTAAGTACAGTGCTGAACCCTCTAATACAAAACACTACTCAATCGAATCAGCAGATGACAGCGCAAATGACGCGTTTGGCTGATTTCTTTGGAGTACCCCAACCTATTCGACAGCCCCAAAGGGCGCAAATAAGGGGAAACCAGGGTGTATTCTTAGAGGAAGAAACCACCATCAACCAAGTCCAACAGCCTGTCAAAGAAAACCTTAGGGCACGATTGGAGCAACCTGTCGAGGAACCTAGGGTAATAACCCTAGAGGTAAGGTTAGTTAACAGAAACCAAAATGCTGACGAAGTAGTTCAGCATATCCAATACCAAAACATGGGTTTGGAAAATAATCTGGCAACCATGATCGAAAGGATCATGACTCAAAATGGGATGAACATGGGCTTTCGAAGGCCCAACTTCACATCCCCGTTGTCAGAATACGTGTTACAAACAGACTTACCTTCTAGATGTAAAGTCCCCAAATTCACTAAGTTCTCTGGGGACACGACAGAATCTACTGTCGAACATGTGGCGAGATACTTGATCGAAGCAGGAGATATTTCGAATAACGAAAACCTGAGGATTAAGTACTTCCCAAGTTCTTTAACAAAGAACGCTTTTACTTGGTTTACAACTCTCCCCCCCAATTCGATCCATCATTGGACCCACTTGGAAAGATTGTTCCACGAGCAATTCTACATGGGGCAAACCAAGATAAGCCTGAAAGAATTGGCCAGTGTAAAGAGACGTTTCACTGAACCTATAGACGAATATCTAAATAGGTTTAGGTTGCTCAAAGCGAGATGTTTTACACAAGTGCCGGAACATGAGTTAGTCGAAATAGCCGCAGGCGGTTTAGATTATTCCATTAGGAAGAAGTTAGACACCCAATACCTGAGAGACATGGCCCAACTAGCCGATAGAGTTCGACAGGTAGAACGCCTCAAAGCTGAAAAAGCAAAGGCAACGAAAGCTCATAAGAGAGAGAGGATAGCGTATGTTGAGATGGATTACGAAGATCCAGAGTCCTTCGACGATACTATAACTATCGAAGAAGGAGAAGTCGATTTAGCGGAACTAAAACAAGGGCCACCATACTCTTGCAAACTGTTAGTCCCCTCAAGTGGGAAAAATCCCATTGGTCCAGAAAGGACCAACGATAGGTTCCCCAAAAAGACTTATAGTTTTGACATTACAAAATGTGATGAGATCTTTGACTTGCTTGTAAAGGATGGCCAAATGATAGTACCCCCAGGGGTAAAAGTGCCTCCTCTTGATCAAAGAAAGAAGAGAGGCTTTTGCAAATATCATAATTTTTTGGGCCATAAAACTTCTCAATGTTTTCTTTTCAGAAATCTTGTGCAAGACGCTATCGAAGAAGGGAGGTTGAAGTTTGCTGACAAGACCCCCATGGCTGTCGACTCTAATCCGTTGCAGGCTGAGGCCCACTATGCTGAGCCCTCAGAGGTGAACGTGATCGAGGCATCCAGGAGCCAGTCAAAGAGGCCAGGAATCACAATGGTCGAAGTCTCAAAGGACCATATCAACATGCCAATCTTTGGCAGTTTTTCTGGGAATTTATCCAGAAAGACAATTGAAGCGGTTCAGAAAGCGGTCGAAAGCCCAAAGCTGGAGACCGTTGAAGCACAGAAAACTGGACCAAAACCCAGTTCTCACTTGGCCACAGTTCAAGGCCAGACGGAGAATTTGGAGATTCAAATGAAGCAGTTGACTCTTGCCAACAAAGATGCAATGAATGTCAACATGGTCGAAGTCTCTGACCCAAAAGCATCAGAGGAGGCCATGAGGCAAGAACAAGCTAACAAGACTGCTTTCCCTCGGGAAAATGAAAATCTGGCAGATTTCCTGCAAAGATGCCAGAAAAAGAAGTCAGAGGTGATGCTGTGTCCAAGATGCAGTTCGATCTTTGACAAAAAAGCTGCTGAGCATATTCAAGGCGTAAGAGCAGCAAATAAGAGAAGGGAAAATGTTGATCTTCGACATGACCCCAGAAGAGCCTCCCAAAGAGGTTCAAACCAAGAAAATAGGCCATTGACTTTCAGGCCTCCAACTAATGTGCCGGTAGATACCTGGTACAAAACATCTAGTCGAAAGAGGCCAAGTGAGGAGATATGGCACTCTTTCGACGTGCCAAGGGGTTCATCTTTAACACAAAAGAAAGAGCCTCAAGTTGCTGCACCTAAAGTTGCACAAGTGTCAAGCAACTACAAAGGGAAAAATCCCATGTCTCGATCTCAATGGAGGAGATACCAAAGGAGACGAAAAGCTGAGAGGGAGGCTGCCAGTGAACCAAAGGCAGAAACCAGTTCAAATGTTCCTCTAAGGAAGCAAAGGAAACCTCTGGAAAGAGAGCCAGTAACCAACAGGCTAGTTTGGCCTAACCAAGGTGAAATTGAAGACGAAGATGGTTCTGAGTCTGATGATACTTTGGACATAATGGTGAATATAGTCTCAGTGCTGCCCAGAGAATTCAACCGACAGGTGGAGGTCGAAACAAGTGACTGGGAAGTGGAGCAAGAAATGGCCAAACATAGGCCAGTGTGCTATTTCGTCATGGACAATGGCACTACTGAGGAACAAAATGGGTTCTTCGAACCATCTACAGAGGCGATGAAAAATCACCTCAAGCCTTTATTTATAAGGGCTAAACTCGAAGAAACTACAGTGAATAAAATCTTGGTGGATTGTGGGGCAACCATCAACATTATTCCTCACTCTATGCTAAGGAAAATTGGCAAAAGGGATGAGGACATTAAGCCTCACAACATGGTCCTGTCGAACTATGAGGGCGGCATAGGGACCACTATGGGAGTGATCCAACTGGATATCAAGGTAGGATCTATCCTTCGACCAACAATGTTTATGGTCATATCGGCCAAACCTAACTACAATCTTTTGTTGGGCCGTGAATGGATTCATGGTGTTGGAGCTGTGCCATCATCAATGCACCAGAGGCTGCTCCTATGGCGTCCAGATGGGATGGTCGAAAACATAGAGGCAGATCAAAGCTATTACCTGGGCGAAGTGAATCACCTAGGGTTGGCAGATTTCGACAAGAACTTGGCTCACATAGGGCCATGTCCAACACCTGACTTCGACTTGGCGCCAGCGCCAAATACTTTTTGTTCCCTATACCTGCACCCTGAGCATGGTTTTCAATGGGACAGAGAAGACTTGTCCCACATAGACTTCAGTGGGTTAACTGATATCCAACCAACTGGTTGGGGGAGTGAATTCAGTGATAATGACTGATTCACAATCATTGAAGCGAATTTCGGCTTATGTAGCCGAAACAAAGATGATAACGGCTCTCGAAGCCGAAGTAAAGTACATGGCCACACAGGCCAATGATCAACAGTTATCTGCTGCAGGTCCAGGAAAGGATTTCGATCCAGAACCTCCTAATATCATGCCAGAAGGAATGCAGGAACAGAGGCTCGACGCCATCTATGATGATGAGCCTTTGGGCTTCGAAAAGGACCCCTTGGCGAACAACATTAAAATGTTAGCGCAAGATCCTTTAGAAGAAATCAACTTAGGCGAAGGGTCAGAGAAAAAGCCAACTTACATCAGCGCCAAAATTGACCCAGAACTTAGGTTGGAAGTAATCCAATTGTTGAAAGAGTTCAAGGACTGTTTTGCATGGGATTACGACGAAATGCCTGGTCTCGACAGAGGATTGGTAGAACTTCAGTTGCCAATCAAACCTGGGAAGAAGCCAATCAAGCAAAGTCCAAGACGCTTCGCTCCAGAAATACTGTCGAAGATCAAAATGGAAGTCGAAAGACTGCTGAAGTGCAAATTCATACGCGTTACAAGGTATGTCGAATGGATTGCAAACATTGTGCCAGTAATTAAGAAAAATGGTACATTAAGGGTGTGCATAGTTCAGAGATTTGAATGCTGCTACGCCCAAAGATGAATATCCTATGCCTGTGGCGGAAATGCTAGTCGATTCTGCCGCTGGCTATGAATACCTGAGTATGCTCGATGGTTATTCAGGATATAATCAAATATTCATTGCTAAAGAGGATGTGTCGAAAACAGCTTTTCGATGCCCTGGGGCCCTAGGCACTTACGAATGGGTAGTGATGCCTTTTGGCCTAAAGAACGCTGGGGCAACATACCAGCGAGCGATGAATTCTATCTTCCATGATTTTATTAACACTTTTATGCAAGTATATATTGATACATTGTTATAAAATTTGATTCCAGGAAGAATCATATTGACCACCTTCGACAATCATTCGAAAGAATGAGAGAACATGGTCTGAAGATGAACCCTTTTAAGTGTGCATTCTGTGTGAAAGCTGGAGATTTCTTGGGCTTCGTTATCCACAAGAAAGGAATCGAAATCAACCAGAACAAGACGAAGGCTATTCTGGAAGCGAAAGCGCCATCGAATAAGAAGGAACTGCAGTCTCTGTTAGGCAACATAAATTTCTTAAGGAGATTTATATCTAACCTAAGTGGGAAAGCTCAGGCCTTTTCACCCTTACTTCGACTGAATAAAGAGGGGTTTGAATGGGGGCAAGAGCAACAAGAAGCCTTCGACAAAATCAAAGGGTACCTCACTAAGCCACCTATTTTGGTGCCTCCTTGTAGCAATAGGAGTATGAGATTGTACATAGCTGCATCCGACAAAACTTTGGGAAGCATGTTAGCCTAAGAAGATGAGAATGGAGTCGAAAGACCCATTTACTATCTTAGTAGAGTTTTGAACGATGCAGAAACTAGATATAGCGAAGTTGAAAAATTGTGTCTATGTCTGTATTTCTCTTGTACAAAACTCAAGCAATATATAAAACCAGTTGATGTGTATGTTTCGTCTCATTTTGATGTTTTCAAGTACATGTTGTCGAAACCTATCTTGCACAGTCGAATTGGCAAGTGGACACTAGCATTAACTGAATACTCCTTGACCTTTATGCCTCTTAAGGCAGTGAAAGGACAAGTGGTTGCAGACTTTATAGTCGACCACTCAATTCAAGTTGAGGATATTAATTATGTGGAGATAGAACCTTGGAAATTCTACTTCGATGGTTCCAGCCATAAAGATGGAACAGGGGTAGGAGTCTTGATCATTTCTCCAGAAAAAATTCCAACAACATTCAAGTACAAGATATCAGGTTCTTGTTCGAACAATGAGGCTGAGTATGAAGCTCTGATTACTGGCCTTGAAATATTGTTGGAATTGGGGGCAACTCGAGTCGAAATAATGGGAGACTCAGAGTTAGCCATTAAGCAAGTCACAAAAGAATATAAATGCATAAGAGAAAATCTCATTATGTACTTTGTGATAGCAAATCGTTTATTGAAAAAATTTGAAATGGTCAATATTCGACACATACCCAGATTGGAAAATCAAATAGCCAACGACTTGGCACAAATTGCATCTGGTTACAAGATTTCAAAAACGAGATTACAAAGAGCAATCGAAGTTCGAGAAAAGATAAAAGCAACTTGTCTATCACCAACAGACTTGGAATCGACAAGACTAGGATATGCTGATCAAAGTAACTTCGAAATTTCGTTCATAGATAATTTGTCAGAGCGGGATTGGAGGAAGCCCATTGTGGATTATCTTCAAAATCCAGGAGCTTCGACAGAACGAAAAACAAAGTACAGGGCGTTGAGTTATGTACTCATGGGTAATGAGTTATTCAAGAAGACGCCTGGAGGGGTATTGCTAAAATGTTTAAGTGAAACTGAGGCATACATAGCCCTTTCGACTACGCACGCTGGAGCATGTGGGGCTCACCAAGTAGGCCATAAGATGAAATGGTTGTTGTTTCGACAAGGACTATACTGGCCCACTATGCTGAAAGATTGTGTCGAGTTCGCTAAAGGTTGCCAAGAATGTCAAGTCCATACAGGCATCCAACATGCACCAGCAAGCGAACTTCACTCGATAGTGAAACCTTGGCCCTTTAGAGGATGGGCGTTGGACCTCATTGGAGAGATTCGACTAGCATCATCAAAGAGTCAGAAGTATATATTGGTAGGCATTGATTATTTTACTAAGTGGATCGAAGCTATCCCTTTAGTCAATGTAGACCAAGAAAATGTTATTGAATTTATTCAAAAGAACATTATCTTTAGGTATGGAATCCCTGAGACTATAACAACTGATCAAGGATCAGTTTTCACTGGTCGAAAGATGCAGGAATTCGCTCAGGAAACAGGTTTCAAACTCCTAACATCAACGCCTTATTACGCACAGGCAAATGGTCAAGTCGAAGCAGCGAACAAAGTAGTGATTGGCTTGATAAAAAAGCATGTTGGGAAGAAGCCAAAAAATTGGCATAAGACGTTAGACCAGATTTTGTGGGCTTGTCGAACGTCCCCAAAAGAAGCCATAGGTACAACACCATATAGGCTAACTTTTGGCCATGACACAATGTTGCCAGCAGAAATTTGTCTTCAATCTGCAAGGGTTCAGAGACATTATGATATCCCCTCTGAAATTTATTGGGATATGATGTTAGACGAACTAGTGGATTTAGACGAAGAAAGATTGCGCGCTCTTGACCTACTCAGGCTTCAGAAGAAAAGAGTAGAAGACTCTTATAATAAAAAGGTGAAACCTAAGGCATTTTCGCCTGAAGAACTAGTTTGGAAGGTGATTCTTCCCATGGATCGAAGGGATCGAAGCATGGGAAAATGGTCACCCAAATGGGAAGGACCATTCAGAGTTATCCAGACTTTTTCTGGTGGAGCCTATGAAGTCGAAGAGCTAGGTGAAGATAAAAGGCTCTTGAGAGTAAATGGTAAATATTTGAAAAAGTACAAACCTACACTCCAAGAGATAAAAATAAAATAACAAGTAACGACTAAATTAACCATAAAGAAGCCAAAATGGAAAGTTTTTATAAATTAGCCAAAATGGCAATGTTGTCGAATACATATTACAAAATATGGTTAAAAGGCTGAATCAATCAGAAGGGAATGGAGTCCTTGAGTCGAAGGTATTTGGTTTGCTGCAGCTCCAATCTTTTGTTGCACAAGGCATTCGCCTGCGCAAGCTTGGAAATTTGATCGTCGAAGGCTTGAGCTTTCTCAGCAAATTCTAGGCCTTGTGTGATCTCAGCTTGACTTTCGGTGTCTGGAACAGTCGAGAGAAGTTCCTCCTTGCGCTTAGTATTGGCATTTATCTTAGCCTCTATTTCTTCGATTTGCGCCTTGAGGGAAGCATTCTCTCGATCGATGGCATCAACTTCTTCTTGTTTAGATGCTTTTTGCTTCGACAACTCCGCAAGGCTTTTGCCATATAACACTTCAAGTTGGCTATTAAAGCCCCTTTGTCGCTGATAATCTGCTGAGACTTGATCAATAATGGAGTGTAACTCCATGATAAAGCCTGAAACTTCTGGAGGCACAGCTAACAAGTCTACGGCATTCAAAACATCCCTCAAGTATGATGGAGCAGTAGGGTCCCCCTCCAAAGCTTTCATCAAGTCCTTCTTGAAAAACTGAGCCTTAACCTTCGTCAAAGCCTCATCGAGAGGAGAAGTTTCAGTGGACTTCCCCGACAGAGTAGGAACCTCCTGACTAGCATCAGACGAACTTTTGCTCTCGATGATGGCGTTCAGATAGCTAACAGGATCAGTTTGCTTCAAGAGTTCTAAGTCTTCTTTCGACCTATGCTTTGTTGAGGTAACAGCCTTTGCAACAGCGTTGTCTTGGGTTTGAGGCGGTTGAGTAGCATTTGCCTCGACTTGACTCTCTTCGACTTGGACTGCGGCAGTACCAACGTCATCATGGTTCCCTTCGCCAGCGTCACCTTGATCCTCTTCGCCAGCGTCGCCGCGGTCCCCTTCGTCACGATTTTCTTCCGACAGATCCACCACCTGAATCTCTTTTGGCTGTTGCTCTTCTGTTTGTGGATCTTCTGCTGGTTTTTCTGCTGTCTCAGCATTGGCTTCATTTATTTCAGTATTGGCTTCATCGTTCGCTAAGTCTTTTTCTTGTGGCCTGCTGAGTTCAGCAAAATCCAATGTTTCAGAAGTCCTTGGCGCTGAGCTTTCAGTGGTGTCCTGAAAAGAGAAGAAGAAGAATCTTCTAAATTCGAAAGAGACATAGTCGAACGTAGGTATCGACACCTGAGTTACAAAGGGATCAAAGAGATTACCTATAAAGTAGCTTCAGCCCCAAGGCTGGAATTGTCGCTTTCGACAGGTTTATTGAGAAGAACGTTTAATTCCTCCTCCGTTGGCTCCTCAATGATTACTGGAGGTGGCCTGGGCTTTCTCCCAGCAACCTTTATTCTAATTGTTCGAGCCTCAGGAAGAGGAACGTCCTTCTTCAGCTTTCGCCTTTTTAGAGGAGCAGGGGGAGAATCATCTTCTTCGTCACTCCCGGATTCGACCGTCAGTGCTGGCCGTTTCTTGGGCGAAGGTGCCTAAAAAACCAATTGGAGTTCGATTTAGCAGTTGCATCGAAAGTCAAAAAGTCAAAGCCAGAAGAAAATAATGAAAGTCTGGTTACCGATGCAGAAGGCTTTTTGGAAGGGCCTTCCCCCTGTTGGTTTGTTGTGGTCTTCGCCGGCGCTATAGTCTTCGCCGGTGGTGGAGGTTTTGTTAAGGGGCCTCCTCCCTGTTGGCCTTCTGCAGCCTTCTTGGCTGCAGGCTTTCGAACAACTGAAAGTAGATAAAATAATTAACAGGCTAGCAGTCGAAAGAGAAAGACAAAGTGATTTGGAAGGATGAACTTACATTTCTTTATTTTGTCCAAGACAAGGACAAAAGATTTCTGAAGCTCATCCACGAAGTCCTTCTCGTCGAAAAACTCCTCAGCGTAGTAACTTTTCCACCACTCCTCGAAGGATGGTGTGATCGGTGGATCTGGAACTGACTGTTTAACGCTGGTTCGCGAAATGTCGCGGTAAGCAAGAGTCGCCACCGTCTTTTATTTTCTCCAAATGGAAAGGACAAAAGCACAGAAAAATTCCTTAAAGAGATTGCTCTCGGTTCGGGAGGTAGATTATAGAAAGGGAAGGTGTTAGCACCCTTTCTATCCATGGTTATCCATGGGCTCTTAGATACTTGCTCACTTGTGTTTTCAAAAATGGTTTGTTCGCTTTTCAACTGTGGGTTTTAAAAAGTTTCTTTGAAAATTCCAGTTCTACTCTTGTATCGGTCCTCAAGAGTGTTTGAAAAAATGCTTTCGAAAGCTTTTTAAAAATGTGTTGGTGTGAAAAGTATTTTTGAATTTGTTTTGAAATTAGAGCAAGTATCTAGAGTCGTCTACCTACCCTAAGGAATTCGTCTGTGTAGATGTCCTTTAAAGTAGTGCCATCCCACCATTGAGAGGTAGGTAGCACCACCGTTGGAGGTGTTCGGGTCAATTCGAGGTTCGGGACATGGTGATCACCGGAGCAATAGGAAGACACCTTAGAAGCTACCCTCGTGCCAGGTTCCCGGATCATGAGGACTTACTAAGACATCCTCTACTCGACGATCACCTTTCGAGGCAAGGCAACAGTGAGGCGTATCCTAGGGGTGGTGTGTGATTTGTGTGTCGTTTTCATTTATTTTTGTCTTTTGTCATGTTATTGGTGATCTAGCGTTTGTTTTTATTTTTTGTCCATTCATTCTTGCATGCCTTGATTAACAGTTAAAAATTGCGAAAAGTAAAAGTTCTAAAGCTATTACAAAAGGCGCGGGTCCACATCGCCAAAATTTCCAGAACCCGATTTGACAGAAAAATAAAGAATTAAAGAAGAGTAAAGAATTAAAAGTGCGACAGATTAATGTACAAGGCCTTGGGAGAGATACATAAGTAACCAAAAGAAAAAAACGAAGTAAATATGCGAATTGGAATTTAAATTAGAAACGAGGGCGTTGGACCCTTTTAAATTAAATTAAATTAAACAATTGTTAGATTAATAAAATTAAAATGAAAAGAAATTTGTTTTTGGTATTTTAAGATTTAAGTGGGAAGAAAATAATTAAATGCAATTAAACCTAATTCTACAATTTTTATTTTATTATGAAAATATGTTAAAGTTTAACCTAAAATTAACCCTAATTAATTTACATGCCATTTAATTACAAAAATAAATATTTAATATTTAATTATTATGAAAGAAAATAAAAAGGGATAAAAAATTAATTAAATCTTAATTCTATATATTTTTTTTAGATTTTTATTAAGAAAAGTTAAGATTAAAACCTAATTTTAAAACTAGCTAATTAATGAATTTATTTACAAAAAATACTAAAATAAAATATTTATTATTTTTTTCATCTTTTCTGATTTTTTTTATTGTTTTTGTGTTTTTATGAAAATAATAAATTAATTAAACAAAACAATAATTAAAAGAAAATAGAAATAATGAAAAAGAAAGAATGTAAAAAAATGGCAAACCTAGGGGGTCTGCCCCTAATTGTGAGGTTTTCTTTTAGCAATCTGGGCCCATCAACCTTGGCCTCTTTGACTTTTGCCATTAGCATGCATAAGCGTTGACCAGGGTTTACCATGTTCTCCAAATCTGTGCCTTTGAATTGATGAAACTGAACGCGTGGACGGTTTGATTTTGAAGGTGTACGGTGCGTCTTTACACTGAAACTGCATAGGAACGTTAAATGGAAAATAATATGAAAGGGGGTGAGGACCTGGGGCTCGAACCCAGGTCCTGATGATTACCAACCAAACGCTTCACCACTGCTCCACTTTGTTTTCTTTGTATATTATATAATAAGCGATCAATATAAAACAAAACAAACGCGTTAGTGGATCTTAGCGCGAATTTTTGAACTAGCCAATTACTGATGGCCACGCATTCTTCTTCTTCCTTGGTTTATTTTTCCTGAAAATATAACAAAACATAGGCAACAGTTTTTAAACGTCCCTGTAGACACTATATTAGAAAATAGCGAATAGCCCCTGGGGCTTCATAAATTAGAAGCGACATATGTTTATTGATCGTCCAATCATGCTTGATTCAGTCATGGTACTATGGTGGTCTAATTTTACCGCTTTTCAAAACGCCCAATTTGGACCTCCAAGAACCCTAATCTGCATCAATGGTAGAATCGCATATAGTATACAAAAACGCAATTAAAGTAGATGGTTAGCTTCAGAACACATCATATAGTATGAATCCACAAACAAAATGCCATGAAAATGCCTTAAAATTAAAACACGAGTATGCCTTTTTATGAGAAAAATTCGATTTTTGTACAATGATTTAAGGCGTTAAGGGTAGTGTTCTTGATCCAGGCACGTTGCTTGAGGTCCCAGGGATGCAATGGAATGGATTTCTTGGCTTCAATCCACCTGCAAATGTGTTTTCAGATTTTGATTTTCAAGCAAAAATTTCAAGTTTGTGTGAGGATTTCTGGCGCAGCTTTTTGGTTCTGAGGCATTAGGTCTTGCTTATGTAGGTATAGGAGAGTGATTAGGGTTAAAAACTTGATCAAAATCCTTTGCATTCATGGTTTGTGAGATTTGATTTTTCAAGATCTTTTTCAATATTTTTTCATGCTATTTTGTACAAATCATGGCCAATTCTCTTCAATTCTTTCCAAATCTAGCTATGCACGAAATATTGAGTATATAATATGCATAAAAAGATTTAAAACATAGGTTTAGTATTTTTCATGTATTTATTTTAATTTAAATGAATTATTAATAATAAAAATCCAAATAAATAAATAAAAAATGATAAAAACTTCCCT
Source organism: Vicia faba (assembly GCA_948472305.1). Lineage (NCBI taxonomy): Eukaryota > Viridiplantae > Streptophyta > Magnoliopsida > Fabales > Fabaceae > Vicia > Vicia faba. The sequence goes on from OX451739.1 coordinate 728,057,628, forward strand.
TTGGGCCAAATGGTCGTGCACATGCCTTGGATGATGAATTGTGGAAGAAAAATAGGCCCATTAGCAATTTTAGGTCATTTGAATCAATGTTGACTTTTCAAAATATCCAAAAATTTCCCAACTTCCACAAGGCATAACTTGCTCAATTTTTAAGCTTTGCTCATGTTCTTGGACATTTTGGAAAGGTATTTGAGTCCTCTAACCAATGCCTTTGGTCCCATGTCATTTTGATTTACCAATCTCAAGTTATGGCCTTTGACTTAAAGTCCCTTTTTGTTGACTTTTGAAAATGACCTATAATGTTGAAATTGATAACTTTTTGTGAGAGCATTTCTTGTACTTGAAGTGTGAAGAGGAGTTGTTGGAAATTTCTTTCTCTTCAAAATGAGCTTTGGATGGAATTTTTTTGATAATCCATGTGAAAGTTATGCCCTGGTCAATTTACAGTTGACTTTTTCAGCTGTCCAAATAAGGAAACTTTTGCATCTTGATGATTTTTGAGCCTAACTTTGAGAATCATGACCAAGCATTGATCAAATGATGTTTGTGGCTTCAAAATGAGATGTTGACCAAAAATTTGAACTTTTGACTGCCAAATGACCATTTTGCCCCTACAGTTGACTGTAGTGCAATTAGGGTTTTGACTGTGCAATTTTGTGCTGAAAGTCTTGAAACTTGGTATGAGGATGCTTGACCATATTTGTAGGCATGTGAGACTTGATTGGACCCTTGGAAACTTCATTTTCTTGATCAGAACCAAAACCCTAATTTTGACTGCTTAGGAGGCCCTTGAACTGTGCAACCCTTGGGGAATCTTGAAGCTTTGACTTGGCAAATTCTTGAAGAATATGGGAGGGAAAATTTTGGGGTACAACAGTTGCCCCTGTTCAATCTTCTTAGACCTGAGGATGCAGATTGGCTGACGTGCCTTTCGTAATCCGAAGGTAGAAGATGATTGAACAATAGAGTGCCCAGAAATTTGCGCTCACATAGTAGCAGTGTGATGATGGGAATGGGCTTATAGATGCCATGCTGAGAGATGCTGGAAGGTGGATGGGCTTATAGATGCCATCTGGATGTTGATCGCATAAGAGATTCCTTAGCGAGAACTGGCATACCTGCAAAAAGAAAATGATTACCTGACCTGTTACGGGGATGGTCTTCAAACTCTTTGTATAGATGTGTCCTGACTGGTTACAGGAGCTGGATCTGGAGCTTCAAACGGCGATGAATGAACCAGGGATGGTTACTACCTCAACAGGAACGGTTAGAGAACCTTGGATGACCTTAACTTCAACAGCAATTGTTGAGAGACTCTTGGTGGGAATTACCATCTCCGTAGTATCGGGGATAGAACCATAGGCGATTATAATCTCAATAGCAAACATTGAGAAAAACCTGGAATGGAATTATCGTCTCCGCAGGATCGGGGAGAGAACCATAGGCAATTATAATCTCAATAGCAAGCATTGAGAAAAACCTGGAATGGAATTATCGTCTCCGCAGGATCGGGGAGAGAACCATAGGCGATTATAATCTCAATAGCAAACATTGAGAAAAACTTGGAATGGAATTATCGTCTCTGCAGGATCGGGGAGAGGACCATAGGCAATTATAATCTCAATAGCAAACATTGAGAAAAACCTAGAATGGAATTATCGTCTCCGCAGGATCGGGGAGAGAACCATAGGCAATTATAATCTCAATAGCAAGCATTGAGAAAAACCTGGAATGGAATTATCGTCTCCGCAGGATCGGGGAGAGAACCATAGGAAATTATAATCTCAATAACATTCATTGAGAAAAACCTGGAATGGAATTATCATCTCCGCAGCATTGGGGAGAGAACCATAGGAAATTATAATCTCAATAACATTCATTGAGAAAAACCTGGAATGGAATTATCGTCTCCGCAGCATTGGGGAGAGAACCATAGGAAATTATAATCTCAATAACATTTATTGAGAAAAACCTGGAATGGAATTATCGTCTCCGCAGGATCGGGGAGAGAACCATAGGAAATTATAATCTCAATAACATTCATTGAGAAAAACCTGGAATGGAATTATCGTCTCCGCAGCATTGGGGAGAGAACCATAGGAAATTATAATCTCAACTACAAGCATTGAGAAAAACCTGGAATGGAATTATCGTCTCCGCAGGATCGGGGAGAGAACCATAGGCAATTATAATCTCAATAGCAAGCATTGAGAAAAACCTGGAATGGAATTATCGTCTCCGCAGGATCGGGGAGAGAACCATAGGAAGTTATAATCTCAATAACATTCATTGAGAAAAACCTGGAATGGAATTATCATCTCCGCAGCATTGAGGAGAGAACCATAGGAAATTATAATCTCAATAACATTCATTGAGAAAAACCTGGAATGGAATTATCGTCTCCGCAGCATTGGGGAGAGAACCATAGGAAATTATAATCTCAACAACATTCATTGAGAAAAACCTTTGATAACTTCTACTGAGTCTTCATCAGAAAAATCTGTTTGGGTCGATTTAACTGGACTAGAGAAGGCCTTGGACTGGATAAGAAACAGAGAAATCTTTGGAGTCGATTTAACTGAACCGGTCTAGGTCTTGAAATAGCTGAGAACTTAACTGAATATTTCCTAAAAGATAGAGGTCAGTCATATGCAATGCATGATATAGGTCAAACAATGATGTTCTCAACATAAATGAGATTTGTATGATGCGTCTATGCATGCTATAATGATGTATGTGATGTTTAGGAATGTATGTTTTCGTCTAGGAAAGTAAATCCTTGACGGGTGCCGGGAAGTCATATCCTGGGCTGATGTTGAAGAATAGATTTCGCTTCCGCTGGGGATGATAGCTGCAAGAATACCGGTAAGAGAGGATAACTCCGTTGGGGAATAAACTTGACGAATGGAATAACTCTGCGGGGAGGAAAGTACTCTAACGATCTTGCTGGGAAGCAATACTCTGTGGGGAAAGAGGTACTTCGTTGAGTTGATGGTAACTTGCTGGGGATACCTTTGTTGTGTTGGAAGTGTTAATAGACTTCGCTGGGGATAAGAAGACTTTGTTGACGACGATCTTTCCATGGCTTTTGGCTGAGGATAACCCAGTTATATCCTGGTAAGGAAATAACTCTTTGAATAAAGCCGGAAGACGCGTTCGTGCTCTGCGAGAATAAGCTTCCAGAATCTACTGGGGATAAGTTTACTACTTGGGGAGATGGATTCCAACTTTCTTGGGGGAACTGGATTGGACTCTCCTGGGGAAGTTTTGAACTGCGGGGAAAGTGATTCCTTTGAATGTTTGATACGCCGCCGGGGAACAATCTTTAGACCAAGACTGCTGGGGATGCTTGTTATGAATATGTATGCTGCTGGGGAGATGTTGAGATCCACTGGAGGATACCCAACTTCCTTAAGGCCTGATAATATAACTTGGAGAGAGTGTACTGACTGCTTACTCTCTGGGGAATTAAGATGCACTGGTTATGTCCTACCTTGTATCTCGTGGACAGAGCAATTAGATCGTTTGGACAACTCATCATTGCCCCTGTTTCTGAGGTGGGAGAGGAGGACCTATGAGGTGCTGATAGTTGTTGATGGACAAACCTTCTTCTGGTAGGCAGGTGACAAGATGACAGGACATAGTCGTACGCTTTGATCCCTAACTTTTTCCTGGACCGCCCTTTCGGGTTTTCAGTCCATCGGGATACCCATTTTTGCCCAAGCCGCCTTTTCAGGTTTTCGACTTGCCGGGTGTACAGATTTTTTATTTTCATCCCTTATTTTTGCCCGAACCCTTTTGGTTCGCCGGGAAGCCCTTATTTTTGCCTAGGTATGTCAACCTAGCGGGTCTTTGATTTTGCGTAGTATTTTTCCGACTATGTCCATGCTCTCAGGATGTAGGGAGTTGCCCCTGTTAAAAATGTTTTGCCATGCCACCAGAAGGTGTTTTATCAGGCAAGATTCGTTGCTGGAGTGCCCCAAGTGACTCAGGTGGAGATTTGCCCCAGGCTGTTTGGCCTTTGAGAGATTCTCCAAATCTTGATTGGACTGCCCCGGATAACTGACCATGATCATGCCATGCCCCCTTGATTGGAAATACTTCTGTTCATTAGGCATTCGTCGTGCGAATTTCTATGCTATTCAAACAAAAGTCATATGCAAACAAAGTTATGTCAATAATGCAAAGCCTATGTCTGTCTTGAAGATTTTGAAAATGCATTCTTTTTTCATAAAACAAATTAATGTTTGTAAAACGTGATGTCAACTCCTTTTTTATAGTAAGCCTTAAGGAGTCAGGATACCTTTCGTCACAGTATGCTTTCGAACTAACCCATGCTTCAGCTAGGACTTTTAAGGGTTATAACGTGGCCTGGTTCACGGTTTAAGAAACAAAGGATAAAGGCTCAAATTTTATTTGTACCCACCCGCTCTTCGTGATGTCCTCCAAACCTAACCTCAGTTGATCATACGTTAGACCTTGCTTGAGTCTTTGCTTTGATGTTCCAATGATGATTCGGATATTGAACGTTTATTTGAATAGGCAGTCATCTCCTTTTTTGCTGAGGGTTTGTAGGACCTCTTTCTTTTTTTATTTTTGTTATCCCTTTCTTTTTTTTCCTGAACTGTTTCCTTTTTTGGAATTACAGTCAGCGGGATGCCCTAGTTTTGTAAGTCTCCTTCATGGGTATTTTGACTTATTGGGCTTCTTTCTTTTTTATTTTGAGAGATATAATGACTGCCTATCCTTGTGATTGTTCAGAATCATCATTGTCTTTCTTTGTTTTGTAAGGACCTCTTTTGGTGCCATTCGTTATGCACTCGGATCAACTGAGAGACTACCCTGCCCCAGGTTATGATTAAGGGTTTTAATTTTCGAAAAGAAAAACTCCTACTTCTTTGGCTCAGAGGGGTTGACGAGGGATTATCTTCCTTATAACTCCAGTGTTTAGGGATTGAAACAATGCCTGTACCTCATCAGCGGGGTCTGTTCAAAAGCATACTGTAGATTATGGTATCGTTTTCGTCATCCTCCCTCAAGAGGCTTAGAATTATTATTTAAGAGTTGATCATCAGAAAAAATATGAAAATAATTTGCATTTAGTGAATACGAATATATTGTTTTAGAGCAGACATATGCGATGCATTAATGAAATAACAATGTTTAACATGAGTAAATGTTTGAACAGAAGAGAACTGCAACTTGAACATTCGAATGAACAAAACTTTCTCAATCCTAGCCATGTTTTGGCAAGGGAGCAGTGATCACGTGGGGAGTCCTGGGTACTTTAAACTGAATCTCTCCAGCGTCGATCATGTCTTGGATCTTATTTTTCAAGCTCCAACAATCATCTGTAGTATGCCCCGGGCTGTCAGAGTGATAAGCGCAGTGGGCGTTGGGGTTGTACTTCGGTGACGTTGTATTTTGGTTCTTCGGAGTTTCTTTTAGAATTACCAGCTTGGTCTCCAGCCACTGTGGCAATATCTGGGATAAGGTCATGCTGAGCCGAGTGAACTGCCTTCTCTCGCTCTTTTGTTGGTTGTGATGTTGAATTTGTGACACTGGAGCCATTTGAGGAGCTCTCCCCTTACCTCCTTGTCTCAAAGGTGGTTGAACGATGACTGGCTTTTTACCCTTAGACTTTTGCCCCAGTTGGTTACCCTGAAGCAGTTGGTTGACGAGAAACCAGAGCTCATCTTGTCTTTGAGCTAACCCTTGAATGGCAGTCACCTGCCCCAGCATCTGGACCCTCAATGCATCCACCTCAGCGTGTAGGTGTTTCAGCCTTTCATCCTCAGTACTGTTCCTGACAAAGGTCTCCATGAGAAGTGTCCTTATCTCCTCCTGCCCCCTGGATAGATTCAGGAGGATTTCCCCGAACCGAGTCTCTTGAGCAAGAAAATCCTGGTTATCTTGTGGGCAAGCCATTGCTGAAATAAACAGCGAGAAAGGTAAGTGACCTGTAACAAGGATACCTGTTATGCAATGATATGTATGATATGCATGCAATGTTTTCAAGGATCTCGCGGGGTAAACAAGAAAAAAAATTTGTCAGAGTTTGAATCCGGTAGCTTGAGTGAAGGGGCCTCATGCTGTTGAGAGTCCTTCTTCAAGGGTCAAAGGCTCACCATATCCGGTGGGTCATAGCCCCTGACTTTAGTCATCATGTCTGGTTTTGGTTTCCAAACAATCTTGGTTAGGGGAACCTTCTTCAAGAGTCAGAGCTCACCATATCAAGTGGGTCATAGCCCCTGACAACCTTAGCTAGAGGAAAATAAATCCTCTTTGCCCCTTGCTGGATGTTTGATTTACCATGACCTGCATCACAAGCCCTTGAGATCCTTGAAATGGGTTAGGATGTATGCAATGGTATGATGTCATGATGCATGGGGTGATATGAATAAACCCTGTTACGAGTCCCTAATTAAGGACTGCAGACCAAAACCTGCAAGAAACTTAGGATACCCTGTTATGAGTCCCAATTAAGGACTATAAACGAAACCTGCAAGAAATTTAGTACACCCTGTTAGGAGTCCCAATTAAGGACTATAAACAAAAACTGCAAGAGACTTAGTAAACCCTGTTATGAGTCCCAATTAAGGACTATAAACAAAACCTGCAAGCAGATCATGTGTCAGATAACAAGCATGCAAGTAGTCAAGTACAAAGGCACACAAGTCACACAAGAGAAACCCTTAGAGCTTAGGCCAGCATGAGGTCTGGGTATTACCCTCTTGAAGTTGGTGGGCTCAACCTGTCCTATTAGAAGTAACCGGGTTCTAAGGGTCCCAATATCACTGGATTGCTTTCATTGTTCATCGTTTCGATTTAGCCACTGAACTGGCAACTGAAATATTCTAGGAAAGCAACCCTCAATTGAGTGTAGTATCGAGTGTCAACCAACCTTGGACTGCACCAAAGTCAGTTATCTCACTACCCTAAAGAGGCCAAGATAGTTCAATTAAGGTTCCTAAGGTCTGTTGATGCTTCACGACACCACGCGGAGGCCCCGTACTCTCCTTGACTGAACTCAAGGGTTACCGGTACACACCAAAGTGCCACATCAACGTAGCAGACTGTTTCAACCATGTCGGTATACCCCGCACAGTTCCCTCACAGTCTTGTTGCTACTTTCTAAGAAGGTATCCCCCAGATCCGGGTTAGGATCTATAGAACTCCCAAGACAGTCCCACGATTTAAAGCAAGCAAAGCAATACAATTGAAAACACAGTTATGAACTACCCTAAGGTACACCTCACTTTAAGTTTAACATCCCCAGCAGAGTCGCCAGTTCTGTGATCGGTGGATTTGGAACTGACTTTTTAACGCTGGTTCGCGAAATGTCGCGGAAGCAAGAGTCGCCACCGTCTTTTATTTTCTCCCAATGGAAAGGACAAAAGCACAGAAAAATTCCTTAAAGAGATTGCTCTCGGTTCGGGAGGTAGGTTATAGAAAGGGAAGGTGTTAGCACCCTTTCTATCCATGGTTATCCATGGGCTCTTAGATACTTGCTCATTTGTGTTTTCAAAATAGTTTGTTTGCTTTTCAACTGTGGGTTTTAAAAAGTTTCTTTGAAAATTCCAGTTCGACTCTTGTATCGGTCCTCAAGAGTGTTTGAAAAATTGCTTTCGAAAGCTTTTTGAAAATGTGTTGGTGTGAAAAGTATTTTTTGATTTGTTTTTGAAATTAGAGCAAGTATCTAGAGTCGTCTACCTACCCTAAGGAATTCGTCTGTGTAGATGTCCTTTAAAGTAGTGCCATCCCACCATTGAGAGGCAGGTAGCACCACCGTTGGAGGTGTTCGGGTCAATTCGAGGTTCGGGACATGGTGATCACCAGAGCAATAGGAAGATACCTTAGAAGCTACCCTCATGCCAGGTTCCCGGATCATGAGGACTTACTAAGACATCCTCTACTCGACGATCACCTTTCGAGGCAAGGCAACAGTGAGACGTACCCTAGGGGTGGTGTGTGATTCGTGTGTCATGTTCAGTTATTTTGTCTTGTTCATGTCAAAGTGATCTATGCGTTTGTTTTTATTTTTGTCATTCATTCTTTCATGCCTTGATTAACAGTTAAAAGTGCGAGAAATAAAAATTCTAAAGCTATTACAAAAGGCGCGGGTCCACATCGCCAAAATTTCCAGGACCCGATTTGACAGAAAATAAAGAAAGTAAAGAAAGTAAAGTGCAAGAAAATTAAAATGGTACATGGCCTTGGGAGAGATTCATAAATATTATAAAGAAAAAGAAATAAACACGCGAATTAAATAAGAATTAAAACGAGGGCGTTGGACCCTTTTTGCAAAATTAAATTAAATGATGAAATTAATTAATTAAAAAAAGAAAAGAAATTGTTTTTGGTATTTTTTTGGTATTTTATGATTTTAATGGGAAAAAGAATTAAATGCAATTAAACCTAATTCTACGATTTTTATTTGTTAAGAAAGCATTAAACTTTAACCTAAAATTTAACCTAATTATTTTACATGCAATTTCAATTTATAAAAATAAATAATATTAAATATTTGATTATTATGAAAAAAACAAGAATAAAAAATTATCATAAACCCTAGTTCTACAAATTTTAAATTAATTAAGAAAACATTACTATTAAACCTAATTTAATAACTAAATTTAATTAATGCAATTTATTTACAAAAAAAATACTAAAATAAAATATTTATTATATTTTTTCTCTTTTCTGATTTTTTTGTTGTTTTTTGTGTTTTTTATGAAAATAATAAATTAATTAAAAACAATAATTAAAAGAAAATAGAAATAATGCAAAAGAAAAAATAAAATGGCAAACCTAGGGGGGTCTGCCCCCAAATTGGGAGGTTTTTCTGTAGTGATTCAGGCCCATTTATCCTTGGTCTGGTGGACTTTTCCAGGACACGTGTGGGTGCATTGACTCAGGCTTATGGTGCTCCTCTGATCAGAGCCACTGGATCAATCTCTGTGGGCGCGTGGCAATCTAGATCAAGGGATGCATGATGGTCTCCAAGAGAAATACTGCATAGGAATATTAAGGGAAAAATAACATGGAAAGGGTGAGGGACCTGGGGTTCGAACCCAGGTCCTAGAGATTACCAGCGATGCACTCTACCAACTGCTCCACTCAACGCGTTTTGTATATTAGATATCAAACAATTAATATAAAATAAAACCAAACATTAATGATGTTTTAGCGCGAAATTTTGAACAGACCAACCAACGCTTGCCACTTCATCGTCTTCCTCACGTCTTCGTTCTTCCTGAAATAACAAAAAAAGAATGGCAACGGTTTTTCAAACGTTCCCATAGGCACCCTATTAAAAAATAGCGATTAGCCCAGGGATGCTCATAAATTGAGCGCGAGGATGGCTTTGTGATCGTCCAAATGTGATGAGCATGGTCATGGCATCGTGGTGTCCCAATTTTGCTGTATTCAAAAACCCCCAATTCAAAGCTCCATAAACCCTAAAACACGATAATGGTAGATTCGCATAGAGGTGATAAAAACACAATTAAGCGATTGGGTTAGCTTCAGAATCAGTTAATTAATAAGAATCCATGAACAAAATGCAATGAATGTGCTTAAATTGTAACATACGATTATGAAAAAAAAGTGAAAAAGCTTGGCTTCTGTACAATGATTCAAAGGGTTAGGGGCTGTGTTCTTGATCCAGGTATGTTGCTTGATGTCCCAGGAATGCAATGGAATGAATTTTGTGGCTTGAAACGACCTGCAAATGTGTTTTCAGATTTGGATTTTCAAGCAAAATTTTCAAGTTTGTGTATGCTTTTTCTGCGCAGCATAGAGGTTCTTTGCATTAGGGTTGCGTTTGGTACTTATGTATGAATGATTTAGGGTTGAAAACTTGATCAAAATCCTTTGCATTCATGGTTTGGAAGATTTGATTTTTCAAGATCTTTTTTTCAATATTTTCCATGCTATTTGGTATCAATCATGACAAAACCTTCCACAAATGATTATGCACGAATCTTAAGTGTCCAATGATAGTATTTTCTGCACAAAAAGATTTTATTTCATTAGTTTAGCATTTTTCCATATTTTATTTAGTTTAAATGAATTAATTGTAATAAAAAATTCAAATAAATAAATAAAAATAATAAAAAACTTCCCTTTGGGCCAAATGGTCGTGCACATGCCTTGGATGATGAATTGTGGAAGAAAAAGAGGCCCATTAGCAATTTTAGGTCATTTGAATCAATGTTGACTTTTCAAAATATCCAAAAATTTCCCAATTTCCACAAGGCATAACTTGCTCAATTTTTAAGCTTTGCTCATGTTTTTGGACATTTTGGAAAGGTCTTTGAGTCCTATAACCAATGCCTTTGGTCCCATGTCATTTTGATTTACCCATCTCAAGTTATGGCCTTTGACTTAAAGTCCCTTTTTGTTGACTTTTAAAAATGACCTATAATGTTGAAATTGATAACTTTTTGTGAGAGCATTTCTTGGACTTGAAGTATGTAGAGTAGTTGTAGGAAATGTCTTTCTCTTCAAAATGAGCTTTGGATGGAATTTTTCTGATAATCCATGTGAAAGTTAGGCCCTGGTCAATTTACAGTTGACTTTTTCAGCTGTCCAAATAAGGAAACTTTTGCATCTTGATGATTTTTGAGCCAAGCTTTGAGAATCATGATCAAGCATTGATCAAATGATGTTTGTGACTTCAAAATGAGATGTTGACCAAAAATTTGAACTTTTGACTGTCAAAGGACCATTTTGCCCCTACAGTTGACTGTAGTGCAATTAGGGTTTTTGACTGTGCAATTTTGTGCTGTGAGTCTTGAAACTTGGCATGAGGATGCTTGACCCTATTTGTAGGCATGTGGGACTTGATTGGACCCTTGAAAAATTCATTTTCTTGATCAGAATAAAAACCCTAATTTTGACTGTTTAGGAGGCCCTTACACTGTGCAACCCTTGGGGAATTTTGGAGCTTGACTTTGCAATTTCTTGAAGAATATGGGAGGGAAAATTTTGGGGTACAACAGATGGTGAGCAGAGAAAGTTAAGCTGATAGTCAAACAACGAAAGAACTGTTCGACCAGCATATCTGCCGATATGTTTAGTGGCAGCTTCTTCAGTGTAGTCGTTGCAGAAGTATAACATAGACTTCTCCCTGGGAAAAATTGGAGAAGGTAGTGTTTGGATAATACCAAACTGGCGAGACACCAGGTTTGGTTGATACGCGATCAGACTCAGGTGAGTCTTAGAGCTCTTGAATCGAAGGGGAATTATTCTTGGTGTGAGAAATGCCTCCCACACTGTTGTATGTTCGTCGACCTGAGGACCACTCGACGTCCTAGGATGTGGCCTTGTGAACCACTCTGGGCCAACCTTCCGTCGAGCAAACGGAGCCATGGTCGAAACAAACCCTTTCCTTTTAGCAAACATCAAAACGAAGTTTGTGAAAGTTTGTTGAAGCTCCAGCCCATCTTCCGTTGGAGTCAACAAAGCCAATCTGGTGCCTTCGACGCGTCTGTTTGCTATTTCTGGAGCCTGCTCATTTATTTGAATCTTCTTAGGCAAGAAAGACTCGAAGGTGGCATTGAGCCACAGCTGAAGCAGCCAAAAAGGTCCAGCAAGCAGCAGACTGGCTCTGTTCTCGATGATCTTCAGAAGAGTCGCTCCGTTGCTAATCGACTCATACAGACTCGCCAAAATCAATTCTGCCAAACAGATATTTTGGCCATGGTGGAGTTGAGTGGCGAGAGTGACCATCTTCTTGGTCACCTGTAAGGACTTGGAACAAAACACAAAGCGTGTCAGCCATAAGGATAGAAACGCAATATGTTCGACATCCGACACAACATTTGTCGACTTATCGTGGTAATGATTGATGAAGGTGGTGTAGGTTGGTTTTGTGGCAGAGAATCCAATCTGATCCTCCGACATTTCCTCCGGGTCGAAGTAGTCCCCAGTGGGTCGAAGGCCAGTGATGGCGGCCACGTCGAAGAGCGTGGGAGTCAGCATTCCACAGGGAAGATGGAAGGTGAAATGGGTGTAATCCCAGAAGAGTAAAGAAGCTATCAACATCTCTGGGGAATAGTTAAGACCTGTCTTCGACAGTATAACCAGGTCGAATATCCCCATGTCTTTCCAGATCGAAGCCTGGCGTTTCTCCATTTTTTCCAGCCAAGCACTATAATCAGGAGTAAGGCTAGGGCCAGACCTGAAAGCCCTAACACCTTTGTTGAAGAAACGAAGGTCGATTTTCTCTTTAGCAGGATCTTCATTATCCTCTGCATCTTTCTTGGAGCATCCAACCGGTTTGAGTCTCTCAAGTACCGGAAAGTAACTTTTGATCTTCATGGCCTCAGCAATGCTTGGGTATAATGGGCCAGACATAGCAAAGATTTGGTTGGAATATCCAACCGGAATCATGAGGTGGCGTGAATAAGCATCACGTACAGCAATGTCCAAAGGCTCAGGGACCCTTCGTTGGCCCGCGGGAGTCACTACGGGAGCGGTGGAGAAAACCCTAGGTTTGACATTTCCAGAGGGAGTGTTGGCGCTAGGAGCGTTGGAAGAACCAGATGCCATTGTTGGTACTAAGGTTGAGGACGAAGTGAAGAACAAGGGGTTTGCAAAGTTGACAAGAGTTTGTATGCAAATGAGGAATTCTGAAAGCAAGGTAGCGTAAAAAGTCCCACAATGGGTACTTACCGCTATTTATAGTAGTGGGAGAAATCCCCAAATTCGAGGACATTAAATGCCATTTAATGTTGCAGGAGGTAGTGGGACACGTGGCGTCTCCCTGTTGTTGTAGCCGTTCTGCAGAAATGGAAGGGTGCAGCGTGCGCCCTCGTTTTTGGGAATTGTCATGATTACAATTTGTGAAATGACGTTTGGCACACTGCACGCCGTACTGAAGTGACGTCTTAGGTACGGATGTATGATGGTTTTTCCTTGGGATTGTCAGTGGTTGGTAGAAGATAACAAAAAGTGCACAATTTAATTTGTAACTAAGAATGAAAAGACAGGTGTCGAATGGCATTTCAAAGAATGCCTTTTTCTTTCAGAGTCGAAATAAGGCATTCTTGGGGGGCAATTTGTTGGCTCTTAAATTCGACACCCTTGTTTCATTAATATCAGCCATTAAAGCTGAAGGATGTTTTCGATCAGCTGGGTCTGTCGAAATGCCCATCGAAAGATGACACTGTACTTAGAAGATTTCTTCCAAGGGAGAAGTTGGTTGCCTTCGACGTCGAAGGTGTTTCTCGTCGAAGATGTTTCTCGACGAAGGTGTTCGATGGTTCAGAGTGGAACGGTTTGAAATTCAAGCATTTGGAGGGAAAACGGTTTCCAGCGGTTACCAAGTGCAACGTGCAAAGATCTGGAGCGTCGAACGTTGAGAACGTGCCAAGTGGAATCATCTCGAAGCAGTGTAACTGCCCGACGGTTACTTGGGATGTTTTAGTATAAATAGTAGTAGTTCACGCAGTTTCTCGCGTGTGTTCACGATTATATACAAAGTCACTCATATAGATTCGAGTACCCAGCGTGTGAGAAAGAATTGTTAAGAATGTATGTGTGAAACACCACTTTTATTAATCAAAGTCATTTACTTTTCCAGAAACTTTACTTGCTTTCTTCTTTACTTTCCCTGTCGAAATCCTTTACTTCAAGCCTTCATTTATTTTACCAAGCCTATTTCTTCATGCAATTTACTTAAAGCCTCTTTATTTTATTGTCATTTAACCATTATCCAATTTAATCAAAACCTCAAAATCAACCTATGTCTTAGGATCAATCTGATCGATCCTGCGAGTAACCAAATAAGTAACCATTTGGAGGATCAGCGGTTGTTTACCAATAACCACGGTAAACACCATGTTGACGTTCTTGCTGAGGTACGGTACCCATGAAGAGCAAACGGTAACATCTCGTGCCAATCTTTGTAGGTCACTGTCATCTTCTGCACAATCTTCTTGATATTCTTATTTGCCGCTTCTACAGCCCCATTCATCTTCGGTCGGTAAGGAGAAGAGTTATGGTGATGTATCTTGAACTGCTCGCAGAGCTCAGTGATCATCTTGTTGTTAAGATTGGTACCATTATCCGTAATGATCCTCTCAGGTATGCCGTATCGACAGATCAGGTTGTGCCGAATGAACCGTGCCACGACGTTCTTGGTTACGGTAGCATAGGAAGCCGCTTCAACCCACTTTGTGAAGTAATCAATTGCTACTAGGATGAAGCGATGCCCGTTGGATGCTGTAGGTCTGATTTCGCCGATCATATCAATGCCCCACATTGCAAAAGGCCAAGGTGATGTCAAGACGTTCAGAGGAACTGGAGGAACGTGCACCTTATCAGCATAGATCTGGCATTTGTGACACGTCCGAGAATGTTGGTAACAGTCAGCTTCCATTGTGGACCAGAAATATCCTGCCCGAAGGATTTTCTTTGCCATGGTATGTCCACTGGAATGTGTTCCGAAGGTACCTTCATGTAGCTCTGCCATGATCCTTTCTGCTTCAGTCTTATCCACACAACGCAGTAAGGTCGAATCATGGTTTCGCTTGTACAGAATGTCGTTGTTGAGGAAGAACTTCGCTGCGAACCTTCTCAGAAACTTCTTGTCATTAACGGACGCACCCTCGGGGTATTCTTGAGCTTCAAGATACTTTTTTACTTCATAATACCAGGGTTTTTCTGTTACCTCTTCAGCCTCAAGATCACAGCAATGTGCAGGTTCATCCAATTTCCAGATGATGATCCGGGGAGCTTCGTTATCACATTTGACTTTGAACATAGAAGACATCGTAACCAGCGCGTCTGCCAACTGATTCTCCTCTCTTGGGAAGTGTTCAAAAGTTATCTCCTTGAAGTGGGGAATCAACGTCAACACATACTCTTTGTAAGGAATAAGATATGGGTGTTTCGTATCCCACTCGCCTTTGATCTGATTGATCACGAGAGCGGAATCTCCGAAGACACTCAGAAACTTGATCCTTAAGTCAATTACAGCTTGAAGACCCATGATACATGCTTCATACTCTGCCATGTTGTTGGTGCAGTTGAAACATAGTCGGGCGATAAGTGGAGTATGAGTGCCTTTTGGAGATATGATCACAGTGCCGATACCATTACCCAAAGCGTTCGAGGCTCCGTCAAAGTGCATAGACCATCGGGATCCTTCCTCAGGTCCTTCATCCGGTCCAGGTACTTCACCATCAGTTACCACCATGATATTCTCGTCTGGAAATTCAAAGTTCATAGATTGGTAGTCGTCCACTGCCTGGTGTGCCAAATGGTCTTCCAATACACTTCCCTTGATTGCTTTCTGAGTCGTGTACTGGATGTCGTATTCGGTCAAGATCATCTTCCATCTTTCTATTCTTCCGGACAAGGCGCGCTTTTCGAAGATGTACTTGATTGGATCCATTTTTGAAATCAACAGAGTAGTGTGAGTCAACATATACTGTCTCAGCCGGCGAGCGGCCCATACCAAAGCGCAGCAAGTTTTCTCGAGCAGTGAGTATCGGGTCTCACAGTC
The DNA here is from genome assembly GCA_948472305.1 of Vicia faba. Classification (NCBI taxonomy): domain Eukaryota; kingdom Viridiplantae; phylum Streptophyta; class Magnoliopsida; order Fabales; family Fabaceae; genus Vicia; species Vicia faba. The sequence goes on from OX451739.1 coordinate 728,073,145, forward strand.
GGTAAACTTTTTTCTAAGGTAATAAATAGCGTGCTTATTTCGGCCAGACTCGTCATGCTGCCCCAGCACACACCCCATTGAGTTATCTAGTACTGTCAAGTATAAGATTAGAGGTCTCCCTTCAACCGGCGGCATAAGAATGGGTGGTTCTTGGAGATACTCTTTGATTCTGTCGAAAGCGGCCTGACATTCATCGTTCCAACATACTACTTGATCTTTCTTCAACAGCTTGAAGATTGGTTCACAGGTAGCAGTTAGATGTGAGATGAATCAGGCAATATAGTTCAGCCGTCCTAGAAAGCCTCTGACTTCTTTCTCTGTCTTGGGAACTGGCATCTCTTGTATGGCTTTCACTTTGGCAGGGTCCACTTGAATACCTTTGTCGCTCACGACGAAGCCTAGCAGTTTTCCAGATCTTACCCCAAAGGTGCACTTGCTTGGGTTCAATCTCAGCTTGTACAACTTTAGACGGTCAAACCGCTTCTGTAGATGGTCAAGGTGTTCCTCCTCAGTTTGGGACCTTGCAATCATATCGTCGACATATACTTCAATCTCATGATGGATCATGTCATGAAACAAAGCAACCATGGCACGTTGATAGGTTTCCCCAGCATTTTTCAACCCAAAAGGCATGACCTTGTAGCAAAAGGTGCCCCACTGAGTAACAAAAGTGGTCTTCTCCATGTCTTCAGGAGCCATCTTGATCTGATTATAACCTGAGAACCCATCCATGAAGGAGAATACCTTATACTGAGCAGTATTGTCAACCAGAACGTCGATGTGAGGTAGAGGGAAGTCATCCTTGGGGCTCTCCCTGTTCAAATCCCTGTAATCAACACACATTCGGACCTTACCATCTTTCTTCGGCACTGGAACCACATTGGCGACCCACTGAGGGTAAGAAGTTACTGCACGAAAACTGACGTCGAATTGTTTCATAACCTCAGCCTTGATTTTCTCAGACATCTCTGGACGCATATGGCGGACCTTCTGTTTTACCGGAGGGCATTCTTCCTTGGTAGGCAAGTGATGAACCACAATATCTGTATCCAACCCAGGCATGTCTTCGTAAGACCAAGCGAAGATTTCCACATAGTCATGCAGCATCTGAATCAACCATTGTTTCACACTAGCCTCCAGATTGGCACCAATCTTGACTTCCTTTCTGTCTGTCTCAGTGCCTAGATTCACCGTTTCCACTAGCTCTTCATGTGGCTGAATGGCCCTCTCTTCCTGGAGTAGCAGTCTTGCCAACTCACCAGGCACTTCGCAATCATCTTCACCTTCGTCTTCGGCCAAGTTGATCGGATTTTCGAAGTCATAACTGGTAGTAGCAGAGTCATTACCAGTGGGATCCAGAGTGGATTGGAACCTGTATAAGTGAGTGTGTGTAAATATAGCTGTTTTACAATATATAATAAAGAAAGACAAGGAGCACAATATTTGAAATGTAAAAAACGTACAATGCTTTTATTAATGATATATGAAAGTGACACACAAAAGCCCTCACAAATGAAGCCACGGTGCCCCGGGTAAGACACCGGGCCATAAAGTTTAGTAATATTGTTTGTTACAAATTCAAACCAAAGGAGTTCATTACTGAGTGACAAAAGTAATAGGTATGAAATCTTTCGCCGTCCAGTTGCTTGGTCCACCGTTGGTCGTTGGGTAGATCCAGCTGTCGAACTCAGATTCTTCCGCTTCGTCTTCAATAGCATTTACTTCCGGGTTGGTGATGAACACAGGAGGTCTTCCAATCCTTGCCTTACGAACAGCCCTCTGAGCTTCTGCAGTGAAACCCAAACCAAATTTGTCAGTCTTCTGAGTAAAATCAGGAAGTCGGCCCCAGTTTGCATACTCACCCTTCTCAATCACAGCCCGGGCATCCTTTAAGGAAGCCATCTTCAAAGGAGAACCCTCTTCAGTCACAGTCTCTGCTGCTGCCAATGTCTGAAGCACCTCTTCAAAGTGTTGAATGGGGGTCTCAATGAATTACCCATCCATCTCTACATACCGGAACGAGTTGAGGTGGCTGACCATATATTCTTCTTCCCCCTGCACTGTAACAATCTTCCCTCTAACAGGGTACTTAAGCTTCTGATGTAATGTGGAGGTCACAGCTCCAGCCTTGTGGATCCATGGGCGACCCAGCAAACAAGAATAGGATGGTCGGATGTCCATCACATAGAAAGTAGAATCAAAAACTTGAGAACCAACCCTGATTGGAATGTCAACTTCCCCATGTACCATCCTTTTCGACCCGTCAAAGGCCCAGACAACAATGTTACTAGGCTTGAGTTCTAAACCCTCACAATCCAACCTGTCTAGGGCCTTCTTGGGTAATACGTTCAACGAATAACCGGTGTCTACCAACACATGGGCAAGAGTAGTGCCCCTGCATTCAATGGAGACATGCAGGGCGTTGTTATGGTTCTTTCCTTTGGCAGTCAGATCGGCGTCAGAGAAACCCAACCCATTATCCGCAATCAAGTTGGCCACACAATCGGTAAATTGATTAGCAGACGTTTCTTGTGGCACGTGGGCCGTCTTCAGGAAGGAAATCAGGGCATTGGCATGGGCCTCTGAACACAATAACAGTGATAACATATATATTTTAGATGGGGTGTGCCTCAGCTGCTCAACTACATTGAAATCACTCTTCTTTATAATCTTGAGGATCTCTTCCATCTCTTGCTTGGAAGCTTCGACAGTGGTTGTCTTTGGTGCCTCCGTCCGGGCAAGCATATTAGTAGCAATCCCTTTGCCCCGAGCGTCAGATGACTCGACAGCAGGGGTAGAAACAAGAAATTGGTCAGGAAGGGAAACATGCACACTTGCAGGTGTGATGACAAGAGGTCTCTGAATAGCTGGTGGCGCAATATCAGACGAGAAGAGCCTACCACTACGAGTGACTTTAGCAGGCCCGGTAATATTGCTGACACCGGTACTAGTATCAAACTCTTGCTTTACTCCAAGAACATAAACATCTGCCCCATAGTGCCATGGGACAGCTTTGTCAGATTTATAGGGGATGGGCCCCGGAACAGTGATGATGATAGGAGCAATCTTCTGAGTAGACATGATTTTGACAGGCTTCTTTGAGGGAGCCTTAGGAGGGTTGTTGAAAATAGTGACAATAGAAACTTCTTCGGTACGGGTAGCAGGAACAACAATCTTTTCGAACAAGATCTCTTTATTATCCATCAGGCTTTGGATACCTGACTTCAACAAAGGACAACCAGCAGGTGAAACAGAACATAGAAGGCAACCTTTACTACATCCCGGAAATAAATCGGCTAGCAATAGGTTCCTTTTGACAGTCAACAACGGAGTAACAATCTCATCCACAGAGGCTACATACGGGTCTTCTTCCACAGCATTCACTCCATGCTGGGGCATGGGAGCAGTCACAACATTGGGCCTTTTGGGCGCCTCGAACTGTATTTCTTTAGCATCAATAAGGTCCTGAACCTTATTCCTCAGAGCCCAACAATCGTATGTAGTATGCTCCGGGCTGTCAGAGTGATAGGCGCAGCGGACGTTGGGATTGTACTTCGGAGATGTTGTGTTTACCACCTTCGGAGCTTCCTTGACAGTTACCAGATTGGTTGATAGCAGTTGCGGTAATATCTGAGATAGGGTCATACTGAGCCGAGTGTACTGCCTTTTGGGTCTCTCACCCCTTGGTTGGTTATACTGCTGAGGAGCAACAGCAGGCTTTGAAATTACCACCGTGTTGATAGCTTGGCGACGTTCCGGTTTGTTCTGTCTCCTTGGACCATACACAGAACTAGCTTCTTTCTTGAAGGGCTTCTTTTCAGTGCTCGAGGAGGCATCCTTCTGTATCTTCCCCGACTTGATACCAGCTTCTATCCTTTCACCAGTCAGAATGAGGTCTGTAAACCCTGCAGAAGAATTACCAATCAGATAGTTGAAGAACGGACCAGAGAGGGTCCCCAAGAACATGTCCACGAGTTCACGGTCAGTCAACGGTGGCTGCACCCTGCCAGCCAGGTCTCTCCAGTTTTGCGCGTACTCCTTAAAACCTTCACCCATCCCAAGTGACATACCCTGGAGTTGGGTACGCGTGGGAGCAAGGTCGGAATTGTACTGATACTGCTTATAAAATGCAGTAGCCAAGTCCTCCCAGTTTCGAATACTGGCTCCATCCAGCTGATAGAACCATTCGAGTTGAGCCCCTGAAAGGCTATCCTGGAAGAAATGGATCCATAGATTCTTGTCTGCAATGTAAGGTTGGATCTTCCTTACATATGATTTGAGGTGCAGCTTAGGGCAGGAAGCCCCGTCGTACTTCGCAAAGGCAGGTGCCTTGAACTTGTGCGGGATCACCACCCCAGAAGATAAACCTAGATCTCCGAAATCCAACCCAGGCACGTGTTGAATCTCCATAGCGCTTAGACGGTCCTCCAATTGTTTGTACCTATCCTCAATAGAAGGGTATTGTTCATCATTGTAATCTGTCTCGTTGTCAGAGACCGCAGGACTAGGAACCCTTCCCTCTTGGGGACTATCCTTCCGTACAGAGGAAGTAGCCTGATCAGCCTCATTCTGCAGTGTATTCCCAAACCTCCGTCCAGTGTTAAACAGCACAGTCCTCTTCTTCTTCTTCTTCTTCTCCTTCAAGAGCAGAGTCTTCAACTCCTGTTGACCCCGGGCTAAGCTCATGACCAGCTCTTGAAACTGAGCGTTCTGGGCCTGGAGGGCCTTGATAGCTTGTTCCGTAGTAGGCTCGGAAGACATGATGATTGAGTGCTGAAATAAACAGTGAAGAAGATTAAGCAACCTGTAGAAAAAGGGTACCTGTTATGCATATGATGCAATGAGATGCGTATGATTTATGTTTTCAAAGACAATTGGGATTCAACTTTGTAGACAAAAAGGAAACTTACTTTATTAGATTCAAACTTTAAATTGTTAAACAATTTGCCCTTAGGCATTACAAGAATGAAAATACTGAAAAGGAAATAAAAGCTGTAAAAGAAACATCCAAAGCCCATCAGTGCTCCCATGGCCTCCTCTTCTCAGTACGGATATAGTCATTCAGGATCCGCTCATTCTCCAATTGCTTAGTTAGCTTCTGGATCTTTTGTTCCTGTTCGTTGAACCTTTCCCGATAAGAATCCCGTTCTTCTTGTAGCTGCGCCCAAGACCTCTTTAGTGTGTCAACATCAGTGGGTATCTGAGGAGGGAGTACAGTTGGAGGAACCCCGTCTTTATCAGGAAATTCAAGAATGATAGGCCTGACAGCTTCGTATGGCATACCTAACTTCTGAGCACGGATGCGGACCCATCTGTAGTAGGGTTCCATTGGTAGAGAAGTCTTCGATCCCAACTCATGTGGGTCAGCTTTGTGAATTCTGTCCCAAGCCTTGATGAATCTATGGTGCAGCTCGTCACTGTCTACCTGAAACTCAAAACTGATGTGAGGTACCAACATCTCATGAGGCCCTGCTCTTCTGGCTCTTCCAAACTGACGGAGAGATAAACATGGATTATAAGAGATTCCTCCCTGGGTACCGATCAATGGAACATTAGGATATTCTCCGCAATGATCAATAATGGCTACCTCATCCAAACCTCTGAGAGTCCAAATGATGTCATTATCAGTGAGAGACATTAACCTATGAGCCCAGCCCCTTCCTTCTTTGTTCTTCAGCACGAACTTAGGGAGGTGCAAAATAAACCACCTCACTAACAAAGGAGCACAACACCACAGAGTTCCCCGTCTTCGGGCAGTACGAGCATAGAGTTGCTGCAGGATATCACCCAAGAGAGTAGGTACAGGGTTCCGAGACATGAAGATCCTTATGGAATTGATATTGACAAAGTTATCAGGATTTGGAAACAATACTAGACCATAGATTAGGAGAGCCAGGATGTCTTTGTACGCCCTGAAGTCTAAGTCATTCCAGAAACTGTTAGCTTTACCAATCAGAAACTTAGCCAAAAAGCCCTTAACTCCGCTTCTAGTCACCCAGTTATCCATTACCTCTTTGTTGGTCAAAGGAAGGGCTGCAGCAATCTCCTCAAGCCTAAGAGTCTTTTCCCAACCAGTGAATGGAGTTTGTTCCAAAACAGGGATACCAAGCAAATCAGAGAATTCTTCCAGGGTAGGGACCAGCTGGAAGTCTTGAAAGGTGAAGCAATGGTACAGGGGATCATAGAACTGAGTCAGGACACTTATCAGTTGTTGGTCCCACTTTGAAGTGACTAAACCGAGAATAGAACCATGCCTTTTGATGAAGGAAGTCGTGTTTGGAATTCTGTCAACCAGTTCTTTAAGCAAATCAGGTGGGTGAACAAAGTTGAGCCGGATAGTATTCCTTCGCATAGGCATCATGATGTCCTACAAAACAGAGCAAAGATGAAACCCTCTTGTCTTTGAAATGGGTCAGTCCTTATGCAGGATGCATGCAATGTTATGATGGTATGATGTTATGATAAATCACACCATAAGTATTCACAAAGGCAAACATGATAAGGCACACAAGTCACACTAGACATCCCTTAGAGTTTAGGCCAGCATGAAGTTCAGGTACTACCCTCTTTCAGTTTCGTTGGTTAAGACCTGTCCTAGAAAATAGTAACCGGGTTCTAGAGGATCTCAATATCACTGACTACCTTCAATCGGTCATAACTCCAGCATCACAATCTTTTCTTGCAGCCAGAACCATCGCGAGAGTTTAGCCTCAATGAGTGTAGCATACTGCTACTGTTCTATGGCCAAGTTGGGTCAATTTAGGGTTCTAAGGTAGATTGGTGCTTAATAACTCCTCAGAAGACCCATATTCTCCTCGTTGCAACACAAGGGATATCGGTACAGACCAAGGTGTCACACCAACATAGCCACTGCTTCACCCGTGTCGGTCTATGCCGGACAAGTCCCTCACAGCTTATGCTACCTAAAGGGTATTCCCCAGATCCGGGTCAGGATCTATGAAACTCCGATGCAAGGCCCACAAATATAAAAGTAAACAAGACATGCAATTGAAAACATAAGAGTGGTCTAATCCTAAGGTACACCTCACTTATTAAGTTTCCCCAGCAGAGTCGCCAGTTCTGTGATCGGTGGAAATAAAATTGACTGTTTTTTAAGTTGGTTCGCGAAATGTCGCGATAAGCAAGAGTCGCCACCGTCTTTTATGTTATCCAACATGGAAAGGACAAAAGCACAGAAAAATTCCTTTTTTCGAGATGTCTCTCGGTTCGGGAGGTAGATTTATAGAAAGGGAAGGTGTTAGCACCCTTTCTATCAGTGGTTATCCACGGGCTCTTAGGTACTTGCTCACTATGTTTTCAAAATTTGTTTGCTTTTCAAGTGTGTGTAGGTTTTGAAAAAGTTTGGTTTGAAAAACTTCTAGGTAACTCTTGTATCAGTCCTCAAGAGTGTATGAAGTGTTTGTTTGAAAACTTTTTGAAAGTGTAGGTGCGAAAAGTTGTTTTTGTTTTTTGAAAGAGCAAGTACCCAGGAGAAATCTACCTACTCTAAGGAATTAGGCTGTGTAAGAGTCCTTTAGACAGTGCTATCCCACTATTGAGAAGTAGGTAGCACTATCTTTGGAGTTATTCGGGTCAATTCGATTAAGGGACATGTGTGGTCACCAAAGCAATGGTAGGACGCCTTAGCGGTAACCCTAATGTCCTAGATCCTTTTTATCCGAGGCAACCGTTTCGAGGCAACTGGATCTTAGACAGGAGGGCGTCCTCTAAAACACCCTATACTTGATGACCACCTCGAGGCAACCAAGTGAGGTGTACCCTAGGAGTGGCATGTGCATGTGTATTATTTTTCATGTTAAATTGTCTTGTACATGTTATTTGTGAGCTACGGATTGATTTTATTTGTCATACAAATCTTGTCATGCATATTAACAGTTAAGAGTGCGGAAAATAAAGTGCGGAAAGTGAATCTACGCTATTACAAGCCGCGGGTATATACATCGCCAAAAATATAACCCGTTTGGAAAATAAATGAGAAAAGTAAATAAAGCGATAAAATTCTAATTAACTATTACATTTCTGAGCAGATACATAAATATAATGAATTAAAATAAATATGCGCGCGAAAGATTGAATCGGGACGTCCTTAGGGTTTTGACCCTTTTTGAGAAAAGAATTGAAATTGGTCCTTTTTTTTGTAATTTAATTAACTATTAAACCTAATTTACTAATTAATTAATTAATTAAAAGAGAAAAGTATTTTTTTAATATGTTTTTATGTTTTTAATGAAATAAAATAAAAAAGAAATTAAAAGTGTCAAAGGAAAAACCTAATTCTAGATTTGATTTTATTTAATGTGAAAAAGATTATAATTAACCTAATTAAACAACTAAATTAATTAATGAATTTATTTACAAAAAGTAATTGAAATTAATAATAATATTTTTTTGGTTTTTTGAATTTTTATTGTGAAAAGGTTAATTAATTTGCTGGTTAGTAATTAATTAAAAAAAACAATAAAAATAAATAAAGCAATTGAATGAAAGAAAATAAAAAATAAAATGCAACCCGGGGGGGTTTGGGCCAGATTTGAAGGTGTATTTGGAATTCCTTGGCCCAATCAATATTCCAGCCTGTTTGACTTTGTGGTTTCACCATGGCACGTGTTGACTGGACGTATGGTGGTCGTCCGCTCTAGGCCATTGGATTGCTGCTTGTAAACATCTGGCGCCTGGATGGTTGAGGTGTACTGTGGAATTCATTTGGACATGTTGCACGAAATCACGTTAAACAAAATATGAAACAATTATTTGGGGGACCTGGGATTCGAACCCAGGTCCCAAGGGACTATGCACAAGCGCCTTGGCCATCTGAGCTGCATGTTTCAATTGTTATTAAGACCAAACGTAATTATTATATTAATAAATCAAAACATATACCTGGAAAAAAAATATAACGCGCGATTTTTGAAAAGGGCCAATCATGCTGCAACACATCATCATCTTCTTCAATGAAATTGCTGGTTATTTACCTGCGGATTTTATCCGCAGGAAGTTTCATAGGCCTTTCCTAAAATCCCCCCCAGGCTTCAAAAACCCATTCCAAGACCATGGTTGGACTCGTCCATGTCTCCTGAGTTCATCCATACTCATGATTTGCTCCAATTGTACCTGGAAACAAAATACCTAAAACGCAAAAAGATGAACCCTAGAATCGGGCATCACGATTCAGGGCCTAAAAACGCAATTGGATATTACAGTTATGTTAGAAATCACATAAGGAACACAAATATGCCAATGCTTTTGAGAAAAAGTGCAAAAGTAGAGAGCTTAGGTTTCGTGTTCAGAGGTGACTTTGTGAGAACTTACAGTGTTGTATAGGGGGTCTTAGGATGTGTTTGTGATCGCTTTAGCTTCATGGGATGGCAAGGAAGGGAATCACGTTCTTCTTTTGGTCTGAAAATGCCTGCAACCTTGTTCTAGATCTCTCACTTTTCCAACAATTTTTGAGTTTTGCTTTGGCCGTTTCAGCAATGCTTGGGTCGTGAATGCTGTTGGTACTGCTTGCTTATGTATGTGAGAACAAAATTAGGTCAGCAGCTGGGCCTTAATCTTGGTGTATTGAAGTTTTGAGATCTTGTTGACCACCATTGAAGAACTTTCCATATTTGGTTCAAATCTAGGATTTTATGCACAAAAAGGCTTGGCACGAATTTGTTAGCTGGCATGTGACATATAAAAGCTATTCAAATCAAAAGATGTTATTCCATTAATTTTTTAGATTTTATTTGAATTATTATGGATTTAAAATGAATTAAATCAATAAAAATTAAATAAAAATGGAAAAATAAATGTTTGATCTTGAAATTAATCATGGGACACGTGTGTGGCATGACAAGGCTGAATCAAATGGAAGAAAGTGGGCCCTTTTGTCAAAAATTGAAGTTTTAGGGATAGTTGACTTTTGCAAATTCCCAAAAATTTCCCAACTTCTCCAATGCATATCTTGCTCAATTTTGATCATATGAACATGTTCTTGGACATTTTGGAAAGTTCTTGAAGTCCTCTAACCAATGCCTTTGGTCCCATGTCATTTGGATTTACCAATCTCAAGTTATGGTCTTTGACTTAAAATGCCTTTTTGTTGACTTTTGAAATTGACCTATAATGTAGAAATTGATAACTTTTTGTGAGAGAATTTCTTGGACTTGGAACGTGAAAATGAGTTGTAGGAAATGTCATCCCCTTCAAAATGAGCATTGGATGGGATTTTTCTGATGAACCATGAAAAAGTTATGCTTTGGTCAAGTTACAGTTGACTTTTCAACTGTCCAAAAATAGAAATTTTTGCATCTTGATGATTTTTGAGCCATGCTTGAGGAATCATGATCAAGACTTGATCAAATGATGATTGTGTGCTCAAAATAAGATGTTGACCAAAAATTCTGACTTTTAACTGCAAAATGACCATTTTACCCCTGCAGTTGATTGTGAACCAAATGAAGCTTTTGACTGTGGACTTTGATGATGTGAGTCTTGAAACTTGGCATGTAGATGCTTGGAAATGTATATAGGCCTATGAGACTTGATTGAGCCCTTGAAAACCTCAACTTCCTTGGAAGAACCAAAACCCTAATTTTGGCTGGCTTAGGAGATGTTTGGACTGTGCAACCCTTGATCAATCTTGAACCATTTGAAGATGATTCTTGATAAACCTTGAAGAATACAGGAGGGCAAATTTTGGGGTACAACATAGTATTTCAGGGACTCAACTCGAATGGTTCTATCAGCTGGATGGAACCAGTATTCGAAATTGGGAGGACTTGGCTACTGCATTTTATAAGCAGTATCAGTATAATTCCGACCTCGCTCCTACGCGTACCCAACTCCAGGGTATGTCACTAGGGACGGGTGAAGGATTCAAGGAGTGTGCGCAAAAGTGGAGAGACCTGGCTGGAAGGGTGCAGCCACATTTGACTGACCGAGAGCTCGTTGATATGTTCTTGGGGACCCTGTCTGCTTCATTCTTCAACCATCTGATTGGGAATTCTTCTGCTGGGTTTACAGATCTGATCTTGACTGGTGAGAGGATAGAAGCTGGTATCAAGTCTGGGAAGATACAGAAAGGGGCCTCCTCGAGTACTGAAAAGAAGCCCTTCAAGAAAGAATCTAGTGTTGTTTATGGTTCAAGGAGACAAAGTAAACCGGAACTCCGCCAAGCTGTCAACGCGGTGGTAATCTCAAAGCCTGCTGCTGCTCCTCAGCAATACAACCAACCAAGGGGTGAGAGACCCAAAAGGCAGTACACTCGGCTCAATATGACCCTGTCTCAGATATTGCCGCAACTACTGTCAACCAATCTGGTAACTGTCAAAGAAGCTCCAAAGGTTGTAAATACAACATCTCCAAAGTACAACCCCAACGCCCGCTGTGCTTATCACTCTGACAGCCCGGGGCATACTACGGATGATTGTTGGGCTCTGAGGAATAAGGTTCAAGACCTCATTGATGCTAAAGAGGTTGAGTTCGAGGCGCCCGAGAGGCCTAATATGGTGACAGCTCCCATGCCTAACCATGGAGTAAATGCTATTAGGGATGATGATGACGTGGAGGAATCTGAATTTAACAGTTGGATCTGCCCAACGACCAATGGTGGACTAAGCAACTGGACTGCCATAGACTTCACACCTATTACTTTTGTCACTCAATAATGAACTCCTTTGTTTTGAATTTGTAACAAACAATAATTTGAAACTTTATGGCCCGATGTCTTACCCGGGGGACCGTGGCTTCATTTGTGAGGGCTTTTGTGTGTCATTTGCATATATCATTAATAAAAGCATTGGACGTTTTTTACATTTCAAATCTTGCGTTCCTTTTCTTTCTTTATTATATATTGCAAAACAGCTATATTTACACACACTCACCTATACAGGTTCTAATCCACTATGGATCTCACTGGTAACGACTCTGCTACTGCCAGTTATGACTTCGAAAATCCGATCAACTTAGCCGAAGACGAAGGTGAAGATGATTGTGAAGTGCCTGGTGAGCTTGCAAGACTGTTACTCCAAGAAGAGAGGGCCATTCAGCCACATGAAGAGCCAGTGGAAACGGTAAATCTGGGTACTGAGACAGAAAGAAAGGAGGTCAAGATTGGTGCCAATCTGGAGCTCGGTGTGAAACAACGGTTGATTCACATGCTGCATGACTATGTGGAAATATTTGCCTGGTCTTACGAAGACATGCCTGGGTTGGATACCGACATTGTGGTTCATCACCTGCCCACCAAGGAAGACTGTCCTCCGGTAAAACAGAAGGTTCGCCGTATGTGCCCAGAGATGTCCGAGAAAATCAAAGCTGAGGTTATGAAACAATTTGATGTTGGGTTTCTAGCAGTGACTTCTTACCCTCAGTGGGTTGCCAACGTGGTTCCGGTGCCGAAGAAAGATGGTAAGGTCCGAATGTGTGTTGACTACAGGGATTTGAACAGGGCGAGCCCCAAGGATGATTTCCCTTTGCCTCACATCGACGTTCTGGTTGATAACACAACTCAGCATAAGGTATTCTCCTTCATGGACGGGTTCTCCGGTTACAATCAAATCAAGATGGCTCCTGAAGACATGGAGAAGACCACTTTTGTTACTCATTTGGGCACCTTTTGCTACAAGGTCATGCCGTTTGGATTGAAAAATGCTGGGGCAACCTACCAACGTGCCATGGTTGCTTTGTTTCATGATATGATCCATCATGAGATCGAAGTATACGTTGACGATATGATTGCAAGGTCCCAAACTGAGGAGGAACACCTTGACCATCTACAGAAGCTATTTGGCTGTCTGAAGTTGTACAAGCTGAGGTTGAACCCGAACAAGTGCACCTTTGGGGTGAGATCTGGAAAATTGCTAGGCTTCATCGTAAGTGACAAAGGTATTCAAGTGGACCCTGCCAAGGTGAAAGCCATACAAGAGATGCCAGTTCCCAAGACAGAGAAAGAAGTCAGAGGCTTTCTAGGACGGCTGAACTACATTGCCCGATTCATCTCACATCTAACTGCTACCTGTGAACCAATCTTCAAGCTACTGAAGAAAGATCAAGTAGTATGTTGGAACGATGAATGTCAGGCCGCTTTCGAAATAATCAAAGAGTATCTCCAAGAGCCACCTATTCTTATGCTGCCGGTTGAAGGGAGACCTCTAATCTTATACTTGACAGTACTTGACAGCTCAATGGGGTGTGTGCTGGGGCAGCATGATGAGTCTGGCCAAAAAGAGCACGCCATTTATTACCCTAGCAAAAAGTTTACCGACTGTGAGACCCGATACTCACTGCTTGAGAAAACTTGCTGCGCTTTGGTATGGGTTGCTCGCCGGCTGAGACAGTATATGTTGACTCACACAACTCTGTTGATTTCAAAAATGGATCCAATAAAGTACATCTTCGAAAAGCCCGCCTTGTCTGGAAGAATAGCAAGATGGCAGATGATCTTGACCGAATACGACATCCAGTACACGACTCAGAAAGCAATCAAGTGAAGTGTATTGGCAGATCATTTGGCACACCAGGCAGTGGATGACTACCAGTCCATGAACTTTGAATTTCTGGACGAGAATATCATGGTAGTAACTGATTGTGAAGTACCTGGACCGGATGAAGGACCTGAGGAAGGATTCCGATGGTCTATGCACTTTGATGGAGCCTCAAACGCTTTGGGTAACGGTATCCGCGCTGTGATCATATTTCCAAAAGGCTCTCATACTCCACTTACCGCCCGACTATGTTTCAACTGCACCAACAACATGGCAGAGTATGAAGCATGTATCATGGGTCTTCGAGCTGCAATTGACTTAAGGATCAAGTTTCTGAGTGTCTTCGGAGATTCCGCTCTCATGATCAGCCAGATCAAAGGCGAGTGGGATACGAAACACCCAAACCTTATTCCTTACAAGGAGTATGTATTGACGTTGATTCCCCATTTCGAAGAGATAACTTTTGAACACTTCCCGAGAGAGGAGAATCAGTTAGCGGACGCGCTAGCTACGATGTCTTCTATGTTCAAAGTTAAATGGGATAACGAGGCTCCCCGGATCATTATCTGAAAATTAGACGAACCTGCACATTGATGTGATCTTGAGGCTGAAGAGGTAACTGAAAAACCTTGGTATCATGAAGTGAAAAGGTACCTTGAAGCCCAAGAATACCCCGAAGGCGCATCTGTTAATGACAAGAATTTTCTGAGAAGGTTCGCGGCAAAGTTCATCCTCAGCAATGACATTCTCTACAAGCGAAATCATGATTCAACCTTACTGCGTTGTGTGGATAAGACTGAAGTAGAAAGGATCATGGCAGAGCTGCATGAAGGTACCTTCGGAACGCATTCCAGTGGACATACTATGGCAAAGAAAATCCTTCGGGCAGGATATTACTGGTCCACAATGGAAGCCGACTATTATCAACATTCTCGGACGTGTCACAAATGCCAGATCTATGTTGATAAGGTGCACGTTCCTCCGGTTCCTTTGAACGTCTTGACAGCACCATGGTCGTTTGCAATGTGGGGTATTGATATGATCGGCGAAATCAGACCTACGGCATCCAACGGGCATCGTTTCATCCTGGTAGCAATTGATTACTTCACGAAGTGGGTTGAAGCAGCTTCCTTTGCCACAGTAACCAAGAATGTCGTGGCACGGTTCATTCGGCATAACCTGATCTGTCGCTATGGCATCCCGGAAAGGATCATTACGGACAATGGTACCAATCTTAATAACAAGATGATCACTGAGCTTTGCGAGAAATTCAAGATACAACACCACAACTCTTCTCCCTACCGACCGAAGATGAATGGGGCTTGTGATCGGTGGATCTGGAACTGACTGTTTAACGCTGGTTCGCGAAATGTCGCGGAAGCAAGAGTCGCCACCGTCTTTTATTTTCTCCAAATGGAAAGGACAAAAGCACAGAAAAATTCCTTATAGAGATTGCTCTCGGTTCGGGAGGTAGATTATAGAAAGGGAAGGTGTTAGCACCCTTTCTATCCATGGTTATCCATGGGCTCTTAGATACTTGCTCACTTGTGTTTTCAAAAATGGTTTGTTTGCTTTTCAACTGTGGGTTTTAAAAAATTTCTTTGAAAATTTCAGTTCGACTCTTGTATCGGTCCTCAAGAGTGTTTGAAAAATGCTTTTGAAAGCTTTTTGAAAATGTGTTGGTGTGAAAAGTATTTTTGATTTGTTTTGTTTTGAATTAGAGCAAGTATCCACGAGTCGTCTACCTACCCTAAGGAATTCGTCTGTGTAAATGTCCTTTAAAGTAGTGTCATCCCACCATTGAGAGGTAGGTAGCACCACCGTTGGAGGTGTTCGGGTCAATTCGAGGTTCGGGACATGGTGATCACCAGAGCAATGGGAAGACACCTTAGAAGCTACCCTCATGCCAGGTTCCCGGATCATGAGGACTTACTAAGACATCCTCTACTCGACGATCACCTTTCGAGGCAAGGCAACAGTGAGGCGTACCCTAGGGGTGGTGTGTGATTTATGTGTCGTTTTCATTTATTTTTGTCTTTTGTCAAAGTGATCTATGCGTTTGTTTTTATTTTATCATTCATTCTTGCATGCATTTATTTAACAGTAAAAAAAGGTGCGGAAATTGAAAGTTCTAAACTATTACAAAGGCGCGGGTCCACATCGCCAAAATTAAAATCCAGGACCCGATTTGACGGAAAGTAAATAAAGAAATAAAATAAAGTGCGAAAAATAAAGATTACACGGCTTTGGGAGAATTACATTAATATTATAAGAAGCAAAATAAAATACGCGAATTGGAATTAAAATTGGAAACGAGGGCGTTGGACCCTTTTTAATGAAATTAAATTAAATGATTAAACTAATGAAATAAGAATGAAAAAAGAAATTATTTTGAGATTTTTGTATTTATGGTTTTTTATGAGAGAATTAAATGAAATCTAACCCTATTTCTAGTTGTTTTTTAATTTATTAAGAAAACATATTAAAATTAAACCTAAGATTAATCTAATTATTTACATGGTAATTTAATTACAAAAATAATATTTAATAATTAATTATTGTGAAAGAAAAGAAAAAAAGGATAAAAATTGATTAAAACCTAATTCTACCAATTTTAAGTTTATTAAGAAAAATGTTTGAATTAAACCTAATTTTACAAAGCTAAAATTAATTAGTGATATTTATTTACAAAAAAATAACATTAAATAAAAATACTTATTTTTTGTCTTTTTTCTGATTTTTATATTGTTTTATTTTTTTATGAAAATAAATTAAATTAAAGGAACTAATTAAAAAAAGAAATAATTGAAACAAATAAAATAAAGAAAAGAAAAGAAATACAATACCTTAGGGGGTTCTGTCCCCAATTGGAGGTGAATTGGAGTGGTTTGGCCATTTGTGTTCTAGCCTCATCATGCATAAGTTGTTCTACTTTGGCCATTTGGCTTTTGGCTTCTGGCCATTTGCGTTTTGGCCTCAACGTTCCTTAATCTTCTCAGGATGTGTGTCTCGCCATGTATTGGGGTCATGTGTAAAATGTTCTGTTTTGGCCATTTGGCTTTTGGCCTTTTGGCCATTTGGCTTTTGGCCTCAACGTTCCTTAATGAACCTGCATGGGATCCTGTCTAAATCTGCAGTGTTGAACCTCATGAACACATTAAATAAAATCATAAAAATTCAAATAAAACCAACATATGAAGAAATTTAATGTTTAGGCACAATATGGCATGTATGAATGATTATACCCTTTTGATCATGGAGATCAAATCAATCTTACCCTTACTGGAAGATTAGTGACCTGAATGCTTTTATGCCTTACTGGAAAATTAGGATCATGGAGATCAAGCCAGCCTTACCCTTACTGAAGAAGTAGTGAGGTGTTGGTTTGTAACTGTGATCGCTTGTTTGTAGTGAGAGAGGGATTTGTAATAAGGATTTCAAGGTTTTAGGGTTCTTGAAAGAGTTTGATATTCTAACAGTGTAGTGGCAAGGTTTTTTCTCTCTTTTTCTCCTCTCTGGTTTGTGTGAAAAGAAGGTGATTATATAATGGAAATTAGGGTAAAGCAAATGGGCTTTGAATGTGCAATTGGGCCTCCAATATTCACTTGAATTCGTCACTTTCCAGGCTAAATCGCAGGGACTTAAGTGCATTTTTTGAAGTTGAAATGTGAAAACAAAATGTAGCCGGCATCGAGAAATAACTCCTGTCCGAAAATCGACTCAATCGGATAAACGGTGAATTAGTTATGAATTTTTGAAGTTTTAGCTCAGACAAACTTATTTTGGGCTTCAGTGTCGACTCTGACACGTTCTTCAATAAAAAACTGGTTTTGATCGGTGCATAATTTGGTCTCGACTTTTGAAGCAAAGTTGTAGATCTATGAGTCAGTAACCTTGTGTAAAAATATGAGTCCAATCCGATAAAAATTGACCGAGTTATGAATTTTCGAAGTTTCGGCCCAGATGAAATAATATTCAGCATTCAGGATTTTCAGCGTGTCACGCACTCTGAGCAAAAAACGAAGGCCTTTTGAATACCTTTTGAACTCAATACCTTCTATGAAAATGTAGCCAACTCAATTTTTGAAATTTTGGCGCCAGAACCAGCTCGATACGATGAAAATCGACCAAGTTATGATTTTCTGAACATGACGCAGATAAACTTCTGTCACAAATTTTCTGTGCGAAAATACTTGATAAATCCACATTTTTGAAGACCTTCTGATCGAAATTGGCTTCCAGCCGTGAGAGATGAAAACGTAGATAATGTCAAGACGGAATTTTGGCCACCGGAACGGGTTCAAAACGAGTCACGATCTTCAAGTTATGAATTTTTTAGCGCGTAGAAACTGCACTTTCAGCACACTTTTTCACCATATTTCTTCGAGAAAACTCACACATTCGGATACCTTCTTTAAAGAATTGACTCTTGAGCCGAACCTGAATTTGAGAATATGTTATCAGAGATATCTTGGCGAAAGAACACCTGAATATGACGCGCCAGGTTGGACTTGTGAATTTTTCTTGAAATGTTTTGAGAAATATGGGAGGGCAAATTTTGGGGTACAACAGTTGCCCCTGTTCAATCTTCTTAAACCTGAGGATGCAGATTGGCTGACGTGCCTTTCGTAATCCGAAGGTGGAAGATGATTGAACACTAGAGTGCCCATAAATTTGCGCTCACATAGTAGCAGTGTGATGATGGGAATGGGCTTATAGATGCTATTTGGAGATTGATGGATAGGTGTTTCCAGTGATTTCTCGTAAACAACCGCTAGTCTTCCAAACTATCGAATAATCTTTCTTACTGTTATTCAATCTCTCTGGTAACTCACAGGATCGACTAGATTGATCCTAGGACTCCTTGGATATTAAGGTTACTCTCACAATCGAACAATTATTCATGGTTGATATTGTATAAGTGTTTGGCTTATTTCGATCCCTCTCTCTAAGAGTCTAAAAATTTGGTCAAAATGTATATGAAAACTAAGCTATACGAATAAATGCTAATTGTAATGCTGATTGTAGAGACATATAAAACTGCATGAAAATGAAGTAAATGATTTCGACTTACAAAACGTTTAACATGAAAGGTTTCTGGAATGTAGAAGTTTAAAATGTGAAGAAAGTGTTTAATGCAAGAAATCTGTAAATGATTTTAAGTAAAAGTATGCGCTTGAAGAACAATACTTGAAAGTAAAGGTATTGAAAATGTGACAGTTCTCTGAAATATAAAGTGCTCGAAATATAAAGAAAACAGTAAAACGTAAAACTTTGAGGAAAAGACTTCGAAATGAAAAGATTGTAAATAAGAAAACTTGTAAATGTTGCCTGACAAAAAGAATAGAGGAAAGTACTGGAAATGGTAAAAGGCTTTCATTAAGTTAGAAATACATGGTGCTATCATACATACATTTCTCTTGCATTCGTTTCCCTTGCCATGTGGTAGTTTGAATGTTATTGAGTATTTTGTATAACAGATATGACACACCGAAATCCTAATACTAAGACTTCTATTTATACTAATTCGACCCTAACGGTCTCGCTACAGGATTATGCCACGTTTCGAACATGCAAGACAATGCTTCTTTCATCTTTCCACGTGTCCCCAAATGCTCCAACACATAACTTTCAAACTTTGAAAGTCCCGCTTCCATTTGAATTTTAAATGCTTTTGGTGTTTCTCTATTTCGAGCGTTCTTCCCAAACACAGCCTCGCTGTTGTTCCGAGACTCCTTTAACTATGTTCCCATAATTGTCGTTCGAAGCTTCACACTTTGACACCCTTATTCGAAACACTGCTTCTGTCACTTCGAAATATGGCGTTTAATTCCATTTCGATCAGAACGTTTATCTTTTGGCTTCTAAATAATAATATCGAAATCTTCAGCTAACAAATTGCCCCTTTAAAATATGTATTTCGATTCCTTTGAGAAATACCTATTTTAAACATCTACACAAGATTTCGATTAGGACTTTTAAATCATCGTAACATTTAATGCATTTGACTCCAGTCACATCAATCACAGCACCTTTTGGATTCCTTAACCGCCCGGAGTCACTTCACAGCGTGGTGCAGTTATAAGTAATGATTATTTTTAAATCACGCCTATTACCTATATCAACTTCACGCCACCTCTTCATCACACCAACCCATGATCTCCACGTATCACACCTTTATTCGGTGGATGTTTAAACTTCTCATTATAAAACATCAACTTAATCTTCTTCTTTCCTTTTCACACTCTAAACCTTTCATACTCAGAATTTTTACCCTTCTTCTCTCATAAAACAATCCAAGCTTTCAAACAACAAAAATGTCTTCTTCCACTTCATCCTAACTCAAGAAAGTCTCCAAGAAGAAAGGAAAAACTACAGGAGCAACCATGGAGAGTAAAATCATCACTATTCAAGGCCAATCTACTCTTGCTCCTCAAATGATTTCCAAAGAAAAAGAAATGTTGTACGCATCACATGTACTCATCCCTACCCATGTTGCTGGTAAGAGGTTAGCCTTAAATGGCCCTCTTACAGTTTTTGAAATATTAAAGGACACCAGGACAATTTTTCCCGTCTGTTATAGCTTCAAACCCTTATTCAACAAAATGGATGCCCCTAGGGCAGTAGAATCTCTTAGTTCAAATACCGTAGAAACCCCAATTGTTCCTCCCAAGGACCCATTTGTTTTGGATTATGTAAAAATCAATTTTAAGCCATTTCGATCTTGCCCTACTTCTGATATTGCTTATCAAAATTGGTTCACGAAAGTAGAAGCCAAGAAATCCCAGCAATGGGAAGAATTAGGCATTTATAACCTCATTAAGCTATCGAAACCTGGATTCACCTATAGCCATCCTCTGCTATTTGCGTCCCTTTATTTCTGGGATAGTACCTACAACACTTTCCATCTCCCAGGTGGAATGATTACCCCAACCTTCTTCGATATAGCGGCCATTACTGGGCTGTCGCCAGTGGGAGAAACTTATGTTCCTGACAACGAAGAGCACTCAAGCATAATTGACTTCGAAGTTAAGTTAGCCAGCTTTTCCAAATTTATCAGCCATTATCATGCTGAAGGGGACAATGTGTCTGACATAGAGCACATTGCTTTCTTAACCCTGTGGCTGTCTAGATATGTTTTCTGCAGCAGATCCCTGCAGGTAGCTAGTAGGTTCATTCCTCTAGCTAGGGATTTACACGAAAATCGCAAAGTGTGCCTAAGTGAATTACTCTTAGTTGACCTCTATGAGAGCCTGAGGTCAGCTGTTTCGAGCCTCAAATCCCACACCTCCAAAAACATTCTATTAGCTGGCCCATTTTGGTTACTCCAACTATGGCTAAATGCCATGTTCGAACCTTCCTTATCAACCGCCAACACCATAGATGAGCAAGATTCTGAAATAAGTGATAGGATAGTCGAAGGCACTAGGCTTTGAATACTAACTCCTAATGATGACAAGGATGACTTCAAGGTTCAATTCTCGAAGTACATCATGATATTCTCCAAAAGGCACAAGTTCGAAGAGAGCATGGCGCCTTTTGCTTCGAGGGCTCATGGACCTTCTTGGTTCACCATGGCTCTCTCAGAAGCCATCAAGATCAAGGAGATTCAGGATGTATGGAGAGCTTTCTTGCTTCCTAGACTCATCTCTTCAAGGATAACCCCAGCCAAGAACCAAATTCTTCTCTTTGCCTACCAACCAAACTTTGTTTCGAGGCAGTTTGGCTTATGCCAACTGATCCCTGAACCTTTGTTCCAAACTGAGGGCGCCATCACTTCTGGACGAACTTTCAAGGCAAGGGAAGCCAAGATCCAGCAAGAACAATATCAAGGATTCGCCCAATTTGAGCTGATAGCCTTCGAACCTACCCATCTCGCGGCTAAAGGATTTCTGGAGTGGTGGATTAAGTTTTATCAAACTTGTATGTTCGATACACTTACAATTCGACAAAAACTAATTGATGCCTTCGATGTGCAGGTACCAGCAAAGAAAGGTATGTTTACTCATGCCAAAGAGATAAAAGCTTTTCAAAATTATTTTGAAACTACTTACGACCCCACGCGCTTGGACTCCACTGTGCATCAAGCAGCTGAGACCTTGAAGGAAAAATTTAAACAAAAAGTTTCTAAGCTAAAACTTCCTTCAGGGTTGTCACCTGAG
Organism: Vicia faba; assembly: GCA_948472305.1. NCBI lineage: Eukaryota > Viridiplantae > Streptophyta > Magnoliopsida > Fabales > Fabaceae > Vicia > Vicia faba. The sequence continues at coordinate 728,094,797 of OX451739.1, forward strand.
GATAGGTATAGGTTGGCATTCGAAATGCATCCACCTAAATTTCCCAGATTACCTACCTCCGAACTGGCTCTGGCTTGGTTTCCCCCATATCCATGGTGGTTTACTTGCAAGGAGATGTTCAAACGTCTTCAAAGGAAACCAAAGCCATCTGAGACTGTGACATGGGCTCGATACTGGCTTCATGATTTCCCAGGACAACTTCGATACGACCTTTCTGCCATGTCAATAAATCTGATCAAGGCACAGGTGCGAACGCTTGGGAAAATCCCAAATGTCTTTTATTTCCCATATCTTTAACCTTTGCTTTAATTGTTTCGATTTTCAGCTATCAGGATAAAGACGACTGCCTCGAAGTCGAAGGAAGGGAGTGCCTCTCAAACCTCCATTGAAACCACTGATAAAACGACTCCACCCGAAACAACTACTACTGCTGCAACTACAACAACAACAATAACGCCAACAACAACAAGTGCCCCAATTCCAACGGTAATCACTTAGTTTTTGATGTTTCGAATTCACTCAAGCTTTATGGTTTATATCTAACTTCGTTAAAATTCGTTCAGACCAACAAGCTTCCTCCTACTACTCCCAAGAAACGGAAACCAAGCACTACTGGGGAAGACCCCAAGGCTGGAGGAAACTCAAATACTACTTCGAAGAAGAAGCTAAAGAAAGCTACCCCTAAAAGCACTGTTCCGACTAGTGTCTCTGGACTCGATTCCAGGGATGCTGCTCCCTTACCTAAATCCAAAAATCCACCTTCCACCTCCAACCCACCGTTGGAACGCATAGCTAGTAACCTCTCCTCTGAGGGTCCACAGGTAAATCGAACTTTTTCTAAAAAATGTTTAACTTCTTATTACCTTGGTGAATGTTTTTCTTTAACATTCTGCTGCTCTTTGCAGGACATTTTGAATCCCACTTCTACCATTTCGACCTCACCATCCAGAGCTGCTGCTCCGCTTAACTCCTCTCCTCAAGGAGATTCCAGCAACTTGGTCCAAAACAAAGGTTCTTCCAATGTGGCGGTTCTGGCTGGAACTTCTGAGCAGCCGGATGACCAAGGTACCTCCATTCCTCTGAAAGAGGTGAACGAAACGATACTTCAAACGTCTGCAGAGGATTCGCAAAGGGTTCTTCAAAAGTGCCCTCTTGAAACTCTTCAGGAGGACCCAAAGGATACTCAGACTGGAGAAGAAAAAGCTGATTCTGGGCGAGGAGCCGAAGAATCTGCAGACGAAGAATCTGAGGAAGAAAACGCCAATGACGAGGAAAACGTCTATGATGGTTCGACTGCCGGGACGGAGTCTAACGCAAATAGCGGCGAAAGGGATGGTATCGAAGTGGTAGATTTGGACGAGGATGAAGAAGACCAAGAGCACGAAGCAAATGAAGGGGATGGTGATGCAATCAACGAAACCCTAGAGGTTGAAACAAACGTGGTTCCCCTACGCGTGGAATTCCCCCAATCCTCTTCGTCTCGAATGACTGACGAGGAACTGGCACTTCTGAGGCGAAATGACCCCATTGGGTACATGAAGGCAAAGTTGGCTCAGAGGGACGTCCCACTCGCTAGGGCTGGCACAAGTTCAACCAGCTATCCTCTTCCCACAGATGAAAGAGTTGTTCTTCTCAACAAAATTAGGAGAACTATTCTCAATGTGGATATATTCGAAGTGCTTAAGCAAGATAGTACTGCTTGCTATACTATGAAGGAGCTGCTCACAAAGGTCAATCTTTCCAACTGCTCCTTGCCAGTTAGTACTCTCTTGTTTGATCTTCAGAATTTGCTGGACAACGTAACTGGCTACCTTCTCCAAGACGAATCTGCTGCCAAGAAGGTTCACGAGAAACGCATTGCCATGGATGCCGCTTATGAACAAGCTTCGAAACTTTCTCAAGAAGCTGAGGATCAAGCTATGCATCTGAAGCAGGCGAAAACTGAATATGAGGCTCGAGCTGAATCCATTCTTATTTGGGAAAGGCAGATTCTGGAACTTCAGCAGAAAGTTAAGGAGGCTAAGGAACAACAACTAGCCTTCGAAACTAATCCTGCAGGTAACCAATTCGAAGAGCTTCTCAACCAGGGGCTTGCAGAAATGGAGACTGCAGAACAACTTAAAGGAGAAGTGGCAACCTTGGAAGGTTCCAGGCGGTTCACTCAGCAGAAACTTGAAACATTTCGAAGCACCTTTAATCGATTGAAAAATAATGTTTATTTCTAGATTTTGATGTTTATCTGACTATAACTTTGGTTTCTTACATGTAATATTCGAACAACGCCATTTTGGCATTCTATCTTGCCATCTTGGCTTTTTATAATATTTTGTTTACGTTGTTACTATTCGAATCTCCCGCAGGCTTGGCTTATATTTCTTTAAATATTTCCCATTAACCTTTAGGACACGTTTATCATCCAAGAGTTCTTCGACTTCGTATGCATTGTTTGAGAATACTTTTAATATTCGAAAAGGTCCTTCCCAATGAGGCGACCATTTACCTAACGCTTTGTTCTTCTTATCCATAGGCAATATGACTCTCCAAACCAAGTCATTAATAACGAATACTTTTTTCTTCACCCTTTTATTGTAAGTTTTGGCCACTCTTTCTTTTTGCCTCATCAAAATTTCCAACGCATGTAATCTAATTTCGTCCAACTCAACTAATTCATTCATCATCATTTCCCAATATAATGCAGCTGGAATTTCGTTTTGTTTCTGAATTCGAACTGATTGCAGATGAATTTCTACTGGTAACACTGCATCATGACCAAATGTAAGTTGGAAAGGCGTAGCGTTAGTGGCTTCCTTAGGAGATGTTCTACAAGCCCATAACACTTGGTCCAGAGTTTTGTGCCAATTTCTTGGCTTCTTGCCAATATGCTTCTTGATTAATCCTATTATTATTTTATTTGCTGCTTCGACCTGTCCGTTTGCTTGAGCATAGTATGGTGTCGATGTTAGCAATCTAAACCCCATTTCTTGGGCAAATCCTTGCATCTTTCTACCAGTAAATACAGAACCTTGGTCTGTAGTTATGCTTTCTGGCAATCCAAACCTATAGATAATGTGCTTTTGTATAAATTCAATAATTGCCTCTTGATCAGCAACTACCAAAGGTATAGCTTCGATCCATTTGGTAAAATAATCTACTCCCACCAAGATGTATTTCTGCCCTTTAGACGAAGCAGGATTTATTTCTCCTATCAAATCCAATGCCCATCCTCTGAATGGCCATGGTTTGATGATCGAATGCAACTCACTTGTAGGGGCATGTTGAATTCCTGCATGTTTCTGACATTCCTCACATCCTTTAGCAAAGTCTATGCAATCTTTGAGCATGCTAGGCCAATACAAACCATATCGAAATAGCAACCATTTCATTTTATGGCCTGCTTGGTGTGCCCCACATGCCCCATTATGGACTTCAGACAATGCTAAATATGCCTCACTCTCTCCTAGGCATTTCAATAATACACCTTCTTGGGTCTTTTTGAACAATTCGTTCCCCATGAGGAGATATGACAATGCTCTATATTTTGTTTTTCTGTCCACTTTTATAGTTGGGTCTGCTAAATAACTCTTCAATGGGCTTCGCCAATCTGCATCTGACAAAGCATTGGTGGCTAGTATTTCGAATCCCTGTTTCTCAGCATATCCCAATCTCATATTTTCCAGATCCGATGGTGTGAATCTAGTGGCCATGACTCTTCCCCTTATTTCGACCAAATCTTTAAAGTTCTTGGTAGACACTTTATAACCTGAAGCCAACTGTGCTAAGTCATTTGCTTCTTGGTTCTCTAATCTTGGTATGTGTTGAATATCCATGTATTCAAATTTCCTTAATAGCCTATTGACTATGACGAAGTATACCATTAAATTTTCCTTTATGCACTTGTATTCCTTTGTGATTTGTTTGACCACCAACTCAGAGTCTCCTTTGATTTCGACTCTGGTTGCCCCCAATTCCAACAAAGCTTCAAGTCCAACAATGAGCGCTTCATACTCAGCTTCGTTGTTCGAACAACGAGGACCATCCAATTTATACTTGAATTTTGTTGGGATTCCTTCAGGAGAAATTAGAAGGACTCCAACACCACTTCCATTCCTGTGAGTTGAACCATCAAAGTACAATTTCCATGGTTGTATTTCGACATAACTCATGCTTGTCTGCTCAACCAAAGAATGATCCACAATGAAGTCAGAAATTACTTGACCTTTCATAGCTTTTAAAGGCATGAAAGTCAATGAATATTCTGTTAAGGCTAAAGCCCACTTGCCAACCCTACTATGCATTATGGGCTTTGAAAGCATATGTTTAATGACATCGAAGTGAGATGAAACATAAACATCAACAGGTTTTATATAGTACTTGAGTTTCATACAAGAGAAATACAAACAGAGACATAGCTTTTCTAAATTGCTATATCTGATCTCTGCATCATTTAGCACTCTACTTAAATAGTATATGGCTCTTTCGACGCCATTGTTATCCTCTTGTGCTAACATACTACCTATACTAACTTCAGAGGCAGATATGTACAATCTCATGGGTTTCCCCCATGATGGTGGAGACAAAATAGGAGGTTGAGAAAGATATTCTTTTATTTTGTCAAACGCCTCCTGGTGAGCTTCGTCCCATTCGAAGGCCTGACCTTGCTTCAGACGAAGTAACGGAGAGAAAGCTTGGGTCCTTCCACTCAGGTTCGAAATGAATCTTCTGAGGAAGTTATTTTCCCTAGTAGAGATTGCAACTCCCTTTTTGACGCAGGTGCTTTCGTCTCCATTATGGCTTTGGTCTTGTTCTGGTTGATTTCGATTCCTTTCTTGTGGACCACAAAACCAAGAAAATCTCCAGCCTGCACAAAAAATGCACATTTAAGGGGATTCATCTTTAAGCCATGCTTTCTCATTCGTTCGAATGATTGGCTTAAATGATGCAAATGTGCTTCTGTAGATGTAGATTTGATGACTATATCGTCAATATACACCTGCATGAAGGTTTCGATGAAATCATGAAAAATTGAATTCATCGCCCTTTGATAAGTTGCCCCAGCATTTTTTAAACCGAAAGGCATCACCACCCATTCGTAGGTGCCTAAGGCTCCTGGGCAACGAAATGCTGTTTTTGCAACATCTTCTTCAGCAATGAAAATCTGGTTATATCCAGAGTATCCATCCAACATACTCAGGTATTCGAATCCTGCAGCAGAATCTACTAGCATTTCTGCCACGGGCATGGAATATTCATCCTTAGGGGTTGTAGTGTTTAAATCCCTAAAATCTATGCAAATTCTTAAAGAACCATTTTTCTTAATAACGGGTACTATGTTTGCTAACCATTCAACGTACCTTGTTGTTCTGATGAATTTGCAGCGCAGCAACCTTTCGATCTCAGCTTTAATTTTTGTGAGAATTGCTGGTGCGAATCTTCTGGGAGTTTGTTTGATGGGCCTCTTGCCATCTTTGATTGGCAGTCTGTGTTCGACCAACTCCCTCTTTAAACCAGGCATCTCATCATAATCCCATGCGAAACAATCTTTGTTTTCCTTAAGGACTTCGATCACTTTCTTCTTGAGGCCTGGGCTAAGTTTAGCACTTATGTAAGTTACTCTTTTCGTTTTTTCATCCCCTAAGTTGACTTCTTCGAGCGGATCCTGTGCCAACATTTTGACACCTGAGTTTATGGGGTCCCTTTCGAAGCCTAAGGGTTCTTTATCATAGATGGCATCCAACCTTTGATCCATCTCAGATTCCTTGCTGGGTGAGCATTTCGAACCCTCCCCACTAACTTCGTTCATCTTTATAGTTGATTTATTTATTTCAGCCTCTAAGGCCGCTTTTGATTCATTCTCAGCCATATAGGCCGAAATCCTTTCGAAAAAGGTAGACTCAGTCATGGTTAAGGTTGTCGAAGTCCCAGCCTGCTGGCCGTTTTTGTATAGCACCTTCAACTTCCTCTTCTTCACTGATTATTGTTCTATCCCAGTAAAGGCCATCATGACGAAGTGTCATGTAGTAGTGGGCGTTTCTAGTTTCATTCATCTCATCATTTGGAACACATGGAGCAATCTTTGCCAGATTTTTATCATAATCCCTTTTGTCAACTAAATTGACAGTTGACATAAAGTAACTCTGGTCTGCTTCGATGTTTTCCACGATTCCATCATCTCTCCACAGAACTAGTCGTTGATGCATAGACGAAGGAACTGCCCCCACGCCATGGATCCACTCTCTTCCCAGCAGCAGGTTATAGTTGGCCTTGGCTTCGATTACCATAAACATGGTGGGCCTGCAACTTGAGCCGATTGTCAATTCCAACTGGACCACCCCCAGTGTTTTGCCCACTTTTCCCTCATAATTGGACAGAACCATATTATGGGGCTTGATATCTCCTTCGCGGATCTCTAATCTTTTTAGCATGAAATGGGGTATCAGATTGACCGCAGCACCCCCATCCACTAGAACTTTGTTCACACCATGGACACCCACTTTCGCCCGAATGAAAAGTGGCTTGAGATGGTTCTTCATTGCAGGTTCTAGACGTTCAAAGAACGCATTTTGTTCCTCAACAGCCCCATTGTCCATCACGTAGTAGCACACGGGTCTGTGTTTCATCAAATCTGTGGTGTCTTCCTCCTCATATTCGTTGATTTCGGTTTCCTGCCCAAATTCGCAGGGAAGAACAGACACCACGTTACAGTTTAAGTTGAATGACGACTCCCCCTCCGATTCGAAGTTATCTGTTATCATATCTTCGTCCTCTTCTGGGCCTGGAGTTTATTCCTTTGGTTCATCTCGTTGGTCTTCAGAAAAAAGCCTCCTATTGACTGGAGGTTTGTCTTCAGTTTGATTTTTTGGTTTGTTGGTGCTCGATTCACCTTGTATTTTCATTGAAGTATCCCCTTTGTTTGCCACAACCTCTCTCTCAGCCTTTCGAATCCTTTGCTGTCTGCGCCACTGGGATCTTGACATGGGGTTCCTTCCTTTGTAATTCTCTAATCTCACTTCCTCCCTTTTTTGTGTGTTGAATTGCTTCCTGTATGTCACAGCATGGCGTGCATTTCGTTCAGCATTCCTCCATCTATCTTTGCCTTTGTCATTTCTGACTTGTAACCATCTGTCGGTTGGCACTTCAGCAGGGAGTTTGAAAGTCACTCTTCGAGCAGCTTTGGGGTGAGGGCTATCAGGCCTTCGCTGTTTGTGTCTGCTGTCGAAATGTGGGCCCATCTGGGCAGTTTCTTGATGGTTCCAGCAAGGGGCGAAGGGAATCGTTTCGAAGGCCCTGGCCATGCTTTGGTCATACACAGCAGAACACCTTGGGCAAATCAAACACTTGGTTGCCCCTTTGTAGCAGCGAAAAACAAACTCCAGCAAACTCTCTCCAGCCTTGGGATAACACCTAAAAAGCTGGTTATCCTGGCGCCAATTGTTGCCAGTTCGAGCCCTCTGTACCCTTTCGAAATTTGCAGCAATTCTTTGGTTGCAGAGGATGCTGCACCTAGGGCACAATATCAAGCCTGGATCTCCTTTGTGGCATGTCATGAGATAGTCTTTGAGACTAGCATCTCCAGTGTGATTATCCCCCATTCTGTACTTTTCTTTTTCTAAGTATTTTTCCACTTCCTCCATCTCAGAGCGGGGTCTTTCCATATCCACCATATTTATTTCCACATCCCCCTCTTTAGTTTCGTCATCGCCCCATCCTGTGGGCTTTATATCTTCAATCTGGACCTTCGAACTCTCTGGGGCAGAATATTTGACCAGATAGTCAAATTTTCCACTGGGTTCCCCTAGAGTGTCCCATATTTCCTTCTGAGGGGGAATTGGCTGCGTAATTTGGACTTTCTCCAATTCCAGCCTCAAGCCCTCAGTGACCTGTGTTAATCCTTCGTTTTGATTCCCTTGGCCTTCAGTAGCCTGGGTTTCTCCTGCAACAGCCACAGGCGCAGCAATCGAAGTGTCTGGCGTATTCTGGATGTCTTCAGTGACTTTCTCGCTGACTTCGACCATCACCCAGTTTTCGACTCCAGTGTCCTTTTCTTCTGTTAGGGCGTCGCTTCGATCAGTTTCCACCATGTTGACCTCTCCAATGCATGCAGGCTCGGAGTAGTTGGTGTCTGCGACGTCCAAATGATCTTCGTCCACTTTCATCTTCACCTTATCAGCAAACTTTAGTCTGCCATCTTTGATCGCGTTTTGAATCAAGTCCCTGAAAAGAAAACATTGTGAGGTATTGTGGCCTAGGAAACTATGATATTTGCAAAATCCCCTCTTCTTCCTCTGATCCAAAGGAGGTATTTTGACATTTGATGGCACAATTAGTTGGCCATCCTTGACAAGCAAGTCAAAAATTTCGTCACACTTAGTGACGTCGAAGGTATAAACCTTCTTTGGAAACTTGTCACTTTTCTCATTTTCAACAATATCTTTCCCTTTTGTGGGAACTAACATTTTGCAGGAGTAAGGCGGGGCCTGTTTTAATTCAGCGAGGTCGATTTCGACCTCTTCGAATTCGAATTCAGGATATTCTTCTACTTCCTCAGTCCCAACATAGGAAATCCTTTCTTTCTTACTATTCTTAAAGACTCTGGCTTTTTCGGCCTTTAGTCTTTCGACCTGTCGAACCCTATCGGCTAACTGAGCCATATCCCTCAGATACTGAGTGTCTAGTTTCTTTCGAATAGAATAATCCAAGCCACCAGCGGCCATTTCGACTAACTCATGTTCAGGCACTACTGTGTAACATCTGGATTTCAACAGCCTAAATCTATTCAAATAATCATCTATGGGTTCGGTGAACTTTCTCTTAACACTGGCCAATTCCTTCAAACTTATTTTCGATTGTCCCATGTAAAATTGTTCATGGAATAATCTCTCTAAAAGAGTCCAAGTTTCAATAGACCCAGGAGGCAACGTGGTAAACCAAGTGAAGGCGTTTTTTGTCAAGGAACTTGGGAAGTATTTGATCCTGAGATCTTCATTATTGGCTATATCTCCCGCTTCGGTTAGATATCTCGCTATGTGTTCGACTGTTGACTCATTGGTATCCCCAGCGAACTTTGTAAATTTAGGGACTTTATATCCCCTTGGTAAATCAGTATGCATTATACAATCCAGTATAGGAGAAGCGTAATTTGGCCTCCTCATTCCTGTGTTGAGGCCATTCTGGGCCATGATCCTCTCTATCATGGTGGTTAGGTTATTTTCTGCCAAGATGTTATCGTTTCGAATCCTATGAACGACGGCATCGGCATCTTGATTTCGACCAACCAAAACAACTCCCCTAGGTTGTTCTTCTCGAAATTCTGGGGCTTCTGGCCTTTCGATCCTTGCCCCTGGTTCCATAACTTCCCTTTGTGGACCCGGGATTATTGGGGCTTCTAACCTTGGTGCTCTGGCCCCCAAGTTAACTTCTTCTCTGGGTGGTCTATGAATTGGGTCGTTAGCAATTTGTTCTATAACAGGCATGTTTGTTCGAAATCCCGCCTGGTTCTGCCTACGCCTTTCTGTGGGAGTAAAGAAATCTGCTATTCGACTCATATTGTCAGCGTTTTCCCTGTTCGTCACAGTCACATTCTGAACTATTGGGGAAAATATTTCCTGCATGGTTTGCGCTAACACCCCTATCATATTGTGGTTGCTATCATCCATCAATTGCCTAAAAGCCAACTGGTTATCTGTGGTTAGGATAGGCAACGTGCTATAACCCACTGACCCTTGGTTATTTGTCATAAACTGATTCGCCCCAGACCCAGATCCTAGTTATGGAGATGAATTCGATGTGGAATTGTGTAAACCTGCCATAAAAGATGTTGGCATTCCGTAAGAAGAACTTCTAATTCTATTCCCATCGAAACCGGGTGGTCTAGTTAATGGTGTGGCGAAATGGGATTGTGTCCCTGATGGTGGAACGAATCCCCCGGGGTAGCCCATAGTTCCAGTATTTCCTAAGATCGAACTATTAGTTGATATGCCACTTACTCCATTGGTGGCTATGTTACTGGTTGAAGATGCAACAGACTGTGCATTCGAAGGGATTACATTAGATGTTCCGCTCGAAATGGACGCGTTAGTGCCTGTTGCATGTGGGCCACCTTGGTCTCCTTGTTGATTGTCTGAATTAGACATTTTGTCCAAACGTTTTCTTCTGGATAAAGGTTGGTTGCTGTTGGTTATCTTACCACTTCTCAGGTTCATAAAACAGCAAACTTCTTAGGTTCCTACGTTTTTGTAATGGCTACGTCTCGACAATCCTTAATTCTGATATCCAATTATTGGTCCCACCAGGTGTGCCAATTTGTTTCCAGTGATTTCTGGTAAACAACCGCTAGTCTTCCAAACTATCGAATAATCTTTCTTACTGTTATTCAATCTCTCTGGTAACTCACAGGATCGACTAGATTGATCCTAGGACTCCTTGGATATTAAGGTTACTCTCACAATCGAACAATTATTCATGGTTGATATTGTATAAGTGTTTGGCTTATTTCGATCCCTCTCTCTAAGAGTCTAAAAATTTGGTCAAAATGTATATGAAAACTAAGCTATACGAATAAATGCTAATTGTAATGCTGATTGTAGAGACATATAAAACTGCATGAAAATGAAGTAAATGATTTCGACTTACAAAACGTTTAACATGAAAGGTTTCTGGAATGTAGAAGTTTAAAATGTGAAGAAAGCGTTTAATGCAAGAAATCTGTAAATGATTTTAAGTAAAAGTATGCGCTTGAAGAACAATACTTGAAAGTAAAGGTATTGAAAATGTGACAGTTCTCTGAAATATAAAGTGCTCGAAATATAAAGAAAACAGTAAAACGTAAAACTTTGAGGAAAAGACTTCGAAATGAAAAGATTGTAAATAAGAAAACTTATAAATGTTGCCTGACAAAAAGAATAGAGGAAAGTACTGGAAATGGTAAAAGGCTTTCATTAAGTTAGAAATACATGGTGCTATCATACATACATTTCTCTTGCATTCGTTTCCCTTGCCATGTGGTAGTTTGAATGTTATTGAGTATTTTGTATAACAGATATGACACACCGAAATCCTAATACTAAGACTTCTATTTATACTAATTCGACCCTAACGGTCTCGCTACAGGATTATGCCACGTTTCGAACATGCAAGACAATGCTTCTTTCATCTTTCCACGTGTCCCCAAATGCTCCAACACATAACTTTCAAACTTTGAAAGTCCCGCTTCCATTTGAATTTTAAATGCTTTTGGTGTTTCTCTATTTCGAGTGTTCTTCCCAAACACAGCCTCGCTGTTGTTCCGAGACTCCTTTAACTATGTTCCCATAATTGCCGTTCGAAGCTTCACACTTTGACACCCTTATTCGAAACACTGCTTCTGTCACTTCGAAATATGGCGTTTAATTCCATTTCGATCAGAACGTTTATCTTTTGGCTTCTAAATAATATTATCGAAATCTTCAGCTAACAATAGGATGATGGGCTTATAGATGCCATGCTGAGAGATGCTGGAAGATGGTGGATGGGCTTATAGATGCCATCTGGATGTTGATCGCGTAAGAGATTCCTTAGCGAGAACTTGCGTACCTGCAAAAGAAAAATGAGTACCTGACATGTTGCAGGAGCTGGTCTTTAGACTCTTTGTATAGATGTGTCCTGACTGGTTACAGGAGCTGAATCTGGAGCTTCAAACAATGATGAATGAACCAGGGATGGTTACTACCTCAACAGGAACGTTGAGAGAACCTTGGATGACTTTAACCTCAACAGCAACCATTGAGATAATCTTGGGATTACCACCTCCGCAGTGTCGGGGAGAGAACCATAGGCGATTACAACCTCAATAGAAATCATTGAGAAAACCTTGGATGGAATTATCATCTCCGCAGTATCGGGGAGAGAACCATAGGCGATTACAACCTCAATAGCAATCATTGAGAAAACCTTGGATGGAATTATCATCTCCGCAGTATCGGGGAGAGAACCATAGGCGATTACAATCTCAATAGCAATTATTGAGAAAACCTTGGATGGAATTATCATCTCCGCAGTATCAGGGAGAGAACCATAGGCGATTACCACCTCAACAGCAAACATTGAGAGAACCTTGGATAACTTCAACTTCAACAGCAATCGTTGAGAGAAGCCTGGGATTACCAACTCCGCAGGATCGGGGAGAGAACCATAGGCGATTACCACCTCAACAGCAAACATTGAGAGAACCTTGGATAACTTCAACTTCAACAGCAATCGTTGAGAGAAGCCTGGGATTACCAACTCCGCAGGATCGGGGAGAGAACCATAGGCGATTACCACCTCAACAGCAAACATTGAGAGAACCTTGGATAACTTCAACTTCAACAGCAATCGTTGAGAGAAGCCTGGGATTACCACCTCCGCAGGATCGGGGAGAGAACCATAGGAAATTATAATCTCAAAAGCAGACGTTTGAGAAAAACCTGGGATGGAATTATCGTCTCTGCAACATTGGGGAGAGAACCATAGGAAATTATAATCTCAAAAGCGGACGTTTGAGAAAAACCTGGAATGGAATTATCATCTCCGCGGCATTGGGGAGAGAACCATAGGAAATTATAATCTCAAAAGCGGACGTTTGAGAAAAGCCTGGAATGGAATTATCATCTCCGCAGGATCGGGGAGAGAACCATAGGAAATTATAATCTCAAAAGCGGACGTTTGAGAAAAACCTGGGATGGAATTATCATCTCCGCAGCGTTGGGGAGAGAACCATAGGAAATTATAATCTCAAAAGCGGACGTTTGAGAAAAACCTGATAACTTCTACTGAGTCTTCATCAGAAAAATCTGTTTGGAGTCGATTTAACTGGACTAGAGAAAGCCTTGGACTGGATAAGAAATCTTTGGAGTCGATTAACTGAACCGGTCTAGGTCTTGAGATGTGATTGAGAATTTAACTGAATCTTTCCTGAAAGATAGAGGTCAGTCATATGCAATGCATGATATAGGTCAAACCATGATGTTCTCAACATAAATGTGATTTGTATGACATGATGCGTCTATGCATGCTATAATGATGTATGTGATGTTTATGTATGTTTTCGTCTAGGAAAGTAAATCCTTGACGAGTGCCGGGAAGTCACTCCTGGGCTGATGTTTTGAAGAATAAGCTTTCGCTTCCGCTGGGGATGATAGCTGCAAGAATACCGGTAGGAGAAGATAACTCCGTTGGGGAATTAACTTGGCGAACGGAATATTCTGCGGGGAGAAAATTACTCTAACGATCTTGCTGGGAAGCAATACTCTGTGGGGAGAGAGATACTTTGCTGAGTTGTTGATGATAACTTGCTGAGGATATCTTTGTTGTGTTGGAAGTGTTAGTAAACTTTGCTGGGGATAAGAAGACTGCGTTGACGACGACCTTTCCGTGGCTTCTGGATGAGGATAACCCAGTTATATCCTGGTAAGGAAATAACTCTTTGAATAAGGCCGGGCGACGCGTTCGTGTTCTGCGAGGATAAGCTTCCCGAATCTACTGGGGATAAGCTTACTGCTTGGGGAGATGAATTCTAGTTTTCTTGGTGAACTGGATTGGACTCTCCTGGGGAAGTATTGAACTGCGGGGGAAGTGATTCCTTTGAATGTTGGATATACCGCCGGGGAACGATCTTTAGACCAAGACTGCTGGGGATGCTTGTTAAGACTGTATGCTGCTGGGGAATGTTGAGATCTGCGGGAGGATACCCAACTTCCTTAAGGTTGATAATTGCTTTGATTGAGGAGAGTGTACTGACTGCTGGCTCACTCTCTGGGGAATTAAGATGTCTGGTTATGCTCTTCAGCTGAACCCATCTTGGTACCCTGGAGGACAGAACAATTAGATTGCTTTTAGACAACTCCTTATTGCCCCTGTTTCTGAGGTGGGAGAGGAAGACCTAAGAGGTGTTGATAGCTTGTTGATGGACCCACCTTCTTCTGGTAGGCATGTGACAAGATGACAGGACATAGTCGTACGCTTTAATCCCTAATTTTTGCCTGGACCGCCCTTTCGGGTTTTCAGTCCACCGGGATACCCATTTTTGCCCTAGCCGCCCTTTCAGGTTTTCGACTTGCCGGGTGTACAGATTATTTTCATTTCATCCCTTATTTTTGCCTAGGTATGTCAACCTAGCGGGTCTTTGATTATGTGTAGTATTTTTTTCGACTATGTCCGTGCTTTCAGAATGTAGGGAGTTGCCCCTGTTAACAGTGTTTTGTCATGCCACCAGAAGGTATTTGATCAGGCCAGATTCGTGGCTGGAGTGCCCCAAGTGACTCAGGCGGAGGTTTGCCCCAGGCTGCTTGGCCTTTGAGAGATTCTCTGAATCTTGATTGGATTGCCCCAGATGATGGACCATGGTCATGCCATGCCCCTTGATTGGAGATACTCTTGTTCATTAGACTTTCATTGTGCGAATTTCCCTACTGTTCAAACAAAAAGTCATATGCAAACAAAGTTATGTTAAAAATGCAAAGCCTACGTCTGTCTTGAAGATTTTGAAAATGCATTCTTTTCATAAAACAAGTGAATGTTTGTAAAACGTGATGTCAACTCCGTATTTTATCGCAAGCCTTAAGGAGTCAGGATACCTTTTGTAACAGTATGCTTTCGAACTTACCCATGCTTCAGCTAGGACTTTTAAGGGTTATAACGTGGCCTGGTTCATGGTTCAAGAAACAAAGGATAAAGGCTCAAATTATTTGTACCCACCCGCTCTTCGTGATGTTCTTCAAACCTAAACTCAGCTGATCGTGCGTTAGACCTGGTTTGAGTCTTTGCTCTGATTTTCCGGTGATGGTTCGGATGTTGAACATTTATTTGAATAGGAAGTCATTTCCTTTTGTTGAGGGTTTGTATGACCTCTTTCTTTTTGATTTTATGATCCCTATTTTTTTTTTGCCTGAACTGTTTCCTTTTTTGGAATTACAGTCAGCGGGATGCCCCAGTTTCGCAAGTCTCCTTCATAGGTTTTGACTTATTGGATTTTTTTATTTTTTGAGACAATGACTGCCTTTCTTTATTGATTATTCGGAACCATCACTGTCTTTCTTTGTTTTGTAAGGACCTCTTTGGTGCCATTCGTTATGCACTTTGATCAACTGAGAGACTACCCTGCCCCAGGTTATGGTTAAGGGTTTTTAAATTTCGAAAAGAAAAACTCCTACTTCTTTGGCTCAGAGGGGTTGACGAGGGATTATCATCCTTATAACTCCAGTGTTTAAGGATTGAAACAATGCATGTACCTCATCAGCGAGGTCTGTTCAAAAGCATATTGTAATGATCGCGGTATCGTTTTCGTCATCCTCCCTCAAGAGGCTTAGAATTTTAGACCAAGAGTTGACATCAGAAAAAAAATATGAAAATAATTTGCATTTAGTGAATACGAATATATTGTTTCAGAACAGACATATGCGATGCATTAATGAAATAACAATGTTTAACATGAGTGAATGTTTGAACAAAAGAGAATTGCAACTTGAACATTCGAATGAACAAAAATTTCTCAATCCTAGCCATGTTTTGGCAAGGGAGCAGTGATCACGTGGGGAGTCTTGGGTACTTTAAACTGAATCTCTCCAGCATCGATCATGTCTTGGATCTTATTTTTCAAGCTCCAACAATCATCTGTAGTATGCCCCGGGCTGTCAGAGTGATAAGTGCAGCGAGCGTTGGGGTTATACTTCGGTGACGTTGTATTTTGGCTCTTCGGAGCTTCCTTTAGAGTTACCAGCTTGGTCTCCAGCAACTGTGGCAATATCTGGGATAAGGTCATGCTGAGCTGAGTGAACTGCCTTCTCTCGCTCCTTTGTTGGTTGCGATGTTGAATTTGTGACACTGGAGCCATTTGAGGAGCTCTCCCCTTACCTCCTTGTCTCAAAGGTGATTGAACGATGACTGGCTTTTTGCCTTTAGACTTTTGCCCCAGTTGGTTGCCCTGAAGCAGTTGGTTGACGAGAAACCAGAGCTCATCTTGTCTTTGAGCTAACCCCTGGAATGGCAGTCACCTGCCCCAGCATCTGGACTTTCAAAGCATCCACCTCAGCTTGCAGGTGTTTCAGCCTTTCATCCTCAACACTGTTCCTGACAAAAGTCTCCATGAGAAGTGTCCTTAGCTCCTCCTGCCCCTTGGATAGATTCAGGAGGATTTCCCCGAACCGAGTCTCTTGAGCAAGAAAATCCTGGTTATCTGGTTGGAAGGCCATTGTTGAAATAAACAGCGAGAAAGGTAAGTGACCTGCAAAAGGGATACCTGTAATGCAATGATGGGTGTGATATGCATGCAACGTTTTCAAGGATCTCGCAGGGTAAACAAGAAAATTGTTAGCATCGGAATTGGTAGCTTTGATTGAAGGAAACCCATGCTGTTGAGGATTCTTCTTTAAGGGTCAAAGGCTCACCATATCCAGTGGGTCATAACCCTTGACTTTAATCATCATGTCTGGTTTTGATTTCCAAACAACCTTGGTTAGGGGAACCTTCTTCAAGAGTCAGAGCTCACCATATCAAGTGGGTCATAGCCCCTGACAACTTTGTCTAGAGGAAAATAAATCCTCTTTGCCCCTTGCTGGGATAGTTGATTCACCATGACCTGCATCACAAGCCCTTGAGATCCTTGAAGGACTGCAAACCAAAACCTGCAAGAAACTGGGTAAAACCTGTCATGAGTCCCAATTAAGGACTAAAACAAACCCTGCAAGAAACTCGGTAAACCTTGTTATGGGTCCTAGTTAGGGACTAAAACAAAAAACCTGCAAGAAACTTAGTAAGCCTTGTTATGAGTCCTAGTTAAGGACTATGAACAAAACCTGCAGGAAATTCAGTAAACCCTGTTATGAGTCCTAGTTAAGGACTATGAACAAAACCTGCAGGAAATTCAGGAAACCCTGTTATGAGTCCTAGTTAAGGACTATAAACAAAACCTGCAAGGAAACTCAAGTGTCAGATAACAAGCATGCAAGTAGTCAAGTTGGAAGGCACACAAGTCACACAAGAGAAACCCTTAGAGTTTAGGCCAGCATGGGGTCTGGGTATTACCCTCTTGAAGTTTGTGGGCTCAACCTGTCCTATTAGAAGTAACCGGGTTATAAGGGTCCCAATATCACCGGATTGCTTTCATTGTTCATCGTTTCGATTTAGCCACTGAACTGGCGACCGAAATATTCCAGGAAAGCAACCCTCAATTGAGTGTAGTATCGAGTATCAACCAACCTCGGACTGCACCAAAGTCAGTTATCTCACTACCCTAAAGAGGCCAAGATAGTTCAATTAAGGTTCCTAAGGTCTGTTGATGCTTCACGACACCACGCGGAGGCCCCGTACTCTCCTTGACTGAACTCAAGGGTTACCGGTACACACCAAAGTGCCACATCAATGTAGCAAACTGTTTCAACCATGTCGGTATACCCCGCACAGTTCCCTCACAGCCTTGTTGCTACTTTCTAAGAAGGTATCCCCCAGATCCAGGTTAGGATCTATAGAACTCCCAAGACAGTCCCACAATAATAAAGCAAGCAAATCAATACAATTGAAAACACAATGATCTTAGTCCTAAGGTACACCTCACTTTAAGTTAAATCCCCAGCAGAGTCGCCAGTTCTGTGATCGGTGGATCTGGAACTGACTGTTTAACGCTGGTTCGCGAAATGTCGCGGAAGCAAGAGTCGCCACCGTCTTTTATTTTCTCCAAATGGAAAGGACAAAAGCACAGAAAAATTCCTTATAGAGATTGCTCTCGGTTCGGGAGGTAGATTATAGAAAGGGAAGGTGTTAGCACCCTTTCTATCCATGGTTATCCATGGGCTCTTAGATACTTGCTCACTTGTGTTTTCAAAAATGGTTTGTTTGCTTTTCAACTGTGGGTTTTAAAAAATTTCTTTGAAAATTTCAGTTCGACTCTTGTATCGGTCCTCAAGAGTGTTTGAAAAATGCTTTTGAAAGCTTTTTGAAAATGTGTTGGTGTGAAAAGTATTTTTGATTTGTTTTGTTTTGAATTAGAGCAAGTATCCACGAGTCGTCTACCTACCCTAAGGAATTCGTCTGTGTAAATGTCCTTTAAAGTAGTGCCATCCCACCATTGAGGGGTAGGTAGCACCACCGTTGGAGGTGTTCGGGTCAATTCGAGGTTCGGGACATTGTGATCACCAGAGCAATGGGAAGACACCTTAGAAGCTACCCTCATGCCAGGTTCCCGGATCATGAGGACTTACTAAGACATCCTCTACTCGACGATCACCTTTCGAGGCAAGGCAACAGTGAGGCGTACCCTAGGGGTGGTGTGTGATTTATGTGTCGTTTTCATTTATTTTTGTCTTTTGTCAAAGTGATCTATGCGTTTGTTTTTATTTTATCATTCATTCTTGCATGCATTTATTTAACAGTAAAAAAAAGGTGCGGAAATTGAAAGTTCTAAACTATTACAAAGGCGCGGGTCCACATCGCCAAAATTAAAATCCAGGACCCGATTTGACGGAAAGTAAATAAAGAAATAAAATAAAGTGCGAAAAATAAAGATTACACGGCTTTGGGAGAATTACATTAATATTATAAGAAGCAAAATAAAATGCGCGAATTGGAATTAAAATTGGAAACGAGGGCGTTGGACCCTTTTTAATGAAATTAAATTAAATGATTAAACTAATGAAATAAGAATGAAAAAAGAAATTATTTTGAGATTTTTGTATTTATGGTTTTTTATGAGAGAATTAAATGAAATCTAACCCTATTTCTAGTTGTTTTTTAATTTATTAAGAAAACATATTAAAATTAAACCTAAGATTAATCTAATTATTTACATGGTAATTTAATTACAAAAATAATATTTAATAATTAATTATTGTGAAAGAAAAGAAAAAAAGGATAAAAATTGATTAAAACCTAATTCTACCAATTTTAAGTTTATTAAGAAAAATGTTTGAATTAAACCTAATTTTACAAAGCTAAAATTAATTAGTGATATTTATTTACAAAAAAATAACATTAAATAAAAATACTTATTTTTTGTCTTTTTTCTGATTTTTATATTGTTTTATTTTTTTATGAAAATAAATTAAATTAAAGGAACTAATTAAAAAAAGAAATAATTGAAACAAATAAAATAAAGAAAAGAAAAGAAATACAATACCTTAGGGGGTTCTGTCCCCAATTGGAGGTGAATTGGAGTGGTTTGGCCATTTGTGTTCTGGCCTCATCATGCATAAGTTGTTCTACTTTGGCCATTTGGCTTTTGGCTTCTGGCCATTTGCGTTTTGGCCTCAACGTTCCTTAATCTTCTCAGGATGTCTGTCTCGCCATGTATTGGGGTCATGTGTAAAATGTTCTGTTTTGGCCATTTGGCTTTTGGCCTTTTGGCCATTTGGCTTTTGGCCTCAACGTTCCTTAATGAACCTGCATGGGATCCTGTCTAAATCTGCAGTGTTGAACCTCATGAACACATTAAATAAAATCATAAAAATTCAAATAAAACCAACATATGAAGAAATTTAATGTTTAGGCACAATATGGCATGTATGAATGATTATACCCTTTTGATCATGGAGATCAAATCAATCTTACCCTTACTGGAAGATTAGTGACCTGAATGCTTTTATGCCTTACTGGAAAATTAGGATCATGGAGATCAAGCCAGCCTTACCCTTACTGAAGAAGTAGTGAGGTGTTGGTTTGTAACTGTGATCGCTTGTTTGTAGTGAGAGAGGGATTTGTAATAAGGATTTCAAGGTTTTAGGGTTCTTGAAAGATTTTGATATTCTAACAGTGTAGTGGCAAGGTTTTTTCTCTCTTTTTCTCCTCTCTGGTTTGTGTGAAAAGAAGGTGATTATATAATGGAAATTAGGGTAAAGCAAATGGGCTTTGAATGTGCAATTGGGCCTCCAATATTCACTTGAATTCGTCACTTTCCAGGCAAAATCGTAGGGACTTAAGTGCATTTTTTGAAGTTGAAATGTGAAAACAAAATGTAGCCGGCATCGAGAACTAACTCCTGTCCGAAAATCGACTCAATCGGATAAACGGTGAATTAGTTATGAATTTTTGAAGTTTCAGCTCAGACAAACTTATTTTGGGCTTCAGTGTCGACTCTGACACGTTCTTCAATAAAAAACTGGTATTGATCGGTGCATAATTTGGTCTCGACTTTTGAAGCAAAGTTGTAGATCTATGAGTCAGTAACCTTGTGTAAAAATATGAGTCCAATCCGATAAAAATTGACCGAGTTATGAATTTTCGAAGTTTCGGCCCAGATGAAATAATATTCAGCATTCAGGATTTTCAGCGTGTCACGCACTCTGAGCAAACAACGAAGGCCTTTTGAATACCGTTTGAACTCAATACCTTCTGTGAAAATGTAGCCAACTCAATTTGTGAAATTTTGGCGCCAGAACCAGCTCGATACGATGAAAATCGACCAAGTTATGATTTTCTGAACATGACGCAGATAAACTTCTGTCACAAATTTTCTATGCGAAAATACTTGATAAATCCACATTTTTGAAGACCTTCTGATCGAAATTGGCTTCCATCCGTGAGAGATGAAAACGTAGATAATGTCAAGACGGAATTTTGGCCACCAGAACGGGTTCAAAACGAGTCACGATCTTCAAGTTATGAATTTTTTAGCGCGTAGAAACTGCACTTTCAGCACACTTTTTCACCATATTTCTTCGAGAAAACTCACACATTCGGATACCTTCTTTAAAGAATTGACTCTTGAGCCAAACCTGAATTTGAGAATACGTTATCAGAGATATCTTGGCGAAAGAACACCTGAATATGACGCGCCAGGTTGGACTTGTGAATTTTTCTTGAAATGTTTTGAGAAATATGGGAGGGCAAATTTTGGGGTACAACAGGGTTGTAGAAGCAGCTAATAAGAATATCAAGAAGATTGTGCAGAAGATGACAGTGACCTACAAATATTGGCACGAGATGTTACTGTTTGCTCTTCATGGGTATCGTACCTCAGCAAGGAAGTCAACAGGGGCAACTCCCTTTTCCTTGGTCTATGGCATGGAGGCAGTCTTGCCAATTGAAGTCTAGATACCCTCTCTCCGGATAATGAAGGACGCAAGTTTGAGCGAAGATGGCTGGATCCAGACTCGGCTTGATCAATTAAACCTAATTGACGAAAAGAGACTCACTGCTATTTGTCATGGTCAGACGTACCAAAAATGGATGATCAAGGCATTTAACAAGAAAGTCAGACGACAAGAGTATCAAGTCGGAGACCTGGTAATCAAGCGCATCATTCTACCTCAAGGTGATCCCAGGGGCAAATGGACCCCCATGTACGAAGGGCCATTTGTGGTTAAGAATATCTTCTCAGGAGGAGCTATGATTCTAACTACCATGGATGGTGACGACCTTCCTCACCCCGCCAATGCAGACATAGTAAAAAGATACTACGCATGAAAAAAGACCCGCTAGGTTGACACACCTAGGCAAAAATAAGGGCTTCCCGGCGAACCAAAAGGGTTCGGGCAAAAATAAGGGATGAAATGAAAAAAATCTGTACACCCGGCAAGTCGAAAACCTGAAAAGGCGGCTTGGGCAAAAATGGGTATCCCAGTGGACTGAAAACCCGAAAGGGCGGTCCAGGCAAAAGTTAGGGATAAGCGTAATACTATGTCTCATTGGATCACCTTGCATCCAGACTTTTGGTATCAATAATCAGGCTCAAACGGCGCCAATCAATCAGCTTCATCTCCAACTAAGCAGCAAAGTGATGAGACGCTTGAAGACATAAAGGCAATAGCAGAGTTGGAACCCAGTGGGATTTTTTCACATAGCCGTTTTGTTTTCCTTTTTGTATAAAACTCTATCTTGTTCGGCGGTGTTCTCTTACTAGGACGTCAGCCTCCTGTACACAAAACGCCTATTTACAGGCAAAACTCAAAAATCAATACAAATCCATCTTTTCCAGACAAATTGCCAACTGTTTTTTCTTTTTCTGTTTTGTTTTGCAAAGAACGTCCAATGTTCATTTTTGATATATGCATTTGACAATAATTGCTAATCGTAAATATTTGCATGCGAAACAAAGGACTAATTACAGGTGACGTCAGAAACAGGGGCAATAAGAATTGTCTAAGCAATCTAGTTGCTCTGTCCACCAAGGTACCAAGGTAGGTTCGGCTGAAGAACATGGCACAGATACCTTCACTCCCCGTAGAGTAAGACAAATCAGCAATACTCTCCCCAAGCAGAGTTGGTCTCCCATCAGCCCCGAAAAGGCACAGTATCCAGCAAGTCAGCAACACTTTCCCCCAAGCAGAGTTAGCCTATTTTCAGCCTTAAGGAAGTCGGGTATCCCCAAAAAGATCTCAATATTCTCCAGCAGAGTATACAGATATTCCTCAACAAGCATCCTCGGCAGTCTTAATATTCCTCGACGAAATATAAGATTGTTCCCCGGTGGAATACCAGACACCCCAGTGGAATCAATCTCCCCAGTACAGTTCAAAAGTTTCCCCAGGAGAGTTGAAGCTTATCCCCAGTAGATTCTGGAAGCTTATCCCCAGTAGATTCTGGAAGCTTATCCCCAGTAGATTCTGGAAGCTTATCCCCAGTAGATTCTGGAAGCTTATCACCTGCAGAGTACAAATATTTCTCCAGCCATGTTCAGAGGTTATTCCCCACCAGGGTCTAACTGGGTTATCCTCAGCTAATTACTACAGAAAGATCGTCCTCGGCGAAGTTCTTCTTACCCCGAGCAGAGTTCATCAAATTCCCTCAACAGAATTTATCAACAGGAATCCCCAGCGGAGTTATCATCAAAATCTCAGCGAAGTATGTCTTACCACAGAGATTCCCCGCAGAGTAATCTCTTCATCAAGTTTATTCCCCAACGGAGTCATCTTCTCCTACCGGTTTATCCTTGTAATCATCATCCCCAGCAGGAATGAAGAACTCTACTCTTCAAACATCAGCCCAGGATTCAACAAGCTCTCGGCATTCGTCAAGGATTTATTTTCCTAGACGAAAATACATTCATAGACATTTCACATTTCATACATCCTGCTTACATACATGATAAAGTGCATACGACACGATCTCATTTATTTTTGAGAACATCATGACATCATGCATTTCATACATCATGACATTGCAACTAATGTTTTGCCTTTTCAGGAAAAGGTCAATCAAAAGACGATTACCATCAACTTTCGCAGTTCCAGATTCGATACCTGTATCTAGCCAGGGCATATCTGTGAGCGATTGATTGTAGATTCGATACCTGTATCTAGCCAGGGCATATCTGCATGAAGAGTTTGAGGATCAACACCTGTAACAGGCCAGGAAATTATCTTTCATTCTCAGGTCAGAGGTCTACGCCTGTATCCAGCCAGGAAAGTTATCTCGATCAACCTTTTGAAGTTCCAGATTCGATACTTGTATCTAGCCAGGGCATATCTGTGGGCGACTAATTCCAGATTCGATACTTGTATCTAGCCAGGGCATATCTGTAGACGACCAATTCCGGATTCGATACCTGTATCTAGCCAGGGCATATCTGTGGGCGACTAATTCCAGATTCAATACCTGTATCCAGCCAGGGCATATCTGTAGACGACAAGTTTCGGATTCGATACTTGTATCTAGCCAGGGCATATCCGTGAGCGACTAATTAGAGGTCTACGCCTGTATCCAGCCAGGAAAGCTATCTCGGTCAACCTTTTGAAGTTCCAGATTCGATACCTGTATCTAGCCAGGGCATATTTGTAGACGACTAATTCCAGATTCGATACCTATATCCAGCCAGGGCATATCTGTAGACGACAAGTTCCGGATTCGATACCTGTATCTAGCCAGGGAATATCTGTGAGAGATTGATTGTAGATTCGATACCTGCATCCAGCCAGGGAATATCTGCATGAAGAGTTTGAAGATCAACCCCTGTAACAGGCCAGGAAATTATCTTTCATTCTCAGGTCAGAGGTCTACACTTGTATCCAGCCAGGAAAGTTATCTCTATCGACATTTTGAAGTTCCAGATTTGATACCTGTATCTAGCCAGGGCATATCTGTGAGCGACTGATTCCAGATTCGACACCTGTATCTAGCCAGGGCATATCTGTAGACGACTAATTCCAGATTCGATACCTGTATCTAGCCAGGGCATATCTGCATGAAGAGTTTGAAGATCAACCCCTGTAACAGGCCAGGAAATTATCTTTCTTTCTCAGGTACGCAAGTTCTCGCTAAGGAATCTCTTACGCGATCGACAATCTCCTGATGGTATCTATAAGCCCATCTCCACGACTATCTATTACATCTCCAAATGGCATCCATAAGTCCATCCCCGACAAGGTTCTGTCACATCTCCAGATGGCATCTATAAGCCCATCCTCCTATCCACCATCTCTCCAAATGGCATCTGTAAGCCCATTCCCGACATCACATTGCTGATACTACACTATGTGAGTGCAAATTTCTGGGCACTCTAGTGTTCAATCATCTTCCACCTTCGGATCACGAAAGGCACGTAAGCCAATCTACATCCTCAGGTCTAAGAAGATTGAACAGGGGCAACTGTTGTACCCCAAAATTTGCCCTCCCATATTTCTCAAGATGTGCCAAGAATCATCTTCAAATGGTTCAAGATTTCCCAAGGGTTGCACAGTTCAAATACCTCCTAAGCCAGTCAATATTAGGGTTTTGGTTCCTTCAATGAATTTGAGGTTTTCAATGGCTCAATCAAGTCTCATAGGCCTATATATATTGTCAAGCATCTATATGTCAAGTCTCAAGTTTCACAATGCCAGTTTGCACAGTCAAAAGTCCCATTTGCTTCACAATCAACTGCAGGGGTAAAATGGTCATTTTGCAGTCAAAAGTCAGAATTTTTGGTCAACATCTTATGTTGAAGCCACAATCATCATTTGATCAAGTCTTTATCATGATTCCACAAGCATGGCTCAAAAATCATCAAGGATGCAAAAGTTACTATTTTTGGACAGCAGAAAAGTCAACTGTATCTTGACCAAGGCATAACTTTTTCATGGTTCATCAGAAAAATCCCATCCAATGCTCATTTTGAAGGGGATGACATTTCCTACAACTCATCTTCACATTCCAAGTACAAGATATGCTCTCACAAAAAGTCATCACTTTCTACATTATAGGTCAATTTCAAAAGTCAACAAAAATGCACTTTAAGTCAAAGACCATAACTTGAGATTGGTAAATCCAAATGACATGGGACCAAAGGCATTGGTTAGAGGACTTCAAGACCTTTCCAAAATGTCCAAGAACATGTTCATAGGATCAAAATTGAGCAAGATATGCATTGGAGAAGTTGGGAAATTTTTGTGAATTTGCAAAAGTCAACTTTGCTCAAAACACATCATTTTTGCTAATGGGCCTCAAATTCCTTCTTGAAACTTTATCCAAGGCTTATGCACGACCCATTAAGATTAAATTGAATTATTTTCTTATTTTTTATTAATTAATTGAATTTTTAATCAATATTAATTCATTTAATTCATTTAATTGTAGGAAAATATCAAGATATGGTGTTGCAATCTTTTCATGAAGCAAATATGACCAATATATGCTGGAGATTTCATGTGCACATCAAGGGGACAAGGATCTCCAAGTTTGGCAAGATTTTTCAATCAAAAAGATTGAAAAATATTTGATTTTCAATCAAATATACAAACCATAATTCCATGGATTTTTGGTCAAAGATTGTAACCTAATTCAGTCCATTATATATACAGAACCTAACCCTATTCATGTGCACGTGAGAATTGCTGCAGAGAAGCCATAAGAACATTGAAAAAAATCAAAGAAAACTCAAAACTGTTTTCCAGGTTCCAGGCCCTTTCAAAGCAATTTGAGGATTCTAATACATTGCTAGCACTCTCAGGAACGTGTAGGAATCAAAACCACACGCTAAAGCTCAAAGAATCCAAGGATAACAGTTTCACGGTTTGGAGTTTTTTTCATAATCGCATACTTTGATTCATGCATCATTAACATGTATTGTTGATTGTTTTGTGATCATAGGGACTGTACAAAGCTTTTGGCATAGGTTAATTGCATTGAAACGCCCTGAAACAGAAATTGCCATTGATGAATTCTAGGGTTTCCAAGCTTCCAGATTAGGGCTTTTCAGTATAGGAAAAATCAAGCCTCATGATGCCCATGGTTGAGACTGTCAGAACCAGACGAATTCAAATCACATATCGCGCCATATTTATATAGCCTAGAATTATATTCGCTATTCTTGGTCGTTCTGCTTTGTGGGGGTTAAAAACCCCCGCTATCTCTTTGTCTTTTTTACAGGTAAACGAAGAAGACGATGAGCTGGTGATATGCTATTGGTTCATTCAAATAAAAAAGGCGCGCGTGTTTTGTTACAGCATAAGTGTTGATTTTTATATATTATAATTACTCATTGTCATATTATCAAATGCAGCGCAATGGCTCAATGGTGGATGCGTTGTCCAAGAATCATTGGGACCTGGGTTCGAATCCCAGGTCCCCCAAAACCTTCGTTTCTATTTTTTTCCCTTGTGTTCACATGCAGGTTGCTAAAAGGTGTCTACCATATACCTCACGCCTCAGTGTGCCAAGTGGCTGGCAAAGCAGATCCAGTGGCCAAAAGATGATGAGTACCATACTCCCAGTCAAGGCACGCTCTGGACAATTCAAGAAAGTCAACAAAGGCTTGAACTTAGTGGGCCAGATTGCTAACGAACCTCCTTGCTGGGCCATCACCCCTTGGTTTCTTTATTCTTTTTTCTTTTATATTTCAATTTCTATTTAATTCTTTTAATTATTATTATTATTAGTGTTTAATTAACAAATTAATTATTTTCATAATAAATTCAGAAAACTAATATTTTTATTATTATTATTATTTATTAATTTCACTTTATTATTTTGTAAATAAATACTAACAAATTAATTTAGTTTAATTAGGTTTAATTTTGACATTTTCATAATAAATAAAATAAATTAGAATTAGGGTTTTACTAACTCTTGACTTGATTTCTTTTATTTTTATTAAAACATAAAAACATAAAAAATGCTTTTTCTTTTAAATAATTAATTAATTAGTTTTAGGTTTAATATTTAATTAATTGCAAAAAAGGACAAAATTCCATTCTTTTCTCAAAAAGGGTCAAAACCCTAAGACTTTTCCCGATTCAATTCTTTCGCACGCATATTTATTTTTAATTCTTATTTTGATCATATTTATGTAACTGTTCCGGGGATGTAATAGATAATTAGGCCTTTTATCGCTTTCTTTTATTTTCTCGCATTTATCTTTTCAAGGGTTATGTTTTTGGCGATGTAAATACTCGACGCCTTATAATAGCGTAGATTTACTTTCCGCAATTTATTTTCCGCACAATTATTAACTGTTAACTATGCATGACAAGACTTGCCTGAAAATAAAATCAACTCGTAGCT
Organism: Vicia faba; assembly: GCA_948472305.1. NCBI lineage: Eukaryota > Viridiplantae > Streptophyta > Magnoliopsida > Fabales > Fabaceae > Vicia > Vicia faba. The sequence continues at coordinate 728,122,214 of OX451739.1, forward strand.
CACCATAATACATGTGCAAAGATAATTGAAATGAAACCTGACACACGTGAACATGCCACTCTTAGGGTACGCCTCACTTGGTTGCCTCGAAGTGGTCATTAAGTATAGGGTGTTTTAGAGGTCGCCCTCCTGTCTAAAGATCCAGTTGCCTCGAAACGGTTGCCTCGGATAAAAAGGATCTAGGACATTAGGGTTACCGCTAAGGTGTTATACTATTGCTTTGGTGACCACACATGTCCCTATAATCGAATTGACCCGAATAACTCCAACGACGGTGCTACCTACTTCTCAATAGTGGTATAGTATTGTCTAAAGGACTCTTACACAACTTAATTCCTTAGAGTAGGTAGATTTCTCCTGGGTACTTGCTCTTTCAAAACAAAAAAACAACTTTTCGCACCTACACTTTCAAAAAGTTTTCAAACAAACACTTCATACACTCTTGAGGACTGATACAAGAGTTAACTAGAAGTTTTCAAAATGAAACTTTTTCAAAACCCACAAACACAAGAAAAGCAAACAATTTTTGAAAACATAGTGAGCAAGTGCCTAAGAGCCCGTGGATAACCACGGATAAAAAGGGTGCTAACACCTTCCCTTTCTATAATCTACCTCCCGAACCGAGAAACATCTCGAAAAGGAATTTTGCTGTGCTTTTGTCCTTTCCTTGTTGGAGAAAATAAAAGACGGTGGCGACTCTTGCTTACCGCGACATTTCGTGAACCAGCATTCCAAAACAGTCAGTTCTATTTCCACCGATCACAATCCCCATTTGTAACAATTGTACCCCCATTCCCGAACATTCTGTAATAGCTTAGAATTTCAATTCCCGCAATTTATTGCTTTCTATATACTGTATAGTAATTAGGCGTGTATGGAAAGATTCAAAAATCAATCGCTAGATGACCTAATCCCAAAGTAAAATAACTTGAAACCAACACACTTTTTCACACGCGCACCTCTAGGGTAACCTCGCTCGTTGCCTCGGAAATACAATCATGTCCCTCGAATATGAGACACTTTAGCAAATGACCCTTCAATAAACAAAGATCGTAGTCCCTCAATGACCCTCGATGTTGCCTTCGATTAAAACGATCTCGTCCCTTACGAAAATTGCTAAAGCGTCTCACAAGTTGCCTTCAATGATTGTAAAATTGACCTGTGCCTGTCCCTTCAGATCCAATGATGGGGCTTCTTACCAAATCAATGGTAAGATAGCACCATTAAAAGGAAGAAGAAAAGAACAATTTAAAACCTTTCGAGTAGATAGATTTGCTCTTAGTTACTCGCTTGCTCATGACAAAACTTTTTACACCTACACTCTCATTTCAAAACATTTTCAAAAAGACAAAACGTTTTGTATACGTTCTTATAGAGACGAGAACCATTGCAAAACTTCTTTTCAAAACACTTTTCGAAACACGATTCACAAACACATCTTTGAACCACTTTTAGAAACAAAACATTGTATACGTTCTTATAGAGACGAGAACCATTACAAAGAGATTTTTCAAAATACTTTCAAAGCCCATACCACAAGCACACAATCAAACAAAAGCAAGTGATCTAAATAAGTAACTAAGAGCCCATCGAAAACCATGGATGAAAGGGTGCTAATACCTTCCCTTTTCATAATCTACCCCCCGAACCCAAGAATAATCTCGAAAGGTCTTTCCTGTGCTTTTTTACCTTTCCTTTTGGATAAAAGAAAAGTCGATGGTGACTCTTGCTAACCGCACAAGTGCGAACGAAACGCAAAACTTCAAGTCAGTTATCCTACCGCATCACACTCATCATTGGGGCCTCTTCAATTGAGCCCCTACTCAGCTAGCCCCAACGAAAACTCTTTCCAGGCTAATCGAAGCTTCCTTCTGTATGAATGCTTGTGCAGGAAACTTGAGTATGGAAATATGTGGGATTTTGGGTCAGCCAACATCTTCGAATGGATCATTTATGTGTCCTTCGAATGGATTTAGATTGGACCGATATATTTGCCTTAGTTGTTTAATTCAGATACCCTCAAGTGAGAACTTCATTCTGTCAATCGAAGCCTTCTTCGTCACTTCCTTCAAATTCCATTTGCACAGGAAGCCTGGGCTTGGTCACATATGGGACCAAGACTCATCATAAGATAAACTTGCATTATGTGACTCATCATATGCATAAGCAGGTCTTTTCAAGAAGTTTCCTCATCCCTCTGCTGTTTATTTCAGCAACATGGATCTTGAACAAACGGTTAAAGAATTGCAAGCTCAGAATTCACAATTTCAACAGCTACTCTTGACCTTGGCCAAGGGGTAGGAGGAGCTCAAGACTCTGCTAGAGAAAGGACAAGAGAAAGAGATAAAGAAGAAGAATCGAGCCGGCGTGGCTATCATGGGTAGAAGGTTTGAAGGACAAGCCAAAAGGTTCTTGGAATTTCCATCAACCTCTGAGGAAGGGGAGGGGAAAAGTAAAGAGACTGCAGTGCCTTCAGACTCTGAAGTTGAATAAGAAGAGGAAGAGGACTACTCCGAAAAACAGTACCCTCCGGCCGATGACAAATACAAAAACTTGGAAGAGCGTCTAGCTGCTATGGAAGTGCAAAGAGTACCGAGGCTGGATTTTGAGGAGCTAGGGTTGGTTTCTGGAATTGTAATCCCTCCTAAATTTAAAGTGCCACTGTTTGCTAAGTATGATGGGGTGTCTTGCCCAAATATGCACCTACGATCTTATGTCAGGAAAATTCAACCACATTCTTCTGACAAAAATTTGTGGGTCCACTTTTTCCAGGACAGTTTGTCAGGAACACAGCTTGATTGGTTCTACCAGTTGGAGAGAGCAGACGTCCATAATTGGGAAGACTTGGCAGCCGCCTTCTATAAATAGTATCAATACAACACCAACTTGGCGCCAACCCGTACTCAGCTACAGAGTATGGCTATGGCTACCAATGAGGGCTTCAAAGACTACGCCCAAAAGTGGAGGGACTTAGCTGGAAGGGTGCAACCACCATTGTCAGAAAGAGAGCTATTGGACATGTTCTTGGGTACCCTGTCAGGTCCTTTCTTCAATAACCTGATTGGAAGTTCGTCCGCTGGGTTCACTGATTTGATTCTAACCGGAGAAAGAGTAGAGGCCAGTATAAAAAGCGGGAAAATTCAAAAAGATGCATCTACTTCTGCTGCCATCAGAAAACCTTTCACGGGAAAGAAGGAAGTGTCAGCTGTCTACTCTCAGAGGGGTCAAGGAAGAGTTGAGCGCCGGCCAGCGGTGGGGGCCGTTATGATTCAGAAGTCTGCATCAGACCAGACCAGAAACAATCAGCAAAGGGTGGAAAGGCATGTACGGAAATTCACCAAGATAAACATGACTCCTGCTCAAGTCCTACCACATCTTCTGAAGTTAAATTTGGCCATGCTGAAAGAGGCCCCTAAAAACCCTAACACTACTTCTCCATATTACCATCCGAACGCCAGGTGTGCTTACCATTCGGAGAGCCCAGGGCATGACACTGACAATTATTGGGCCCTGAAGAATAAAATTTAGGATCTGATAGATGCTAAAGAAGTTGAATTTGATGCACCTGAAAAATCCAATGTTATCTCTGCTCCAATGCCAAGGCACGGCCACAACGCCCATGTTGTTAAGGAGGGTCGCTTGTTGCTACTGTAGATGATTTGATAACTCCGCTCCCTATAATCAAGTCAAATTTGTTGAAGGTTGGGGTTTTCCCAGGTTGTGAAGAAGATTGTCACCTTTGTTCATCCTCATTAACCCACTGTCCATTGTTGAAGATAGGCATCCAACGCCTAATTGATAACCAAGAAGTCATATTTGAGAAGTCTCCTGTTTTATCAACTCATTTTAACGATGTTTCAATAATAACCATATCCGCCAATCCTTCTAAGGTCCCTAAAAGACCTGTTAGGATTACACCCGCTCCGAAGGCTACACCTTTGAAGATAACCATGCCCGGGCCAGTTCCGTACAAGTCCGACAAATCAATACCATGGAATTATGGTGGAGAAATCTACTATCATGGTGTTAAACAGATTGAACAGACTGTCGAGGAAGAGAGTTCTGAAGAAGACAATTCCGATATCAGTAACATTTCCGGAACAAGCAAAGTTACCCGTAGTGGAAGAATCTTTTCTCTAAAGATTTCCACTCCAAAGGCAATTCTTAGACCCTCAACTGCTCATAAGGTTATCTCTACACCAGTAAACATATCTTCCAGTACACCAATCATAGAGGAAGTCACAACCCCTGTGTTTATCCCCTCTACTGCTACTGATGTCGAGGGAAAGGTATCCAAGAAGAGCCCGTCAGGACGAGGGCTCAGCCATTGATCATCCCTGAAACCTCTGAAAATAATCAAGAAAAGTGATTACGATGTGGTGGAACAGCTGGGGCAAACCCCCTCAAAGATCTCCATGTTGGCCCTGTTGCTTTGTTCAGAAGCTCTTGTTAAGGCTCTGATAAGATTTTTGAAGACGACCCACGTGCCACAAGAAACCTCCGTTGATCAGTTCCAGGAATGTGTGGCTAGTTTAACAGCTGACAATGGTCTAGGATTCTCCGATGCAGATTTAACTTTGAAAGGGAGAAAACATAATGACGCTTTGCATGTCTCGGTGGAATGCAGATGGACAACCCTAGCACACATACTGGTAGACACTGGTTCGTCTTTGAACGTCTTGCCGAAGAAATCCTTAGATAGACTGGATTGTGAAGGCTTAACTCTGAAACCCAACAATATATTTGTCAGAGCCTTTGATGGTTCTAAAAGGATGGTCCACAGGGAGGTGGACATCCCGATTAAGGTGGGAACTGAAACCTTCAACTCCATATTCTTTGTGATGGACATCCGTCCTTCTTATTCTTGCATGTTGGGAAGACCTTGGATCCACCATGCTGGAGCTGTCACTTCCACTCTGCATCAAATGCTCAAGTACCCTGTCCAAGGGAAAATTATAATTGTTCATGGCAAAGAGGAATACATGATCAGTCATCTGAACTCTTTCCGTTATGTAGAATTGGATGGCGAATTCATCGAAACTCCTTTCCAGCATTTTGAGGAGGTAGCTCAAGAGATAACGGCAACCAAGACAGTGTCCTTTGTACCCATGATCACCAGACATCCTCCTCAGATGTCATCTCTCAAGGATGCAAAAGAAGTGATTGAAGAGGGAGGAAGCACAATCTGGGGGAAGCTCCCAGACTTTCCTTTCAAATCAGACAAGTTTGGGTTGGGATTCACCTCAACTGGTCAGAAGGCTGTGCGTCGCGTCCGTGTTGGAGGGCCATCTGTGAAGATCAGTCACCAAGGGGTTAATGCACTAGAGGAAAGTGAAGAAGAGGGCAGCTTGGAAGACTGGATATTTCCTACTGTCGGCGGAGGACTGTGCAACTGGGAAGCAAAAGACTTTGTTCCGATTACTTTCATACTGCAGTAATTTGTCTTTCAAACATTTCTGTTGGCCTGTAATAATTCTCAAACAATTCGTACTTTTTTAACCTTTGTCTTACCCGAGGCACAACGGTCCATTTGTAAGGGTTCTTATTTTTCATCTTCATATTCCATTTAATGAATCATGGACGTTTTGCATACAAACTTTTGTGTTCATTGTCTTTCTTTTTTACATTTTATTTGTTTAAAGGTGGCTATACCCTTACACTCACACACACAAACACTCATAAATGCAGGTACCCTTCCATTCCGGATCCCATGGGTAACAATTCTGCTATGGCCTTTAATGACTCTGAAGATCTGGTCTACCAAGCCGAATACGAAGGTGAGGAAGATTGTGAGGTGCCAGGGGAATTGGCTATACTTCTACAACAAGAGGAAAGGGTTATTCTGCCTCATGAGGAGCTGCTGGATACAATCAACTTGGGTACTGAGGAAGACAGAAAGGAAATTAAGATTGGTGCCAATCTAGAGCTGAGTGTCAAGGAGCGCCTAATTCAGCTACTGCATGATTATGTTGAAATCTTCGCCTGGTCATACGAAGACATGCCTGGACTTGATACAGACATTGTGGTACACCGTCTACCGACTAGAGAAGACTGTCCACCAGTGAAGCAAAAAGTCCGCCGCATGAGACCTGACATGTCAGAGAAGATCAAAGCAGAAGTTATGAAGCAATTCAATGCTAGATTTTTGGCTGTTACTTCCTATCCTCAATGGGTTGCTAACATTCGTAAAGGTGGTCCCCCAGTGCGAGCACGACGAACAGCTCTCTGGGCTCCTAAAGTAAAACCAAAACCAAATTTGTCAAATTTTTAGGGAATATCCGGAAGTTGGCCCCAAATTGTACACCCACCTTCTTCAACTACTGCTTTGGAATCCTTGAGAGAAGCCATCTTCAGCGGAGGCCTAGTAGTCTTTGGAACACTGGAATTGGTCTTGGTTGTAGAAACGGTCTACGCAACCTCTTCAAAGTTTTGACAGGGGGTCTCAATGAACTCTCCGTCTATTTCAACGTACCCAAAAGAGTTCAGGTGGCTAACCATGTACTCCTCCTTCCCATGAACTGTGATAAGCACCAGCCCCATGTATCCAGGGTCGACCCAATAAGCCAGAGTAAGATGGGCGGATTTCCATCACATAGAAAATGGAATTAAAAGTCTGAGTACCCACTTTGATAGGGATGTCCACTTCCCCATGCACCATTCTTTTAGAACCGTCGAAGGCCCTCACCACAATGTTACTGGGCTTTAGTGTGAGCCCTTTGTAATCTAACATGTCTAGAGCATTCTTAGGTAAGACATTCAGTGATGAACTTGTATCTACCAAAACATGGGCTAATGTAGTGACCTTGCACTCAATGGAGACATGTAGGGCATCATTGTGTTTCCTTCCCTTGGGAGTTAGGTCTCCATCAGAGAATCCCATGCCATTGTCAGTTGTTAAACTAGCCACACAATTCTCGAATTGATCAATGGAGGTCTCTTGAGGCACGTGGGCAGACTTCAGGAATTTTACAAAAGCCTTGGCATGGGCTTCAAAGCACAGCAGTAGGGCCAACATTGAGATTTTTGAAGGGGTTTGCCCCAAATGTTCTACGACATTGTAATCACTTTTCTTGATTATTTTCAATATCTCTTCCATCTCATTTTTAGATGCCTCAGGAATGGCTTTTAGATGTGCCTTCATCTGGACAGGCTCAACCAATACCTTTTTGCCCAGAGTCTCGGCCGACTCGGTAGCAGGGATAACAGTAGGACTAACAGCATGAGTAGCCATGGGAATACTGACAGGAGAAGTAGCAAGAATAATCACCGGAGTTGTAATGGGAGTATTAACAGGATCAGCAACAGGGATGATCACAGGAGTAGAAACAGTTTTTGGAGAGATATCGGGATAAAAAACTCTTCTGTTTCTTGTTATCTTACTGGTCCCGATGATATTGGCGATGTCAGGCTCAGTACTTTCAGCGACTTTATCCTTAATAGCTAACAAGTCTTGCTTGATGCCATGTTAATAGACGTTAGCCCCATAATTCTAGGGAACAACTTTATCCGAGGAATATGGTACAGGTCCAGGGAAAGTAATTATCAATGGAACAACTTTTGGAACATATATAATCCTGACATGTCTTTTGGAGGAGACCTTGGGAGGATTGGTGCAAATGGTAATGATAGAAACATTTTCACACGGAGCACTTATAACTGGAGTTTTCTCAAACAGAATTTATTTATCATCCATCGGGCGCTGAACACCTTCCTTCAACAAATGGCAACCATTAGGTAGAGACAAACATACGTGGCAACATTCACCACAACCCGGAAATAAACCGGCTTGCAAGAGATTCCTTTTAACATTCAGGAGTGGAGTAGCTAGTTCATCAACATAAGCAACAAACATGTCATCATCAATAACATTAACACCACGGTCGTGCTTGGGCATAGGGGCGGTTATAACATTAAGGGTCTCAAGAGTGTCAAATTAAATCTCCTTTGCCTCAATCAAATCCTGCACCTTGTTCTTCAAAGCCCAAAAGCCATTTGTATCATAGCCTGGACTTTCAGAATGGTAAGCACACCGAGCATTTGAATTGTAGTGAGGAGATGTAGTGTTGGGATTTTTGGGAGCCTCTCTCAGGGTAACCATATTGGATTTCAGCAAATGTGGCAAAACTTGAGACAATGTCATACTAATCCGGGTAAATTTTCTTCTTGGATTATCTGTTCTGAACTGATTATTCTATTGTTGAGTAACTGCATATTTGGATATCATTACAACTCCCACCGTTGGACGGTGTTCGGTTCTGCCCTGACTTCTCTGGCTGTAAGAAGCACTGACCTTATTCTTTCCTATGAAAGGTTTCTTTGCAGTACTGGAGGGTGCATCTCTCTGTATTTTACCACTTTTAATGCCAGCTTCTACCCATTCACCAGTCAAGATCAATTCAGTAAACCCAGCAGAAGAACTTTCAAGCAGGTGCTTAAAGACTGGCCCAGATAATGTGCCCAAGAACATGTCCACCAGCTCCCTATCAGACAATGGAAGTCGGACTCTTCTTGCAAGGTCTCTCCATTTCTGTGTATAATCTTTAAATCCCTCGCCAGAACCCATAGACATGCTCTGAAGTTGTGTACAGGTTGAAGCGAGGTCAACATTATATTAGTACTGCTTGTAGAAAGTAGCAGCCAGGTCTTCCCAATTACAGATGTTGGTTTCCTCCAGCTGATAGAACCACTCTAATTGGTCCCCGATAGACTGTCTTAAAAGAAATGCACCCACAAGTTCCTGTCAACAGTGTGCGGCTGGATCTTCCTGACTTAAGATTTGAGATGCAGCTTAGGACATGAGACCCCATCATATTTAGCAAATGCGGGCACTTTGAACTTTTGCGGGATAACCACTCCAGAAACCAACCTAGCTCTTCAAAATCCAGGCCAGGTACCCTTTGAACCTCCATGGTGTTGAGACGGTCTTCTAGTTGTTTATACTTATCATCAGCCGGAGGGTATTGTTCCTTGGTGTAATCAACTTCATCCTCTTCAGACTCCCTTGGACTGTGGTCTTCTTCTCTTGGATCTCCTTCCTGATTCTCTCTCTCTCTCTCTCTCTCTCTCTCTCTCTCTCTCTCTCTCTCTCTCTCTCTCTCTCTCTCTCTCTCTCTCTCTCTCTTAACGTAGTTGTGAGCTTTGAAACTTGCCTCAATGGTCCTTTGAACCTTCTTCCCATATTCAGAACACCCACTAGCCTCTTTTTCTTCTTCTTGTCCTTGAGAATCAGAGCTTTCAAATCTTCTTGTCCCTTATCCAGATTCAGGAACATTTCTTGGAATTGGGAATTTTGTGCCTGAAGCTCCCTAACTGTTTGTTCAAGAGCCATTTCTGAAATAAACAGCGAAGAAGATAAGAAGCTTATCCTGAAACCTGTTTATGCAATGATATGTATGATATATGTATGCAATGTTTTCAAGGACTTCGGGAAATTTAAATTTGTGAAACAAAATGAAACAAATATTTTATTAGTAGAATTCAAAATACAGTTGCCTTTTAGGCTTACAATTGAAAAATTCTAAAATCCAAGAAATCAGGTTTCCCATGGACGCTTCCTCTTCGTGTCGAGATAGACATTAAGACTTTTTTATTCGTGAAGTTGCTTTGTAAGTTCCAACACTTTCTTCTCATTGACATACAAATGATCTCTAAAGGTATCCCTTTCTTTCTTCAACTGAATCCAGGATCTATACAGTTCTTCAAGATCAGTGGGCATGTCAGGATGAAGAACTGTATAAGGAAAATATCCTTCAGTGATGGGCTCCTCAACCACTGGTAAGATAACTATATACAACATTATGAGGTTCTGAGCGCGAGCTCGTACCCATTTGAGATAAGGTTCCATAGGGATGGAAGTCTTAGGCCCCAAGGTCTTGGTATCAAATCTGTTTACCATGCCCCAAGCTCGTATAAACCTCTGACAATACCCTTGAACATCATCCTTGTAGTTAAACACAATGCCCTAGATAAGCATATCGTGGGGACCATCCCTTCGAGCGTAACCAAATTATCGCAAAGCCAGAGAAGGATTATAAGTTATGCCTCCCTTAATTCCAAGTAATGGGACATTAGGGAATTTCCCGCAGCGGTCAATGACAAAAATATCTCCCATAGATCAGGAATACCAGAGAATATATGAGTGAGAATGTTGCGGAAGAAATGTTTAAGACTAAGTCATTGGATTGACTAGACTTATACAAATAAAAATAAAAATCGCCACCACGCTTTATTGTTTCTAAAGGAATCGGAAAAGAGAGAATAACCCAAAAAGAGGGGGAAAGATTCAAGGTAAGGGGGTTGGTTATGCAAAGGGAAGGTATTATCACCCTAAACATCTACGGTACTCCGCAGGAACCTCTTTGTAAAATCTATATATTTTGTCTATAAAATGTTGTATAAAAAATGGATGGTGGAGGTGAGAAAATAAATATATTTTTATGGTTTTTGCACATGCCGCGGTTGTGAACCTTTAGTGCCTACGTACCATCTTTTCATTCAATAGGGGATCATGGTACACGTAGTTCCTCTTTTAAAAATTTTAAAACACAAATGTGTTGGTTAATTTTATGAGATAAGACATCATTTTCATTGTCCGTGTGAAAAACATACTTACTACCCACAATCATGAGAAAGGAGAATCTGCATCATCTCAAAGTGGAGGATATGGCTTGGATTTTAAAATCAACAATGCCTCACTCAACATCCAAGTGGAAAATATCTCTCTTCACTATATATTGTAGAAGTATAGTTGTTTCCATCATTACAAGGATTGACAAAAGTTCAATCTTTTGAGAAAAGTTTAAAGATAAAAGCTAAAGTGGCAAAATGGTTTGAAATGAGATTGATTGACTTTTAGTCTTCTCACAAAAAGGATGTCAAAGTATTATTAAGTTTATTGAAGTTTATTTATGAAAATGTTTGAAAATCCATGGACCTAAGTCCAAGTTTATTATGAAAGTGGTTCAAGTTTAAAACAAGAAGAGTTTTCAAAAGGAGGGAGAAGATTTTTCAAATTAAAGAATATAGGAGGAGAAGAAGAGGCTATCATAAAGCATAAAGTAAAAGCTATGGATAAGAACCATCTAACCAACAAGAAGCCAATACTTGACATTATGAGCCAAGATAGAATTCTCATTCTTTGGATTGAAACTAAACAAGCAAAAATACTAGACCTCTTAAGAGAACCAAACTTCAAGTGTATTAAGTCTTCACAAAAATTGGACAGAGTAACGGTTGTATACGGGTGAATTCCAGATTACAAACAAAGAATGTAATCATAATAACATGCACACGAAACAAACAAACAAGCCAATGTCTTGAGGTAAACCTCAAGAGCTCTATACAAAATAATCAGATAAGATCACAAGGTTTCAAATCATAGGCCAAGGTTTCTAATCCTAAGTCCAAAAAGTCCAATGCTCCATAATGCGAACGATAGTAACCAAATAGTCCAAGTATGATTAAATATTTTTAGGGTTTGTGTTGATTATTAGGTGTTTTAAAAAAGAAAAGTAAAACTCAAGTGAGCAAAAATAAAAATGACAAGAAAGTAAATACTCAAATGAGCAAAGATGAAAATGGCATTAAATGTGAATGCTAAAAGTAAATAGTGCATAAAAATAAAAGGGGCATATAATAAAAGAATAAAGGGTAAATTCAATTATTAGGGATTAGTTGGATGATCATATTGAAACTTGCATTTGGAACTCATTAGAGGATTGGTAGAACCAAAGCATCCACACAACAAGTTGCATTTGCTTTTTGTCAAGTATATCATCCATTTGGAATCCTTAAAAATACTATTTAATGATCAATGATGTTTAAGTGATCCGCATTGACCAAAGGTGTTGTAGATCCATTAGAGGATTGGTAAAACCAAAGCCTCCACACAATGAATCTCAAGGTTATTGGATCAAAGTGATCAAATTAACATACTTGGGCTTGCAAATATAGGTTTGGGCCACGAATGATCATTTATTTGAATCAGGACAAAATTTAGAGCTATGTAAAGCAATCGTAAGTGGACTTATATAGAAGTCGCACCTATTTTGAGGTCGGTCAATAATAATCTATGCACCATTTGTTTTGAGACATGATATAGAGATCATGCTCCAATAACATTTAGTGCAATAAGAAGGGGATGAGATGAAGAGGGGTGGGAGAGAATATACAAACCACTTTTGGATTAAATTTAATCAAACTATTATTTAAATCATTCATTCATTTTTATGGAGTAAGACTCAACACCATGGATCCAATGATGTTAATAAAGTTCATGATCAAAAATTTAACCCAAGATCAGCCAGAAAATAGTCACAAAATAATATTACATTTTAATATATATACAAAAAAGGTTTAAAAATAATGTTTAAAAATATAAATAGAAGATAAAAATATCAACTATGTTCAAATTAATCAAGAAATAAAAAGTAATACCATAGAAAAATCAAAAAAGGGCTCAAATGATTTTATAAATTTTTTGGTAATTTTTTAAAGTCAGAAACTATTTTTAAAATTAAAAGAAAGGGGTAAAATAAACCAAAAATGATTAAAAAAAAATAACAAAGTCAGAAATAAAAATAAAATAAGGTCACCAATATTTGTCACAATATCATTGGATCATTCCATAATTTTTTCAGTATTTAAAAATGCATAAAAGTATTTTTAAACATTTAAAACAATTCAAATAAAGTGTAAATTTATAAAAAATACCAAAACACAATTAAATTGTGAAAAAATAAAAATCAGAAAGAGAATAATCAAAAATATTTTTCATAATTTTTTCAGATTTTTTGGACTAAAAATGAATTTTCTATGATTTTTTGAAGTTTAAAACAATTAAATATAAAAATTAGAAAATAAAATAAATGTCAAAAATATGTGGACCATTGGATGAGAGTCAAAATGCGTTAGTAATTAGATCCAGAGGATCTGACGTGCTGTACATATCATGGTCATTAGTGAATAAAGCACTGAATCAATTATTAAATCAGAATTCAAAAATAACAAGTGGCACGCCATCATTGGTTGGAAGATGACACGTTAGTCATCTTCAACCTCCAGCCAACATGATTTGCAGGTCTCTTAAACTGTAAAATTAGAAGCTCAGACCTATGCCATTCGCTTCGTCTCTTCAAGACGAAGACAACCACACCCTCGCGCCAAATTTATATAAATTGTAGCTCAAGCAATTTGGAAGGAATGTTTTGAAAAGGGATTTGAAATTTCATGGTTAAAACGTGTTTCCAGTAAAAAGTAAGTGTTGCGACTAGAACCAGGGCAATGAGAGCATCACAGTGATATCAAAGTTTTGAAGAATTGATGAAGAAATCTACCTATTGAAGTTGAGTTGCAGAGCTCTGAAACTGGACTTCTATGGAGCAATATAGGGCACGATTCTTGAATGTAATTATATGGTTAGCTTCATGGAAGATCAAGGAAGGTGAATTGATGAAAAATTGGATTGAAAAAGGCTTGAGAATGGATTTCGAAGTTGCTGAATTCTGAGTTATGGAACAAGTTTGGCAGGGTGATTCTGGCTAGCCAAGCTTGAGGAAATGAATGGGGAATGACCCTCTATTTATAGGGAATCAAATGGAATGTCCAAGTGTGTGAAATGATGAAGTTTGGAGGGAAATTGTGTGAAGTTACAAACAAGAAAAGTGTGACTTCCAATTTGATCAAAACTCGTCCAAAATGCGTGTTTTGCTATGCTAATCAATTCTGGAAGTTCACTAAACATGTTTAGAGTCAAATACGCGTGGAAAACTTGTGATTAGAAGCCAAAACAAGGATTTCAAACTTCTGACTTGGTGAAAAATTCAGTTTCAAAGTGCCAACTTCTGACCAATGGCATTCCCAGCTCAATGGGTCTTAGGGCATGATTCTTGATGTTTCAGAAATATGAGGTTACAAGCTTTGCAATGGAAAAATAATGGAATCAAATGGATGCTTGAGCTAAAAGTTGTGTTGAGTCAAAGTTGGAGAAAAAATGTTGACTTTCCATACTTAGAAATATTTCAAAGTTTTTCTTCAAAAGTGACCTATAATGTCTTGCATCCAAACATAGCGTTCCACTTAGAATTTGCTCTTGACTAAAAAATATGGCATGAAGTAGATCTCTTGAATGACATGTTGAAACTTGAACCATTAAAAATCTCCAAAAATTGAGGAAGTTATGACTTGTTGAAGTTGGCAAAAAATCATGAAATGACCTATAATCTTTTGTATCCTTAATGCAATTTCCATCTATTTTCTCACTTTGCACATAAAAGAAGGCATAAAGTTCACATCTTCAAGATCATTATGGAAAAATAATAGGCTCAAGATGATAAAAATTGACCAAATTATGATCATTTGAAGTCACACATGAAAAATTGGGGATTCATCTAGAGGACTTGTAATCTTTCTTCTTCATCAAGTTTCTTCCACGTGAAAACTCCTTGGAACTTTTGAAGTGATTTGTTGATAACCCTTTGAAGATAATGATGCCTTTAGAATCACTCTAAAATACCAAAATGAGCAAGATATGCTCCTCTGAAGTTCAAAACCCTAGCTCCTAGATCAAGAAACATGCCTTGAGGAACTTTGACAATTTTGAACAAACTTCTTGTACCAACACAAATGTTTTGTAAATAGAAGTTGTTTAGGATGAAAATTAGAACTCATATCCACCAAAACCACTTCCATCTTGAGAATTTAGAGAAATATGCACTTGTGACCAATGAGACAAGGACTTGTCCAATCATGACAACTTCTTCAATCAACCCCTTACACTTTTTGGATCAATCTTGATAACTTGGAAATGTAGTGAACCAAAATAACCTTGCCATGCCATCCCTTCCAAAACAACTTCAATGGTAAGGTTTAAACTTCTCAAGCTTCATTGACTAGGTCATGGAAATAAACTCACGAACCCATGGATCAACTTGCTAAGCCCCATTGCCTTTACCTATATTGTTGACAAGTAAGACAAACCAATATTGCATTTTATTAATTAAAAGGAAAGTCAAAACAAAACATGAATGATTACACAAGAAAAACAAGTCAAGGTGCTTGATGATTCCTCAAAAATAAAATATAAAGATAGGGAGTAGAACCAAAAGCCCTAATGTGATCTTGTTGTAATTGAATCAACATGGTATGATGAAGGGATCTTAGGGGCAAAAATTGGGGTACAACAGAGAAAGCGACATTATCCTTTGCAACCAACCCAAACCTTCTTCATTCTTCAATACTGATTTAGGGAGGTGTGAAATAAACCACCTTGACAGCAACGGCACACAACACATAAGAATCCTTTTTCTCTTCATGGTGCGAGTGTGGAGGTTATACAAGATATCTCTGAGTAGAGTAGGCGCATGGTTACGAGAGAGGAAAACCTTGATAGCATTCACATCTATGATTAAGTCTGGATTAAGGAATAACACTAAACCATAGATTAGAAGGGCCAAAACCTCCTCAAAAGCTTGGAAATCCAAACCATCCCAAAATAGCTGAGCCTTCTCTAATAGAAATTTGACTAGAAAACCCTTGACTCCACTTCTTGTTTCCCAGTTGGATACAATATCAGACCGTTTCAGATGCAAAGTTGTTGCAATGACTTCTGGCTTTGGAGCTTCTTCTAAACAGGTGAAAGGCATTTGATTGAGAATAGGTATACCCAATATTTGAGAGAATTCTTCCATGGTGGGTACCAGCTGATAGTCTGGGAAAGTGAAGTAATGGTGTTTAGGGTCAAAGAATTGAAAGAGTACACTCATCATCTTCTCATCAAAGCCTGAGGTAACTAGATTGAGAAGCCGACCATATTTCTTGGTGATAGAGGAAGTCTCAGGAACCCTTGATACTAGCTCTTTGAGTTGGAGAGGTATTCTTACAAAGCTGATCCAGATATAATTTCTACGAGCGGAAGCCATGATCTACAAAAAAGAATAAAGATAAATTCCATTGTTCCTTGAAATGGTCAGTGTAAAAAAATGGATGTTATGATGCATATGTCATGTTTAAGCAAACTAATCATACACAAGCAAAACACACAAGACCTTGGGTTTAGGCTTGCAGGGAGTTTATAGGTAAGTACCCTCTTGAAGTTTAGTTGGTTAAACCTGTCCTAGAAATAGTAATCGGGTTCTAAGGAGTCTCAATATCACTGATCTTTCTTTACCGAGCGTTATTTCAGCTTAGTAATCTTTTCTTGCGTCCGAAACATCTCGAAAGTCCGACCTCAATGAGTGTAGCATCGAGTATCAACCAATCCCCAGCTTTACACCGAGGTCGGCTATCTCACTACTTTCTAATGACCAGGTTTGTTTAACTAAGGTTCTAAGGTTCGTTAGTGCTTCACGACACCATGCAGTGGCCCCGTATTCTCCTCGATTCAACACAAGGGATACCGGTACCAACCAGAGTGTCACACCAACATAGCTATTGCTTCAACCATATCGGTCTACGCCATACAGTCTCCATGATCTATTGTTGTTTACTTAAAAGATTCTCTCCAGATCCGGGTGTATGATCTATAGTAACAACCCAAACAACCCTTCAAGGATAAAGCATACAAAGCATAAATCAACATAGTTTTAAAATGAACTAACTTTTAAGGTAACCCCACTTTTTATATTATCCCCAGAAAAGTCGCCAATTGTATGATATGGTGGCAGAACCGACTGTTAATACTGGTTTTGCGTTTGTGTTCACAAATGTTGCGGTAAGCAAGAGTCGCCACCAACTTTTCTTTTATCCAAATTAAGGAAAGGGTGAAAAGAACAGAAACAGACCTTTTTCGAGAATTTTCTGAGTAAGGGGGGTAGATTATGGAAAGGGAAGGTGTTAGCACCATTTCCATCCATAGTTATCTATGGGTTCTTAGATGTTAGCTCATCTTTTGAAAATTTATTGTGCTTTGTGTTTTGAAAAAGTAGTTTGAAAATGCCTTAGTGCGGCGATTCGCTTTGTGATAGCTCTTATATCAGTCCTCAAGAGTGTTGACAAAGAGAATGTTTTTGAAAGTGTTTTGAAATGTTTAAGTGTAAAAAGTTTGTTTTATTTTGAGCAAGCATCTAACAACTATCTACTTGGACTCGAAAAAAGATTATTCTTTTCCTCCTATCCTTTATACAATGCTATCCTACTATTAATGAGTAGGTAGCCCTAGTCGTTGGATGTAAGAGGGACATTCGAAGGGAAGTTACGGTCATGAAGGCAACTTGGCAAGGAATTTTAGTAACTGTCCTAAAGTTCTAAGATCACTTTTAACCGAGGTAACGTCAAGAGGGCCATCGAGGGACTTGTGATCTTTCAAACTAGAGGATAGCCACTAAAACTTCCCACGTTTCGAGAATTGTGACCATTTTCCGAAGGCAACCGAAGTGGGGTACCCTAGAGGTATATATGTGCATGTTGTGTTATGTTCAGTTATTTTAGTCTTGTAGATTTAGGTTTGCTAGCATTTTAATTTTCAGTCTTTCCATGCAATCCTAATTACTAGCAGTGGTATATACAGTAATTTAAAGTGCAGAAATGTAAAGTACGAGAATGTAAATTATACGCTATTACAATGTTTTGAGGAGGGGGTATTTACATGTTCAAATGGGGGGAAATAAAGAAAGTGATAAAATCCTATTTTAATCTATTACATACTGTCAGCAGATACATTATTATAAAAAATACGAAAGTAAAATAATGCACGCGAAATAAAGAAACGTCTAAGAAATCCTAAGAATTAAGCTAAATAAACCTAAAGAAATCTTTTTTTTTGTTTTTGTGCTTATTAAGAAAATACTTAAAATTTAAGTGAGATAAATATGATCCTAATTAATTAAATAAGATAAATATGATTGTTAATTAATAAAACTAATTCTACTATTTTTTTGGGTTTTCATTAAGAAAATATTTGAAAGAAATAAATCTATATCTAATTGATTTTTAATTAATAAAAATAATGTCAAAATAATTAAATTAATTAATTTACAAAATTAAGGTTAATTTAATAAAACCTAAGTCTATTTAATGTGTTTATTTTATTTTATGATTTGTTAAAAAGATGATTAAAGAAATAAATAATAAGACAAATAAAAATAAAGAAAAGAAAATTGGGCCTGGAGATAGTTAGTAAACAGGGGGTGTGCTTGGAATTTGTTTGGCACAAGGGAAGACAAGCCCAGGCGCTGCAAAATGAATCAGAGGGTGAGAAGATTATAAAAATGTTTAGCCCCAAGTTAAGGAGTCCAAAGGCTGTATGGATCCAGTGAGAGGATCCTTTGGATGTCCATGATAGGGACGCATGCTTGCTGCACTTGGATCTGGTTGCGTTGTCATTGGAAGGTGTAGATTATATGACCCATGTTATACGTGCGTGGCATGGCTGTATGGAATCTACAAGAGAATGTTAATAAAAAATAAAATTGTGAGGCCTGGGTATCGAACCCAGGCCCTTTCGATTGCCCATATTCCTTCACCATCTGAGCTAGATTTGAGATTTGAATGAATCCACCTCACATGTCTTAGTGATGGTATCCTGTTACTTCAGACTTTACATATAACATATTAACAATCATGCAGCATAAATACGCAGTCGAAATTAAGTTACATGGGAAATGAAATTGAGATTGAAGGTTCGTCACCAATGGGGTGCTTCGATTTTGCCAACCTTGTTGGAATTTTAGAAGTTTTGTGGAGCTCTTGTGGGGAAGCTTTTGCATGTGTATGTATATGGTCTCCTCTCTCTTTTTTTCGTCCCCTTTGAGCTTGCTAGTGTGCTCCTTATATAGAGGGGAAGGAGGGGACAAGGTAGCAAGGTAGTAAACAGCCATACACATGTTCTTTAAGGCCATGAACAAGAATTTGAATTTTGGCAAAAGTCATGGAATTCTTGTCTCTTTTTGAACTTGAATGAATGTGAACACCTTTTGACTTTCGAATACCTTCAGTCCCTTCCCTTCGATTGAACCTCTTGTATATCCTTCGAATGGGTATTTTGAATGTCTCATTCGAATGGATTTTTTGAGTGTCTTTCGAATAGCCCATATGTATGCCTTGTGCCCTCTTCGAATAGCCACCAAAGCGTGTCCTTCAAATGGCCCAAGTCTCATAATTGGGGCCTCTTCAATTGAGCCCCTACTCAGCTAGCCCCAACGAAAACTCTTTCCAGGCTAATCAAACTTCCTTCAGTATGAATGCTTGTGCAGGAAACTTGAGTATGGCAATATATGGGATTTTGGGCCAGCCAACATCTTCGAATGGATCATTTATGTGTCCTTCGAATGGCTTTAGATTGGACCCATCTATTTGCCTTAGCTGTTTAATTCAGATACCCTCAAGTGAGAACTTCATTTTGTCAATCGAAGCCTTCTTCATCACTTCCTTCGAATTCCATTTGCACAGGAAGCCTGAGCCTAGCCACATGTAGGACCAAAACTCATCATAAGATATACTTGCATTATGTGTCTCTTTCGAATGGCCAACAATATGTGTATCCTTCATTTTGAACCAATGTGTGTGCTCTTTTGAAGGGACCACATGCATCACTTGTATGCATCACTTACCATTCCTTCGAATGGGCCAACAAAGTAAATCCTATACATGTTAAAACAAAATTTCCAAGGGAGATACTGCCCAGTCGAAGCAGGAATAAAGCTTGCTCCAAAGAAAACAAACGCCCAATCGAAGCAGGAACCAAGCTTGCCTGCAGATAGTCATCAAGACAAAACTGCAGAGGCCCTTGCTCAATCGAAGCAGGCATGCATGTAACCATTACATTGTTAATCAAGCAAGCATGTAAAGCCAATGGTGTAATCAAAGGATGCATGCAGGAGGCCATTCCTTGTGCCTGCTGGCATGAAGAAGTTCTTGCCTTGTGAATTGAAGGCAAGGGTAGAGAAGGAACTTGTCTTCTGAAAGGAAAGTTGTAGGAGGCTATTGCCAACACCTTCTGAATTGAAAGAAACCAGTAAGAAGCCAACACCCTCTGAATCAAAAGAAGCCAGTAGGAAGCTACTAACTTCTTAATCAAAGGACAATAACATGAGGCTTTTCCCTTTTGAATCGAAGGAGGTTGTTTAAAAGGAAACAAATGTCCAGTCGAAGCTTGTATACAACAAAAAAGCAAAAGGTAAAGGCTTCAATCGAAGCTTGGAAATTTGAAGCAAGCTTGAAGGAGGTTAGGTGCTCAATCGAAGCAAATTTTGTGCAGCCTTGACTTAGTGGAAATTTTTTGTAAGAAAAATCTTTGAGATATGGGAGGGCAAATTTTGGGGTACAACAGACTTGGTTGCTTTACATTTTTGGGTCCTTGTTTGGGTTTTGTTTTGATCCTACACCCGGATCTGGGGCACCTTTTAGGTATGTAAAAAAAAGATTGTGGAAATTGTACAACATAGACCGATATGGTTGAAACAATGGCTACGTTAGTGTGACGCATTTGTTGATACTGGTATCCCTTATGTTTAATCGAGGAGAATACGGGGTCGCTGAGCAGTGTCATGAAGCACTAACTGACCTTAGAACCTTAATTGAACAACTTGTCCATTAGGAAGTAGTGAGATAGCTGACTTTGGTGTAAATATGAATATTGGTTGATACTCGATGCTACACTCATTGAGATCAGACTTTTGAGATATTTCGTCCGCAAGAAAAGATTGATTATGCTGAGATAATGCCCAATGAAAAAAGATCAGTGATATTGAGATTCCTTAGAACCCGATTAATTTCTAGGACAGGTTGAGCCAACTAAAATTCAAGAGGGTACTTACCTATAAAACTCCATGCAAGTCTAAACCTAAGGACTTGTCTGCTTTGTGTGTATATGATTATTTGTACACAACGACTTATTTACTTGTACATAACATCATGGCATCATGCCATAGCATTTTCAATAACCATTTCAAGGATCTCAAGGGCCCGTGATGCAGGGACATGATGAACCAGACGTCTATCAAGGGGCAAGAGGATTTATTTTCCTTTAACCAAACGCCATCAAAGACCAAAGCACGATAACTTGAGTCAAGGGCTATGACCCACTTGGCATGGTGAGCTTGATTCTCGTGGAAGGACATCCATTGATACGAAGTTCTCCAATCAAATTTGTGATCAAAGTTCAACTTCTAACATCTTGTTGTGTTTACCCCACGAGATCCTTGAAAACATTGCATTTTTATGTATCATGCATGTCATTATATAATAGGTATTCTCAAGACAGGTTTCTCATTTTTATCGCTGTTTATTTCAGTAAGAAAATGGCTCTAGAACAAACAGTTAGAGATCTCCAAGCTCAGAATGCCCAGTTCCAACAAATGTTCTTGAACTTAGCCAATAGGCAGGAAGATCTGAAAACACTCTTCACCAATGGGAGCAAGAAGAAGACTAAGAAGAAGGTTGTCATCCTCAACATAGGCATAAAGTTCAAGGGACCTGCCCAACTAGTTCAAGAAGAAGATGCTTCTTCTAAGGAAGAAGACAATCAAGAAGAGGAAGCTAGAAGCACTAGAGAAAGGGATAACCACGCTACTGAGGACGAAGACTATTCTGAGGAGCAGTACCCGCCGACCGATGACAGATACAAACTACTTGAAGGCAGACTAAAAGTTGTGGAGATCCAAGTTGTGCCTGGCTTGGACTTTGGAGACTTAGGTTTAATTCCTGGGATGGTCATTCCCCACAAATTCAAGATTCATGCTTTTTCCAAGTATGATGGAATCTCCTGTCCGAAGCTTCATCTAAAATCCTATGTTCGTAAGATTCAGCCGCACACCATCGATAGGAAACTATGGGTGCACTTTTTCCAAGAGAGTCTATCTAGGACACAGTTAGAATGGTTTTACCAATTGGAAGGGACCAATATCCACACCTGGGAGGATCTAGCTGCTACTTTCTACAAGTAGTACCAATACAACGTTGATCTTGCACCAACTCGTATGCAATTGCAGAATATGACCATGGGTTCCAACGAGGGCTTCAAAGAATACGCCCAAAAGTGGAGAGACATGGCTGGCAGGGTGCAGCCACCCTTAACTGACAAGGAGATGATTGATATCTTTATGGGAACTTTGACAGGACCTTTCTTCAACCATCTGATCGAAAGCTCTTCAGTTGGGTTCACTGAGCTAATACTGATAGGCGAAAGAGTAGAAGCTGGCATCAAGAGCAGTAAAATCCAAGGGGCTACATCCTCTGATACTCAGAAGAAGCCGTATGATGGGAATAAAGAGTCCAATGTTGTGTACGGCTAAAAGCGTCATAACAAGAGTAACCATGACTAACATTTGGGGCAGTCCTTATCTCTAGTCCTATATCAGTGTGACAATAATAACGGGGAAATCAACAAAGACAAGATGAGCCCAAGAGAAAGTTTACCAAAATCAACATGCCACTGTCTCAAGCTTTGCAATACATGTTGAGGATGACTCTGATTATGTTGATAGGACCTCATCCAAACCCCAAAACTTCTTCTCCTAACTACAATCCTGATGCTATATATGCCTATCATTCTGGCAGTCTTAGGCATGATACAAACGATTGTTGGGTGCTGAAGTACAAGATTCAAAATATGATTGACACCAAGGGGATTGAGTTCGGTCCTCCCGAGACTCCCAATGTGATCACTGCTCCCATGCCAAATCATTGAGAGTGTCTAGTTCATTTTTGAATTTTCAATTGTAATTTATTTTGTTTGTTCGAACACTTATCTATTATGTCAAACTTTGTTTTTATTAATGCATTGCATATGTTTGTCTTGAACTAATTCATTCACTGTCACTATATTTAAACTATGCTTTCTACTCCTTTTTGTGATTATTCAACTCTAATTAAAAGTTGAAATCCTTTAGAGGGAGGATGACGAAACTAATACCATAATCCCATATAGTATGCTTTTGGACAGACCTTGCTGACGATGTACAAGCGTTCTTTTAATTCCTAAACACTGGAGTTATAAGGAAGATAATCCCTAGTCAATCCCATTGAGCCTAAGAAGTAGGAGTTTTCTTTTTCACACAAATTGAAACCTTTAATCAAAACCTGGGGCAGGGTTAGTTTCTCAGTTGATTCAAATATGTGTTCAGTCACAAGCTTTCACTTTGTACACAACGAATGAAATCAAAAACATCCTTTTGAATCAAAAGACGGCGATGGTTCCCCGTAAAATAGGCAGTCATTATATCTCAAAAGAAAAGCCCGCTAAGTCAAAACCTACGAAGGAGACTTAAGAAAAAAATTGGGGCATCCCGCTGACTATAATCTCAAAACAGTTAGGCAAAAAATAGGGACAGTAAATCAAAAAGAGGTCGCTACAAATCCTCAACAACATGAAAAATATTGCAATAATGATTGTCTTCACGAATAAACTTGTAGTATCCGAACCATCACCAAAGTTTCATTCCATATTCAATGGGAATTTCAAATAAATAATTAATTGTGTTTAGGACTGGACAATATCATGAAGAACGGGTGGGTACAAATAAACTTTGAGCCTTATCCTTTGTTTCTTAAACTATGAACCAGACCACATTACAACCCTTTAAAAGTCCTGATTGAAGCATGGGTTAGTTCGAAAGCATATTGTTACAAAAGGTATCCTGACTCCTATAAGGCTTACTATAAATCCTGAGTTGAATTCATATTCTTACAAATCTCTTTTATTTGTTAAAACTGCATTTTCAAAACTTCAAGACAAACATAAACTTTGCATTGTTTGAATACTGCTGTTTGTATATAGCTATTTGTTTGACAACAGAGAAATTCACACGACGAATATCCAATGAATGGAAATCCTCTCAAGAAACAAAATCACTTCAAATGGAAAAACACTTCTAATGACAAACTCTTCATAACCAAGGGGGCATGACATGTTATTGTCCAACTCATCAGTGGAAGTCAAGTCAAGATTCCAAGAAATCTCATAGCTAGAGGCAGGTCTACATCTGAATCACTTGGGGCATTGAACATGAATTCCAGCAAAGGTTCACGTACCTCCAATCATACATTTTCGGGATGCACTACAACACTTACTACTATGGTCTGTGGATAATGACAAATCCCCACAAAGTCCCTTTCACAAGATGGTCCCTATTGAAGTCGCCAGAGCCGCCTCTATAAGGTTATCCCTACAGAATGATCTTCACAGATAAGGGTACAAACCCCACAAGGCCAAGTTCATGTATATCCACACAAAGTTGGATCCATGCAGTCAATAACCAGAGTGTCAACCTTCGGAAAACCTCTCCTCAGTTGAATTGGTCTTAAGAGGAAGCCTTGAGGAGTTCTTCCAGAAGAAAACACTTCCCCGGCAGATTATCAAATGGGTTTAGTTTCCCAAAAAACTACAAATCCACCAGACCAATACAAATCAACAGACAAAACCCTTTAATCCCGGTAGAGTCGTCGATATCCCCAACGGAGTTGTTACTATCCCCAAAAGTTACTAAAACTTGGACCCGACCAGATAATAGTTTAACTTCTTCAAATCAATAACAAAACTCCTCTTCCCCAATAAAGTTTTCCACTATCCCCAATGAGTTTCTGCAAATCCTGGAAGTCGGTCAAATAACATTTAACTTCTTTATCGCTAACAAGTTGTTAACTTCCATTCTCTCCAATCAAGAGATAACTCCCCAGTAGAGCAACAAACAACTAAAACTCCTGAACTCTTTTCCCAAGCAGAAATCAACACTCTTCACAGAGTTTCCCTCAAGAAAAATCATGTACCCCAACGGATTTTTCCTCAAACAACAAAACAGGAATCCCTAGTGGAAACATTCAAAACAAGGTTTGAAGATGTGCATACTCTTCATCCCCAACAACATTCTGGAATTGAACTTCCCAAAGCTCCCCAGCACTTGTCAAGGAGCAAAGATACATTTTAACAAATATTTCACATTCATACATCATATTACATACATGATAAATGCATACAACATATCTCATTTATTTTGAGAACATCATCAAGCCATGCATACATCTGCATGCAACTAACCCTCTTCCTTGCAGGGAAAAGTCAATCAACAAAAGTCCTCTTTGGCAAATACCATAACCATTTCTCAATAGGTCAGATATTAATTCCTGAAATAAGCCAGTGCAACTATCTCTACGACTAACAAAAAGCAAGTTCCAGATTAATACCTGAAACAAGACGGGATAACTATATGTGAATGACTGATTGTAAATTAATACCTGAAGCAAGACATGACACCTATCTACATGAGCAGATTGAAGATTAAATCCCGAAACAAGTCGGGGAAACTATCTTTATTTCTCAATAGGTCAGAGATTAATTCCTGAAACAAGCCAGGGCAACTATCTCTATGACCAACAAAAAGTAAGTTCCAGATTAATACCTGAAATAAGTCAGGGCAACTATCTACACGACCAGCTGAAGCAATCTTACACGGATTCCTCATCATCCCGAAGCAACCCTACCCAGGTTCCTTCTCATAATTTTCAGATGCAGTTTCACACGAACTCATCCTGAAGCAACCCTGCCCAGGTTCCTTCTCATTTATTTCCAGATGAAGTTTCACACGGACTCATCATGAAGCAACCCTACCCAGGTTCCTTCTTTTATATTTCCAGATGAAGTTTCACACGGACTCATCCTGAAGCAACCCTACCCAGGTTCCTTCTCATATATTTCCAGACGAAGTTTCACACGGACTCATCCCGAAGCAGCCCTACCCAGGTTTCTTCTCATATATTTCCAGATGAAGTTTCACACTGACTCATCCTGAAGCAACCCTACCCAGGTTCCTTCTCATAATTTCTAGATGCAGTTTCACACGGACTCATCCCGAAGCAGCCTTACCCAGGTTTCTTCTTATATATTTCCAGATGAAGTTTCACACTGACTCATCCTGAAGCATCCCTACCCAGGTTCCTTCTCATATATTTCCAGATGAAGTTTCACACTGACTTATCCTGAAGCAACCCTACCAAGGTTCCTTCTCATAAATTTCCAGATGAAGTTTCACACTGACTCATCCTGAAGCAACCCTATCAAGGTTCCTTCTTATACATTTCCAAATGAAGTTTCACACAGACTCATCATGAAGTAGCCCTACCCAGGTTCCTTCTCATACATTTCCAGATGAAGTTTCACACAGACTCATCATTGGAGCAGCCCTACACAGGTCCCTTCTCGTGAATTTCCAGATATAGTCCCACACGGATTTATCCTAAAGCAGTCTTACACAGATTTCTTCTAATACATTTCCAAACACAGCTTAACGCGGGTTCATTCCAACATTTCATTCTGAATCAAATCGACCAAAGATTTATTCTGATACTTCTCCCAGTCATAGTAAAGCTTAGACTTAGTCTAATTTCTATCAACAATCACCTTTGGATGGCATCTATAAGCTCATCTCTGACAACTCTTCATCACCTCTTCAAATGGCACCTTTAAGCCCATTCCCCACACAATCAACTAATACACCATCGAGTGTAAATTTCTGGGCACTCTAGTGTTCAATCATCTTCCACCTTCAAGTCACGAATGGTGGACTCGCCAATCTAACTCTTCAGGTTTAAGAATATTGAACAGGGGCAGCTGTTGTACCCAAAAAATTTCCCTCTCCTTTTTTCAAGACTTTTCTTACAAATATTTTTCAAAAGCTCAAGTTTGCACAAGTACAATTGGACTTTTAAATTCCCCATATGGTTCCCATGGATCACATTGGGCTTTCAAGCATCAAATTAAAGAAGAGCAAGCTTGCTTCGATTTCCCAAGCTTCGAATGGACTTTGGCCTTCTTCAAGATTGCTTTGATTTCCCAAGCTTCAATTGGACTTTGTCCTCCTTCAAGTTTGCTTCAATTTCCCAAGCTTCGACTGGACTTTGGCTTCCTTCAAGCTTGCTTTGATTTCACAAGGGCTTCCCTCATGCTAGCATCCATAAGGCAATGGCTTCCCTCATGCTAGCATCCACAAGGAAATGTCTTCCTTCATGCTTGCTCCAAGTTTGTTTCGATCCACAAGGCAAGGGCTTCCTTCATTCTAGCATCCACAAGGCAAGGGCTTCCCTCGTGCTAGCATCCACAAGGCAATAGCTTCCTTCAGGCTTCCTTCATGCTTGCTCCATGTTTGTTTCGATCCACAAGGAAATGGATTCCTTCATGCTAGCATCCACAAGGCAAGGGCTTCCCTCATGCTAGCATCCACAAGGCAATGGCTTCCTTCATGCTTGCTTAGATTCCACATTTAAACCCTTAAACACACATAGTTTATACACTATGACACACAATTGGTGGATTCGAAGAACATATAAAAGGCCCATTCGAAGAACATGGATTTGGTGGATTCGAAGAACACATATTGGGTGGCCTATTCGAAGAACATGAATTTGGTGGATCTGAAGAACCTACAATATGGTTCATTTGAAGGACATACAATATGGTCCATTCGAAGAACATTCAATTGGTCCATTCGAAGGACATACAATGGGTCCATTCGAAGAACACACAATTGGTGGAAACAAGTATTGTTTTGTCTTTTGTTGAGTTTGGTAGAAGGCTGCTAAACAAAGTCCTATATACTGCCAAGCCCAAGTCTGATGTACTTCTATGAAACAGTCCTTCACCAAGCTGCCACAACACTCCAAAAATGCTGCAAAGCAGTCCTACTATGCTGCTCCTAATTTGCAACAAACTAGCATATAAGAGCTGCACCTCGAAAGCTATGAAAACATCATACCCAAATTGTTCAAATTTCATTTGTTTTTTCCCCAAATCTCAGCTAAACTCTTCTATAAATAAGATGTTTCACAATACATCTAGGGGTGGTTTTTTAGAGGCTGGAGAGAGATTTGTTGGAAAGGCAAAGAAAGGAGAGAACATTTGAAACATTCTTAAACGCAGAACCAAAAAAATAACACTTCTTTTCTTTCTTTCGAATCCAGAACCAAAGAAACATAATACCCCTGTTCTTTGATTTCGAATTCAAAGATATCCAAGGCAATAACTCAAATTTCAAAACACCAACTCCACATTCAAGGTAAGTCTTCCTGACTTTAAACTTTTTCGTTTCAAACATCATTGATAACTTTTTGTTTGTTTTTGTTTCTATCTTTTTGTTTATTTTCCTTTATTGTCAAGAACTAATTTGTATAGAACATAAAGCAATGTTGGAGTAAAAAATAAAAGCATGGTTCGACACAAAGCCTTAGGCTTCGAACACACTGCTTCATAGTCCCAAGCAAAAGAAAAAAGAGGTTGTGTGAATCGAAGGATGCAGGCTTCGATACACACTGCTTCATAGTCCTAAACGAAAGAAAATAAAAAAGGGTGTGAATCGAAGGGTGTATGCTTCGATACAAACTGACTTGCAGGCCCAAACAAAAGAAAACAAAAAGGGTGTGTGAATCGAAGGACACATGCTTCAAACGCGCTGCATGAATTGAAAGACTTTGTTCTTTCTCTCTTTGGTGCTATTTTTTTGTCTTTATATTTTCTATATATTTTCTTTCATTGCTATTCAATATGATTGTAATAACTAGGACTTTTATTGGTTTCCACCCCTCATTTGTACATTTGTATACCCCATCCCCAAAATATGTAATAGCGTAGGACATTTATTTTTCTGCAATTTACCGTTTTCATATAAAATGCTAGTAATTAGGGTGTGTATGGCAAGACTTAAAATCAACCCTTAGAAAACCCTAATAAAAGACAAAAATGCATGCAATCAAACACATTATTCACACGTGCACCACTAGGGTAACCTCGCTTGTTGCCTCGGAAAATAGTCATGCCCCTCGAATATGGGCGTTTTAGCAAAGACCCTCGATAAAAAATGATCGTAGTCCCTTGATGTCCCTCGACGTTGTCTCTGGTAAACGATCTAGTCCCTTATGAAAATTACTAAAACGTCTCATAAGTTGCCTTCTATGACTATACAATTGACCCACGTCCGTCCATTCACATCCAACGATGGGGATTCTTACCAAATCAATGGTAAGGTAGCAACATCTAAAGTAGGAAGAAAAGAACATAGACCTTTTGAGTAGGTAGGACGCTCGTAGTTGCTTGCTCGCAAACTAAAATCATTTCCACAAGTACACTTTCAAAAACATCTTCAAAAATAAACATCTTTTTGAACTATTTTCAAAACCAACATTTTGTATGCATTCTTATAGAGATGAGAATCATTACAAAGTTAGCCGCAACAAAGGCGTTTTGCAAAATATTTTCAAACTTACACCACAAAGCATATTTTCAAACAAAGCATTTTCAAATGATCTAGCAAGCAACTAAGAGCCTGTAGATAACTAAGGACGAAAAGGGTGCTAACACCTTCCCTTTGCATAACCTACCCCCCAAACTCAAGAAATCATCTCAAAGGTATTTCCTGTTCTTTTCACCCTTTCCTTTATTGGATAAAAGAAAAGTCGGTGGCAACTCTTGCTATCCATAAAAATTGCAATCAAACGCAAAACACCCAAGTCAGTTCTCCCACCGTGTTACACTGTTAGACTTGAGACTTCACACACAAGAAGGGGTGTGGGGTGAATTGTGTGGTTTGGAAAACATGGTTTTGAAATTTTTTTCAAGATTTAATATCAAAGTTTGAAAAATCTTTTTCTAAAACTTAAGCAGCGAAAAGTAAATATTAAAAAAATGTGGAAATAAAGTAAACAGGAGACCGAGAATTATAGAGGTTATGTTAAATCAAAAAGACATACTCCTCTCTCCAAGAACTAGTATTGAGAGTTTCCATTATAATACAAGACGGAGAATATGATCGTTTGCATCTTCTCCATTGATGAGACTAAAGTGGCCAAGCTTCCTTCCCAACTGTAGATTTGAAGTGATTAAACTTCTCTCCATGAAATATATGAGCTTAATATGGTTTAACAAAATAACTATTCACCTCTTGAGATTTTAATAGGCTGATCTTTCACTACTATGAAAAAGGCATTAACAACGGTTAGGAAAGATATATAATGATGCATGTCCAGGTGTTGTTATGTAGAGTGTTGTTGTAAATGTGATACTTATAATCACGGTCCCGAGACTGTTATAGTATTCTGGAAAGCACACACGTTATCAGAATATTTACCATGATTGCAAATCTGCCATCTAACTTGCCCATAATCCAACTTTCCATGTAATAAGGAAACATATTAAGATAGGTTTCCATGTCATCCGAGAGAAAAATAAAATAAATCTCATTCATATTCTCCTTATCAGTAACTTTGCACAATTGTCTAATCTATTATAAAACCACTTCATTCTACATCCTACTTTTCCAATGTGTGAAAAATTAGATCTATGTGATATCCATAGCCCGTCTAACTTGAAAGGAGATGTTAAAGATAAAATTAGTTGTTACTTGATGAACAAGTTAGCTGGTTAGGCTTTGTGACCAGTGGTTTTTACATAATTATTTGTCATTGATTTCAGTTATCTATTCTTTTGATTGTCGAGTGTTTTATTTTATTTTACCATATTTTATGTGTTGGTTGTGTGTTTTTGTGTTTTCAGACTCAGGAATAAAATAAGACAAATCAGGGGGGGGGGGGAAGTGCAAAATTCAAAGTTTCTGAAAAGTTTTCAGCAAACCCCAGGAGGTCTGACATGGCCGCGCGTGTCAGCTGACACTGCCTGTGTCAGCCAATGTGCAGATTGATCAGTATCATTAGGTTTTCACTAAAAAACTCATAACTCGAGCTACAGGAATCATATCGACATGTTCTAATATTTGTTGGAAAGCTGAGAGAAAGTGCTACAACTTTTAAGTTAAAGTTAGAAGATAATTCCAAATTGTTGGCTCCTAAATTCGACACCTTTGTTTCAATTGATGACAGCCATTAAAAGCTGAAAGATGCTTTCGACTGGCTAAGCTTGTCGAAGTGACCGTCGAAAGATGGCCAAATACTTAGAAGATTTCTTCCAAGGAAGGAGGCTGATTGCCTTCGACGTCGAAGGAGTTTTCGTCGAAGACGTCTCTTGACGAACGTGTTCGATGGTCCAGAGTGGAGCAGTTTGAAATTCAAAGCTTTGGAGGGAAAACGGTTTCCAGCAGTTACTACGTGCGAACGTGCAAGGATCTGGAGCGTCGAGCATGGAGAACGTGACAAGTGGCTGGATCTCGAAGCAGTGTAACTGCCCGACGGTTACTTGGAATGTTTTTGTATAAATAGGAGTAGACGTGTAGTTTCTCGCGTGTGTTCACAATAGATACATAGTCACTCATTTAGATTCAAGTACCCA
The DNA here is from genome assembly GCA_948472305.1 of Vicia faba. Taxonomy (NCBI): domain Eukaryota; kingdom Viridiplantae; phylum Streptophyta; class Magnoliopsida; order Fabales; family Fabaceae; genus Vicia; species Vicia faba. The sequence continues at coordinate 728,153,409 of OX451739.1, forward strand.
GTGTGAGCGAACGAATTGTTGAGAAATGTATGTGTGAAACACCAATTTAATCAATTCAAGTCATTTACTTTTTCAGTATTTTACATGCTTTTCCCTTTAAGATTCCTGTCGAACCTTTACATTCCAGCCTTGTTTATTTTACCAAGCCTTTTCCTTTATGCAATTTACTTTAACCAATTTACTTAAAGCCTTATCCACACTAATTAAACTTCAAAATCAACCTATGTCCATAGGATCAATCTGATCGATCCTGCGAGTAACCAAATAAGTAACCATTTGGAGGATCAGCGGTTGTTTACCAAATCCCCAGGTAAACAAATTGGCACACCTAGTGGGACTGTGTGTTGATTGTTGAAAAATCTCATCTTTTCGAGTTGTATGTTATTGAGGAGTGGTAGAATATACACCAACCATAATAATACTGCCGGGAGAAGGGAAGAAATGGCGAATCCGCCAAACAACAATGAAATCCCACAAGCAAGTGTGGGAGCAACGGTTAATATGACCGTTAGCGAAGCGACGAATGCTGGTTCGATACCAGCGGTGTCAGTCACAACCACGGGGCCAACGACTTCGTTTGCAGGCCCCAGAATGACTTTGGGAACTCCCCCTCCAAGGGGAAATACTGGCCCAAGGCCAGTGGTTCCCCCAGGATTTATTCCATTCTATGGTATGCCAACTTCGGAATTGGCAAGCCTGACGAATGCTGCGTCCACTTATTCAGAACCTTTCGTGAGTGCCACTTCGCCACTCCAAGGCTCTGGAGTAGGCATGGCGAATAGAAATAGGACCCAACTCTTAGGAGGAACGGCCCAAGTAGCCCATGGCCTTACAAATGCCTCGACAGCAGTTTTGAGGCAACAGATGGACGAAAGCAACCATGATATGGTGCAAATGTTGGCACAAACTTTGAGTACAGTGCTAAATCCTCTAATACAAAATACTACTCAGTCGAATCAGCAAGTTACAGCGCAAATGACGCGTTTGGCTGACTTCTTTGGAGTACCCCCACCTATTCGACAGCCCCAAAGGGCTCAAATAAGAGGAAATCAGGGGATATTTGTAGAGGAGGAAACCACCATTAATCAGGCCCAACAGCCTGTAGAACAACCTGTCGAAGAACCTAGGGTAATAGCCCCAGAGGTTAGGTTAGTTAACAGAAACCAAAATGCTGACGAAGTGGTTCAGCATGTCCAATACCAAAACATGGGGTTGGAAAACAATCTGGCAACCATGATCGAAAGAATCATGACTCAGAATGGAATGAACATGGGCTTTCGAAGGCCCAACTTTACATCTCCATTGTCAGAATATGTGTTACAAACTGACTTACCCCCTAGAACCAAAGTCCCCAAATTTACTAAGTTCTCTGGGGACACGACAGAATCCACTGTCGAACATGTGGCTAGGTATTTGATCGAAGCAGGAGACATTTCAAATAATGAAAACCTAAGAATCAAATACTTCCCAAGTTCCTTAACCAAGAACGCTTTTACTTGGTTTACGACTCTCCCCCCCAATTCGATTCACCATTGGACCCAATTGGAAAGATTGTTCCATGAACAATTCTATATGGGGCAAACCAAGATAAGCCTGAAAGAACTGGCGAGTGTTAAGAGACGTTTCACTGAACCTATAGACGAATATCTAAATAGGTTTAGGTTGCTTAAGGCGAGATGTTTTACACAAGTGCCAGAACATGAGCTGGTCGAAATGGCCGCAGGCGGTTTAGACTATTCCATTAGGAAGAAGCTAGATACCCAGTACCTAAGAGACATGGCCCAACTGGCCGATAGAGTTCGACAAGTCGAACGCCTTAAAGCTGAAAAAGCTAAGGCAACAAAAACTCACAAGAGAGAGAGAATAGCTTACGTTGAGATGGATGACGAAGAGCTAGAATCCTTCGACGATACTTTAGCTGTCGAGGAAGGAGAGGTCGATTTAGCAGAACTGAAACAAGGGCCTCCATACTCTTGTAAACAGTTAGTCCCCTCAAATGGGAAAAATCCCATTGGTCCAGACAAGACCAACGATAGGTTCCCAAAAAAGACTTACAGTTTTGACATCACAAAATGTGATGAAATATTCGACTTGCTAGTTAAAGATGGCCAAATGATAGTACCCCCTGGGGTAAAAGTGCCTCCTCTTGATCAAAGAAAGAAGAGGGGTTTTTGCAAATATCATAATTTTCTGGGCCATAAAACTTCTCAATGTTTTCTTTTCAGGAATCTTGTCCAAGACGCTATTGAGGAAGGGAGATTAAAGTTTGCTGACAAATCCCCCATGGCTGTCGACTCCAACCCAATGAAGGCTGAAGCCCACTATGCAGAACCCTCTGAGGTGAACATGATAGAGGCTACCAAGATCCAGTCGAAGAAGCCAGGCATTAACATGGTCGAAGTCTCTAAGGACCACATCAACATGCCAATCTTTGGCAGTTTTTCTGGAAACTTATCCAGGAAGACAATTGAGGCTGTCCAGAAAGCGGTCGAAGATCCAAAGTCGAAGGCTGCTGCAGTACAAACAACTGGACCAAAGCCCAGTTCCCACTTGGCCACTGTTCAAGGCCAGACGGAGAAACTGGAAACACAAATGAAACAACTGACTCTTGCTAATAAGGATACCATGAATATCAACATGGTTGAACTTTCTGACCCTAATGCATCAGAAGAAGCCATAAGGCAAGAGCAGGCAAATAAAACGGCTTTCCCTAAGGAAAACGAAAACTTGGCAGATTTTTTACAAAGATGCCAGAAGAAGAAATCAGAGGTTATGCTGTGTCCAAGATGCAGTTCTATCTTTGATAAAAAAGCTGCTGAACACATACAAGGAGTGAGGGCAGCAAACAAGAGAAGGGAGAATTCTGACCTTCGACATGATCCCAGAAGGGGTTCTAATCAAGACAAGAGGCCTTCGACTTTTAGGCCTCCAACAAATGTGCCAGTAGACACTTGGTACAAAACATCTGGCCGAAAAAGGCCAAGTGAAGAGAAATGGCATTCTTTCGAAGTACCAAGAGGTTCCTCTTTAACCCAGAAGAAAGATCCTCAAGTTGCTGCACCCAAAGTTGCTCAAGTGTCCAGCAACTACAAAGGAAAAAATCCTATGTCGAGATCCCAATGGAGGAGGTATCAAAGAAGGCGAAAAGCTGAAAGAGAGGCCACCAACGAACCTAAGGCTGAAACTAGTTCGAATGTGCCTCAAAGGAAACAAAGAAAGCCTCTTGAGAGAGAACCAGTTACCAACAGGCTAGTTTGGCCTAACCAGAGCGAAGTCGAAGACGGAGATGATGCTGAGTCCGATGATACCCTGGATATAATGGTGAACGTTGTTTCAATGCTGCCTAGGGAATTCAATCGACAAGTAGAAGTCGAAACCAGTGACTGGGAGATGGAACAAGAAATGGCCAGACACAGGCCAGTGTGCTATTTTGTCATGAACAATGGCACTACAGAAGAACAAAATGGCTTCTTCGAGCCACCCACAGAGGCGATGAAGAATCACCTCAAACCTTTGTTCATAAGGGCCAAGCTCGAAGAAACCACTGTGAACAAGATATTGGTTGACTGTGGGGCCACTATCAACATTATCCCTCATTCTGTGCTAATAAAGATTGGCAAAAGGGATGAAGAAATAAAACCTCACAATATGGTCCTGTCCAACTATGAGGGAGGCATTGGGACCACCATGGGAGTGATCCAGCTCGACATAAAAGTTGGGTCGATCCTTCGACCAACAATGTTCATGGTCATTTCAGCCAAACCTAACTACAACCTTTTGTTAGGTCGTGAGTGGATACATGGTGTAGGTGCTGTGCCTTCATCGATGCATCAAAGACTGCTTCTATGGCGCCCAGATGGGTTGGTCGAAAACATAGAGGCTGATCAGAGTTACTACCTTGGCGAAGTAAACCACTTGGGTGTAACAGATTTCGACAAAAACTTGGCTCACATAGGGCCATGTCCAGCTCCTGATTTCGACATGGCGCCAGCGCCAAACACCTTTTGTTCCCTATACCTGCATCCTGAGCATGGTTTCCAGTGGGACAGAGAGGACGTGTCACACATAGAATTCAGTGGGCTAACTGGTATCCAACCAACTGGTTGGGGAAGTGAATTCAGTGATAATGACTGAGTCACAATCTCTGAAGCGAATTTCGGCCTATGTGGCTGAAACCAAGATGATAACGGCTCTCGAAGCCGAAGTAAAATATATGGCCACCAAGGCCAATGACCAAGTGCTACCTTCTGCAGGTCCTGGAAAAGATTTCGACCCAGAGCCACCAGGTATAGGTCCTGGAAAAGATTTCGACCCAGAGCCACCAGATATAGGTCCTGGAAAAGATTTTGACCCAGAACCTCCTGACATCTCGACAGAAGGAATGCAGGAACAGAGGCTCGACGCGATCTATGACGATGAGCCTCTGGGCTTCGAAAAGGATCCCTTGGCGAACAACATTAAGATGTTAGCACAAGACCCTTTAGAAGAAATCAACTTAGGCGAAGGATCAGAGAATAGGCCAACCTACATCAGCGCCAGAATTGATCCAGAACTTAGGTTGGAAGTAATCCAATTGCTGAAAGAGTTTAAAGACTGTTTTGCATGGGATTATGACGAAATGCCTGGTCTCGACAGAGGATTGGTAGAACTTCAGTTGCCAATCAAACCTGGAAAGAAGCCAATCAAGCAAAATCCAAGACGCTTCGCTCCAGAAATATTGTCGAAGATCAAAACGGAGGTCGAAAGACTTCTGAAATGCAAGTTCATTCGTGTTACAAGGTATGTCGAATGGATTGCCAATATAGTGCCAGTAATTAAGAAAAATGGCACATTAAGGGTGTGCATAGATTTCAGAGATCTGAATGCTGCCACCCCCAAAGATGAATATCCAATGCCTGTGGCGGAAATGCTAGTCGATTCTGCCGCTGGCTACGAATACCTGAGTATGCTCGATGGTTATTCAGGATATAATCAAATTTTCATTGCTGAAGAGGATGTGTCGAAAACAGCTTTTCGATGCCCTGGGGCCTTAGGCACTTACGAATGGGTAGTGATGCCTTTTGGCCTAAAGAACGCTGGGGCAACGTACCAGCGAGCAATGAATGCTATCTTCCATGATTTTATTAACACGTTTATGCAAGTTTATATTGACGATATTGTTATAAAATCTGTTTCCAGGAAGAGTCACATTGACCACCTTCGACAATCGTTCGAAAGAATGAGAGAACATGGTCTGAAGATGAACCCTTTGAAGTGTGCGTTCTGTGTAAAAGCTGGAGATTTCTTGGGTTTCGTTGTCCACAAGAAAGGGATCGAAATCAATCAGAACAAGACGAAGGCAATTTTGGAAGCGAAAGCGCCATCGAATAAGAAGGAATTGCAATCTCTCTTAGGCAAGATAAATTTCTTGAGAAGGTTTATATCTAACCTAAGTGGGAAAGCTCAGGCCTTTTCACCCTTACTTCGACTGAATAAGGAGGGGTTCGAATGGGGGCAGGAGCAACAAGAAGCCTTCGACAAAATCAAAGGGTACCTCACTAAGCCACCTATTTTGGTGCCTCCTTGTAGCAATAGGAGTATGAGATTGTACATAGCTGCTTCTGATAAAACTCTGGGAAGTATGTTAGCCCAAGAGGATGAGAATGGAGTCGAAAGACCCATTTATTATCTCAGTCGAGTTTTGAATGATGCAGAAACTAGATATAGCGAAGTTGAAAAATTGTGTCTATGTCTGTATTTTTCTTGTACAAAGCTCAAACAATATATAAAACCAGTTGATGTTTATGTTTCGTCTCATTTTGATGTTTTCAAATATATGTTGTCGAAACCTATCTTGCATAGTCGAATTGGCAAGTGGGCATTAGCATTGACTGAATACTCCTTGACCTTTATGCCTCTTAAGGCAGTAAAAGGACAAGTGGTTGCAGACTTCATAGTCGACCACTCTATTCAAGTCGAGGATATTAATTATGTGGAGATAGAACCTTGGAAATTCTACTTCGATGGTTCCAGCCATAAAAATGGAACAGGAGTAGGAGTCTTACTTATTTCTCCAGATAAAATTCCAACAACATTCAAGTACCAAATCGAAGGTTCTTGTTCGAACAATGAGGCTGAGTATGAAGCTCTAATTACTGGCCTTGAAATATTGTTGGAATTGGGGGCAACTCGAGTCGAAATAATGGGAGACTCAGAGTTAGTCATCAAGCAAGTCACAAAGGAGTATAAATGCATAAGAGAGAATCTCATTATGTACTTTGTGATTGCAAATCGTTTATTGAAACAATTTGAAAGTGTCAATATTCGACACATACCCAGAGTCGAAAATCAAATAGCCAATGACTTGGCACAGATTGCATCTGGGTATAAAATTTCAAAAACGAGATTACAAAGAGCAATCGAAGTTCGAGGGAAGATAAGAGCGACTTGTCTATCACCAACAGACTTGGAATCAACAAGGTTAGGATACGCTGATCACTCAAACTTCGAGATTTCGTTCATTGACAATTTGTCAGACCAGGATTGGAGGAAACCCATTGTGGACTATCTTCAAAATCCAGGAGCTCCGACAGAACGAAAAACAAAGTACAGGGCGTTGAGTTTTGTACTCATGGGTAATGAGTTATTCAAGAAGACGCCTGAAGGGGTGTTGCTGAAATGTTTAAGTGAAACTGAAGCATACATAGCCCTTTCGACTACGCATGCTGGGGCATGTGGGGCTCACCAAGCAGGCCATAAGATGAAATGGTTGTTGTTTCGACAAGGACTATATTGGCCCACTATGCTGAAAGATTGTGTTGAGTTCGCCAAAGGTTGCCAAGAGTGTCAAGTTCATACAGGCATCCAGCATGTGCCAGCAAGCGAACTTCACTCGATAGTGAAGCCTTGGCCCTTTCGAGGATGGGCGTTGGATCTTATTGGAGAGATTCGACCAGCATCATCAAAGAGCCAGAAATACATATTGGTAGGCATTGATTATTTTACTAAGTGGATCGAAGCAGTCCCTTTAGTCAATGTAGACCAAGAAAATGTCATTGAATTCATTCAAAAGAACATTATTTTTAGGTATGGAATCCCTGAGACAATAACAACTGATCAAGGTTCAGTTTTCACTGGTCGAAAGATGCAGGAATTTGCTCAGGAAACAGGTTTCAAACTCCTAACATCCACGCCTTACTATGCACAGGCGAATGGTCAAGTCGAAGCAGCTAACAAAGTGGTAATTGGCTTGATAAAGAAGCATGTTGGGAAGAAACCAAAGAATTGGCATAAGACGTTAGATCAGATTTTATGGGCTTGTCGAACGTCCCCAAAAGAAGCCACTGGTACAACACCATATAGGCTAACTTTTGGCCATGATGCAGTATTGCCAGCAGAAATTTGTCTTCAATCTGCAAGAGTTCAGAGGCATTGTGATATTCCTTCTGAGGTTTATTGGAACATGATGTTAGATGAATTGGTAGATTTAGACGAAGAGAGATTACACGCTCTCGACTTACTCAGGCTTCAGAAGAAAAGAGTCGAAGACTCTTATAATAGAAAGGTAAAACCTAAGGCATTTTTGCCTGAAGAGTTAGTTTGGAAGGTAATTCTTCCCATGGATCGACGGGATCGAAGCATGGGGAAGTGGTCACCCAAATGGGAAGGACCCTTCAGAGTTATCCAAACTTTTTCTGGTGGAGCCTATGAAGTCGAAGAGATAAGTGGTGATAAAAGGCTCTTGAGAGTAAATGGTAAATATTTGAAAAAATACAAGCCTATACTTCAAGAGATAAAAATAAAATAATAAACTAAATTAATCATAGAAATGCCAAAATGGAAATTTTTATTAATTTCTGCCAAAATGGCAATAGTTGTCGAAAGTGATTACAAAAATGATTACATAAGAGAATCAAAAGGAAAGAGAATTCTTCAGTCGAAGATACTTGGCATGCTGCAAGTCCAACCTCTTCTTGCACCAAGATTTTTCTTGCTCCAGTTTGGCAATTTGAGCATCGAGGCTTTGCGCCCTCTCAGCGAACTCCAGGCCTTGCTTAACCTCAGTCTGGCTCTCAGCGTCTGGGATGGTCGAAAGAATTTCCCCTTGGAGCACAGTGTTGGCGTTTATCTTCGCCTCTATTTCTGCAATTTGTGCTCTGAAGGAGACATTCTCTCGCTCAATAGCATCGAACCTTTCCTGTGCAGACGCTTTCTGTTTCGACAACTCGGCAATTCGAGAAGTCGAACTTGTGACGGCAGTCCATGCAGATAAGCTCCTGCCATGCAACGTTTCGAGCTGACTGTTGAAAGTTCGTTGGCGCCGGTAATCCGCTGAGACTTGGTCAATCATAGAATGTAATTCCATGATTAAGTCTGAGATTTCTGGAGCTACAGCATCGAAATCAACAGCATTCAGAACCTCTTTCAAGCAAGATGGAGCAGTGGGGTCACCCTCTAAAGCCTTCATTAAATCTCTCTTGAAGAACTGGGCCTTGACCTTCGCCAATGCATCATCAAGAGGAGAAGTCTCAGTAGATTTCCCCGACAAAGTAGGAATTTCCTGACTGGTGTCGGAAGAACTCTTACTCTCAACGATTGCATTGAGGTAGCTGATAGGGTCAGTTCGCTTCAAGATTTCCAGGTCTTCTTTCGACCTATGCTTTGAGGAGGTGACCCTTGCCATAGCATTATCTTGGACTGGAGGCTGTTGAATGCTGAGTGCTTCGTTTGGTTGTTCTTCGACTCGAATTGAGGCGGTACTAGCGTCGACTCGTGGTTCTTCGTTAACTTCACCTTGGGGTCTTTCGCCAGCATCATTCTTTGGTTCTTCGCTGGCGTCATCCTGGTGTTCTTCGCCAGTACCACCTTCATGCTCTTCGTCGACGGCATCTTGACTCTTTTCGCCATTACCTTGGTCTCTTCCCTCAGGATTCTCTTCTGACGACAAGACCACCACAGGAACCGTTTTTGGCTGTGTTTCCTCCGCCATAGGTTCTTCAGTTGTCTTCTCCACTGTTTCAGCATTGGCCTCATGCTCAGTGTGGGCTTCGTCATTACCCAAATCTTGCACCTGAGGCCTGCTAAGGTCAGCAGATTCCAGAGTTTCTGAAGTCCTTGGTGGGGAACTTCCAGTAGTTTCCTGAAAAAGAGGAAGAAGACAAATCTTCAGATGTCGAAAGAGATATAATCAATACTGGTATTTATGCCTAAGTTACAAGAAGGGTCAATAGATTACCTGTGGATTGGCTTCAGCCCCAGGGCTGGAATTATCACTTTCGACAGGATTGTTAACTAGAGCGTTCAGTTCCTCCTCAGTTGGTTCTTCGATGACCACTGCAGGTGGCCTAGGCTTTCTTGCACCAACCTTTATTCTGACGGTTCGACCTTCAGGAGCTGGAGTAGGAACAGAAGCGTCCTTCGTTAACTTTCTCCTCTTTAAGGGAGTAGGAGGGGCGTCGCTGTCGTCGTCACTCCCCGATTCGATCACCAAGGTTGCCCTTTTCTTGGGCGAAGGGGCCTATAAAACCAATAGGAATTCGATTGAATAATTACGTCGAAAATAAAAAATCGAAAGCCAGATTGCAAATGAAGAAAATCTGGTTACCGATGCAGGAGGCCTCATCGAAGAGCCTTCCCCCTGTTGGTTGCCTGTTGTCTTCGCCGGCGCTATAGTCTTCGCCGGCGGTGGAGGTTTGGTCGAAGGGACTCCTCCTTGTGGGCCTCCTGGAGCCTTCTTGACCAAAGGTTTTCGAACAACTGAAAGCGAAAGGGAAAGTTAACAAGCTAACAGTCGAAGAGAAAGATAAAAAGTAATGTGAGAGTATGAACTTACATTTCTTTACTTTGTCAAATACGAGGACAAAAGACTTCTGCAACTCTGCTGTGAAGTCCCTCTCGTCGAAGAAGTACTCAGCGTAATAGCTTCTCCACCATTCTTCAAAAGATGGCGAACAAAGGAAGTTAAGCTGGTAGTTGAACAGCGAGAGGATGGTTCGACCAGCATATCTTCCAATATGCTTGGTAGCAGCATCTTCTGTATAATCGTTGCAGAAGTACAACATTGACTTCTCTTTTTGGAAAATGGGAGAAGGCAGGGTTTGGATGATACCAAACTGGCGAGATACCAGGTTTGGTTGATAGGCCAGCAGACTCAGATGAGTCTTAGAACTTTTAAATCGAAGAGGCATAATCCTTGGAGTAAGGAATGCCTCCCACAGTATGGTGTGCTCATCAACATTGGGACCACTCGATTCCTTGGGATGTGGCCTTGTGAACCAAGCTGGCCCCACCTTTCGCTGAGCAAATGGAGCCATAGTCGAAACGAATTCCTTCCTTCGAGCGAACATCAGCACGAAGTTAGTGAAGGTTTGTTGGAACTCTAGCCCATCTTCCACAGGCGTCAGTAGAGCCAGCCTAATCCCTTCGATACGTCTGTTAGCTATCGCTGAGGCTTGTTCATTTATCGGAGCCTTCTTGGGTAAGAAAGACTCGAAAGTGGCGTTAAGCCACAGTTGAAGTAACCAGAAAGGCCCAGCGAGTAGCAGACTGTTCCTATCTTCGATATGCTTCAAAAGAGTAACCCCATTGCTGATGGAGTCATAAAGACTGGCCAGAATTAGTTCTGCCAGACAGATGTTCTGACGGTGATGCAGTTGGGTGGCCAGGGTGACCATCTTCTTGGTCACTTGCAGGGACTTCGAACAGAACACGAAGCGAGTTAGCCATAAGGCTAGAAACGCTATGTGTTCAACGTCGGACACTGTGTCTGTCGACTTGTCATGGAAGTGGTTGATAAAGGTGGTGAATGTTGGCTTCGTCTCAGAAAAGCCAATTTGGTCCTCCGACATCTCTTCCGGGTCGAAGTAATCTCCGGTTGGTCGAAGGCCAGTGATGGCTGCTACGTCGAAGAGTGTGGGAGTTAACATCCCACATGGAAGGTGAAAGGTGAAGTGAGAGTTATCCCAGAACAGCATTGAAGCTATAAGCATCTCTGGGGAATAGCTTAAACCTGTCTTCGACAGCATTATTAGGTCAAAGATGCCCATCTCCTTCCAGATTGGAGTTTGATGTTTTTCCAGCTTTGTTAGCCAAGAAACGTAGTCCTGGGTGAGATTAGGGCAAGACCTAAAAACTCTAACACTTCTGTTGAAGAAACGGAGGTCGATCTTCTCGTGTGTGGGGTCTTCGTTGTCTTCTGGATCCTTCTTAGCACAAGCTACTGGCTTGAGCTTCTCGACAATGGGAAAGTAGCTCTTGATCTTCAGAGCTTCAGAGATGCTGGGGTTCATGGGTCCAGCCATGGCGAAAATTTGGTTGGAGTATCCAACCGGAATCATCAAGTGACGCGAGTAAGCGTCGCGGACGGAGATATCAGATGGCTCAGGGACCCTTCGTTTCCCTGTAGCGTTCACTACCGGAGCGGTTACAAAAACCTTGGGCCTAGCAATTTGTTCAGTTAGTGCGTTGGTCTTGGGGGCAGTTGAAGCAGAAGCCATTGTTGAGGATGAAGATGAAGTTGGAAAGGGAAGAGTTTTTCTGCAAAGAGAAACAAGTTTGCAAGGAAGCAAGGAAGTTTGAGAGATTGTTTGCGTGAAAAGTCCCACAATGGGATATTCACTACTATTTATAGTAGTGGGAGAAATTCCCAATAACGAGGGCATTAAATGTCATTTAATGCTGCAGGGAGTAGTGGGACGCGTGGCAGCATCCTGTTGTTTTGGCCGTTTCTGCAGAAACAGAGAGACGCAGCGTGCGTCCTCGTTTTTTGAATTTGTCATAATGACAAATTATGAAGTGATGTTTTGGCTCTGCACGCCGTACTGACAGTGACGTCCTAGGATCAAATCAATGATGGTTTCTTGGGATTGCCAATAGTTGGTAAAAAGCAACAAAAAGTGCACAAGTTAACTTGTGACTCAGCGTGGACAAACAGGTGTCGAATGGCGTTTTCAAAGAATGCCTTTTTCTTTTCAAGAGTCGAAATAAGGCATTCTTGGGGGGCAATTTGTTGGCTCCTAAATTCGACACCTTTGTTTCAATTGATGACAGCCATTAAAAGCTGAAAGATGCTTTCGACTGGCTAAGCTTGTCGAAGTGACCGTCGAAAGATGGCCAAATACTTAGAAGATTTCTTCCAAGGAAGGAGGCTGATTGCCTTCGACGTCGAAGGAGTTTTCGTCGAAGACGTCTCTTGACGAACGTGTTCGATGGTCCAGAGTGGAGCAGTTTGAAATTCAAAGCTTTGGAGGGAAAACGGTTTCCAGCAGTTACTACGTGCGAACGTGCAAGGATCTGGAGCGTCGAGCATGGAGAACGTGACAAGTGGCTGGATCTCGAAGCAGTGTAACTGCCCGACGGTTACTTGGAATGTTTTTGTATAAATAGGAGTAGACGTGTAGTTTCTCGCGTGTGTTCACAATAGATACATAGTCACTCATTTAGATTCAAGTACCCAGTGTGAGCGAACGAATTGTTGAGAAATGTATGTGTGAAACACCAATTTAATCAATTCAAGTCATTTACTTTTTCAGTATTTTACATGCTTTTCCCTTTAAGATTCCTGTCGAACCTTTACATTCCAGCCTTGTTTATTTTACCAAGCCTTTTCCTTTATGCAATTTACTTTAACCAATTTACTTAAAGCCTTATCCACACTAATTAAACTTCAAAATCAACCTATGTCCATAGGATCAATCTGATCGATCCTGCGAGTAACCAAATAAGTAACCATTTGGAGGATCAGCGGTTGTTTACCAAATCCCCAGGTAAACACAAATGTAGATGCCTCGACAAATTTATTGAATTTGTAGACTTTAGAAATTAAGTTGTTTCGGGTCGTTTTACGGGTCTGGTTTAGGTTTCCGACCTAGTGTGAGTTAGTAGTGAAAATCCTTATTTGGTTTATAATACTTTTTGGGCAAGACAAGGGTTTCGGTGGAAGGAGATTTTTATGAGCGGAAAGGATTGAAGATCAAATTTCTCCCCAATACTTGTAATGTCTATAATTTATCTTTTGTTTTCTTTGAACAATATGAATAGCTAAACCCCCAATGCTAGGGGTGTCCTTGATTTGACTCTGTAATGATTTTTAATTCCTGAGTTCATCAATAGATTTGTTTTCTTATTCAATTTAATTGTACATGGTTTTTTATGCTTTCTTTGTCGAACCAACAAGATTGATATACGATTAACAACCAGCTGGATCGCAGTTGTTAAGGTTTTTGTATGATTAGACTATAATAGATATCACCTAAGGCTAGGGATACCCTATAGTTACCGGTTAAATCTTGATACAATAAAGGCTTGATTTCATCATAATTCTCTAAGGACTTAGGATTTAGGATGAACGTTCAAAGGTTTTCCCACTAAGGACTTAGGGGAAAATAACCTAAAGGGCGGTAATTGAAGGTTATGAACTTGTTGAAGAAATCAGGATTCAAGGTTATTACAGGGAAAATCATACACGTTACCCTACCATGCTCTCGAATTTGTTAAAACCACTTGGTCAATTTTATGTTGTTTTTATCTATTTTTAATTTATAATTGCAAACCTAAACCCCAAATATAATTTTGTTTAACTGAACCACTATTGGAACTCGATATTCACGTGCAGTCCTTGAGATCGACATTCAGGGAATTTCCCTATTATTACTACTGAGGTAAAATAGTACACTTGCTATTTTTCCGATCAAGTTTTTGGTGTCGTTGCTCGGGACTTCCAAAATATAGAGTTTTGATTTTAGTTCAGTTGAAATTTTGTTGCTCGTCAACTAAAATTTTGTTTAAGTTTTTGTTTATTTGAATTTTATTTTATTATAAAAAAGAAAAAAATTCAGATTATTTTTGCTTCATGAATTCTTCTATACTTTTCTACTAACAAAGTGTCTAAGTTTTGTAGTCATGTATTATTTCAATACATTGCCACATGTATCTCTAACATGTTGGTCGCCTGATTCGGGATTCAATTTGGAAGAGGCGACTAAAAGTTTTAAAGCATATAAGAGGGAGGTAAGAATTCTTATGAATGAATATAATGAAGCTAACTTTTATCTAAATAGGTTTATTTGGAGAAAGTTAGAGTTGGAAGAAGAATATGTGGAACCAGAAGAAAAATGCATAACATCAGATGAAGAGGATGCAGTAAGAATAGGAGAATTTGAGGTAAAAAGGAAATATGGGGAAGAAGAAATAAGGAAACATGAAGATGATCTAGTTTTGGATGAAACTACAAATTTAACAATTTGTGAAGATATGGACATCCAACAAGAAAATCTTCAACATAATAGTATCCCTAAAAACTATTTTCACAATAAGGTAGATGAAAGACAAGAAATTGACAAAGTGTTGAATGACATTTATGCCTTGTTCAATAAAATCAAGCTGAAAATGATTTGGAAGCAACATTATCAGTACTTTAAGTTCATGGAATTGTTACCAAACAAAAGAAAGAAAAAAGATGATGTATTCTTTGTGTCATATATGCCACCCTAACAAGGGGGAAATGAACTGTCGAGCCATGTGACGTTAAACGAAGGGCTTCGTGGGAGACAACCCATGCTTTTAATAACTTAGTTTTTCTTTTTGTGTTTGTTTTGTTTTGTTTTCAGGTAATAAAAAGGGGGCCTTACTGGTGAAAGTTAGGAGGCAACAGTTGGTGTTGCATTACCCTCTGTGAGTCACCCTTCTCAATCTTGTTCTAAAACATTGGGGCCAATGTTTAGTTCAAGTTTAGGGGGATTTTATTGCTTTGTTTTATGATTTATTTGTTTGTTTTATGCTAAGTGCTTTGTAAAACCAGATGTTTAAGTTCTTCCCAAATTTTGACCGAAAATCTTTATTTTGCACAAGAGCTTTGATTTCAAAGAGATTGGGAATAGTATATAGAGATAAAGGGATGATTATTTGAAGGTAGGAAGTTCTAAATAATAAAAAAGTGATACGAGTATAACATGTAAATTTGTACCATAGTGCTTGAATCCTGAGAAGTACTCCTTAAGTAGTTTATCTATACAATCTGACATGATTTAGATTCAATGCATGTATGATTGGTTGAGAAACAAAAAAAAATCTGGCACCAAATGATGAAAAGGAGGTAAAAGGCAACCGACCCGCTAAGTTGGATAGCCCTCACCTGGTTATTCAGCTCAAAGGAGGTTGATCCCCAAATGTCATCCAAATAAGGACAATATATAATTGCCAAGTATGAAAATTTCATCAGTAATTAAAAGTAGCAAATGTTGCTCATTTGGTGCCGAATGTCATACCCTAAATTTGCATGCCTTGGTGCTACAGTCGAAATTATTTTCAAACTTGGGTTTTTAAAATTCTTTGGTTTATTTACACTAGCATTTTGGGTTTTATAAATATTCGTTTTTCAAATCTATTTAAAATATAATAGTTTACTTTTAAATTATTTATATTTTTTAAACAGCAAATATTTGCACACCTTTCATATACTTTCAATTGAGCTATTATTTTAAATGAGTAATGTAATACAATTGATAAGGAATAAAGCTTGCAAATGCGAGGTTGTGGGATCGAATCTCTTGTGTTGCATTTTTGACATTTTTTCTATTTTGTTATTACTAATTTTCTTTCCTTTTTCAGAAATCAAATTTTGGGCTTCTCTTGGTTTTTGGGTAACTTACTTTCTAAGTTTTTTTAACCTAATTCTAAGTCTATAAATAGGACTATTGTCCATCATAATTGATCATCCACAATTTTATAATCTCAATATTTCTCTTACTTTTAGTTTATTTTAGAGTTTCTGAACAGAAACTCTATGAAACAGATCAAAAAAAATATCAACAACTCACGAGAGTTCTCCTAAAAGTTGTTTCTTTTCACATGAAGAACAACAACAAAGAAACTCTGAAGTCTCCATCAACAATCATTTGGAGATCAACAATCGTATGAACAATTATTTTAGGGTTCTGAACAGAACACCTAAAACTTTTCTCACAATTGGAGGAAAAAAGGAGAAAAGAAGAAGAGTGAACGAAAGAATAGAAGAAAGTTCGTAAACATCCATAACACCGTCAAAATGCAGGGCTGCAAAAGCTACCGGAAACGCACAGGAACAACTCTGATCTCCGCCTCTTGCCGCTCTACCTGTACCAACTAAGTCACTCAATCACTCTACCAATGATGCATCCGACAATAAACAATAACCATCATTCTGCCACAATAAACACACATCACCACCGAACCCACCTCTGATTTCATTACTGGTAAGTTTTATTCGAATCACTTCAAGTTTGCCCATGTTTTCTTTAATGTGTTTGGTTTATTTTGAAATTGAGATGAAGAAATTTTGGTTTTTGATATTTGATTTGAAAAATAATGAAAGTAAGACCATTTGAGAGAGAGAGAGAGAGAGAGAGAGAGAGAGAGAGAGAATGTTGTTTTCTTTTTCGTCCCGGATGCATCTATTTTATGTATTGTTGTTCTTTTTTATTTTATTATTTCTAATCCTTGCCACATGTCTCCTTGCAATTGGACCGTAAAAAGATGAAAAAGTCAAGACTGGGAGAGGAACATATTATTTTTTCTTTTGTGTAATTATGCTTTTTATTATTTTATTTTTTCCTTGTTTTAATTACTTTTTATAGTCTTGTTTTTTTAATTATTTTAGTAGATATTAGGATTTTTATTAATCTTGACTTTAGATCCAGAAATATAATTGTAAAAACATCAAAGTAGGTTTAACTTTTGAGTTAAATACAAAAATACTTAATTTGCTTTTTATTTAATTAGTTTTACTAAAATGATTTAGTTTTATTTAGGTGGTCTACTTTATTAAAAAAAAAACATACTCTTATGTTTTATTAATACTAATTGTTTAATTTAGGTTATTACTAAAACATCATTAAAAATACAAACAATTTTTTCTTAATTAATTAATTAATATTTTATAAAGATATTACTAAACCCCGCTGCTTAATTGGGTCAAGTTCAATTTCTGAACCTGGGCCCTTACTACTTACATACCCTTGTATTTTACTACTAAACTAAGTTTACACCCCACGTGTATTTTGGACTTAATTTAATATCTGAACTTGAGCCCTCACTTGCTAGACCCTCATATTTAACTACCCTATTACAAAATTCACCCCTTAGTCAATCGGGATCAAAATATATTTGGGTCCAGATTTTCTTCTAATACACCACCTAGTCTTAATTTTACACCCATTTGCGTAAATGGGTCAAGTTCAATTTCTGAACTTGAGCTCTTAATATCCTCACCCCGCTCTGTGTCCTATCACACTCTTTATCAATGAAACACTTAAAATATCTAATCAACGACCAAACCATTTTTCTACTAAGAAAATAAAACCCAAGACATTTTAGAAAAAATGATTAAATAGAATTACTTTCAAAATTAACTGCAAATTACGTCTACGATCACTCAACTTACAACCCAAACAAGGTTCAAGAATAATTCGAAATCAATTCTACCTAATCCTATAAAAAAACACTAACCAACACTATGAACTATGAATTGGGACTCTGATTCCTCATAAGAGGATACATAGGCATGCGACTTAAAAACCAAGGTGAGTCCCCCATTTAAAAAATTGAAACCATATCCCTAAACCTTAAAACTAAACCCTAGTATCCTTGAGAACAAGGTAGATGAAGAGTGTCTAACCCCTTTCCTTCGCCTAAAAGCGAGTCAAGAATCTAGAATCTCTAAATCAATTTAGGGTTATTCCTTTATTCACCCATCCTTAGGATAAAAATTAATGGTGTCGACTCTTCTTATTTTTTTGCTGGTTATTACACCGAAATAAAAAGTTATTGATTAGTCTTGTGCATGTGATGATCATCGTAATTTCTAGTGCCTTAATTTGATTGTCCGAATGAAAGAAGAGGGAAATCGGAAAAAGACTTAAGTACAAAGCATAGTTAGAGAGGTATCCGAAGAGGAAGCTCAAGATTAAAAGGTTCTTACAAAAAATATTTGTGTCATGTGAACATCGGATATACTAACTCTTGATCAATGTGAACAGAAGTCTCACGTATGAGTACCGGTATACTGCGAATTTCATGAGCTCTTGTAATTGTCGCTTGAGGTCAAGCAACCATTTAAGTTTGGGGGAGTTTGACCAGTGGTTTTTACACAATTATTTTCCATTGATTTCAGTTATCTATTCTTTTGATTGTCGAGTGTTTTATTTTATTTTACCATATTTTATGTATTGGTTGTGTGTTTTAGTGTTTTCAGACTCAGAGGAATAAAAAAGACAAATCAGGGAGAAAAAGTGCAAAATTCAGAGTTTCGGAAAAATTTCCAGCATGCTCCAGGAGGTCTGACACGACCGGCTCTGTCAGCTCCATGTCAGTCAATGCGCTGATTGATCAATATCATTAGGTTTCCGCTAAAAAATTCATAACTAGAGCTACAAGAATAAGATCAACGTGTTCTGATATTCGTTAGAAAGTTAAGAGAAAGAGCTACAACTTTCATGTTGAAGTCAGAAGATGATTTGAAAAGTAAATGCCTCGAAACATTCATTGAAGTTGCAGAAGTTAGAAATTAAGTTGTTTCAGGTCATTTTACGGGCCTGGTTTATGTTTCCAATTCAGTGTGAGTTAGTAGCGAAAATCCTTATTTGGTTTATAAGACTTTTGGGGGAAGCGAAGAAAAAGAGGGAAGATAGAATATTGGAGAAGACAAGGGTTTCAGTGGAAGGAGATTTTCATGAATGAAAAAGATTTAAGATCAAATTTCTCCCCAATACTTGTAATGTCTATAATTTATCTTTTGTTTTCTTTGAACGGTATGAGTAGCTAAACCCCAATGCTAGGGGGTGTCTTTGATTTAATTCTGTAATGATTTTGAATTACTGAGTTCATCAATAGATTTGTTTTCTTATTCAATTTAATTGTACAAAGTTTTTTATGCTTTCTTTGTCGGACCAACAAGATTGATTTACGACTAACAACCAGCTGGATCGTAGTTGTTAAGGTTTTTGTATGATTAGACTATAGTAGATATCACCTAGGACTAGGGATACCCTATAGTTACCGGTTAACTCTTGATAAAATAAAGGTTTGATTTCATCATAATTCTCTAAGGACTTAGGATTTAGGATGAATGTTCAAATGTTTTCCCATTAAGGACTTAGGAGAAATAACCTAAAGGGCAGTAATTGAAGGTTATGAACTTGTTGAAGAAATCAGGATTCAAGATTATTACAGGAAAAATCATACATTTTACCCTACCATGCTCTCATATTTGTTAAAACCACTTAGTAAATTTTCTATTGTTTTTATTTATTGTTAATTTATAATTGCAAACCTAAACCCCAAACTTAGTTTTGTTTAATTGAACCACTGTTGGAAACGATATTCACGTGCAGTCCTTGAGATCGACATTCAGGAAATTTCTCTATTATTACTACAGAAGCAAAATAGTATACTTGCTACTTTTTCGATCACTTTGTAATGATTGATTAATTGGTACCAAGTTAGGATTGACTCCTACAAGCCCCAAAATCAATTCTAGAGATGTAAAATTGATTCAGGGTGATTTTGGGGTGTTTGGTTTATCAAAAGTAGAATTAAATTTGCCTCCAGAATTAATTCTACTTGAAGCTAAAATATGTAATTTCTACCTCCAGAATTGATTTTGTATGATTTTTACATTGAAATTTATTGTTCAACTCACTTTTACATAAATGTATTTAAATATTAATCAATTATACTAAACTCAATTCTATTAAAATAAATTATACCAAATTCAATTATTCTAAAATTAATTCTGTCCACAGCTAATTCAAACACATCCTTAATAAACTTTTCTAATTTTAGCAAATACTGAATTATAGTTAGTTAATTATTTAGTTAACTATTTTGCTCAAGCTATAAATAGAAAGTTCACTATTATAATCTTATATGTAACACATTCATTTATTCTACATATTTCAACGATCATGATGAGTTTATAAGATTAAAACCTATATTGTAAATTTGAGATCTCAAAGTTGATAGTGTGAGTTTTTAATGATTATTAATATTATCACTTATGCTATTAAATTTTTTTAATGTGTATTAAAATTAAAAATCACAATCATTTTTATAAATATGATAATAATAACTAGTATAATGAAACATATGGAGTATAATTTATGTTAGACTTAAATAATTACATGGTTCAGATAAATTGATGTGTTTTTTATTTTCGTCTCTATAGTTTATTTTTGGAGATGATTATTATATTTAAAATCTTTTTCTAAATCTTATATTTAAATAATTTTATGAATTTTTTTCCGAATTTTCTTAAAATTGATGTGTTAAAATTTTTTTGGTTTTAATTCTTATATTTAAAATTCGCAAGAAAATCTACACATTTCTTGTGATTTTTTTTTCAAATTTTCCTACATATTTTATTTTTAGAGACTAAAACTAATATTTTTTAACATTCAAAGATAATTATTAAAAAAAACAAGATCTAGGGAGAAAATAAAAAATAAGCAACTCAGATAGAATAAAAGACTATTTAAGTCTTTATGTTAATATTACATATTTTTATGCAAATATTTTATTAACCTCTTAAAAAAATTGTATTAATAATAGAACGATGTGCATGTTTACCAGATTCTACTTTAACACACTATACATAACTATATTTTCGCACAAAAAGTCACACCTCACCCCCAAAAAATGACAAAAAGGAGATTCACACTCCTTTATTGCCCGATCTTCTCTTTTTACAGCAGACTGTTACACTTCCATTCTCAACAAACCCCCAAACCCATTTCTCTCTTCCCTCTGTCGTTTAACCATGAAAAAGTAACCATCCATGATAAATTCTAAAACTATAATTCAATGAAAGTAATTGAAATAAAATATTTATGATGTTACAATGCTCCGCCTATAAAATTGTGATAATAAAATAAATCTTTTTACAAATAAATTACAAGTATTTATTGAATTCCACAATCATGTACAATATTTATCCTTGTAGCTTCACATCTTGAACTTCTTAGTACCATAATATATTGTTATTTGTAAGAGGTCAATCTTTTATCGTTCGTATCTAATACAAAACATATAATATGGTATTATAAAATAAATCTTAGAAAACATAACAACTTAAGCGGAATCGAATCCACAAAATCCTTATTCTATAATTATCTTTACGCGTGAATATACATGCTCCTAAATCTAAATTATTTGGATATAATCAGTCCGCCACTAAGGCACCATACAAAATCATCCCATAATAATGAGGAAGATAACCCACCACTAAGGCACCACACATAAATGTATACGCTAGATCTTAATGATGCAAATGCAAATCCTGTCACTTTGGAAAATTCTGCCACTTAGACAATCATACAACCATATAGTACAACATCATTACACACATCATCTTAAAATTCATTTCACATAAGCATTCATCTCCTATTATAATCGATTCACATCACAACAACACATAATAATAACAATCACAAACAAAACAAAGATTCATCCACACCACATAATCACATCCAAAAATACAATATATAAAACTAGTATTTAATATTTTTTTAACCGGGATTAAATTTACCGACTAAAACTATAATTCAATTCTCTTTTCTCTTTAAAACAATTATGTATAATTATATAATTTATTTTATAATACTTAACTATTAGTTTCGTTATAATCAGTATAGGGAAGTGTTCTTACCTTAAACATTTTTCTTCCCAACCACATTTAAATATCACAACAAGCAAGATCTTATACTTATCATACTTCTGCATATTAATTCGAGTCTACATGCTGAGTTTTTCTACCTTGACTCCTCGTCCTCCAATGATTTCGTTTTGGATAATTTATAAATAAATATTAAAAATTACGATATTAAAATACACTAAAAATAACAATTTCGAAATTAGATAAAATAAAATTATCCTAAAATATAATGTTAACTTTGGAATGCCAAGAGAGAAAAAGTAAAATGGAATAAACTCATTGTATTATTCTACTTTTGGAATGTACAAGACAGTACTATATATACTGTTAAGTAACAAACTAAACTAACTGTTAAGTAACAAACTAAACTGAATTATTTGCATTATGTAATAGCCCCCCACAAGTTGGACTATGGATGTCTAATAGACCAAGCTTGGAAACAAGAGAATCGAAAGAGGGAGTTGCCAAAGGCTTGGTGAGAACATCTGACAATTGAGCAACAGAAGAAACTGGTAAAAGGTGGATGAGACCAGTTTGGATTTTCTCACGAATGACGTGGCAGTCAATTTCGATATGTTTTGTCCGTTCATGGAAGGTGGGGTTGTGAGCAAGGTAGATAGCACTTTTGTTGTCACAATAGACTGAGCTAGGTTGATCAAAGGAGATGTGGAGATCCTTGAACAAATACTGCAGCCATTGCAATTCACAAGTCAAGCTTGCCAAGACCCTGTATTCCGCTTCTGAACTTGATTTGGATACTGTAGACTGCTTTTTGGATTTCCAGGATATGAGGGAATTGCCAAGGAACACACAATATCCAGTTACAGATCTGCGGGTAGCAGAGCAACTTGCCCAATCTGAGTCTGCGAAGCCAGAGAGTTTGAGTGGAGAGGAAGATGAATAAAACAAACCCTTGACAGGAGCACCTTTGAGATACTTGAGGACTCGAATTGTTGCAGAATGATGAACTTGCATAGGATGTGAGATGAATTGGCTGAGCTGTTGAACGATGAATGCAAGGTCAAGTCTGGTGGTAGTCAGATATAGAAGTTTTCCAACAAGCCTTCGATAAGCTGTGACGTCTTCTTGGAGATAAGAGTCACTTTCATCGATCTAGACCAGATCTGGTAGTTCTTGGTATCAAGAACAGGTTGAACAAGAACAAGAGAGGAATTCTCATTAGGATGCATGTAGTAAGGATTGGAAGGATTGGTAGCAAAATCAGAGTAAGGAAGCGCCATAATCAAGCTAATGCAGCAAAGGAAGAAGAAGACGCGAAGGCGCGAAGAAGAAGAAGGCGCGAAGAAGATGAAAGGAAAAGGAAAGGCAAAAGAAATTTCAAACTGATACCATGTTAACTTTGGAATGCCAAGAGAGAAAAAGTAAAATGAAATAAACTCATTGTATTATTCTACTTTTGAAATGTACAAGACAGTACTATATATACTGTTAAGTAACAAACTAAACTGTTAAGTAACAAACTAAACTAACTGTTAAGTAACAAACTAAACTGAATTATTTGCATTATGTAATACATAATTCAAATTTAATGAAAATATCACTTACGTTCATCCGATTGTTTTTGCATTGGTTTCGCACAAATCAGAGTTACGGTGATAGAGATATGATCGAAACAATTAGTAATAGAGATATGATCGAAACAACCATACTAATTGAATTGAAAAAACGATATTTTAAACAAGTTAAAAAAAGACTGAAAAAATTAAATGAACATGAAAATCTAATAAATAATTAATAATAAGAATGACATATTAAAACTTAGGACGAAACAGAGAAATTTTTGTGTGCCGCTGATTTGTCATCGGAACAAAACTTTCCTCTCTCTCGGCTGTTGGCGTTTTCTTGAGTTGAGTTGCTGAAGAATCCTTCATGAATCGCCACTGTAGCATAGCGTATTAGTTTGGCCAAAAATAGGTTTATCTTTTATTATTTTACCACATGAACATTTATTTACTTACTCACTCACACCGCTCTATTTCTAACCTTTAGTTCAATTAAATTGCTCACCCACCCCCACCCCACCCCCCCTCCCTTATAATTTAATTATTATTTATTAAAATACTATTAATTTCATAAAATTATTTCATATTGAAATAAAAATATAATATTGATATTTAATATTAATTATTAAATTTAATAACTATATATAAAATTATAATAACACAATGAATACTCAAATAATCAAAATTAATCATAATTTGTAAAATAAATAAATAAAATTTGATAATATATAAATAATGAAAATATCCCTTTATATATAAGACAAATTATTGAATAAATATTAAAATTTATTAAAAAAGATAAATATATTATATATAAAAATATAAGGATGTTACATGGCATCATAATCGATTAGAAACAATAAGTTAATTAATTAGAATAATGCAGAAAATAAACTTTAATCTACTATGTATTTTAATTGATTAAAGGATTTCATAATTAATTAGGAGTCAAACTCACTTGTTAATCGATTAGATGAAAGCTCTGATCGATTAGACATTAAATATAAATTTTTAAATTGATCAAAATAGTTTCTTAATTGATTTAACATTTTTTAGAATTTGTTATTAAAAGAGATGAGAAAAAGATGAAGAGTTTAAAACAATTTTAATACTATGTGTATTACTTTCGTACTTAAACACTTACTCATATTTAAATTACATACGGTAAGTCAAATACAATATGAAAACACTAAGTATAAGATCAGCAAAACTCTTATATCTTTAGTTCATTTTGTTTGATTGATTTGACTCCTTTTAGAAGAACTTGGATATTTTATTTTTAACTTATATCTTAATCAATGATATTTATGATTTAATTTTTATTTATTTAATTGTCATCATCAAAATATTTAAAATTTTTTAACTTGTACAACACATAGAATCACAATTTCTTTTAAAAAAAACAAATATATTAAAATAAATTATCATGTTATACGAGATAAAACTCAAAACAAATTCGTTCATCTTCTTCCCGTCAACAACTCTACGATTAGATGATAGTTTTACAAAGCCTATTCATTCTACCCTTCTTTCTTTCAATTTGTCCAAGTTAATTTATGTGATATCCACGTTCCAATTTAAAAAGAAAGGTTACTTGATGACCAATACCTAATGAAAAAGTTAGTTGGTTAGGCTTTAAAATTATTGATTAATTTGTTAGCAATAGCTTTTTCTAGTTTTAGATAAACAGTTAGTTACAATTAGCTAGTTTGGTATTTTATCTAAGATATACATAGAAATTCTCTATTGTAACCATGCATGTAATACATTCATTTGTTCCAATTTTTTTCAATGATCATGAGTTTCTTCAATGTCAAGTTATCAAGATTAATAATTATATTCTAATTTTAAATTGAGGTCTGAAAATTGATTATGAGTTATAGTAATTATTGTTAGTTAGTGTATTCTTAATTTTTTAACGTGTATTAAATAAAAAATGAAAAATTATATTTACCTCCTTTGAAGTTTGATAAAACGAAATTGATCGGCTAACTTTTTCTAAATTTATATATGTCAATGAGAATTTTTATTGACATTAAAAAATTGTAAATAAATACCATTTATATCTATAATTTTTAATTATAAGTAAAAACTAGAGGAAATATTTATAATTTTTTCACACATAATAAGGAAAAGTTACGGTAAATTTTGAAATTAGAAAAGAAAATAAATAAAAATAAAAATTATTTTTATAAATGTGATATTATATTTTTA
The DNA here is from genome assembly GCA_948472305.1 of Vicia faba. Lineage (NCBI taxonomy): Eukaryota > Viridiplantae > Streptophyta > Magnoliopsida > Fabales > Fabaceae > Vicia > Vicia faba. The sequence continues at coordinate 728,178,807 of OX451739.1, forward strand.
TGCGAATATTAGTAATACTCTATCCGAAACAGTTTATAAACAAAAAAACACACTTTTCTTAATACAATTTATAAGTAAAAAATATCAATTTAATATCATTTAGTATCTTTTAAAAAAAAAATACTTTTTTTAATATAAAATTAAATATAAAATACATTCAATATATTTTCTCTCTATTTTTTCTATAAATAACAATCAATTGAAATTGCTTTTACATATTCCATAAAACATATTTTTTTTTTAAAAAGACATTTTCTTAATAAATATCAAAATTTGATTTTTATTTATAAAATAATTACAGAGGGAGTATTTATTAACTTAAAAAATTATTGATGATATTTGTTAATTTTGGAATAAGCTCATTGTATTATTATTCTTTTGGAATGTACAAGACAGTACTATATACTGTTAAGTAACAAATCACCAAAGTTAACTAAACTGAATTATTTGCATCAGGTAATAGCCCCCCACAAGTTGGACTATGGATGTCTAATAGACCAAGCTTGAAAACAAGAGAATCGAAAGAGGGAGCTGCCAAAGGCTTGGTGAGAACATCTGCCAATTGAGCAGCAGAAGAAACTGGTAAAAGGTGGATGAGACCAGTTTGGATTTTCTCACGAATGACGTGGCAGTCAATTTCGATATGTTTTGTCCGTTCATGGAAGGTGGGGTTGTGAGCAAGGTAGATAGCACTTTTGTTGTCACAATAGACTGAGCTAGGTTGATCAAAGGAGATGTGGAGATCCTTGAACAAATACTGCAGCCATTGCAATTCACAAGTCAAGCTTGCCAAGGCCCTGTATTCCGCTTCTGAACTTGACTTGGATACCGTAGACTGCTTTTTGGATTTCCAGGATATGAGGGAATTGCCAAGGAACACACAATATCCAGTTACGGATCTGCGGGTAGCAGGGCAACTTGCCCAATCTGAGTCTGCGAAGCCAGAGAGTTTGAGTGGATAGGAAGATGAATAGAACAAACCCTTGGCAGGAGCACCTTTGAGATACTTGAGGACTCGAATTGTTGCAGAATGATGAACTTGCATAGGATGTGAGATGAATTGGCTAAGCTGTTGAACGATGAATGCAAGGTCAGGTCTAGTGGTAGTCAGATATAGAAGTTTTCCAACAAGCCTTCGATAAGCTGTGACGTCTTCGAAAGGTGGTGAGTTATCATCATGAAGCTTCAAGGAGGAATCGAAGGGAGTAGAGCAAGGTTTAGTAGCCAATAAGCCACTGTCTTCGAGCAATTCCAAAGCGTACTTTCTCTGATTGAGAAAAATGCCGTGAGTTGATCTGGCAACTTCTAGACCAAGAAAATATTTTAGCCTACCAAGGTCTTTGATTTTGAAAGTGGAATCAAGGAAGCATTTGACATATTGGATTTCCTGCAAATCATTACCGGCTAAGACAATATCATCAACATAGACTAATAAGGCAGTAAAAGAAGAGTCATGTGATTTTGTGAAAAAGGAATGATCAGCAGAAGAATATGAGTAGCCAAGAGAGATAAGGGCAGTGGACAATTTTGAAAACCACTGTCTGCTAGCCTGCTTCAGGCCGTATAATGACTTATGCAATTTGCAAACTTTGTTGGTCGAAGAAGCAGGGGGCAGGAATCCAGGAGGCAGATCCATATACACTTCCTCATGTAGATCACCATGAAGGAAGGCATTGTTGACGTCGAGTTGTTCCAAGTGCCAATTCTTAATGGCAGCCACTGAGAGAAGGGTTCGAATAGAAGTAAGCTTCGCAACAGGTGAGAAAGTATCGAAATAATCCACACCCTCCAGCTGAGTATATCCCTTTGCTACCAAACGGGCCTTGTATCGTTCGATGGATCCATCAGCATGATGCTTGATTTTGTAGACCCATTTGCAACCAATCGATTGTTTACCTGCAGGCAAATCAACAATAGACCAAGTATTTGTAGATTCAAGAGCATCTAACTCAGATTTCATAGCATTGTTCCAACAATCAAACTTACAGGCTTGTTTATAGGTTTTGGGTTCTGTGAAAGAGCTTATGGACAAACAAAATAATTTGTGATCAGGACTACATTGGCTATAAGATAATACAGAAGAGAGAGGGTAGTTAGAGGAACCTGAGTCAGATGCTGGCAGCATGGGGGATAGAAAATTGCAGTGATAATCAGATAGATAAGCTGGAGGTTTAATATTTCGATTGGATTTTCTGGTTGGCACAGGAGGGGAGGGGCAAGGGGAGTTGTTAGTGTCATTTGAGGAAGAAGAGAGGTTAGTGGGAGAATCTGGTTGGGGGAGAGAGGTAGGAGAGGAAGGTTCATTTGATGGTGGAGGTGAGATGGGTGGAATGTTGGTGAAAATATCAGGTGAATCAAGGGGAGGAGGGTCAGGAGTAGGAATTATGGGATTAGGTGCAGGTGGGATGGATGCAAAAGGGAACACAATTTCATAAAAGAATACATTCCTTGAAATGTAAAATTCACGTGTGATAGGATCATAGAGAAGGTAGCCTTTTGTGCCTTCCCTGTAGCCAAGAAAAATAGATTTCCTTGCTCTTGGTTCGAATTTAGTGCGATGGTTAAGCAAGGTCGAAGAATAGGCAAGACAACCAAAGACTCTCATATGGTTAAGGCTGGGAGGAGTAGAATGGAGTTTTTGGTAGGGAGAGTGGTTGTTTAAAAGAGGAGTGGGAAGACGATTTATAATATGAATGGCCTGTTGTATGGAAAGGTGCCAAAGGTTGTGAGGGAGGTGAGAGTGGAAAGAGAGGGCACGAGCAACATTCAAAATATGTTGATGCTTTCTTTCCACGATACCATTCTGTTGAGGCGCTTCCACACAAGATCTTTGATGAATGATTCCTTTAAAAAGGTAGAAAGTGGTAATGAGAAACTCAGGACCATTATCACTACGAATGCACTTGAGTTTCTTGTTAAATTGAGTTTCGATAAAAGATATGAAGTGAATTAAATGGTTTCTGGTTTCACCTTTGTTGGCCATAAAAATTGTCCAAGTAAACCTGTTGTAATCGTCTACGAGGGTTAAAAAATACTTGTGGCCACATATGGAAGGTGTGGAAAGAGGGCCCCAAATATCGACATGAAGTAAATCAAAGATGGAAACAGACTTAGTATTACTGTGAGCAAATGGAAAATGTTTTTGCTTAGCCAAATGGCAAGTATTACAGGGCTTATGATTGTCATTGTAGGTGACAAAAGGAAATTGAGAGGAAATACATTTGTGTATGTAAGGACTTAAGTGTCCAAGCCTAAGATGCCAAATAGTAGCAGGATTGTGTTTAGCAGGTTCTAATTGGGGAGAAGAGGAGGTGTTGACAGAGCCAGATGTGGGAGAGATGGCCTTAGGTGGGGTGGCATCAAGAACATACAATTTTCCAATTCTCCTAGTTGTAAATCCAGTCATCTTGGATTGGGACAACTGCATAATTTGACAGTAATTAGGGGAAAATTTCACATCATATAAAGTGGAGTCAAAAAGAGTGGTGACAGAGATAATATTGACATGAAATGAAGGAAAGTAGTAAACATTATGAAGGACAAGTGAATCACATAGTAAAAATGAACCAACAATAGTTGTAGTGACAGAGTCACCATTAGGCATTGTCATAGATTTAGGTGCAATGTGGTATGTGGAAAGGAAACTGGCAAAGATATGGGTGATGTGATCAGTGACACCTGTGTCAATGATCCACCAGTTATGACAAGGAAGATTTGAGGAATTCTTACCAGAGGAAGTATGAGGAGAGGTATGGGACACAGAATTAGCAGTATAAACTGAATTAATCGAGGAAGGTGAAGGAGATTGCAAATTAGACTGTTGGAGGAGCTGCAGAATCTGAGTGTATTGCTCTTGAATCGTAGACAAAGCACTTGGACTGGTGTTTGATGTGGAAGCAGAGGAAGATAATGCCTCAAGTTGAGGAGAAGCAGCATCTTGAATCGAGTTCACTGTAGAATCAACAGAATTCCCCCACAGATGTAGTAGGCTTGCGTTGTTGAAATCCAGGGGCCATGTTTCAGGAAACAAGTCTCAATGGTGTGATTGGTGCGGTTGCAATGAGTACAGAGTCGGTTTCCACGGCCACCACGGCCACGACCACGACCAGGGTTGTGAGAAGAACGAGAAGGTGCTTGAGAAAGGTGATTCACAGATGATTGAGATTCAATTGAAGAAGCAGAAGGTGAAAGAAGGTTGAATTAACGTTCTTGTTGAAGAACCAGATTAAACACATTATCAAGAGTTGGTAGTGGAGTCATCAACATAATCTGCGAGCGAACATGAGCGTATTGGTCACCAAGGCCCTTCAAGAACTTGATAACTTTATCTTGTTCTTTGAATTTGCGTAAGTCTGAAGCAGCACCACAGGAGCACGGTATAACGCAAGTACAATCACGAATTGGCTGGAAGTTCTCGATTTCTTCCCAAAGCGTCATCAATTTCGTGAAGAACGAAGAGATGTCGAGAGTTCCTTATTGAAGACGAGCAACAGTTTCTTGAATGTCAGCAATGCGAAAAATGTCTCCCTGAGAAAAACGATTTTCCAAACTTTTCCATACAAGAGAAGCATGATCATACCAGAGAAGAGATTTTGCAATTTCCTCAGAAATCGAGCGTTGAAGCCATGAGAGGACGAGATTGTTGCATCGCAGCCAAGGTTCGTATAGAGAGTCGGAGATAGGCGGAGGAGAAAGAGTGCCATCAACGAACTTGATCTTGTTCTTGGAGATAAGAGCCACTTTCATCGATCTAGACCAGATCTGGTAGTTCTTGGTATCAAGAACTGGTTGAACAAGAACAAGAGAGGGATTTTCGTTAGGATGCATATAATAAGGATTGGAAGGGTTTGTAGCGAAATCGGAGTAAGGAAGCGCCATAGTCAATGCTGAAGCATTAAAAGGAAAAGGAAGAGGCGAAGACGCGAAGAAGAAGGAGAAGGCGCGAAGAAGATGAAAGGAAAGAAAAGGGAGGCGCAGAAAGGAATTTTCAAACTGATACCATGTTAATTTTGAAATAAGCTCATTGTATTATTATTCTTTTAGAATGTACAAGACATTACTATATATACTCTTAAATAACAAATCACCAAAGTTAACTAAACTGAATTATTTGCATGATGTAATAATACAGAAATGTTTACCGAATTATACATTAATCTTATTGCATTGGATTCCACTTCTAGTTTTAATGACACAATCTTCCTTGATTGACAACATACTTTACATAACGGCTACATTTTCGCACAAAAAGTCACACCTCACCCAAAGAGATTCACACTCCTTTATTGCCCGATCTTCAGACCGTTACACTTCCATTCTCGATAACAAATCCCCAAACCCATTTCTCTCTTCCCTCCGCCGTTTCACCATGACGGTCGCCGGCGCCGCCACCGCACGAACCAAGAGGATCTTCAAGCTCACTCTCTCCCTTCTCGGTCTCGGCTTCAACTCCTCCAAATGGTACATATACCTACACTCTCTCCTCTCCCTTTGTTGATTCTGTGATGCCTACACTCTCTCCTCTCCCTTTGTTGATTCTGTGATGCCTACACTCTCTCCTCTCCCTTTGTTGATTCTGTGATGCCTACACTCTCTCCTCTCCCTTTGTTGATTCTGTGATGAAATGTGATTGATTTGTGTTGTTGTTTTGCAGTAAAACGGCGGCGAAGATGGCCGTGGCGAGGATTAAGCTGCTGAAGAACAAGAGGGAGGTTGTGGTGAGGCAGATGAGACGCGACATTGCGCTTCTTCTTCAGTCTGGTCAAGATGCCACTGCTCGTATCAGGGTAAATTTACACTCGATTTTTACCTACAATTTTTTGCATATATAGTTTCAATTTCAATGTATGCTAATGAATTGTTGAAATTGTTGGTTTGGAAGAATTCAGCATTTGGTGTGAAATTGTTTCTAATTTTAAACATTCACAGGATCGGTTTGATGATATAATTTAATTGGGATTAGTTGTAGTGGTAAGGCATGATCAGAGAAAATGGAATTGAATCAAACCATAGTAAAAGTTCACTCGAACTGAACTGTGTCAATTTAGAATTACACTGAACCAAAATTATTGGTTTGGTAATACTTTTTCAAAATTGTTTGTCATATGGTTCGGTTTTAGAACTATTTGTACAATATGGTTCGGTTCACTAACCAAATATGCAGTTTAATTATTTTAAGTTTGTTCGGTGGTTCGGTTTGGTTTAGAGATTTTTTAGCAGTCCTAGTAGTGGTTTTATTGTGATATTCACCTTGTGGATGTAGTAGTTAATAGTGTCTATTGAAATTGATAGTTGAAACTTGTTATGTTGGGAATATCTTTTTTGATTTGTTGGAGATTGATAGTTGAAACTTGTTATGTTGGAAATTGTGGATATCTTTTGTTTTGTTGGAAATTGATAGTTGAAACTTGTTATGTTGGAAATAGTGGATATCTTTTTTTGTTTTGTTTTGGATATTGGAAAGGTTAGTTTGTGATTTACTTACCAAAAGGTTTTGTTTGATTATAGGTTGAGCATGTGATGAGAGAGCAAAATGTTTTGGCTGCAAATGAGTTCATTGAGTTGTTCTGTGAGCTAATTGTGTCCAGACTCTCAATTATTGCAAAGCAAAGGTGAAGTATATGGAACTCATTTTACCATTTTGAAGGTAGCGAACTTGAAATTATAATGCTAATCTGAACTGTTTTTGTCTTATTTCAGGGAATGTCCAGCAGATTTGAAAGAGGGAATTTCTAGCTTAATATTTGCATCCCCTAGGTGCTCAGAAATCCCAGAACTGGTATCGCTTAGGAAAATATTTGAGAAGAAATATGGAAGGGATTTTGTATCGGCTGCTACTGATCTTAGACCTAGTTGTGGTGTGAATCGCCAAGTAAGTCTTCTTTTGATTGCATTTTTTCTTGTGTTTGCCTATATCGAAGTAAGAATGTTTCAGATTTGGCGATGGTTAAACGTTGTTTGTATAATACTGCAATGTCTTTTAGTTGATTGACAAGCTCTCCGTACGCACACCTCCTGGGGAAGTAAAGTTGAAAGTATTGAAGGAAATTGCTAAGGAGCATCAAATTGATTGGGATACTGCAGAATCTGAAAAAGAGCTTCTCCAGCCTCCAGAAGAGCTAATAGTATGATTTCTTTCTCTATTTACCTATGTCTACCATCCATTTTCTATATGTTTTCTGTTCTCTCTTTCTTATGCTGTCCTAATTTTTCATTTAAAAATTTGACCCGTCTCTACAGGAAGGGCAACGCACTTTTGTCAGCGCCAGCACCTTACCGGTGAAGACTTCGATAGATATGTCGATTGAATCAAATAGGCAGCAATCTACAAGGTGAATCCAATAATGCCCTGTTGCAAATGTTCATTATATTGTTCTTATTTTCTAATGGAGTTCTGTGATGATTCATCAGATTATCCAGCGGTGGAAACAGTGATGCCATGTATTTCGAAGATTCTAAGTCTGCTGCTGAAGCAGCAGCTGAGTCAGCAAAGAAAGCAATTGCAGCTGCTGAGGTTGCTGCTTATATGGCTATGAAGGACAATAATGAAGCCTCTCAACCATATTACAATGATAAATTCTATAATGATCCTGCAAAATTTTCTCAGAATGAGACTCATAAATCAACAACTGAGGACAGAGTGCATAGGTCACATAGCTTACCAAGGTCCGATCACTCGAGCAACCAGGAATATAGAAGACACAGCTACCATCCAGCTTCTGCACATTCAGATATTAAGTTTGATGAATCAGATTGTGACGAAGAAATTGCAGCAGAAGAACCCCCTCCGGTTACTTTGCCACCTAGAAGGCTTCCACCACCTGTACCTTCACCTCTGGCTAAACAAGATTCCAGCACTCGTGTTCATCCTAAATTACCAGATTACGATGAACTCACTGCTCGTTTTGATTTGCTAAAATTCAAAAAGTCTCAGTTCTGAAACTACTAAGCAATATATTCTTTGTAATTCATTCATTTATATAAATACATATAAGAATGGTATATTTTGTCATGCAGTCTAAGAATGTTGCAACATTGGAATACATATAAGAATGGTATATTTTGTCATGCAGTCTAAGAATGTTGCAACATTGGATGCCATACGTTTTTCTGTTACAATATTAGATACCATAGTTTGGTATGTATGGTTGTGTCACAAAGCAAATTTGTACTTGATTAGAATATATGAATTGTATTATTTTGCCAATTTAATTCTCAATAATATTGTAGCTCTGATTATACTACACCGTGAGCTCCTCTGTTTTAACGCCCCTGAACTTTGATCCAAATATAACGTTGTAACTAGCTTTTTTTAGTTGAAAAAAAAGCTTATTTTGTTACTTGCAGGCAGGCTGTTCTGTTTCTAAATGAATTGTATAGCGTGCCAAAGATGGTAAAATTTGTGGAACATGCTAAAATGCATGGCTCTTGGCCACATGATAACTGAATTGAATTTGTGATGCGTTGGTGGATAATTATCTGAATTGAAACGGTAAATACATGTATTTCGAATCATTTAAAAAAAAATAATTATTTAGACTCAATTTCATGTAATTTGTAGTTAAGATGTTTCACAGCATGAATATGATGAATAAATATAATTTACTTTTAATTCACTATCATGTTCGGATACTTCAAAACTAGGAAAGTATTTATATATGGAATTTCAATATTATGTATTATAAATTATCAATATTTTTATTTATTTTTAAAATAATATTTAATTAGATATGTTTAAAATATTTTTTTATCTAGCACTTTAGTGACAGAATCTCATCCCTTAAAAATGAATAAGTGAAATTTCGCGAGTTCAAACATGCGCCCCTGCAAATGAAATACAAGGGGGTATAACTATTTAGATACCGAGATTACACCAATTTGAACATATCGAGAGAGCACATCCTACAAGAATGCATCAACATAGAATTCTAGGAAGAGTAAGTTGAAGCGCCAAAGCCAATTTGAAAACGTCCCAGAGTTGACAAATCAGAGTATTATCGTTTACACCGATGTATAGGTCATAACACAGAGGAGTGTGTATAGTTGAAGGACGCCATTGAAGACTTAATAAAAAAGAAAGTTTGTCTAGATTCTCCTACCAAGACAAGAGTTATTCCATAGAAAAGAGACCAAATAAGGAAATCCCACAGAGAAAGAGAAGTGAAGTGACCAAAACGACTAAAAAAGAAAAATAATCCGGCAATAGAAAATGGGTTGTCAGTCCATGCACCATCGATGGACGAATGTTTACTGAGTGGTGAAGACTACCTATTATGATGAATGTTTGAAAGGAACCACTCGAGTATTGGGAGGCATTCTCTATTAATGTTAGGGTAAAAACAAATGACAAGGAAGATCAACTAGATGGAGTACCACCAGAGCATATCATACTAACAACCACAAAAGTGGTTTCAGTAGAATTTCCTCACTCTGAAGGAGAATTCTTTAACTTATAAAAAATAAAAAGCTGAGAGAAATCATGTTGCAGGAACAAAGATCGGGAAAAGAATCGTTTAGGAAATGCTAACCACCAATTTTATTTTATGACAAAGCAATCATCAACGAAGTATTTAACTCCCACGTCTTGCTGGTAATATAGGTTTTTATGGCCAACTATGACATATAAAGGGGTCTTAATAGACCAATGAATATCAAGTCACATAATGTATGCCAAAATCCTATAGAACTTACACTTGACTCGAGAGAATATCATTCCCTACAAAGGGAATGTTCATTAAGGGTTTAATGGATCAACCATAAGGTTGTGGGTGTTAAATTGATCATGTATTTTGTAAAGAGGGAAGATAGTGAATACTCAATTTCTAAATATAAAATGCAAGTCCATATATAACTGCATAATTGAATGCCCAATATTAGCTACCTTGGGCATTGTTTCCTCAATGGTCCATTTGAAAATGAAATACTAATCTGATAAGGACATCATTATCATTATGGTGGCAGCACTCGAGGCTTATTGGTCCTGCTTTCTAGAATCACTTAAGCTCCACCAAGAGAGGGCCAACAACAAAGAAAAGAATCGATACTAATCAATGGTGAGATGTATTCTAAATAGCCAAAGAGTATGGCCAAATGGAAATTAAAGGCAAGATATCCTCAATTAGACATTGTTAAGCTAGAAGGCATCTGGGAAAAAGTTAAGGTCAACGTCGGGGGATCTAAGGCCGAGTTAAATACATGATCGAGAAATCTCAAGGAAATTAGTCAACCATTCCAGAATAATGAAAGCCTCGAAAAAAGAATTTTTATACATTTTTGTTTTAATTCATATTATGTATGAATGACCTTAGCCATCTAGAGCATTATATTGTGTTTACAAGTATTTTGAATCAAACAAATATTTTCTTATCCACGTTGTGGAACCATGTGTTTGCAAGTTAATAAAGAAGCGATTAAAGCCAAGCAAGTCATGCCTAAAACCTTCATGGTTTGATGGAGACAATTAAATAAGATATATCTATGATGATAACTCATGAAGATGCATTGCTTACAACTCTACAAAAAAGGATGAAGCCAAGAAAGTACTACAACTATCTCAAGTGGTCAAAGATGCATAAGACAATTTGTTAAAACCCTTTCTCTAAAGATAGATGAATTAGGGTTTGATGATCTAAGTGATATCCTTTAATGATGGTGTCCGAGTTAAAGATATTTCAAGCCTGGTCTCCAAGAAGACTCAATCAAAGTTCTTATATGATTTGTGTATTTGGAAAAGTCTTGAAGCTTCAAAGTGTGAAAGAGAGGAAGTGTGAAAACTCCCCCAATCATGTCTGAGTGATAAGTGTTTTGTAAAAGCACAAGAGCGCTTTCGTAAAGTTATATGTCTAAATTACACACTCGTAAAAACCATTTTAAAGTGTCTATTTCTAAAAGAAAATCACTTAAAAATTGAAATTCTTCTGGTACAGGCAACACATGTTAATACTGATGTCTCAACGTCAAAAAGATGTAGTACAAATGTTACGACATATGTTGATAGACTGAATAAATTTGTCAAGTTATAACAGATATTGAAACTTAAATTATGGAATGATAAATAACACATGGAGTTGTTAACCCAGTTTGGTGCAACGTCACCTACTCTGTGGGTTACCAAGCCAGGAAGGAAGTCCACTATCAGCAGTATTAGTTCAAAGCTAAACAATCCCAATTTACAACTTCTCGCCTAATCTCTACCCAATGCAACTTCTACCTAGGCACCTCCTATATATGAGAAATGTGAGAAATCACCATCTCACTTCCTAAATCACCTCAGTGATATCTAACAGTCTCAATCCCAGTAATTGTATCGAGAGTAACTCAACCAGAAGATCATACTCTCATTACAATACTTAGCTAAGACTCTTGACTAAGAATAATACTTGGATTTGCTTAAAAGCTTCATCCAAGAACAATACTCAACTCATTTCCTAAAGGCTTTTGAGTGAGTACATAATGTCGACCACACGTTTCAAAATACACAAGGGTGACTTACATCATACGATACACAAGAGACTCTCAAAACCTAAAACTATTTTTCCTTCCCCTAATTTTACAATAGTTGAAAGTTCTAATTACATTAGGTTAGGTCTTCTCTTTAAATATACCTATGTAGTCCATGGGCTTCGAATTATGCATCCAGATATTTCTTGATCCACAAGCTGAGTAATACACCAATTGTGTAGCAAATCTCCTTAAATATTGGAACAAACAATACAAAGTTTTCTAAATTATCTCAAGGCCCAATTTAGTAACTACTGTACAGCTGGAGATATAAAACCCGTTCCAAAATAAATCTTCTTGACCTGCGAAATTTACTAAGATATATCCAAAAGAAATATCACAAAATCCAATTAAATTTGTCAATATTTAAAACAGCAGTGTCCGCTGTACTAGACAAAGATGTCATGACATCTGCTTCGACATCTGACTGAAAAACTCATAATAGCAAAACTGTTATGACAGTTGATAAAAATGATACACCATCTTAATCAACATCAATTTAGAAGCATGTTTTAGCAAAATTATGCCAACCTCAAAACCATGGAACTAACAATCTCCCTCTTTGGCAAATTTTGGCTAAAACAACCAAAAGTCCAAATACACTTGGAGAGAGGAATAAAACCACAAACATAAGTTACATGAAACCATGTAAACTTTATAGACACAACACAACTCAGAAGCATGTACAATCAGACAGGTTTATTACTCCCCCTGTCACACATAATCAGTCCTCCCCCTCAAGAAAAGAACCTACACATCAGAGCACATACACCAGAAGTAGCATTAACTACTCCCCCTGAATAGTTGCATAAGTAATCACAAACAGCTACTCACCCATAAGTAGTAGCACACAGTCCTATCACAATGCTAAATTAACATGTCAAGATATGTGACATAACATCAGGACACAACCATTTACCCCCCCCCCCCCCCCCCCCCTTTATCCAAAATATTGACAAAAAGAAAATAGAGTAAATGTATACAACCAGTGAAAACTTAGAGAGCTTTGGAATATTGCACCCAAGCAATACTACAAATGGAAGAACACATCATAGATGGAACCACACAAGTCAAACACAAGTTACATGTCAAACATGTAGACTTTGTACATGAGGAAGAAGATGGATATTACTCCCCCTTAAATACAGAACCAGTTTTTGTCAGAGAGACAAATCTCCCTCTCAAGAACACAACACATTAGACGCACATGCAACAGGAGTATCATACATAACTCAGAGCATAAGATACAACTCTGCTCCATAACTCAGAACACAAGATACAAGACCTAAACACCCAGGATGTTAGAACATCTTTTGAAACATTCTTGCAAACCAACTTCAAGAATAAACTTTAGACTCACGTGATGGACAATCATGCTCCCCCCAAAGTGTTGCAATCAATTAACAATTTAAAATACCTAAACCTATAGATACACGAAGAATCAATAGAAACAAGAATTAATTCAAGACAAACAAAGGAAGTCTCAAAAACTAACTTAAAAACAAACAGACCCTATGTTTAATACAAGATCAATTGCACCAACCTGACTCAAAAGAAAGGAAGAAAGAAATAAAAATAAAACTCACCCAAAGAGAAACAAGCTAAGGGTAAAAGAGAAGAAAAATGATGACTCAATAACACATTTTTTCCTTTTTTTTAAAAACATATAGCATATAATAGTTATCCAACACACCCTCCTGAGTCAATAAAATTGACCCAATCCTGATCAGCATCTGAGTTTGAATCAAGAATTAACCATGCATTTTCTTGAGGGATTTCATCTTTGTTATTGATGTTTTCCCTGTCATGGATGTTCTAGTAGATGTTCCAACACTTGTTAAAGTGTTAAACACTACCTTCTATGAACCAGGGCACACTTCCCTCTTAGTTTCCAACAGAAGAACCTCTTTTATAATAGTCACTTCGGAATATTTGCTCAAGTTGAATTATAACTTGTGATAATGGTGAAGAAGAAGGACTCTTAAATACAAGAAGAGTTAACTAGTTTGTAATGACACCTTGTTTGCAATGACATTCCAGTCAATGAAAGCGTTTTTGAAAAAGATAAACTTTCAGCTTTCTCTCTTTCCAAGCTTTGACTGGATGAAAAGTTGTCACAACATTTGAAATGATATTCTGCGTGCCATTGGAAATGATTCTTCTAAGATCGTGCAATCCATAAAGTGAAAGATAATAGATGGTAGACTGACCAAACAGTTGCTACTATAACTCAGTGCCATTCCACAAATACCCCTCATATTCTCAATGTAACTTGCACTTCAAGTTATGATGAAAATACTTCCCAGATATTCTTAGCCATACCAAGCTTATGAGTGTCAATATAAGCCTGTAGCAATACCTCTGACACACTGATGACATAACCAATGACTTTGTTTTGTAAGCAGAATAAAATCCTTGTACCTTGATTGTAGTAGCATATCATACTAAAATGTCATGACATTCTTTTAGACATTGCACTCTTTCAGTAACCAACCCAATTGAAAACACATCTTTCTTCAACAATATACCTAATTTTCAGAATATATCATAAGTCAATTAATTCTAATCCAAGTGACCAGAATATCTTCCAATAATATCATCTTCAGACTTGGCTCAAAAGCTTTTACTCCTGGATTTTTCAACATCACATGTTTCATCTCTGAAACAGCTGATGATCACACACTAAAATAAACTCCAAATAATAAACTCCTTTTAAAACACCTTTTTTTCTTGAGAGCCTTCTTATTTAGTGTATCCTAGCCTTTTAGAATTTTCCACAATCTTTAGAGTATCAAACTGCTGAAATGATGTTCCAACATCTGGTTGAAAATCAATACCTTTCTCAATGAACACATCACTAATTTTGATGCCGAAGTTACTCACCACTAAAAGTACTTCTCCCATTAAAGTAAATCAAAAACATACCTTGCTCCCATTCAAGGAGTGGATAAGACCTTTTGAAGACTTCACGGATAATAGATTCACTTTGTTAAAGGACACCACAAAAAATCACATATACCTTTCTATCCACCAAGACCTCCACCTTGCATTGAACCAAAAAGATCCATAAAACATGTTCTAGAGATTTTTCAACTGTCTGGCGTTGCACCTTCTGGTGTGACATCTTGACTTCTTCTTTCATGAGCACCAAGTAACAGGATAAACAATTAAATACTTTTGAAATTCACAAATAGAAATAGTTCTTAAATCCTCAGAGGAACTTCGACCACCTCATTAGTTACGAAATATTCTTCCTTGATGATATATACCTTCAGACCTTGATTACACAACTGACTAATATTTATCACAATAGTCAACAGTCCTTTAGTAAGAAGAAAACCAATTACAAAAACTTAGAGAATCCATCCTGAATTCTTTAGTTATTTAATGTGCTTAAACTTTCATTTTAGCATTATCAACAAAGTAACACTGATTAGAATGAGACTTAAACAAACCACCAGAACCATATTTACTGCAGTTAAGTGTCTGGAAATATCAATGTCAAAATACCAATCATCTTAGTTGACGTTCTAAGAAGGTATGATGAAATAAAGCAATTAACTCCTTCCCTGATTTTAACCACTACTTGGTTAAACAATACTAAACTTGACCTTTGAGAAAGTAACCAAAACTGTTAAAATGAACTTTTCACAGAAGAAATATCTTCAGTGTAAGTATATGTGTTGTACCCTAAAATTTATCCTCTCATGTTTTCCAAGGTTTTCTCTTATATGGGTGGTCACAAACACTTGATTAAATAAAAATAAATTTTTTGAAGATAAACAAGGTGTCTTTGATTGGCTTTGATACAGGGTGTTTTTGATTGGCGTCTGAGTAGTTTGTTTTTCGATTGGTATCTAGACAAGGAGCTTCGATTGGGCATTTAAAACCCTTCAATCAGGCTTTGATCCGCAAGTTTTCAATTGGGCGCTGGGCCTCCTTCGATCAAGACGAGTTCACAAAGTCTTCGATTAGGCGTTGGGCTTCCTTCGATCAAGTTAAGTTCACAAGGCTTCAACTGCGTAAGGCAAGAAACCCCTACAAGCTTGTATTGATTTACAAGGGAAAAGGCTTCCTTTGTGCTTGCTTTCAATGCACAAGGCCAAGACCCTTTCAACTGGTCTTCAATTCACAGAGCAATGACCTCATCATGCTAACATCCACAAGGCATTTGCTTCCTTTGTGCTAGTTTTGACTGGGCAATGGTTCCCTTCGAAACTGCTTGCCTCACCTCTGTAACACCCCAATTCTACCCCAAGCAAATTATGCAATATAAATCAGAGTTATAAAATTTCATTCATACAAACGAATCGGAACGTCACAAATTCTTCTAATAAATTCATTGCATTCATCATGGATATATAACACTTTTAATAAAACATCGGATGAACTAACAACATAACATCTTTCATTAAATATTCAACAATTATGCAGCGGAATTCTTCAATAACATCTTTAAATAAAACAACAACTTTGAAACATCTCATATTTAGTAAATAAACAATTTAAAGTTCAACAACTAAAAATCAGCAAGCGTTCATCCCCCCGAGTGTTACATATCAGAGCAATGACACCGACTCGATCTATTGAAGGTATACAACCTTCACTCTCGATTACATGCACGTTACCAACATAAGGGCAACATTCAAACATAAGGGGTAAGATATCTAACAATATAATAAAGCGCATGATAATTAATATATTAAGTTAGATCAATAATAACACCACTTATCATCTCATAATCAACAACAATTACAGCATATATACTCATTCATCAACATCAAATACACTTCATTATTCAATCATAAAATGCGACTCAAAACTATGCAAATGCATGTGGTACCATTGGAGCAGAACTCCCATCTCAAAAAATCTAATCTGCCAATTAATAGAGGCATCAACAAGGCATAGCCTTCATCTCAAAATTTGCCAATCTAGGCCATCTCAACGAGCATAAGCTCCATCTCAAAAATGCAATGTATGCGACTCAACATGAATGTAATAACACACTCAGTTAACAACATCTCAAAACACATCTCAAAACAACAACATCTCAATCATCTCAAAACGACAACATTTCAGTCATCTCAAACAACAACATCTCAATCATCTCAAAACGACAACATTTCAGTCATCTCAAACAACAACATCTCGATCATCTCAAAACATCTCAATTACATCATCTCATAAACATCTCAAGATAATTTATTAAACATTACTTATTTATCAAACATCATTTGTTCATCATAAATTATCAAACACCACTTTATTAATAACATCTCACTAATATTCAGCCGTATATCAATACTACAGTAAGCCATACTGTTATTCTGCAGTTCTACTTTGTTTCTGTCATTAATCCTACTGTCATATTTCTAACAGCAGTCTCTAACATCTCAAAATTCATCATTCTGTCCAAAATCCAGCATAACTGTCATCGGAAATTAATTCTAAATCCTAAATTAGTTACTGGAATTACACCTCTTAATCATCATTTTAATCCTCTAGAATAGAGTTCATCGAGTTAGCGAATCAACACTTCGAACGACATCTCAAACAACATCCTAAAACTCAAGTTACAACAATTCAAAACTGATTCTGTCAAAATTATTCAGTATGGGTCGACACAAAACTCCTTGGATCGACACACCCTGCTTCTTCTTCACGCTATGAGTCGACGCAACCCCCTATGGATCGACTCATTCTGGATTTCAAATCCCAGCATGTATCGACACATGCATCATACCGGTCGAATCATCCCGAGTCTTGTACTCATCATGCATCGACACATCCTCCCTTTGCATCGACTCATCCTGAGTCTTATACTTAACATGCATCGACGCAAGCCCTGCATGCATCGACTCATCCTGAGTCCAACAACCTCCTTGCATCGACTCATCCGATTTGAGGTCGATGCATTCTGCGATTTTCTGCTTAATTTTCTGCGTTTTCTACTGTATTTTCACTACTGGAATCTAATTACAGTCCTACAAACCTCATCATAACCATGATAATTCATCACATAACATTAACTTATAATACAACATCGATTACACAGCATCATAACATCATTTATCCATCGAGAATTCATCAATATTCACCATACATCATTCAATTCAATAACAAAACAGCAATCCTCTAATCCCACATATCAAACATCATGAACCCAATTATAAAGCCAGAACCCCACCCTTACCTTGGATCGAAGGTCACTCTACAATTTCCGGGTTAAATCTTTGTTCTTACCGTTTCCTTCAAAATCCAGCAGCTTCACGTTCTCCTCAAATCCTTATTTCTCTTCTTACTATTTCTTCCTTCTATTCTAACAACAAATAATAAAATAACCTAATATTATTATATTATTCCTTATTGGGCTCAAAACCTACACTCCCTTATTACTTCCACTCACACCATATAGGCCCACATTAAATAATATTAGCTTCTAACATTATTTCACATAATAATATAATACCTCAAATATATTATTATTTCTCCATTTAATAAAATGAATCTAATTTAATAACACTTCTTCACAATTATTCCAAAAATAATTTAATTAAATAATTAATTAAATTACGGGCGTTACAACTCTCCCGTACTTAGAATATTTCCGTCCTCGAAAATTTATCTCAATCAAACAATTCAGGATAGGAGTCTCGCATCTTGCTCTCCAATTCCCAAGTCATGCTTTCACCAGCAGCTGCTAGCCAAACCACTTTAACCAAGGCAATCTCCTTTCCCCTCAGAGTCTTCATTTCATGATCCGCGATCCGTACAGGCATCGTCTCCACCGTAAGATTATCCCGTACTTGCACATCGTCCATATGAATCACATTAGATGGATCTGAAATATACTTCCGAAGTTGCGACACATGAAACACATCATGTAAATTTGAAAGATTAGGCGGTAAAGCCACTCTATAAGAAACACTCCCCACTCTCTTTGAAATCTGATAGGGTCCAATAAAACGAGAAGTGAGCTTCTTAGACTTCAACACTCGCCCAACACCAGTCACAAGTGTAACTCTCAAAAACACATGATCACCGGCTTGAAACTCTAAATCCTTCCTTCGCTTGTCATGATAACTCTTCTGTCTACTTTGTGAAGCTTTCATCTTTTCTCGAATCAACTTCACCTTCTCAGTAGTCTCACGAACAAGTTCAGGTCCAAGTACTACACTTTCACCAGATTCATGCCAACATAACGGAGTTCTACATCTCCGACCATACAATGCTTCAAAAGGTGCCATCCCAATACTAGAATGGTAACTGTTATTATAAGTAAACTCTATCAACGAAAGATAAGTATCCCACGAACCTCCCTGCTCGAGAACACATGCTCTCAACAAGTCTTCTAACGATTGAATCGTCCGTTCAGTCTGACCATTTGTATGAGGATGATACGCTGAACTCAACCTCAACTTAGAACCCAACGCTTCTTGCAAACTCTTCCAAAAATCAGAAGTAAATCTTTGATCTGTATCTGACACAATGCATAAAGGAACACCATACAGCTTCACAATCACACTAACATAAATCGCAGCCAACTTCGACACTGGAAAACTGATGTTAATAGGAATAAAATGAGCTGACTTCGTAAGCCTATCAACAATCACCCAAATCGAATCATGTCCTCTTGAAGTACTAGGCAACCCCGTCACAAAGTCCATTAAAATGTTATCCCATTTCCATTCTGGAACTTCCAACGGTTGCATCAATCCTGCAGGCTTCTGATGTTCAACTTTCGACTTCTGACAAGTTAAACATGCATACACAAACTGTGCCACATCACTCTTCATCCCAGGCCACCAAAACAAACCTTTCAAATCTTGATACATCTTTGTAGCTCCTGGATGAATACTCAACTTACTTCTATGAATTTCTTCAAGTATCACTTTCTTCATCTCAACATCATTAGGAATACAAATCCGACTACAAAACCTCAACACACCTTGCTCATCTAACTTTAAATCACTATTCTCAGATTGATCGATCCTAACCATCGAATCTACCAATTTCACATCCAACTTCTGAGCTTCTCTGATACTGTCTAAAAATTCATTATTAATCTTCAACATACCCAACATAACACTCTGCGGAGTAACCTCGCAAACTAAGCTCATATCTCTGAACTGCTCAATCAATTCCAACTCTTTAATCATCATTGCTGACATATGTAAAGTCTTTCGACTCAATGCATCAGCTACCACATTCGCCTTTCCTGGATGATAATTCAAACTAAAATCATAATCCTTTAACAATTCTAACCATCTTCGTTGCCTCATATTCAACTCCTTCTGATCAAACGGATACTTCAAGCTCTTATGGTCACTAAACACTTCAAATATAGAACCATAAAGATAATGCCTCCAAATCTTCAATACAAAGACAACTGCAACAAGCTCTAAATCATGCGTAGGATAGTTCTTCTCATGAGTCCTCAACTGCCTCGACGCATAAGAAACTACCTTACCATTATGCATAAGCACACCTCCTAAACCCATTTTGGAAGCATCATAATACACCATAAAAGACTCTCCTGGATTAGGCAACGTCAAAATCGGAGCCGACGTCAACCTCTTCTTCAATTCCGTAAAACTTTCTTCGCACTGAACATCCCATACAAAAGCTCTACCTTTACAAGTCAACTTAGTCAACGGAAGTGACAACTTAGAAAACCCTTCGATAAACCTTCTATAATAACCAGCTAATCCCAAGAAGCTTCTAATCTCAGTAGCTGACTTTGGAGTTTCCCATTGTAACACAGCATCAACCTTCGATGGATCTACAACAATGCCACTACCTGAAATCACATGACCAAGAAAACTAACCTCTTTCAACCAGAATTCACACTTGGACAGCTTTGCATACAACTTCTTCTCTTTCAGAATCTGCAATACTACTCTTAAATGTTCAGTATGTTCTTCTTCTGACTTAGAGTAAATCAAAATATCATCGATGAACACAACTACAAACCGATCCAAATAAGTGTGAAAGATACGATTCATATATTCCATGAATACTCCTGGCGCATTAGTAACACCAAAAGGCATCACCGAATACTCGTAATGTCCATAACGCGTTCTAAATGCCGTCTTCTGAATATCTTCATCCTTCACTTTAATCTGATGATAACCCGACCTCAAATCAATCTTACTAAACACACGGGCATCCACCAATTGGTCCATCAAGTCATCTATTCTTGTAAGCGGATACTTGTTCTTAATCGTCACCTTGTTCAACTGTCTATAATCAACACAAAGCCTCATGCTTCCATCTTTCTTCTTCACTAACAACACTGGAGCTCCCCATGGCGATACACTTGGTCTTACAAACCTCTTCTCAAGTAACTCTTCCAATTGCTTCTTCAAATCAGACAACTCAGACGCAGACATCCTGTATGGTGCCATAGACACAGGTCTGGTACCAGGTACAAGATCAATTGCAAATTCAACTTCCCTCTCTGGAGGTACATCAGGAATCTCATCAGGGAAAACTTCAGGAAATTCACACACCACCTGCAATTCCTCAATTATAGCTTGAGTCTCTACAGATAGCAACGCCATCAACGAAAACATTTGTGCTTCCTCTTGCATCAACTTTCTCAACTGTCTAGCAGACAACAAACCATCTTCCTCTTCTTCAGGAGTAGAAAACTTCACAGACTTGTCATAACAATTAATATGAACACAGTTATGCTCTAACCAGTTCATACCAAGAATCACATCCAAACCTCTTAACGGCAAGCAAACCAAATCAACAACAAAGTCTCTGTCGAAGATCGACAAGGGACACTTAGCACACACAAAAGAAGTAGTCATTGATCCCTTGGCTGGAGTATCGACGACCATTTCTCCACTCAAAGAAGACAACACAAGACCCAATCTTTCAACACAATCAGCAGCAATAAAACAATGCGTAGCACCACTATCAATAATAGTAATTAAAGGAGTACTATTAATGAAACATGTACCTCTAATAAGTCTATCCTCGGAAGCTGTCTGATCCTCCACCAAAGCAAACACTCTACCACTAGACTGAGCCTTCTTCGGCTTCAGACACTGACTACCAATGTGCCCTTCTTCTTTACAGTTGAAACAAACCACATTCTTGTGCTCGCACTCAGATACAATATGTCTGTTCTTACCACAACGGTGACATCTCTTCACTTCAGCAGTGCACACATTACTCTTGTGTCCAGGTTTCCCACACTTAAAGCAAATCACACCAGCAAGAGCATCTCCTCCACTAGTCCTCTGACCATGAGCAACTCTCTGCTTACCCTTACCAGCTGGGGCATCATAAGGTTTACCATGAATCTGTGGGTGATTACCCCTCTTCTCACTAATAATCTTGTAATGAGCATTGTTATCTTCCTCAAAAATCCTACAGCTATCAACCAAATCAGCAAAGACACGGATCTTCTGGTATCCAACTGCCTTCTTAATTTCCAGGCGCAACTTATTCTTAAACTTAATACACTTTGAAAACTCAACGTTTTCCTCAGCGTAATGCAGATAAAACTTGGCCAATTCAACAAACTTGGCAGCATACTCAACAACAGACAGATTTCCTTGCTTCAGCTCAAGGAACTCAATTTCTTTCTTTCCACGGACATCTTCAGGAAAATACTTTCTCAAAAACTCCCTACGGAACACAACCCAAGTGACATCCTTACCTGCAGCTTCCAACTTCTGGCAAGTCTCTAGCACCCAGTCATCAGCCTCGACTGCTAGCATATGAGTCCCATAATGAACCTTCTACGTTGGAGTGCAGTCCATCACGCGAAAGATCCTCTCAATCTCTTTCAACCATTCCAAAGCTCCGTCAGGATCATATTTTCCCTTGAATGTAGGTGGATTCTCTCTCTGGAAAGTCGCCAAGCTACAAGATCCAGCATTCCCGTCAGTATTCGGCTGATTTTCCATCGCATGAGCCATTGCTTGCAGAACAACAGCAAGATCAGCATCATTCCTTCCAGCCATCTCAACTTCTCACTACAACATAAACAACTGTTAGAACTCAAAATAACAATACTCGATTGTTAGACAACTAAGACTCGACGACAAGGTCGGACCAACCTTTTGCTCTGATACCAACTTTGTAACACCCCAATTCTACCCCAAGCAAATTATGCAATATAAATCAGAGTTATAAAATTTCATTCATACAAACGAATCGGGACGTCACAAATTCTTCTAATAAATTCATTGCATTTATCATGGATATATAACACTTTTAATAAAACATCGGATGAACTAACAACATAACATCTTTCATTAAATATTCAACAACTACGCAGTGGAATTCTTCAATAACATCTTTAAATAAAACAGCAACTTAGAAACATCTCATATTTAGTAAATAAACAATTTAAAGTTCAACAACTAAAAATCAGCAAGCGTTCATCCCCCCGAGTGTTACATATCAGAGCAATGACACCGACTCGATCTATTGAAGGTATACAACCTTCACTCTCGATTACATGCACGTTACCAACATAAGGGCAACATTCAAACAGAAGGGGTGAGATATCTAACAATATAATAAAGCGCATGATAATTAATATATTAAGTTAGATCAATAATAACACCACTTCTCATCTCATAATCAACAACAATTACAACATATATACTCATTCATCAACATCAAATACACTTCATTATTCAATCATAAAATGCGACTCAAAACTATGCAAATGCATGTGGTACCATTGGAGCAGAACTCCCATCTCAAAAAATCTAATCTGCCAATTAATAGAGGCATCAACAAGGCATAACCTTCATCTCAAAATTTGCCAATCTAGGCCATCTCAACGAGCATAAGCTCCATCTCAAAAATGCAATGTATGCGACTCAACATGAATGTAATAACACACTCAGTTAACAACATCTCAAAACACATCTCAAAACACATCTCAAAACAACAACATCTCAATCATCTCAAAACGACAACATTTCAGTCATCTCAAACAACAACATCTCAATCATCTCAAAATGACAACATTTCAGTCATCTCAAACAACAACATCTCGATCATCTCAAAACATCTCAATTACATCATCTCATAAACATCTCAAGATAATTTATTAAACATTACTTATTTATCAAACTTCATTTGTTCATCCTAAATTATCAAACACCACTTTATTAATAACATCTCACTAATATTCAGCCGTATATCAATACTACAGTAAGCCATACTATTATTTTGCAGTTCTACTTCGTTTCTGTCATTAATCCTACTGTCATATTTCTAACAGCAGTCTCTAACATCTCAAAATTCATCATTCTGTCCAAAATCCAGCATAACTGTCATCTACGGAAATTAATTCTAAATCCTAAATTAGTTACTGGAATTACACCTCTTAATCATCATTTTAATCCTCTAGAATAGAGTTCATCATGTTAGCGAATCAACGCTTCGAACGACATCTCAAACAGCATCCTAAAACTCAAGTTACAGCAATTCAAAACTGATTATGTCAAAATTATTCAGTATGGGTCGACACAAAACTCCTTGGATCGACACATCTGCTTCTTCTTCATGCTATGAGTTGACGCATCCCCCTATGGATCGACTCATTCTGGCTTTCAAATCCCAGCATGTATCGACACATGCATCGTACCGGTCGACTCATCCTGAGTCTTGTACTCATCATGCATCGACACATCCTTCCTTCGCGTAAACTCATCCTGAGTCTTATACTTAACATGCATCGACTCATCCTTAGTCCAACAGCCTCCTTGCATCGACTCATCCGGTTTGAGGTCGACGCATCCTACGATTTTCTGCATAATTTTCTGCATTTTCTACTGTATTTTCACTACTGGAATATAATTACAGTCCTACAAACCTCATCATAACCATGATAATTCATCACTTAACATTAACTTATAATACAACATCGATTACACAACATCATAACATCATTTATCCATCGAGAATTCATCAATATTCACCATACATCATTCAATTCAATAACAAAACAGCAATCCTCTAATCCCACATATCAAACATCATGAACCCAATTATAAAGCCAGAACCCCACCCTTACCTTAGATTGAAGGTCACTCTACAATTTCCGGGTTGAATCTTTGTTCTTGCCGTTTCCTTCAAAATCCAGCAGCTTCACGTTCTCCTCAAATCCTTATTTCTCTTCTTACTGTTTCTTCCTTCTATTCTAACAACAAATAATAAAATAACCTAATATTATTATATTATTCCTTATTGGACTCAAAACCTACACCCCCTTATTACTTCCACTCACACCATATAGGCCCACATTAAATAATATTAGCTTCTAACATTATTTCACATAATAATATAATACCTCAAATATATTATTATTTCTCCATTTAATAAAATGAATCCAATTTAATAACACTTCTTCACAATTATTCCAAAAATAATTTAATTAAATAATTAATTAAATTACGGGCGTTACAACCTCTATCTCTGAACCTTTCAACACATGATTACCACATTATGAGCACACATTGGTGACCCATTTGAAGAATTCACGAGGCATACATGCGTGCTATTCAAAAGACGCACAAAAGGGCCATTCGAAGGATGTACACGTGTTCCACTCAAGGGAAGTAATAAAAGGTCCATTCGAAGAAGTAATCAGAAGGTCCATTCGAAGGGTACATAAGAGGTCCATTCGAAGGAGGCAACTTAAGGCCAATCGAAGGGCATGACCGGAAGGCATTTGAAAGACAAAGGTGTCCAGGTTCATTCAAGATTCCAAAGAGGAATGAATATTTAAAAATGGAAGTCTTTTAATGTGTCTGATTTTGGTCTCATGGCCTTCAAAGCCTAAGTTAATGGCTGTCCCTTGCCATTTCCATGCACATCACACTCCTATAAATACAAGTTCTAGGACACATTACAGTGGGACACGAAAAAATAAGCGGATGATACCACATACATACGCACACACACACTAGAGAAATAAGCCCAGGAACCATACACATATATTGCCTTACACGCATACACATCCTAAGAGAAGCACACCAAAAACTCTCAAAACTTAGAAAGATCACACCACACTTACCTCTCTCTTTCCGAATCCAAGAGCATCCAACAAATCCAATCCACACACAAGTTCCAGTTTCAAGCAAGGTAAGCCCCCTTGACCTTGCATCTTTCGTTTCAGCATAACATGTAAATACCCTTTCACTTACTTTTTTTCCATTTCAACATAATAGGTAATCAACCTTCTAGCTATATTCTTTGTTGTTGTGCCTTTCATTTGTTTGCTTTTTTGTCCAAATATATGTTGGAACTAACCAGCACAGGCTCAAACGAAAGACAAAGAGAGTGTGAACGAAGGATATACACTCATGCTGCTCTGAAGGTCCATATTACTTCATAGTCTAAATCGAAAGAAGCAGAGGAGTTTACAGTCGAAGGTTGTTTATGCCCACTCACTGGCTCAATGAAAGAAGTAGAGATGGTTGCAATCGAAGGTTGCTCATACTAACTCCTAAACTCAGTCGAAAGAGGCAGGAAAAGGTACAAATCGAAGCTTGCTCACGTCAACTCTCAAGCTCAATCGAAAGAAGGCAAAAGAAGGGTGAATCAAATGAGTCTGTTGCATGGATCGAAGAACTCATTTCTCCTCTTTATTTTGTTCTTTGTTTTTACATTTTCTTGCCTTTCAATTTGGTTGTAATAATGTAGGACCCTTATTTTGCTTCCATATTAACTGCTAGATGTATGACTAATAGGATTGTATGGCCAAGATTAAAATCCAAATGTTAGCAAACCTATAACAAAGATAAATGAACTGAACTGAATCATTTGCACATATACACCTCTAGGATACGCCCACTTTGGTTGCCTTTCGGAAAGTAAAAGCGCTCATGTCCCTCGAAATGGGGACGCTTTAGCAAAGACCTGTAAAATAAAATATCATAGTCCCTCGATGACCCTACAATTTCCTCTCGGTAAATGATCTAGTCCCTAAACAAAATTGCTAAAGCGTCTCCACATGTTGCCTTTATGACTGTACGTCCCTTCGAATGTCCCTCATACATCCAACGATAAGGCTACCTACTCACTAATAGTAGGATAGCACTGTCTAAAGGATAGAAGGAAAAGAAAGAACCTTTTCGAGTATAAGTAGACAGTTCTTATATGAAGAAGTGAAAAACACAAGAAGGGGGGTTGAATTGTAAAACTGGAAATCAATTGCAGACAACACATTGTTTTTATCCTGGTTCGTTTGATCTCAAACTACTCCAGTCCACCCGTCAAGGTGATTTCGCCTCTCTCCAACGAGGTCTTAATCCACTATATTCAACTGAATACACAACTGCTTTAACAACTGCTAAAGCCTTCTTGAGTCTAACCACAAACCGATTTATCTCAAGGAATTTCTTTTACAGATAAATGAACAAATATGTGTGTTTGATGTTTTCTAGAAAAACTATATATCACAACTGTGATACTACACAATATGAAGCTTAGATGAAACTAGATTGCTAGAGCTATAGAGTAAGCGTGGTTGAATACTTTAGCAAAAGTGAGAGCGTGCTTGAGGATGATTAGCTTCGGCGTGTATATGTGTGTTGAGTATTAGCCATTTCTTTTCTCACTGACTTGTTTAAGTAGCCTAGGAATAGATACGTTGATGTCCATAAATCCATTTCAATGCTCATCACGTTCTTTCCTTTTTGAGAAGATCTTTGTCTTGGAATAAAGCCGTTGGTAATTAATCTGTCTTGAATGCATAGTAACGTTGACACTTCAGAATGTCCTGCTTAACGAAAATCAGAGTGTTCTTGGCTTTAGCTTATTCTGACGCTTCTGAGTGCTGATGACATGGTTAGGATCTTGATCAGAGTCAGAGTATGTTAGGCGCAGATTCTGTTTATCAGGCTTTAGCATAGCACAAGTTTGATCTTCTGATCTGACATATCTTCTGATGCTGATGTTGATATTCTGATATTCTGATTCTGATTCCATCAGAGTTTCTGTAAATACACAACATAATTTTAAGTAGCATATATGTCTTATAAATCTTACAATATATTTAATCTTGTATTTTGTTATCATCAAAACTCTAACTGAGGGTTGTAGAATCAAACTATATTCTAACAATCTCCCCCTTTTTGATGATGACAAAAACCAGATTTTTTTCAATTAAAATAAGATGCTGAAAGGTATCAGAGTTAAAGAATGGAGAGGAAACGGTATCCGAGATAATCAAATAACGAGTAAAAGGTATCAGAGATAAGAAGATAAGGAATAAAAAGTATCAGAGTAATGAAGAGAAAAACTCCCCCTGAGTTGATTATTTCCCTTTGATTCCTTGAGACCTTGAGCATCAGAACTTTATTGAACTTTTCTTTGAGCATCAGAACTTTATTTTATCAGATTTCATCAGATTCTTGTACCTGTAAACTTTTCAGAACAAAGAAATTCAAATGTATAAGAATGTTAGAATGTTTGAGACTTATGTCTCAGTAATCCGTTATTGAAAAATATCATTCTTTCTCCCCCTTTTTGTCAGTTATCAAAAAGCACAAATAATCAGAGTTAAAATGATCAGAGCAAAAAAAATGTTTGTATTAAAACAGAAGCAATGAGTTTAGAACAAGTAGAAATATTACAGACAAACATGTAAAGAAAACAGGGAAAACACAGGAAAATTCTAAGAAAAAGGAGGAAGTTGTGTGAACAGAGCTTCCAACATGCTCTTGATTTGATTGCTGGTTTCCTGTTGCTTAAATACCATGTTTGCTATAGAATCAATCTTGATATCCTGCTTGTCCATCCTTTCATTCATCATCATATCAGATCTCTTCAAATCCTCCAGAGTATGCCTGTCAAGAGAGGAAGCTTGAGGATCTTCAGATACAGGCTGCTTCTCAGAGCTTGAGGATCTTCAGATTTTTGGCATTCAGCTGCTTGCCAACAGATGGTTCCAGGGTGCTGATTTCTTGAGCCTCTTGCAGATGATCAATCAGCCTATTCTCTGTCAGAATATCTGATATCAGTCTTCCCAAGGGTATCCAATCCCTTTTAGTACGTTCATCTTCTCTTGTTTCCTTGACACTTGTTCTGAGATGGTTGAACAGAAGATGAGCTAGATTAATCTTGACCTTCTGAGAGATAAAATAGATCAGAAACTACTGATCTATGTTTATGTAATCAGGAGAGCTGGTAGGCTTCCTGTGGTTGAAACAGCCCAGAATGATCTTTGCCCAAATTCTGTGCTTGTCTTTCAAGTCCCTTATCTTGCTGGAGGGAAGCCCCAGCGTGAAGATTTCCTTTGCTATAACAGCAACATCTGCACACCTTTCTGCCATATCAATACAGCGAATACCACCTCCATTGTACCCTATCAGTCTTGCAATCAGGTCTTCAGTAATCACAATCTTCTTCCCCATGATGTAAGAAGTGACTTGGTGATTTGAGGAAGAAGCGTGAATCTAAAATTCCTTTACTAGAATCGGAAAAGTTGGACCCACCAGCCTGTCGAAGTACTTTTCCCATCCTTGAGCTTGAATCTCTTCTGATAAATCGAAACCATTTTCCTTGAGACTGTTGAAATCCACTATTATCTCTGACAGAACTTCAAGGTTCTTGACTGGAGTGAGAAGCGTTCTGAGAGGAACTTCATATTGCTCAAATGATGCATCTTTCTGGGAACCTGAAGAAGGATTGCTCGAAGAAGCCATGTTCACACGAGGTTTTTGAAAGAAAATTTGAAAGGGTTTTCTTGAGAAGGAAGAACACAGAAATCAGAAATTTTGATAGAAAACGAAAGTAAGGGTAAAAGGTGTGAATGGTGTGAAATGTTTAAATAGATTTCTAAAAAGTTTTTGAAAACATAAACGTTTAAGAGAGAGAAATAAATCATGATTATTAGCATTTAATGATAGCTGATTTTAGGGGATTCAGAAAGATACTTAAACGGTTACCCATGACATGTGTCTCAATGCATCCAATCAGCACTTTGCCTTTTCAGAAACGTGAACGCGTGTTCAGCCTCAGAAAATAGCTGATGACTGGATGACACTTGTTTGCTTGAGTGAACAGCACTTCTATCCTTGAACTAAAGCGCTCAGATCTTCATGGATAGATTCTGATACAATCTGCATTTCTAAAATTCTGAAAGAGGATTGATCAGAAGTTCACAGAGAAATAAACACAATTCTATAAAATTAAAACAATTTTATTCTGGACAGAGCTTCATGCTGAGATGTTTCAGAATGAAGTTGAACCTATCTTCAGAAAGTGGTTTTGTGAAAATGTCAGCCCATTGATGGTCTGTGTCAATAAATTTTAAATTTAAAATCCCTTTCTGAATATAGTCCCTAATAAAATGATGTTTTATTTCTATATGCTTAGCCCTAGAATTCAAAATTGGATTTTTACTTGAGCAAATAGCAGAAGTATTGTCACAGAGTATAGGAATGTTACTCTCAAATATCTGGAAGTCCTCAAGTTGACTTTTCATCCAGAGCATTTGTGTGCTGCATCCAGCTGCTGCTATGTATTCAGCTTCTGTTGTTGATAGAGCAATTGTGGATTGTCTTTTGCTGGACCATGAGATCAGATTTTCTCCCAGAAACTGGCAGCTTCTAGAAGTGCTTTTACATTCTACTCTATCTCCAGCAAAGTCAGCATCACAGTATCCTACTAAGCTGTAATCACTGGATTTTCTATAAAACAAACCCAGATTAGTAGTACCTTTCAGATACTTGAAAATTCGCTTAACAGCTGTTAAGTGAGATTCTCTAGGATCTGATTGGAATCTTGCACAAATGCATACACTGAATAAAATATCAGGCCTTGAGGCCGTTAGATAAAGAAGAGAACCAACCATACCTCTGTAGACCTTCTGTTCTACCTTTTTGCTTACCTCTTCTCTTTCCAGAATGCACGTGGGATGCATTGGAATCTTTGATGGCTTACATTCTGAGAGATCAAATTTCTTCAGAAGTTCTCTGACATATTTGCTCTGATGAATGTAAGTTCCTTCTGGGGTTTGATTGATCTGAATGCCCAGAAAGAATTTCAGTTCCCCCATTAGGCTCATCTCAAATTCTGCCTGCATACACTTAGCAAACCTTCTTCCCAGAGAGAGTTTAGTAGATCCAAAAATGATATCATCAACATAAATTTGACATACTAAAATGTCATTCTTAACTGTCTTACAGAATAGAGTTGTGTCCACTTTCCCTCTGGTGAATTCCTTTTCTAACAGAAAGTTACTTAGTCTTTCATACCAAGCTCTGGGAGCTTGTTTCAGACCATACAGTGACTTCTTTAGTTTGAAAACATATTCTGGATTTTTTGAACTTTCAAAACCAGGGGTTTGGTGCACATATACCTCTTCTTCTATATAGCCATTTAAGAATGCACTCTTAACATCCATCTGATACAGAGTGATGCCTTTATTAACAGCAAATGAAATTAAAAGTCTGATAGATTCTAACCTGGCGACTGGAGCAAAGGTTTCTGTATAGTCTATCCCCTCTTGCTGACTATAACCTTGTGCTACCAATCGTGCTTTGTTTCTGATGACTTCACCTTGTTCATTCAGTTTGTTTCTGAACACCCATTTTGTTCCAATGACGTTGAATCCTTTTGGTTTAGGAACGAGATCCCATACGTCATTTCTTGTGAATTGATTCAGCTCCTCTTGCATTTCTAGAATCCAGTCATTGTCCAGAAGTGCTTCATCAATTGAAGATGGTTCAATCAGAGAAACAAGTCCCATGAGGGATTCTTCAGAGTTTCTGAAGCTGGCTCTTGTTCTTATTGGATCTTCCTTTCTTCCTAAGATTCTTTCTTCTGGGTGATCCATGCTGCTTCTGGATGGTCTTTTCTGAGGTTGATCAACAGAAGGTGCTGGATTGCTTGCAGTGCCTCTTTCTGATGTTGAGGGAGTGTCTCTGTTAAGAGCTTCTGATGACTTGTCTTTAGTACCTGTGAATTCAACTTCCATACCTGCAAGTAATTCATTCTGCTTTGACTTTTGAGAGTCAAGCTTATCATCAAAACGAACACTGATTGATTCTTCCACAATCTGTGTTTCTGTATTGTATACTCTGTACCCTCTTGAGCGTTCAGAGTATCCTAACATAATACACTTCTGTGCTTTAGAGTCAAACTTGTTCAAATAATTTTTAGTATTCAAAATAAAGCAAGTACATCCAAATGGATGAAAATATGAAATGTTGGGCTTTCTGTTCTTCCACAATTCATATGGAGTCTTTTCC
Organism: Vicia faba; assembly: GCA_948472305.1. Classification (NCBI taxonomy): domain Eukaryota; kingdom Viridiplantae; phylum Streptophyta; class Magnoliopsida; order Fabales; family Fabaceae; genus Vicia; species Vicia faba. The sequence continues at coordinate 728,210,549 of OX451739.1, forward strand.
AGAATAGGTCTTATGGAGATTCTATTCTGAATGTAACACGCTGTGTTTATTGCCTCTGCCCAGAAGATCTTAGCAACGTTAGTCTCATTGATCATGGTTATGGCCATTTCTTGCAATGTTCTGTTCTTTCGTTCTACAACTCCATTTTGCTGGGGAGTTCTAGGACAAGAGTAATCATGCAGAATGCCTTTGTCATTAAAAAATGATTCAAAATCTTTGTTTTCAAACTCTCCACCATGATCACTTCTGACTTTGACGATTCTAAGATCCTTTTCATTCTGAACTTGGTTGCAGAAGGTGACAAACACAGAGTGTGACTCGTCCTTGTGTCTTAATAACTTTACCCATGTCCATCTGCTATAGTCATCTACGATTACTAACCTATACTTCTTGCCACTGACTGAAGCAGTTTTAACTGGTCCAAATAAGTCAATGTGCAGAAGTTCTAATGGTTTAGAGGTGGAAACAACGTTTTTAGATTTGAAAGCTGGTTTTGCAAACTTGCCTTTCTGACATGCTTCACACAGAGCATCTGAATTGAACTTCAGGTTAGGAAGTCCTTTGACCAGATTGAGTTTGTTAATATGAGATATTCTTCTCATACTAACATGCCCCAATCTTCTGTGCCAGATCCATTGCTCGTTGTTAACAGACAGAAGACACTTTACATTCTGACTTTTCAGTTCAGAAAGTTTCATTTTATAAATGTTGTTTCTCCTCTTTCCATTAAACAGGATAGTCCCATCTTTCTGACTAACAACTTTGCATGAATTTTAATTAAAGATTATATCATAACTGTTATCACTTAATTGACTTATGGATAACAGGTTATGCATTAATCCATCTACTAATAAAACATTACTTATAGAGGGAAGATTGTCATTACCTACTGTTCCAGAGCCAATGATCTTTCCCCTCTGATTGCCTCCAAAGCCTACATGGCCTCCAGGCTTAAGTTCCAGGATTTGGAACATATGCTTTCTTCCCGTCATGTGTCGTGAGCAGCCAGAGTCCAGGTACCATGACTGGTGTTTCTGCTTTGCTGCTAAAGATATCTGCAACATGTATTATTTTATCCTTAGGTACCCATATTTTCTTGGGTCCTGATTTGTTAGTTTTACCAAAACTCTGGTTGAATTTTGGTTTGACAGAATAATTACTACTAGTATATTTGATGTCATGTGTGTGCCCATAAACAAAGTGAGAATCAAGTGAAGTACGTTTTATCACTAAATCCATGGCATTCCTTGGTGTAGGTACCTTACCTTGGTATCCTATTCCTTTTCTGCCATTTCTGCTAACTCTATAGATTATTGAAGCCATCTTGCTTCTATCTATGTTTTTAGCTAGAAACTTCTGAAAGCTGTGATCATACTCCTTGATGATCCCATCAGCACTGCTGGGAGTTTCAGGGATTGTTTCCTTCTGAGAGTTTTGTAATAGATTTTCTAATTTTGAAATTTTATTTTTTAACTCAGAATTCTCCAATTTGAGACTCTCAGTTTTATCAGAGTCAGAAGCAAGATTCCTTTTCAGGTTTCTGAGTTTGACTCTGATCTGCTGATATCTTTCCAGAATTTCATTAAGGCTTTCAGCTAGTTCAGCCTTAGTAAAGTTAATAGCAAAGTCGGGAAATACCTCTTCTGTGTCTGATTCAGAAGCTTCACTGTCTTCTGTTATGTTTGCCATGAGAGCTATGTTTGCTCTCTCATCATCTGATTCTGAGTCAGCTTCAGATGTGTCAGAGTCATCCCATGTAGCCATGAGACTTTTCTTCTTTTCCTTGCCAAACTTCTTTTTGGGCTTTTCCCTCTGAAGCTTTGGGCAATCACTCTTGTAGTGTCCCTGCTCGTTACATTCATAGCAGATGATATCTTTGTTGTTTGGCTTTCTGCTTCCTGAAGAGCCTTCAGATCTTCTGTGTCCAGAGGAGGATTCTGACCTTCTGTATCTGGAGGAGGATTCATTCTGATTCTCTAATCTTCGTGGATTCCTGAACTTTCTTTGCCTCTGCTTCCACAGTTGGTTCACCCTTCTAGAGAGGAGAGACAGTTCATCTTCTTCTGATGAGGACCCATCAGAGGTTTCTTCTACAGCCTGCAAAACTTTGGACTCAGATTTTCTGTTAGATTTTAAAGCTAATGGCTTACCTTGCTTTTGGGGTTCATCAGCTTCTAGCTCTATCTCGTGACTTCTGAGGGAGCTGACAAGTTCCTCCAGAGAGATTTTGTTGAGATCCTTAGCTAGCTTCAGCGATGTGACCATTGGCCTCCACTGTTTTGGCAATCTTCTGATGATCTTCTTAACATGATCAACAGTAGAATACCCTTTGTCCAGAACTTTGAGACCAGCCACCAGAATTTGAAATCTTGAGAACATCGTTTCAATTGATTCACTTTCTTCCATCTTGAATGCCTCATACTTCTGAATGAGCGCAAGAGCTTTAGTTTCTTTGACTTGAATGTTGCCTTCATGCGTCATTCTCAGAGAGTCAAACATATTCTTTGCAGTGTCTCTGTTTGATATCTTTTCATATTCAGAGTAAGAGATAGCACTGAGAAGAATTGTTCTGGCCTTGTGATGATTTTTGAAATCACGCTTTTGTTGATCAGACATTGCTTTCCTGTCAATCTTCTGACCACTTGCATTCACTGGGTGCGTGTATCCATCAGTCACCATATCCCACAGATCAGCATCGTGGGCCAGAAAGAAGCTTTCAATTCTGTCTTTCCAGTAATCAAAGTTCTCTCCATCAAAGACTGGAGGTTTACCACTGAATCTGTCTCTTTCTTCATTGTTGTCATTGCTGATGTTTTGATGTGGTCCTGCCATTGTGTTTTTCTAACGCTGGATCTTGTACTGACACGGTTAAGTGTTATAAACTCAGAACCAGGCACTCTGATGCCAATTGAAGAAGTGAAAAACACAAGAAGGGGGGTTGAATTGTAAAACTGGAAATCAATTGCAGACAACACGTTATTTTTATCCTGGTTCGTTTGATCTCAAACTACTCCAGTCCACCCGTCAAGGTGATTTCGCCTCTCTCCAACGAGGTCTTAATCCACTATATTCAACTGAATACACAACTGCTAAAGCCTTCTTGAGTCTAACCACAGACCGGTTTATCTCAAGGAATTTCTTTTACAGATAAATGAACAAATATGTGTGTTTGATGTTTTCTAGAAAAACTATATATCACAACTGTGATACTACACAATATGAAGCTTAGATGAAACTAGATTGCTAGAGCTATAGAGTAAGCGTGGTTGAATGCTTTAGCAAAAGTGAGAGTGTGCTTGAGGATGATTAGCTTCGGCGTGTATATGCGTGTTGAGTATTAGCCATTTCTTTTCTCACTGACTTGTTTAAGATGCCTAGGAATAGATACGTTGCTGTCCATAAATCCATTTCAATGCTCATCACGTTCTTTCCTTTTTGAGAATATCTTTGTCTTGGAATAAAGCCATTGGTAATTAATCTGTCTTGAATGCATAGTAACGTTGACACTTCAGAATGTTCTGCTTAACGAAAATCAAAGTGTTCTTGGCTTTAGCTTATTCTGATGCTTCTGAGTGCTGATGACATGGTTAGGATCTTAATCAGAGTCAGAGTACGTTAGGTGCAGATTCTGTTCATCAGGATTTAGCGTAGCACAAGTTTGATCTTCTGATCTGACATATCTTCTGATGCTGATGTTGATATTCTGATATTCTGATTCTGATTCCATCAGAGTTTATGTAAATACACAACATAATTTTAAGTAGCATATATGTCTTATAAATCTTACAATATATTTAATCTTGTATTTTGTTATCATCAAAACTCTAACTGAGGGTTGTAGAATCAAACTATGTTCTAACATTATATGCTATGCTCAAAACAAACTTTTTTACACTTACACAAAAACATTTCAAAAACTTTCAAAAACTTTCGATTTTTCAACACTCTTGAGGACTGATACAAGAGTTATCATAAAGCGAATCGCCGCATTAAGTCATTTTCAAAAATACTTTTTCAAAGCACAAAGCACATGGTATGTTCAAATGAGCTAAGCATCTAAGAGCCCGTAGAAAACTATGGATGGAAAAAGTGCTAACACCTTCCCTTTCCATAATCTACCCCCTTACTCAGAAAATTCTCGAAAGGTCTTTTTTTGTTCTTTTCATTGTTTCCTTAATTTGGATAAAAGAAAAGTCGATAGAGACTCTTGCTTACCGCAACATTTGCAAACACAAACGCAAAACCAGTATAATAGTCAGCTCTCCCACCATATTACAGAACTGGCAACTCTATTGGGGATTAAAAAGTGGGGTCACCTTAGAGTTTAGTTCATCATTTTAAAGTGCTTTCCTTGTATGTTTTGCTTGCTTTATCTTTGAGGGTTTTTCTTGGGTTTACTTGTAAAGATCCTACACCCGGATCTAGGGCACCTTTTAGGTAAGTAGCAATAGATCATGGGGAATGTACGGGGTATACCGACACGGTTGAAATGATAGCTACGTTGGTGTGACACATTTGTTGGTACCAGTAGCCCTTGAGTAGTCAAGGAGAATACGGGGTCGATGTATGGTGTCATGAAGCATCAACTGACCTTAGAACCTTTAATTGAACCAACTTGGCCATTAGGAAGTAGTGAGATAGTCGGCTTTTGTGCAGTCTGAAGTTGGTTGATACTCGATACTACACTCATTGAGATTTGACTTCCGGAATATTTCCGTCGCCAATAAAGAGGCTTGCGCTGAAACAATGCTCGGTGAAGAAAGATCAGTGATATTGAGATCCCCTAGAACCCGGTTACTATTAATAGGACAGGTTGAACCAACTAAACTTCAAGAGGGTACTTACCTATGGAATCCATGCAAGCCTAAACCTAAGGCTACTTGTGTGATTTGCTTGCTTTCATTACCTAACAACTTGAACTCATTGCAGGGCTTTTGTTTGTATTCCTTGCAGGACCTTGTTTGTATACATTATCCAATAAAATATTTTTCTTGGAAGACATACTTGTCTTCATCGCCCTACATTTTTTGCTTAATGCATATCATACACCTCATAGCATCATACCATAGTATTTCCTTAACAATTTCAAGGATCTCAAGGGCCTGTGATGCAGGTTAGATGTCTAGAAAGGGGCAAGGGAATTTATTTTCCTCTAGCCAATGCCGTCAAAGGACCAAAACACAACGACTTGAGACAAGGGCTATGACCCACTCGATATGGTGAGCTCGTTTCTCAAAGAAGGACATTCAACAATATAAAGTTCTTCCGTCAAAGCCGCAGTCAAAATTCAACTTCTGACATTTTCTTGTGTTTACCCCACGAGATCCTTGAAAACACCGCATAAGCATACCATACATGACATTGCATAACAAGTATTTCAAGACAGGTTTCTTATCTTTTCGCTGTTTATTTTAGCAAAAGAAATGGCTCTTGAACAGACAGTAAAAGACCTTCAAGCTCAAAACGCTCAGTTTCAACAGATTTTCTTGGCTTTGGCCCAGGGGAAAGAAGATCTAAAAAATCTGATTATCAAAGAGAAGAAGAAAAAGGCGAAGAAACCGACTGGTGTCTTAAATTTGGGAAGAAGACTGAGAGGACCAGCCAAGAGAGCTCTAGATCTACCGACTCCATCAAATGAGGGGGACAATCATGAAGGTAATAAAAACCCAGGGACTGGTGAAGATAAAGCTAATTACTCTGAGGAACAATATCCTCCTGTCGATGATAAATACAAACAATTAGAGGATCGACACAATGCTATGAAGATTCAGCAGATATTTGGCTTGGACTTTGAAGAATTAGGGATGCTGTCTGGGGCGATCATCCCACCAAAATTCAAGGTTCCCACCTTTGCTAAATATGACGGGGTCTCCTGTCATAAACTTCACTTGAGATCATACGCCAAAAAAATCCAGCCTCACACTGCTGACCGGAAGCTATGGGTACATTTCTTCCAAGAGAGTTTGGTCGGAACTCAACTGGAGTGGTTCTATCAATTAGAAGGAACTGACATCCATACCTGGGAAGACTTGGCTGTTGCTTTCTACAAGCAGTACCAATACAATACTGACCTGGAACCAACTCGAGTGCAATTGTAGAATATGTCCATGGGCTCAAGAGAAGGGTTCAAGGAATATGCACAGAAATGGAGAGACTTAGCTGGTGGGATGCAACCTCCTCTAATTGATCTGGAAATGGTAGACATGTTCATGGGCACTCTGACAGGCCCGTTCTTCAATCTGCTAATTGGGAGTTCTTCATCCGGTTTTACAGAGATGGTTCTGATAGGGGAGAGAGTCAAAAGCAGTATCAAGAGTGGGAACATTCCAATGGTTGTACCTTCTAATACTGAGAAGAATCCATTCGGTGGAAAGAAGGAAGCTAATGTTGTATATGGCCGTGAGGGACGTGCTAGAGGTAACCACAACCCATCTATGAGGGTAGTACTGGTCTCTAATCCTACGCATGTGCAACGACACCAACAAGGGAATCAACGTAAGGAGATCACGCCTAAGAGACAATTCACCAAAATCAACATGTCACTAGCTCAAGCGTTACAACACATGTTGAAGGCAGGATTGATTACGTTAAAGGTTCCTCTACGAAATCCTAACACCTCTGCTCCTAGCTACCACCCTGACGAAAGGTGTGCATACCATTCTGATAGTCCCGGACATGATACAAATGGATGTTGGGCTCTGAAGAACAAAATTCAGGATATGATTGACGCCAAGGAGATTGAAGTCGACCCTCTAGAGACTCACCACGTGATCACTGCTCCTAGGCCAAATCATTGAGAGCGTCTAGTTCATTTGTGATTTTTAAATTGTAATTTATTTTGCTTGTTCAAACAATTATTGTCATGTCAAAATTTGGTTTTCCCATTAATGCATTACATATGTTTGTTTTAAATGATGTCATTTTAATTATATTTAAATTTCTTTCTTACTTCCTTTTTGTGATATTTAACTCTCGATTAGAAGTTGTAAGCTTTTAGAGGGAGGATGACGAAAACGATACCACACTCTACAATATACTTTGGAACAGACCTTGCTGATGATGTACAGGTGTTGTTTCAAATCCTAAATAGTGGAGTTATAAGGAAGATAATCCCTATTCAACCCCTTTGAGCCTAAGAAGTAGGAGTTTTTCTTTTCATACAAATTAAAACCCTTAATCATAACCTGTGGCAGGGTAGTTTTCTCAGTTAATTCAAATATGCATTCAGTCGCAAGCTCTACCTTCATACACAACCAATAGTGTAGAAAATGCTCTTCAAAAGATGGTGATGGTTCCACATAGCCATCAAGACAGGTAGTCATTATCTTTCAAAATAAAAGCCCGCTAAGTCAAAACCTATGAAGGAGACTTAAGAAAAGCTGGGGCATCCCGCTGACTGTAATCGTAAAAGAAATAATTCAGGAAAAAGTAGGGATAAAAAAATAAAATAAAAGAGGTCCTACAAATCCTCAACAAAAAGAAAAGGTTACAAAAATGACTGCCTTCTCAAACAAACGTTCAATTTCTGAACCATCACCAGAACATCAAGGACAGGATGCCAGACTCAATCAGGATTTAAACACACAATTAACTGATCATAGGACTGAAGAACATCATGAAGAGCGGGTTGAGTACAAATAAAATTTGAGCCTTTATCCTTTGTTTCTTAAAACCGTGAACCAGACCACGTTACATCCCTTAAAAGTCCTAACTGAAGCATGGGTTAGTTCGGAAGCATACTGTTACAAAAGGTATCCTGACTCCTGTAGGACTTGCTATAAATCCTGAGTTGATATCACATTCTTGCAAATTATTGTTTTACTAAAAAATGAATTTTCAAACTTCAAGACAAACATAAATTTTCCATTATTTGAACATCGCTGTTTGCATATAGCTAATTGTTTGACAACAGAGAAATTCACACGACAAATAGCCAAGGAACAAAAACTTTCTCAATGAAAAGATTCAACTCAATTGGAAAAACACTTCCAACCAAGGGGGCACGGCATAATCATTATCCAACACCTCTGGGGGCAGTCAAGTCAAAACTCCAAGAAATTTCTCATAAGGTCCTGAATATTCGGGGCAAATCTCTATCACTTGGGGGCATCAAGTGTGATTTCCGTCAAAAGAGCACGTACAATCAAACAAGATCAATGTTCCCCAACAGATTTCTTCTCAAAACTAGAATTCCCAGCGGAAACATTCTAAATAAAGCAGAATTTCTCATCTAGAAACAGTTCAGGTACGATCCAGAGATGGATGTCATCCTGACACTTAATCTAGGTTCTCATCTAGAAACAGTTCAGGTACGATCTAGAGATGGATGTCATCCTGACACTTAGTCCAGATTCTCTTCTAGAAACGATTCAGGTACGATCCAGAGATGGATGTCATCCTGACACTTATTTTAGATTCTCATCTAGAAACGATTCAGGTATGATCCAGAGACGGATGTCATCCCGACGCTTATTCCAAATTCTCATCTAGAAACGGTTCAGGTAATATCCAGAGACGGATGTCATCCTGATACTTATTCAGATCTCATCTAGAAACGGTCTAGGTACGATCCAGAGATAGATGTCATCCTGATACTTATTCAGATCATCTTTTAGAAACGGTTCAAGTACAATCCAAAGACGAATGTCATCCTGATACTTATTCAGATCTCATCTAGGAATGGTTCAGGTACGATCCAGAGACGAATGTCATCCTGATACTTATTCAGATCATCTTTTAGAAACGGTTCAGATATGATCCAGAGACGGATGTCATCCTGATACTTATTCATATCTCATCTAGAAATAGTTCATGTATGATCCAGAGACGGATGTCATCCTGATACTTATTTCAGACTATCTTCTAGCAACAATTCAAGTACGATCTAGAGACGGATGTCATCCTGATACTTATTCAGATCATCTTCTAAAAACGGTTCAGTTCACAGAGTTTTACCTTCCCCAACAGAGTTTATTTCTCTAACAACGGAAATTCATCTTCCAGCGTTTTAACTTCAAAATTGAAGACCTACATTCTTCACCCCCAACCACCATTAGGGATTTATTTTCCCTAGTTCAACAATACAGCAATAGAACAACTAATATGTGCATACATTGCATTCATACATTATTCTACAAACATCATAGCATATACAACATAAATGCGTATATCACAATCTCATTTATTTTGAGAGCATCATGCAATTTATACATCATGACATCGCATGAAACTGGTTTTACCTTTTCAGGTTAAATTGGCAGACAGACAAACACTATCAACTTATACAGCAGGTCAAAGATTAATGCCCAAAACCAGACGGGGAAACTGTCTATACGACCAAGTGGTATGAACTCCCGAAGCAAGACAGGTTTACCAATTAATTCAGCAGGCCACAAATTAATTCCCAAAACCAGACGGGAAACCATCTATGTGACCAATGTTGCCAAGTCCCAGATTAATACCTGTAACAAGCAGGATAACTATTTGTGGACGACCGATTGTAGGTTAATACCTGTAACAAGTCATAAAAATTATCTACATGAAGAGATTGAAGATTAATACCTGTAATAAGCCAGGAAAGCTATTTTTATTTCTCAGGTCAGAGATTAATACCTATAACCAGACATGACAACTATCTGTGAACAGTTGATTTGTAGATTAACACCTGAAACCAGATAGGAAAACTATCTACACAACCCGACGAAGCAATCTTACATGGGCTACTTCTCATCATCCAGATGCAGTCTAACACGGCCTCATCCTAGAGCGGCCCCATACAGGCTCCTCCTCATATCTCTCTGGATGCAGACTAAACAGACTTATCTTGGAACAACCCTACACAGGATCTTTCTAATACATTTTCAGGTAACGGTTAATTCCCTTATTCCCAGCAAGTTACTGTGAAGCCTGGATTTCAACCAGAAAACAACAAACTTTCATCTCTCTCCAGAGATAACTCTTCAGTAGAGCCTTGGACAACTAAATTTCCTAGACTCTATTCCCCGTAGAGTTTCCTCAAGCAGGAGAACAACAGAAACCCACATTCCCCACCAGAGTCCTCCTTAGACAACAGGAACAGAAATGCCCACAAGGAGACCTTTTAGGAATTCAAAATCTACTTTAGATGGCATCTTTAAGCCCATCTCCGATGACTCTCCGTCATCTTCTCCAAATGGCATCTGTAAGCCCATTCCCGCCACATCAACCATCAGTGTTACTCCATGCAAGTGCAAATTTCTGGGCACTCTGGTGTTCAATCCTCTTCCACCTTCATATCACGAAAGGCAGTCAAGTCAATCTAAATCCTCAGGTTTAAGAAGATTGAACAAAGGCAGCTGTTGTACCCCAAAATTTGTCGTCTCATGTTTTCCAAGGTTTTCTCTTATATGGATGGTCACAAACACTTGATTAAATAAAAATAAAATTTTTAAAGATAAACAAGGTGTCTTCGATTGGCTTTGAGATAAGGTGTTTTCGATTGGCGCCTGAGCAGTTTGTTTTTCGATTGGCATCTAGACAAGGAGCTTTGATTGAGTATTTAAAACCCTTCAATCAGGCTTTGGTCCACAAGTTTTCGATTGGGAGCTGGGCCTCCTTCGATCAAGATGAGTTGCCAAATTCTTCAATTGGGCGTTGGGCTTCCTTCGATCAAGTTAATTTCACAAGGCTTTGACTGCATAAGGCAAGAACCCCCAACAAGCTTGTTTCGATTTACAAGGGAAACAACTTCCTATGTGCTTGATTTCAATGCATAGGGCCAAGACCCTTTCTACAGGTCTTCCATTCACAGAGCAATGACATCCTCATGCTAACATCCACATGGAATTGGCTTCCTTTGTGCTAGTTTCGAATGGGCAATGGTTCCCTTTGAAACTGCTTGTGCCAACTCTATCTCTGAACCTTTCAGCACATGATTACCATATTATGTGCACACATTGGTGACCCATTCGAAGAATGTATGAGGCATACATGCGTGCTATTCAAAAGACGCACAAAAGGTCCATTTGAAGGATGTATAAGTGTTCCATTAGAGGGAAGTAACAAAAGGTCCATTCGAAGAAGCATTCAGAAGGTCCATTCGAAGGGTACACAAGAGGTCCATTCGAAGGAGGCAACTTAAGGACAATCGAAGGGAATGGGCTGAAGGAATTCGAAAGACAAAGGTGTCCAGGTTCATTCAAGATTCCAAAGAGGCATGGATATTTCAAAAATGGTAATCTTTTAATGTGTCTGATTTTGGTCTCATGGCCTTCAAAGCCTAAGTTAATGGCTAACCCTTGCCATTTCCATGCACCACGCTCCTATAAATACAAGGCCTAGGACACATTACAATGGGACACAAAAAAAGAAGCGGGGGATACCATATACGTACGCACACACACTAGAGAAATAATCCCAGGAACCATACACATATATTGCCTTACACGCATACACAACCTAAGAGAAGCACACCAAAAACTCTCAAAACTTAGCAAGATCACACCACACTTGCCTCTCTCTTTCCGAATCCAAGAGCATCCAACAACTCTAATCCACACACAAGTTCCTGTTTCAAGCAAGGTAAGCCCCCTTGACCTTGCATCTTTCGTTTCAGCATAACATGTAAAAAGCCTTTCACTTACTTTTTTTTAGTTTCAGCATAATATGTAAACAGTCTTCTAGTTATATTCTTCGTTGTTATGCCTTTCATTTGTTTTCTTTTTTTGTCCAAATATATGTTGGAACTAACCTGTACAAGCTCAAACGAAAGACAAAGAGGGTGTGAATGAAGGATATACACTCATGCTGCTCTGCAGGTCCATATTACTTCATAGTCTAAATCGAAAGAAGCAGAGGAGTTTGCAGTCGAAGGTTGTTCATGCCCACTCCCTGGCTCAATCGAAAGAAGTAGAGAAGGTTGCAATCGAAGGTTGCTCATACCAACTCCTAAAATCAGTTGAAAGAGGTAGGAAAAGGTGCAAATTGAAGCTTGCTCACGTAAACTCTCAAGCTCAATCGAAAGAAGGAAAAAGAAGGGTGAATCAAAGGAGTCTGTTACATGGATCGAAGAACTCATTTATCCTATTTATTTTGTTCTTTGGTTTTACATTTTCTTGCTTTTTGATTTGGTTGTAATAGCGTAGGACCCTTATTTTGCTTCCATATTAACTGCTAGATGTATGACTAATAGGATTGTATGGCAAAGATTAAAATCCAAACGTTAGCAAACCTATAACAAAGATAAATGAACTGAACTGAATTACTTGCACATATACACCTCTAGGGTACGCCCACTTTGGTTGCCTTTCGGAAATTAAAAGCGGTCATGTCCCTCGAAATAGGGACGCTTTAGCAAAGACCTGTAAAATAAAATATCATAGTCCCTCGATGACCCTACAGTTGCCTCTCGGTAAATGATCTAGTCCCTAAACAAAATTGCTAAAGCGTCTTCACATGTTGCCTTTATGACTGTACGTCCCTTCGAATGTCCCTCATACACCCAATGATAGGGCTACCTACTCACTAATAGTAGGATAGCACTGTCTAAAGGATAGAAGGAAAATAACGAACCTTTTCGAGTATAAGTAGATAGTTCTTAGATGCTATGCTCAAAACAAACTTTTTACACCTACACAAAAACATTTCAAAAACATTCAAAAATATTCGCTTTGTCAACACTCTTGAGGACTGATACAAGAGTTATCATAAAGCGAATCGCCACATTAAGGCATTTTCAAAACTACTTTTTCAAAGCACAAAGCACAAGGTATGTTAAAATGAGCTAAGCATCTAAGAGCTCATAGAAAACTACGGATGAAAAGGGTGCTAATACCTTCCCTTTCCATAATCTACCCCCCTTACTCAGAAAATTCTCGAAAAGGTCTTTTTCTGTTCTTTTCACCCTTTCCTTAATTTGGATAAAAGAAAAGTCAGTGGCGACTCTTGCTTACCCCAACATTTGCGAACACAAACGTAAAACCAGTATAACAGTGAGTTCTCCCACCGTATTACAATATGCTTTTAGCTTGAGCGTTATGGTGTCTAGCCCAACGTTGAGACATCAAGATTGACATCCTTGACCCAACTTTCCTTTTGGTAAAATCAGCCCGTTGTCACTTGAGTTTTCACTTTGCTAATCACAACTTGAAAACCCAATCCCTTCTAGCCTTCCAATCATCTTTCCTCTAGAATAAACATCATAACTATTCTGAACATATCCTTATATACTTGATCAAGATATCAAGTTTTAGGAATCATAGAGTCATCTCACCTTGTAAATCATAGATGGTAGACAATCCTTCATTCCCTTAAGACATAAGATTAGAAATAAATCACCTCATATTTTCTTCATGGTTAACAACCTTTTTTATTTTAGATACACAAATCTTTGAATAAAAATATCCAACATATCAAAAGATAATTCTTCAATACATAAATCTTCATAAGAAGTCCATTTTCCAGTCAAAATAGAAATAGAAAACCCATACAGTTGTTCTTGAGATAATTAGGGCATTCTACTCCACAATGATCCAAGGTATTCACACTTCTATGAATGCTTAGGTATTGATCTACACATCAATTCCATCCTTTTCTTTAGCATCTCAGACTTGATGAAGTCACAATAAATGTTATGGCATATGGTCATGACATGTTGTCTAATTTCTTCAGCACCTGGTTAGACTGTCTTCTAAGGAACACAATAGTAATAAGAAACCCTTCATCAGAAAAGTGAAAACAAGCTTCCTCAGGGTTGGAAACAAAATCCATGCTCTTGTTCTTCTTCCATAGCTGTAACTTCCATGTCAAATCTCTTGAATAGAGACATGGGTATCTTCTTCTTGATTAGTCTTTCGTCTAATCTATTTTCTCCCTAACACTAAGATGTGCCTTTATGAGTGGAATTGAGAATTTCCCAAGTATCTTTGGCCATAAGTGATAATGAGTCTGAAAAAGAAACTTATCAATTCCATTGATTATGGTATTGACAAATTCAAGGTTACATAGAGACAACTCATGCTCTACTCTTCAATCTCTTTAGAACCAAGATTCTCCTATCCTGATAATTCTTCAAAATTCGTTATCCATTGATAACCAGAATACAATCATTCTAGTCTTTCATAAGGAACAATAGTACCAGAAAAACCACTCCCTGAAGCTCGCCCAATAGATTAGGGTGCCTGCTCTGATATCGTTCTTGCTAAAAACACTAAAATAAGTAGCTTCCCTATAGATATATGGAGAGCCTCAATGGGTAAATTTTTGTAGTGATTTTGGGGATTTGGGAGCTAAGATAGTAGTATGTATTGTCCCAAGAATGAATGAATGTCTTGCTTACCCCTCTGGTGGGAGCCCCTTATATAGTCCTCTTTTGGTGCCATTTAAGAGATATAATCAAGGTGCGAGCCTTGGGATTCATAACTATGTAACAACCGCTGTCACCATGAATGAAGGTGTTTAAAGCTGCATAACGCTGGGTTTAATAAGCTAGCGTCTGTTACAGTCATTAATGAGTCGGGTTGATGATCGACTACAGGTAGGTGGATCCTAGTCACAAGTGTTATTCGGGTTGGTGGCACACATGGGATGCTACCTGGATGTATGATGGTCGTCCAACATCTTTAGCCGAGTTGCACCCCCTTCCGGGTATCCTTTACTATTACGATCCGATCACTAGTTCTGTTATCCTTTCGGCCGACTTCATGACCTGGTCAGGATTAATATTTATGGGATGTACAGATACCAATTAAAATTCTTCTGGTACAAGCAACACATGTTAATACTAATGTCTCAACATTAGAAAGATGTTACTACAGATGTTACGACATCTATTGACAGACTGAACATATTTATCAAGTTATAATAGATACTAAAACTTAAATTGTAGAATGATAAACAATACATAAAGTTGTTAACCCAGTTCGGCGCAACATCACCTACTCTAGGGACTACCAAGCCAAGAAGGAATTCCACTTTTAGCAGCATTAGTTCAAAGCTAAACAATCCCATTTTACAACTTCTCGCCTAATCTCCACCCAATGCAACTTCTACCTAGGCACCTCCTAGATATGAGAAATCTCCATCTCACTTCCTAAATCACCTCGGTGATATTTAACAGTCCCAATCCCAGTGACTGTATCGAGAATAACTTAATCAAAAGATCATACTCCGGTTATAATACTTAGCCAAGACTCTTGACTAAGAAAAATACTTGGATTTACTTAAAATCTTCATCCAAGAACAATAATCAACTCATTGCCTAAAGGCTTATGAGCGAGAACATAATGTCGACCACAAGTATCAAAATATACAAGGGTGACTTACATCACACAATACACAAGAGACTCTAAAAACCTAAGACTATTGTTCCTTCCCCTAATTTTACAATAGTTGAAAGTTATAATTAAATTAGGTTAGATCTTCTCTTTAAATACACCTCTGCAGTCCATGGGCTTCGAATTCTACATCAAGATATTTCTTGATCCACAAGCTGAGTGATACACCAATTATGTAGCAAATCTCCTTAAATCTTAGAACAAACAATACAAAGTTTCCTAACTCAAGGCCCAATGTAGTAATTAATGTACGGTTGGGGATATAAAACCTGTTCCAAAACAAATTTTCTTGACCTGCAAAATTTACTGAGATATATCCAAAAGAAATATCACATAATCCAATTAAATCTATCAAGATTTAAAACAGTAGCGCCTGTTGTACCAGACCAAGATGTCATGACATCTGCTTTGACATATGGCTGAAAATCTCATAAACACAAAAATATTATAACAGTTGATAAAAATGTTGCACCATCTTAATCAACATCAGTTTAGAAGCATGTTTTAGTAAAATTATGCCAACCTCAAAAACCATGGAACTAACAAAAATGTTTTGGACCTAGCCCGATGATTTGGAAACTCTCAAAATGATTATGACATGTTTTTTGAATTGTCCAATCAATTGGGTAAGTGAAAAATAGGTCCATAATCAATTTTTAGTATCTTAATGAATGGTAACTACTCTCTATCAAATATTTCCTAAATGGACATTTATAATCGATTATTTAGGTCATTCAATCGATTGGGATAATGACTCAATTGATTGGGATAAGAACCTAATCAATTGAGCCATTAATTTTTCCCATGGATAATTTTCATTTTTTATCCAAACTTTACCCTATAAATAGAGGCATCTCTGTTCACTTTCTCATATCCATAGAATGTGATACTTCTCACATCCCTCTCTCTCAAAAATATTTTTCTCTTTCTCTTATTTAAATTTAGCCATGACGCTTTGAGAAAGATTCGTGTGTTTACGTCAGGAAGTTTGTTCGGGAAAGGGTAATCTTGAAAATTCACCAAGAGTTCTGTTTTTCCTCGGGAGTGAATATTTCTTCCTAAGGAAGTGTTTGTTTGGGTTCGAAACTAAATTCGTTAAAAGCTTTAGTTGGAGGATTAGTATTAAGTCTCTGTTTGGTTCCAGATCCGAACTGTGATCGGTGGAAATAGAACTGACTGTTTGTTAAGCTGGTTTCGCGAAATGTCGTGGTAAGCAAGAGTCGCCACCGTCTTTTTATGTTCTCCAATATGGAAAGGACAAAAAGCACAGCAAAATTCCTTCTTTGAGAATGTTTCTCGGTTCGGGAGGTAGATTTATAGAAAGGGAAGGTGTTAGTACCCTTTCTATCCGTGGTTATCCACGGGCTCTTAGGTACTTGCTCTTATGTTTTCAAAATTTGTTTGCTTTTTAAGTGTTTGTGGGTTTTGAAAAAGTTTCGTTTGAAAAAATTTCTAAGTAACTCTTGTATCTGTCCTCAAGAGTGTATGAAAAATTTGTTTGAAAACTTTTGAAAGTGTAGGTGTGAAAAGATGTTTTTGTTTGTTTTAAAAAGAGCAAGTACCCAGGAGAATCTACCTACTCTAAGGAATTAAGCTGTGTAAGAGTCCTTTGGATAGTGCTATCCCACCATTGAGAGGTAGGTAGCACCGTCGTTGGAGTTATTCGGGTCAATTCGATTAAGGGACATGTGTGGTCACCGAAGCAATAGTAGGACACCTTAGAAGTAACCCTAACGTCCTAGATCCTTTTTATCCGAGGCAACCGTTTCGAGGCAACTGGATCTTTTGGACAGGAGGGCGACCTCTAAGACACCCTATACTTGATGACCACGTTCGAGGCAACCAGTGAGGCGTACCCTAGGAGTGGCATGTGTTTGTGTGTTGTTTTCCAGTTAATTGTCTTTGTACATGTTATTTGTGAGCTACAGATTAATTTTATTATTCCATACATTCTTTCATGCATTTTTAACAGTTAGGAGTGCGGAAAATAAATTGCAGAAATGTAAATCTAACTATTACAAGGCGCGGGTCTATACATCGCCAAAAACAAAAACCCGTTTTGGAAAATAAAGTGCGAGAAAATAAAGCAATAAAGGAGGTCCTAATTAACCATTACATTTCCGGAAGCAGTTACATAAATAATCAAAATAAATAAATACGCGCGAATAGAAATTAAATCGGGAACGTCCTAAGGGTTTTGACCCTTTTTTAAGAAAGAATTGAATTTTAAACCTAATTAACTAATTAATTATTTATTTATTAAAAGAAAAAAAAATGTTTTTGTGTTTTTTATGTTTTTGATGGAATAAAATAAAAAAGGAAATTAAAAGTTGAAAGTGAAAGACCTAATTCTAAATTAATTTTACTTATTAAAAAAATGTTAAAATTGTTCTAATTACACAACTAATTAATTAATATTAGAATTTATTTACAAAATAAGTTAATAAATAATAAAATTCTTTTTTGGTTTTCTGGATTTATTATAAAAAATATTAATTTGTTAATTAATCAAATAACAATAATAAATTAAAAGAATTAAAGAAAAAAAGAAAATAAAAGGAGTAGTAAAACCAAGGGGGTTAGTGGACCATTGGGAGGTTTAGTGAAGCAATTTTGGCCCAATAGCATTGAAGCCTGTTTAAC
The DNA here is from genome assembly GCA_948472305.1 of Vicia faba. Classification (NCBI taxonomy): domain Eukaryota; kingdom Viridiplantae; phylum Streptophyta; class Magnoliopsida; order Fabales; family Fabaceae; genus Vicia; species Vicia faba. Next base: position 728,228,503 of record OX451739.1, read on the forward strand.
TTTTGGAATTGTCCATGCTGGCTTGACTGGGGAGCATGGTGTTCCTTCATTTCTTGGCCTTTGGATCCATGATTATGGACATGTGGCGCATGGATTGGTGAGGTGTATGATGAAGCCCTTCAGGAAGCCTGCATAGGAATATGTATAGAAAAAATGGAAACGAATATGGGGTGGACCTGGGAATCGAACCCAGGTCCCTACGTTCAAAGCCTGCACGCTATGCCACTACGCCAACTGCTTCCATTCGTTATACTAATGAGAAAATGAAATTATATAAACAAAATAAGCGACATCCTGAAAATAAAAAAAAAGCGCGTTTTAATTTGAACTGGCCAGTGACGGGGAGACACATCATCATCGTCTTCAACAATTTGTTGGTTATTTACCTGCGTATTTTTATCCGCAGGAGATTTCATAGGCTTTACTCAAAATCATCCTTAGGCATCAAAAATTAATTCCAACACCATGGTTGGTCTCGTTTCCCTCTCCTGATCACTTCTATACCCATTATGGTGACCAATTTTTCCTGCACTGAAAACGCCTAAAAAACAAGCAAGAAAAACCTAGAATCGTGTATCACAGTATAAGGCCTAAAAATGAAATTGGCTATTGTCATTAGATCAGAAATCAAACAAGGAACATAACTATGCTAATATTTTTGAGGAAAAATGCAAGAATGGAGAATTCCCATTTCGTGTACAGGGGTGAGTTTGTGAATACTTACAGCGCGGTGTGATGGGTCTTAGGACGTGGCAAGGGTTGCGTTGGCTTCAGGGGATGGCAATGAAGAGGACCACGTGCTTCTTTTGATCTCAAAGTGCCTGCAACTTAGTTTTAGATCTCCCACTTTTTTGACAAATTTTGAGTTTTGGTTCTGGCCGTTTCAGTGAGCTCTAGGTCTTGAATGAGGCTTGTCACACTTGCATATGTAGGTATGAATGAGAATAAGTCACATTATGAGCCAATGATCCATTGCAATGATGTTTTGAGATTCTTCATAACCACCATTAAAGGAACTTTCCAAGTTTGTTCAAATTTGAATTTTTATGCATAATTGAGCTTGGCACGATTTTAGTAGGTTGCTCATGACACATAAAAGCCATTCAAATCAAAAGATGCTATCCATTTAATTTTTTTAGATTTTATTTGAATTTTATGGATTTAAAATGAATTAAATAAAATAAAATTAAATAAAATAGAAAAATTAATGTTTAATCTTGAAATGAATCATGGGACACGTGGGTGGCATGACAAAGCTGAATCAAGTGGAAGAAAGTGGGCCCTTTTGTCAAAAATTGAGGTTTTAGGGATAGTTGACTTTTGCCATTTCACAAAAATTTCCCAACTTCTCCAATGCATATCTTGCTCAATTTTGATCATATGAACATGTTCTTGGACATTTTGGAAAGGTCTTGAAGTCCTCTAACCAATGCCTTTGGTCCCATGTCATTTGGATTTACCAATCTCAAGTTATGGTCTTTGACTTAAAGTGCATTTTTGTTGACTTTTGAAAATGACCTATAATGTTGAAATTGATAACTTTTTGTGAGAGCATTTCTTGGACTTGGAATGTGAAGATGAGTTGTATTAAATGTCATCCCCTTCAAAATGAGCATTGGATGGGATTTTTCTGATGAACCATGAAAAAGTTATGCCCTGGTCAAGTTACAGTTGACTTTTCAACTGTCCAAAAATGGAAACTTTTGCATCTTGATGATTCTTGAGCCATTCTTGTGGAATCATGATCAAGACTTGATCAAATGATGATTGTGGCTTCAAAATAAGATGTTGACCAAAATTTTTGACTTTTGACTGCCAAATGACCATTTTACCCTTATAGTTGATTGTGGAGCAACTAAGGCTTTTGACTGTGCAACTTGACCCTGTGAGTCTTGAAACTTGGCATGTAGATGCTTGAGGATATGTGTAGGCCTATGGGACTTGATTGAGCCCTTGAAAACCTCAACTTCCTTGCAAGAACCAAAACCCTAATTTTGACTGGCTTAAGAGGATGGTTTGACTGTGCAATCCTTGAGTAGACTTGAGCAAATTGAGATGATGCTTGTCAAAACTATGAAGAATATGGGAGGGCAAATTTTGGGGTACAACACGAACCACTTAAGAAAAAGCTCTATGTCTAGGTTCTTGAAGATAAGCAGTGAAAAAATTTTCAATCGGTTCTTGAGCTCTGTCCGGTGTAAAATCTCTATTGGTTCAAGATAATTCTGGTAAAAAATCCTAGTTTGGTTTGTGGTTAGCCCGTGTAAAACTCTGGTTTGGTTCAGAGGATATCCAATTCAAAACTCCACCTTTGTTCAAGATAATCATGTATAAAATCTTGTGGTTTAAAGTTGGAGACTAACTGCTTGGAGTTTCGTTCGTGTTTGGAAGGAAGACTAACTGCTTTATTCCACTGCTCGTTGTTTGGTTGGAATTTAACCTGAAACTTCATCTTTCCTTGTATAAGAGGGTTCATGAGCTTAACCTACTAAAATCTCATAAGCATTGTTTGAAACCTTAATGATTGGGGAGAGTATTAAGTCACTACATTTATACCAAACAACTATAAATTCTAGTGTCATCTCTTCTCCCTTATCTTTTTTACTTTCCACCTATTTTCTTTCCATTGGTGTTCCACTGCAACTATTCAAACGTTTTATTCAAAATGTTTTCGAACTCTGATTTTCAAAATAATTTTATTTTAAACCATTTTTTCAAACCCCCATGATTTACCCCCTCTTGTGTGTGGAGTCACATGTCTAACAAGTGGTATCAGATCCTAACTCTTATTCAAATATTAATCGTGTCAGGAAGAGGATAACTTCTAACATCTTATCTTAATAAGAGGTCTTTCCTAAACACACCTCCACCGTTTAATGGTGATAGATTTGAATTGTGGAAATTTAAATTTAAAATTTTCATTCAAGGGAGTGTAAGCATAAAACTAAGGGAGGGTTTGCGCTTATTTTCCTAAGAACACTCCTTTAATATTCTCTCGTGAAGTATTCAATGGAGTGTAAGCATAAAACTAAGGTAGGGTTTACGCTCATTTTCTTCCTTGGACCACCCGTCACCCTTCTCTAATGGTTAGCTAGACACCCTTCTCCAAGGATTCTATACTAGGCACCATTTGGTGGACGTTGTTCAACAAGTTGTTGCCTTCCTACAAACCAAGATTAGCTTGCAAGAGTTGAAAATTGAGTAGCATCACTAACTCATACATTATAGGCGATGATATAGGTATGAATATGGGTTTTCCTAGGTGAAACTATGGTGCAGATCCGCAGAATGGAGAATGTTGAAACGCTCTATGATTTGTCCTAAGTTGTACATGATTTTGCGATAGAGGATCAGATGGATCAATCGTCAAAATTTGATGGTTTGCTCCTTGAAAATGAGGCAGATGATTTCTGGAAGCTTCAGCGGCAACAATAGTTTGTCGTTGGATGGAAGAATGAGTAATTTTGGAGGTCGTCATTGTTGACAGATTAAATGGATGAGAGTTGAATTTGAACCTAACAAAAGTGTAAGGAAATGGAGATCCACGGTTCAAACAAAGGAGATTCAATTGAATCAAGAGAAGTTTGATCGTGGAGAATCACAAAAATCAGAAGTTGATTCTCACAAATGACGATAATGTTCCATGTTGGAACTGGAATTGATTAGAGAATATGAATTCAGAGTTTGTTGAGGGAGTTCAGAGCTTCCGATGCAGTGGAGAGGGAAATGACCAACAAAGTTAGCACTTCAATGCTCAAGCCAATAAGAGAATGAAAAATAGAGTTTGAATAAAAAATTATTTGAATACCTACGAAGTAACACACTTCTCTTTAAATAGGAGAATGTGGTGATAATTTAATGTGTGTGAAGCGTGAGATGCAATTGACCGTCAGATTGATCTAGACGATTAGGAGGCGTTCATGTGAAAGATTACATACATATTCCTCTGAGGAAAAGAGTCCATCTATTATGCTTTTGAAGCTATTTTGTGTAGTTATTGAGCTTTCGCTTATATAGGTCTTGTCCTACCGATGCAATTTTTTAAAATAAAAGTTAAACACATCTATATAATTAACTGACACCTCTCAATATCAATCTATAGCAATTAAATTCTTTTATAAAAGTATGCAACTTGTATTTTCAACCACAATTAAACTTTTAATACATTACTCATGCATTTTATTACAAATGACACTCTTTTGACAAAAGATATAGGTGTACAAATTACACTTGCTCTTTTATTTATTTATTTTATTAAGACAATAATTATTTTTTTTCTTCTAATATTATTTAGTTATATGACTTATAATATGCTATTTTTCTCGGACTACATCATCCCTTGTTTGCCTCCACGTTTTTTGATGCGCAAATAGATTCTCCTCTCTCAATTACTTTTGCCATTTTAGACAATGCATTGTACGAAGAACCACCCTGGCACAAAGCTTTCTCTGCACTCACTTTAATCTCTCTCACTCTATCCCTCATACGGTGGTTGCTTTCCCCATTTTGTCCGACCAAATTTGTCACCAACCTTGCTATCTCCTCTCTCCCCACCACATTCTTCGTCGGCATCACGGTAGTCTTCACCGCCGCTCCAAGCTCCTCCGCAAGCATTGTCGCATTCATCTTCTGCTCCGCATAAAGTGGCCAAGCTATAATCGGAACACCGTTGGTCAAACTCTCAAGAACAGAACCCCAACCACAGTGCGAAACAAAACCACCAATAGAAGGATGTTTCAAAATGGTTACCTGTGGGGCCCACTCATTTACTAATAAACCCACATTCTTAATCCTCTGTAAAAACCCCTCAGGTAAATGCTTCCCTATCTTATTCTCATCAAGCCCGTTATTTGATCCGGTGGTGAAAAACGCCGCGTCCGCAGCTTCTCCCGTGGGCGCGCGCACCACCCAAACAAATCTCTGTTTACTTAACTCCAAACCGAAAGCTATTTCCCTCGTCTGGTCATACGACACCGTTCCACCGCTTCCAAACGAAACGTAAATCACAGATTCATTCGGTTGTTTATTAAGCCATTGAATCATTAACTCAGTGTCTTGACTCGTTTCTGACTCGGTTTGTCTCACCAGTGGTCCAACAGAAAATACAGGAACTTTCAACAAACCTGATAATTCACAATCTCCATCATTTAGTGCTTTCAATTCTTTAGGTTGAAGATCATCCCACGTGTTAACTAAAACGGCGTCGCTTTTGGAGAGGTTTTCCACTGAGGCAATATACTCTTTATACTGCAAGTCGTTCCGGTCCAGCATTGGATCAACTAAATCCTCGGGTCGAACCGGTTTACAACCCGGGATTTCGAACGGTTCTTTCTTGTCAATGTATTGTCCTTCAATTTGTTTGTCCAAAACTGGAGAATAGACCAAGAGGGAAAGAAACCATGCATGTGAAGCTACATAGACGAATTTCGAAATGTTGAGTTGTTGTGCTAAGGCTAAAGCTTCTGTTCCAAATATGTCGACGATGAGTGCGGAAGGAGGGACGGGTAAGTTTGTGAGGATGGATTTGATGGAAGGTAGGGAGAGGCGCACAGTTAGGAAGATGCGGCTGCAGACAGCGGCTGAGGGTGGGAGGAGGGAGGAAATGTTTGGTGATGGGATTTGGATGAGGGTGTAGAGGGAGGGATTGGTGGCTGATTGGAGGATTTGGGATTCAGTGTGTGAGGTTTGGGAAGTGATGGCGAGGATTGTGACTTTGAAGTTGTGGTGGGTGAGGAAGCGTTTGCCGAGTTCGATTATTGGGATGAGATGTCCTAAGCCTGGGCTGGAGAGTAGAACAACGTGTGCTGGCTTATGCAAATCCATGATGAATCAAGAGTTGGGAAAATGAAGGGATTATTGGAAAATATATAAGCTAAATTTTTATGTTTGTATTTGTATTTCTATGACGATCATATAAATAGCTAAGTTTGCATTGATTGGGATACATATTCGAATCCGTAACATTTATTGAAAATTTCAATAATTAAATTAAATAAATTAAAAGAGGCAAAAAATAGTATAAAATTTTATACCAACAATTAATTATTAATGTGTATTCCGACAAATTATATTTATATTTTTAAATTATTTATTTTAATAATATTTTTTTCCTATTTTATTTTATTTTATTTAATAATTGAAATTTTTAATAAATATTACAGATTTGAATATATATATATATATATATATATATATATATATATATATATATATATATATATATATATTCGAATCTGTAATATTTATTGAAAATTTCAATCACTAAATTAAATTAAATTAAATTAAATAGGCAAAAAATAGTATAAAGTTTTACATCAACAATTAATTATTAATGTATTAATCACTATAAAGTTATATTTATATTTTAAAATTATTTATTTTGATAATATTTTAGATAATTTTTTTAAGAGATTAAAATAATATATTAATCACTATAAAGTTCTTCCGGTATAAGGAGTATTAGAAGAACTGTTTAACTATAATGACAACAACAACAGAACCACAACGCAAAACCAACAAAATAAACCTTTAATTATTCGACACGCTGTAATAAACACCGTAGAGGATTCAACCTCAAATTCAGATAATCAAAAGTGAACAAATGAAAATAAGATTTAATCCACTAGAAGGAAAGAAGTTTAACCTCTTCATAAATAGAAGTCAAACTTTGACTAATGTTATAAAAAAAATCGTTAATTTTGCACTTTCTAAATGCTCCACACAACAGTTATCCATATGATGTGAAAGACATTACGACATGATTTTGACCACTCTCCAAAGCCACAAAATTATCATGATGCTCCCGAAGATTTCCATGAGACATCGGCGCAAATCCTAACCAACCCGACACCACTTGCCAAATTTTACCAAAAAATCACATCGGACATAAATATGGTCTCGGTCCTCATTCTGATCACACTCTACTAAATAATTTTATTCATGGGCACTAATAATATGAGGTTTAACTAAATTATCCTTTACCGATAATCTATTACGATATAACCTCCAATAAAAAGGTTAACCTTTAATCAGACCACCTTAGACCACCAAACGTGAGAGTCTCCAAATTATTAGGGCTCCACCGACTTCGTCAAAAACTGATATGCACTGCTCACATTATATCGCTTTGAAGAATGAAGTCGCCACACCCAAGAGTCATAAGTCGAGTTCTACAAAATAAAAGAATCCAACAATTGAATACCCTCCCAACCAACTCCTCCTTCCATGTTGTTGTACCCCAAATTTTGCCCTATCTTTTCTCAAGACATTTCACACAAGATCCCTAATGGTTCAAGCTTGCACAAGTATTGACTAGGTCAAGCCATCTCCTTAACTCTGATGCCTCAAATTAGGGTTAGGATTTTCACAAGGACAATTGGACTTATAGTGTTTAAATTGACTTTCTTGGATCATCATGGACCTTCAAGAATGTTCATATCAAGTTTCAAGTCTTGAATCTCAATATTGCTCAGTCAATTGATCAGATGACCCAAAATCGACTGTATTGGATAAAAAGTCAACCGTGGTCAACCTATAGTCAAACTTCAATATTTTTTACCAATATCAACATTTTGAAGTTATATGTATCAATTGATCAAATTTGGATCACAATTTCCCAAGAAAAATGTTCAAATCATCAAAAGGGTAAAATGGTCAAAATTAGGGTTTTGACTGTATTTGACTAATCAAGGGTTTTTGACCTAATACATGATCTAATGGCTTGAAGCACAATCTCAAGGATTCAAATACAACATGTTGACCTAATTTCATGGCTCAAAACATTTCTCAAGATAAATTGATTGATAGTTGAAATTCAATCAACTAATACACCAAAAGTCAAACTTTGACTTTTTGATCAAAATTGAGTTTCAAAGATCACATTTCATCATGACATTCAAAAATATGAAACTTTATCCTCAAGAAATCAAGAAAGTCAAAAGTCATTTTGAAAAGTCAAAGTTTTCAAGACTTAGAAATTTTTTAAAGTGTTTTAATTCTTATTTTTTTTCATGACTTCATGCCAACTTTGCACCAAGATGCAAGATGATTAAAAGAAAATTTTCAACATGAAAGTTGTAGATCTTGATGATATCTACAACTTTTCTTTATTGATCAAGTTCTATAAATGCTTGGATTTTGAGTTATGAATTTACAAAGTCATGCACTTTTTATAAAAAAACACTTAGTGAAAATTTGACCGAGTTTAGGCAGATTTTTGACCTAACTTGATGGAAATTTTTCACATAGTTCTAAATTGATTCTTCAAAAATGAAAAACATGAAGGTTGTATAGGATGTACCAAGATTTTCAAAATCTCAAAGAACTCATTGAGATCATTCTTGAGCTAGGATAATCGAAGAGATGAAGTTAGGGTTTCAAACTTGAATTACAAGGCATTTTTCATGAAGAACACTTGACCAAATCCATAGCTATGCCGCACAATCTTGTTTTACAGGCTTCTAAATAGTAAATTACTCCATAATTAATTGTTTACACAATTTATTGAGGTATGGTCCAAGTGATTAAGCCATTATCCAAAGCAATTTTCCATATTTGGAATAAAGTTACCATTCCATTCTCATAAAGCAAGCTTTATGCAAAGTCAACTTGTATTGAGCTTTGCACTTGTTCCTTCTGCACAAACTTCCTCTAAAAATTCAGATAAGCATGTTTAAAGTTTATAACCACTCTAGATAGCTTTGTACCTTGCCTTGAAATCATACTTGTCAAGCTTGCTTAAAAACAAGTAAAAATCCCATAACTTGTGATCTTGTGATTCTGATCATTCCAAGTCTCCAAACCTTTTCCTATAAATTAAGACACTCTTATGCAACTTAGGACACGATTTGACAAGCCCTCAAATACCCTCACTCTCCCTCAAACCATAAATTGCAAAACAAACACAAAAACTTGTCATTTCTGACTTTGAAACTCAATCTTCAAATCTACTCGTGCGTTTTCACTTCTAATCCATCACAAAGCCTCTAATACACATATAAAGGCTATCCCAATCCCTGTTTTCCAACTGTAACACCATCTTCTTCATATTACATAACCAAAAATAGAGTATTACAATTGGACTTCTCCAGACCATTTCAGCCACTCTCCATTCAAGTTAAGCATTGCATTAGCTTCCTAGGGACTCAAGGAAGCTAACCTGATCATTGCAGCACCTTGAAACAAGCTCAAACTCAAAACACAAAATCCATTTTTAAGGTAAGTTTTCTAACTTTTGAACTCTTAATATAGACATTGTTAGCTTTCTATTTGTGAAGATAAAATATATACATCATAGCCCTGAAACTAGTCATGTCCTTAGAATTCATTTATATTGCTTGAGTAGTGAGAATTTTGAAGATGAACTTTCTAGAAAATTAGGTCAGAATTTGGTACATTAGAAATTCGCGTTCATCTTTGAGTGTTAACTTAAGTTATTTACATTTCTGAAATCGTGATAAAATTTCTAACAAGTTTGATGTTCATACTTTTGAGAATGGATGGGAAATGAATGAGTTGCAGAAGCTCTGGCTGGCGCGAGGAAGAAGATGAAGTTGATCACATAAACATGTTTTATTTTAAGTTTATTGATTGTTGTATTACTAACAGATGAAACAGGTCACCCCAGTGGCAACAAGCGCGCGCGCGTAAGGTATACCTCTATAAGGTCCTGGGTTCGAGGCCCAACAAGACCTTTTGGTTTTTTTCTCTATATTTTACGTGATTTACTTTTTTTGTTTGAAACAGGCGCGCTGGGCCTCCCTCCATTGGGCCTGCCCCATTTACTCAACAATATCCCCCTGTTATTTATCACACGCAACCCAACTCAATTTTTTTTTAATCATTTTTGTTTCTTTTCTGATTACAAAAATCATTCTTGGGTTTAACTACAACAAAAATCTATTTTGCTTATTTACACCTTAAATCATTTTCAGACCCCCTTACTTTAATTTTATATTTTCATTTAATTTTATTTTTCTTTATTATTATTATTATTATTATTATTATTATTATTATTATTATTATTATTATTATTATTATTATTATTATTATTATTATTATTATTATTATTATTATTATTATTTTATTAATCAAAAATACCAAAAATATATTATATTTCTTATTTAGATATTTTAAGTTTATTTTTAATTCTTTTAAACAAAAGACCAAAAATATTTTCTTAATGAACTTAATTTCTTTTTCCTAATTAAATCAATTTAGGCTTAGATTTATTTTAATTTTCTTTGTATACTAATTAACTTAGAATTTAGGATTTTTAATTAATCTCTTTTTATTAAGTTTAACTAGGTTATAAAACTCTAAGAATTTTTTTTCTAAATTAATTTAGGTTAGTTGAATTAATTACTTATTTCTTTAGCTTAATTATAATTAACACCCTTTCAAAATACTCTAACAAAAACAATTTTTTCCCTTGTATATTACTATGCATTCTTGTACATTATTTGTTCATATTCAATATGGTTGTAATAGTAAATTAGGATTTATTTGCTTTCATCCCCCATTTGTAAATTTGTATCCCCGTCCCCAAATAATATAATAGCGTAGAATTTTAAATTTCCTCAATTTATCGCTTTCAATATAAATGCTAGTAATTAAGGTTTGTATGGTAAGGCATAAAATCAATAAGTAGAAAACCCTAAATCAAAAGACAAAAATGCATGAAAAACAAACACTTTGCACACTTGCACCTCTAAGACTAACCTCACTTGTTGCCTAAGATAAAAATAGTCATGTTACGCAAATATGGCATACTTTAGCAAAAACAATTAAAAAACAAGATCATAGTTCCTAGACGACCCTTCAAATTTTACCTTCATAAATGATCTTAGACCCTTACAAAAATTTCTAAGGTATCCTACAATGTTGCTTTCTATGACTATACGATGATCCATGTCCGTCCCTTAACATCCAATGATAAGACTTCTTATCAATCAATGTTAAGATAACAATATCTAAAGGAGGAGAAAATGAACAAAGAATTTTTTGAGTAGGTAGAACACTCGTAGTTGCTTGATCACAACCATTTTCAAAAAAAAAAACACACCAACACTTTCAAATGAAATATTTTCAAAAGTCAACACTTTGTATACATTCTTATAGAGACGAGAATCATTACAAAGTTCGCCTAAACGAAGGCACTTTTCAAAATTACTTTCAAGAATATCACAAACACATTTCAAACAAAGTATTTCAAAGTGATCAAGTAACTAAGAGCCCATAGATAACTACAGATGAAAATGGTGCTAACACCTTCTCTTTTCATAAAATACCCCCTGAACTCAAGAAAATTCTTAAAATATCTTTCCTGTTCTTTTCACCTTTTCCTTTATTGAATAAAAGAAAATTCGGTGGCGACTCTTGCTATCTGCAAATATTGCGATAAAATGAAAAACATCTAAGTCAGTTCTCCCACCAGATTACACACGCAAACAACCTCCTCCGCCAACTCCAGGCCTCTCCCTTTACCCCACCCTAAGGCACACATCTGCGTAAGTGTAGCATCCTTATTCTCAGATAAATCATATAGCCTTCAAAATCTAGAGATTAACACCCCTTCCTCTAACCATGGATCCTTCCAAAACAGAGAGTTAGCCCCATTGTCTATTGATCTCTCAATGTTATCAAGCAGCCTCCCACACCCTCATCTTATCCTATTCACCTTCTGACACTAAACATACCCTCCTTCTATCCCAAACCTCAACCACCCCTTCCTCATCATATCGATGAGCTAAAACCCTATACCAAATACTTCCCCTATCCTACAACACCATTTCCTCAATAAAGCCTCATTAAACTCCCTCAATCTTCTCACTCTCAATCCATCATCCTCCTTACTCTTACACACAGAAATTCAATCAATCCAAATTAGATATTTATCTTTCGAATAGAAAAGTTGAATTTTGATAAGGTGAATAATGTGGTATCTCTAGAGTTTGGTCGAATCATTCATAAAATACAATTTCATTTTTTAAATATAACTAATTTTAAATTAAATAAAAATTTTAAATATATTTTGGCTAAAAAAAACTTAGTAAATATCTAAGAATTTACTTTTTTATATTCATCATAAAAAATTAGTTAAAGTTATTTACAAACTAAAATGTGTTTAGGTTCTGTTTAGTAAAACTAGTAGTTGGATTATAAATTAATTGATAGTTTATAATTTATGACTGATGGCTGATAGCTGATAGTTTATAGTTTATAGCTGATGTCTGATGTGTTTGGTAAAATTAGCCGTTTAACTATCTGATAAATGTAAAATGATATAAAAAGACATTTCTTAATTAATAATTAAATAATTATTTTAAATAATTATTTTTTTATAAAAATAATAATGAAAGAAAATTATAAACTATAAGCTATAAGTTAAAATACTATGTAAAATAGCGTCTGAAAAAAATTATAAATTCGTGATAAAAAGACTTACCAAATAAATCTTTTATTATCATACGAGCTTATAAACTATAAGATTAAAATATGACTTGTCAAATAGAACGTTTAATAGTTTACAATTTTAAGTTATATAATTATTACATATATAATAAAATAAAACTAGGAGACATATTTAAAACTTTAAAATAAGCTAAAAGTCCCTGGCATTTTTGTCTAATTAACGTATGGTTTTAAATGCATTTTTAAATGCTATATTAAAATTCATTTGCGATTTTTATGTATTGTTTTTGTTTATCATTACTGGTATAGTATGATTCGAGGGTCAGTTCTGACATCAAGTGATTTCAACCTTTTCCCGATCGTAATTGTAGGAGATCAAACTGCGATTTTTATGCTGTTTTTTCATAAATCTCCAATGCTAGTCATCTAAAATTTAATTATTATGTACGGTATTTTACCTACATATTGTATTTATGGTTAACTTTTAATGATATGTCAAGTGAGATGCTAATGTGAATACTGTTCTAGACTAGTCTAACGGCTAGAGTGGATCCAGTCTGACCTTCTTCTTCGGCACGGACCAGGCTCCCCCGCCCTCTATCGGGCACCATCGATCATTTGTCCTCCTAGACCAGCACTGACCTACGACAATCGACAATGCCTCTCATTCTACCCGACCTCAAGTCAGCCAGACAACCAGGAACCGACCAGACCGCTGCCCATAACCTACCTCCTACTTAGAACTAACGGCTAGTTGCAGGCACACCTGCCCGATTTGACCAAATCCTGGAAGTTACCTATTTTTGCATACCCGCATATCTAGGCCCAAAAATAGGGACCAATGGTCAAGCGCCAGGGAAACTATATAAACCCCCACTCATGTGAGGGCCAGGTATCGAATATTGACTATTCATTATTAAAACCCTAATACTTTGCTTGTATCTCTTTTTTCTCCCACACTTACTTGATCGACGGAGTGCCTTGCAGGTACAATCCCCCTTTTTTCTCCTCGACTTTCCAATCCGCCAGAAGATCATCACCCCGTCACCATGCATGTTCTTATCAACCGATAAGATCAATGGCGCTGTCTTTGGGAATCTATCTTCCCCATTTTCTATTCCCAGAATCTGAAGACTAAAGATCCTCTATATTCATCAATCATGGACAATCACGGTGATCACCACCTATCTGGAAAGAATGTGCTCTCCCCGACACGCAAGACCGACGAAAGCCAAGAGCATCCTCACCTTGAGGATAACTTTGGCGCCCGTGATGGACATACTGCATCCCCATATTCCATCGACATTGATTACGACAATAATTTATTCTTAGACGAACAGTTTCCCAAGAATCTTGTCGAAGACCAGCCGGAGATTCTGCAACCGGACCCCGTACCACAGAATGTCGGCCCAACCATAACAACACTGATTGCTTCCCTTAACCGAACCAACTCTCTCTCCTCCATCAGAGCAAAAGGATGGGGGCTCTGGAGCAGAAACAATCAAGGTCTCCCCCTTAGAGACACCGATGACATAACTCCTCCAGCATATCACCTCCCCGAGAGGGGCGTCCTCCAAGAAAGGAAAGGCTTTACGTTTCTTCCTCAAGAAGCGTGATCGAGCATCTCCCACGAAGGATAAAGACTATTCTCTTTCCAAGAAGACGTAGAGAACCTGCAAAGACGACCGTAACAGGTCACTATCACCCAGACCGAGGTGAAGAGGGTGGATCCCCTCCCCTCAACGAGATGACGACGCCCGACAAGGAAGAAACCATCACTCCCAGTCATCATCCCTAGAAGAGACCAATGACGATGAGCCCCGCGGCCCGTTATCGAGAGAAATTGTGGAGGCATGAATCCTGGTCGGGCTCGAGAAGCCGCCCCCAGGAGGCGTCTTTATGTGCTTAAACACTGTTGGGTGCTGGACCATGTACTTATGAAAGTTGATATGTATGGCCTATAAGGTTATACCTAGTTGGATCAGGAGGATCACACTTTAGGTGGTTCCAGTTTGTCCCAAGGTGTGATGTCCAGGGAGGTTACACCTGAGGTGACGCATGATACAAGTCGATGTGTTGAACCTTTGAAGGGGAGGAATCTGATTTAAGGTTCACCGCCGAGAAGCTACACTTGAGGCGGATCAAGGTATGAACCGAGGTATCGAACCTTTGAAGGGGCAAAATCTTATTTAAGGTTCATGGCCAAGAAGGTTACACCCGAGTTGGTTAAAGATATGAACCAAGGTGTAGAACTTTTGAAGGGGCGAAATCCGATTTAAGGTTCACCACCGAGAAGGTTACACCTGAGGCGGCTCAAGATATGAACCAAGGGGTAGAACCTTTGAAGGGGTGGAATATGATTTAAGGTTCATCACTGAGAAGGTTACACCTGAGGCAGCTCAAGATATGAACCAAGGTGTAGAACCTTTGAAGGGACGGAATCTGATTTAAGGTTCATCACCAAGAAGGTTACACCTGAGGCGGATTAAGATATGAACCAAGGTGTAGGACCTTTGAAGGGGCGGAATCAAATTTAAGGTTTATCGCCAATAAGGTTACACCTGAGGCGGATCAAGATATGAACCAAGGTGTAGAACCCAGAAAGGTTATACCTGATGAGGTTTAAGTTTAAACCAAGGTATAAAGCCTTTCGAAGTGAGTATTTTGACAAAAATGATGCTTTATAGGTTGCCTCGTTAAAAATCCTGGCCCTTGGTAGGGAAATGAGTGCACCTGTTCTTTATTTATTATTACATGAGCTTACATGACTTTATCTGAATTAAATCCTAAGACTAGATACATGCCATGTCCTAGAACTTTCTATGCCGTCTAATGTCTCTAGCTTGTAAGCTCCATTGCTGAGTTTCTCAACAACTCGGAAAGGTCCCTCCCAGTTTGGTGAGAGCTTCTCCTTCTTTGTTGGATCTTTGATTCTCTTTAGAACCATATCCCCTTTGAAGAAGCCTCTTTGTTTCACCTTCATGTTGAATCTTTGGTCTATTCTTTGTTTGGCTGCAATCTCATAGACATGTGTCGTATTTCTGATTTCATCAAGTAGGCCGGATTTGCTTGCTAGATGCTTGTTATTTATACTATCTTCAAAGCTTACTCTTCTCCAAGATGGAGTGTTGACTTCTACTGGGATCATGGCCTCATCCCCATAATTCTAAATGGAGTTTCTGTGGTCGTGGAGTGAACTGTGGTGTGATAAGACCATAATATCTCGTGGAGATACTCGGCCCATAATCTTTTTGCTTCATCTAACTTCTTTTTCATCCCGGATAGGATAACCTTGTTAGCTGACTCTGCTTGTCCGTTCGCTTGAGGGTGTTATACTGAAATGAAGCGGTTGATGATTCCAAGCTCTCTGCAGAATTCTGTTACAGATGAGCTTGCGAACTGGGTTCCGTTATCTGAAACGATAACACAGGGTAACCCAAATCTGCAAATGATATTCCTCAAGTAAAATGTTTCACCCTTTCAATTGTGATCTAGGCCACGGCTTATGCCTCCACTCATTTGGTGAAATAATCAACCACGACCGATTAGGAATTTTAGTTGTCCTAGTGCCACCAGGAAGGGTCCAAGTATGTTTGTTCCCCATTGATGAAAAGGCCATGGAGATACTACGGAATGGAGCAATTCGGTCGGGGTGTGGGTGAATGGTGAGAATATCTGACATTTGTCACACTGACTTGCAAATCGGACACAATCTTTAAGCATGGTAGGCCAATAGTACCCGACCCTCAGTATTTTGCTGGACACGGCCCAACCTCCGTTGTGATTCCCACATACGCCTTTGTGCACCTCTTTGATTAC
This sequence comes from Vicia faba, assembly GCA_948472305.1. Taxonomy (NCBI): domain Eukaryota; kingdom Viridiplantae; phylum Streptophyta; class Magnoliopsida; order Fabales; family Fabaceae; genus Vicia; species Vicia faba. The sequence continues at coordinate 728,244,733 of OX451739.1, forward strand.
TAAGGTCTTGTCGTCTTCTGAGACACAACGTAACATGGGTGCTGATCTTCCCGTTTTGTATACCTTATCTACCACCATGAGGTATCTTGCTGAGATCCTTTTCATGCATTTGGCCTCCTCTTTGCCAAATGGCAGTTCATTTTGTAGAAAGTATTTGATTATGGGAGTCATCCACCTCACTTTTTCTTCTATAGAGAGCACTTATCCTTTCTTTATGCTTGGCAATTTTAATGTTTCATGAATCGTTGTTTTGTTTAGACTGAATCCCTTTATGCAAGCCAGTCATGCCAATGGGTAGGCTCATGTATTTTCTTCTTGGTATGTGACAAATTGTGAACTCTTGGAATTCCTCTGTGAGCTGTATAGCCTGTAGTAAATACTTCAGCTGAATGTGGTCTTTTGTCTGGAACTCTTTGTAACGCCCGTAATTTAATTAATTATTTAATTAAATTATTTTTGAAATATTTGAGAAGATGTGTTGTGATTAATTGGATTTAATTATTTTATTAAGTGGTGAAATAATATTAGAAGTATAATATTATTTGATGTGGGCTTGTTTTTAAGGAACGAAAGTAGTAATAAGGGGGTGTATTAGTTTTAATCCCAATAAGGAGTTAAGAGAATAATAGGTTATTGTATTGTTGTTAGAAAGAATAGAAAAGAGGAGGCAATAGAAGAATAAGGATTGAGAAGAAGAACGTGAAGCTGCTGGAAAAACAGGAAAAACGGCAGAACGAGGTTTCGACCGGAAGATTATAGAGCGACCTTCAATCCAAGGTAAGGGTGGGGTTCTGACTATATAATTGGGTTCATGATAATTGGTATGTGGGGTTAGAGGTGATTGTTGTCTTGTTCATGAATTGAATGTTTATGATGTTGTATGATATGAAATTGATGAATTATAGATGAATGATGATGTCCCGAAGCTGTTTAATTGATGTAGAATTATAAGGTAACTGTAAGTAATGATTATCTATGATTAGATTAAGTTTTTAGGGCTTAAAGTATAGAACCCGTAATAAAAATGCAGAGAAAATCTCAGAATTTATGCAGGATGGAGCAGTATGCGTCGACCCCAAACATGATGTGTCGATACAAGAAGGTTTAGAGACTCAGGATGAGTCGACACAAAGAGGTTTTGCATCGATACATGAGTGCTTTTAGACTCAGGATGAGTCGATACGTAGGGGCATGTGTCAATACATGCTGTGTGTAAGACTCAGTATTAGTCGATCCAAGAGAGGATGCGTCGACTCATGTTGCGAATTCAGTGCAGTACGCGTCGATCCAAGGAGTTATGCGTCGACCCATGTTGTCTGGTTTTTGGCAGATTCAGTTTGAAAATGCTGTAACTTGAGTTTTCGGATGCCGTTTGAGATGTCATTCGAAGCGTTAGATAGCTAACACGCTGAGCTTTATTCCTGAGGATTAAAATGAAGAGTAGGAAGTGTAGTCCTAGTAGCCAGTTTATGGATTTAGAGTTAGTTCCCGTGTTGATCGTTACATTGATTTTGTATGTAGAATGATGAAGATGAGATGCTTAGAGGCTGCTGTTTGGTTTGTAACAGTAGGACTAATAATAATAATGATGTAAGATTACAGAATAACAGTATGTAGATGTTTGATGACTTAGAATTAAGCCTTAGTTGATTAGCTAATTTTAGGTAATATATAGTATAATCCTATGGTCAACGTTGTGAAATTGATGAGTTACTGTCGTATTAAAGTACAACTGAGTTGTTGATGAGATGTTATTAATGAAGTTGTGTTTGATGAATAAATGATGTTTTATGAATTATTATGAATGATATGAGATGTTTGATGAAGATATGTTGAGATGCTTTTGAGATGTAGGCCTTTGGCCAACGATGATGTTGTATTGAGATGTTGTTAGTTGTGGTGTTGTTATTACATTCATGACTGTGTCGTATACATTGCATTTTGAGATGGAGCTTATGATCGTTGAGATGGCCTGTATTGGTGAATATTGAGATGAAGGCTTATGCCTTGTTGATGCCTCTATTAATTGGCAAATTTTTGAGATGGGAGTTCTGCTCCAAATGGTACCACATGCATTTGCATAGTATTGAGTCGCATTATATCACTGCATAAAGAAGTGTGTATTGATGTGGTGAATGTGTATTATTATTGTTGATTATGAGATGAGAAGTGGTTATGTTATGTGATCTAATTTAATATATTAATTATCACATGCTTTATTATATTGTTAGATATCTCACTCCTTCTGTTTGAATGTTGCCCTTATGTTGGTAACGTGTAAGTAATCGAGAGTGAAGGTTGTATACCTTCAGTAGTTCAAGTTGGTGTCATTGCTCTGATATGCAACACTCGGGGGGGTGAACGCTTATTGCTTTTGATTGTTGATCATTCAGTTGTTGAATTTTAAGTTGATTATTATTAAGTATTTGTTGGTTTGAAGTTGTTGTAATGATGATAGAGATGTTATTAAGAATTTCTGCTGCGTAGATGTTGAATTACTTAATTGAAGATATCATAACGATGGTTCATCTGATGTTTTAAAAAGTGTTATATATCCACGATGAATGCAATGAATTTTGATAGAAGAATTTGTGGCATCCCTATTCGTTTGCATGAATGATGTTTATAACTCTGATTTATTTATATAATTTGCCGGGGTAGAATTGGGGTGTTACAAAGTTGGTATCAGAGCAAAAGGTTGGTCCGACCATGTCGTCGAGTCGTAGTTGTCTAACAATCGAGTATTGTTAATTTGAGTTCTAACCGTTGTTTATGTTGTAGTGATAAGTTGAGATGGCTGGAAGGAATGATGATGCACTTGCTGCTGCTTTAGAAGCAATGGCTCATGCGATGGAAAATCAGTCGAATGCTGACGGGAATGCTGGATCTCGTAGCTTGGCGACTTTCCAGAGAGAGAATCCGCCTACGTTCAAGGGAAAGTATGATCCTGATAGAGCATTGGAGTGGTTGAAAGAGATTAGGAGAATCTTCCGTGTGATAGATTGCACTCCAGCGCAGAAGGTCCATTATGGTACTCATATGCTAGTAGTCGAGGCTGATGACTGGTGGCTAGAGACTTGTCAGAAGTTGGAAGCTGCATGTGAGAATGTCACTTGGGCTTTGTTCCGAAGGGAGTTTCTTAGGAAGTACTTTCCTGAAGATGTCTGTGGTAAGAAGGAGATTGAGTTCCTTGAGCTAAAGAAAGGAAATATGTCGGTTGTTGAGTATGCTGCCAAGTTTTATGAGTTGGCTAAGTTTTATCTGCACTAAGCTGATGCAGATGCTGAGTTTTCAAAGTGTATCATGTTTGAGAACGGGCTGCGCCCGAAGATCAAGAAGGCAGTTGGATACCAGAAGATCCGTGTCTTTGCTGATTTGATTGATAGTTGCAGGATTTATGAGGAGGATAATAATGCTCATTACAATATTATCAGTGAGAAGATGGGTAAGCACCAACAAAATCGTGGTAAGCCTTATGATGCCCCAGTTGGTAAAGGTAAACAAAAAGTTGCTCAGGGTCAGAGGACTAGTGGGGGAGATGCTCCTGCTGGTGTGGTTTGCTTTAAGTGTGGAAAACCCGGGCACAAGAGTAGTGTGTGCACTACTGAAGTGAAGAGATGTTTCCGTTATGGAATGAATGGACATGTTGTATCGGAGTGTGAACATAAGGATTATGATTTCAATTTGAATTATCATCCAAGAAAAGAGAACGTGGTAGCTGATGCGTTAAGTCGAAAGACTTTACATATGTCAGCAATGATGGTTAAAGAGTTGGGATTAATTGAGCAGTTCAGAGATATGAGCTTAGTTTGCGAGGTTACACCGCAGAGTGTTAGGTTGGGTATGTTGAAGATTAATAATGAATTTTTAGACAGTATCAGAGAAGCTCAGAAGTTGGATGTTAAACTGGTAGATCCGATGGTTAGAATTGATCAGTCTGAGAATAGTGATTTTAAGTTAGATGCGCAGGGTGTGTTTAAGTTTCGTAACCGAATTTGTATTCCTGATGATGTTGAGATGAAGAAGGTGATACTGGAAGAGAGCCATAGAAGTAAGTTAAGTATTCATTCAGGAGCTACAAAGATGTATCGATATTTGAAAGGTTTGTTTTGGTGGCCTGAAATGAAGAGTGATGTGGCTCGATTTGTGTATGCGTGTTTGACTTGTCAGAAGTCGAAAGTTGAACATCAGAAGCCTACAGGGTTAATGCAACCGTTAGAAGTTCCATAATGGAAATGGGATAGCATTTCAATGGACTTTGTGACGGGGTTGCCTATTACTTGGACCTGAACTTGTTCGTGAAACTAATGAGAAGGTGAAGTTGATTCGAGAAAAGATGAAAGCTTCCCAAAGTAGACAGAAGAGTTATCATGACAAGCGAAGGAAGGATTTAGAATTTCAAGCTGGTGATCATGTGTTTTTGAGAGTTACACCTGTGACTGGTGTTGGGCGAGCGTTGAAGTCTAAGAAGCTCACTTCTCATTTTATTGGACCATATCATATTTCAGAGAGAGTGGGGAATGTTGCATATAGAGTGGCTTTACCGTCTAATCTTTCGAATTTGCATGATGTGTTTCATATGTCGCAACTCCTGAAGTATATCTCAGATCCATCTCATGTGATTCATATGGATAATGTGCAAGTACGGGATAATCTTACGGTAGAGACGATGCCTGTACGGATCGTGAAATAAAGACTCTAAGGGGCAAAGAGATTGTTTTGGTTAAGGTGGTTTGGCTAGGAGCTGCCGGAGAAAGCATGACTTGGGAGTTGGAGAGCAAGATGCGAGACTCCTACCCTGAGTTGTTTGATTGAGGTAAATTTTCGAGAACGGAAATATTCTAAGTGGGGGAGAGTTGTAACGCCCGTAATTTAATTAATTATTATTGTACCCCAAAATTTTCCCTCTCAATTCTCAAGGCCTTTCTTACAAGGATTTTCAAGGTTCAAGCTTGAACAAGTGCATTGGGATTTTCCAATACCAAAATTAAAAGGAGACTGTCAAAAATGGAGAAAACGGATAAAAATATTATTTTGACAAAAATTGGAGAAATACAAGTGTTCTTCGTTTCAGCTCTTTCGATTGGCCTTTTGGCCTCTTTCGACACAAGCTTGGCTTGCATCCTTCGATTGGCCTTTTGACCTCTTTCGACACAAGCTTGGCTTGCATCCTTCGATTGACTCTTGGCCTCCTTCGATTTCTCAAAGTGGCTGCTAGCGTGCCTCTTTCGCCTGGGCATGTGACTTCTTGTTGCAGGTTTCGTTTGTGTCTTTTGTTGCCTGCATGCTTGCAATCGAAGGCCATGACCTACTGGTCACATGTACCCCCTGCAAGGCAAGTCTTCGTTTGGGAACTCACCTTCTGTGTGCCTGGATGAAAACTTCAATTGAGCAAGAGCCTCCTTCGAATGCAACTTGGATTACATCCTTCGTTTTGAGCAGGAGCCTCCTTCAAATGCAACTTGGGAATACCCTTCGACTCAGAAGTCAGGAACCTCCCTCATGCTAAAAGGAAATGACTCCCTTTATGTGTGTTTCGATCCACATGCTTCAATTGGGTAATATTGCTTCCTTCGAACACAGTCTTTCGATTGGGCAATATGTTTGTTTCGATCCAAGCTTCGACAGGGAATTAGCTTCCTTCGAGTAAGTTTGTTTCGACCACAAGCTTCGACTAAGGCAAAGGCTTCCTTCAAACGGGTGTGCTTCGATCTCACTCTTGCGTTCGAGACAAGACCAAATCTCGTTTGCTAGGTTGTGTCGCGTCCAAATCTCTATATAGTTAGAAGCTTGTACAAAGTTTTTAAACTTTACCTTTTGGATACTACTATTATTGGTTAAAGGCTACATGCTCTCTCCTTTCATAGAGAGTACTTTAGTCACAAAAGCAGCTTTCCACCTGAATTTGGTCTGAGCACAAGCAACGTCAGAGGCATAAGTCACATCTCTTGGACCCCAACTGCCAACAGGCCCCCCACTTGTACTTTCACGTTACCTATTATTTTATTATTTTGCAAGGCTGGCTGTTGAAGACATGTCCATTCTTTTTCTCTATAAATAGAGGAATTTATGCAAAGCTAAGGGAGGATCTTTGGACCAGAGGAACGAATCCCCCAAATTTTCTCAAACACAACAAAACTTCTCAAGTTCATCAACACTTGAGAAATCAAAACCCAGAATCCCAAACACTTACCTCTTTCGATTCTGAAGAACACCCCACACATAGAAGTTTGTTCAAACTCAAAGACAACCTTCTGTGACAACTCTTAGAACCAAAAGCAAACCCCCTGTGAATACTCTTCGAATTCCAGAAACGTCCAGGTAGCAGTTCAAATTCGAATCCCACATCCATTCAAGTCCTGAAGCAAGGTAAGTTATTCTTACCTTTGAACTTTTCGTTTCATGACATAACATGTAAATAATCTTTTCGTTCGTTTCAAAAATGTACATACCATTGTTCCTTTCGTTTCCACCCTTTTAACATGTTATTTTTCAGAGCTAACCCTTTCGTTTTTTTGCTTTTTGTTTACCTGAACTTGCTTTAACTGTTAAATTATTTACCAAACAAATACTAGCATGGCCTCAGGCCATGTTGCCATTTAATGCTTTAAATGAAAGAAACAGGAAACAGGAAATAGGAAACGAAACTTCTGGCTTCTATCCTCTTTCTCCAGGTCGAACGAAAGAGACAACCAGGAGTATGAAACGAAGCCTTTGGTTTCCACACTGACTTCCAGGCTCAGCCATAGACACGCTCACACTGATTTCACTGGCCCAATCGAAGAAGGCAACAAGGCAGAAAGGCCCAGCCAGAGGCACACTTGCACTAAGTCCAGGCTCAGACGAAAGGCACTCCCATGCTGGTGCCAGCCTCCAATCGAAGTACATGACCTGACTGGTGCCAAAGCCTAATCGAAAGACGTGACTTTGCTGTTGTCAGCCCCAATCGAAGGAGGCCAACAGAATGCAAATCGAAGGGTGCTCCTGCCTGAATCGAAAGACACTCATTTTTCTTACTTTTATCTTTTTTTTTTCCTTCATATTTTTTATGCCTTTCGATATGGTTTTAATAGCGTAGGATTTTATCTGTCTGCTTTTTATTACTTTTATACAAATGCTAGTAATTAGGCGTGTATGGAAAGATAAAACTAACAAGTAGACAACCTAAAAATCAAAGACAAATGCATGCAATAAAACACACTTTGCACACATGCAACCTTAGGGTAATCTCACTTGTTGCCTCGGAAAATGCAATCATGTCCCTCGAGTATGAGACACTCTACCAAATGTCCCTTCGGTAAACAAAGATCGTAGTCCCTCGATGACCCTCGATGTTGCCTTCGATAAAACGATCTCGTCCCGTACAAAATTGCTAGAGCGTCTCACAAGTTGCCTTCAATGATTGTATACGATGACCCGTGCCTGTCCCGTTAACATCCTAACACAAGGTTGTTCACCAAATACAATGGTGAAACAACACTGTTAAAAGGGTTAAAAGCATAAGAAAGATATTTGAGTAAAATAGGGTAGATAACTCTTAGTTACTTGATCAAAAACTTGCAAAAACATCCTTGCCATTTTTCAAAACACACTCCACAACACAACTTTCAAAACAACTTTCAAAAACATTGAAATATCTTTTCAAAAAGACAAACACCTTTGTAAAACATTCAAACAAGAATTGTTACAAAGGTTGCCTAGACAAGGCATCTTTTTCAAAACATTTTCAAAACCACACACACAAAGCACCATTTCAAGCAATTGAAAAAACAAAGGCAAGTGATCTAAAACAAGTAACTAAGAGCCCATGGATAACCATGGATGAAAAGGGTGCTAGCACCTTCCCTTTTCATAATCTACCCCCCGAACCCAAGAAAACATCTCAAAGGTCTTTCCTGTGCTTTTTGACATTTCCTTAGGATAAAATAAAAAGTCGGTGGCGACTCTTGCTAAACCGAAACATTTGCAAACACAAACGCAAAACCCAAGTCAGTTCTCCCACCGTACCACAGAACTGGCGACTGAACTGGCGACTCTGCTGGGGATTTTCTAAAAGTGGGGTTACCTTAGGGTTTAGATCACCTTTACTTGCTTACATTGTTTGCTTTGATTGCTTTACATTTTGGTTCTCTTGTTTGGGCTTGAAATCCTCTACCCGGATTTGGGGAAACATTCATAGGTAAATAGCAATACATTGTGGAAACTGTGCGGGGTATACCGACACGGTTGAAGCAATAGCTATATTAGTGCGACATATTTGTCCGGTAGCCTTTGAGTCAATCAAAGAGAATACGGGGCCGCTGAGTGATGTCACTAAGCACTAATGAACTAGAACCTTACTTGACCATCTTGGCCTTTTTAGGGGTAGTGAGATGACCGACTTTGGTGCAGTCCGAAGTTGGTAGATACTCTATAATACACTCATTGAGGATTGTTTTCTTGGAATATTTTGGTCGCCAATTAAGTGGCTAAACCAAAAAAATGAACATAGAAAATAATCCAGTGATATTGAGCTCCTTAGAACCCGGTTTCTATGTTAGGACAGGTTGAGCCAACTAACTTAAAGAGTGTACTTACCTATGAAAACCCATGCAAGCCTAAACCTAAGGACTTGTTTGCTATGTGTGAATATGACTGTCTGTATATACACTTGCTTACTTTTGCATACATGTACATAACATCATAACATCATACCATAGCATTTACAATAACCATTTCAAGGATCTCGAGGGTCTTTTGATGCAGGGTCACGTTGAACCAGACATCTACCAAAGGGTAAGAGGGTTCCCCTCTAAACAAACACCGTCAAAGATCAAGTGCAACAACTTGAATCGGGGGCTATGACCCACTTGACACGGTGAGCTTGATTCTCGTGGAAAGACATCCACCGATACAAAGTTCTCCAATCAAAGATCTTGATCAAAGTTCAACCTCTAACGTTTTCTTGTGTTTACCCCGCGAGATTCTTGAAAACATGCATCCACATATCATGCATTGCATCATAACAGGTTTTCCTTTTTCAGGTCTCCTTATCTTCCTACTGTTTATTTCAGTAGAGATGGCTCTAGAGCAGACTATCAAGGACATCCAGGCTCAAAACTCTCAACTTTAAGAGATGTTCTTGAACCTATCCAAGGGACAAGAAGAGGTCAAGGCGCTCCTCACCAGGGGCATGATCGTGGGAAATCCTGGGGACGACAGAGATGACCAGTTGGAGTGGCTACAAACTGAGATAACCATGATGAAGGTCCTCCACTTGAAATGACAAAGCTCGAACTGGGAGACTTTTGTTCCATTTGAATTTTCAAGTTGTAATATCTTTGTTATTCAAACAATTAGTTGTTGATGTCAAACTCTGTTTCATTAATGCATTGCATATGTTTGTCTTGAATTCATCCACACGTTTTCACTATTCTTATACTGTCTTTATGATATTCAACTCTTGCTAAAAGTTACAAGCCTTTAGAAGGAGGACGACGAAACAATGCCATAATCTCACACAATATACTTTTGGACAGACCTTGCTGACGATGTACAAGCGTTTCTTTCAAATCCTAAACACTGGAGTTATAAGGAAGATAATACCTAGTCAACCCCTTAGAGCCAAAGAAGTAGGAGTTTTATGTTTTAAACACAAATTGAAACCTTTAATTTAAACCTGGGGCAGGGTAGTCTCTCAGTTAATTCAAAAGATGCGCATTAAAGTTGCAAACTCTCAGTTCATAATACAACGAACGACATCAAAAGCATTCCTCTGGAATCAAAAGACAGTGGTGGTTCCTTACCTCATAGGCAGTCAATCTCTCAAAAGAGAAAAGCCCACTAAGCCAAAACCTATAAAGGAGGCTTAAGAAAGCTGGGGCATCCCGCTGACTGTAATCTCAAAAACAGGAAAAGTCAGGAAAAAGTTAGGGATAACAAATCAAAAGAACGAGGTCGCTACGAATCCTCAACAACATGAAAAATGTTGCAAAAATGATTGCCTTCCAACAAATTCAACTTGGTGAACCATCACCAAAAACGTCGTTCCAGACTCATTTGGAGTTCAAATGCACGATTAACTGAGTTTAGGATTGAAGAACATCACGAAGAACAGGTGGGTACAAATAAAATTTGAGCCTTTATCCTTTGTTTCTTAAACCGTGAACCAAGCCACGTTACAACCCTTCAAAAGTCCTAACTGAAGCATGAGTTAGTTCGAAAGCATACTGTTACAAAAGGTATCATGACTCCTGCAAGGCTCTGCTCTAAATCCTGAGTTTGAATTTTCTTAGCAAAATTTCTTTACTCGCTAAAACGCATTTTCAAAAAAAAAACTTCAAGACAAGCATAAAATTTGTATTACTTGAATATCACTGTTTGCATTTGGCTATTTGCTTGACAGCGGAGAAATTCACACAGTGAATATCCGATGAACAAAAGCTCTCTCAGTGAACAAAATCAATTCAAGAAGGATGACACTTCCATTGACGAATCTCCTATCAACAAGGGGGCATGACATGTCACTATCTAGCACACCTGGGGCAGTCCAGTCAAGATTCCAGGAAATCTCTCAAGAAGTACAGAATAACCAGGGGCAGGTCTCCATACTTGGGGCATTGGACGCCAATCTCAGCAAAGAGTTACGTACAATCAAACATTTTTGGCAATGCCACAAACATTCGCTACTAGGGGCAATGACAAGTCTCCCCAAAGTCCTTCTCATAGGATGATTCCCCAGCAAGAGTATAATCTCTGACCCCCTTTCCCCAGCTGAATCAACCTCAAGAATCCTCGAGGACTTCCCCCAACGAAGATGTCACATCTCTAGCGGACTGACGACAGGGTTTATTTCCCCAACAACACCAGGATTCCCCAGCTTGAGTTTGCCTCTCCGACTACTACAAATCAAAGGACCACAACTCCTCTTCCCCAATAGACTACTCTACAATCCCCAGCAAGTTACTGTGAAACCTGGACCCGACCAGATATCAGTTCAACTTCGACTCCCCAGTAGAGCAACAAACGACTAAGACTCCTAAACTCTTTTCCCAAGCAGAAATAAACATACTCCCCACAGAGTTTTCAATATCCCCCAGCGGAGTTCTCCTCAAACAACAAAGCAGGGATCCTCGGTGGAAACATTTTGAGCAAAGTCCAAAACAAAATTACACTTCAACAACATTCATAACATATGCATACAAAATACATATGACACAAATCTCATTTTATTTTGAGAACATCATTACACAATGCATACATCATGACATTGCATACAACTAACTCTTTACCTTTTCAGGAAAGATCAATCAACAGGCAAAGATCATCATCTTCTGAGATTCCTTCTAGAGACAGTTCAGATGCGATCCAGATATGGCTGACATTCTGATACTTATTCCAGATTCCTTCTAGAGACAGTTCATATGCGATCCAGATATGGCTGACATTCTGATACTTATTCCAGATTCCTTCTAGAGACAGTTCAAATGCGATCCAGATATGGCTGACATTCTGATACTTATTCCAGATTCCTTCTAGAGACAGTTCAGATGCGATCCAGATATGGCTGACATTCTGATACTTATTCCAGATTCCTTCTAGAGACAGTTCAGATGCGATCCAGATATGGCTGACATTCTGATACTTATTCCAGATTCCTTCTAGAGACAGTTCAGATGCGATCCAAATATGGCTGACATTCTGATACTTATTCCAGATTCCTTCTAGAGACAGTTCAGATGCGATCTAGATATGGCTGACATTCTGATACTTATTCCAGATTCCTTCTAGAGACAGTTCAGATGCGATCTAGATATGGCTGACATTCTGATACTTATTCTAGATTCCTTCTAGAGACAGTTCAGATGCGATCCAGATATGGCTGCATTCTGATACTTATTCCAGATTCCTTTTAGAGACAGTTCAGATGCGATCAGAATATGGCTGACATTCTGATACTTATTCCAGATTCCTTCTAGAGACAATTCAAATGCGATCCAGATATGGCTGACATTCTGATACTTATTCCAGATTCCTTCTAGAGACAGTTTAGATGCGATCCAGATATGGCTGACATTCTGATACTTATTCTAATTCCCTTCTAAATACAGTCCAGATACGATCCAGATTCAGATGTCATTTTGTCACTAATTCAAAATATAGTCCAGATACGATCCAGATTCGGATGTCATTCTGTCACTCATTCAAAATACAGTCCAGATACGATCCAGATTCGGATGTCATACTGTCACTCATTCAAAATACAGTCCAGATACGATCCAGATTCGGATGTCATTCTGTCACTCATTCAAAATACAGTCCAGATAAGATCCAGATTCGGATGTCATTCTGTCACTCATTCAAAATACAATCCAGATACGATCCAGATTCGGATGTCATTCTGCCACTCATTCAAAATACAGTCCAGATACGATCCAGATTCTGATGTCATTCTGTCACTCATTCAAAATACAGTCTAGATACGATCCAAATTCGGATTTCATTCTGTCACTCATTCAAAATACAATCCAGATACGATCCAGATTCGGATGTCATTCTGTCACTCATTCAAAATACAGTCCAGATACGATCTAGATTCGGATGTCATTCTGTCACTCATTCAAAATACAATCCATATACGATCCAGATTTGGATGTTGTTGTACCCCAAAATTTGCCCTCCCTTTTTCTCAATATTTTCTCATCACAAGACCCTTGGAGCTCAAGATCCAGTCAGGGTTTCCTCTACTCAAGACTTCTCCTTGCACTGTTGACCCAAATTAGGGTTTGTGTTTGAACAAAGATATTTTGACCTAAAATGCCTAAGATGACTTTCATGCTTCATGTTGGACTCCCAAGTTTATCCATACCAAGTTTTAAGTCTTGATTCCAAATTTTGCCCAGTCAATTGGACAGTTGACCTAGAAATCAACTGTATTGGGGAAAAAGTCAACTGTGGTCAATGGACAGTCAAACCTCATGATTTTTGATCCACCTCAACATTATGAACTCATATGAACCATTTGACCAAGTTTGGATCACAATTCCACAAGAAATTTGATCAGATCACCAAAAGGGCAAAATGGTCATTTTTAGGGTTTTGACTGCACAAAGGCAATTTTTGACTGTTTGACCTAGCCAATGGCAAACCAAGCTCACATATGGACTCAAGAACCCAATGGAATTGTCTTGACATGCTCAAAAAGTTCAAAAGATCCCAAATGCACAAGATTGACAGTTGAATTTTCCAGTCAATTGATCAATTTTTGACTGTATACTGAAAAGTCAAACTTTGACTTTTTGGTCAAAATCAAATGACAAGATTCATTTTTCATCAAAACATGCCAAATCATGAAACTTGTTCAGCAAGAAATCAAGAATTGCAAATTAGGGTTTGAAATGAAGATTTTTCATAACTTAGAATTTTTCTAAGTTATGAAAAACCCTAATTTTTTCCTAACTTTGTCCCACTTTCTCACCAAGATTCATTTGGATTCAAGCAAGAGTCAAAACATGAAAGTTGTAGTCCATTGCAAAATCTACAACTTTGATTCACAAAGTTTTCCCAAAAGAAGCTTGTATCTCAAGTTACAATTTTTTGGAACAAGGGTACAAAACCATTCTTAACTTAGAGATATTTTGAACCATTTTAGGCAAGGTTTTTTACCTAACTTCAAGACCATTTTTCACATGCTTCCACTTGGAATTTCAATTTGCATTTCAAAGATGGATTGTAGTACACATTCCAAGCTTTCCAAAATGTCCAAGAACTCATCAAACAACCTCATGGTTAGGGAGAATCGAATTTGGCAAGTTGGGAAAAATTCACTTTTGTTATGACCAATTTACATGTTCATACACTTGTGCCATTTTGAAATCAGTATGCATAAGCTAGTTACAGGCCTCTAATCCCATTTGCACTCAATAATTAAATGCAAATCCATTGTGTGTTAGCATTATTTTGTGCATTTGGACATTACATGTTAGATTAAGCCTTAATTAGATAAAGCATTTTTGCCATTTTTGAAAAGTAGAACTTTATGTCAATTAGCAATCCAAGCAAGTACAGTGCAAATCCTTTTGGCACAAGTTTATGAACAAAACACACTGATCAAGGGGAAGGTTAGCAGCACATTAGGGGGGCCTCTATCAGTCTAAAACTCAAGTGGACAGTTTGTTGCTTAAAGTTGAAGAAACATAGCATAACAAGACACAACTCTCATTCCTGTGAACCGGAGCTTAAGCAAAGTTATCAAACACTTCCTAATCATCAAGCCTAAGCTGAAACACGAGCCAACCATCTCCATTGTCTTCTCAAACACAGAATCACCCTCAAACTGCCAAAACAGGGTACCTGCTGCAGATTGAGTTCCATAACTCAATCCATTCATGCATTCTTGCTAAAACCACTTCAAACATATCCCACATCATCCCTTGAAACTATTCCAAGCCTCAAACACGACCTGTAACACTCCCAAGCAACATCACCATTTTCATTTTTCTGTTTTGCAGTTGAAGTACCATAACACAATTCTCTTGGTTTCCAAACAAAGTAAAGCTTGGAATAGCATCCCTAGACATCAAGGAAGTTGTACCAATCATCACCTTGCATTGAAAACACCTCCATCACCAGATACGATTCCAACTGAACAGGTAAGTTCATGAACTCGTATCTCTCTATCCAGGCATTGTTAGCTTTAGGTTTGTGAAGAAATTATGTCACATTCATAGCCCTGAACATGTCCATGTAATTAATTTTCATTTATGTTATGTGTGCTATGAGAATTTGATGTCTGAACATGGAACAAAAACTAGGTCAGGAATTGGGGGAGAAGAAATTCTCTCTCATTTCTGAGAGTTAGATTGATTTCTTTATATGTCTAGAATCGTGGCTTCAAGCTCTACAGGTTTCATGTTGGAAGATTTGGCAAAAGATCAAGGAATCTGGAGATAGCAAACGCGTGTTGTTTGAACAGAAATGCTGGAGGTTGAAGATGACAGGGACTTTGGGCTGGGCCTGTTTCACTGTTCTTATTTGCACCCTTTTGTTACTTTTGAACCCCCTTGGCCCATTGTGCTTATTTTGATCATTTTTTGACTTTTGCTTTTTATTTTTGACTTGTTTATTTTTCCTCATAATATTAAAAATATAAAAAATATTTTTTACACCATTTTCATATTTATTAGGCATTTATTTGTTTAAATAATATTTGTACATAAATAATACATAATATCACTTATTTAAAAAATACTAAAACTAATACAAATACATTTATTTTCTGATTTTTATTTCATTTTATCTTTTGAAAATATTTTATGAAAATATGTTTTTTTTTTATAAAAATTAAATATTATTATTTTGTATATATATAATATATTTAATAAATAATACAAATACATATATATATTTATTAGAATATTTAGGACAAAAATGCAAAATATATACATTTTTATTCTTATTAATATTTAGTATTAAAAATACCTTTTTTACAAATATACTTCATTTTTATTTTATTTTTGTACATAACTAATAAATATTGTACATATTAAATAATTAATACCTTTTATTTAATAAATTAGGGTTTTGCCCTAGATACATAAAAACTCCAAAAATTAATACTTTTTTTTTATTTTTATTCGACACATAAAAAAATACTTTTTTCATACATATAAAAAGCCTTTTTGTATCTTACATATTTATTTCATTTTTATTCAATTTGTGCAATTAAATATCTTGTAAATTCTCAATTTGATGTAATAGTCTAGGTTTAAATTCCTTGTCAAAATACCCCCCATTTGAACATTTGTACCCCCCTTCCCATATATTGTGTTGTAATAACCTAGGAACTTTATTTTTCGCGCTTTAATGCTTTCTAATTATGCCATGTTAGAATTAGGATTTGTATGCAAATCAATTAACCAAAATAGTTTGACCTAATTTCAAGATAAACAAGTATGAAAATGGACAATACTAATCACACTTGCACCCCTAGGGTATTCCACTTGTTGCCTTCAATAATGGGCCATATTGCATGTTAGGTCTCTTTGGGCAAAACAAAACAATCAAATGATCATAGTCCCCCGATGACGCTTTTGAAAGTCGCCTAAAAAATGATCAAGTCCCTTAAAGGAAAAATTTCCAAAGACACTTGGCACCATTGCATTCATGGTCCCTACGATGACCCGCGCCCGTCTCGTTAAACATCCTAAACGCAAGATTGTCCACCAAATTCAATGGTGGAACAAAATTGTTAAAAAGGATTGAAAACATAGAGAAAGCCTTTGAGTACAATAGGGGTAGACAAAACTCTTAGTTACTTGAGATCAACTTGCAAAAAAAAAAACACTTGCCTTCTTTTCAAAAAACCACACTTCATACACACTTTCAAAACAAACTCTCAAAAACATTTGAAACATCTTTTCGAAAAGATACACACCTTTGTAAAACATTCGAGTAAAGAATTGTTACAAGGGTAGCCTAAGACAAGGCATCTTCTTCAAAAACATTTTCAAAACACACACACACACCACAATTTCAAGCAATCGAAAATCAAGGCAAGTGATCTAAAAACCAAGTAACTAAGAGCCCATGGATAACCATGGATGAAAAGGGTGCTAATACCTTCCCTTTTCATAATCTACCCCCCGAACCCACGAAATATCTCAAAAGGTTTTTGCTGTGCTTTTTAACCTTTCCTTTAGGATAAAATAAAAAGTCGGTGGTGACCCTTGCTCAAACCGAACAAGTGCAAATACAAACGCAAACCTCTAGTCAGTTCTCCCACCGTATCACAGATGTCATTCTGTCACTCATTCAAAATACAGTCCAGATACGATCCAGATTCAGATGTCATTCTGTCACTCATTCAAAATACAGTCCAGATACGATCCAGATTCGGATGTCATTCTGTCACTCATTCAAAATACAGTCCAGATACGATCCAAATTCGGATGTCATTATGTCACTCATTCAAAATACAGTCCAGATACGATCCAGATTCGGATGTCATTCTGTCACTCATTCAAAATACAGTCCAGATACGATCCAGATTCGGATGTCATTCTGTTACTCATTCAAAATGCAGTCCAGATACGATCCAGATTCGGATGTCATTCTGTCACTCATTCAAAATATAGTCCAGATACGATCCAGATTCGGATGTCATTCTATCACTCACTCAAAATACAGTCCAGATACGATCCAGATTCAGATGTCATTCTGTCACTCATTCAAAATACAGTCTAGATACGATCCAGATTCGGATGTCATTCTGTCACTCATTCAAAATACAGTCCAGATACGATCCAGATTCGGATGTCATTCTATCACTCATTCAAAATACAGTCCAGATACGATCCAAATTCAGATGTCATTCTGTCACTCATTTAAAATACAGTCCAGATATGATCAAGATTCGGATGTCATTCTGTCACTCATTTAAAATACAGTCCAGATACAATCCAGATTCGGATGTCATTCTGTCACTCATTCAAAATACAGTCCAGATACGATCCAGATTCGGATGTCATTCTGTCACTCATTTAAATACATTTCAGATACGCTCCAGACACGGACGTCATTCTTTGGCTCATATAGACTCAGTTTCTAGATACAGTTCAAGTGCATTCCAGACATGGATACCATTTTGATGCTCATTCTTCTGACCTACAACATTGCACTTACAACAAACATTCTTGGATGGCATCTTTAAGCCCATCTCCGACAAGATTCTGTCACATCTCCAAATGGCATCTGTAAGCCCATTCCCGACATCACAATGCTGATACTACACCTTGCGAGTGCAAATTTTTGGGCACTCTAGTGTTCAATTATCTTCCACCTTTGGATCACGAAAGGCTCGAAAGCCAATCTATATCCTCAGGTTTAAGAAAATTGAACAGGGGCAACTGTTGTACCCCAAAATTTGCCCTCTCAATTCTCAAGGCCTTTCTTACAAGGATTTTCAAGGTTCAAGCTTGAACAAGTGCATTGGGATTTTCCAATACCAAAATTAAAAGGAGACTGTCAAAAATGGAGAAAACAGATAAAAATATTATTTTGACAAAAAATGGAGAAATACAAGTGTTCTTCGTTTCAGCTCTTTCGATTGGCCTTTTGGCCTCTTTCGACACAAGCTTGGCTTGCATCCTTCGATTGGCCTTTTGACCTCTTTCGACACAAGCTTGGCTTGCATCCTTCGATTGACTCTTGGCCTCCTTTGATTTCTCAAAGTGGCTGCTAGCGTGCCTCTTTCGCCTGGGCATGTGACTTCTTATTGCAGGTTTCGTTTGTGTCTTTTGCTGCCTGCATGCTTGCAATCAAAGGCCATGACCTACTGGTCACATGTACCCCTTGCAAGGCAAGTCTTCGTTTGGGCACTCACCTTCTGTGTGCCTGGATGAAAACTTCAATTGAGCAAGAGCCTCCTTCGAATGCAACTTGGATTACATCCTTCGTTTTGAGCAGGAGCATCCTTAGAATGCAACTTGGGAATACCCTTCGACTCAGAAGCTAGGAACCTCCCTCACGCTAAAAGGAAATGACTCCCTTTATGTGTGTTTCGATCCACATGCTTCGATTGGGTAATATTGCTTCCTTTGAACACAGTCTTTCGATTGGGCAATATGTTTATTTCGATCCAAGCTTCGACAGGGCATTAGCTTCCTTCGAGTAAGTTTGTTTCGACTACAAGCTTCGACTAAGGCAAAGGCTTCCTTCGAACGGGTGTGCTTCGATCTCACTCTTGCATTCGACACAAGACCAAATCTCGTTTTCCAGGTTGTGTTGTGTCCAAATCTTTATATAGTCAGAAGCTTGTACAAAGGTTTTAAACTTTACCTTTTGGATACTACTATTATTGGTTAAAGGCTACATGCTATCTCCTTTCATAGAGAGTACTTTAGTCACAAAAGCAGCTTTCCACCTAAATTTGGTCTGAGCACAAGCAACGTCAGAGGCATAAGTCACATCTCCTGCACCCCAACTGCCAACAGGCCCCCCACTTGTACTTTCACGTTACCTATTATTTTATTATTTTGCAAGGCTGGCTGTTGAAGACATGTTCATTCTTTTTCTCTATAAATAGAGGAATTTATGCAAAGCTAAGGGAGGATCTTTGGACCAGAGGAACGAATCCCCCAAAATTTCTCAAACACAACAAAACTTCTCAAGTTCATCAACACTTGAGAAATCAAAACCCAGAATCCCAAACACTCACCTCTTTCGATTCTGAAGAACACCCCACACATAGAAGTTTGTTCAAACTCAAAGACAACCTTTCTGTGACAACTCTTCGAACCAAAAGCAAACCCCCTGTGACTACTCTTTGAATTCCAGAAACATCCAGGTAGCAGTTCAAGTTCGAATCCCACATCCATTCAAGTCCTGAAGCAAGGTAAGTTATTCTTACCTTTGAACTTTTCGTTTCATGACATAACATGTAAATAATCTTTTCGTTCGTTTCAAACATGTACATACCATTGTTCCTTTCGTTTCCACCCTTTTAACATTTTATTTTTCAGAGCTAACCCTTTCGTTTTTTTGCTTTCTGTTTACCTGAACTTGCTTTAACTGTTAAACTGTTTACCAAACAAATACTAGCATGGCCTCAGGCCATGTTGCCATTTAATGCTTTAAATGAAAGAAACAGGAAACAGGAAATAGGAAACGAAGCTTCTGGCTTCTATCCTCTTTCTCCAGGTCGAACGAAAGAGACAACCAGGAGTATGAAACGAAGCCTTTGGTTTCCACACTGACTTCCAGGCCCATCCAGAGACACGCTCACACTGATTTCACTGGCCCAATCGAAGAAGGCAACAAGGCAGAAAGGCCCAGCCAGAGGCACACTTGCACTAAGTCCAGGCTCAGACGAAAGGCACTCCCATGCTGGTGCCAGCCTCCAATCGAAGTACATGACCTGACTGGTGCCAAAGCCTAATCGAAAGACGTGACTTTGCTGTTGCCAACCCCAATCGAAGGAGGCCAACAGAATGCAAATCGAAGGGTGCTCCTGACTGAATCGAAAGACACTCATTTTTCTTACTTTTATCTTTTTTTTCCTTCATATTTTTTATGCCTTTCGATATGGTTGTAATAGCGTAGGATTTTATCTGTCTGCTTTTTATTACTTTTATACAAATGCTAGTAATTAGGCGTGTATGGCAAGATAAAACTAACAAGTAGACAACCTAAAAATCAAAGATAAATGCATGCAATAAAACACACTTTGCACACATGCACCCTTAGGGTAATCTCACTTGTTGCCTCGGAAAATGCAATCATGTCCCTCGAGTATGAGACACTCTAGCAAATGTCCCTTCGATAAACAAAGATCGTAGTCCCTCGATGACCCTCGATGTTGCCTTCGATAAAACGATCTCGTCCCTTACAAAATTGCTAGAGCGTCTCATAAGTTGCCTTCAATGATTGTATACGATGACCCGTGCCTGTCCCGTTAACATCCTAACACAAGGTTGTTCACCAAATACAATGGTGAACCAACACTGTTAAAAGGGCTAAAAGCATAAGAAAGATCTTTGAGTAAAATAGGGTAGATAACTCTTAGTTACTTGATCAAAAACTTGCAAAAACATCCTTTCCATTTTTCAAAACACACTCCACAACACAACTTTCAAAACAACTTTCAAAAACATTGAAACATCTTTTCAAAAAGACAAACACCTTTGTAAAACATTCAAACAAGAATTGTTACAAAGGTTGCCTAGACAAGGCATCTTTTTCAAAACATTTTCAAAACCACACACACAAAGCACCATTTCAAGCAATTGAAAAAACAAAGGCAAGTGATCTAAAACAAGTAACTAAGAGCCCATGGATAAC
The DNA here is from genome assembly GCA_948472305.1 of Vicia faba. Lineage (NCBI taxonomy): Eukaryota > Viridiplantae > Streptophyta > Magnoliopsida > Fabales > Fabaceae > Vicia > Vicia faba. Next base: position 728,265,550 of record OX451739.1, read on the forward strand.
CATGGATGAAAAGGGTGCTAGCACCTCCCCTTTTCATAATCTACCCCCTGAACCCAAGAAAACATCTCAAAGGTCTTTCCTGTTCTTCTTGACCTTTCCTTAGGATAAAATAAAAAGTCGGTGGCGACTCTTGCTAAACCGAAACATTTGTGAACACAAACGCAAAACCCAAGTCAGTTCTCCCACCGTACCACAGAACTGTCGACTCTATTATATAATTAAATTATTTTTGGAATATTTGAGAAGATGTGTTGTGATTAATTGGATTTAATTATTTTATTAAGTGGTGAAATAATATTAGAAGTATAATATTATTTGATGTGGGCTTGTTTTTAAGGAATGGAAGTAGTAATAAGGAGGCGTATTAGTTTTAAGCCCAATAAGGAGTTAAGAGAATAATAGGTTATTTTATTGTTGTTAGAAAGAATAGAAAAGAGGAGGCAGTAGAAGAATAAGGATTGAGAAGAAGAACGTGAAGCTGCTGGAAAAACGACTGAACGAGGTTTTGACCGGAAGATTATAGTGTGACCTTCAATCCAAGGTAAGGGTGGGGTTCTGACTCTATAATTGGGTTCATGATAATTGGTATATGGGGTTAGAGGTGATTGTTGTCTTGTTCATGAATTGAATGTTTATGATGTTGTATGATGTGAAATTGATGAATTATAGATGAATGATGATGTCCCGAAGCTGTTTAATTGATGTAGAATTATAAGGTAACTGTAAGTAATGATTATCTATGATTAGATTAAGTTTTTAGGGCTTAAAGTATAGAACCCGTAATGAAAACACAAAAAATCACATAATTTATGTAGGATGGAGCAGTATGCGTCGACCCCAAACATGATGTGTCGATACAAGAAGGTTTAGAGACTCAGGATGAGTCGACACGAAGAGGTTTTGCATCGATACATGAGTGCTTTTAGACTCAGGATGAGTCGATACGTAGGGGCATGTATCGATACATGTTGTGTGTAAGACTCAGTATGAGTCGATCCAAGAGAGGATGCGTCGACTCATGTTGTGAATTCAGTGCAGTACGCGTCGATCCATGTTGTTTGGTTTTTGGCAGATTCAGTTTGAAAATGTTGTAGCTTGAGTTTTCGGATGCCGTTCGAAGCGTTATATAGCTAATGCGGTGAGCTTTATTCCTGAGGATTAAAATGAAGAATAGGAAGTGTAGTCCTAGTAGCAAGTTTATGGATTTAGAGTTAGTTCCCGTGTTGACCGTTACATTGATTTTGTATGTAGAGTGATGAAGATGAGATGCTTAGAGGCTGCTGTTTGGTTTGTAATAGTAGGACTAATAATAATAATGTAAGATTATAGAATAAAAGTATGTAGATGTTTGATGACTTAGAAGTAAGCCTTAGTTGATTAGCTAATTTTAGGTAATATCTAGTATAGGCTTATGGTCAACATTGTGAAATTGATGAGTTACTGTCGTATTAAAGTACATCTGAGTTGTTGATGAGATGTTATTAATGAAGTTGTGTTTGATGAATAAATGATGTTTGATGAATTGTTATAAATGATATGAGATTTTTGATAAAGAGATGTTGAGATGCTTTTGAGATGCAGGCCTTTGGCCAACGATGATGTTGTATTGAGATGTTGTTAATTGTGGTGTTGTTATTACATTCATGATTGTGTCACATACATTGCATTTTGAGATAGAGCTTATGCTCGTTGAGATGGCCTGTATTAGAGAATATTGAGATGAAGGCTTATGCCTTGTTGATGCCTCTATTAATTGGCAAATTTTTAATATGGGAGTTCTGCTCCAAATGGTACCACATGCATTTGCATAGTATTGAGTCACATTATATGACTGCATGAAGAAGTGTGTATTAATGTGGTGAATGTGTATTATTATTGTTGATTATGTGATGAGAAGTGGTGATGTTATATGATCTAATTTAATATATTAATTATCATGCACTTTATTATATTGTTAGTTATTTCACCCCTTCTGTTTGAATGTTGCCCTTATGTTGGTAACGTGCAGGTAATCGAGAGTAAAGGCTGTATACCTTCAGTAGTTCGAGTCGGTGTCATTGCTATGATATGCAACACTCGAGGGGATGAACGCTTGTTGGTTTTGATTGTTGATCATTCAGTTGTTGAACTTTAAGTTGATTATTATTAAGTATTTGTTGGTTTGAAGTTGCTTTAAAGATGATAGAGATGTTATTAAGAATTTTCGCTGCATAGATGTTGAATTACTTAATTAAAGATGTCATAACGATGGTTCATCTGATGTTTTAAAAAGTGTTATATATCCACGATGAATGCAATGAATTTTGATAGAAGAATTTGTGGCATCCCGATTCATTTACATGAATGATGTTTATAACTCTGATTTATTTATATAATTTGTCGGGGTAGAATTGGGGTGTTACACTCTCTCCCGACTTGTCCGGTCACTAATTATGAACCGGTCCGAACGAGCAGTTGGGTTATCCCGATTTCTTTAGCTAATTTCATTATGGAGATCAAAGCTTCATACTCGGCCTGGTTGTTGCTAGTTTATAAGTTGAAGCAAAATGAGTATTCTAGGACCAAATTGTCAGGTCCTTCTAATACAATGCCAACCCCACCGCCTCCCAAATTTGATGATCCATCCACTGACATAACCCATTTTCAGTTTGTTTTTTCTTCCATCGCAGTACTCAATTATATCATGAAATCGACCAACACTTGAGACTTTATACTGGTGCACAGAGTGAACTCTATGTCGTATTCTGAGAGCTCTACATCCCATGCTACCATTCTTCCCACTAAGTCCGGTTTCTTGAAGATTTGTTTTATGGAGAAAATTGTTTTCACCAAGATGGGGTGGCCTTGGAAGTAGTGCCTCAACTTTCTTGCTATTATGATTAATGCCAAAGGTAACTATTCAATATTCCGATATCTGAGTTCTGCTCCTCGTAGTACCTTTCTACCAAAGTAAATCGATTTCTTGCCCGACTCCCTGTCTTAGACTAGAATCGAGTTTATGGCTCTGTCTGACACTGCTAAGTACAGTACCAATAGTGCATTTTCTTTAGGTCGGACTAGTATTGGGGGAGCTGACAGGAATTGCTTGATTTCTTGAAAAGCTCTTTCACAGTCGTTGGTCCACTCGAAATCAACCTTCTTTTTAATTTTTGCAAATAAGTGAATTGATTTGTCACTTGCACAAGACAGAAAACGAGATAAGGAGGCCAAACGGCCGGTTAGTTATTGGACTTCACGGATGGACGTTGGGCTTCTCATGTTAATGATCGCTTGGCATTTTTCTGGGTTGGCTTATATTCCCCGGTTCAACAACATGAACCCAATGAACTTTCCGGCTTGAACTCCAAATGTGCATTTATCTGGATTCAAGCACATGTTATAACTTTGAGCTGCTGCGAAAGTTTCTTCTAGGTCCTGAACGTGTTTCCACTCTTCGGAGGTCTTGACTTCCATGTCGTCTACATAAATACCCATGTTCCATCCAATTTGTGGAGCGAAGACCATGTCCATTAATCTCTGGTAAGTAGCCCCAACGTTCTTCAGGCCAAATGGCATAACCTCGTAGTAATAGTTGCTCCGATCTGTCATGAATGCTGCTTTTGAAGCGTCCACCCGGTTCATATGGATTTGATTATATCTATAATAAGCATTCATGAAGCTTAGCAACCTGGACCCAAAAGCTCCGTCGATCAACTGGTCAATGTGAGGTAGTGGATATGGATCTTTTGGGCACGCCTTATTAAGGTCGGCGAAGTCTACGCACTTTCTCCACTTCCTGGTTTTCTTCTTAATAATAACCATATTGGATATCCAGGTGGGATATTGGATTTCTCTGATGAATCCAACCTTCATCAGTTTATCCACCTCTTCGACTATTGATTTTCTATTTTCTTCACCGCCTTTTCTCTTTTGTTGGGACAATGTTTTAACCCCGGGATCAAGCGCCAAGTGATGACACATGATGTTATGGTCCATTTTGGGTATGTAAGACAGTTTCCAAGCGAACAAGTTGATATTTCTCTTCAGAATGTCAACAATATTGGCCTCTTCCTCTGGTGATAGATTAGTTCCAAAGTGGGTGATTTCTGAAGATTGGAGGCCGATCTGAATTTATTTAGTTTCTTCACGAGGAGCCAAAATATCTTTTCTGGGGTCTTCCTGGGGGTCAGTATCGACCACATTGACTTTGTGACTGTCTTCTTCTTCCACAACCGTATCCTTCTTTTTTCAGTTTTAGGCTATCATTGTAGAACTTTCTTGCCAGGACTTGGTCTCCTCGTATCGTTTCTACCCGACCCTCGCTGAGAGGGTACTTCATAGTGAGGTAGAGGGTCGATAGTGCCGCCTCCAGTGTGTTGAATGATGTCCTACCGATTATAATGTTGTAGGAAGACACTGAATTGAAGATCAAGTACCTTACCCTAACTTTGGCCTTCTCCTTTGTTCTGAATATGGTCAGAACCAAAAGGTATCTGAGCACCTGCACCTGCTCACCTGAGAATCGAACTAAGGTTCCATTGAAGGGTAACAACTCTTTTGGGTCGAAGTCCATGCCTTTAAAGACTTCCCAGTAAATTACATCGGCTGAGCTTCTAGGATCGATTAGTACCCATTTGATACTCTAATCCCTAATATGAACTTTAATGACCATGGGGTCGTTCTCATGTGGTAAGATTCCTTCCGCGTCTTCCCGGAAGAAGGTAACAGCCCAGGGGCTCCGCCTTTGTCTGTCTATTCCACCTGAGCCACATGTATTATATTTCGAGCATACCTCTTTTGTGTCGAGCTGGTGGAGCCTCCTCTAGAAAATCCTCTAGATATTGTATTGAGTGTGTGCCGGGTAAGTCTCGTTTCTAGGACTTCCTCTGTTGCCTTCCCTTTCTTCTTTGAAGGGCATTCCAAGGTGCCGTTCCCCTTAGGAGGGCTTCATTTTCTAGCTTTCTCGACATTACCTTTGACATAAGATAACAACTATCCTCTTTGGATTAGCTTTTCAATTTCCTTTTTCAGCTGCTGGCATTCCCCGGTGTTGTGTCCTCGGATTCGGTGATACACACACCATGCCTCAACGTCATCACCCAAGATTGCATTTACTCCCTTGGGATGCCATGGTCTGGGCAGTAAGTTGAGGTGATTCACATCCTTCCAGATGTCTTCTCTACTGGTATTTAGAGGAGTGAGGTCTTCGTCCAAAACCAAAGGTCGTCGGGATGATTGCTGGGGAGGTTGTTCCTGAGGTGGTGGTCGATCATGAGACACGCTCTTCTCCTTCTTCTGCCTGGAGCTTTCTTCTCGGGTTCTTCCTTTTTCTCTAGCGTCTCTACTTATTTTTTCCATATGGCTTTATTCTCCCTTTACATAGCATTCAGCCCGAGTGATTATCTTGTCCATGCTGGCAGCTGGTTTCTGGGCTAGTGACTCGTTGAATTGGTCAGGCCAGAGACCGTGCTGGAAAGCTTCCACAAAGATCTCTTGATTGGGATGAGAGACCTTTATGGTTTCCTCGTCAAATCAGGCCATGTAATCCCTCAGGGATTTTGACGAGAGCTGACAGACATTAAACAATGTTGTAGTCGACACCTTCTGATGTCAGCTCGCCGAGAACTACTGGACCATATTTTTGGTGAAGTCTTGGTAACAAACCATAAAGTATCTGGGGAGATTCATGTATCATCTCAGGGCCGATTCCTTAAAGGTGTCGGCCATAAGCTTACACTTTAGTGAATCGTTAGCCCCAATTATTGCCATTATATTATTGACGGTAATGATATGCTCATGGGGGTCAGACTTGCCGTCGTAAGTTGCAAATGTCGGGGGTTTGAAGTTCTCTAGAACCTGGTCATCCCAAATGGCTTGGGACAATGGTTGAGGCTCCAAAAGCTCGAGCCCCAGGTCATCATCATCCTGGCTCTTCATTTGCAGGATCTGGGCGCTGTTTTGTAGCGTATTGTTTTGTTGGCAAACACCATATATCATGGCCAATAGTTGCGCCATGTCTGGAGGAGGGTCCCCTCATAAGACATTGTTCAAAGGTTGGTTAATGCGATATGGGATATTTTTACCAGGCCCTACGGTGGGCGCAAACTTTTCTTGCTAAACACCAAATATGAGATTTCTCTGCTACTCGGAGGATGACAGGGAGATCCTCAAAGGAGTGAGAGGATGTTATTTTTTATATTGAGGAATTCAGAGGCTTACACGAGTATGCGTAAGCTTCAAGTGATGTGTCTTACTTACCCCTCAGTCGGAATCCCTATATATAGAGGTGCATGAACCTCATTGATTACCGCATGTAACTGCTATGTCTGTCCATGTTACGTAACTGAGTTTCCTTAAAGGCAAGTAAAGTCCGCCATCGCTAATGATGGATATTAACATAATGTGCATCGTCGAATAATGATGAGAAGTTACACCCTTAATGGACCGACCATTGCACAACGGCTCCATTAAGGCCAAACTTAGGGTAACCCTGGATCCAGGGTATGAGCCCGACTTCTGCCTCTTTATCTTCTTCCATGGCCAATTACATGACCCTTCCGATCATACAACCCAGTTTAGGCCTTATGATATCGACCCGGGGTGGTAACCGGTTGATTGCTGTTGCACCCCAAAATTTGCCCTCTCATGTTTTCCAAAGTCTTCCCCCTGCATGGTTGATCACAAACTCTTGCCTAAGGAAAAGGAAATTTTTTTTGAGTGTTGCTTTAAGAACATTTCGATTGGCATCCTGAAAGACCCTTTGATTGGTGTTCGGAAAGAGCCTTTCGATTGGCATTCTGTCAAGATCTTTCGATTGACATTCTGAATAAGCGCTTCGATTTGCATTCTGAAAGACCCTTCGATTGGTGTTCTGAAGGAGCCTTTCAATTGGCATTCTGAAAAACCCTTCTATTGGCATTCTGAAGGAGCACTTCGATTGGAATTCTGAAAGACCCTTCGATTGGTGTTCTGAAGGAGCCTTTCGATTGGCATTATGGACAAGTACTTCAATTGGCATTATAACAGTGTCCTTCGATTGGAATTCCAAAAAGGAACATTCGAAGAAGCATTCAAAGGGTCCATTCGAAGAAGCTTTCGAAAAGCATTCGAAGGAGGCCATCAGCCCATTCGAAAGGGAGTATTCGAAGGAGGCCATCAGCCCATTCGAAAGGGAGCATTCGAAGGAGGCCATCAGCCCATTCGAAGGAGGTCATCAAGAGGGCGCCCAATTCAAAAGCGTCCAGGTTCAGTCAAGAGACATAAATGTTTCAAAAGAGGAAATTATTTAATGCGTTCGTTTCTTATCTCATGGCATTTAATGGCCTGTTTAATGGCTGTCTCTTGCCATTACTGCACCCTCACACCCCTATAAACACAGAGGCCAACATGCATATCCAGGACGAAAATCACACACGAAAAAATCAAAGGAAAATCATAGAAAGAAAATTATACACACACAAAAAATCTGTAGGAGAACAAAACATTGGAGAGACGCTGCCCAGAATTTTCCAAGCTAAAACAGTCCCTCAGATCGAAGGTGCCCACGCCCAGAAGCCCTCAAATCAAAAGTGCCTACATCCAGGAAGTGCCCAGATTGAAGGTTCCTACATCCAGGAAGCGCCCAAATTAAAGGTCCAATCTGTTGGTAAGAAAGGGTAAACTATCCAACCTCATATTTGCATAATACATTCATACTTGTTGTTACTTTCGATTTGCCATCCTACACAGGATCAAAGGGCCTGGGTTTGGCACCCAGGTCATGTTTTTTTTCGTTTGCTAACATTTGCTGCAGCCATAGCCTGAAGAGACCCAGCAAGCGCAGGATCGAAGGGTCTGGGATTCAATACCCAGGCCCTACATTTTATTTCGCTCACATACTTTTGCAGGTATAACAACCCAGATCGAAGGAGACACCTTCTCTGGATCGAATCCATTAGCATGCTGGATCGAAGGAGGCATCTCATTCCTGGATCGAAAGCCATGACCTCCATGATCAAAAGACAGTCCTCTTCCCCGGATCGAAGGCTACTCACGCCTTGCTGTTTGGCCCAATCGAAAGGACCATGACCCCTTCTGGATCGAAGCTTCTATTTCTCTCCCTGGGTCGAAACTCCCGTTTTCTCCTTGGATCGAAGGATTCCCCTTGAATTTTATTTTTGTTTTCATAGACTTCCTTTTAATTAACATTAAAATAAAAAAAACACAAAAACATTAGGCTAGTTCTTTTTCTATTAAATTAACTTTGTTAATTAACCTTTAATTATCTTAACATTTTTCCAAAACTAAAATTAAATAGATTTAGATTATTTTCCCCAAAATAAAATAAAACAACAAAAAGAGTTCTTATTCTTGGGATTTTTTAGATTCACGCGCGTTTATTTTACTGGGATGTAATAGCTTAAACTAAGACCTTCTTTACTGCTTTATTCCCCCAATTTTGGACATGTAAATAATCCCCCTCCCCGAAGCCTTGTAATAGCGTAGGATTTACAATTCTCGCACTTTAAATTCCTGTACATATATTAACTGTTTAGATGTATGCTAACTAGGATTGCATGGCAAGATCTATCTTAATTTAAAATCAACCACAGCTCACCATAACATGTACAAAGATAACATAAACTGAAAATTGACACACTTGCACATGCCACTCTTAGGGTACACCTCACTTGGTTGTCTCAAACGTGGTCATTAAGTATAGGATGTTTTAGAGGTCGTCCTTCTGTCCAAAGATCAAAGTTGCCTCGAAATGGTTTCCTCGATAAAAATGATCTAAGACATTAGGATTACCACTAAAGCGTCCTAACGTTGCTTTAGTGACCATACGTCCCTAAAATCGAATTGACCCGAAAACTCCAACGACGGTGCTACCTACTCCTCAATAGTAGGATAGTACTGTCTAAAGGACATTTGCACAATTAAATTCCTTTTTGAGTAGGTAGAGGTTCTTAAGTACTTGCTCCTTTTAAAAACAAAACAAAACTTTTCGCACCTACACTCTCTTCAAAGACAAAACTCTTTTCAAAACCCATAATCACAAAGAAAAGCAAACCTTTTGAAAACATAGTGAGCAAGTACCTAAGAGCCCGTGGATAACCACGGATAGAAAGGGTGCTAACACCTTCCCTTTCTATAATCTACCTCCCGAACCCGAGAAACATCTCGAAAAGGAATTTTTCTGTGCTTTTGTCCTTTCCCTTGTTGGATAAAATAAAAGACGGTGGCGACTCTTGCTTAACCGCGACATTTTGCAAAAACAAACGCAAACGCGAACCAGCATCCAAAAACAGTCAGTTCTCATTCCCACCGATCACAGAACTGGCGACTCTGCTGGGGAATTAATTAATAAGTGAGGTATACCTTGGGATTAGATCACTTGTGTTTTCAATTGTATTGCTTTGTATGCTTTTAATTTTGTGGGCTTGTATCGGAGTTCTATAGATCCTAACCCAGATCTGGGGGTACCCTTTTTAGGTAAGTAGCAATAAACTGTGAGGGATCTGTCCAGCATAGACCGACACGGATGAAGCAGTAGCTACGTTGGTGTGGCACCTTGGTCTGTACCGATATCCCTTGTGTTGAAACAAGGAGAATATGGGTCTTCTGAGGAGTCATTAAGCACCAACTGACCTTAGAATCTTAAATCGACCAATGATGGGAAATCTGTAACGTATAGCCTAAATATAGTACTGCAAGTGCACAGCCTATCGAAGTAATATATAAGATTATCGAACCACAGAGACCAATTGTCAATCTATCAACTCTATTGCTAAGGTGCTTATCTAAGGTGAACAAGAATATTGATGTGAGTGCAGTGCAACAAAGTAAATGAGCGAGGTAAATAACAGTTTAAAAGACAGGTTGGAATGTAAATCATGTAATCAGATATTGGTCCGGTCATGCGTAGATGAAACTACTTATGGGGCAATATTTTCTATTGATAGCAAAGAATCAATTTAACAGGAACTTGTAGCTTTTGACTACTAAGAACCGAATTTACTCTTTAAATTAAATTCCTTTATTGTCACATATAAAGGGTGCCTTCCGCGTTAAAGAGGTAAACCTATTTTTAAGAAATTGATAGTTTTGACTTAACAGAAAAGTAATTTTACTTAGAAAGATTAACTTAAAGAGACTTTTGGCTTTTGACCAAGAGTCAGATTTCAAACCTACAAACGCGTCCGAAAATAGTTTCAAAATCATTTTCTAAAAAGGTCAATGATTCTTATTTAACCAATCAACGGCTTTCGCTCTTTTTGTTTGGTTAAATAATAATCAAGTCGTATCATTAGTTTGGACGGCTTTCAATCTTACCCAATAAACATTTAAACATAATTGACTTAAGTTAAAAGCAAAACATCCCCAGAGTATTTTCACTAGCATGATAATTGGAACACGACCATGATGACAATCATTACATCCAAACCTTTATAGTTTAGCCAGACATAATAAGTGCGAGTCTATAAAACGTGTAGACTATGATAAGAGCGAGTAAGTAAAAGAGTGCGAGTCTATAAAACGTGTAGACTATGGTAAGAGCATTTAGAGTCTATAAAACGTGTAGACTATGGTAAGAGCATTTAGAGTCTATAAAACGTGTAGACTATGGTAAGAGCAATTATAAGTAAAGAAATGCAATAAAATAGAACCTTGCTCCAGTCGGAGACTTGAATCTGATACAAATCTGCGGAATGGTAAGGCTGGTATGATGAACTTCAACCAAAGTGCTCCAAGACTCGATTACAACTCAATCTACACCGCAATAACTCCCCGATGTGAAGAGATTATTACTTTACAGAAACTGATAGTATATGGCTTAAGATTGTACTAAGCTTGGATGAAACTAAAAAATGAAAATCGAAAACTATTTATAGAGGATCCTTGAGATGCGTAAAGACCAGCATGCCCCTCAACTTCTTCTGAGCGGGAAACTTTTGTGAAGGCCGCGGGCACGGTGGCAGTGGCCGCGGGCGCGGTGGCTGGAACTGCCAGATCGTGGGAACGTGGCAGTTGGTCTCTGGGTGAAAGTGGGCCACGTCATCGCGTTCCCTGTAGCCGGCGCGGCGCTGAACGCCATAAGTGCAGAATATCTTGAAAAACCCTAATTTCTTGGCGTTTTGGCTCGTTTCTTCACAGAAGGCTCTGAAATGACAAGAATCCTGAAAACAAAGGAAAAAGGAACATAATACGAGAAAATGATAATAAAAACTAAGGAAAACATGTGATATTTGAGTCAGAAACATAGTGCGATTTAGTGCGATCAAATCCTCCCACGCTTAGACCTTTGCTTGTCCTCAAGCAACAACTCTTAGAAGTAGATGAAAGAAAATTATGGTGTATACAGGTTTTGGGCAAAGAGGGCTTCTAAGTTCGAGTAAGGGTGTGTTGTCAGGCACTAACTATCTGAACCAAGGGTATCGTAATTACACTACTCGCAGAAATGCGGACATAAACCTCATAAGTATACAGATCGATCCTAATATCCTTACTATGCTAAGACTTCTTTTTGTACGAGGTCCTTTTTCATTCAGGCGCAATCACATTAAGCCCGTTATCCGTACATACTCATGGTGTAGTGACCGGTTAGTGACTCTGATCTCAAGTGATGGGATTCTGGTACAAGAGTTGGTTTAACCCCTTTTTATTTTACCCATTTGCAGTTGCGGGGGATCGGACCGTAGTCCGCCCTACCAAGTCCAGCACCAGATACCTCTGGACCAACTACAACGGATGTGCCTTATATATATATATTTTTTTCTTTGTTTTTATTAGTGCTTACAACTTTCTTGAGTTGAGTAATCTTTGTGAGGATCACCCAACTTGTAGTCGTATTCATACTTTATTTTATAAACTTTTAAGGCAAAATAGAGATCATCCACTTATATTCATCGATCCTACACTTAGAGCATGCTTAGGCCGGAGCTGACTGCTAAGATAAACTACTTGAAGACCTATTTGTACAGTTTTATTCAAAATCATAGCATATTGGGAAGAAAGGATCTAATCTAAATGTTCAAAAAGGCTTACGGTGTTAAAACGATAACGAATTTTTCAAAAAGTGAGTGCCCAAGAAATAGACCCTATCTAGGACCTGTCTCATAGCCCAAATCCTTAAAAACAACCACAATTCTTTGAAAAAGATTTTGTAAAAATTTTGTAAGGCTAAAAAGTGGGGGAAATGAAAGGGTACACTACGCAGAAAGACTCGCCTATCACATGCATTTTATTAACTACGAATATAACATACCTAAAAGGAAAAATGCGGAAGGGAAATAAAAGCAGGAAAAACGGGAAATAAAAGCGATAAATGCTCCTCCCACACTTAAATCGGACATTGTCCTCAATGTTCCAAAATAAGGTAGGAGGAGGTACCTGAAAACGCTAGTGGGGGCCACTAGGACCTTCACCATCCTGGTTGGTACGACCGGAACGGCGGCTACGGCTGCGACGGCGGCTCTCTCGGTCCAAAACTAGCTGCTCCATTCTCTTTGTCAAGGCGGCATTTGCTGCTTGTAGCTCTTGGGTCCTACCAATGAGGGTGCCTTGGGTTGCCTCCATCAATTGGAAGTGACGAGCATATGTGGTCTGGTTAAGGTGCTGTTCTCTCTGGAAAGCCAGCTGACTTTCCATAATAGTGCGCAGAGAGCTAGCATTTTGCTGTTGGGATGCTTGCATGAAGGCCATGTTATCGGTCGCCTGTTGCTGCAAAGTAGCAAGGAGGGTGTCCCTCTGGGCCTCTTGGGCCATATGCTCATGCCACATGTCCTCAGTGACATGGAAACTAGGAGCTGTACCTGCATGTGGGTTAGAAGTAGATGGTGTCGTGTGTGGTGGTGAAAAGTGGGGTGGTTCTTCCATACGGAAATCGTACTCATCATCAGTGTTGTTACCCTTATTTAAAGGTAGATTTGGGGGCAACGGACCAATAAAAGCAGGAGCGTTGAGATCGTAGGTCCAGTTACGCTCAAATCTGATATCAGTACGACGGGTGCAAGGAATAACAACACTGGGTACAGCGGCACCTCCAACCATGAGGAAGTAACCACCTTCCCTCCTCGTCTTGCATAAACGCATATCCTTTAAAAATTTAAGATTTGCAATACGAGGAGGAAGTGGCTCAAGGGTGGCAAGTTCTGTATCCAATCCTATGGCACGGGCAATAGTAGTAATCAGTCCACCAAAGGAAATCGGCCCACCTTTTCTTAAAACATGGTGCATGTGGGCAATCATAAATGGGACTGGATTAACTTTGGTGTCTGTGAGGCAGCTCTGCATGATAATTAATTCTTTAGCATTCACCTTGTTTGGGTTTTCCCGAGCAAAGATGGTGGATGCTAAAAGAAATCTAAAAACACGAAGGGCAGGATTGTGGATATGAGAAGCAAGTAGGCCATCAAAAGATGTTGCATTTTGTTTAGTAATCCTGGCCCAAAATGCTTCAAATGCCCAATCCGTGTCTAAAGGTGCTTCACAAATGGCACCATCCCCATAAGGCCATCCTAACATGGCAGCTAGACCTTCAGTGGAGTAGTCATATTCAACATTAAACATTCTAAATTTTACTCCACCTACGGCGCTAGCAGTGTTAGGAGAGACGTTATAAATTAAAGAACTCAAAAATTCGAACGTCAGCCTAGGGTAGGTTGGTGCTTGAGTAGCAAAAATATCATGCATGCCTAGTTTGTCGAGAAGGAAAAATACACTATGGTATATACCTAATGAATATAGACAGTTTTCATCGATATACCTGGTAGAGTGTATTGGTGTTGTCAGCAATTTCTCAAGCCGCTTTTGTTGTCTTTCTCCGGGTTGGCCATCTCGCAAAATGTAGCCGTGATACTCCATAGGATTTTCTTGTGGATGAATATAAAGAGAAAGAATGGGATGTAGAAGTAGTGAAGGTGTGAGGAAGAAAATGAAATAGTGGGGGTATTTATAGGTAGTGAAGAAAAATGGTGGTTGATGAATATTTATGATGGGAATAAATGTAGTGGGGTAGGTATGGATAATAAAGGAAGTTATGGGGGGTTAAGAATGGAAGAAAATGGGATTGGAAGTGGAAAAAGAGGCAAAATGGGGGGAAAACCGAGCCACTAGCCGTTAGGTGACCGTTACGTCACCGCGGGCGCGACAGGGATCACCGCGGGCACGGTCAGGGCGAGCCAAGTTGGGCCGGTCTTGCTTCCTTTCCATTGGGCTTTTCCTTCCTTGCCATTAGCTTCAATTTTTGGAGGTGTACCTAGTTTTCTTACGAACGTGCATATATGTATGTGAATACATATATACAGGTATATTTATTTATTTTTATATCAAAATTTTCATTATGGTGACCAGAAAAACAAAAACATTAGTAAATGAAAGATATATATAGAGAAAAAAAACACATATGCATATATATATATATATATATATATATATATATATATATATATAGATACGGACATCGGGTCACCAAAATAGTTATTAATAATGCAGGAAACAGATAATGCAAATAAAAATGAGTCTGAAAAGGAAATCAACATAATACTAATAATACTAGAACTAGAGATCTTGTGAATAACACAGATCTATCGCCAACCGGGAGGATGCTCTGCAGGAGTGTCTGGGCCACGCAACTCAGTCAGCTGGCGTCGAATCTCTGCCACCTCGTGAGCTAATTCATCTAACTCACCAGCAAAGGTAACATCATTCAGTTCCAACTGTAAATGAAGGTCAGCCACCTCATTGCGGAGAGTGGTTATCTCAGTGCGCATAGCAGTCAACAGAGTGCGAATATCAGGTTCCTGCAAGCTGAGTGTTGTACCCCAAAATTTGCCCTCCCATATTCTCCAAGAAATTGCCAAACCAAGTCACAAAATTCTCCAAGGGTTGTGCAGTCCAACTGTCTCCTATACAGTCAAAACTAGGGTTTGAGTCCTGATCAAGAAAGTGAAGTTTTCAAAGGGCCAATCAAGTCCCATATGCCTACAAATGTGGTCAAGCATCCTCATATCAAGTCTCAAGGCATTCAGCTCAAAATTGCACAGTCAAAACCCTAGATTGCACTACAGTCAACTATAGGGGCAAAATGGTCATTTGACAGTCAAAAGTTCAAATTTTTGGTCAACATATCATTTTGAATCCACAAACATCATTTGATCAATGCTTGATCATGATTCTCAAAATTTGGCTCAGAAATCATCAAAGATGCAAAAGTTACTATATTTGGACAGCTGAAAAAGTCAACTGAAATTGACCAGAGCATAACTTTCACATGGATTATCAGAAAAATTCCATCCAAAGCTCATTTTTAAGAGAAAGACATTTCCTACAACTCATCTTCATACTTCAAGTCCAAGAAATGACCTCACAAAAAGTTATCAATTTCAACATTATAGGTCATTTTCAAAAGTCAACAAAAAGGGACTTTAAGTCAAAGGCCATAACTTGAGATTGGTAAATCAAAATGACATGGGACCAAAGGCATTGGTTAGAGGACTCAAAGACCTTTCCAAAATGTCCAAGAACATGTGAAGAGCTTAAAAATTGAGCAAGTTATGCCTTGTGGAAGTTGGGAAATTTTTGGATATTTTGAAAAGTCAACAATGGTTCAAATGACCTAAATTTGCTAATGGGCCCATTTTTCTTCCATGATTCATCATTCCAAGCATATGCACGACCACTTGGCCCAAAGGGAAGTATTTTCTCATTTTTTATTTATTTATTTGAATTTCTATTAATATTAATTCATTTAAATTATATAAATATGTGGAAAATATAAAACTTGACCTAAAAAATCTTTTTGTACACATTCTAGACTCAATATTTCGTGCACATGCTAATTAGGCAAGTTTTGGTTTGATTTGAGCTAATTGACACCAAATACACATGAAAAAAGATTCAAAAAAGATCTTATAAAATCAAATATTGAAACCATTGAATTCAAAAGATTTTGTGCAATTTTCTTAACCTAATATGCTCACTACATAACCAGGAATCAAACCCTAATGCTGAAACACTCTAAGCTGCGCAGGAAGAGACATATCAAACTTGGAATTTTCATCAAAAAGTTCAAAACTGAAAAGCACTCTAGAGGACGATTCAAGCCTTAATCTTGATTCCAATAGCTTCATTGTAGTTCTCTGAACGTGTGCCAATCAAGAACATCAACTCAAACACAAAGGATTGGTAGATTAAATTCAGACTGTGTCACGAAATTTTCAAAATCGTATATCATAATTCATGCATCTTTTTGCATTTTTATTTATGGATTCTTGTTCAGTGTGATGTTTCGAAGCTAACCAATGCTTTTGATTTGATCATAACGCTGTGTACGAGATTCTACCATGCTTAAATTTTAGGGTTTACAGGTTGTAATTTTAGGGCTTTTGCAAAGAGGAAAAATCAAAGCTCCAGACCATGACCATTGCAATCAACGCATCTGGACGAAGAGATTGATATAGTCGCGCCCAATTTATGAGTTACATAGCTCTAATCGCTATTTTCTGAAAACACCCCTTCTGCAACGCGTAGAAAACTGTTGCCTTTGAGTTTGTGTTACAGGGGACGCGAGGAAGACGATACCGTGTCAGGGGGTGATTGGTTCTTTTTGAATTTCGCGCTAAAATCTAATCTATATGCGTTACTTATTTTATATTATTTGTTTAATGCTTAATGTTAATGCGCGTTAATTGGCACAACTGGTCAGGGAAGGCATTGGCAAGGCATATGACCTGGGTTCGAACCCCAGGTCTCTTACATTCTCAACAATATTTTTTCAATTATCTTCCCATGCAGCGCCCAAGGCCAGGATCATCATACACGCCCAGAAATCAACCTCCACGCGTCCAAGAGATGCAGATCAAGGGCTCAGATCTGAAGAGCACCATGTACCATAGTCAGACACATCACATGCTTGCACAAAAGTCAACGGATTTCAATGCTTAATGGGCCTGGATTCTTGGACCAACACCTCACTTTGGGGCCTGAACCCCCCTGGTTTGCTTTTCTTTTCATATTTTATTTTTTTAATTATTGTGTTATTTATTTTTATTGTTTTAATTAATTAATTATTTGTCTACAATATATAAAAAATGCCTAAAAAAAATCAGAAAAAGATAAAAAACATAATAAATTATTTTATTCTAATATTTTCATAAATAAATTAACATGTAATTATTAGTTTTAATTAGGTTACAATTTTAATTTCTTTTAATAACAAAAAATCCAAAAAATGTAGAATTAGGGTTTATTCAAGTTTTCATCCTTTATTTATTTTCTTTCATAAATATTTAATATTATTTTATTTATTTTCCTAATTAAATTGTACATAAAAAATAGGTTTTTTAGGTTAAATTTTAATATTTTCATAATAAATCTAAAAAACACTAGAATTAGGGTTTACATTTCAAATTCCATTCTAATAAATTCTTCTTCTTTTAAATCTTAAAAAAAACATAAAATACTAAAAAACATTTTCTTTTCAATTTTAATTTCAACCCTTCATTAAACTTTAAATTTTTTTGCAAAAGGGTCCAACGCCCATTGTTTTAATTATTTTATTTCGCGCATTTATTTTATTGCTTAAATAATTATGTATCTCTCCCAAAGCGTTGTAACTTATACTTTTCGCACCGTTATTTTCTTTATTTATTTTTCGTCAAAATCGGGTCCGGTTTAATTTTGGCGATGTGGACCCGCGCCGTTTGTAATAGTCTTAGAATTTATTTTTCCGCAAATATGTTAACTGTTAAAAGCATGCAAGAATGAATGACTTAATTAAAATCAAGCGTAGATCACAACGAGCATGACAAGACAAATATCAATGAAAACGACACACGAATCGCACACACCACCCCTAGGGTACGCCTCACTGTTGCCTTGCCTCGAAAGGTGATCGTCGAGTAGAGGACGTCTTAGTAAGTCCTCATGATCCGGGAACCTGGCATGAGGGTAGCTTCTAAGGTGTCTTCCCATTGCTCCGGTGATCACCATGTCCCGAACCCTCGAATTGACCCGAACACCTCCAACGGTGGTGCTACCTACCTCTCAATGGTGGGATGGCACTACTTTAAAGGACATTTACACAGACAAATTTCTTAGGGTAGGTAGACGACTCATGGATACTTGCTCTCTTCAAAACAAACTGAAATCTTTTCACACCAACACTTTTCAAAAGCTTTCAAAGCAAATTTTTCAAACACTCTGACGTATGAGTCGAACTGAAACTTTTCAAAGAAACTTTTTAAAACCCACATTGAAAAGCAAACAAACCTTTTGAAAACACATTGAGCAAGTATCTAAGAGCCCATGGATAACCATGGATAGAAAGGGTGCTAACACCTTCCCTTTCTATAATCTACCTCCCGAACCGAGAGCAATCTCTTTAAGGAATTTTTCTGTGCTTTTGTCCTTTCCATTTGGAGAAAATAAAAGACGGTGGCGACTCTTGCTTACCGCGACATTTCGCGAACCAGCGTTAAACAGTCAGTTCCAGATCCACCGATCACAGAACTGGCGACTCTGCTGGGGAATATCTTATAAAGTGAGGTGTACCTTAGGGCTAGCTCATAACCATGTTTTCAATTGTCTTCTTTGCTTGCTTTATTATTGTGGGTTGCTTGGGAGTTCTATAGATCCTAACCCGGATCTGGGGATACCTTTCTTAGAAAGTAGCAACAAGGCTGTGAGGGAACTGTGCGGGGTATACCGACATGGTTGAAACAGTCTGCTACGTTGATGTGACACTTTGGTGTGTACCGGTAACCCTTGAGTTCAGTCAAGGAGAGTACGGGGCCTCCGCGTGGTGTCATGAAGCATCAACAGACCTTAGGAACCTTAATTGAACTATCTTGGCCTCTTTAGGGTAGTGAGATAACTGACTTTGGTGCAGTCCGAGGTTGGTTGATACTCGATACTACGCTCAATTGAGGGTTGCTTTCCTGGAATATTTCGGTCGCCAGTTCAGTGGCTAAATCGAAACGATGAACAATGAAAGCAATCCCGTGATATTGGGAACCTTAGAACCCGGTTACTTTGATTAGGACAGGTTGAACCGACCAACTTCAAGAGGGTACTACCCAGACCCCATGCTGGCCTTAAACCTTAAGGGCTTGTCTTGTGTGCCTTGTGTGCCTTACATGCTTGTCTTTGTAAATATCTGTGGTGTGTTTAAACATAACATCATGACATCATCCAGCATCATATGCATTGACTAACCATTTCAGGGGTTCGGATTTTCATCTTTGTTCTTGTTTTGTAGGACATGGAAACTGTTCGTAGAAAGACAATTCAGGTCAGTCTTGTAAGGATCCCTCCTCAGCTTAAGGAGCTTATATCCAGGATTCCCGAGAACTCTTCATTCAGTGAAAGACATGGAAGCCTCATTAGCTTGGTCAACACCAACATTGAGGAAGATATGATTAAGGTCTTGTTCCAATTCTTTGACCCTCTGCATCACTGTTTTACCTTCTTGGACTATCAGTTGGTACCTACATTGGAGGAGTTCTCCCGGCTCCTGAAGATCCCTATCCTTGATCAGCTACCCTTCAACGGTACAGAAAAGGAACCTAAGCTTGAAGAGATTGCTAAAGCCTTGCACCTACAGTCATCTGACCTCAAGGGACATTGGGAAGTCAGAAGTGGTATCAAAGGGTTCTTAGCCAGGTTTCTGTTTGAGAAGGCCCTTGAATGTTGGAACTCCCTTGACTTGCAAGCTTTTGAAGAGGTTGTGGCCCTCCTTGTTTATGGTTTGGTGTTGTTTCCTAACCCAGATCAGCTTATTGATATCAGTGCTGTCCAGATCTTTATGTCCAGGAATCCTATACCTACGTTGCTGGGGGACATCCTTCACTCATGTTACACTCGAACCATGAGAAAAAGAGGTGTCCTTATGTGTTGCACTCCCCTCCTGGGAAGGTGGTTTATTTCGCACCTTCCCCAATCAGTCTTGAAGAACGAGCGGGGTTTGAGATGGTCACAACGGTTGATGACTCTTACACATGCAGATATACATTGGTGTCCTAGGTCCAGAGAGGATGTCACTATCATCGATCATTGCGGAGAGTACCCTAATGTTCCTTTACTTGGAATCAGAGGAGGTATTACTTATAGCCCATGCCTGGCTTGGAGACAATTTGGTTATGCTCGGAGAGACGGTCCTCATGACATGTTAATCCCCGACATAGTTTTTGACTTCGACAACGATACTCAAGGACTTCGTCAGAGATTTATCAGAGCCTGGAGGATGCCCAGTAGGATAGACAGCAAAACACTGGGGCACAGGAACTCCATTCCATTGGAACCTTATCTCAAGTGGGTACGAGCCCGCTCCCAGAAGTTAGTAATGCCTTATCCTCACATGCTCCCAGTAATCAAAGAACCAATCTTGGAAGGGGAAGTGTCTTACACTATTCAGCACCCTGATATGCCCACATCCTGGGAAGAGATGCAGAAGAGCTGGATCCAGCTTAAGGAGGAAAGGAATTCTTTTGAGACTAGTCTGCATGCCAGCGAAAAGAAGGTCTTGGAGCTCACTCGCCTATTTCATGAGGAGAGGAATCTCAACACTTACATAGCTCCGAAGAGGATGCGCAGTGTATTTTGGGATTGATTTGATTTTTGTACTTTTTGCCCATGAGGCTTTGATGTATTAAACAATGATTTCTTTAATGATGACGTGTGTTCCCTTTTGTCTACAACAAATTTGAACTTTCGAACCCTTGAATGCATTGCATACGCATTTCATACATCACGTGCATAGCAGGTTTTTCCTCTTTTCAGGTTGCTTACAGTTCTTCGCTGTTTATTTCAGCATCATGAACCCCGAATCTGCATCAACTGAGACATCAATCAAGGCTCTTCAGGCGCAGAATGCACAATTTCAAGAACTAATCAAGGGTCTGGCTAAAGGCCAAGAAGAACTAAAGGCTATGCTCCTGAAGAAGGAGAAGAAGAAGAAGAGAAGAACTGTTCTGTTCAACTCGGGCCGAAGGTTTGGCAATACTCTGCAGCATGAAGAGGCTGGTTCTTCTGTTGGCAAGAGTCCTTCTCAGGCAGAAGTAAAGGTTCCTAGTCCGGTCGTCTCCGACAACGAGACAGATTTTGATGAAGAGCAATACCCTCCTTCAGATGACAGATATAAACAACTGGAGGACAGGTTGAAGGCTATGGAGGTGCAACAGGCACCTGGGCTGGATTTCGGAGATCTGGGTTTGTCGACTGGTGTAATCATCCCCCATAAATTCAAAGCACCATCCTTCTCCAAATATGACGGGGCGTCTTGTCCCAAGCTGCATTTGAGGTCCTATGTTCGGAAAATTCAGCCGTACTCTGCGGATAAGAATCTATGGATCCACTTCTTCCAGGAGAGTCTTTCAGGGACTCATCTCGAATGGTTCTATCAGCTGGATGGGACCAAAGTTCGTAACTGGGAGGAGTTGGCTACTGCTTTCTATAAGCAGTATCAATATAATGCCGACCTTGCCCCCACACGTACCCAACTCCAGGGTATGGCGTTAGGTGCAAGTGAAGGTTTTAAGGAGTACGCTCAGAAGTGGAGAGACCTGGCTGGCAGGGTGCAGCCACCATTGACTGATCGGGAGTTGGTTGACATGTTCTTGGGGACCCTATCTGGGCCATTTTTCAACCATCTCATTGGGAATTCTTCTGCTGGGTTCACTGATTTAATTCTGACTGGAGAGAGAATTGAAGCTGGGCTGAAGTCTGGGAAGATTGCAAAGGGTGCATCCTCTAGTTCGGAAAAGAAACCATTCAAAAAGGAGTCTAGTGCCGTGTATGGTTCCAGGAAATCAGAAAGATCTGAGCACCGCCAATCTGTCAGTGCGGTGATGATTGCTAAGCCTGCTGCCGCTCCTCGGCCAAACAATTCTCAAAGGGCTGAAAGACCCCGGAGGGAGTTTACCCGGTTAAGCATGACCCTATCGCAGATTCTGCCACAGTTGCTAGCCACCAACTTAGTGACTGTCAGGGAAGCTCCGAAGTTCCCCAATACAACATCTCCCAAGTACAACCCGAATGCTCGTTGTGCTTACCATTCAGAAAGCCCGGGGCACTCTACCGATGACTGTTGGGCGTTGAAGAATAAGGTGCAAGACCTTATCGACGCAAAGGAGATACAATTCGAAGCGCCTGCAAAGCCGAATGTAGTTACTGCCCCTATGCCTCAACATGGGGTAAATGCTGTTAATGAAGACGTTTATGCTGTTTCTGTGGATGATCTAGCCACTCCTCTAAAGATCGTCAAGAAGAACCTACTGCAGGCCGGTTTATTTCCGGGTTGTAGTGAGAGTTGCCTATTCTGTGCTGTGTCTCCATCTGGTTGTCCCTTGCTAAAGTTAGGCATCCAAAGCTTAATGGATAGCAAGGAGATTCTATTCAAGAAGTCTGCTGTTCGGTTGGTACCAATGGAAGAAGTTTCTGTGGTGACTATCTTCAATAATCCGATCCCGGCTCTCCAGAAAAAGCCCGTTCAAATTATGACCGTTGCGCCCGTTATTATCACTGTTCCAGGGCCCCTGCCCTATGTATCTGATAAAGCTGTCCCTTGGCACTATGGGGCAGATGTATATATAAACGGGATTAAACAAGAGCTCAACGCTGGCGCCAGCATCTGTGACATCACTGGCCCAGCCAAAGTTACCCGCAGTGGCAGGCTCTTCTCGCCTGACATTGCACCACCTGCTGCCCGAAGACCGCTCCTGATAATTCCTACAAGTACACCTATTCCTGTTGCCGATCAAGTTGTTGTTCCTGCTGCTAATCCGATTGTTTCTCCTGCTGCCGAGTCATCCAATGCTCGGGGCAAGGGAATTGAAGTTGGGCCTGCCCAGATGGAGGCACCCATACCCATAGCTGCTGAGGCCTCCCCACAAGAGATGGAGGAGATTCTGAAGATTATAAAGAAGAGCGATTTTAATGTTGTGGAACAGCTGGGGCATACACCCTCCAAGATCTCCATGCTCTCTTTACTGCTGTGCTCCGAAGCCCATGCAAAGGCCCTAATCTCATTCCTCAAGACGGCCCATGTGCCACATGAAACCTCTGCAGTCCAGTTCACTGATTGCGTGGCAAGTCTAACGGCAGATAATGGCTTGGGTTTCTCAGACGCTGACTTGACCGCAAAGGGGAGAGATCATAATGATGCTCTGCATGTCTCAATTAAATGCAGGGGCACCACCTTGGCACATGTGTTGGTTGATACTGGGTCATCTTTGAATGTGCTACCCAAGAAGGCTCTGGATCGTCTAGATTGTGAAGGCCTGGAATTGAAACCCAGCAACATCATCGTCAGGGCCTTTGATGGTTCAAAGAGGATGGTCCATGGAGAGGTTGACATTCCGATTCGTGTGGGCTCTCAGGTGTTCGACTCCACTTTTTATGTGATGGATATCCGTCCATCTTACTCTTGTCTGCTGGGTCGACCCTGGATACATAAGGCTGGGGCAGTGACCTCTACCTTGCATCAGAAGCTGAAGTACCCCGTCAGAGGGAAGATTGTCACTGTGCAAGGAGAGGAAGAATATATGGTGAGCCACCTGAATTCCTTCAGGTACGTTGAGATGGATGGGGAGTTTATTGAAACTCCCTTTCAGCATTTCGAGGAGGTGTTTCCAATTGCAGCGGAAACAACAGAAGCAAGTGGTCCTTTGAAGATGGCTTCCCTGAAGGATGCCAGGGCTGTGGTGCAGAAGGGTGAATGTGCCGACTGGGGCAGACTTCCAGACTTCACTCAGAAGACTGATAAACTTGGGCTGGGTTTTACCTCAGAAGGTCAGAGAGCTATGAGGAAAGCAAAGATCGGAAGACCTCCGGTATTTATTAAAAGTTCAGAAGTGAATGCTGTTGGGGAAGATCATGGCGTGGACGAAGCTGAATTCAACAGCTGGATTTATCCGACGACCGAAGGCGGATTGAACAACTGGATTGCTAAGGATCATACCCCTGTTACCTTTGTGACGCAGTAATAAATTTCTTTGTTTTGTTATTTTGTAATAAACAATGATAAACTCTATGGCCCGGTGTCTTACCCGAGGCACCGTGGTTCTATTTGTGAGGGCATACAAACTGTCATTTTATACATCATGAATGAAAATCTTGGACGTATTTTTCGCATTGCAAATATTGTGTTCCTTTTCTGTCTTTCCTTTCCTTTACATAATTTTCAAAAACAGCTGTATTTACACACACACTCACTCATACAGGTTTCAATCCACTCTGGATCTCACTGATAACAGCTCTGCTACTGCCAATTATGACTTCGAAAATCCGATCAACTTAGCCGAAGACGAAGGTGAAGATGATTGCGAAGTGCCCGGCGAGCTTGCAAGACTGTTGCTTCAGGAAGAGAGGGCAATTCAACCCCATGAAGAGCCAGTGGAAACAATAAACCTGGGTACTGAGGCAGACATGAAAGAGGTAAAGATTGGTGCCAACCTAGAGCTCAGCGTGAAGCAACGGTTAACCAAGATATTACATGACTATATGGAAATCTTTGCCTGGTCCTACGAAGACATGCCCGGGTTGGATACCAACATTGTGGTCCATCACTTGCCAACTAAGGAAGACTGCCCTCCAGTTAAACAAAAGGTCCGTCGGATGCGTCCAGAGATGTCCGAGAAGATTAAAGCCGAGGTCATGAAACAATTTGATGCGGGGTTCCTTGCAGTAACTTCTTACCCTCAGTGGGTTGCTAATGTGGTGCCGGTACCTAAAAAGGACGGTAAGGTCAGAATGTGTGTCGATTACAGGGATCTGAACAGGGCCAGCCCCAAGGATGACTTCCCCTTACCTCACATTGATGTCCTTGTTGATAATACAGCTCAGCACAAGGTTTTCTCTTTCATGGATGGCTTTTCAGGTTACAATCAGATAAAGATGGCACCTGAAGACATGGAAAAGACTACATTCGTTACTCAGTGGGGCACCTTCTGTTACAAGGTCATGCCATTCGGGTTGAAGAATGCCGGGGCAACCTACCAACGTGCCATGGTTGCCTTATTTCATGATATGATTCATCATGAGATCGAGGTATATGTAGACGACATGATCGCTAGGTCCCAGACTGAGGAAGAGCACCTAGATCATCTGCAGAAGTTGTTTGACCGGCTGAAACTGTACAAGCTGAGATTGAACCCGAACAAGTGCACCTTCGGGGTAAGATCTGGGAAGTTGCTAGGCTTCGTGGTCAGTGATAAAGGTATTCAAGTGGACCCCGCTAAGGTCAAAGCTATTCAAGAGATGCCAGTTCCCAAGACAGAGAAGGAAGTCAGAGGCTTTTTAGGACGCCTGAACTATATTGCTCGGTTCATCTCTCATCTGACTGCTACCTGTGAGCCAATCTTCAAGCTGCTGAAGAAAGATCAGGTAGTACGTTGGAACGATGAATGTCAGGCTGCTTTTGACAAAATCAAAGAGTATCTCCAAGAACCACCTATCCTTATGCCACCGGTTGAAGGGAGACCTCTGATACTATACCTAACAGTGCTTGACAACTCAATAAGGTGTGTGCTGGGGCAGCATGACGAGTCTGGCCGAAAAGAGCATGCCATTTATTACCTTAGCAAAAAGTTTACCGACTGTGAGACCCGATACTCACTGCTTGAGAAAACTTGCTGCGCTTTGGTATGGGCTGCTCGTCGGCTGAGACAGTATATGCTGACTCACACTACCTTGTTGATCTCAAAAATGGATCCTATAAAGTACATATTCGAAAAGCCTGCTCTGTCTGGGAGAATTGCAAGATGGCAAATGATCTTGACGGAATACGACATTCAGTACACAACCCAGAAAGCCATCAAGGGGAGTGTATTGGCAGACCACTTAGCTCATCAAGCTGTAGATGACTACCAATCGATGAACTTCGAGTTTCCGGATGAAAGCATCATGATAGTAACAGATTGTGAAGTACCTGGACCGGATGAAGGACCTGAGCCAGGATCCCGATGGTCTATGCACTTTGACGGGGCATCCAATGCTTTGGGAAATGGTATCGGCGCCATCATCATATCCCCTCAAGGTACTCATACTCCACTCACTGCCCGGCTGTGTTTCAACTGTACCAACAACATGGCGGAGTATGAGGCGTGTATCATGGGTCTTCAAGCTGCGATCGACCTAAGGATCAAATTTCTAAGTGTCTTCGGAGATTCCGCTCTGGTGATCAATCAGATCAACGGAGAGTGGGATACGAAACATCCAAACTTGATTCCTTACAGAGAATGTGTGTTGACCCTGATTCCCCACTTTACAGAGATAACCTTTGAGCACTTTCCAAGAGAAGAGAATCAGTTAGCGGACGCGTTAGCTACAATGTCTTCAATGTTCAAGGTCAAATGGGATAATGAGGCTCCCCGAATCATCATCTGGAAACTGGACGAACCGGCATACTGTTGTGATCTCGAAATTGAATTGGTGACTGAGAAGCCTTGGTACCACGAAGTTAAGAGATATCTGGAAGCTCAGGAATACCCTGAAGGTGCCTCTATCAATGATAAGAAATTCCTGAGGAGGTTTGCAGCCAAGTTCTTCCTTAGCAACGGCATCTTGTACAAGAGAAACCATGATTCGACCTTACTGCGTTGTGTGGACAAAACTGAAGCAGAACGGATCATGGAAGATCTACATGAAGGGACCTTTGGTACACACTCCAGTGGAAATACTATGGCTAAGAAAATCCTACGGGCAGGATACTATTGGTCCACAATGGAAGCTGACTGCTACCAACATTCTAGGACATGCCACAAGTGTCAGATTTATGCGGACAAGGTGCATGTTCCTCCGGTTCCCCTGAATGTTCTAACTGCGCCTTGGCCGTTTGCAATGTGGGGCATAGACATGATCGGCGAGATTAAACCTACGGCATCCAATGGACATCGCTTCATCCTAGTGGCGATCGACTATTTTACGAAGTGGGTTGAGGCAGCATCCTATGCTACGGTAACCAAGACTGTTGTGGCACGGTTCATTCGGCACAACCTGATCTGTCGGTACGGCGTCCCCGAGCGAATTATTACAGACAACGGTACCAATCTAAACAATAAGATGATCGCTGAGCTCTGCGAACAGTTCAAGATACAGCACCACAATTCTTCTCCTTACAGACCGAAGATGAATGGGGCTGTAGAAGCAGCTAACAAGAACATCAAGAAGATCGTGCAGAAAATGACAGTGACTTACAAAGATTGGCAAGAGATGTTACCGTTCGCTCTGCATGGGTACCGTACCTCAGCTAGGACGTCAACCGGGGCAACTCCCTTCTCTCTGGTTTATGGCATGGAGGCAGTCTTGCCAATTGAAGTACAAATACCCTCTCTCCGGATAATGAAGGATGCAAATCTGAACGAGGATGATTGGATCCAGACACGACTTGACCAACTCAACCTCATTGACGAAAAGAGACTTGCTGCTATCTGTCATGGTCAGACGTATCAGAAACGGATGATCAGGGCATTTAACAAAAAGGTCAGACCACAGGAATATCAAGTTGGGGATCTGGTGATCAAGAGAATCATCCTTCCTCAGAGTGATCCAAGGGGCAAATGGACCCCTACGTACGAAGGGCCATTTGTGGTTAAGCATGTGTTCTCAGGAGGAGCCATGATATTGACCAACATGGATGGTGACGACCTTCCTCACCCCGCCAATGCAGACATAGTTAAAAAATACTACGCATAAAAAAGACCCGCTAGGCTGACATGCCTAGGCAAAAATTAGGGCTTCCCGGCGAACCAAAAGGGTTCGGGCAAAATGAAGGGATGAAAATGAAAAAAATCTGTACACCCGGCAAGTCGAAAACCTGAAAAGGCGGCTTGGGCAAAAATGGGTATCCCGGTGGACCGAAAACCCGAAAGGGCGGTCCAGGTAAAAATTAGGGATAAAGCGTAATACTATGTCTCATTGGATCACTTTGCATCCAGAATCCGGTATCTACATCAAGTTCAGACGGCATCGATCAGTCAGCTTCACCTTCAACCAAGGTCATCAAGTGATGAGACGCTCAGAGTTATAAAGGCGATAGCAGAGTTGAAACCCAGTGGGATCATTCATATTTCACACAGCTGTTTTATTTTCTCTTGTACAAAATTTGTATAAAACGCTTTTGTTCGGCAACGTTCCTCTTACTAGGACGTCAGCCTCTTGTACACAAAACGCCTATTTTCAGGCCATTCAAATCAATAAATATATTTTCAGTGAAACGTGCCCAGTGTTTTTCTTTTTCTGCTTTTGTTTTTGCGAAGAACGTCCAAGGTTCAATTTGTGATATATGCATTGACAATAATTTGCTAACTCATAAATATTTGCATACGAAACAAAGGAATTAATTGCAGGTGACACTAGAAACAGGGGCAATAAAAGAGTTGTCTGAGCAGTCTAATTGTTCTATCCTCCGAAGGTACCAAGGTAGGTCCAGCTAAAGAGCATAACCCGATACCTTAATTCCCCAGAGAGTGGTTCAGCAAAACAGTGCACTCTTCTCCAAGAAGAATCATCAAATCTCAAGGAAATTGAGTATCCTCCAGTAGATCTCAATACTCCCCCCAGCAGCAGCATACATATATTCTTAACAAGCATCCCCGGCAGTCTTGGCCTAAAGATTGTTCCCCGGCGGTATACCGACATTCAAAGGAATCACTTCCCCGGCAATTCAAAACTCCCCAGGAGAGTCCCATCCAGCTCCCCAGGAAGGCTGGAAACCTCATACCCCCAAGCAATAAGCTTATCCCCAGTAGATTCTGGAAGCTTATCCCCTCACAGAGCACGAACGCGTCGTCCGGCTTGATTCAAAGAGTTATTTCCTTAACAGGATATAACTGGGTTATCCTCAGCCAAAAGCCACGGAAAGAGCGTCGTCGACATAGTCCTCCTATCCCCAGCGAAGTCCATCAACACTTCCAACAACAAGGGTATCCCCAGCAAATTATTATCAACACTCAGCAAGGCATCTCTCTCCCCACAGAGTTTTGCTTCCCAGCATGGTCGTCAGAGTATCTTTTCCCCCCACAGAATCTTCCATTCGCCAAGTTTATTCCGCAACGGAGTCATCTTCTCCTACCGGTATTCTTGCAACTATCATCCCCAGCGGAGGCGAAAATCTATACTTCAACATCAGCCCAGGATACGGCTTCCCGGCATCTGTCAATGATTTACATTCCTAGACGAAAACATTCATAAAACATCACATACATCATTATAGCATGCATAACGCATCATATCATACAAATCTCATTTATGTTGAGAACATCATTGCTTGATCCATATCATGCATTGCATATGACTGACCTTTACCTTTCAGGAAAGACGCAGTTAAAATGCTCAAACATATTTCAAAGCCTTCTCTAGTCCAGCTAAATCGACTCCCAACAGATTTTTCTGATAAAGACTCAGCAGAAGTTATGGTCCCCTCTCCGGCAAGTGCGTGAGGTGGTAATTCCTTTTTCAGATGTTTCCCTCTCCGACGATGAGTGTGAGGTGATAATCTCTTATGGTCCCCTCTCCGGCAAGTGCGTGAGGTGGTAATTCCTTTTTCAGATGTTTCCCTCTCCGACGATGAGTGTGAGGTGATAATCTCTTATGGTCCCCTCTCCGGCAAGTGCGTGAGGTGGTAATTCCTTTTTCAGATGTTTCCCTCTCCGACGATGAGTGTGAGGTGATAGTCTCTTATGGTCCCCTCTCCGGCAAGTGCGTGAGGTGGTAATTCCTTTTTCAGATGTTTCCCTCTCCGACGATGAGTGTGAGGTGATAGTCTCCCATGGTTCCCTCTCCGACGGTGTGTGAGGTAGTAAGTCCTTTTCAGATGATTCCCTCTCCGACAATGAGTGTGAGGTGATAGTCTCTTATGGTTCCCTCTCCGACAGTGTGTGAGGTGACAATTCCTTTTCCTATGATTCCCCTCTCCGACGGCGAGTGAGGTGATTCCCTTTCAGATTATACTGGTCTATGATTCCCGTTCCGATATTGCAAAGATGGTAATTCCCGCCAAGATTTTTCTCAACGAGCGTTGTTGAAGTTAAAATCACCCAAGGTTCTCTTACCATTCATGCTAAGGCAGTAACCATACCTGGTTCATTCATCAGCGTTTGAAGCTCCAGACTCAGCTCCTGTAACCAGTCAGGACATATCTATACCAAGCATCTAAAATCAGCTCCTGCAACGTGTCAGGTACTCATTTTTCTTTTGCAGGTATGCAGATACTCGCTAAGGAATCTCCTACGCAATCAACATCCAGATGGCATCTATAAGCCCATCATCCTATCCAGCAATCTCTAAATGGCATCTATAAGCCCATTCCCACATCACTGCTACTATGTGAGCGCAAATTTCTGGGCACTCTAGTGTCCAATCATCTTCTACCCTCGGATTACGAAAGGCACGCCAGCCAATCTGCATCCTCAGGTCTAAGAAGATTGAACAGGGGCAACTGTTGTACCCCAAAATTTGCCCTCCCATATTCTCCAAGAAATTGCCAAACCAAGTCACAAAATTCTCCAAGGGTTGTGCAGTCCAACTGTCTCCTATACAGTCAAAACTAGGGTTTGAGTCCTGATCAAGAAAGTGAAGTTTTCAAAGGGCCAATCAAGTCCCATATGCCTACAAATGTGGTCAAGCATCCTCATATCAAGTCTCAAGGCATTCAGCTCAAAATTGCACAGTCAAAACCCTAGATTGCACTACAGTCAACTGTAGGGGCAAAATGGTCATTTGACAGTCAAAAGTTCAAATTTTTGGTCAACATATCATTTTGAAGCCACAAACATCATTTGATCAATGCTTGATCATGATTCTCAAAATTTGGCTCAGAAATCATCAAAGATGCAAAAGTTACTATATTTGGACAGCTGAAAAAGTCAACTGAAATTGACCAGAGCATAACTTTCACATGGATTATCAGAAAAATTCCATCCAAAGCTCATTTTTAAGAGAAAGACATTTCCTACAACTCATATTCATACTTCAAGTCCAAGAAATGACCTCACAAAAAGTTATCAATTTCAACATTATAGGTCATTTTCAAAAGTCAACAAAAAGGGACTTTAAGTCAAAGGCAATAACTTGAGATTGGTAAATCAAAATGACATGGGACCAAAGGCATTGGTTAGAGGACTCAAAGACCTTTCCAAAATGTCCAAGAACATGTGAAGAGCTTAAAAATTGAGCAAGTTATGCCTTGTGGAAGTTGGGAAATTTTTGGATATTTTGAAAAGTCAACAATGGTTCAAATGACCTAAATTTGCTAATGGGCCCATTTTTCTTCCATGATTCATCATTCCAAGCATATGCACGACCACTTGGCCCAAAGGGAAGTATTTTCTCATTTTTTATTTATTTATTTGAATTTCTATTAATATTAATTCATTTAAATTATATAAATATGTGGAAAATATAAAACTTGACCTAAAAAATCTTTTTGTACACATTCTAGACTCAATATTTCGTGCACATGCTAATTAGGCAAGTTTTGGTTTGATTTGAGCTAATTGACACCAAATACACATGAAAAAAGATTCAAAAAAGATCTTATAAAATCAAATATTGAAACCATTGAATTCAAAAGATTTTGTGCAATTTTCTTAACCTAATATGCTCACTACATAACCAGGAATCAAACCCTAATGCTGAAACACTCTAAGCTGCGCAGGAAGAGACATATCAAACTTGGAATTTTCATCAAAAAGTTCAAAACTGAAAAGCACTCTAGAGGACGATTCAAGCCTTAATCTTGATTCCAATAGCTTCATTGTAGTTCTCTGAACGTGTGCCAATCAAGAACATCAACTCAAACACAAAGGATTGGTAGATTAAATTCAGACTGTGTCACGAAATTTTCAAAATCGTATATCATAATTCATGCATCTTTTTGCATTTTTATTTATGGATTCTTGTTCAGTGTGATGTTTCGAAGCTAACCAATGCTTTTGATTTGATCATAACGCTGTGTACGAGATTCTACCATGCTTAAATTTTAGGGTTTACAGGTTGTAATTTTAGGGCTTTTGCAAAGAGGAAAAATCAAAGCTCCAGACCATGACCATTGCAATCAACGCATCTGGACGAAGAGATTGATATAGTCGCGCCCAATTTATGAGTTACATAGCTCTAATCGCTATTTTCTGAAAACACCCCTTCTGCAACGCGTAGAAAACTGTTGCCTTTGAGTTTGTGTTACAGGGGACGCGAGGAAGACGATACCGTGTCAGGGGGTGATTGGTTCTTTTTGAATTTCGCGCTAAAATCTAATATATATGCGTTACTTATTTTATATTATTTGTTTAATGCTTAATGTTAATGCGCGTTAATTGGCACAACTGGTCAGGGAAGGCATTGGCAAGGCATATGACCTGGGTTCGAACCCCAGGTCTCTTACATTCTCAACAATATTTTTTCAATTATCTTCCCATGCAGCGCCCAAGGCCAGGATCATCATACACGCCCAGAAATCAACCTCCACGCGTCCAAGAGATGCAGATCAAGGGCTCAGATCTGGAGAGCACCATGTACCATAGTCAGACACATCACATGCTTGCACAAAAGTCAACGGATTTCAATGCTTAATGGGCCTGGATTCTTGGACCAACACCTCACTTTGGGGCCTGAACCCCCCCTGGTTTGCTTTTCTTTTCATATTTTATTTTTTTAATTATTGTGTTATTTATTTTTATTGTTTTAATTAATTAATTATTTGTCTACAATATATAAAAAATGCCTAAAAAAAATCAGAAAAAGATAAAAAACATAATAAATTATTTTATTCTAATATTTTCATAAATAAATTAACATGTAATTATTAGTTTTAATTAGGTTACAATTTTAATTTCTTTTAATAACAAAAAATCCAAAAAATGTAGAATTAGGGTTTATTCAAGTTTTCATCCTTTATTTATTTTCTTTCATAAATATTTAATATTATTTTATTTATTTTCCTAATTAAATTGTACATAAAAAATAGGTTTTTTAGGTTAAATTTTAATATTTTCATAATAAATCTAAAAAACACTAGAATTAGGGTTTACATTTCAAATTTCATTCTAATAAATTCTTCTTCTTTTAAATCTTAAAAAAAACATAAAATACTAAAAAACATTTTCTTTTCAATTTTAATTTCAACCCTTCATTAAACTTTAAATTTTTTTGCAAAAGGGTCCAACGCCCATTGTTTTAATTATTTTATTTCGCGCATTTATTTTATTGCTTAAATAATTATGTATCTCTCCCAAAGCGTTGTAACTTATACTTTTCGCACCGTTATTTTCTTTATTTATTTTTCGTCAAAATCGGGTCCGGTTTAATTTTGGCGATGTGGACCCGTGCCGTTTGTAATAGTCTTAGAATTTATTTTTCCGCAAATATGTTAACTGTTAAAAGCATGCAAGAATGAATGACTTAATTAAAATCAAGCGTAGATCACAACGAGCATGACAAGACAAATATCAATGAAAACGACACACGAATCGCACACACCACCCCTAGGGTACGCCTCACTGTTGCCTTGCCTCGAAAGGTGATCGTCGAGTAGAGGACGTCTTAGTAAGTCCTCATGATCCGGGAACCTGGCATGAGGGTAGCTTCTAAGGTGTCTTCCCATTTCTCCGGTGATCACCATGTCCCGAACCCTCGAATTGACCCGAACACCTCCAACGGTGGTGCTACCTACCTCTCAATGGTGGGATGGCACTACTTTAAAGGACATTTACACAGACGAATTTCTTAGGGTAGGTAGACGACTCATGGATACTTGCTCTCTTCAAAACAAACTGAAATCTTTTCACACCAACACTTTTCAAAAGCTTTCAAAGCAAATTTTTCAAACACTCTGACGTATGAGTCGAACTGAAACTTTTCAAAGAAACTTTTTAAAACCCACATTGAAAAGCAAACAAACCTTTTGAAAACACATTGAGCAAGTATCTAAGAGCCCATGGATAACCATGGATAGAAAGGGTGCTAACACCTTCCCTTTCTATAATCTACCTCCCGAACCGAGAGCAATCTCTTTAAGGAATTTTTCTGTGCTTTTGTCCTTTCCATTTGGAGAAAATAAAAGACGGTGGCGACTCTTGCTTACCGCGACATTTCGCGAACCAGCGTTAAACAGTCAGTTCCAGATCCACCGATCACACTGAGGTTATTAGTAAGAACAGTAGTGCGTGTAACCTCGGGTCGGGATGTGTGATCTGGAGTAGAGTCCTCGGGAGCAGGAGTGTATTCAGGAGTAGGATCTTCGGAAGCAGGAGTGTATTCTGGAGTGGGATCTTCGGAAGCAGGAGTATATTCTGGGGCATACTCTGATATCTCACCCCAACCTTCTACAGAATAGTTCCAATTAGCAGGGTTGGAAACACAAGTCATCTGAGGGTCTGGTAGTGTGAAGGTGTAAACTGTCTGGTCATCGATGAGCAATCTGTACTGATATGGGTGGAAAGAGGCCCTCCTCATGAGCCCACGATTCATGCAAAAGTCTAAATCTAGGAAAATATATCCACAGTATGGGGTCAGCTGTGCTATCATACTGTCCAAACCCAAAGCAGAAGCTATCTGTGTCACATTCCCTCCGGAATGAATGAGTCCTACAGCAGATCGAGCAGTCTGCTCGAGGCTCTCTATCAGAAAACCTCCACTAGCTATAGGTCTGGACTGACTGGCACAGTATAGGAAAAGGATCTCCTCAGCGGTGACTAAGTGGTCACAGTAACTCCTCCCAAATAAAGTGTGGCACAGAATCATCTCGAAGTATCGGAAAGTCGGGTTATGGATCTTCCTGGACAGCTGGGTAGAGGGGTCAAGGCTGGCTCCATCAGTAATGTCCTGCCAAAATTTATCAATATCTCTGTCCATATAGTAACTCAATGGTAACTCAGTGATAGCGGTCGGTTCAGTTTGGAAACCAAGCAAATCCCCAAATTCTTTGATGGTCAGGGTATACTCGGTACCAAACAATCTGAAACTTAGGCATCCTCGCTCATCTCCTTCACCCACCCATGGGTTATAATCCACAGAGCTAAGAAACTCCAGAGTAAGGTTCCTGTAGGTTTTGTGGACATCATCAGCATAATAATCCCAGCCAAGTTGGTTGCACAGATACCTAATACTTGGCTCAATCCCGAGTGCCTCCATGCAGCTCTGATCGGGGTACCTAGTGGGTACCATAGGTCTAGCAGATAAGGTAGCAAATCGGGCTTTTTGTGCTTCATCCCTGAAAATCACAACCATACCATCGGGGTAATGCATCCTGAAAATATAAACACAAGAAATTAGTCCAAATAAAACATATATAAATTAATAAAATAAAATAAAATAAAGAATAAACCATGGGTTGCCTCCCATGAAGCGCTTGTTTAACGTCTTTAGCTTGACGATTAGATCTTACTTTATGTGGGTATTGGTGGGTCTATAAGAATATGACTAGAGTAGTCAACAGGCAAATCGCCTCCTTTGTATAGCTTCAGTCTTTGTCCATTTACCACAAATGGAGCGCATGAATTGTTTTTGATTTCTACTGCTCCAGACTTTAGAACTTTTGACACTTCAAATGGACCTGTCCATCTTGAACGAAGCTTACCAGGAAAAAGTCGTAACCTTGAGTTAAATAGGAGAACAGGGTCACCAATGTTGAAATCTTTCTTGATGATTTTTTTATCATGCCACATCTTGGTTCTTTCCTTATATATGATGGCATTCTCATAGGCATTCAAGCGAAGCTCTTCCAGCTTGTGAATGTCCAGGATACGTTTTTCTCCGGCTTTTAGGTAATCTAGATTCAAGGATTTAATGGCCCAATAGGCTTTATGTTCTAGTTCGAAGGGTAAATGACAGGACTTTCCATAAACCAATTGATAAGGAGTTGTTCCAATAGGGGTTTTATAAGCCGTTCTATAAGCCCATAAGGCGTCTTTAAGTTTTCCAGACCAGTCTTTTCTGGATAATGATACGGTTTTCTCTAGGATCTGCTTAATCTCCCTATTTGATACTTCTACTTGGCCACTGGTTTGCGGGTGATATGGTGTTGCTACTCTATGTTTTACTCCGTATTTGCTTAGAAGCTTGTCAAATATCTTAGATATAAAATGCGATCCTCCATCACTTATGACTAACCTCGGGGTTCCAAACCTAGGAAAAATAATATTCTTAAACAGTTTGATAACTACCTTGGTATCGTTTGTGGGTGATGCAACAGCTTCTATCCACTTTGAGACATAATCGACAGCTACTAGGATATACTTGTTACCCATTGAGGAAGGAAAAGGTCCCATGAAATCTATACCCCAGACATCAAATATTTCCACTTCTTGGATGTTACTTAAAGGCATTTCATCACGTCTTGAGATGTTCCCAGTGCGTTGGCATCGGTCACATTTTGTAATGTAAGTGTGGACATCGCGCCATACAGTAGGCCAATAAAAACCTGCTTGAAATATTTTGGCGCATGTTTTAGATGTACTTGCATGTCCACCATAAGGTGCAGCATGACAATGTTTAATGACGTTGCCTACTTCTTCTTCCGGCACACATCGTCTGAATATATTATCTATTCCTCTTTTGAATAGGAGGGGTTCATCCCAAAAGAAGTGTTTAACATCACTAAAAAACTTCTTCTTCTGTTGGTAGCTTAAGTCAGGGGGTATGATATCAGCGGCCAGATAATTCACAATATCTGCGTACCATGGTATGTTGTTCAAGGTTGAGATTTCCTCATAGGTCTCTTCTTCAGTTGAGTTTATCCCAGCTATTAATCTTTCATAAGTAGAGTGATCGTCTATAGGTATAAGTTCAGGTTTAAGGTGTTCTAACCTAGAGAGATGATCAACTACTAAGTTTTCAGCTCCTTTTTTATCCTTAATATCCAAGTCAAATTCTTGGAGTAAAAGAACCCATCTGAGCAATCTAGGCTTAGCATCTTTCTTACTTAACAAGTACCGGATTGCTGCATGATCTGTGTATACTATTATTTTTGCTCCCACCAAATAAGATCGAAATTTATCAATAGCAAAAACTACGGATAGCAATTCCTTTTCTGTGGTTGTATAATTTAGCTGGGCAGCGTCTAGTGTTCTACTAGCGTAGTAAATAGCATGCAGTTTCTTGTCTTTTCTTTGCCCTAGTACATCTCCTACAGCGAAATCACTAGCATCGCACATGATTTCAAAGGGTTGTGTCCAATCAGGTGGTCTTATGATAGGTGCTGAAATAAGAGCTTGCTTTAAAACTTCAAAGGCCTCAAGACATTTTTGGTCGAATTCAAACTCGACATCCTTCATCAATAAGTTAGTTAAAGGTTTTGTTATTCCGGAAAAATTCTTGATGAAACGTCGGTAGAACCCGGCATGTCCTAGAAAACTTCTTACTTCCCTAACGGTCTTAGGTGGGTTTAGGTTTTCTATAACTTCTATCTTGGCCTTATCAACTTCTATACCTCTTTCAGAAATAATGTGTCCCAAGACTATCCCTTCATTTACCATAAAGTGGCACTTTTCCCAATTCAACACAAGGTTTACTTCCACACATCTTTTTAAGATTTTCTCTAAGTTTGAGAGGCAGTTTTTGAAATCAAACCCACACACTGAAAAATCGTCCATAAATACTTCCATAATTCCATCTAGGTAGTCTGCGAAAATTGACATCATACAACGTTGGAAAGTGGCAGGTGCATTACAGAGTCCAAAGGGCATTCTTCTATAAGCGAATGTTCCATAAGGGCAAGTAAATGTGGTTTTTTCTTGGTCCTCTGGGTGAATAGGGATTTGGAAAAACCCCGAATACCCATCAAGATAGCAGAAATATGAGTGTCTTGCTAGACGTTCAAGCATCTGATCTATAAATGGGAGAGGGAAATGGTCTTTTCTCGTTGCCTTATTCAAGTTTCTGTAATCTATACACATACGCCATCCTCCTTCTGTTCGTTTTGCCACATGCTCACCTTTCTCGTTTTCCATAACAGTGATACCTCCTTTCTTGGGTACCACATGGACTGGGCTTACCCATTCACTATCCGAAATTTGGTATATGATACCAGATTCTAATAACTTAAGAACTTCTTTCTTGACTACATCACTCATGATAGGGTTTAATATTTTTTGATGTTCTCTTGAGGGTTTTGAATCTTCTTCTAGCATAATCCGATGCATGCATACGGATGGGCTTATACCTTTTAAATCTGAAACTTTATACCCTAAAGCTGAGGGATATTTTCGCAAGGTATCCAAGAGTTGATTTGTTTCTATTTGGTTTAGAGCGGTGCTAATTATAACAGGTTTATTCATCTCCTCATCCAAAAACTCATATCTTAGATTCTTGGGTAGTTCCTTAAGTTCTATAGTGGGTTTCTCAGTACGCGGCATAAGGTCAGGGGTAAGAGCTAAGCATTCGAAAAGGTTGTCGTCAATGTACGGTTCGATACTCTTAAATCCGTCATCCTCTAAAATAGGGGTTGATGGTAATTTGATTAAAGATTCGTTTTGTTCGAGCTCATTTACACATTCGTCAATGACGTCGATGGCATAACACGCATCTCCTATCACTGGTGCCATTAGAAACTTTGATAAAATGAACTCAATCTTTTCATCTCCTACCTCGAAAGTCAGTTTCCCTTTCTTAACATCTATTATAGCTCCGGCGGTCGATAGGAATGGTCTTCCTAAGAGGATTGGGATGTCTTCATCTTCTTTAATATCCATTACGACGAAGTCGGTCGGAATGTACAACTGACCAATCTTGACAGGTATGTCTTCTAAAATACCCATGGGATATTTGGCAGATCTATCAGCTAGTTGTAAGGACATCTTAGTAGGTTGAAGTTCTCCTAATTCTAACCTCTTACAGACGGCCAGAGGCATCAGACTTACGCTTGCTCCTGAGTCTAAAAATGCTTTGTCTATCATATGGTTACCTAGGATGCAAGGGATAGAAAAACTTCCAGGGTCTTTATCTTTCTTGGCGAGTTTATTTTCGGATATAGAATGACATTCTAAAGGCTTGGGATCATCGAGTCGCCGTTTATTGGTCAAAATATCTTTCAAGAACTTAGCATATGATGGTATCTGGGTTATAGCTTCAGTAAAAGGAATCTCTACATGGAGTTTCTCTATTACCTTAATAAACTTTTGGTACTGGTTTTCTACTTTGGTGTTTTTCAGCCTCTGTGGGAACGGAATAGGTGGTTTATAAGGTTGTTGAGTGTTATTCCCTACTTCTGGTTTTGATTGCTTTTCTGGTTTCTCCGGTTCCTCTACCTGGTCTTTAGGTGTAGCATCTTCCATAGGTTTTTCTGATGTGCTTAAGTTAGGATTTCTAGGCCCTTCATAAGCAGTTCCACTTCTTAAGGTGATATAATTTGCTTGGCCTTTTGGATTTGGTTGAGTTTGTCCAGGAAATTATCCTCCAGGTGCAACTTGTACAGAGGTGTTTTGTGCTACTTGGGAAATCTGAGTCTCAAGCATTTTGGTGTGGGTTATCATCTGGTCAAACTTGGTTGCCAGTTGAGTAACTAGTTCGTTCGTGTGAATGTG
Source organism: Vicia faba (assembly GCA_948472305.1). NCBI lineage: Eukaryota > Viridiplantae > Streptophyta > Magnoliopsida > Fabales > Fabaceae > Vicia > Vicia faba. The sequence goes on from OX451739.1 coordinate 728,305,023, forward strand.
TTGGTTCATAAACTCCTTATTTTGCTGAGTTTGAGTCTGAATAAAGGTGTTTATGGTTTCTTTAAGGTTTGGTCTTGGGGGCACTATTTGCATAGGTTGGTTTTGTTTTTGCGTTTGGAATCCTTGAGGTCTCGAAGGTCCGGGATTTTGGATAGGGTTATTGTTTTTGTAAGAGAAATTCGGGTGGTTCCTCCATCCAGGATTGAAGGTATTCGAGAAAGGGTTCCCTTGGGTATAGTTAACTTGGTCTGAGCTAGATTCGTTCAAAAGGTTACAGTCAACGGTTTGATGTCCTTGAGTTCCACAGAGTTCGCATTCCTATTGGATTGCTGCTACTGTGGTTGGGTTTTGAGACATGTTCTCGACTCTCAAAGCTAGGGCGTCCATCTTGGCATTAATCATGTCCATGCAACTTACCTCATGCTTTCCTCCATGGCTCTCCTTTTTCTCTACTGTCGCTCGTTCTAATCCCCACTGGGCGTGGTTTTGGGCCATGTCCTCTATTAGGGCACGAGCGTCAGGGTAAGGTTTGTTCATCAACACTCCGCCAACGGCAGCGTCTATGGACATCTTTGTGTTGTAATGGAGTCCATTATAGAAGGTATGTATGATTAACCATTGCTCCAGGCCATGGTGCGGACAAGCTCTTAAAAGTTCTTTATATCTCTCCCAGGCATCAAAAAGTGATTCGCCTTGGTTTTGGGTGAAACAAGTGATCAGGTTCCTAAGAACAGCGGTCTTGCTTGGTGGAAAATATCTCGCAAGAAAAGCTCTCCTAAGGTCTTCCCAAGTTGTTATTGAGTTAGCTGGAAGGGCGTCTAACCAGTCGTGAGCTTTACCTCTAAGGGAAAAAGGAAACAGTCTTAAACGGATGGCTTCGGGTGTGGCTCCATTTGCCTTAAGGGTGTCAGCTAACTGGATAAATACCTTTAAATGTTGATTCGGGTTCTCGGTAGCGAGACCAGCGAATTGGTTTTGTTGTACTAATTGTAATAATGAGGGCTTTAGTTCAAAGTTGTTGGTAGTTATAGTAGGGTTTACTATACTAGAACTAGGTTCCTCGTTAGATGGTTGGGCGAATTCCTTGAGTGGTCTTTGGTTACGATCTTCTGCCATAGCTCTTCTTATCTTGCGTATAAAAAGACGGGCACGAGCGTAACGTTCAGGTTCTACTAAAGGATCTATTAGGTTACCGGTGCTACGATTTCTACGCATCTACCGGCTAGAATAGCCTTAGTCTAAACGGGATAACAATAGGGTACGAAATTTGACGAAGTTGGTCCCCGGCAACGGCGCCAAAAACTTGATGGGAAATCTGTAACCTATAGCCTAAATATAGTACTGCAAGTGCACAGCCTATCGAAGTAATATATAAGATTATCGAACCACAGAGACCAATTGTCAATCTATCAACTCTATTGCTAAGGTGCTTATCTAAGGTGAACAAGAATATTGATGTGAGTGCAGTGCAACAAAGTAAATGAGCGAGGTAAATAACAGTTTAAAAGACAGGTTGGAATGTAAATCATGTAATCAGATATTGGTCCGGTCATGCGTAGATGAAACTACTTATGGGGCAGTATTTTCTATTGATAGCAAAGAATCAATTTAACAGGAACTTGTAGCTTTTGACTACTAAGAACCGAATTTACTCTTTAAATTAAATTCCTTTATTGTCACATATAAAGGGTGCCTTCCGCGTTAAAGAGGTAAACCTATTTTTAAGAAATTGATAGTTTTGACTTAACAGAAAAGTAATTTTACTTAGAAAGATTAACTTAAAGAGACTTTTGGCTTTTGACCAAGAGTCAGATTTCAAACCTACAAACGCGTCCGAAAATAGTTTCAAAATCGTTTTCTAAAAAGGTCAATGATTCTTATTTAACCAATCAACGACTTTCGCTCTTTTTGTTTGGTTAAATAATAATCAAGTCGTATCATTAGTTTGGACGGCTTTCGATCTTACCCAATAAACATTTAAACATAATTGACTTAAGTTAAAAGCAAAACATCCCCAGAGTATTTTCACTAGCATGATAATTGGAACACGACCATGATGACAATCATTACATCCAAACCTTTATAGTTTAGCCAGACATAATAAGTGCGAGTCTATAAAACGTGTAGACTATGATAAGAGCGAGTAAGTAAAAGAGTGCGAGTCTATAAAACGTGTAGACTATGGTAAGAGCATTTAGAGTCTATAAAACGTGTAGACTATGGTAAGAGCATTTAGAGTCTATAAAACGTGTAGACTATGGTAAGAGCAATTATAAGTAAAGAAATGCAATAAAATAGAACCTTGCTCCAGTCGGAGACTTGAATCTGATACAAATCTGCGGAATGGTAAGGCTGGTATGATGAACTTCAACCAAAGTGCTCCAAGACTCGATTACAACTCAATCTACACCGCAATAACTCCCCGATGTGAAGAGATTATTACTTTACAGAAACTGATAGTATATGGCTTAAGATTGTACTAAGCTTGGATGAAACTAAAAAATGAAAATATAAAACTATTTATAGAGGATCCTTGAGATGCGTAAAGACCAGCATGCCCCTCAACTTCTTCTGAGCGGGAAACTTTTGTGAAGGCCGCGGGCGCGGTGGCAGTGGCCGCGGGCGCGGTGGTTGGAACTGCCAGATCGTGGGAACGTGGCAGTTGGTCTCTGGGTGAAAGTGGGCCACGTCATCACGTTCCCTGTAGCCGGCGCGGCGCTGAACGCCATAAGTGCAGAATATCTTGAAAAACCCTAATTTCTTGGCGTTTTGGCTCGTTTCTTCACAGAAGGCTCTGAAATGACAAGAATCCTGAAAACAAAGGAAAAAGGAACATAATACGAGAAAATGATAATAAAAACTAAGGAAAACATGTGATATTTGAGTCAGAAACATAGTGCGATTTAGTGCGATCAACCAACTTGGCCATAGAACAGTAGCAGTATGCTACACTCATTGAGACTAAACTCTCGCGATGGTTCCGGCTGCAAGAAAAGGTTGCTAAGCTGGAATTATGACCGATTGAGGGTAGTCAGTGATATTGAGATCCTCTAGAACCCGGTTACTATTTTTTAGGACAGGTTTAAACCAACTAAACTGAAAGAGGGTAATGCCTAAACTCCATGCCAGCCTATACTTAAGGCTATATGTGTGACTTGTGTGCCTTCAAACTTAAACTACTTGTTATCTGACAACAGGGGTTCCTTGCAGGTTTTGTTTACAGTCCTTATCCAATAAATTGGATTTATTGCAGGGCTCACTTACATCACCTCACTTTTTGCTTAAACGCATAGCATATACATCATAACATCATACCTTAACATTTCCTTAACCATTTCAAGGATCTCAAGGGTCTGTGATGCAGGTTATGGTACATCAAAAGTATAGCAAGGGGCAAAGGGGATTTATTTTCCTCTAGCCAAGGTTGTCTAGAAATCCAAGCACGACAATTTGAGTAAGTGGCTATGACCCACTCGATATGGTGAGCTTGACTCTTGAAGAATGACTCTCAGCAACATGAAGTTCCTTCAATCCAGCTACCAGATTCAGATTCTAACAGTTTCTTGTTTACCCCGCGAGATCCTTGAAAACATTGCATACGTATATCATACATATCATTGCATAACAGGTCTCCCAGTACAGGTATCTTATCTTCTTCACTGTTTATTTCAGCAATCATCATGTCTACTGAACCTTCCACTGAGCAAGCTATCAAGGCCCTCCAGGCTCAGAATGCCCAATTTCAAGAGTTGGTCATGAGCCTAGCAAAGGGTCAGCAGGACCTGAAGACTCTGATTCTGAAAGAGAGGAAGAAGAAGAAAAAGAGGACCATCCTGTTTAATACTGGACGCAGGTTTGGGAACGGGCTGCAGGAAGAAGTTGATCTGACCACCCCATCTGAAAGGAAAGACAGTCCACAAGAAAGGAGGGTTCCTAGCCCTATAGTCTCCAACAACGAGACAGACTATGATGAAGAACAATATCCTCCTGCTAAGGATAAGTACAAACAACTGGAAGACCGTTTGAACGCCATGGAAATACAGAAGGTGCCCGGTTTGGACTTCAGAGATCTAGGTCTATCCTCTGGGGTGGTGATTCCCCATAAATTCAAGGCACCTGCCTTTGCCAAGTATGACAGAGCTTCCTGTCCCAAGCTGCACCTCTGGTCGTATGTGAGGAAGATCCAACCTTACACAGCTGATAAGAACTTGTGGGTTCATTTCTTTCAAGATAGTCTATCAGGGACTCAACTTGAATGGTTATGTCAACTAGAAGGAGCTAGCATCCGCAACTGGGAGGATATTGCTGCTGATTTTTACAAGCAGTACCAGTATAATGTCGACCTTTCTCCCACGCGTACTCAGCTTCAGGGTATGTCTATGGGTACAGGCGAAGGCTTTAAGGACTACGCTCAGAAGTGGAGAGATCTTGCCGGAAGAGTCCAACCCCCTCTGTCTGATAGGGAGTTGGTGGATATGTTTCTTGGGACTTTGTCTGGTCCTTATTTCAAACACTTGATCGGAAGCTCTTCAATCGGGTTCACCGAGCTAATACTGACCGGCGAAAGGGTCGAAGCTGGCATCAAAAATGGGAAGATTCAAGAAGCTACACCTTTTGATGCTCAGAAAAAGCCCTACAATGGGAAGAAAGAGTCCAATGCTATGTATGGTCAAAAGAGTCGTCATGATCAACATGTAGGGGCAACCCAGATCTCCGATCCCACGCCTGTTCAACAAAGACAGAGTAATAGGCGTATGGTAAGATATCAAGAAAGGCAGTATACTGACATCAACATGCCTTTGTCTCAAGCATTACAACATTTGCTGAAGGTGAAACTGATCACGCTAAAGGATCCTCCTCAAAATCCTGATACTTCGTTTTCCAAGTATAACCCGAGTGTGAGATGTGCCTACCATTCTGACAGTCATGGACATGACACCGACGACTGTTGGACCTTGAAGAACAAGATTCAAGACTTGATTGATGCCAAGGAGATCAAGTTTGATCACTGATCCTACGCCAAATCATTGAGAATGTCTTTGTTTCATTTTGAATTTTCAAGTTGTAATCTCTTTGTTATTCAAACAATTATCTATTAATGCCAAACTTTGTTTCATTAATGCATTGCATATGTTTGTCTTGAATTCATCCTTTCATTACATTTAAACTATGCTTTTTTATGACATTCAACTCTTGCTAAAAGTTACAAGCCTTTAGAGGGAGGATGACAAAACAATACCGTAATCTCATACAGTATGCTTTTGGACAGACCTTGCTGACGATGTACAGGCATTTCTTTCAAATCCTAAACACTGGAGTTATAAGGAAGATAATCCCTTGTCAATCCCTTCAAGCCAAAGAAGTAGGAGTTTTCTATTTTAAACACAAATTGAAACCTTTAATCTAAACCTGGGGCAGGGTAGTCTCTCAGTTAATTCAAAAGATGCGCATTGAAGTCATAAAACTCTCAGTTCATAATACAACGAACGACATCAAAAGCATTCCTCTGGAATCAAAAGACAGTGGTGGTTCCTTATCTCATAGGCAGTCAATCTCTCAAAAGATAAAAGCCCACTGAGCCAAAATCTATAAAGGAGGCTTAAGAAAGCCGGGGCATCCCGCTGACTGTAATCTCGAAAACAAGAACAATCAGGAAAAAGTTAGGGATAACAAATCAAAAGAACTAGGTCGCTAAAAATCCTCAATAACATGAAAAATGTTGCAAAAATGACTGCCTTCCAACAAATTCAACTTGTGTGAACCATCACCAAAAACGTCGTTCCAGACTCATTTGGAGTTCAAATGCACAATTAACTGAGTTTAGGATTGAAGAACATCACGAAGAGCGGGTGGGTACAAATATACTTTGAGTCTTTATCCTTTGTTTCTTAAACCGTGAACCAAGCCACGTTACAACCCTTCAAAAGTCCTAACTGAAGCATGGGTTAGTTCGAAAACATACTGTTACAAAAGGTATCCTGACTCCTGTAAGGCTTTACCCTAAATCTTGTGTTGAATTTGTCTTATAAAAAAAGTTTTCTGCTAAAAAAACGCACTTTTCAAAACTTCGAGACAAGCATAAACTTTGCATTATTTGAATATCACTGTTTGCATTTGGCTATTTGTTTGACAGCGGAGAAATTCACACAACGAATATCTGATGAACGAAAACCCTCTCAGTGAACAAAATCACTTCAAAAAGGATGACACTTCCAATCAAGGGGCATGGCATGATCATTGTCCATCACCTGGGGCAGTTCAATCAAGATTCCAGGACATCTCTCAAAGAAATGCAGAGTAACCAGGGGCAAGTCTCCATCTCCTTCACTTGGGGCATTGAACATCAATCTCAGTGAAGGGTTACGTACAATTAAACCTTTTCTGGCAGTGTCACAAACACTTGCTACTAGGGGCAATGACAAATCTCCCCAAAATCCTTCTCATAGGATGACTCCCAGCAAGGGTTTAATCTCTGAAAACCTTTCCCCAGCTAAATCAACCTCAAGAATCCTCGAAGACTTCTCCCCAACAAAGATGTCACCTCTCTAGCAGACTGACGACAGGGTTTATTTCTCCAACAACACCAGGATTCCCCAGCTTGAGTTTGCCTCTTCGACTACTACAAATCAAAGGACCACAACTCCTCTTCCCCAGTAGACTACTCTGCAATCCCCAGCAAGTTACTGTGAAACCTGGACCCGACCAGATGTCAGTTTAACTTTGACTCCCCAGTAGAGCAACGGACAACCGAGACTCTTGAACTTGTTCCCCAAGAACGAATCAATACTCTCCACAGAGTTCACAACTTTCCCCAACGGAGTTCTCCTCAACAAAACAAGGATTCTCAGTGGAAACATTCTAAGCAAAGTTTGAAGACATACCTACTCTTCAACAGCAGTCCGAGATTTAATAACTCCCCAACACTTGTCAAGAATTTATTCTCCAAGACAAAATTACATTTCAACAACATTCATAACATGTGCATACAAAATGCATATAACATAAATCTCATTTATTTTGAGAACATCATTACACAATGCATACATCATGACATTGCATACAACTAACTCTTTACCTTTTCAGGAAAGATCGATCAACAGATAAAAGTCATTACCTTTTGAGGTAGTAATCGTCCAAGATTCCTTCATCATCTTGCTGAGGTAGTAATCGTCCAAGATTCCTTCACCATCCTGCTGAGGTAGTAATCGTCCAAGATTCCTTCACTATTCCTGCTGAGGTAGTAATCGTCCAAGATTCCTTCACCATCCTGCTGAGGTAGTAATCGTCCAAGATTCCTTCACCATTCCTGCTGAGGTAGTAATCGTCCAAGAGTCCTTCATCATCCTGCTGAGGTAGTAATCGTCCAAGATTCCTTCATCATCCTGTTGAGGTAGAAGTCATCCAAGATTCCTTCATCATCCTGCTGAGATAGTAATCGTCCAAGACTCCTTCACCATTCCTGCTGAGGTAGAAGTCATCCAAGATTCCTTCATCATCCTGCTGAGGTAGTAATCATCCAAGATTCCTTCACCATTCCTGCTGAGGTAGAAGTCATCCAAGATTCCTTTATCATCCCGTTGAGGTAGTAATCGTCTAAGATTCTTTCATCATCCCGTCGAGGTAGTAATCGTCCAAGATTCCTTCACCATCCTACTGAGGTAGTAATCGTCCAAGATTCCTTCATCATCCTGCTGAGGTAGTAATCGTCCAAGATTCCTTCACCATTCCCGCTGAGGTAGTAATCATCCAAGATTCCTTCACCATTCCTGCTGAGGTAGAAGTCATCCAAGATTCCTTCATCATCCTGCTGAGGTAGTAATCGTCCAAGATTCCTTCACCATTCCTGCTGAGGTAGAAGTCATACAAGATTCCTTCATCATCCCGTTGAGGTAGTAATCGTCCAAGATTCCTTCATCATCCCGTCGAGGTAGTAATCGTCCAAGATTCCTTCACCATCCTGCTGAGGTAGTAATCGTCCAAGATTCCTTCATCATCCTGCTGAGGTAGAAGTCATCCAAGATTCCTTCATCATCCTGCTGAGGTAGTAATCGTCCAAGATTCCTTCATCATCCTGCTGAGGTAGAAGTCATCCAAGATTCATTCATCATCCCACTGTTGTAGTAATCGTCCAAGATTCCTTCATCATCTGTTTGGAGTAGCAATCGTCTCAGATTCCTTCATCACACGTCATTATCAAAAAAGACCTCCCCTGGTTAGATTTATTTCTTCCAATTAATGACAGGCAATCAGAGACCTTCAAATAACAGTCCAGATACGATCCAGATTCGGATGTAATTCTGTCACTCATTCAAATACAGTCCAGCAATCGCCCCTGGATGGCATCTTTAAGCCCATCTCCAATGACTATCCATCACTCCTGCAGATGGCATCTTTAAGCCCATCCTCCTACCAACAATCTCCAAATGGCATCTGTAAGCCCATTCCCGACATCACAATGCTGATACTACACCATGCGAGTGCAAATTTCTGGGCACTCTAGTGTTCAATTATCTTCCACCCTCGGATCACGAAAGGCTGGAAAGACAATCTATATCCTCAGGTTTAAGAAAATTAAACAGGGGCAACTGTTGCACCCCAAAATTTGCCCTCTCATGTTTTCCAAAGTCTTCCCCCTGCATGGTTGATCACAAACTCTTTCCTAAGGAAAAGGAAATTTTTTTTGAGTGTTGCTTTAAGAACATTTCGATTGGCATCCTGAAAGACCCTTCGATTGGTGTTCTGAAGGAGCCTTTCGATTGACATTATGGATAAGCGCTTTGATTTGCATTCTGAAAGACCCTTCGATTGGTGTTCTGAAGGAGCCTTTCGATTAGCATTCTGAAAAACCCTTCTATTGGCATTCTGAAGGAGCATTTCGATTGGCATTCTGAAGGAGCACTTCGATTGGCATTCTGAAAGACCCTTTGATTGGTGTTCTGAAGGAGCCTTTCGATTGGCATTATGGACAAGTACTTCGATTGGAATTATAACAGTGTCCTTCGATTGGAATTCCAAAAAGGAACATTCGAAGAAGCATTCAAAGGGTCCATTCGAAGAAGCTTTCGAAAAGCATTCGAAGGAGGCCATCAGCCCATTCGAAAGGGAGTATTCGAAGGAGGTCATCAGCCCATTCGAAAGGGAGCATTCGAAGGAGGCCATCAGCCCATTCGAAGGAAGCCATCAGTCCATTCGAAGGAGGTCATCAAGAGGGCGCCCAATTCAAAAGCGTCCAGGTTCATTCAAGAGACACAAATGTTTCAAAAGAGGAAATTATTTAATGCATCCGTTTCTTGTCTCATGGCATTTAATGGCCTGTTTAATGGCTGTCTCTTGCCATTACTGCACCCTAACACCCCTAAAAATAGAGAGGCCAGCATGCATATCCAGGACGAAAATCACACACGAAAAAATCAAAGGAAAATCATAGAACGAAAATTATACACACACAAAAAATCTACAGGAGAACAAAACATTGGAGAGACGCTGCCCAGAATTTTCCAAGCCAAAATAGTCCCTCAGATCGAAGGTGCCCACGCCCAGAAGCCCTCAAATCAAAAGTGCCTACATCCAGGAAGTGCCCAGATCGAAGGTTCCTACATCCAGGAAGCGCCCAAATTAAAGGTCCAATCTGTTGGTAAGAAAGGGTAAACTATCCAACCTCATATTTGCATAATACATTCATACTTGTTGTTACTTTCGATTTTCCATCCTAGACAGGATCAAAGGGCCTGGGTTTGGCACCCAGGTCACTTTTTTTTTGTTTGCTAACATTTGCTGCAGCCATAGCCTGAAGAGACCCAGCAAGCGCAGGATCGAAGGGCCTGGGATTCAATACCCAGGCCCTGCATTTTATTTCGCTCACATACTTTTGCAGGTATAACAGCCCAGATCGAAGGAGACACCTTCTCTAGATCGAACCCATTAGCATGCTGGATTGAAGGAGGCATCTCATTCCTGGATCGAAAGCCATGACCTCAATGATCAAAAGATAGTCCTCTTCCCCGGATCGAAGGCTACTCACGCCTTGCTGTTTGGCCCAATCAAAAGGACCATGACCCCTTCTGGATCGAAGCTTCTATTTCTCTCCCTGGGTCGAAACTCCCGTTTTCTCCTTGGATCGAAGGATTCCCCTTGAATTTTATTTTTGTTTTCATAGACTTCCTTTTAATTAACATTAAAATAAAAAAAACACAAAAACATTAGGCTAGTTCTTTTTCTATTAAATTAACTTTGTTAATTAACCTTTAATTATCTTAACATTTTTCCAAAACTAAAATTAAATAGATTTAGATTATTTTTCCCAAAATAAAACAACAAAAAGAGTTCTTATTCTTGGGATTTTTTAGATTCACGCGCGTTTATTTTACTGGGATGTAATAGCTTAAACTAAGACCTTCTTTACTGCTTTATTCCCCCAATTTTGGACATGTAAATAATCCCCCTCCCCGAAGCCTTGTAATAGCGTAGGATTTACAATTCTCGCACTTTAAATTCCTGTACATATATTAACTGTTTATATGTATGCTAACTAGGATTGCATGGCAAGATCTATCTTAATTTAAAATCAACCACAGCTCATCATAACATGTACAAAGATAACATAAACTGAAAATTGACACACTTGCACATGCCACTCTTAGGGTACACCTCACTTGGTTGTCTCAAACGTGGTCATTAAGTATAGGATGTTTTAGAGGTCGTCCTTCTGTCCAAAGATCAAAGTTGCCTCGAAATGGTTGCCTCGATAAAAATGATCTAAGACATTAGGATTACCACTAAAGCGTTCAAACGTTGCTTTAGTGACCATACGTCCCTAAAATCGAATTGACCCGAAAACTCCAACGACGGTGCTACCTACTCCTCAATAGTAGGATAGTACTGTCTAAAGGACATTTGCACAATTAAATTCCTTTTTGAGTAGGTAGAGGTTCTTAAGTATTTGCTCCTTTTAAAAACAAAACAAAACTTTTCGCACCTACACTCTCTTCAAAGATAAAACTCTTTTCAAAACCCACGATCATAAAGAAAAGCAAACCTTTTGAAAACATAGTGAGCAAGTACCTAAGAGCCCGTGGATAACCACAGATAGAAAGGGTGCTAACACCTTTCCTTTCTATAATCTACCTCCCGAACCCGAGAAACATCTCGAAAAGGAATTTTTCTGTGCTTTTGTCCTTTCCCTTGATGGATAAAATAAAAGACGGTGGCGACTCTTGCTTAACCGCGACATTTTGCGAAAACAAATGCAAACGCGAACCAGCATCCAAAAACAGTCAGTTCTCGTTCCCACCGATCACAATTGCCCACTTGCCTTTCTCGGTCTTTCAACCATACCTTGTCTTTTATATCTTATAGCCCGGGTGTTGTACCCAAAAATTTACCCTCTAATTTCTCAAGAAATCTCTCACAAGATCTCCATTGATTCCAGATTACACAAGGTTTATTCAGCTCAAGACACCTCCTTAAGCACTGATGACTCAAATTAGGGTTTAGGTTTGCACAAGGACAAATGGAATTTTAATTACCCATATGAATTTCATGGATCATTTTGGACCCTCAATATTGCTCATGTCAAGTTTCAAGTTTTGGATCACATTTTTGCTCAGTCAATTGATTAGTCGACCTAAAATTAGCTGTATTGGGAAAAAAGTTAACTATGGTCAATTTACAGTCAAACTTCATAATTTTTTATCCATATAAACATCATGAACTCATATATGTCAGCTAATCAAGTTTAGATCACAATTCCTCAAGAAATTTGATCAGATCATTAAAAGGGCAAAATGGTCAAAATTAGGGTTTTGATTGAGAAGGTGCAAATTTTGACTTTTGACCTAGCAAATGATTTATTGGTTTAGGTTATAATCTCAAGGATACAAATGAATCATTTTTACTTAATGTCATGGCTCAAAACTTTCCTCAAGTTCAATTGATTGATAGTTGAATTTCAGTCAACTCATGAAAAGTCAAATGTTCACTAAAAAGTCAAACTTTGACTTTTTGATCAAAATCAAGTTTCAAAGATTACAATTCATCAAGACATGTAAAAATATGAAACTTGTTCATCAATAAATAAAAAAGTCAAATTTCATTTTGAAAAGTCAAAATTTCTAAAACATAGAATTTTTTCTAAGTGTTGGAAAAGTTCATTTTTTTCATAAGTTTAAGCCAAATTTACACCATGATGCAAGATGATTCAAAGGAAACTTCCAACGTGAAAGTTGTAGATCTCAATGAGATATAAAATATTTTAGGGAAGAAATTTTTTCTATAAATGCTTGGATTTCAAGTTATGATTTTGGGAAGACATGCTCATGAAACTTGAAGACTTAGTGAAATTTTGCCCTAGTTTAGGCAGGATTTTGACCTAACTTCATTGCAAATTTTCACCTAGTTCCAAATTGAATTTTAAAAAATGTCCAACATGAAGGTTATAGTGGATGTTACAAGTTTTCCAAAAATTTCCAAGAACTCATTGAGATCATACTTGAGCTAAGAGAATCGAAGCCATGAAGTTAGGGTTTCATTCTTGTATTACAAGTCAATTTTGTGATAAACACTTGATCCAATCTTCAAACATGTTGTACAAATCTTACTTTGCAGGCTTCTAACTTGCATTCCAATACATAATTAAATGTATACACAGCTGTTAGAAGCTTTAATCCAAGCATTCAATGCATTGGCCATGCTTAATATCATTTTAGGAAGAAAGGCAACATTGCCATTTTGGTAAAGTGGCTTTTATGCACAAAGTCAATTCTTGAGCTTCTCACTTGTTCCCTCTGATCATACTCCATCTAAAAAGTCAGAAGCAATGTGATAAAAGTGATTCAACCACTCAACATTGTTAGTACAAAACTTTGAAACTTGATTTTCTCACTTTTCTTCAAAATCAAGAAATCTAGCCATAACCCTATAACTGAGAAATCTGTTGTGCAAAAGTCTTCTAACCTTTTTCAAATAACTATACAAACCATTTTCAAGCTAGGACACGATTTAAAGCCTTCCCAAAACTGCCCAAACTCCATACTGCCTTGAAACTGCCCAAACTTGATAGTTTTGAGCCAAAACTCACCATCTCCATTTCCACCCGTGCATTTTGATTCCTAATCATCCAAACACCTTACATACATCATACACAAGTGATCCAAGTCCCTGTTTCAATACTGTAATCCATCCATTACTATCCATCATTTTCAAAACTGAAGCTTGCAACTTGACTTGAGTTAGGAGTTTCAGCCATCCTCAAAGCAGAATAGGAGTTGGAATACATTCAAGGAGGTCCAGGCCAGCTACAAAAATCATCAAGCCATCTCAAAGTTTGCTCAAACTCTATACATGAATCCAGCTGCAAGAGGTAAGTTTTCAAACTTCTATCTCTTCATACAAGCATCATTTGATTCTGATTTGTGAAGATAAAATGTAGATATCATTACCCTGAAACTGTACATGTCTATAGATTTCATTTATATTGATTGAGATTAGAGAATTTTAGGTTTGAATCTCTGGAAAAAAGTTAGGTCAGAATTTGGTACTTTTAGAAATTCTCATTCATCTTTGATTTATAGCTTATGATATTTATATGGTTGGGTTCGTATGGGAAAATGAAGCAACTTCCATGTTTACATCTTTCATTTTTGTTGAGAAATGAGCAAGTTACAGGAACCATGGCTGCAGGTTGAAGATGAGGTTATTTTCAGGACTGGATTGATGTTATGTATTTATTGTTTTGCTTATGTTAACGGATGTACAGCCACCCCGGTGGCATAGGTAACGCGCGTGTATGGTAGAGGTCATGGGTTCAAGTCTCAGTGTTGTCTTTTGTTTTAATTTTCAACATTTTCTTTCTTTTTGCTAGCAACAACCAACGCATGGGCCTTATCATTTTTGCTAACTTCTAACCCCTCCATTTATTTTTGTATACTGGCCAAACTCTTTTATCATTTTAACTTAATTTATTTTCTTTTTCTTATTTTATTTCATTTTATTTTTTTAATTATTTTTCATTACTATTATTATTATTATTTTTATTAATAAAAAATCCAAAAATATTTTTATTTATTATTTTCACACTTATTTTTATTTTATTTTATTTTCTTTATAAAGACAAAAGACAAAAACATTTTCTTAACAAATTTAATTTCTTTTTCTTAATAAATTAATAATTAGATTTAGGTTTAATTATTTTTTTTCTTGTTTATTTAAAATTAATTTAGAACTTAAGTTTCTTTTAATTAATTAATTACCATATTATTTTCATTAAGTTTAAACCCTTTTATAAAAAACCCTAAAAATGCTTCAAACTTAATTTCTTTCCTTAATTAGTTTAGGTTTAATCTTATTTAATTTTAATTAATCATTTTCTTAATTAGGTCAAAACTAAACCCTTTCATTAAAACCAAATAAAAGTCATTTCTTTTCCATTTATCTTCTTGTACATTATATTTTCAATTCTTGTACATTATTCAATATGGTTGTAATAGATAATTAGGTTTAATTTTCTTGCAATCCCCATTTGTAAATTTGTATACCCCCTCCCCTAATGATGTAATAGCGTAGTAATTTTACTCTCCGCAATTTATCGCTTTCATATAAATGTTAGTAATTAGGGTTTGTATGGCAAGACTAAAATCAAAGATTAGTAAACCCTAATTCAAGATAAACAATGCATGTAAATCAAACACATTTGCATACTTGCACCCCTAGGGTTAACTCCACTTTGTTGCCTTACAAAAAAAATGGTCATGTTATGCATGTGGGATGTCTTAGCAAAAGCAATAAAAAATACAAGATCATAGTCCCTCGATGACGCAACAAATGTTGCCTTACAAATGATCTTAGTCCCTTAAGAGAAAAATGCTAAGATATCTCACAACATTGCTATCATGACTATACAATGACCCACGCTCGTCCCTTTACATCCAAAGATAAGGCTTATTACCAAATCAATGGTAAGATAGCAATATCAAAGGAAGAAATAAACAAAGACTTTTGAGTAGGTAGATTGTTCCTAGTTGCTTGCTCACTTTCAAAAACAAACATCCTTGCTTATTTTCAAAATAAACACCAAACACTTTCAAAACAAACTTTCAAAAATTAAAATATTTTCAAAAGTCCAACGCTTTGTATACGTTCTTACGAACGAGAACTATTACAAAGTTTGCCTAAATGAAGGCGCATTTTCAAAATACTTTCAAAAACAACCACAAAGCATATTTTCAAACAAAGCAAGTGATCTAGCAAGCAACTAAGAGCCCATCGATAACTATGGATGAAAAGGGTGCTAACACCTTCCCTTTTCATAATCTACCCCTCTGAACTCAAGAAATAATCTCAAAGGTCTTTCCTGTTCTTTTCCACCTTTCCTTTTGGATAAAAGAAAAGTCGGTGGCGACTCTTGATAACCGCAACATTTGCGATCAAACGCAAAACATCCCAAGTCATTTCTCCCACCGTATTACAGAACTGGCGACTCTGCTGGGGAAAAACTTAAAATTGGGGTTACCTTAGGGCTAGATCACCTTTATTTTCTTTCATTGTTTGAATTGCTTGCTTTACATTTTGGTTCCTTGTTTGGGCTTATTTTAACCCTCTACCCGGATTTGGGATACCTTATAGGTAAGTAGCAATACGTTGTAGAAACTGTGTGGGGTATACCGATATGGTCTAAGCAATAGCTACGTTAGTGTGACACATTTGTGGGTACCGATAGCTCTTGAGTAGTCAAGGAGAATACGAGGCCGCTGTGTGGTGTCATGAAGCACTAACTGACTTTAGAACCTTTACTTGACCAACTTGGCCATTATGAGGTAGTGAGATAGCCGGCTTTGGTTCAGTCCGAAGTTGGTTGATACTCGATACTACGCTCATTGAGATCGGACTTCTCGGGATATTTTGGTCGCCGTGAAAGAGGCTTGCGCTGAAATAATTCCCGATAAGTAAGATTAGTGATATTGAGAACCCTTAAAACCTGGTTACTATTTTTAGGACACGTTTGAGACAACTAAACTTCAAGAGGGTACTTACCTATGAGACTCCATGCAAGCCTAAACCTAAGGACTTGTTTGCCTTGTTTGTATATGCTTACTTGCACATAACATCATAAACATCATAACATCACATTCATTCTCACTAACCATTTCAAGGATTATTGGGATTTATCTTTGTTATGTTTTGTAGGACATGACTTCCATCCGCATGAATACTATCCAAGTCAATCTCGTAAGAATTCTTCCTCAACTCAAAGAGTTAGCATCAAGGGTCCCTGAGAATTCTTCATTCACTGAAAGACATGGTCGCCTCCTAAACTTGGTTACCTCAAACACTGATGAAGATATGATGAAGGTGATTTTCCAGTTCTTTGATCCTTTACACTGTTGCTTCATCTTTCCTGATTATCAGCTTGTACCTAGTCTGGAATAATTTTCTCAACTCTTTAGGATTCCTATTCTCAATCAACTACCTTTCAACGGTACAGAAAGAGATCCAAGACCTGAAGAGATTGCCCGAGCACTACACTTGCAACAATATGATGTCACGACTAATTGGGAAACAAGGAGTGATGTCAAAGGCTTCCTAGCCAAGTTCTTGTTTGAAAAAGCTCAAGATTGTTGGAACTCTTTGGATTTATAAGCTTTTGAAGAAATCTTGGCCCTCCTTATCTATGGGATGGTTTTGTTTCCAAACTCTGACTAACTTATAGATGTAAATGCTGTCAAAATCTTCATGTCTCGCAATCCGGTGCCTACTTTGTTGGGAGATATCCTATATTATTTTCGCTCTCGCACTATGAGGAAGAGAGGGATCCTCATGTGTTTCACTCCTGTCTTGTCTAGATGGTTTACTTCGCATCTTCCCCGGTATGTATTGAAGAACGATCAAGGTTTGAGGTGGTCCCATAGGCTGATGACGCTCAGACATTCAGATATTCATTGGTGTTCTAGATCCTTGGAGAACGTTATTATCATCGACCGTTGTGGAGAATTCCCTAATGTCCCTTTGCTTGGCATTAGAGGAGGTATCACTTACAACCCTTGCTTAGCCTTGCGACAATTTAGTTATGCACGAAGGGATGGTCCTCATGATATGCTCATCCAAGGAGTGGTATTCGACTATGAGAGCGATAATCAAGGCTACCGTCAGAGGTTTATACGAGCTTGGAGGATGGTAAGAAAAGTGGATAGTAAGACGCTGGGATACAATAATTCTATTCCGCTTGAACCTTATCTTAGGTGGGTACGAGCTCGTGCTCAGAAACTTGTGATGCATTATCCCTCCATCTTACCAGTCATCATGGAGCCCGTGGTTGAAGGAGATGTCCCATACACCATCCTCCATCCCGACATGCCTACTTCTCTTGAAGACTTGCAAAAGGGTTGGATTCAGCTAAAGGAAGAATGAGATACCTTCGAAGCTCAATTCTACGCTAGCAAGAAAAAGGTCTTGGAGCTTAAAAATAAGCTACATAAAGATCAAAGCGTGAACGCCTACCTTGCACCGAAGAGGATGCCTTCGATCTTTTTATCTTAGAGATTTATGTTGTAAGCCCAAGAGGCATGATATAATCATTTTGAACTAATTAATGAAATTTGAGGTTTGTTCATTCTTTGTCTATACAAATTTAAATTTCATAAATTCTTAAAATCATTTGCATATACATCTTCCATGCATCATAACATAACAGGTTTTCCATGACAGGTTTCCTTATGTTTCTGCTGTTTATTAGATCAAGATGAATCTAGAGAAAACAGTGAAGGATCTACAAGCACAAAAATCTCAGTTTCAAGAAACTCTGCTAACCCTAGCCAAGGGGCAGAAAGACTTAATGGTGTTGCTAGCAGCTAAAAATAAACCAAAGAGGAAAGCCCTGGTCAACATGGGTAGAAGATTCAAAGAGTCGGTCTATCAGATCCCGGTAGTGGAAGACTTATTTGAGGAAGATGAGTATCAGATTGGAGAAACTAGGAGTACCCAGGCTGGGTGTATCAACGATCAAGCATCTGATGATGATTATTTTGAAGAGAAGTATCCTCCTTCCGATGTCAAGTACAAGCAGCTAGAAGACAGATTGAAGTCCATCGAGATTCAAGCCATCCCCGGTTTGGATTTTGATGATTTGGGTTTGAAATACGGGGTTGTCATTCCCTAAAAATTAAAGATACTAGTGTTTGCTAAGTACGATGGGGTTTCCTGTCCAAAACGTCACTGGAAATCTTATGTGTGCAAGATACAGCCGCACACCGCTGATAAGAAACTCTGGGTTCACTTTTTTCAAGAAAGCTTGGCCGGGACACAACTAGAATGGTTTTACCAGTTGGATGGTTCCCATATCAATACATGGGAAGACTTAGCCACCACTTTCTACCACCAATACCAGTATAATTCCGACTTGGAGCCGACAAGAGTTCAGTTGCAAGATATGACAATGGGGAAGAATGAAGGGTTTAAAGAATACACCCAAAAGTAGAGAGACCTTGCCAGTAGGGTTCAACCACCTTTGACTGATAGGGATCACATTGACATGTTTATGGGCACTTTATCTGGTCCATTATTTAACTTATTGGTTGGCTGTTCTTCTTCCAGTTTCACTGAGCTGATCTTAACCGGTGAAATAGTTGAAAGCGGCATCAAAAGCGGGAAGATTCCCATGGTATCTGCCTCCACTTCCAATCATGTAAAGAAACCTTTTACCGCGAAGAAAGAAATCAATGTTGCGTATGGGATAAGGGCCCGTACCAAGAAGGATGACCGTCCATCTGTTAATGTTGTCCGAATTTCCAATCCAACTCATACTCAAAGACCATCTGCTAATCATCAATGTTTTGAGACTCCGAGAAGACAATTCACGAGGATAGGCATGTCACTATCCCAAGCCTTACAACACTTACTAAAGGCTAATTTGGTGACATTGCGTGATCCTCTGGCCAATCCAGATACCTCTTCACCAAAGTACAACCCGAACGCCAAATGTGCATATCACTCAAGTAGTCCCAAGCATGAGACTGACCAATGCTGGGCACTGAAGAATAAAATTCAATACTTGATAGATAATAAGACTATTGGATTTGATCCTCCTCCAACTCCGAATGTAATCACCGAACCTATGCCGAACCATGGCAAGGGTGTCAATGTTGTTGAAGATACAATTTTTGTTTCCTCCGTCAAAGACTTGACTACTCCATTGAACATCATCAAAAAGAATTTGTTGAAATCCGGGATTTTCCCTGGCTGTGCGAAGGATTGTGTTTGCTGTGCCAAACAAATCAATGGATGCGAAGGGTTGGAGGAAGGCATTCAACGCCTGATGAATAGCCACGAGATCCTATTTGAGAAGACCCCGCTTTCCAAAAGTTTGACTAATAAACGTGAAGATCTCTCCATCATAAATATCTCAAACAAGCCCCTTAAAATCTCCTCCAAAGGATTTTATTGTTTTGCTTATGTTAACGGATGTACAACCACCCCAGTGGCAAAGGCAGCGCGCGTGTATGGTAGAGGTCATGAGTTCAAGTCTCAGCGCTGCCTTTTGTTTTAATTTTCAAAATTTTCTTTCTTTTTGCCAGCAGCAACCAGCGGCTGAGCCTTATGTCAACGGGCCTTGTCATTTTGGCTAACTTCTAACCCCTTGATTTATTTTTGTATACTGGCCCAAACTCTTTTATCATTTTAACTTAATTTATTTTCTTTTTCTTATTTTATTTCATTTCATTTTTTAATGATTTTTTATTACTATTATTATTATTATTATTAGTTTTATTAATAAAATTTTCAAAAATATTTTTATTTATTATTTTCACACTTATTTTTTATTTTATTTTATTTTCTTTATAAAGACAAAAGACAAAAACATTTTCTTAACAAATTTAATTTCTTTTTCCTAATAAATCAATAATTAGATTTAGGTTTAATTATTTTTTTATTTTTTATTTAAAATTAATTTAGAACTTAAGCTTCTTTTAATTAATTAATTACCATATTATTTTCATTAAGTTTAAACCCTTTTATAAAAAAACCCTAAAAATGCTTCAAATTTAATTTCTTTCCTTAATTAGTTTAGGTTTAATCTTATTTAATTTTAATTAATCATTTTCTTAATTAGGTCAAAACTAAACTCTTTCATTAAAACCAAATAAAAGTCATTTCTTTTCCATTTATCTTCTTGTACATTATATTTTCAATTCTTGTAAATTATTCAATATGGTTGTAATAGATAATTAAGTTTAATTTTCTTGCAATCTCCATTTATAAATTTATATACCCCCTCCCCTAATGATGTAATAGCGTAGTAATTTTACTTTCCGCAATTTATCGCTTTCATATAAATGTTAGTAATTTGGGTTTGTATGGCAAGACTAAAATCAACGATTAGTAAATCCTAATTCAAGAAAAATAATGCACGTAAATCAAACACATTTGCACACTTGCACCCCTAGGGTTAACTCCACTTTGTTGCCTCACAAAAAAAAAAGATCATGTTATGCAAGTGGGATGTCTTAGCAAAAGCAATAAAAAATACAAGATCATGGTCCCTCGATGATGCTATGAATGTTGCCTTACAAATGATCTTAGTCCCTCAAGAGAAAAATGCTAAGATATCTCACAACATTGCTATCATGACTATACGATGACCCACACCCGTCAATTTACATCCAAAGATAAGGCTTCTTACCAAATCAATGGTAAGATAACAATATCAAAGGAAGAAATGAACAAAGACTTTTGAGTAGGTAGATTGTTCCTAGTTGCTTGCTCACTTTCAAAGACAAACATCCTTGCTTATTTTCAAAACAAACACCAAACACTTTCAAAACAAACTTTCAAAACTTAAAATATTTTCAAAAGTCCAATACTTTGTATACATTCTTACGAACGAGCACTACGCCGAAAAAGACTTATGAAAGCGCTTTTTTTTGCCTTTAAAAGCGCTTAAAAGCGCTTTCGTAGGTGGCGTTGCTATAGGTTTTAGCAGCGCTTTTTGTTTAATGAAAAGCGCTTTCGTAGGTCTACCTAAGGCAGTGCTTTTTTTTGGAAAAGCGCTCTGATAAGTTTTCTTTTAGCAGCGCTTTTTTCTGGAAAAGCGCTGTCTTAGGTAAGCTTTTAGCAACGCTTTTTTCTGGAAAAGCGCTTTTATAGGTGGTCTTTTAGCAGCGCTTTTGCCTGAAAAAGCGCTGTCATATGTTTACCTTAGACAGCGCTTTTTGTGAAAAAGCGCTTTCATAGGTTACCTAAGGCAGCGTTTTTCTTGAAAAAGCGCTTTCATAGGGTGTTTTTTTAGATGTATAATTTATATAATTCATATACCTGCATTGTTTGCAGCATATTATTTATATAAACCAGTTGCCATAACCTGTAATTCATAAACCGCGGTAATGTATTGTATACCATTGTAATCCAAAATATATATACACCATTTTTGTACCTCAAAATATATAAAAACCATTGTTATCAGCATTGTAACTCAAAATCAGTCTTACAAAATCAACCCTAACAACAACTAAACCAGTCCTAATGTATGAAAGAAACACGATCAATTATGTATTAAGGTCCTGGTCCTGCGAGGTTTGAACATAATAACACGGTCAATATGGTATTCCATGTACACATGTAACGTATTCATAACACTTTTCACATAATAATGTATTCATACCTTATATGATTCTCTACTCAATAAAATATTGACACAATTCCTCTTTGATTTCTTCCAACTGAAGTTTCGTGTAATATGCACATTTGTATTCATCGAAGTACTACATAACAAAACATAATATGCATGATTTAGTTAAAAGTAAAAAATTATATGAAATATCCGAGAAATAATAAAACAAATCCTAAGTTATAAATCCATACCGTGAATGGAATCTCTATTTGATTCAGTTGAAGGATTTCTTTGATAAACCGCATAACGAAGTATCCGCAATCTATACCGTTTTGCTGTTGAGGACACTACATAGAAAAACAAATAAGAATATATAGTTGTATTGTTTTATCAAATAGCATAAATATTATAAGCAAAATAGTGTAAATTAATATACCTGCACTTTGATCCAATTAATGTTATTTGATTTAGACCGTCGTACCCGAGCTTCTCTTTGACACCAGAATACTTGTATCGCTCTAACAAAATAAAAATATATATTTAGAACAATGTCACAAAAATAATTAAATATATAAATACACACAAATATTTAGAATAATCTCACTTACGTATCAATCATTAACTTCATATCCAGATAATTTGTCCAATCACCGTCAACTGAATTCAGAAAATAGACCACTTCTTTTATAAGATCGATAGCAACCAACAACCAATGACGTCTATAAATTAAAACAACAGTTTAGAAGAAAATTTTCTACGCAAAAATTACAAATATTAAAATGAACTTAGAATGAAAATCTAACCCTGTAGGAATAGTATTATACGCCCAAAGATATAAGCTTTCTGTACTGCCAGTTGCCATGAATCTTTCGACTAAGTGCTCTCTTACTGAATCCGGTTCCCTACCAATTGTCGCTCCGCTGACACGGGAGGAAGACACGAAATGGAATCTATTTGACAATTGATTCCCGTGCATCAATTTGTCATATAACAACCTTAAATAAAAACATAATTAATATTAGACTACATTCATTGAAATGTTTAAAAAAAATTTCAGCTAATTACATAATATAAAGATGGGGTTACCAGATGTATGCGTGCATAATACTGACGCCTAATTCTTTATGACGGAAAATCTCTTCCACGTCCTCATGTTCAATTATTTCGGTGCAAGGAAAACCAAAGATACCTTGATCCATATCCATTTGACGAATACCACCATCCATCAAATCTGTTGTTCCCACTATTGTTTCAAGACACTACCGGTATCGAGGGAAAAATCTAGTAGGAACCCTTTTCTTGGTTGGTACGCCAACGATTTTCTGGCTCACTTGTTGTGACCCTTGAAAAGGTACCTAAAAATCATATAGACTTAGTTAAATTATAAAATTATGCAGTTTTTTATTCGGATCATATAATTAACACTTTAAACGTACCTCTTTTTGTGATACATCAGACTCGTCGTGCCGCAAAATCCCTTTACCCTTAGATGCGGGTTTTGTAGGAGTCTATAATTACCGTGGAAATAACTGAGGTCAGAACTGACAGTTGAAGACTTAAAGATTCATAATGGTTTTCAACATACCTGATCATCTATGAAAATGAGGTCCGATGGCCATGCAACAAAAGATCCTATTGCATCTCGCAACAATGTGGTCTCAGCAACAATGTCAGGTACCGGCAGCAACGCATTCATATCTAAAGCAATATCAACCGATACTTTCATGTGTCCATCCGGAAGCGGTCTATGGTGAAGTAAATCTCCCTAAGTGTTATGGACTTTTCCCTTTCCAACTAGTCGATAAGTCGGTGACGATAAGTATAGCTGGCAAGATGAAATATACTTTCAGCATGGTTCTTGTGGATAATTCCAACAGAGCTCTATAGATACTCCACCATGTGGTCACTAGATTTCCCAAAGAACTGCAGAAAAGAAGAAAATGGTCAAAAGCTAATGATAATTAGAGTAAAGAAACATAAACATGGTATAAAGTGAAGAGAGGTAAATATTGAAAACCCCTAAAACAGAAGATAGAAACCTTATCTTTGTAGAGTTGTTTGAGTTGGGCGACACCTTGGATACCTTTGTTGAGGAGTTTTCTGAAATTTCTGGGATCCACACTGGGAATAGCCAACAAATCAGGATTAGAGGATGGAGAAGAAGAAACCTTTTTCCTCCTATTTAGTCTGAAGGCGGTGGTAGAGGAAGAGGAAGAAGAAGAAGAAGAAGAAGAAGAATCATGTACCTCGGTTGTAGGGTGGGAGGATGAATGATGTAAAGAGGAATTTGAATAAAGAGAGCGGTTAAGAAGGGTTTTGGTGGGTGTTAGGGTTAGAGTTCGAGAGAAAGATGTGCGGAGATAGGAGGGGTTGGAGTAACGAGAAGAGGAATGTTTGAGAAGGAGAGTGTTATTGATGTTTGGTGTTGTTGTTGTTGTTGTAGACATTGTTGATGTTGGAAGATGAAGAAAGAGAGGGTTACGAGAAGAAGAAGAAGATAAAATAGGGATTGGGAGTGAACAAGTTGGACGTTGTAGCAATTTCTGCATTATTGCTTTTTTCTCCTTCTTCTAAGCCCAAGCATTTGTGGTTACTTCTGTTATACTGCAACGCCAATTCTAACGTCGTTTTATTCTTTCGCTGCCTCTAAGAAGAAGACGGACTATTCACTTTTGTTATCTTCTAAACCTTTCAAAAGGGTTTTGTTCACTCTCCTCCTGCCTGCGCTCTTTTTAAATTCACCCTACCATGTCAAAACTAAAAAAGCGTTTTCTAAAGGTCATCTATAACAGCGCTTTTACATCAAAAAGCGCTTTCGTAGCATATCCTATAATAGCGCTTTTAAAAGCGCTTTCTAAAGGACAGCTTTAGCAGCGCTTTGGAAAAGCGCTTTCTAAGGCTGATCTTTAGCAGCGCTTTTGAAAAGCTCTTTCTTAAGGTACCCTCTGAAAGGCCAACTTTAGCAGCGCTTCCCAAAAAGCGCTTTCTAAGGGTGACCTTTAGAAGCGCTTTTGAAAAGCGCTTTCTTAAGGCACCCTTTTAAAGCGCTTTTTTAAGCGATTTTTTTTTAAAACCTACAGCAACGCTTTTTTCCAAAAGCGCTTTCTTTTATGTGCTGCTAAAACTTATTTTTGGCGTAGTGGAGAACTATTACAAAGTTTGCCTAAATGAAGGCGCCTTTTCAAAATACTTTCAAAAACCACCACAAAGCACATTTTCAAACAAAGCAAGTGATCTAGCAAGCAACTAAGAGCCCATAGATAACTATGGATGAAAAGGGTGCTAACACCTTCTTTTTTCATAATCTACCCTCCGAACTCAAGAAATAATCTCAAAGGTCTTTCCTGTTCTTTTCCACCTTTCCTTTTGGATAAAAGAAAAGTCGGTGGCGACTCTTGCTAACCGCAATATTTGCGATCAAACGCAAAACATCTCAAATCAGTTCTCCTACCATATTACACTGGGCAATAGATATATGTATGAACAATGCCCAATTTTTTTTAAATACTTTGTTTTCATCAAATCTTAGAGATATGGTACAAACCAACTTTATTTCAACAATGTGTGTGGGGTAGGTAGAGTCGACTGATCATCTCTTTATTTTGTGTGAGATAGCTTTTACAATCTGATATATTATTTTTAGGTGGTTGGGCCGGCCGGGGCCCCTGCCACCCTCAATTCTAGTGGAGTTTGAGTTGTTTGGGGGTTTAGGTTATGGAAATAAACGTCTTTAGATTTAGTTTTGATTTGACATTCGGTGGCTTGGATAATTTGGAAAATAGAAAATAAAATCTATTTTAGTTGAGAAAGTTCTTCAGTAAATCATTGAATGTCTGTGATTATTAATTTGGCGCGGAAGTAAGTCCAATTCCATGCTCCGAATTTTGGAGTTTCTCGAAAAGACTGAGAATGAGACACATTAAGTGATTTATCATTCAGAGATATGTTTAGATGGTCAACTGTCCTTTTTGTGTTTAGGTTGTCATTCTGTATGCTTTCCTCCAACTTGCTCTCTTCAGAGAGATTGTTGTGTTTGAGGCTTCAAATTGATCATTGGATTTGTTGCCTAGTCGATTGTTTTTTGTTAATTGTTGTCTGGTTTTTCTGTTGTAGTTTCTTTAACTTTTGCAATGCTCTTTCTCTTGCGCACTTCTAGCGCTCCTTCTCTTGCGCACTTCTGGTTGAAGGGAACCCTCGTCATTAAAGATATGGTTAGGAAGAAAGCATGAAACATATTCTTACTTGGTACATAAGAACAAATTAATGCTTAACTTAATGACCTCAAATATTTTATGGATTTGTTAGGCCAAACTGTTTAATATTATATGGGTAAGTTATAATAATATTAAAGTGGAAGATTCTTTCATACATTGAACTTGACATCCACAAAAGTGGGGAAACAATCAATAATTAATCTCTTATTTGACCTTTTATTTGACATTTTCAATAGCTAATCTTCAATAATTAATCTCTTACTTGACATCTTCAAAAGTGGATACTAATTGGTTATATTATAAGTGTAAAAGAAAAAGTAAAACTTCAATAATTAATAGTATCTTATTTAACCTTTTATTTGTAGGCTTCTTATTAAACGAGTATTATATTGATCTCTTATTTTTAAAATCTTTTATATTTTCATTTTTTATTAAATTTAAATAATAAAGTTTAAAATCTAATTTGTTTGTAATGAAATATTTTAATTTTTTTAATTGTATAATATAAAATAAAATTTAAAAATTAAAATAAATAAAATTTGTAAAAAAAATCAGGACCTTGAGGTCCTATTTAAATTTTGAGATCTTCAATTTATGGAACTTATTTTTGAGTTTATTTATTTTTAAAATTTTAGACTTTAAATTTTTTAAAGCCTTGAAAATCAGGTTATAGCTCTACAAATTGAACTGACAGCTCTATAATTGATAGATCAAAATAATAGAAAGAAAAACTCTACAAGTTCATAAAAAAAGACACGGAAATTTTTATATACTCCACTTTTTGGCCCTATAATTCAATTTTTGTTTGTGAAAATTCTTACATATTTGTGAAAATTCTACTGCATACCCCACTTTTTGGCCCTATAATTCCCAATTTTTGTTAATTCCAAAATACCTTAAATTTTAAAACAAAGCTTTAAAAACATTGGAAATTTATCCTTTAAATGCTTCCGGTTTTACTATTTAAACCAGAAAATTTTCTGTTTGATAAATTTGGATTTATCTATATAGAGAGCACATTGGTTTTAGAAGAAACCCATAAAGGAGTACTTCCAAAGTCTAACAATAAAAGATAGAGTTAGATACTACATTAATTTAGGAGGAAACCCAAAAAGCAAGATCATTGGATCTCTAACATTAGGTAACCGTTTCACTCTTCCATTAAACATAGATACCTAGGATGGTTATAAGTTAGAAATATGTCTAGACTATTTAATAATGCAAGGAAAAAACAAAAATATTAGTGTTATTGCACCGGTGCTTTTAGTTGTATTGAACTAAAGTCTAATAAAAATGGATGAGAAAATAATAAAGAAATTGTATTAATATTGTCATATTATATAACTAAATAATTTTTTAATTAAAAACATATAAATAAACCTACAATAATATTTGACCAATATCTCATATATTTGTTTTAATTGTTAAATAATATTTAGAAATCTATTAAATATCTATGATGAATTTCTACCAATCTTGACGAATAAGATTGATATCAAATTATGAGAAAAGAAAAAGAAAAGAAAGAAGACAATTATTTTCTGCAGAGCTTCTCTCTGCCTACAAACGGTGAAAATTTTATTAATCACTTACAACTGTAAATTCTGTGATTACAATGAATTTACTTAATTACAAAATTAGGGGTTACTCCCTCTATTTATAGCTTTAAGTTAACTTGCTCCCTAAGCTAAAGCCCAAAACTATAAAAGCCCAAAATACCTATTTTGGTATTAAATCAAATCTATCTATTTTAGATTTAAATCAAATTTATCTAAATTTAAAACCAATCAAATATGTGTGTAGCTTGCTTCGATCCACAAGCTCTTCGATTGTACAACCTCCCTTCGACGCACACATTGTTTTGACACAATCAAATTACAATTTAACACACCACTTAATTCATTGTGTCTAAACTATCTATATTCTTCATGGTTCTTAGTCTTCTGAATACTTCGACCTGAACTCCCTTCGTCATGATGTCTGCAATCTGATTCTCAGTTCTGCAGTGTTCCAAATTCATCTTCCCATATGTTACCCGCTCTCGAAGATAGTGGAACTTCATTTCAATGTGCTTGCTTCGACCATGTGCTATCGGGTTCTTCGCCAGATTGATAGCTGACATGATGTCGATCTTCATGGTAATTTTTCCATGATCTTTTCCTATTATCTCTTCGACCAAGTTCACCATCCAAGTTGCTTGACATGCACAAAAAGAAGCAGCTATGTATTCTGTTTCACATGATGATAATGTCACTACTGGTTCCTTTCTTGAACTTCAAGCAACTAGTTCACCACCTAACATAAACACATATCATACTGTTGATTTTCGATCTTTAGCATCACTATACCAACTCGAATCAGTGTATTCCTTTAACTTGCATTCTTTTCTTTTATCAACTGCAGGAAACAAAATGCCATAGTCGAGAGTTCCTTTGAAATACCTTAGTATCCTCTTCACCGCTGCTAGATGTGATACCTTTGGCTTCTGCATGAATTTACTTACCATACCTACACTATATGCTAAGTCAGGCCTTGTATGACAAAGGTATCTCAATGACCCAATAAGTCTTCTGTATTAGGTTGAGTCGACATCATCTTCATCTGCATCTTTCGACAGTTGCAGTCTTGGTTCTGCAGGTTTCGAAGTTGAGTTGCATTCTTCCATCTCAAATCTCTTGAGAATTTCTCCTGCATATCTTCTTTGATGCATCATCAAACCTCTACTGCTCTTGTAGAATTCAATACCAAGGAAATATGAAATCTCACCCAGATCAGACATTTCGAATTCCTTGCTGAGATCACCTTTGAAGTCTTCGATCTCACTTTTGCGGCTACCTATTTTCAACAAATCATCGACATAGAGACATAGTATAAGAAATTCACTATTGCTTCTTCTTACATATACTCCATGTTCAGTTGTGCATTTCACAAATTTCTTCTACCTTATGAAACTATCAATTTTCTTATTCTAAGCTCTTGGAGCTTGTTTCAATCCATACATGGCTTTATGTAGCCTGTACACCTTTCTCTCTTCGTCATGTTTCACAAACTCAACTGGTTGTTTAACATAAAATTCTTCGTCTAAGTATCCATTCAGGAATGCACACTTCACGTCCATTTGACATATGCGCCATTTGTTTATTTCTACTAGACTAACAACCAACATGATTATTTCGATCCTAGAAATAAGTGCAAAAACTTTATCGAAGTCTATTCCTTCTTTCTGTAGAAATCCTTTCGCCACAAGCCTTGTTTTGTGTCGAGTTGCTTCCCCTTTGGAATTCATTTTCACTTTGTATACCCACTTGACATCAATTGTCTTCTTGCCTTAAGGCAATTCGACTAGTGACCAAGTGTTGTTGTCTTCGATAGACTTCACTTCTTCGTTCATTGCTTTCACCCACTTCGAATCATTTAATGCTTCAGTTGCATTGACAGGTTCGACATCTGCATAGAAAGCATAATGTACAAACTCACCTTCATTATCTATCACATCATCTAATGTAATCACAAAATCTTGCAATCTTGCAGGCATGCGTCTTGTTCTTTGAGGTCTGCTTGTACTTGGTTGATCTATAATTGCTGGTTCCTCTTGTCGAACTTCTATTTTGACTTGAGTTTTTGGTTCTTCAAGTAGGATTCCCACTGAATCTTTCTTGACATTTTCAGTCCAATCCCAATATTTAAGCTCATCTATGATCACGTCCTTGCTGATCACAATCTTCTTGTTCACTGGGTCGAACAACTTGTAACCTCCTGTCAAATGATATCCAACTAGAATCATTTGACCCGACTTGTCATCAAGTTTTCTTCTCAACTGATCCTGCATATGTCTATGTGAAATAGATCCAAATACCTTCAGATGACTCAAGCTAGGCTTCACACTAGACCAACATTCTTCTAGAGTAATTCCTTCTAGCTTCTTCGTAGGACATCTGTTCAAAATGTATGTTACAGTCGACACAACTTCATCCCAAAACTCTTTAGGTAAATTCTTGCCTTTCAACATACTTCTCACCATATTCATGATAGTTTGATTCTTCCTTTCTGCAGTTCCATTATGCTGTGGAGTATAGGGTGGCACCACCTCATGCACAATTCCTTCCTTTTCACATAACCCGTCGAAGTCTTTCGACACATACTCTCCACCACCATCAATTCTCAAAACTTTGAGTTTTCGACCACTTTGTCTTTCGACCATAGACTTAAACTTGGCAAATACCTCGATCACTTCACTTTTATTCTTGATCAGGTAAGTCCACAACTTTCGGATGAAATCATCTATGAATGTAACAAAGTATTTGTTACCTCCCATCAAATCTACCTGGATTGGTCTACATACATCAGAGTATGTGACTTCATGAATAACCTTCGACCTGCTTTCTGTATCCTTGTTGAAGCTATTCTTGTGCTGCTTCGCCTGCACACATTCCTCACATACCTCATTTGGAATGTCGATTTCTGGCAATCCTTAAACTATATTTCTTCTCTTTAAATTTCGGATGTCTATGAAGTTGAGATGACCTAGTCGATAATGCCATATCCATTCATCTCTGCTAGCTGCATTCGAAATGTACTTGTGCTCCATCACATTTAGTTTGATCTTGAAGGTTCTATTCTGAGACATAGAAGCCTTCAAGTTTAATCTTCCATTTTCATTAACGACTCTCATCATATTATCTTTGATCAACACTTTATAATTCTTTTTGACTAACTGCGATATACTAAGAAAATTGCTCTTCGTGCCTGATATGTACAACACATTGGAAATTACTGACCTCTTGCCATCTTTCATCATAATCATAACATCACCAATACTTTCAGCTGCTAGGGTTTTTTCATTTGCGAATTTTACCATATTTTTCATTGAGGGCTTTATGTTGACGAACCAGTCTTTCCTTCCAGACATATGTGATGAGCATCATGAATCCAAGTACCACTGGTACTTGAATCTATCTTCATCTCTTGTTGTGACCATCAACATCATCTCTTCTTCTTCATGTTTTGCAAACTTTGCACCACTTTCTTGATTCTCTCGCTTTTATGGATAATCACTCGAATAGTGACCATACTTCTGACAATTGTAACATTGAATGTGACTCTTGTCAGGTTTTCGACCACCACCTCTTCCTTTATTTGCAACACCACTTCTTTGGTTACCTTGGTATGATCTTCTTTGATTCGACACATTTCTTTCGTTCTGGTTTCCTCTACCATTCGATTTGTTGTAGCCGTCTCTACCTCTGTCGAACCACTTTCCTTTGCCTTTGGTTTCTTTTGTTGAATGTGTCTGCAAAGCCACATCACTCTTCGACTTTCCTGCAGCTCTTTCAGTCATTCTTTGTTCATGAGATTCAAGCGTCTCTTGAAGCTCTTTCTTTGTCAATTTTGACAAGTCTTTCCCCTCTTCTATAGCCACCACCACGTGGTCGAACTTAGGAGCCAAAGATCTCAAGATCTTCGAAACAACAACTCTTGTTGTTAATATTTCTCTATATACCTTGATTTGATTCACTAGTTTTGTAACCCTAGTGAAGAAATCAGATATGCTCTCACTATTTTCCATTTGAAGAAATTCATACGTTCTCTTGTGAGTTTGTAACCTCACTTCTTTCACCTTTTCTGCACCACCAAAAGACTTCTCAAGAACCTCCCAAGCTTCTTTTGCAGATTCTGAATCACTCACTTTTTCAAAATTTTCTGGACTCAGACATTGATGAATTATAAAGAGTGCTTTATAACTCAGCTTCTCAGATTCAATGTGTTTCTTCTTTTCTTCTTCTGAAGCGTTTTCTTCAAGCGCTTCCAATCCATCCTTTACAAGATCCCAAAGACCTTGACATCTGAATAAAACTTTTATCTATTTGCACCAATTCTCATAGTTGTCTAGTTTTAGAATTGGTAGAGTTGTTGGATAATTTGCATTCCCATAACTCGCCATCGTGAATTCTTCTTCTTCCTCAATTGTTCTTGATTGATACTTCTCTTGAATCGATTAACCGAGCTCTGATACCAGATGTTGGAAATTCACCAAATATCTATGATGAATTTCTACCAATCTTGATGAACAAAATTGATATCACCACACAATGACAATGAATTATGAGAAAAGAAAAGAAAGAAGACAATTATTTTCTGCAGAGTTTCTCTCTGACCACAAACTGTGGAAAACTTTACTAATCACTTGCAACTGTAAATTCTATGATTACAATAAATTGACTTAATTACAAAATTAGGGGTTACTCTCTCTATTTATAGATTTATGTTAGCTTGCTCCTTAAGCAAAAACCCAAAACTATAAAAGCCCAAAATACCTATTTTGGTAATAAATCAAATCTACCTATTTTAGATTTAAATCAAATTTATCTACAAGCTCTTCGACTGAGCAATCTTCCTTCGACACACACTATTTTGACACACTCAAATTACAATTTAACAATAATCAATCAAAGTTATATAAAATAAAATTATCTAAATCGAAATTTCATGCATAAGCAATGCATGTTTCAATATTTTCGAAATATTCAACTGATTTTCATTGTTGAGAATAAGAAAATCCAAAGGCCCAAAATAGATGAATTAAAATAAATTGCAACAAGAAAAACTGCTATTAGCTATGACGGAATCCGTAGCATTTGAAGTTAATCTCTATCAAATAAAATTAGTTGGACATTAATTAGGGATTAACTACTACATAGGCCCTAGCATAAATTGAGTGACTAATTATCTAGTCCAAAAATCTCTAACAAATTTTGAACTTCCTAGCTAAACCACAACTGAGCTGTAGCAAAAGATCAGTCTTTAGCGTAAGTTTCCAAACTAAACAACCACCATATGGCTACACATTGTCACATCGAATCACAAGCTAAATACAATTAGTCATATTTTTTATTTTTTATAACCCTGATTTAAAGAAACAAAATTAATTTTAAATATTTAATAATATAATTTTTTTATTTAAAATTATACCTAATTACTGTAATCAGAACACAATGAATTTTTTCTTCATATTTTATATATCTTCATCTTGTGTGACTAATCCACTAATAATTAAATTACTAAAAACAATTTATAATATCATTAACAATTAACAATTTATAAATTTTAAAAACTGTAATTACAATTAAGTTACACATATAAACTGAGAAAATTTTGTTTTTTATAATCACTAATAATTAAATCTTGTCAACTTTTTTTGGGTTCGAAAAAGGTTTTAAAGCTTTCACAACTTCATTCATCAGGGGTCTAATTTTTGGATCTCTTCTTAGAAAGTGTGTCAGTCCTTGGGACAATGTTTGTCCATAAATATTATATCTATCAACAAAATAGTAGAATGAAGAAGAATGTACGCAAATCGTAGATAAATGGGTCAAATTCACATTATTATCCATAATATTTTGAGGTCTAAACTATTGGGTCGAGTTACCTTTCAAGTCGGTCAACCCATTAATGTAATTCAATGCATCTCCACGCAAAAAGTTTATCAAGTATAATCACAAAAAGATATCCAATATCCAAAATCAATAATCGACAAAGTTAATTATATCTAACACATCTAACACAACACAATAGTAAAACATCTTGAAAGTTTAAAAGCGAAGTGTTCTTAACGAACACGAGAATAAATAGAATTATAGTCAAAACTAGTATTGTAAACATCAATTTCAGCAGTCCTAATAAAATTCTTATTAAGTTGAAACTACTGTTAGTGCGTGAGTGTTGGCTGAAGATTTTGATAATATTATTAAAAGCAAAGTGAATGGAACGTTTCGATTGAAATAAAACAAAACGTCATGTTTCGAAATAGTAGAAGCAATGCTTCGAATGAGCATATCAAAGCTTGGAGCTTCGAGTGACAATTATGAGAATATATCCAAAGAAGTCTCGAAATGACAACAAGGTTGTGTCTAAGAAGTGCGTTCGAAGCGAAGAAGTGCCAAAACATTTGAAATTCAAATGCAAGCGGGATGTTCGAAATTTGAAATATATGCGCTGGAGCATTCGAAGACACGTGGAAACAAGAGAGAGGCATTGCTCTGCATGTTCTGAACGTGGCAGAATCTTATAGCAAGACCGTTATGGTCGAAGTAGTATAAATAGAAGTCTTAGCATTAGGATTTCGTGTGTCATATCTATTGTACTAAAAACTCAGTAAACATTCAAATTACCACATGGCTAGGGAAACGAATGCAAGAGCAATGTACGTATGATAACACCACATGTTTATGATTTAATGAAAACTCTTTATCAATTCCAGTACTTTCCTTATCTTTATGTCAATACCATTTACAAGTTTTTGCATCTAAAGTCTTTTTATTCGAAATCTTTTCACTGATGCCTTACATTTAAATGCTTTCCTTCCATTTCAAATACTTTACATTTCAGAAACTGTTATACATTTCATGCCTTTATCTTCAAGTTTTTATCTTTCGAACACCCTTTTTACTTAAAGCAATTTTATAGTTTTCTTGCATTAAACGCTTTCTTCATATTTCGAATCTTTTACATTAACCGTGTTTTTTACGTTTCGAAGTCAGTTACTTGTCTTTTATGCAGTTTTTACATGTCTTTACAATTAACTTTTATTCATGCAATTTAGTTTCGCGCACATATATTTTGATTACACCTTTAGATCTTTAAGAGAGAAATCGAAATAAGTCAAACACCTACACAACATTCTAAATACCAACCATGAATACCTGTTCGATCATGAGAGTTACCTTAATGTCCAACACGTCCTAGGATCAATCTAGTCGATCCTGCGAGTTACCAGAGAAATTGAATAACAGTCAGTAAGTTTATTCGATAGTTTGGAGGACTAGCGGTTGTTTACCAGAAATCACTGTAAACAAATTGGCACGCCCAGTGGGACCAATCGTTGGACGTTACAGAATTTAGAACAGAAATAAAGATTGTTGAGACATAACCATTATAAAAAGACCCTCTGAGTGATAAGTTTGTTGTTTTATGAACCTAAGAAGTGGTAAAATAACCAACAGCAATCAACCCTTATCCAGAAGAAAACGTTTGAACAAGATGTCTAATTCTGACAATCAACAAGGGGAACAAAATACCCCACATACAACAGGCACTAATGTATCCGCTTCGATGAGAACATCTAATGTGATCCCTTCGAATGCACAGTCTGTTGCATCTTCTACCAGTAATATAGCCACTAATGGAGTAAGTGGCATATCAACTAATAGTTCGATCTTAGGAAACACTGGAACCATTGGTTATCCTGGGGGATTTGTCTCACCATCAGGGACACAAACCCATTTCGCCACTCCACTAACTAGACCACCCGGTTTCGATGGTAACAGAACCAAAAATTCCTCTTATGGAATGCCAACATCTTTTATGGCAGGTTTATACAATTCCACATCGAATTCATCACCACAATTAGGGTCTGGGTCTGGGGCGAATCAGTTTATGACAAATAACCAAGGGTCAGTGGGTTATAGCACAATGCCTATTTTAACCACAGAAAACCAGTTGGCTTTTAGGCAATTGATGAATGACAGTAACCATAATATGATAGGGGTATTAGCACAAACTATGCAGGAAATATTTGCCCCAATAGTACAAAATGTGGCTGTGACAAACAGAGAGAACGCTGATAACATGAGTCGAATAGCAGATTTCTTTGCTCCCCCAGAGAGGCGTAGGCAGAATCAGGTGGGAGTTCGAGCAAACATGCCTGTTATGGAACAAGTTGCTAACGACCCAAACTATAGACCACCTAGAGAAGAAAACTTGGGGGCAAGGGCACAAAGGCTAGAAGCCCCAATGATCCCAGGCCCACAAAGAGAAATTATGGAACCAGGGGCAAGGGTCGAAAGGCTGGAAGTCCCGGAGTTTCGAGAAGAACAACCTAGGGGGGTTGTCATGGTGGGTCGAAATCAAGATGCTGATGCTGTCGTTCATAGAATTCGAAACGATAACATCTTGGCAGAAAACAATTTAACCACCATGATAGAGAGAGTCATGGCCCAGAATGGCCTCAACACAGGAATGAGAAGGCCAAATTATGCTTCTCCTATATTAGATTGCATAATGCATACTGATTTACCAAGGGGATATAAAGTCCCTAAATTTACAAAGTTCGCTGGGGATACTAATGAATCAACGGTCGAACATATAGCCAGATATCTAACCGAAGCGGGAGATATAGCCAATAATGAAGACCTCAGGATCAAATACTTCCCAAGTTCCCTGACTAAAAACGCCTTCACATAGTTCACCACTTTGCCTCCTGGGTCTATTGATACTTGGGCTCTTTTGGAGAGATTATTCCATGAACAATTTTACATGGGACAGTCGAAAATAAGCTTGAAGGAATTAGCCAGTGTCAAGAGAAAGTTCACAGAACCCATATATGATTATCTGAATAGATTTAGGCTTTTGAAATCCAGATGTTACACAGTGGTGCCCGAACATGAGTTAGTCGAAATGGCCGCTGGTGGCCTGGATTACTCTATTCGAAAGAAACTAGACACTCAATATTTGAGGGACATGGCTCAGTTAGCCGACAGGGTTCGACAGGTCGAAAGGCTAAAAGCCGAAAAGGCCAGAGTCTTTAAAAATAACAAGAAGGAAATGATCTCCTATGTTGGAACTGAGGAAGCAGAAGATTATCCTGAATTCGAATTCGAAGAGGTCGAAATCGACCTCGCTGAATTAAAACAGGCACCACCTTACTCCTGCAAGTTATTAGTTCCCACAAAAGGGAAAGAGATTGTTGAAAATGAGAAAAGTGACAAATTCCCAAAGAAGGTTTATACCTTTGATGTCACTAAATGTGACGAGATTTTTGATTTACTTGTCAAAGATGGCCAACTCATTGTGCCATCAAATATCAAAATTCCTCCTTTAGATCAAAGAAAGAAGAGAGGATTTTGCAAATATCATAGTTTCCTAGGCCACAAAACCTCACAGTGTTTTCTTTTCAGGGACCTAATTCAGAATGCAATCAAAGATGGCAGACTGAAGTTTGCTGATAAAGAAAAAATGAAAGTGGGCGAAGATCCCTTGGACGTCGCAGACACCAACTACTCCGAGCCTGCATGCATTGGAGAGATTAACATGGTGGAAGCTGACCAAAGTGATGTCCCAACAGGAGAGAAAGGTACTGAAAACGAAAGTTGGGTGATGGTCGAAGTCGAGAAGGAGGTCACTGAAGACGTCCAGAAGCAACCAGAGACTTCGATTGAAGCAGCACCTGTAGCTGTTGCAAAAGAAACCCAGGCTACTGAAGGCCAGGAAAAACAAAACCAAAAGTTAACATAGGTCACTGAAGGCCTGAGGCTAGAATTGGAGAAAGTCCAAATCACGAAGCCAACTTCCCCTCAGAAGGAAATATGGGACACTCTAGGGGAACCCAGTGGAAAATTTGACTATTTGGTCAAATATTCTGCCCCAGAGAGTTCAAAAGTCCACATTGAAGATATAAACCCCACAGGATGGGGAGACGATGAAGCTAAGGGGGAAGATGTTGAGGTAAACATGGTGGATATGGAGAGGCCTCGCTCTGAGATGGAGGAGGTAGAAAGATACTTAGAAAAAGAGAAGTATAAAATGGAGGATAATCATGCTGGAGATACTAGTCTCAAGGATTACCTCATGACATGCCACAAGGGGGATACATGCATGATACTGTGCCCTAGGTGCAGCATTCTCTGCAATCAGAGAATCGCTGCGAACTTCGAGAGGGTACAGAGGGCTCGAACTGGGAACAATTGGCGCCAGGATAACCAGCTATTCAGGTGTTATCCTAAGGCTGGAGAAAGTTTGCTGGAATTTGTGTTTTGTTGCTACAAAGGGGCAACCAAGTGCTTGATATGCCCAAGGTGTTCTGCTGTGTATGATCAAAGCATGGCCAGAGCCTTCGAAATGATTCCCTTCTCCCCTTGCTGGAACCATCAAGAAAATGTTCAGATGGCCCCACGTTTCGATAGCAGACACAAACAACGAAGGCCTGATAGTCCTCATCCCAAGGCTGCTCGAAGAGTGACGTTCAAACTCCCTGCTGAAGTGCCAACCGACAGATGGCTGCAAGTCAGAAATGACAAAGGCAAAGACAAATGGAGAAACACCGAACGAAATGCACGCCATGCTATGACATACATGAGGCAATTCAACATAGCAAAAAGGGAGGAGGTAAGATTAGAAAACTACAAGGGAAGGAACCCCATGTCGAGATCCCAGTGGCGCAGGCAACAGATGATTCGAAAGGCTGAGAGGGAAGCTGTGGCAAATAAAGGGGTCACTTCAGCAAAGAACCAAGGTGAATCTAGCACCAACAAACCCTCACCAAAAAATCAAACTGAAGACAAACCTCCAGTTAATAGGAGGCTTTTATCTGAAGTACAACTAGATGAACCAAAGGAATACACTCCAGGCCCAGAAGAAGACGAATATATGATAACAGATAACTTCGAATTGGAGGGGGAGTCTTCGTTCAACCTAAACTGCAACGTGGTATCCGTGCTTCCCTGTGAATTTGGACAGGAAACTGAAATTGACGAATATGAGGAAGAAGATACCATAGACTTGATGAAGCATAGGCCTGTGTGCTACTATGTGATGGACAATGGGGCCGTCGAGGAGCAAAATGCGTTCTTCGAACGTCCAGAACCTGCTATGAAGAACCATCTTAAGCCACTATTTATTCGGGCAAAAGTTGGTGCCCATGGCGTGAATAAAGTTTCTAGTGGATGGGGGTGCTGCAGTCAATTTGATACCCCACTTCATGCTGAAAAGGTTAGAAATACGCGAAGGGGACATCAAGCCCCACAATATGGTTCTATCCAATTATGAAGGGAAAGTGGGCAAAACACTGGGAGTGGTTCAGTTGGACTTGACAATAGGCTCAAGCTGTAGGCCCACCATGTTTATGGTGATCGAAGCCAAGGCCAACTACAACTTATTGCTGGGAAGGGAGTGGATCCATGGCGTAGGGGCAGTTCCTTCGTCAATGCATCAACGACTAGTTCTATGGAGAGATGATGGGATCGTGGAAAACATTGAAGCAGACCAGAGTTACTTTATGTCAATAGTCAATTTAGTTGACAAGAGGGATTATGATAAACATCTGGCAAAGATTGCTCCGTGTGTTCCAAATGATGAGATCAACGAAACCAGAAACGCCCACTACTACATGACCCTTCGCCATGATGGCCTATACTGGGATAGAACAATAATCAATGAAGAAGAGGGAGTCGAAAGTACTATACAAAGACGACCAGCAGACTGGGACTTCGACAACCTTATCCATGACTGAATCTACCTTTTTTGAAAGGATTTCGGCCTATATGGCTGAGAACGAATCAAAGGCGTCCTTAGAGGCTGAAATAAATAAATTAGCTGTAAAGATGAACGAAATAAGCGGGGATGGCTCGAAATGCTCACCATTTAAAGAACTCGAGATGGATCAAAGGTTGGACGCCATCTACGATAAAGAACCCTTAGGCTTCGAAAGGGACCCCATAGACTCAGGTGCCAAAATGTTGGCGCAGGATCCACTCGAAGAAGTCAACTTAGGGGATGAAAACACGAAAAGAATAACCTACATAAGTGCAAAACTTAGCCCAAGCCTCAAGCAGGAAGTAATCGAAGTCCTCAAGAAAAACAAAGATTGCTTCGCATGGGATTATGACGAAATGCCTGGTTTAAAGAGGGAGTTAGTCGAACACAGACTGCCAATCAAAGATGGCAAGAAGCCCATCAAACAAACTCCCAGAAGGTTCGCACCAGCGGTTCTCACAAAGATTAAAGCTGAGATCGAAAGGTTGATGCGTTGCAAATTCATCAGAACCACAAGGTACGTCGAATGGTTAGCAAATATAGTACCTATTGTTAAGAAAAATGGTTCTTTAAGAATTTGCATAGATTTTAGGGATTTAAACACTGCAACCCCTAAGGATGAGTACTCTATGCCTGTGGCAGAAATGCTAGTAGATTCTGCTGCAGGGTTCGAATACTTGAGTATGTTAGATGGATACTCTGGGTATAATCAGATTTTTATTGCTGAAGAAGATGTTGCCAAGACATCATTTCGTTGCCCAGGAGCCTTAGGCACCTACGAATGGGTGGTGATGCCTTTTGGTTTAAAGAACGCTGGGGCAACTTATCAAAGGGCAATGAATTCGATTTTTCATGATTTCATTGAAACCTTTATGCAGGTGTACATTGATGATATAGTCATCAAATCTATATCTGCAGAAACACATTTGCATCACTTGAGCCAATCATTCGAACGAATGAGAAAACATGGCTTAAAGATGAATCCCCTTAAATGTGCATTTTTTGTGCAGGCTGGAGATTTCCTTGGTTTTGTTGTTCACAAGAAAGGGATTGAGATCAACCAGAACAAAACCAAAACCATAATGGAGACGAAAGCACCTACGTCAAAAAGGGAGCTGCAATCTCTGCTAGGGAAGATTAATTTCCTCAGAAGATTCATTTCGAATCTGAGTGGAAGAACCCAAGCTTTCTCTCTGTTGCTTCGTCTAAAGCAAGGCCAAGCCTTCGAATGGAACGAAGCCCATCAGGAGGCATTTTACAGGATAAAAAGATACCTCTCTCAGCCTCCTATCTTGTCTCCACCTTCATGGGGGAAGCCCATGAGATTGTACATATCTGCCTCTGAAGTTAGTATAGGTAGTATGTTAGCACAAGAAGA
Organism: Vicia faba; assembly: GCA_948472305.1. Lineage (NCBI taxonomy): Eukaryota > Viridiplantae > Streptophyta > Magnoliopsida > Fabales > Fabaceae > Vicia > Vicia faba. Next base: position 728,345,515 of record OX451739.1, read on the forward strand.
TAACAATGGTATTGAAAGAGCCATATACTATTTAAGTAGAGTACTAAATGATGCAGAGACCAGATATAGCAATTTGGAAAAGCTATGTCTCTGTTTGTATTTCTCTTGTATGAAACTCAAGTATTATATAAAGCCTGTTGATGTTTATGTTTCATCTCATTTCGATGTCATTAAACACATGCTTTCAAAACCAATAATGCATAGCAGAGTTGGTAAGTGGGCTTTAGCCTTAACATAATATTCTTTGAATTTCATGCCTTTAAAAGCTGTGAAAGGCCAAGTGATTTCTGATTTTATTGTGGACCATTCATTGGTTGAGCAGACTGTCATGAGTTACGTTGAAATGCAACCATGGAAATTATACTTTGATGGTTCAACCCACAGGAATGGAAGTGGTGTTGGAGTCCTTCTAATTTCTCCTGAAGGAATTCCAACAAAATTCAAGTATAAATTAGATGGTCCTCGTTGCTTGAACAACGAAGCTGAGTATGAAGTGCTCATTGTTGGACTTGAAGCTTTGTTGGAATTGGGGGCAACTAGAGTCGAAATTAAAGGAGACTCAGAATTGGTGGTCAAGCAAATAACAAAGGAGTATAAATGCATAAAGGAAAACTTGATGATATACTTCGTCATAGTCAACAGGCTACTTAGGAAATTTGAATACATGGATATTCAACACATACCAAGAATAGAGAACCAAGAAGCAAATGACTTAGCACAGTTGGCTTCGGGTTATAAAGTTTCTGTCAGAAACTTTGAGGATTTAGTTGAATTAAGGGGTAGAGTTATGGCTACTAGATTCACACCATCAGATCTAGAAAGTATGAAATTGGGATATGCTGAGAAACAGGGATTCGAAATATTGGCCATAAACACTTTATCAGATGCAGATTGGCGAAGTCCACTGGTGAGTTATTTAGCAAACCCAACTCTGAATATGGATAGAAAGACAAAATACAGAGCATTATCATATCTCCTCATGAGGAACGAATTGTTCAAAAAGACCCAAGAGGGCGTATTATTGAAATGCCTAGGAGAAAGTGAGGCATACTTAGCATTGTCAGAAGTCCACAATGGGGCATGTGGGGCACATCAAGCAGGGCATAAAATGAAATGGCTGTTATTTTGATACGGCATGTATTGGCCTAGCATGCTCAAAGATTGTATAGACTTTGCTAAAGGATGTGAGGAATGTCAGAAACATGCAGGGATTCAACATGCCCCTGCAAGTGAATTACATTCAATCATCAAACCATGGCCATTTAGAGGATGGTCATTGGATTTGATAGGAGAAATAAATCCTGCTTCGTCTAAAGGACAGAAATATATCTTGGTAGGAATAGATTATTTTACCAAGTGGATCGAAGCTATACCATTAATAGTTGCTGATCAAGAAGCTATTATTGAGTTTATACAGAAGCACATTATCTATAGGTTCGGATTGCCAGAGAGCATAACCACGGACCAAGGCTCTGTGTTTACAGGTAGAAATATGCAAGAATTTGCCCAAGAAATGGGGTTTAGATTACTAACATCAACGCCATATTATGCTCAAGCAAATGGTCAAGTCGAAGCAGCCAATAAAGTAATAATAGGGTTAATCAAGAAACATATTGGTAAAAAGCCAAGAAACTGGCACAAAACTTTGGACCAAATACTATGGGCCTGTAGAACATCTCCTAAGGAAGCTACTAACACTACGCCTTTCCAACTCACATTTGGTCATGATGCAGTGCTGCCAGTAGAAATTCATCTACAATCAGTTCGAATTCAAAGACAAAACGAACTTCCAGCTGCATTATATTGGGAGATGATGATGAATGAATTAGTTGAGTTGGACGAAGTTAGATTACATGCATTGGAAATCTTGATGAGACAAAAAGAAAGAGTGGCCAGGACATATAACAAAAGGGTGAAGAAAAGAGCATTCATTATTAATGACTTAGTCTGGAAAGTCATATTGCCCATGGACAAAAAAAATAAAACACTAGGTAAATGGTCACCTCATTGGGAAGGGCCTTTTCGAATAGTAAAGGTATTCTCAAACAATGCATATGAAATCAAAGAGCTGATGGATGATAAACGTATCCTAAAGGTTAATGGGAAATATTTAAAGAAATATAAGCCACGCCTGCAGGAGATTCGAATAGTAACAACGTAGCCAAAATATTATAAAAATGCCAAAATGGCAAGATGAGATGCCAAAATGGCGTTGTTCGAATATTACATATAAAAAACCAAATTGTAATCAAATGAACACTGAAATTTAGAAATAAGAATTATTCTTCAGTCTGTTGAAGGTACTTCGAAAAGATTCAAGTCTCTGTTGAGCGAAACGTCTGGCTCCTTCCAAGGTTGCCACTTCTCCCTTGAGTTGTTCTGCAGTTTCCATTTCTGCAAGCCCCTGGTTGAGAAGCTCTTCGAATTGGTTACCAGCAGTATTGGTTTCGAAGGCTATTTGTTGTTCTTTAGCCTCTTTAACTTTCTGTTGAAGTTCCTGAATCTGCCTTTCCCAGAGAAGGATGGACTCAGCTCGAGCCTCATAATCAGTTTTTGCTTGCTTTAGATGCATAGCTTGATCCTCAGCTTCTTGAGAGAGTTTAGAAGCTTGTTCATAAGCAGCATCCATTGCAGTGCGTTTTTCTTGAACCTTTTTGGCAGCAGATTCATCTTGGAGAAGGTAACCAGTTACGTTGTCCAGCAAAGACTGAAGATCGAACAAGATAGTACTAACTGGCAAGGAGCACGTAGCAAGGTTGATTTTTGTAAGCAACTCCTTCATAGTGTAGCAAGCAGTGCTATCCTGTTTGAGCACTTCGAATATATCCATATTGAGAATTGTTTTCCTGATCCTGTTAAGAAGTATAATTCTTTCATCTGTGGGAAGAGGATAGCTAGTCGAACTTGTGCCAACCCTAGCAAGTGGAATGTCCCTCTGAGCCAGCTTTGCCTTCATGTACCCAATAGGGTCATTTCGTCTCAGGAGTGCAAGCTCCTCGTCAGTCATTCGAGACAAGGACGGTTGAGGGAGTTCCACACGTAGGGGAGTCACGTCCAATTCGACTTCCATGGGTTTGTTGGTTGTGTCACCATCCCCTTCATTCGTTTCGTGCTCATTATCTTCTTCATCGTCATCCAAGTCCACCACTTAGATGTCTTCTTTTTCGCTGCTATTTGCATTGGACTCTGTCCCAGCAGTCGAACCATCGTTGGCATCCTCCTCCTCAGACTCTTCTTCTGCAGATTCTTCGTTTCTTTGACCAGAATCAGCTTTCTCTCCTTCAGCATGAGTATCCTTTGGGTCCTCTTGAAGGGTTTCAAGAGGGGACTTTTGAAGAGAAGTTCTTTGCAAAGCCTCTGCAGATTCATGAAGTGGTGTTTCATTTGTCTCTTTTAGAGGAGGGGAAGTACTCTGGTCATCCTGCTGCTCAGAATTCCCAGCCAGAACTGCCATATTGGAGGAACCTTTGTTCTGTACAAGGTTGCTGGAGTCTCCTTGAGGAGAGGAGTTGAGCGGAGTAGCAGCTTTTGATGGTGAGGTCGAAGTGGTAGAAGCTGGATTTAAGATATTCTGCAAGGAGCGAAAGAATATTAAGAGCATGCACTAAGGTAATGAGAAATTATTTCCAAAAGTTTAAAGTTCAAATTACATGTGGACTCTCGGAAGAGAGGTTGCTAGCTATGCGTTCCAACATTACGTTGGAGGTCGAAGATGGAATTTTGGATTTGGGTGAGGGAGCAGCATCCCTGGAATCGAGTCCAGAGACACTAGTTGGTACGGTACTTTTCGAAATATCCTTCTTCTGCTTCTTCTTCGAAGCAGTTGGTAAGTTTCCTCCAGCCTTGGGGTCTTCCCCAGTGGTGTTTGATTTTCGCTTCTTTGGAGTGGTAGGCGGAAGTTTGTTGGTCTGAAAAGATTTAAACAAAGAGTTAGATGCAAATCATGAAACATTAGTGAATTCGAAACATCAAGGCTAAGTGATTACCTGTGGAGTTGGAACACTGGTTATTGTTGGTGTTGTTGTTGTTGTTGCAGCAATGGTTGTTGTTTCAGATGGAGTCACATTGTCAGTGGTTTCGATAGAGGCTTGAGAGGTGCTCCCTTCTTTCGACTTTGAAGCGGCTGTCTTTATCCTGATGGCTGAAAATAGAAACAATTAAGGCAAAAGTTAAAGATATGGAAAATGAAAAACGTTTGGGATTTTCCCAAGCATTTGCACCTGTGCCTTGATCAGATTTAATCGACATGGCAGAAAAGTCATAGCGAAGATGTCCTGGGAAATCGTGGAGCCAGTGTCGAGCCCATGTCACAGTCTCAGATGGCTTTGGTTTCTTTTGAAGATGTTTGAACATTTCTTTGCAAGTGAACCACCAAGGGTATGGAGGAAACCAAGCCAGAGCCAATTCTGAGGTAGGTAATCTAGGAAATTTAGGTGGATGCATTTCGAATGCCAACCTATACCTATCCTCAGGTGACAACCCTGAAGGAAGTTTTAACTTAGAAACTTTTTGTTTGAATTTTTCCTTCAAGGTCTCAGCCGCTTGATACACAGTGGATTCCAAGTGTGTGGGATCATAAGTAGTTTCAAAATAATTTTGAAAAGCTTTAATCTCTTTGGCATGAGTGAACATACCTTTCTTGGTTGGTACCTGCACATCGAAGGCATCAGTTAGTTTCTGCTGAATTGTAAGAGTATCAAACATATAAGTCTGATAAAACTTTGTCCACCATTCCAGAAACCCCTTTGCTGTAAGGTGGGTAGGTTCGAAAGTTATTAGCTCAAACTGGGCAAAGCCTTGGTATTATTCTTGCTGTAGTTTAGCTTCCCGTGCCTTGAAGGTTCGCCCAGAGGTAATGGCACTCTCAGTTTGAAATAAGGGTTCATGAATTAGTTGGCATAAGCCAAACTGTCTCGAAACAAAATTTGGCTGGTAAGCGAAAAGGAAAATCTGATTCTTGGCAGGAGTTATTCTTGAGGAGATTAGTCTGGGTAGCAAAAAGGCTCTCCATACATCTTGAATCTCTTTGCTCTTGACAGCTTCTGAGAGAGCCATGGTGAACCATGAAGGTCCATGAGCCCTTGAAGCAAAAGGCGCCATGGTCTCTTCGAACTTATGCCTCTTGGAGAATATCATGATGTACTTTGAGAATAGGACTTTGAAGTCATCCTTGTCGTCATTTGGAGTTAATCTTCGCAGCCTAGTGCCTTCGATTATTCTATCAGTTATTTCAGGGTCTCGTTCATCAATGGTGTTGGCAGTTGACAAGGAAGGTTCGAACATGGCATTTAGCCATAGCTGAAGTAACCAAAAAGGGCCAGCTAACAGGATATTCTTGGAGGTATGAGATTTTAGGCTTGAGACAGCTGACCTTAGGCTTTCATAAAGGTTAACTAAAAGCAGTTCACTTAAGCACACTCTCCGGTTCTCATGCAAATCCCTAGCTAGAGGAATAAACCTACTGGCTACCTGTAGGGATCTACTGCAGAAGACATATCTTGACAGCCATAGGGTAAGGAAAGAAATGTGTTCTACATCAGACACACTGTCTCCCTCAGCATGGTAGTGGCTGATAAACTTTGAAAAACTTGCTAGTTTGACTTCGAAATCGATTATACTCGAACGTTCTGTTGTCAGGGATATATGTTTCTCCTACTGGTGATAGCCCAGTGATGGCCGCTATGTCAAAGAAGGTAGGGGTAATCATTCCACCAGGGAGATGGAAAGTATTATAAGTACTATCCCAGAAATATAGGGACGCGAATAACAATGGGTGGCTGTAAGTAAAACCTGGCTTCGACAGCTTAATCAAGTTGTAGATACCTAATTCTTCCCATTGCTGGGATTTCTTAGCTTCTACCTTATTGAACCAGTTTTGATAAGCAGTGTCGGAGGTGGAGCAAGATCGAAACGGTTTGAAGTTACTCTTTACATAGTCTAATACAAAAGGGTCCTTAGGAGGAACAGTTTGGTTTTCCACGGTGTTTGAGCCAGAAGATTCTATTGCCTTAGGGGCGTCCATTTTATTAAACAGGGGTTTGAAATTATAGCAAATTGGGAAAATTTTCCTGGTGTCTTTTAAAATTTCAAAAACTGTAAGAGGGCCCATTAAAGCTAACCTCTTACCAGCAGCGGTGGTAGGAATAAGTACCTGGGATGCATAAAGCATTTCTTTCTCCTTTGAGATCATCTGGGGAACAAGAACAGATTGACCTTGGTGAGTGACAACCTTGCTTTCCATGGTAGTTCCTGCGGTCTTTCCTTTCTTTTTGGAGACCTTTTTTAGTTGGGATGAAGTAGAAGAAGACATTGTTGGAAGAATGTTGAAAACTTAGGTTTTTCGGTGAGAAAAGAAGGAGAAAAGATTCAGAATGTGGGAAGAAAAGAAAAAGACTAAGTTGATGGGTTTTATAATATGGAAGTTTAAGCATCCACTGAGTAAGGTTGTGATACGTGGTAATCATGGGTTGGTTTGATGAAGAGGTGGCGTAAAGTTAACATTGGTAATAGGCGTGATTAAAGATAATCATTGTTTTGTAACTGCACCATACTGTGAAGTGGTTCAAGGCGGTTAAGGAATCTAAAAAGTGTTATGATGGACGTGACTGGAGTCAAAATGCAATAAATGTTACGATGATTCGAAGTTCGCATCAAAATCTTGTGTGTATGTTTAAAATAAGTATTTCTCAAAGGAATCGAAATACATATTTTAAAGGGGTATTTTGTTGGCTGAAGATTTTGATAATATTATTAGAAGCAAAGTGAATGGAACGTTTCGATTGAAATAAAACAAAACGTCATGTTTCGAAATAGTAGAAGCAATGCTTCGAATGAGCATATCAAAGCTTGGAGCTTCGAGTGACAATTATGAGAATATATCCAAAGAAGTCTCGAAATGACAACAAGGCTGTGTCTAAGAAGTGTGTTCGAAGCGAAGAAGTGCCAAAACATTTGAAATTCAAATGCAAGCGGGATGTTCGAAATTTGAAATATATGCGCTGGAGCATTCGAAGACACGTGGAAACAAGAGAGAGGCATTGCTCTGCATGTTCTGAACGTGGCAGAATCTTATAGCAAGACCGTTATGGTCGAAGTAGTATAAATAGAAGTCTTAGCATTAGGATTTCGTGTGTCATATCTATTGTACTAAAAACTCAGTAAACATTCAAATTACCACATGGCTAGGGAAACGAATGCAAGAGCAATGTACGTATGATAACACCACATGTTTATGATTTAATGAAAACTCTTTATCAATTCCAGTACTTTCCTTATCTTTATGTCAATACCATTTACAAGTTTTTGCATCTAAAGTCTTTTTATTCGAAATCTTTTCACTGATGCCTTACATTTAAATGCTTTCCTTCCATTTCAAATACTTTACATTTCAGAAACTGTTATACATTTCATGCCTTTATCTTCAATTTTTTATTTTTCGAACACCCTTTTTACTTAAAGCAATTTTACAGTTTTCTTGCATTAAACGCTTTCTTCATATTTCGAATCTTTTACATTAACTGTGTTTTTTACGTTTCGAAGTCAGTTACTTGTCTTTTATGCAGTTTTTACATGTCTTTACAATTAACTTTTATTCATGCAATTTAGTTTCGCGCACATATATTTTGATTACACCTTTAGATCTTTAAGAGAGAAATCGAAATAAGTCAAACACCTACACAACATTCTAAATACCAACCATGAATACCTGTTCGATCATGAGAGTTACCCTAATGTCCAACACGTCCTAGGATCAATCTAGTCGATCCTGCGAGTTACCAGAGAAATTGAATAACAGTCAGTAAGTTTATTCGATAGTTTGGAGGACTAGCGATTGTTTACCAGAAATCACTGTAAACAGTGAGACAATTTTAGTGAGGAGAGAAAGAGAGAAATATGAAAATAAGGATTGTATCATTGAATTGAATTGTTACAAATAATGATACAAACCATGACTATTTATATACACCTAACGTATACACTAAGTAGGCTAACCGATCCTAATTGGGCTTGGACTTATGTTACACAGCTTGGATTAGGCATAATATCTCAACATACACTCTATAATTCAAGTTGTCGAACATAATATAAAAATATTCAATCTGAACTATTCCTAATTTCTTTTTCAAATTCAGGAATTTATCGATCTTCAATCCTTTGGTAAAAATGTCGGTGAACTGTACTTTGTAACACCCTTCTAAACCCAAGAAATATTCATAAATAATTCATGCAATTAATTAGAGTCTTTCACAAATGATGTCATATCTTCATAGAAAACATCTTAGTAAAACGTCATGCTCCGTAACACGAGTTTTCATGATTTTAAACACATACTTCTCACAGTGGAATTCATAGTTCAAAACATATTATTATAAATATTTCATAAAAATCTCATCATACTTCATGATTCATACATCATAAATCCAAGCAACTCGAGTACCATGAAAGGTGACTCAACAACTTAAAACAACACAAGGAACTTAATGTTCATAAATCGAATGATCTCAACCCCGATATTATATATCAGAGCAAGACTCCCTTCTTATTCTACGAAAAGCAGATAAACACACTCCGAAGCTATCCTCAAGCTACTACGAACTATTCTCGATCACCTACGCGTTATCCACATAGAGGCACCATTCAAGAAGAAAGGGTGAGTAAATCATAATCATTATAAAAGACATAAGGAATAAACATAGTAGGCATGCACATAGGCAAGGCATCATAGATAATCGAAACTTCATGTTATACTCACACCTCCTCATCATCATCAATTCACAACCACATATTATCAATATATTATTTATCAATAAACATCACTTAATCACATAATCATGTTTTGTACCCCAAAATTTTCTCTCTCATTTCTCCAGGATTTTCACAAAATCTCCCATAACATCAAGCTTGCAGCATTGATACATCAATTTGGGCTTGGAATTGGCACAAGGGAAAAATGGTCAATTGCATGCTGAAAAATCAAACTTTGACTTTTGGATCAAAATCAAGTTTCAAGAATCATATTTCATCAAGACATGTTGGAATATGATATTTGTTTCATCAAGATAATCAAAAGTCAAAATTACTTTGGAAAAGTCAAAATTCTGAATACTTAGAAATTTTTCTAAGTGACAAGCTCAGAACTTCTGACCAGATTTTCACCATGATGGAAGTTGATTCTAGAAGAACTTCTAACACAAGATTTGTAGATCTCAATGAGATCTTAAGCATTGCATAATAAAACTTCTCCTAGAAATGCTGGGATTTCAAGCTACAAATCCTTGAAAACACATCCATGAAACTGAAGCTTTCAGCAAATTATGGACCTTTCCAAAACAGGATTTGGTTAGAACTTCTGGGCCAGTTTTCATGTAGGTACAATCAGAATTTGCAAGAGCAATTCAAGGAGGATTTACAAAGCGTGTTACAAGCTTTTGGGAAAGTCTGAGAATTCACTCAGAACATGCTGGAGCAAAGAGATTAAAGGATCAAAAGTTGGATGTTGGTTCTAAGTTGCGCTGATGCTGAACTTCTGACCCCGAATTAAGCTATGATGCATAATATCATGTTGCATGATTTTTGGTTTGATAAATATCATCATCATTTAATGCTCACAACCACTTTTTAGTTTTTATCCAAAGGATTTCCCCACATATGGCATAGAAGTACATTGCTGTCCTTGAAAAAGAAAACTTTTGTACAAGAGTATGCTGGGCCCATGCTTTGCTTTTGCTTCTGAGGGTACTTTTCCTTAATTCATGCTTAAAAATCCAGCTTAGGCACGGCTAAAAGCTGCTAACCACCATACTTGTTTATCTTGCTTCAAGAACAAGCCAGCACGCTAGCATGATATTGGTACTTTTGACTTCTCCAAGCTACAAAGTTCTTGCCTATAAATTGAACTTCATTTGCAACTGTGAAAGGGACCTGTGGAAAAATTGAAAAGAAAAAGCTTTGAAACCTTGCTAAAAAATTCCAGGAATCCGAAACTGCAAACACAAATACAAAACCTGCTAGTTTTTGATTATTGCAATCAAACTCCAATTTTCCTCAAGTGTTTCTTGACTAAACCATCCATCCAGCTTCTGATATACATTTAGAAGCCTTCCTAACTTCTGTTTTCAGGATGTAACACGTTCTTCATTAGTCTCCACCTCAAAAGGTCAGAACATTACTTCTTGGTTGTTCCAGAATTTTCCAGCCATTCATAGCCCAAGATAAAAGTTGTTCCAGCCTGTTGAGCACGTGAGGAAGCTGATCAAAACATTACAAGCAGTCAGAACCAGGCTCCAGCTCACAGAACATTTTCCAGCTGCAAGGTAAGTTTCTGCTGACCCTCATCATATTATTTAGGCATTGTTAGATTTGCATGTTCAAAATACAATGTAGACATCCTGATTTTGATGTTGTACATATTCTGAAGTTTCGTGTATTTTCTGCCTAAGTAGGGAGAATATCATTTCAGAACTTCCTAAGGAAATTAGGATTAGCAGATACATGCTTGTTTCTGATTTACAGTCTTGATATTTTTTTATGTTTCTGAAACCATGGTAGAAACCTGTCATAATTGCTATGTTTGTGTTTTCTATTCTGTTAAGAAATGACTAAGTTGCAGATGTTCTGATTAGCATGGAGAAAGAAATGGAGTTTATCATCAGAGTTTACTTTGTGATACATATTTATGCTTTTGCTTCTGATACCGGATGTACAACCACCCGAGTGGTAGACAGTGTGTGCGCATAAGACATTAGTGCTAAGGGTCCTGGGTTCTAGCCCCAGAAGCATCTTTTTTTAGGTTTATTTAGTGACATTTTCACCCATTTATCTGTCAAAAAATACTCCTAGATCAGAACTTCTAGACAACCCCAGTCAACAGCATTATCACCCCACTCTCTCAAATAGCCAGAACTTCTGATCTGCCAGTGACATATGAACTTCTAGGTTCTCAGCTACACCATAGCTTCTGAACCCCTTTAACAATCATAACTTCTAAGTTTTCCTTTATTCCCAGCAACCTCAGAACTTGGTGTACCCAGGCCAAGAACTTCTGACTCTCTACTTTCCTACTAACATTTTCTCTCTTGCAGCGTATCAGAGTCAGAACTTCTGTTCCTTCTCGTTTCAGCAATGTGCTGATTCTGACTTCTTTTTCTCTTATTTATCTTACTTTAGATTTTAATAACCAAAAACATTTTATATTCACATACTTTATCTTATCCCTTTTAAAACCAAAAGATCAAAAATATTTTCTTAAGCCAATTTATTTCTTTTCTTAACAAAAACAAAACAAGTCCATTTCAATTCTTGTACATTATTTCAATATGGTTGTAATAGATAATGAGGACTTTAATTTCTTGCAATCCACATTTGTAAATTTGTACACCCCATCCCCCTAATGATTGTAATAGCGTAGAATATTTACTTTCCGCAATTTATCGCTTTCATATAAATGCCAGTAATTAGGATTTGTATGGAAAGATAAAAAATCGACAAATAGATAACCCTAATCAAGACTGAATGCATGCAATAAAAGACACTTTTCACACATGCACCCCTTAGGGTAATCTCACTTGTTTCCTATCGGAAAAATATTCACGTTCCTCGAAAATGGGCGTTTTAGCAAAGACCTTCGATAAAAGATCGTAGTCCCTCGATGACCCTCGGCGTTGCCTTCGGTAAACGATCTAGTCCTTAAACGATATTTCTAAAATGTCCCATAGGTTACCTTCTATGACTATACAAAACTTCATGTGCCCATCCCTTCACATCCAATGGTGGAGCTTCTTACTAAAACAATGGTAAGATAGTAACATCTAAAGGAGGAGGAAAAGAACATTTAAGACATTTTGAGTAGGTAGATTTTCTCCTAGTTGCTCGCTTGCTCACAACAAAAACATTTTATACACAACACACTCATTTGAAACATTTTCAAAAGGCAAACACTTTGTACGTGTTCTTATAGAAACGAGATCCATTACAAAGAAGACACCTTTTTAAAATCTCTTTCAAAAACACATTCCACAAACACCTCTTTGAGCTATTTTTGAAATAACACTTTGTACGCGTTCTTATAGAAACGAGAACCATTACAAAGATATTTTTAAAATACTTTCAAAAACATACACCACAAGCACACATTTAAACAAAATCAAGTGATCTAGCAAGCAACTAAGAGCCCGTAGATAACTACGGATGAGAAGGGTGCTAATACCTTCCCTTTTCATAATTTACCCCCTGAACTCAGAAAACATAGGTCTTTCGTGTTCTTTTCAGCCTTTCCTTTTTTGGATAAAAGAAAAGTCGGTGGCAACTCTTGCTAACCGAAACAATTGTGATCAAACACAAAACACCAAGTCAGTTCTCCCACCGTATCACATCATGCAATGTCACTTATAATGAAATGTGTCAACATAGACTCATGCATGTGGTACCAAAATTTCATTGTTGACTTAGCCATCATTATCTCCAAAGATCCCCACCAATAGGATCGATTCCCACTTGAAACCAAAGCGCTTTATAATTTTATCCTTAATCCACACTATGATATTGATACCTTCACTAGAAGATTATCTTATCATCTTCACTGGACCGAAGTATTAATAACATCACTGGACCGAAGTCCTAAACTATGCCATGAATGCATGATGTGCAACAACATAATAAAAATGACCACGGCTAGTCAAAACGCGTCATCATTCATGATTTTATCATAATATCATCATATAATCTTAAATAAACAAACATCAATATAATATCGTCATATCATCTTAAATAAACAAGCATCATTGTAATATCATCATATCATCATAATAAACAAAGCATCATTATAATCTAACACGTAGAACCTAACTTCATCCTAGTTTATATATTGGGGAAATACTTCTTTTATCTCATTTTATTCCATATAACTAAAGTTCATCGAGTTAGCTATCCAACGCTTCGAACGCCACCTCAATCCAAGTTATAAAACTCAAGTTATGGCCCTTTTAAGAAAATCCAACACAACCAATCAAATCTGGACACCATCAGTCGACGACATACCTCAATCGCCTGACAACGCTTCCATTGTCACTTGCTTCTCCCGACAGAGAGCGATGCACTCCAACAACATCACTCTTTTCTGCCATTCTCCTCTCCCATTTTCTCCTAGCAACGGCCACGCGACAACACCATCGCTCGACGATTCTTCTCCATCGCCCGACGATACATCACGAATAGGGTTTTCCTGTTGTGATTTCATGCATGAAAACCAGTCCCAATCTTGCGATTTCTACACATTATAGGTCCTAAAACATCATCTATTCACAGGGTTTTCACCAAATAACAACAATTCAATGTATTCTACATCATGGGTTCAATTTGTTTACAATCCAAGAACATAAAACATCATCTAATTCATCATATCATGACATGTTCATCACAACCAAAACCCATCGTAATCTATAACTATATAAACTTTAAATCGATTATAATAATCAAGATAAACACCCCTAACCTTACTATTATTGCTAGAAATCAAATCCTCTTCGTGCTCTATCGAAATTCATATGCTCCTTCTTGCATCTTTGTACCATAGCTCTACCTCTGCCTCTTTCTCCCAAAATCTATTGTACATAATAAGCCCTTCCACAAATCCAAATATCTTTTATCTCGCTTGATCCTTTGGATCCTTAATTGGTCTTTCCATATTACCCTCACTTACTTCACCTTATTACCACATTGCCCTCATGGCCTTTATCTAACAATATAATTCTATTAACTAATTAAAATAATTCTATATAATTATTCTACAATACTAAAAATCCTCTTAATTCCCAATAATATCCATGACACACATGAACATCACATAACCATCATGTTAAATATCATATTCATCGAAACATCAAAGAACATCACAATTATTCATATAAAACACTAAAACATCACATATATCAAATACTTCACCAAGACTCTTATATTCATGCTAAATTAATTAATTAAATAATTAATCTAGAATTCGGGGGCGTTACAACTCTCTCCACTTAAAAGATTTTTTGCCCTAAAAAATTACCTGACTGAAACAACATTGCATAAGACTCTTTCATCTGATCCTCGCGTTCTCAAGTCCAACTTTCACCGGATGGTCCACCCTACAATACCTTCACTAAGGCGATCTCCTTGCCTCATAATTACTTCACTTCCTGATATTCTATTTGAAATGGTAATGCTTCAACAGTTAGGTTATCTCTTACTGCTACATCATCCATTTGTATCACATGCGAAGGATCCGAAATATACTTTCTCAATTGAGACACATGAAACACATCCTATAGATTCGTGAGTGACGGCGGTAAAGTAATCCGATAAGCCACTTCACCTATCTTCTCTGATATCTGATACGGGCCAACGAAATGTGGCATAAGCTTTCTCGACTTTAAAGCTCTACTAACACCAGTCATGAGAGTAACCCTAAAAAGTCCAGATAATCTTTTTGGAATTCTATATCCTTCCTCCTCTTATCATGGTAACTCTTCTGATGACTCTGAGAAGCCCCCATCTTCTCTTGTATCATCTTTATCTTTGCAGTTGTATCTTATACAACTTTAGGTTCGAGCACAACACTCTTGCCTGACTCGTACCAACACAATGGAGTCCTACACCTTCTACCATACAATTCTTCGTATGGTGCCATTCCAATACTAGAATGAAAATTATTATTGTATGTAAACTCAATTAACGACAAGTGGGTGTCCTAAGCACCTCCTTGTTCCAACACACAAGTCCTTAACAAATCTTCCAAAGACTGAATAGTTCTTTTTGTCTGACCATCCGCCTCAGGATGATATGCAGAACTCAACCTCAACTTAGTACCAAAGGAATTCTGCAAACCTGTCCAAAATTTAGACGTAAACCTCAAATCTCTATCCGAAATGATACTTGAACATATCCCATGCAACTTCATAATTTCATAAATATACAATAGACCTAGCTTCTCCATAGGATGATTAATCTTCATCAGTAAGAAATGTGTCGACTTAGTCAAACTATCCGCTATCACCCAAATTGAATCATTGCCCTTAACAATAATCGGTAAGCCCGATACAAAATCCATAGAGACACTGTCCCATTTCCATTCTAGAATACTCAAAGTTTGCATAAGACCCATAGGCTTCTGATGCCGGATCTTCGACTTCTGACAAGTCAAGCAAGCATAAACAAATTTGGCAACTTCCTTTTTCATACCAGGCCCCCAAAAAAATTTCCTCAAGTCTTGATACATCTTTGTAGCACCAGGATGAATGCTCAACCCACTTTTATGCCCTTCCTCGAGAATACTCTTCTTAAGTTCGGGAATATCTGGGACGCAAACTCTATCGCCAAACCTCATCACACCATTTTCATCAACTCTAAACTTATCCCCTTTACCTTAGTTAATCAGAGTCAATTGGTCGACTAATCTCAAATTAAACTTTTGACTTTCCCGGCTTTCTTCTATTATACCACTAGTGAACTTTAGCATTCCTAACTTCAAACTATCAGGAGTTTCCACACACACTAAGCTCGTATCTCTGAACTGCTCAATCATCTTTAAGTCTCGAACCATCATCATTGGCATATGCAGTGACTTCCTACTCAATGCATGAGCAACTACATTTACCTTACCAGGATGGTAACTCAAATCAAAGTCATATTTAATTCTTTTTGAGCCACCTTCTTTGTCTCATATTTAATTCTTTTTGTTCAAACAAGTACTTCAAACTCTTGTGATCACTGAACACTTCAAATTTAGAACCAAAAAGATAATGTCTCCAAATCTTTAATACAAACACCACCGCTGCTAACTCTAAGTCATGCGTAGGATAATTCCTTTCATGAACTATGAGTTCTCTTGAAGCATAAGCAACAACTTGTCCATTACCAAGGCCCATCTTAGATGCATCTTAATACACCATAAAAGACTCACTCGAATTAGGCAAAATCAATACCGAAGCAGTTGTCAACCTCTTCTTTAATTCTACAAAGCTTTCTTCACATGCAACATCCCACACATAAGCTTGACCCTTTCGAGTTAACCGAGTCAACGACAAAGCCAAATTAGAAAACACCTCAATGAACCTTTGATAGTAACCTGACAAACCAAGAAAACTTTGAATCTCAATTGCAGACTTCAGAGCCTCCCATTGTAATACTGCATCAACTTTAGAAGGATCCACAATAATCCCACCACTAGAAATCACATGTCCAAGGAAACTAACTTCTTTTATCCAAAATTCACATTTTGACAACTTTGTATATTGTTATAACCCAATTTTCCCCCTAAAATCTCTCACCATTTCAATGTTAACCCAATCATATCAAGATCACACACTAGGGTTTGGTTCTTCTTCCTATCTTTAGGTTTGCTTATGTGGGATCACCAAACACCCTGATTTATTTATCTTGTGTTGATTTACTTTTAACTAACAAATACAACATATATATATTTGCTCTATGGATGTTGGCATTATAGCTGATGGCACAATACATTTCATCAGGTTGATTCATAGGTTCATGAGTTTATTTCCATGCCTTCTTCAACAAAGCTTCATTGAGATTTAAGCTTCATATTTGAGATTTATTTAAATACAATGTCATGACAAGGCCTACTATGTCTCATCATACTTTACTTTGATAAATAAAGTAAAGAGATGCAAGATTGATTCAAGAAGTTTGACGTAATTTGATAAGTTCTTGATTCCTTGACTACAAGTGCATAATTTTCTCAATTTTTAACATTGGTAAGTGATTATTGTTTCTATGGGTTTTTATTATCATCCATAACAACTTCTCTTATTATATCAAAGGCAATTGTGCAAAAAATATTTTCAAAAGTTGAAAGGGGTTCCAAGTCATTTTGATGCTTTAGGAGCTAGGGTTTTGAACTTCTAAGGACTATATCTTGTTCATATTTTGAGAATTTTGAGTAATTCCAAAGATATGTTTCTATTTAAAGGGTTATTAACATATCACTTAAAGAGTTTCAAGAAAATTTTATATTTAAGATCACTAATGGTTGAGAAATATTACAAGTCCTCTAGATAGGCCATCCAATTCCTTTATGTGACTTCAAAGGATCATTACTTGGTCAATATTTATCATCTTGAGCTCATTATTTTTTCAAAATGATCTTAAGTATGTTAACTTTAACTCTCTTTTTGGTTCTAAGCTTATAAATTAATGCAAGATGCTTGTTGAGTTCAAAAGATTATAGGTCACCTCTTGGATTTTCATCAATTTCAAAAGATCACAACTTGTTCAATATTTGGAATTTTTGAGTGATATAAGTTTCACAATACTCTTTAGGGAGTCCAATTCAAGCTAGAATAAATGATCAAAGCTCAATTTTGAAGGAAGACCTTGTTTGGAATCAAAACATTATAGGTCATTTTTGAAGAAAAAACTTAGAATTTTTCTAAGTATAAAAGTCAGCGCATTTTTTCTGATTTTGACCAAGCATAACTTCTAGATCAAGTATCCAAATGAATTATTTCTTGACACACTATAAATAATGTTACTTGATCTTCCTATGCATCAAGAATTAAGTCCTAAGGCTTCCTAAATCGTGCACACCATGAGTTCAAAGTCAACTACTTGAAACTGCATTTTTACTGCAAGTCAGATTTTGAAATCCATAATCTAGCTTCTAAACACCAAATTAGCATGCATTTTTTATTTAAACATGTTTAAGAAAGTTACCAAAGTTAAATTAAGGATCAAAATCCAGAAATTGGCTGATTTTTGATGCACATGGAGTCACATGTTTTCCACTTTCAGGCTCCATCCAATTTCCCTCCAAACTTCAATTTTCCTCTCATTTCTTTGCACCATTCACTTCCTTATAAATATAGGACCTCACTCCTCTCATTTTCTCAAGCTAAGAAAGCCAAAATCACCCTGCAAAACTCTCTCCATAACTCACTTTTGAGTTTTCGAATTCATCTTTTATCCACTTTTCAATCCAATTGCTTTGTTGATTCTTCATTCTTGAACTTCACTGAAGCTAACAGAAGAAGAACCAAGCCTTAAGGTGTCCTAAATCGTTCTAGCCAAGTCCAATTGCAGAGAAAATTCATCTTACTTCGTTTTGATAGTTTAAGGCACCAAATCTTCTAACTCAAATTACGAGAATGGTTTATGATGTTCACTGATGCTTGCTATTAACTCAATTTTAGTGAAGCAATGCATTTGATGTTTCTGTATTCAATTTCAAAATTTTCAAAATATCTCTGGTTTTTTCCAAATCGAGTAAGCTATGTTTTATATAAATTTGGCGCGAGGATATGGATGTGATCGTCTTGAAGAGACGCGTCTAATGATACCACTATGAGCGTCTAAATTTATAGATTTAAGAATCATGATCTCACTCTAGTTTTATGGTAGCTGGAGGTTGAAGATGACATACGTGGCTTCTTCAACCAATGAGAGCAAGACAATTGAAATGTTGTGATTGGTCTGACTATCATGAATTCAGCGCACGCTTGTTGACCCTAGATTACCATACATCATCACTCCTGAGCCATTAGATGT
Organism: Vicia faba; assembly: GCA_948472305.1. Taxonomy (NCBI): domain Eukaryota; kingdom Viridiplantae; phylum Streptophyta; class Magnoliopsida; order Fabales; family Fabaceae; genus Vicia; species Vicia faba. The sequence goes on from OX451739.1 coordinate 728,364,055, forward strand.
GCCAGGGTGTTTTAATGAACTGGATCCAACGCCTCACATTATTTCTGATTTATTTATTTTTACAAAATTTGTTTAAATTTGTTTTAATTTCAAAAGTTTACAACTCTCTTATTTTTTTTATCCGAAAATCATGGAAAAAATATACAAAAATACTTTGAATTATTTCTGACTTTGTGAATATTTTTTCATATTTTTATTTTGATGTTTGATATTTTTCATAATTTTTTTATTGTTTTCCTTATTTAATTGTTTTAAAAATACTTTCTGGTCTTTTTAAATTCTAGAAAAATACGAAATGATCCAACGACCTCTTGACAAATATTGGTGACCTTATTTTATTTTTATTTCTGATTTTACTATTTTTTACAAATTTTGGTTTATTTTACTTATTTCTTTAAATTTTAAAAATTGTTTCTGACTTTAAAAAAAAACTCTGAAAATGTTTGTCAACTATTATTGACTCAAGTTTGACCTCTGACTATTTTTTAGGATTTTTATTTGGTGTTTTAATATACTTTGTGTATTCTACCAATTGTTTTTCTTTTATTAACCATTTAAACATTCTTTTATTAAACATTATTTAATTATTTTTGTTTGGTCCTGACTTGGATTTCATTTGGTGAGAAATTCCTCAACCTCATTGGATCTTGGATGTTGATAGGTTGAAAAACCAAATCCACCAAAATGGAGGAATGATGCTGATGATATTTAAAACCCTAATTTCATTTAATAAATCCCCTCCCTCTTCATCTTTTCCCTTTCTTACTTGTGCTACATGTTATTGGATAATGATCTACATATCCTTTCTCTAAAATATGGTACATATATTGCTATTGACCGGCCCCAAAATAGGCGTGACTTCTATATAAGTCCACTTACGATTGCTTAACATAGCGTTAAATTTTTTCTTGATTCGAGAAATCATCATTCGTGGCCCAAACCCATGTTTGCAAGCCCAAGTATGTTTAATTTGAAACCTTTGATCCAATAACCTCGAGGTTCATTGTTAGGAGGCTTTGGTCTTATTAATCCTCTAATGAATCAGCATAAAACTTTGGTCTAAGTGAATTATCTAAACATCGTTGATCATATGTTGTTGCCTCGCGAATTTAAAATGAATGATATACTTGATAAAAAGAAAATGAAACTTATTGTTGAGAAGCTTTGATTTTATCAATCTCCTAATGAGTTTTCAAATGCAAGTTTCAAGATGGTCATTCAACTAACCTCTAATTTCTAACTCACTAACAATTGACTTTTACTTTATTCCTTTACTTTCATGTACCATTTATTTTGGCATTTTCATTTTATGTCATTTTTTATCTTTGCTCACTTGAGCATTTATCTTCGTGTCATTTCGATTTTTGCTCACTTGAGCTTTTCATTTTCTTTTTGAAGATACTTAATAACCAACTTGAATAATAAAAAACTTTAAGGTTACTTGGACTATTTGGTTACTATCCTTGGCATAATGAAGTTGTGGACCTCTTGGACTTAGGATTAGAAGCCTTGATACCATTGGGACCTTGTGACTCTGTTGTTATTTTGCATGGAGTTCTTGGGGTTTACCCCAATATACTGGGTTGATTTTCTTTGTGTGCAGGTTATTTTGATTATGTGCTTTGTCTGTGATTAAGAATTCCTCTGTATTCAACTGTTACTATGCCCAATTTTTGAGAAGACTTAATTCATCAAAAGCTTTTATATTCTTAAGAGGTTTAGTATCTTTGCTTGCTTGGTTTCAATTTAAAGGATGTGAATTCTACATTGACTCATTGTATCAAGTGTTGACTTCTTGTTGGTTAGATGGTTCTTTTCCCTAGCTTTTATCTTATCCTTTAGGATACTCCCTTCATCTCCTCCTATCTTCTTTAATTTCAAAAACCTTCTCCCTCCTTTTCAAAACTCTTCTTGTTTTCTAACTTGAACCGCTTTCATAATAAACTTGGACTTAGGTCCATGCATTTTCAAAAATATTTTCTTAATCAAACTTTAACCAACTTAATCATACTTTTTTTTTGAGAAGACTAAAAATTAATCAACCTCATTCAAAACATTTTTTGCCACTTTGGCTCTTTACCTAAATTTTTTCTTAAAAAGATTAGACTTTTGTCAATCCTTGTAGTGATGCGAGCTACTATACTTCTATGATATATAGTGAAGCGAGATATTTTCCACTTGTGTGTCGAGTGAGGCTTTGTTTATTTTAAAATCCAAGCTACATCCTCCACTTTGAGATGATGCAAATTCTCCTTTCTCATAGTTAAGGGTAGTAAGTATGTTCTTCCACTCAGATAAGATGATGATGTCTCGTCTCTTAAAATTAACCAACACACATGTGTTTTAAAATTTTTAAAGGAGAACTATGAGTACCCTGATCCCCTATTGCACGGAAGGTGGTACGTAGGCACTAAAGGTTCACAACCGCGACGGGTGAAAAAACGGTAAAAAAAATATACTTCTTTCCTCATCTAAACCATCTACTTTTGTATACAACATTTATAGCCAAATACACAAATTTTCAAAGAGGTTCTTGCAGAGTACCATAGATGTTTATAGTGCTAATAACTTCCTTTTGCATAACCAACCCCCGTACCTAGATTCCCCCCCTCTTTTTTTTTGGGTTATTCTCTCTTTTCCCATTCCTCTGGAAACAATAAAGCACGGTGGCGAGTTTTATTTGATATGTGCGAGTCAAGTCAATCCAATGGCTTAGTCTTAAAATTTCTACCGCTACACATATAACTTCTTATCCTTCAAGACTTACAACACCATTCGTAAATGCTCAACATGCTCTTCTTCTGACTTAGAATAAATCAGAATATCATCAATAAATACTACTACAAACTTTATCCAGATAGGAATGAAAAGTTATATTCATATACTCCTTAAAAACACCTAGCGCATTAGATACATTAAATGACATCATCGTGTATTCATAATGACCATACAACATTCAAAAATTTGTCTTCGGAATATCATCTAGTTTAACTTGAATTTGATGATTACCCGACCTCAAATCAATTTTGCTGAAAACATACGCGTCCACTAGTTGATCTATTAAATCGTCAATTCTCGGTAATGGATACTTATTCTTAATCGTCACTTTATTCAACTATCTGTAATCTACATGAAACCTCATACTTTCATCTTTCTTCTTAACTAGCAACAAAGGAGCACCCCACAGTGAAACTCTCGGTCGAACAAACTTCTTCTCGAGCATCTCTTCCAGTTGTTTCTTCAACTCACCCAGCTCTGAAGCTGACATTCTATAAAGATCCGTCGACACTGGACTTGTACCTGGCACCAAATCTATAGAAAAGTCCACTTCAAGTTCAAGAGGTAAATTACTGATGTCATCTAGAAACACCTCTAGAAATTCACATACAACCGCTACTTCGATATTCGCATCTTTACCATACACTTGCAACGACGCAAACATCACAAACATCAAGGCTTCATCTTCTAAAAGTTCATTTACTTGCTTAGAGGTCAACAAAATCAATTCTACATTATCACCAAACTTAGGGAACCTCAAAGTCTTATTATAACAATTGATATGAACATAGTTGAACTCCAACCAGTTCATCCCAAGGATAACATCAATTTGGTGTAAGGGAAGGCACACCAAATCCATCATAAAACTCTTGCCATAAATAGTCAAAGTATACTTCAAACAAACATAAGTAGTAGTAGCAGAACTACTAGCAAGAGTATCTATCACCATACTACCATTCATACCAGACAATTTCACTTCCAACTTAGTAGCACATTAAAGTGATATAAATGAATGAGTAGTACTGGTATCAATAATAACAACCAATTTAACATCGTTAATAAAGCAAGTACCTTGAATCAAGTTGTCCTTCTTAGATTCCTCTGATCCACTCAGCGCGAACACTCTACCATTGGCCTGGGCAGTAACATCCTTCCTTGGCTTCTGACACTGAGTACTGATATGACTGTGCTCTCCACAATTTAAATAAGTCGATCCATCGTTCTTGCATTCAGGAGCACGATGATCAGACTTACCACACTTGTAACACTTCAACACCTTATTCTAACATTCATTGTATCAGTGACCTTGCTCATGACACCTATAACACTTGATAAAATCGGGAGCCCCTTCCTCACTTATCTTCTTCCCATCATAATCCTTTTGTTTCCCTTTAATAGTTGGGGCATCATAAGACTTCTTATGATTTTAAAATTGCTTTTCTCTTTTCTCATTCAAACTCTTGTAGTTAGATGAATGAGCTTTGCTATCCTTTTCATATATTCTACAGTTGTTCACCAACTCTGAAAACACAAGGATCTGCTTATATACAATCACCCACTTTATCTATGGATGAAAATCATTCTATAACTTGATACACTTTGAGAACTCAGCAGTCGCTTCACTGTAATATGGATAAAACTTTGCCAGTTCCACAAACTTCGAAGCATACTCAATCACAATCAAACTTCCTTATTTTAACTCAAGAAACTGAATCTCTTTCTTCCCGCACACATGCTCAGGAAAATACTTCCTATGAAACTTCATACTGAATACAACCCAAGTAATCACTTCACCTAGTGTTATCAGTCTCTAACAGGTACCAACCTACCAGTCATCGGCTTCCTCTGCCAATTGATGCATACCAGACTACACCTTATGTGCCTCTAAGCAATCCTTGACTCAAAATATTCTTTCATTCTCCATGAGCCAAACTTGCGCTTCACCAAGATCGAACCTACCCTTGAAAACAGGCAGATGATTCCTCTGAAACGTCTCCAAAACATAAGATCCATCATTAGGTTGACGTTGCACAACCTGAGCAACAACCTGCAAAGCAACAACAAGTACAACATCGTTCCTTCCAGCCATTCTCTATTTCTAACCAATAATAATCACAATGGTTAGAAACTATCTCGACAGTATTCCACTGTCACACGCTACAAACTCAATAATCTAGCTAGACGGACTGACCTGCTCTGATAGCACTAATGTAACACCCTTTTAAACCCCAAGGAGTATTCATAAATAATTCATGCAATTAATCAGAGTATTTCACAAAGGATGTCACATCTTCATAGAAAATATCTTAGCAAAACGTCCTGCTCCGTAACATGGGTTTTCATGATTTTAAAACATAATTCTCACAGCGGAATTCATAGTTTAAAACATCTTATTATAAATATTTCATAAAAATCTCATCATACTTCATGATTCATGCATCATAAATCCAAGCAACTCGAGTACCATGCAAGGTGACTCAATAACTTAAAATAACACAAGGAACTTAAAGTTCATAAATCGAATGATCTCAACCCCGATGTTACATATCAGAGTAAGACTCTCTTCTTATTCTATGAAAAGCAGATAAACACACTCCGAAGCTATCCTCAAGCTTCTATGAACTATTCTCGATCACCTTCATGTTACCCATGTGGAGGAAATATTCAAGCATAAAGGGTGAGTAAATCATAATCATTATAAAAGACACAAGGAATAAATATAGTAGACATGCACATAGGCAAGACATCATACATTATCAGAACATCATGTTATACTCACACCTTCACATCATCATCAATTCATAACCACATATTATAAATACATCATTTATCAACAAACATCACTTAATCACACGCAATGTCACTTATAATGATATACATCAACATATACTCATGCATGTGATACCAAAACTTCACTGAGGACTTAGTCATTGTCATCTCCAAAGATCCCTACCAATAGGATCGATTCCAACTTGGAACCAGAGCACTTCAGAATTTTCCCTTAATCCATACTATGGGATTGATGCCTTCACTAGATGATTGTCATATCATCTTCACTAGACCGAAGTCCTAATAACATCACTGCACTAACATTCTAAACTATACCATGAATGCATGATGCACAACAACATAATAAAAACAACCACAACTAGTCAAAATGCATCACCATTCATGATTTCATCACAATATCATCATATCATCTTAAATAAACAAATATCAATATAATACCGTCATATCATCTTAAATAAACAAGCATCATTGTAATATCATCATATCATCATAATAAGCAAATCATCATTATAATCCAACATGGGGAACCTAACCTCTTCATAGTTTAGATATTCAGAGAATACTTATTTTATCTCATTTTATTCCATCTAACTAAAGTTCGTTGCGTTAGATATCAAATGCTTCAAACGACACCTCAATTTGAGTTCTAATACTCAAGTTACGACTCTTTTAAGAAAATTCAACACATCCAATCAAATATGGACACCATCAACCGGCGACATACCTCCATCGCCTGGAGACACTTCCATCGCCACTTTCTTCTCCCGATGACGCTTGGAGCGATTCACTCTAGTAGCGTTACTCTTTTCTGTCCTTCATCGCTCCCATTTTTGCCTAGGGATGGCCACACGACAACACCATCGTCTGGCGATACTACGCCATCGCCCGACGACACAACGTGAACATGGTTTTCCTGTTATGATTTCTTGCATGAAAACCAGTCCCAATCTTGTGATTTCTGCATATTATAGGTCATAAAACATCATTTATTCACAGGGTTTTCACCAAATAACAATAATCTAATATATTCTACAATATGGGTTCAATTTGTTTACAATCCAAGAACATAAAACATCATCTAATTCATCATATCATCATATATTCATCATAACCAAAACCCATTACAATCTACAAGTATCTAAACTTTAAATAAATTATAATAGTCAAGATAAATCCCTTACCTTAAGATTATTTCTAGCAATCAAATTGTCTTCGTGCTCTACCGAAATTCCTATGCTCCTTCTTGCTTCTTTGTGCCCTAGCTCTGCCTCTGCCTCTTTCTCTCAAAAACTATCATATATAATGAGCGCTTCTACAAATCCAAAACACTTTTATCTCGCTTGATCCTTTGGACCCTTATTTGGTCTTCCCATATTACCCCCACTTACTTCACCTTATTACCACCTTGCCCTCATGGCCTTTATCTAACAATATAATTCTATTAACTAATTAAAAAAATCCTAAATAATTATTCTAATTATTCCACAATACTAAAAATCCTCTTAATTCCCAATAATTTCCATGACACACATGAACATCACATAACCATCATGTTAAACATCATATTCATCGAACATCAAAGAACATCACAATTACTCATAAAACCCCAAAACATCACATATCTCAAATACTTCATCAAGACTCATATATTCATGATAAATTAATTAATTAAATAATTAATCTAGAATTCAGGGTGTTACATGCTTCACTTGAACAATGCCTAACTTCAAGTTCATCTCGATTTACCTTTTCCCACAAGAAGTAAAATCTAACTTTGATATGCTTACTTCTTCCATGCAGAACTGGATTCTTTTCCAGCTTTATGGCTGACTTGTTGTCGATTTGCAACACAAGAGGTTTCTTCATTTCGACCTTTATTTCTTCAAGTACCAATCTGATCCACATTGCTTGACATGCATAATATAATCCTGCTAAATATTCAGCTTCACACGATGATAATTGTCATACCCTAATTTCCCCCCTAAGATCTTACCTCATTTGCATCTTTGTAACATAACAAGAGCACAAACTATGGGTTGCCTCTTAACCTTGGCTTTCTCTCTCTTCCTTAGGCTGGCCTTTGAGGGATCACCAAGCACCCTATTGTGAATCTTGTACATTTATTTATGCATGCTTTATGTTTTACTTACCTCTAATCAAAATACAAAAAGACATTCCTTTGCTTTCCTTTGTTTTTTTGCAAGAACAAGTGTGAACCAAGTGAATCGAGCAAGTATCTTCAACTAGGGTTTCATCTGATCAAAGTTAAAGTGTGGTCAACATTGATTCTCAAAGGATTATGCATTAGGGATTGAAATATAATATTAGGTCATATCATCTTCAATCATTACTCAATCTCAATTGATCAAGAATTCCCCTAGGATTGGTTGCTTACTCCTGAAGAAAAGTCCAAGGTTCATGTGTTTATTTCCATGTTTTCTTCACCAAGTAACCTCAAGTTTTGACAAGTGTGAGCATAGATCAATCAAGGTTTCATCACTGTAAATTCATATGAGCCTCATCATGCTTCCAAATACAATAAAAGGTCAAAAGTATCAAAGTTATGCAGTGGTTTGACCTAATTTGGCAAGTTTTCAAGTCAAAGTTCACAAGACCACAACTTATTTGTTATTAAATATTTTTAATGGTTATTTTTTGCATATTATTCTCCTTGAAATCATATCTAACTTATATTTACAAGTCAAGATCTAATTATGTGAGGAATATCATCAAAAGTTTGAAGATATATCGGTCATTTGTGGACTTAGTGAAATTTTGACCTATTTTCAAGTGGTTTTTTCCCCAACTTTCAAAAATCATAATTTTCTCAATTTTCATAATATGGAGCTCATTATTTTTGCACAATACTATTCTTGATGCTCTCTATAGGTTATCTTCAATGGACAAGTTCTAATTATGTTTGGAAGGCCATGTAATTCATTGGGACATTACATGTCATTTTAAGGCACTTATACAAATAATTTTTTCCAAGTATCAAGGCAGTTTTTTTGCCAACTTTAACATGCCATAAATTTTTCTCAAGCATACAAATGAATGCTTTATTAGCACATTGTGATCTTTTTTTGATGTTGTCTATCAATTGCAAAAAGAATGAGTGCAAAAGCTTCATTTGCATGATGCCCAAATAATTTGAAAATGGTTGCTTCGAGCTGAGGTTTATGCCATGATCAAATTTTTGAATCATGATAATTTGAATTAAAAGCCAATTTAAGGTTAAATTTCGTGCCTAATCATGTTTAGCACATGTACAAAGTGGGAAATGACCTTTAAACTCAAGTTTTGGTTGCATTTTGATGCACTTGAAGTCACACTTTTTGTACTTTGTAAGCTCACATGATTTGATTCATTCCTGATCCTTCTTACGCGCTTGAGAAATACATCATCCTCAGCCATAAATAAGGACCTCGTTCCCTTCATTTTGAAAGATTTTGAGAGCCGAAAAACTATTGACAAACTCTCTCCAAACACTCAAATTCTCCAAGTTCATTTTCTTATTTCCATAGGTTTTCAATCCAAAATTTCGATCCAAACACCATCATTGAACTTCTTTAAAGCTTCTCTAACAATAATCAAGCCTTTAGGTGTCCTAAATTTTTCTATCCAAGTCCATTTTCAGAGTTGTTTCATCACACTTCGAACATGTAGTTAAAGGCTTCATTTGTCTCAACTCAAATTAATGAGACGTTGTTTGATGTTCATTGATCCTCATTGAACCTTTAGATTCCATTTTCATCTTGATTTGAGCATTTAGTTTCAAATTTCATTTTCAACTTTCTTCTGGTTTCCTTTAAAATTCTCTTCACAGTGTCTAAATAAATTTTAATGGTGAATATGGCTGAGATCGCAAGGAAAAGACGAGTACAACATTATAAGTATGTGCATCTCATTTTACCATTTGAGAGATAACAATTTTGGAGTGAATTTTACACATTTTTGAAGTATCAAGGTTGAAGATGATTAGGTTTCATCATCAACCAATGATAGCGTACCATTTGAAATATTTTGATTGGCTCTCTTTTTCCAGATCTGATGTTATTTTCTTTGGTAAATTTGACCATGGGCGCGTGGTTTTGGGTCCTTAGATCTGCCTAGTCAGATTAATGAAGGAGATCCAATGCTCCTTGTTATATTTTGATTTTGATTTTATTTTCTTTTTTATTTTAATTTCATTTATCTTCAAAAATTAATATCTATCATACCCCAAATTTGCTCTATAGATTTCTAACAATTTATTCCCTATTAGTAATGTCATTTTTATAAAGGTTTAGATTGTTGTCGAATTATTGTGGGGTTTAAGTTATAAAGGGGTGTATTATTTTAGGATAGACCATCAAAATCTGATGGCCCATTAAATTAGTTCTTACAATTAAGAAGGGAGGTGTACTTGTTGGATAGTTTTTAGCCCATTTAGAAGTTAATGAATAAAAAGAAAGAGGGGGTGCGTGTGGCCCATTACAATGCTGTCAGGCCCATTTAGAATAAACAAGGGGGTGCTTTTATCTTCTGAAATCATTGGCCCAATGTTTGTTCTTGTGATAAGAGGGGTGCATTTTTGTCAGATAAGCCCATATCACTTTTTGAAAGCCCATGTTAGTTTGTTTTTGAGCGTTTGTGGAGAAATCTTAAAAGCTGACCCATTTTTTCTTTAGCCCATTAGATCGTTATGATTGTCTGACTAATTATTGTTATTACATTAGTATCATTATTATCTCTATTATTATTATTTTTAGAAATGATTTTTTTTGGACTTCTGAGTCAAAATTAGAAGAGAAACCCCTAATTGCTTAGCCAGCAGCGCTGTTGTTCCTCATCGAACTACAAGCCCAAAGCCCAAAAAACATGTACTGTACAGATCTAGAAAGAAAAAATGCACCTTTGAAATCAAAATATAATCTTTAATTGCAAACTAAATCAAATATAATCTAATCATATCAAATTTTTTCCATTATAGTACAAATTGTCTAAAAAATCACACAAATACAAAATCAATCATAGATCTAAAATCTCTAATTTACAACAAAATCTTCTAATCCCTAACAAAATAAATCTACCCTAAATCAATTACAATTTGTAACGACAATCATAAAAAAAACTTCCTAATCTAGCTCTAACCTAAGACTATAAATAAATCTAAAAAATTCTAAAGAAGGGAAAGAAATTGGAGACGAACAATTTTACATAAAGGAAGTTTGAGAAGCAGAAAGAATAAGGAGTGAAGTTTAGGGCTTAAACATCTGAAACCTAAGGTTCTTCGACGTGTCGCCACTACACTACCAATCTGCCACTGTCACCTGTAAGACAAGGAATGAAGAAGTTAGAGGAGAGAATCAGAAAGCCAGAAATCAAGAATCACAACAAGGAGAGGTAAGCCTGTAACCACTTAGCTTTTAGGGTTCTGATCGCAACATGTTTGATGTTTAACTGTATGATTGGGGTTTAATTTGGGGTTCTTAGGGTTAGGTTAGGGTTAAGGTTCTACATATTAGGGTTCTTAAAACAGGGGTTAGGGTTTATCACGATTAAAGGTTCTGGGTTTTGGTTGGTTGGGGTTCATCATGATAACTTAGGGTTCATAGAATCTAGATGAAGGTACAGTGGTGGGGTATGAATGTTTGAAATTTCTGGTTGAATGTCAACCAGAAAACTGGGCATAAAGGGTGGTTTGTGGTGGTGACCGTCGGCTGGGCAATTTCCGGCATGGTGGAATTCTAGAGAGAAGGCAGAGCCTCTCTCTCTAGAAATAACAAAAGAGTTTTATTTGTTTGGCGTAGAGAGAGAAAGAAAAAGGAAAAATGGGCCTGATGCTCGGAGATGTACTTCCCATCACAACCCTTGGATCAACATCAGACGTCCCAAAAGCGTGCATCCATCATAATTCCATGACCTCTCCCACACCTTGTCCATTGGATCAATAAGCTATTTTGGGCCTAGCCCATCTCTAATCACGCCCCCTGTTTTTTTTGCTTTGCTATCATGTTAAGAAATCACACCCTTTGTGCTACTGGGTCCAGTTCAATATTTGAACTTGGGCCCTTGCTGAACAAACCCCCCAATTGCTACTACGTTAGAAGTTACACCCCCTATGCGTTTGGGCCTTAATTCAATATCTGAATTCAGGGTCATACTTTCCACACCCCTTGTTTTACTTAACTCAAATAAAATACACCCCCTACGTTTTTGTTAAAATTATTTTATTTTTATTACTCATATTATTATTATAATTATATATTTATAAATGTTGGAATTATTTTATTATAATCAAATTTAAAATATTTATTTTTTCTATTAACTCATAATTACTTTTAAAAAATTGCATTAAAAATTAATTTTGTCATGCATTAAAAAAGATTTTTTATATATTAATATATTTAAAAAATACTTAACCAACATCAAATCTATTTTTTTAATAATTTAATTAAATCCAAGATGATTTTTAAAAAGGGTTATGAAGATACTTTAAATCGACTGCGAACCCTGTCTAACAATTCCACTATTCACACACTAGGGGTTGGTTCAAGGGGAATTCAAAATATCTTCGTAATCCATAAAAAATACCAACCAACTGCGAACTACGAATTGAGACTATGATTCCTCATAAGAGGATACGTAGACATACGAGTAAAATTGTGGCGAGTTCCCCTAATAAAAAAATTAAAACCCCATTTCCTAAGTCGTAATTCTAACCCCTAGTATCCTTGTGAATAAGGTAGATGAGGGGTGCCTAACACCTTCCCTTTGTCTAAGAACGAGTTAAAAAAATTAGAATCTCTGACCAAATTAGGGTTATCCTTTATATTCCATTCCTAAAGATAAAAATTAAGGGTGGCAAATCTCAATTTAAAACCGGTTATACAATTGGCGACACTATTGGGGATTCAACCCTAGGGTTTAGAAGCCTTCCTCTTAGGTTTAGGGTTTTTGTTTGGATCTTTAATGTTTTCAATTTTTACTTTTATTTATTTATTTTCTTTCATTTATTATTTTAATTTATTTATTTTTATCATATTATATTCATTGGATGATGGGATTTTTGTTTTAAAAAAAAATATTTTTCAAAAAAAACCTTAGAAAGAAGGTTCGTTTATTAGCTAATGGGATTCATCAGCCCTATGAGTTTATGTGACGACTTTGCCTAGAGCCGGTGGAATTCCGAAAAAGAAATACGTCTTAAGAGACATCCTCTTGGGGGTAGGACTTTGGAATAAAACCTATGACTCTTTGTATAACCCTTAAACCAAAATCTCATGGTGAGACCTTTTGTGACCTATAGACGAAAGTTTCGGTCTACAAAGAGGCTCCACTTAAGGGAGGCCCTTGTGCCTTTCCCTCTAGTGTTATCCATGATACCCTTAAGGAAACCACCTTATGGGGAGGGTAGAATATACATAGGCCAAAACTAAGAGCCTACCATCTAAGGATATCTTTCATGAAATCCCGTTATTAAACCATACAATCATGCATTCATACATCTTGTATTTCATATATTCATTATCCTTAATTTATTTTTGTCTGTCTTATTCACAGGATCAAAAAAATAATAATCAAAGGTTTTTGGTGAAGTGTCCTAAAAATGAATGCTAGAGGGAAACAACTTGTTTGTATTAATGCCATCAAGCCAAATACGATGAAGATCAAGGCTATAAAAGGGAAACTGTCAGAAAGAGCTTCGAAGATGTTTACTCGCTGTTATGGGGATACCCTTAAATTAACAAAAGTGAAGGTACAATTGGATGTTGTTTCTACCTTAATTCAGTTCTACGACCACCCATTGAGGTGCTTTACCTTCCAAGACTTTCAGCTAGCACCGACTCTGGAAGAATTTGATATACTTTTGAATTTCTCTAAGGGGAAAGCTTATGTGGGAATCGAGAAGACTATTGAAATTAGAATCTTGGAAGAGGGTTTAGGGATCCCTTATCCCGAATTGTCACTTAATTACAAAAAAGAAGGTGATGCACGAGGGATTAAGAGATTCTATTTGGAGACTAAAGCTCTTTATTTTGCCGATAGCAAAGAAGGGGAGTCTTGTTTTGATTGTTTAGGATTGCTTGTGTTTGGTGTAATCTTATTTCCGTGAACTTTGGACTATATTGACCCTACAACTATTAGTGTATTTTGGGGTGCAAAAGTTTTCAATACGGACCCAACTCCCTCTTTACTTGCTGATATTTATTATGCACTTCATACTCGGTATGAAAAGGGGAGAGGTACTCTAAGCAGTTGCATCCCACTCTTATATTATTGGTTTATGAGTCATCTATATAAGGAAGATTACATGATTCCAAATCTGACGAGATACGAGTGGCCTCAAAAATTAAGGTCTCTTACTGCTAATTCTGTGTTATGGTATGTAAGGAGGCTGGACATTGGAGATATCATCTATAGTTGCGAAGATTTTCTGAATGTTCCGTTGATTGGATCACGGAGTTGCATCAATTACAATCCTACTTTGACTCTACGATAACTAGGGTAACCTTTGGAGGATAAACCCTCAGATGAATAACTTCGACAATTGGTCATTCATGACATGGGTAAGAACGACCAAGAATTTCTCAACAAGATCATCCAATCTTGGAGTAGGGTTAATAAAAGAAAGGCGAAAAGAAAGAATGTTGTGGATAAAGAGCCTTACACTCGGTTGGTTTTGGATAGGGTGAGAGTTGTTAAGTTACCATTTGACTTGATCCTGAGTACAAGCCAGATGTTCCAGATTCTCCGCTATGTCCTTAGAAGAAATAGACAATTTAAAGAATGTTGTGAAACAAGCTCAAAGGGAGAAAGAAAAATTGGAGCTTAACCTCCATAACTTAATATTAAGAAAAGACAAATGCAACACATACTTGAATCAAATAACCAACAGATTCAGAAAGATCGTGAGGAATTTGAGAAGGAGAGTCTTAAGCGGAAGCATCCGACTGAAGGGTTATTAAGTGCTACTGTCAACTTGGATTCCCACAACCAACGGTTGGAGGATGCTGCTAATGAAATCGGGAGATTAAATAGGTGGTATGAAAAGGCAATGCAAGACAAAAAGGTGATGGAAGAATATTTGAGGGCTCAAATCCAAAATTTGGCACAAATCAAGAAGAACAAATGAAGTATCTTACCACATGACTTCGAGATAGCCAAGAAGCGAAGGTAGGGGAACGCCTCAAAAGGATGACGACAAAAATATTTCTCACCCAAAAGACTGATGAATACGAGCAAGTGTGTCTTAAGTTAGAAGGCCTCCAAAAGGATTTCCTAATACAACGGAAACTCTATACGGAGATAAGGGCTGAAAAGTTATATTGGGAGGAACAATACGTAAAGATTGCCAAAGCAGGAGAAGATAATCATAAGATCATTCTTGATCTCTACCAAGAATACTGGTTCTACAAAGACAAGCATGCGAGACTTGCCTTCTTAGCCAACAATCTTCCCTAGGAGTTTGAGAGACGCAGAAAATGTGATGGTCCCTCTTCCGAAAGACGTCGAAGACTTCCCCAAACTTTGTAGGACAATGGTCGATGGCTTCAGAGTAGAAATTCGAAGGCGCACTTAGAAGACTTTTGTTTCCCTTTGATTATTTCTTTCAACAAGTTTAAACTTTTAAGTTTGAATATTTTTCAATATCTGAATTGTATTCTTTTTTAAAAGACAATTACTATTTCAATAAAGGAATTTGATTTCCATATCTCGTTTGCGTATTTATTTTTTAGATACTCACCAATTAAAAAACAAAACCTGAATATATATATATATATATATATATATATATATATATATATATATATATATATATATATATATATATATATATATATATATATATATATATATATATATATATATATATATATATATATATATATATATATATATATATATATATATATATATATATATATATATCCAAGTGAATAAGGCATTCAAAAACGAAACCCTTAGCATATTCATACGCATTCATGCATTCACAAACATTTTCATCTCATAAACTCATATAAAAAAACTCATCATTTTTCAAAAAACATTCTCCAGGTAAACCATTGGTAGAAGAGAAGCACCACCTCTCCGACCACCATACCCGATAAGAGCCCATCAACAGAAAGTGATGGAACAGATCGAAGAAAACCAAGCGGAATTCAAGGAAGATCTTGAGCAAGTCACGGGTAACATTGACTCGATGAAAGGAGACATGAGTCAAGTTATGCCAGCCTTAAAGATCATCATCGAGAGGAAAGAACAAATCCATAGGGCAGCCTTTGAGGAAGTAGCCCAAACCATTCTTACATCAAGCGGTCACCAACCAAGAGGAGAACCGAAGTCAGGATCCCAAAAGTTAACTATGACTCAACAAGAAGTCAGACAAGGTAATATTGAAGGATTTGTCCCACCTCCACCAAAGGTAGGGGCATCTTATACCTTGAAGATTCCGGTCAACAACGCGGACAACTACATAGATTTGTAGTATGGAGACCATGACTTAGAAGATGTCAACCAAGCACCCCAAAGGTCAACCCATATGCATGCTACTGAAAATCCATTGGCGCTTAACCAATACAAAGCTCTTGAAGAAAGGTTGAAGGCTGTGGAGGGTTACGATGCTTTTGATGTCGATGCTCTCGAGATGGGTCTAGTTCCAGATGTGGTAATCCCTCCGAAATTCAAAGTATATGACTTTGGAAAATACAAGTGGCTTGCATATCCAAGGAACCATCTATGCATGTATTGCAGGAAGATGCATGCCTATGCTCAAGAAATGAAGCTGATGATCCATTATTTCTAACGGAGTTTGAGTGAGGAATCTTTAGATTGGTACATGCAATTGGAACAAATTCATATCCAGACATGGGCGGATCTTGCTAACGCTTTCCTTAGATAGTACAAGTACAACTTAGACATGGCACATAACCGCATGCAACTCCAAAACTTATCTCATAAAAAGGAGGAGTCTTTCAAGGAGTATGCTCAAAGGAGAAGAGAAATGGCAGCCCAAGTACAATCACCACTTCCGGAGAAAGAATTAGTCTATATGTTCATGGGAACTTTAAAAGGGTTGTACTATGAAAAGATGGTAGGACACGTCTCCTTCGAATTTTCTGATTTAGCGACTATCAGTGAAAGGATTGAAACAAGTATAAAGAGTGGAAAGATACAAGGGGCATTATCTAGTACCCCTTATACTGCAAAAAGACATGTTCCTAAATTCTCGAAAAATAAGGAGGGAGAAATTAATACTGTAGCCTCGCGTCCAAGCGCACAACAACCATTAATAATTCCGTGAGAACAATAATATAACAGGTTTGTAAGGCTATCAGGAAAGTTTGATTCGCTCCCCATATCGCACAGTCAATTATTGAAACACTTAGTCAAGGCATCTTTGGTAGAGATAAAACCTCTAGCTCCTCCAATCGGGGCATTCCCACCAAGGTACGGTGCCAATGCAAGATGCGAGTATCACACCAATTCTTCCGGGTATACTATAGAGAAATGTTGGGCCTTTAAACACAAGGTACAAGATTTGTTGACTCTCAAGATATCGATTTTGATAAACCAAACATCAAGGCAAAACCCATGCCTCCGCATGGTGGACCAGCGATAAATGCAATTGAAGTGGTCACTGACTTTGGGGTAGCTAGACGAGTAAATGCCCCAATAAACCTTTTGAAGGAATATCTGTTGGTGCGTGGGTTCCTCTTGGAACATAATGAATCTTTTGAGAAGACATTAAAAAATTGGTGGATCAGGGGATAGTCCAATTTGGGTCATATCCCAAAGGAGAATATGTAGCTGCAATTGAGGGAAGTATAAAGAAGCCAATGGTAACTCCTTGCCAAGGGTCGAACCTTAATAAGAAGACTCTGGTGATTCCATGGGGAGAGTCAACATAAACACCAATGATGATACCAAGACAAACTTTAAGGATTCCTGTACTTCCAAAGACTACGATGGTGATTAGGGGATAATCTCCTACCCCTTACGAAAGTGACAAAGCAGTACAATGGAGTTATGATTCTATTGTATACATCAATGGTTTAAAGCAAGAATGTGAGCCATCGACAAGTCAAGAACCACCAATCTCAAATATAGTAGGAACATGGGGCATGACTCATAGTGGTCGAATCTTTGGCTCCAGACCACAAAAGAAGAATAATGTTGTGGTGAAAAAATAAGAATGATAATCTGGTAGAAGATAAAGGAAAAGCGGTAGTGGAGGCAAGTCAAGAACAAGAGCCTCCAAGCAAGAATTTTACCAACCAAGAGGCGGAAGAACTTTTGAAAATAATCAAGAGAAGTGATTATAGGGTGGTGGATCAGCTTCACCAAACCCCAACCAAGATTTCAATACTCTCGTTGCTCCTCAACTCAAAGCGCATTGAGACTCTCTAATGAAGGTTCTAAGTTTTGCTCATGTTGCTGAAGAGATTACTGTAAACCAATTTGACAATGTTGTAGCAAATATGACATCTGTATCATATTTGGGTTTTAATGACAGTGAGTTTCCTCCACAATGTGGAGCTCACAATAAAGTGTTGCACATTTCCATTCAAATAGGTACCACAATTCTATCTAGGGTACTCACTGATACTGATTCTACCCTCAATGTGTTACCAAAATCTAGTTTGATGAAGTTAACACTAGATAGTGTTGTGATAAGGCCCTATTCTACGATAGTTAAAGCTTTTGATGGTTCTCAATGTTCAATATTTGGAGAAGTGGACCTTTCGGTCAAGATTGGCCCACATATGTTTTATATCACTTTTCAAGTGATGGATATAGAGCCAGTGTATACATGTTTACTTAGATGACCCTAGATTCATGCAGCAGGGGAAGTCACTCTAACTTTACATCAAAAATTGAAGTTCCTTGTTGAAGGGAGATTGGTTATAATCAACGGTGAAGAGGACATCTTTGTAAATTCATATAGTGTCCTACAGATATATCAGTACGGACGAAGACTACATAGTGATACTGTTTCAAGTCCTAGAGGTTGCTTCAATGGTAACCTTACCCGTGAAAAAAAATCAAGAAACCTATTGTGACTTCGTGGAGAGATTTGCAAATAGCTGTGGAAAATGGTATCTCAAAAGGTTGGGGTAAACTCCCAGAAATACCTGAGAAGAAGAATCATTTTGGTTTGGGATACAAATCATCAAATGATACTCTGAAAGGCAAGGCACTGTTTTCTCCTATCCATGAGACTTTTACCAACAATGGAATAGAGCACGGTGGATAAGTGGCAATGATATCTGACAAAAGTAATACCAAGAAGGCATCTAACTTCATCCATGAATGCGCCCCAGGAAAAGAATTCAAGAATTGGATAGCCGTGGAGAATCCGGAGATCTTTTTCTTTCCAAAGTAATTTTTCTTGTTTTTGAAAGAACCTATGTCAAGCCCGGGGCGTAGGGGTTGCTTGTAAGGGTCCTCCAATTTGTTTCAGACAATATTCATAATTAATAAAAGTTATATTTTGTATTCAATTAAGATCCCTGTCTTTCTCTTACATTTATCTCTTATATTTAAAAATGGCAATACTTTTCTTCATATGCATTTTCAAAATTTACATACTAAAACTGCACCAAAACATGATAAATGTGCATATCCATGCCTAAAATCATCGATAATGTTACTGCTGCTATCTGATGTAATTTTGATGCACCCATCAACCAAGCGGAAGAGGAAGATTATGAAGATCTTGAACTCTCTGAAGATTTAGCGTGAGAGATAAAGCAAAAAGTTGACAATATACAACTATACCAAGAATCTATTGAGACCATTAACCTTGGCACAAAGGTAGATCCCAAGGAGATCAAGCTAGGTCAACATTGGAGAAAAGTGTCAAAGAAAGACTAATCAAGCTGTTACATGAATATGTGGATATATTTGTCTGGTCTTACTAGGATATGCCAGGATTGGATACAAATATTGTGGTACATAGACTAACTCTCAAGGAAGGTTTCTATTCAGCCATACAGAAGCTCAGAAGAACCCGTCCAGACATGTCAAGCAAGATTTGAGAATAGATCCTTAAATAATTTGACGTGGGGTTCTTAGCGGTGGTAGATTATCCACCTTGGATAGCCAACATCGTGCCAGTGCCCAAGAAGGATGGAAAAGTACGCATGTGTATAGATTATCCGGATCTAAACAAAGCAAGTCCCAAAGATGACTTCCCATTACCTGACATAGATGTTTTGGTGGATAATACAGCTCAAGCTTTAGTATTATCATTCGTGGACGATTTCTCAAGCTATAATCAAATCAAAATGGCACCCGAAGACATGGAAAACACTTCTTTCATGACACCTTAGGTCACTTTCTGTTATAAGGTAATGCCTTTCGGTCTAAAGAACGCAGGGGAAACTTATCAATAAGCTATGGTCACACTATTCCATGATATGATTCACAAAGAAGTTGAGGTGTACATAGATGATATGATTGCCAAATCTCATATAGAGGAGGATCACATCATACATTTACAAAAGCTATTCGAGCTATTGCGAAAATTTAAATTGAGATTGAATCCAAACAAGTGTACATTTGGTGTCAGGTCAGGCAAGTTGCCAGGTTTTATTGTAAGTCAGCGCGGTATTGAGGTAGACCCCAACAAGCTAAAAGCCATGCAAGAAATGTTGGCTCCAAGGACAGAAAAAGATGTTCGTGGGTTTTTAGGATGATTGAATTAATTTCAAGGTTCATATCGCACCTAACTTCTACGTGCGAACCTATATTCAAATTACTTCGAAAAGATCAGACATTAGTGTGGAATGATGATTGCCGAACAACCTTTGAGACAATAAAGCAATATTTACAAGAGCCACCAATCTTGATGTCACCAGTTCTCGGAAGACCACTCATCATGTATCTGACAGTGCTTGAAGGGTCAATGGGATGTGTATTGGGACAACACGATGAAACGGATAGAAAAGCGCATGCAATCTACTACCTCAGTAAGAAATTCACCGACTGTGAAACCAGGTACTCACTTCTCGAGAAGACTTGTTGTGCATTGGCTCGAGCTACTAAAATATTGAGACAATATATGTTAACTCACACCACGTGGTTAATAGCAAGAATGGATCCTTTAAAGTGTGTGTTAAAAAAACCAGCTCTTACAGGAAGGATTTTCTGATGGAAGATGTTACTATCAAAGTATGACATCCAATACGTTACTCAAAAGGCTATCAAGGGTAGTGTACTAGCTGACCATCTAGCTCATTATCCATTACCAGAATATCAACCAATGAAGTTCGACTTTCCATACGAAGATGTCATGGTTATAGATGACTACGAAATACTAGGGCCTGACGAAAGACTTGAATCAAGGGCATGTTGGACACCCATATTTGACGGGGCTTCAAATGCACTGGGGCACGACATTGGGGCAGTTTTAACTTCTCCCAATAATTTTCACAAGCCTTATACTGCAAGGCTATGTTTTGACTGCACCAATAATATCGCTGAATACGAAGCTTGTATCTTGGGTCTGGAAGCTGCTATCGACCTAAAAATCAAACATCTCAAAGTATTTAGAGACTTAACACTAGTTATATACCAAGTCAACAACGAATGAGACACTAAATATCCCAGATTGATTCCATATCGGGATCATGTTTTGAAACTAGCTATGGATATTACCAAGATTACCTTCAGTCATATTCCGCGAGAAGAAAATCAGATGGCAGATGCCTTGGCAACTTTATCAACCATGTTCAAAGTAAATTGGCTGAATCAAGAATCGCGTATTAAGATAAGACATTTTGAAGAACCTGCACATTTCCTTGCTATTGAAGAGGGACCGAATAACAAGCCTTAATTATATGACATCAAGAGTTATCTTGAGAAACAAGAGTACCCAAAAAATGCCTCTGTGATTGAAAAATGAACTCTGCAGAAGCTATCTTCAAAGTTCTTTCTGATGGTGACATATTGTACAAAAGAAACTACGATATGGTATTACTCAGGTGCATGGAGAAACAAGAAGCATATACACTTATGAGAGAAATCAGTGAGGGTACTTTTTGAACTCGTATAAATGGACACGCCATGGCCAGAAAGATCTTACGAGCAGGTTATTATTGGCTGACAATAGAGGCTGATTTTTACCAGTATACGAAGACATGTCACAAATGCCAAATCTACACTGGAAAAATGCATGTGCCACCAGCTCTTCTGAATGTCATGAGCTTTCTTTGGACATTTTCGATGTAGGGAATTGATATGATAGGAATGATCAAACCGAAAGCATCTAAAGGACACCGATTCATACTAGTTTCCATTGATTTATTCACAAAATGGGTGGAAGTGGCATCCTATGCAAATGTAACAAGTCAAACGGTTACTCAATTCATCAAGCAGAATCTCATATGAAGATATGGGTGTTGTACCATAATTTTCTCCCCTAAGATCCCTTTATCATACCATGTTGATTCCATCACAATAAGATCACACTATGATTCTTGGTTCCCCTCCCTATATTTAGCTTTGCTCTTTGAGGAATCACCAAGCACCTTGACTTGTGTTCTTTTGTGATCATGAATATTTTTTGTCTTGATTTCTTATTTTAATTAATAAAATGCAATGTTGGTTTGTCTTTCTTATTATCCATGCAGGTAAAGGCAATGAGATTTAACAAGTTACCACATGAGTTCATGAGTTTATTTCCATGCCCTAGTCAATAAAGCTTGAGAAGTTCAAGCCTCACCATTGAAGTTGTTTTGGAGGAAATGGCATGGAAAGCTTATTTTGGTTCACCATATTTCAATATTATCAAATTTGATCCAAAAAGTACAAGGGGTTGATTGAAAAAATAGTCATGTTTGGACAAGATTTTATTCCATTTGGTCACAAGTGCATATTTCTCTCAATTATCAAGATATGGAAGTGGTTTTGGTGGCTATGAATTCTCATTTTTCATCCTCAACAACTTATATTTACAAAGCAAGGGTGTTGGTACAAGAAGGTGGTTCAAATCTATCAAGGTTCCTCCAAGCATTTTCTTAATCTAGGAGCTAGGGTTTTGGACTTCAAAGGAGTATATCTTGCTCATATTTTGGTATTTTTGAGTGATTCCAAAAACATCATTCTCTTCAAAGGGTTATTAACAAATCACTTCAAAAGTTCCAAGGAGTTTTCATGTGGAAGAAACTTGATGTAGAAGAAAGACTACAAGTCCTCCAGATGAATACCCAATTTTCCATATGTGACTTCAAATGATCATAACTTGGTCAATTTTTATCACCTTAAGCCCATTAATTTTCCATAATGATCTTGAAGATGTGAACTTTATTCCTTCTTTTATGTGCAAAGTAAGAAAATGGATGGAAATTGCATTAAGGATACAAAAGATTATAGGTCATTTCATGATTTTTTTGCCAACTTCAACAATTCATAACTCTCTCAATTTTTGGATATTTTTAATGGCTCAAGTCCCAAAATGTCATTCAAGAGATCTACTTCATTCCATATTTTTTGGTCAAGAGCAAATTCCAAGTGGAAGGCTATGTTTGGATGCAAGACATTATAGGTCATTTTTGAAGGAAAATTTGAAATATTTCTAAGTATGGAAAGTCAACATTTTTTCTCCAACTTTGACTCAACACAACTTTCAGCTCAAGCATCCATTTAATTTCATTATTGTTACATTGCAAAGCTTGTAACCTCATCTTTCTAAAGCATCAAGAATCATGCCCTAAGACCCCTTGAGTTGAAAATGCCATTGGTCAGAAGTTGGCACCTTGAAACTGAATTTCTCACCAAGTCAGAATTTTGAAATCCATAATGTGGCATCTAATCACAAGTTTTCCAAGCGTTTTTGCCTCTAAACATGTTTAGTGAAGTTCCAGAATTGTTTAGCACCTCAAAACGCAAGGATTGGATGAGTTTTTGTGAAAATTAGATCACACTTCACTCGTGCATCAGGTTCGCACGAATTCCCTCCAAAATGCATCATTCACTCTTCCTTTTGATCCCATTTATTCTCCTATAAATACATGAACTATTCCATTCATTTTCTCAAGCTTAGATAGCCAGAATCACCCTGTCAAACTTGTTCCATAACTCAGAATTCAGCAACTTCGAAACCCATATACAAGCCTTTTTCAATCCATTTTTTCTCCATCAATTCACCTTCCTTGATCTTCCCTGAAGTTAACCATATAATTACATTTAAGAATCGTGCCCTATATTGCTCCATAGAAGTTCAGTTTCAGAGCTCTGCAACTCAACTTCAATAGGTAGATTCCTTCACCAATTCTTCAAAACTTTGATATCATTGTGATGCTCTCATTATCCTGGTTCTAGTTGCAACACTTACCTTTTACTGGAAACACGTTTTGACCATGAAATTTCAAATCCCTTTTCAAAACTTTCTTTCCAAATTGCTTGAGCTATAGTTTATATAAATTTGGCGCGAGGGTATGGTTGTCTTCGTCTTGAAGAGATAAAGCGAATGGCATAGGTCTGAGCTTCTGATTTTAAAATTTGAGAGACCTGCAATTCACGTTGGCCGGAGGTTGAAGATGACCAACGTTTCATCTTCCAACCAATGATGGCACGCCACTTGTTATTTTTGAATTCTGATTTAATAATTGATTCAGTGCTTTATTCACTAATGACCATGATATGCACAATGCTCCAGATCCCTTGGATTTGATTACTAACGCATTTTGACTCTCATCCAATGGTCCACATATTTTTGACTTTTCTTTTCTTTTCTGATTTTTATATTTAATTGTTTTAAACTTCAAAAAATCATAGAAAATTCATTTTTAGTCCAAACAATCTGAAAAAATTATGAAAAATATTTTTGATTATTCTCTTTCTGATTTTTATTTTTTCACAATTTAATTGTGTTTTGGTATTTTTTTATAAATTTACACTTTATTTGAATTGTTTTAAATGTTTAAAAATACTTTTATGCATTTTTAAATTCTGAAAAAATTATGGAATGATCCAATGATATTGTGACAAACATTGGTGACCTTATTTTATTTTTGTTTCCGACTTTTCTATTTTTTTTAATCATTTTTGGTTTATTTTACCCATTTCTTTTAATTTTAAAATAGTTTATGACTTTGAAAAATTACCAAAAAATTTATAAAATCATTTGAGCCATTTTCTGATTTTTCTATGGTCTTACTTTTTATTTCTTGATTAATTTGAACATAGTTAATATTTTTCTCTTTTATTTCTATTTTTAAACATTATTTTTAAACCTTCTTGTATATATATTAAAATGTAATATTATTTTGTGACTATCTTCTGACTGATCTTGGGTTAGATTATTGATCATGAACTTTATTAACATCATTGGATCCATGGTGTTGAGTTTAACTCCACAAAAATGGATGAATGATTTTAATAATTGTTTGAATAAATTTAATCCAAAAGTGGTTTGTATATTCTCTCCCACCCCTCTTCATCTTATTCCGTTCTTATTGCACTAGATGTTGTTGGAGCATGATCCCTATATCATGTCTCAAAACAAATGGTGCATAGATTGCCATTGACCGGTCTCAAAATAGGTGCGACTTCTATATAAGTCCACTTACGATTGCTTAACATAGCGCTAAATTTTGTCCCGATTCGAATAAATGATTATTCGTTGCCCAAACTTATGTTTGCAAGCCCAAGTATGTCAGTTTGATCTCTTTGATCCAATAACCTTTAGATTCATTGTGTTGAGGATTTGGTTCTACCAGTCCTCTAATGGATCTACAACACCTTTGGTCAACGCGGATCACTTAAACATCATTGATCATTAAATGATACTCATAAGGATTCCAAATGGATTATATACTTGACAAAAAGCACATGCAACTTGTTGTGTGGAGGCTTTGGTTCTACCAATCCTCTAATGAGTTTCAAATGCAAGTTTTAAGATGATCATCCAACTAACCACTAATCACTAATAATTGACTTTATCCTTTATTCTTTTATATGCCCTTTTATTTTTATGCACTATTTATTTTTTAGCATTTACATTTCATGCCATTTTCATCTTTGCTCATTTGAGTATTTACTTTCTTGTCATTTTTATTTTGCTCATTTTAGCTTTTTATTTTCTTTTCTTAAGATACCTAATAATCAACGCAAACCCTAAAAATCTTTAATGATACTTGGACTATTTAGTTACTATCCTTGGCCTCATGGAGCATTGGACTTTTTGGACTTAGGATTAGAAACCTTGGCCTATGATTGGAGACCTTGTGATCTTATCTGATTATTTTGTCTGGAGCTCTTGAGGTGTACCTCAAGACATTGGGTTGTTTGTTTGTTTGTTTTGTGTGCAGGTTATTGTGATTACACCCTTGTTTGTAATTTGGAATTCACCCGTATACAGCCGTTACTCTGCCTAATTTTTGTGAAGACTTAATACACTTGAAGTTTGGTTCTCTCAAGAGGTCTAGTATTTTTGCTTGTTTGGTTTCAATCCAAATAATGGGAATTCTATCTTGGCTCATAGTGTCAAGTATTGGCTTCATGTTGGTTAGATGGTTCTTATCCCTAGTTTTTACCTTATGCTTTAGGATAGCCTCTTCTTCTCCTCCCATCTTCTTTAATTTCAAAAATCTTATCCCTCCTTTTGAAAACCCTTCTTGCTTTTAAACTTGAACCACTTTCATAATAAACTTGGACTTAGGTCCATGCATTTTCAAACATTTTCATAAATAAACTTCAATAAACTTAATAATACTTTGACATTTTTGTGAGAAGACTAAAAGTCAATCAATCTCATTTCAAACCATTTTTCCACTTCGGCTTTACCTTTAAACATTTCTCAAAATTATTGAACTATTGTCAATCCTTGTAGTGATGCAAATAATTATACTTCTACAATATGTAGTGAAGAGAGATATTTTCCACTTGGGTGTTGAGTGAGGCATTGTTGATTTTAAAATCCAAGCCATATCCTCCACTTTGAGATGATGCAAATTCTCCTTTCTCATGATTGTGGGTAGTAGGTATGTTTTCCACACGGACAATGACGATGATGTTTTATCTCATAAAATTAACCAACACATTTGTGTTTTTAAAATTTTTAAAAGAGGAACTACGTGTACCCTGATCCTATATTGCACGAAAAGGTGGTACGTAGGCACTAAAGGTTTGCAACCACGGTGGGTGAAAAAATCATAAAAAAAATATATCTTTTCTCACCTCCACCATCTATTTTTTATACAACATTTTATAGCCAAAATATACAGATTTTACAAAGAGGTTCCTATGGAGTACCATAGATGTTTAGGGTGCTAATACCTTCCCTTTGCATAACAAACCCCCTTACCTTGAATCTTTCCCTCCTCTTTTTGGGTTATTTGCTCTTTTCCCATTCCTTTGGAAACAATAAAGCATGGTGGTGATTTTTATTTTTACTTGTATAAGTCTAGTCAATCCAATGGCTTAGTCTTAAAACATTTCTACCGCTACAGAAAAATGGCGACTTCACTGGGGAAAGATTGACCTCTTGCTGGTCCATCCCTAAGTGGGTTGAGCCTATCTTTGTTCATATATATATATATATGTTATTATTGTTTTGTGTGTTATAGTTGTATATATGTTTGTCTGGATTTTCCTGGTTTTCAGGGTGCTTGGTGATTACTCATCCTATACCCGAACTTGGGAAAACTTTAAGATAGGACGGGCGATATAGTCATGTTAACTTTGAGGGAGTAATCCCAAAAAAGGAGGCATGAGATCCCCCACTCAGTGGAGGCCCCTTTGACTGTAGTGTCGTTTATCGAGTAATCGGGAAGACGTACTGCTTTCGACCTGAGAGCATGCTGAAGCTGAGGACCGTAGAATACCAAACCCATCTTGGCCTTTTAGGTGTAGTGCGGAAGCTATGATGGAGTAATCCGGAAATAGTTGTCACGCGATACTACACTCAGACGAGTTTTTCTTGAGAATATTACTAATTACCGAGTTAATCGAGAAGTTGGTAATATTCGAAGGAAGGATGTAGACTCTGGGAACCTCTAGAACCTTGTTTGGCAGGTAATAACTCCTAGACCAACACCTTATGGGTAGTACCTTCGACCTCATGCTCGTGACGTTGAACCTATGAACCCTATATGTGTGATCTTGTGTGTGATTGCTGCATCATGCATCCATGCACTCATAAGCATCTTTTGGAGAAATCATATTTCAAGGGATTTAAAGGTTGACCATTTGTGAATATCTCAGATACCTTTTAACCATGGATTCTGGAAAGAGAAAGACCGGGAAGTACAGTTTCAAGGATCCCAAGATAGATGAGTTGATCAGTCTAATTCCCGAGATCGAGTGTTCTGCAGACTTTTGGAAGAAGTACGGATCCAATATTCCTCTCATGAAGCTGAAGATGAAGGAGGGTATTCTCTCGACCTTGGTCAAGTTTTATGATCCGATGTATAATTGCTTTACTTTTCTCTACTATTCGTTGATTCCCACACTGGAGGAGTATTCTTATCTATTATATTTACCTGTTACCGATCATGTTCCTTTTACTGGTTTGGAGGGTGAGCCAAAACCACATGAGATTGCTGCCTTGATTCATCTAGGGAAGTATGAGGTGGAAGCCCATATGAATACTAAAGGAGGGATTAGAGGATTACCAGCTATGTTCTTATTGGAGAAAGCTCGTTACTTTGCCAGGATGAAGAGTACAGTCGCTTTTGAGGCCATCTTTGCTCTACTTGCTTACAAGTTTTTCTTATTTCCTAATGTGAACAAGTTTGTTGACATGAATGCTATCAGGATATTCATGATTGGAAATCCAGTTCCTACCTTGTTGGGTGATGCTTATTACTCATATTCGGAATTATTATCATAGGGGGATGATTATCTGTTTCACGCCTATGTTGTACCAGTGGTTTATCTCTCATATACCTTAGTCTGATGTTTTTTGGGATGTTAAGAAGGAACCCAGTTGGGCTCTTAAGATCATGGCACTTAATCACTCAGATATTGATTGGTATCACCGAGCTTACCGAGATATAGAGATTATTGACAGTTGTGGTAGTTTCCCCAATGTACCTCTTCTTGGTACAAAGGGAGGAATTAACTATAACCCTGTTCTTACACGACGACAGCTTGGTTATCCGATGAGGGATAAACCAAATAATATTCATTTGAGTAGTTTCTTTCTTAAGGAGGGAGAAGATCATAGGGAAATTAGGGAGAAAATTGCAAAGGCCTTGCGTCACATTCATAAGAAGAGTAGGAAGGATTTGGGACCTAGGGGTGTTGTTTCTTTGGAGCCATATCTTTAGTGGATCCAGACGATAGCTATTCAGTTGAGGATGCCGTACTCCTGGGAGACACCTATGCCTGATCTATTTGTGAATACCACTCCTCTCTTATTAGATGATCTAGAAGAGTTGCAACTTGCTTTGGTCAGGATGCATCAGGAAAAGGACGCTTGGAAGAACAAGTTCCAAACTTTAGAGATTTCCTATAGAGCAGACTTAAAGGAGAAAGACGACTTGATTGAGATCCTTGAGAGTCGAGCGGTAGAGTCTATGGAGAGGAAAGGGGATTTATTTTCTACTAAGCCTCAATCAGATGCTGATCACTCACTTCCTGATTCAGGTGATTAGAAGGAGGTTTCCATCAGATGTGCGGAAGAAAACTAGATATTGAAGGCTCGGATTGCCAGGCTCACAGGGAAGCGCCAGCGTATAGAGTGATCTCCATCAGTTTTACTTCTAAAGGTTTTAGATTGTATTTTCATCTTGTACTTGGGATCATTGAAACTTGTAATCCATTTTGGAGTTGTTATAATAAATTTTTTCAGTATTTTCAAATGCGTTATTACTTTGATATTTGCAATATGTCCATAAATTTTAAATCCCTTGAAATATTAAATAAAATAAAAACATGTGCACCACATATCATGCATCATATTGCACATATTTCTTGCATTTGTTATGCATATCCAGGTGTCTTACCAAGCTTCTTTACTTTGTTCAACAAACTGACTCATCACTACAACACTCGGGCTAATTTTAGAAAGAAGATGGACAACTTAGAACAAGAGAATCGCGAGTTGCGCGAAGAGGTTTCTGCTTTGAAGGCCGGTATGGCCAATCTGACTACTCTGATGGAAGCTCTGGTGGCTGCTCATAATCAGCCACCGAGTGTCCAACCTCAACCAACAAGGGCAACTACTGAAGCTCCGATTGTTCCCGTATCTGCTACTCCAGCTGTTATTCAGAATCGCATGCTTCAAGGTTATCCATGGGGAATGCCATAGAATTTTTCACCTGAAGGTTTCAATATTGGTCCTCAAGATACTCCAATTGTTCAGACTATTGTTACTCCGGCACCTCCTGTGGTGCATGCTGCTCCTGCTGCGCCTCCTTCGATAAATGTGGTTCTGTTTGTTAATGATGATGTGTGTCATCCTTTTCCTCCACCGATGAAGACTTGGGTCTTTATGACAGAATGGATGATTTTCAAGAGCAGTTTGACAAGATGCAAAGAGAGATGAAGGCCCTCATGGGAAAAGAGCTATTTGGGCAGAATGTGAATGAGTTATGCTTGGTCCCGAATGTTAAGATACCTGCTAAGTTTAAGGTCCCAAAGTTTGAGAAGTACAGGGGCAGCACTTGCCCTCGTGCTCATCTGGTGATGTATGTGAGGAGAATGTCTACCCATACTGATGATCAGCGTTTGCTGATTCACTTTTTTCAGGATAGTTTGACCGGTGCTGCACTGAAGTGGTAGATGAGTTTGGATGGTGCCAATATCCATACTTTCAATGATTTGGGAGAAGCATTCATCAAACAATACAAGTACAACATGGACATGGCGCCTGATCGTGATCAACTCAGGGCCATGGTTCAGAAAGACAGGGAATCGTTCAAAGAATATGCATAGAGATGGCGTGAGGTAGCCACCCAAGTGATTCCTCCCATTGAAGAGAAGGAGATGACTAAGATTTTCT
This sequence comes from Vicia faba, assembly GCA_948472305.1. Classification (NCBI taxonomy): domain Eukaryota; kingdom Viridiplantae; phylum Streptophyta; class Magnoliopsida; order Fabales; family Fabaceae; genus Vicia; species Vicia faba. Next base: position 728,394,560 of record OX451739.1, read on the forward strand.
TGAAAATGATAGGTGCTTTCTACTACGAGAGGATGGTAGCAAGTGCGCCAAGTGACTTTACTGAAATGGTAGGAATCGGTATCCTCTTAGAAGAGGCTGTAAGAGAGGGCCATTTTACGAAGAGTGAAAGTTCTGGAGGTGTGAAGAAACCATCCTATGGGTTTACCAAGAAGAAGGAAGGGGATGCAAATGCTGTTATGCAAGAGAGGAAGGTTAATACTCCTAGAAGGAATTATCAACGTCATCAACAAGTTGCCTCAGTTACTCCAGTGGTGGGTGCAACTCCAACTACCGTTGCGTATCAGAGACCATCCCAGCAGGGGAATCAAGGGTATAATCAGAGAAGGGAGAGTTATGACCCTATTCCTATGAGCTATACAAAGTTACTATCGAGATGGATTCAGAAGAAGTTGGTTCAGACCCGACCACCTCCCGCCGTACCATCACTTTTCCTTGGTATTACAAGGCAGACCAAACATGTGCTTTTCATCAGGGAGCACCAGGGCATAATGTTGAGAATTGTTACCCTTTGAAGACTAAGGTGCAGAAATTGGTGAAGTCTGGTATTCTATCTTTCAAGGATGTGGGACCTAATATGAAAGACAATCCTCTACCCAAGCACAGGGGAGTAAATGCTGTGAATATGGTGGCTGGTTGTCCAGGCGACTTCCGGATTTTTGATATTAATCAGGTTAGAGGAGATTTGGTGAAAATGCATGCAGACCTTTATGAATTTAGCTACTATACGCATGACCATGCCGGTTGTGATATTTGCAGTACAGACATACAAGGTTGCGATAAGATAAAGGCTGATTTGCAAGAGATGATGGACGAGGGCCTAATCCACATAATCAGGCCTAGGGAAGAGTATGAAGAGGAGGTGAATATGGTTTCTGGATGTCCTGGAGAATTCAGAATTTTTTATGTAGAGTATATGAATGAGGACCTCGTGCAGTTGCATGCTACCTTCTGCCATATGGCTGGTCAGGTGGAACGCCAATATGGATCTTGCCGAGTTTGCTGTCAAGATTCCCGAGGATGTTCAATCGTGAAGAAGGGTGTTTAGTTTTTGTTAGATAACGGAATTATCAAGGTTTCAAGTCAATGGGATGATTACCATGAAGTTGATATGGTTGAGGTTTGTTTGAGTGAAGAAGAGTCAGATGAAGAGTATGCCTCTGCAGATGAGTATTTCTCCTCAGATGAGGATTTGTTTTCTGGAAATGATTCAATAATGAATGATTATGTTGAAGAAGGGGTAAACGTCATTGTACCTTGTTTTGGGGCACCCTCCCATCTTAAAGTTGAGTATTATAGCAAGCCAGTTGTTATCCTATTGGTGATTAGTTTTCCGGTTCCTATCCCCTACAAATCTGATAAGGTTGTGCCTTACAAATACAACGCTATAATCTTAGAGGATGGTGTGGAAGTTCCCATCCAGCCAATGCATGATGTTGGGAATATTGCTGAAAATAGCAGGGTGACCCGTAGCGGTCGTGTGTTTGCACCAGTTGTTCGAAGAGATGTTAATGCTGGAAAGAAAATTGCTGAGAATGTTGAACCCAAGAACCCTATATGTGAGACTAGGGGGGATGCATTAGAGAAAGAAGTGGATGATATTTTGAAGATAATCAAGATGAGCGACTATAGAATTTTAGATCAGCTATTGCAGACTCCTTCAAAAATATATATCCTGGCGTTATTGATGAACTCCTTTGCTCACAGAGAATCCTTGATGAGGGTACTGGACCAAGCTTTTGTGGAGAGTGATATGCCAATAGACCAATTCAGCAATGTAATAGGGAACATTACGCCATGTTATAATTTGAGTTTCTGTGATGATGAATTACCAGATGAAGGAAGGAATCATAAACTGGCCCTCCACATCTCTATGAACTTCAAGAATGTTTCCCTATCCAATGTGCTGATCGATAATGGACCCGCATTGAATGTTATACCAAGGAGCACTCTTATGAAGTTGAAATATCAAGGAACGCCTATGCGCCCGAGTAGCATCATTGTGAAAGCGTTTGATGGATCAAGGAAATCCGTTATTGGTGAAGTGGACTTGCCTATTAATACAGGACCACATTTGTTACAAATAACTTTCCAGGTCATGGACATTGTTCCCGCTTATATCTGTTTTCTAGGACGGCCGTGGATTCATGAGGCAGGGGCTGTCACTTCAACTTTACACCAGAAACTGAAGTTTGTACGCAAAGGGAAAATAGTGATCATAAATGGGGAACATGCATTATTGATATCTCATTTGTCCTCTTTCAGCATTGTGCAGGCAGATGAAGCTGCTGTTGGAACCCAGTTCCAAGCCTTATCCATTGAAAATATAAGAAGAAATGAGGATTCCATAGTTTCACTTAAGGATGTGCAGCAGGTTGTGCGTAAGGGTCATAGTGAAGTGTGGGGACATATTGTGGATCCACCTGTGAACAAGAATAAAGCTAGCTTGGGGTTCTCTTTGTAGAATGACAAAGCTAAGGGCAGGGAGCCAAAGTCTGCTGCGAACAAGTATCAAGACATATTCCATAGCGGGGGTTATCTTCATCCAACTGTTTCTGGGATCAATGCCATTGTAGAAGAAGAAGTAGAGTTGGAAATTCTGAATTATGTGACGCACGGAGTTAGGGTTCAAAACTGGATCACCATTGATGTTACCTCTTGCATACATGTTTCAAAGTAATTTGTTTTGTTAATCTTTCTGAATAAGGCTTTCACTATGCCCAAGGTGGAAGTATTAATGTTGTATGGCTTATCTGTTTGTTGTGACTGTTAAAATCAATAATAAAGGTTGTCTTTGTTTCCCAAATTATGTCTTTATTGTCTGCTTTTTCTTGGAAAATGGTAATAAAAAAACCTTTTAAAATAAATAATAACTGAAATTCAATCTGCATGATCACTTGTTATATGTGTCAGTTTCTAAAAGCAATCATAAATCATATTTGCAGATTAATTAAAAAACCCGTTAAATACAATGACCCTGCACCCTCTCCCAACTTTGAATGTCCTGTGTATGGGGCTGAAGAAGAAGATTATGATGAGATTCCAGAAGAGGTCTCACGGTTGCTTGAGCATGAGGAAAATACCATTCAGCCATATAAAGAGCCATTGGAAGTGATCAATTTGGGTTCAGAAGAAGATCCGAAGGAAGTCAAGATTGGAGCATTGCTGCATCCTGATGTGAAGAGCAGGTTGATTGAGCTGTTGAAAGAGTATGTGGATATTTTTGCTTGGTCTTATCAAGATATTCTTGGTCTAGATACAGATATTGTAGAGCACCCTTTACCGTTGAAGCCAGAGTGTCCTCTAATTAAACAAAAGTTGAGAAGAACTCACCCAGACATGGCAATGAAAATCAAAGAGGAGGTTGTAAAACAGATTAATACTGGTTTTCTTGTGACGTCAGTGTATCCTCAATGGATTGCCAATATTGTCCCAGTACCAAAGAAATACATAAAAGTCTGCATGTGCGTAGATTACAGAGATATAAATAAATCTAGTCCATAAGATGATTTTCCATTGCCTCACATCGACGTGTTAGTGGATAGCACAACAAAATTCAAAGTATTCTCGTTCATGGACGGATTTTCCGGGTATAATCAAATAAGAATGGCTCCAGAGGACATGGAAAAAACAACATTTATCATACCCTGGGGAACATTCTGTTACAGAGTGATTCCCTTCGGGTTGAAGAACGCTGGTGCAACGTACCAGAGGGCTATGACAACCCTATTCCATGATCTGATGCACAAGGAAATTGGAGTATATGTTGATGATATGATTGCCAAATCTCAGACTGAAGAAGGGCATATAAAAGATCTATTGAAGTTGTTTCAGCGTTTGAGGAAGTATCGTCTCCGTCTGAATCCAAATAAATTCACCTTCGGTGTTCGATAGGGGAAGTTGTTGGGTTTCATTGTTAGCCAGAAAGGAATTGAAGTTGACCTTGATAAAGTCAAATCAATTCAAGAAATGCCAGCACCAAGAACTAAAAAGCAAGTCATAGGTTTCCTCGGGCGTTTGAATTATATTTCCAGATTCATTTCCCACATGACTGCAACATGCGAACCAATCTTTAAGTTGTTACAGAAAGATCAAGGTTGTGTGTGGACGGATGACTGCCAAAGGGCATTTGAGAGTATTAAAGAATATCTGCTTGAACCTTCTATCTTGCTCCCTCCTGTCAAAGAAAGACCGTTGATTATGTATTTGATAGTGTTAGATAAATCCATGGGTTATATTCCGGGACAACAGGATGAAACAGGGAAAAAGGAGTTCTCCATTTATTATCTCAGTAAAAAATTCAATGATCGTGAGTCGCGGTATTCTATGCTTGAAAAGACATGTAGTGCTTTGGCCTGGGCAGAAAAACGTTTGCGGCAGTATATGTTGAATTACACTACTTAGTTTATCTCCAAAATGGATCCAATCAAGTACATTTTTGAAAAGCTTGCTCTTACTAGGAGAATTGCCCGCTGGAAGATGTTGTTATCTGAATATGATATCGAATACCGCACTCAAAAAGCTATTAAAAGCAGTGTGTTGGCAGATTATCTTGCTCACCAACCAGTGGAGGGTCACCAGTCTGTAGAATATGAATTCCCCGATGAGGATGTGATGTTCCTGAAAGTAAAAGATTATGATGAACCATTACCTGAGGAAGGTCCTGATCCTGAATCTCGTTGGAGTATGATATTTGATGGATCTGTAAACGCTTATGGTAGAGGAATTGGTGCTGTGATTGTCACTCCCCATGGATCGCACATTCCTTTTACCGCAAGGTTAACATTTGATTGCACTAATAATATGGCAGAATATGAGGCTTGCATCATGGGTCTCGAAGAAGCTATTGATCTCAGAATTAAAATTCTAGATGTGTATGGTGATTCAGCTTTGGTAATAAATAAGATTGAAGGAGAATGGGATACTCGTCACCCCGGTTTGATCCCTTACGAAGATAATGCTAGAAGATTGTTACCCTTCTTTAACAAAGTTGAATTCCATCACTTTCCTAGAGATGAAAATCAGATGGCGGACGCTCTGTCAACTCTGACTTCTATGTACCAAGTGAATACTTGGAATGATATACCTCAAATTACGGTTCGACGACTGGATAGGCCCTCTCATGTGTTTACAACAGAGGAGGTAGCAGATGAAAAACCTTGGTATCATGACATCAAACATTTTTTCCAGACTCAGGAATACCCGATTGGTGCTTCGAAGAAAGATAGAAAGACATTGAGAAGATTGGTAGGAAGTTTCTTCCTCAGTGAAAATGTGTTATATAAAAGAAAATTACGACATGGTCTTGCTCAGATGCGTGGATAGACACGAAGCAGACATGTTGATGCATGAGGTTCATGAAGGATCATATGGCACTCATGCCAATGCATATTCGATGGCTAAAAGGATGTTAAGGGCAGGTTACTATTGGCTGACAATGGAATATGATTGTTACAAATTTGCAAAGAAGTGTCATAAATGCATGATTTATGCAAACAAGGTCCATGTGCCTCCGACACTTCTCAATGTGATCTCTTTCCCATGGCCTTTCTCTATGTGGGGTATTGACATGATAGGGATGATAGAACCTAAAGCTTCGAATGGACACCATTTCATCTTGGTAGCAATTGATTACTTCACCAAATGGGTGGAGGCTGCTTCATATGCCAATGTTACTAAGCAGGTGGTTGTACGTTTCATCAAGAGTAATCTTATATGTCGGTATGGTGTGCCGAGCAGAATTATCACCGACAACGGCTCGAATTTGAACAATAAAATGATGACAGAACTGTGCGAAGAATTCAAGATTGTCCATCACAATTCATCTCCGTACAGGCCGAAGATGAATGGGGTTGTTGAAGCTGCTAATAAGAATATCAAGAAAATTATCCAGAAGATGGTTGTTACTTATAAAGATTGGCATGAAATGCTCCCTTTTGCTTTGCATGGATATCGAACATCTGTCCGCACTTCAACAGGAGCAACCCCGTTCTCCCTGGTGTATGGAATGGAAGCGGTACTCCCAGTCGAGGTTGAGGTTCCCACTTTGCGTGTGATAATGGAAACCAAGTTGTCAGAGGCTGAATGGGTCCAAAACCGGTTTGACCAATTGAAGTTGATTGAGGAAAAGAGGATGATGACTTTGTGTCATGGCCAGTTATATCATAAAAGGATGAAGAAAGCTTTTGATAAGAAGGTAAAACCTCGTGAATTCAGAGAAGGCGACCTTGTGCTCAGGAAGACCATGTCTTTCAACACTGATTCTAGGGGAAAGTGGACTCCCAATTTTGAAGGCACATATGTTGTCAAGAAAGCCTTCTATGGCGGTGCATTAATTCTTGAAACTATGGATGGCGAGGAGTTCCCACGTCCCATGAATGTTGATGCAGTCAAGAAATACTTCGCCTAAAGAAATGAAAGAACAACTCGCTAAGTTGAAAACCTGAAAGGGTGGCTTAGGCAAAAAAGGTTGTCTCGGTAGGCCGAAAACCCGAAAGGGCGGTCTAGGATAAAATTAGAGACATAAACAGAATAAAATTTCCCTCTAAGTTGAAAACCTGTAAAGGCAGCTTAGCAAAAAGTTAGGGACTTTCTTGGCAAGTAACTACATCAGACAAGACTTGATCATTGGAGCAACAATCTTCTCAGATTCTCATCACACTTCAACAGAAGTTGCTGCTCAGGATTTCAAAAGTTGTTTGAGGGGATAGTGCTCATTATATCTCAATGTATGTTTTCCATTATATATTACCATTTTCCGAACTTTGTAATTATCCATGGAGTCTCGCCATTCGCAGACTACCATTCTATTAATGAAATTTGAGCTTTTACCCAATTCTTTGTATTTCTTATTTTATTTAGCTTGTAAAGACTCCATTTATTATTGATAGTAACTTTCAAAGCAAAAAGATTAAATAACAAAATCGACTTTTTCAAAAAAAGAATTTACAATTTGATTTTACTTTGGAATTTGTGATGAAAAAAAAACAAACAACAACAAAAAAATTGTGATCCCAGGAATGGAAAAATTCCAGTTTGTTTTAAGAAGTTTTTGTTCCCCTCAGGAAGGTTTACTCAGGATGATTCGCCGTATTGGGTTCATGAATCTGGTATCCTCAGTCAAGTTTGGATTCATTTCTCCTCTTTTCTAAGTTTTTCATGATGTGAAGCTTCAATATGAGATTTCTCCAGTGAAGTTTTCATTCGGTCTAATGGAAGTTATTTCTCCCGAGAAGTTGGTACCATAATCACTCTTGAAGGACGCAGGTCCCTGGTTTCTCCAGTGAAGAACGTATTGTGGTTTTCCCTTTGAGGATGTGGTGTTAATCTCCCCAATGAAGTAGGCTTGAATGCCCCAGTGAATGTTTTGATGATTTGATGTCCATCTGCTTTACTTAAGACTGTTTTTGCAATCCCAAGTAAAAGTGTTACTTTTGAAAATATTTGTTTCCCTAGTGGAGCCTGATGAAGGATTTTCTATCCTTGTATTTGTACTATTCTGTCACTTTGTTTTGTTTACTTCCGAATTATGTTTCTCCCCAGTAAAGCTAAAGCAGGCAGTAGGTTTTGTTTCTTCAGTGTGCATTTACTTTTTCTTGGAATGGTCTTCTGGGACGTGGTTTAGCTGAGTGTTGTTTGTGCCAGAGTTGGTTTTTCCTGGTTACTCTCAGTGTTATATATCTGTTTTGTCAGCATACGCACGATAACAATCATACATTCATACATACATCATGCATAGTTAAAGTTGGCAAATCATTATTCATTAACATTTTAATATTTTTGTTGACATATCACCCTGTTTTGCAGAGTTACGTTGTCCTCTCTTCAGTAGAGTGTTGGCCTTAAGAAGAAAGCGTATATTCTTTCAATATCCCCACTAAGTTGTCCCGTGTGGAAGATTTTTGCTTTAGATATCCTGTACAGCTCCTTGTTTGGATGGATTAGATTTTCCCTCTTGAGTTTATTTCTCAAAGGATGTATTTTGGTTGGCTGTTTCATTCCAGTTTATTTCTGGTTTGAATATGAGGTTCCACAACAATATTATTTACTTTGGATTTCTGAAAACTTCAGGTTTTGGTAGGTGCATTTATTTTACACGAGAAGAATCTATCTCCTCAGCAGGAATATCATGGCCTTTCCCCAGGAAGTCACATTTCTTTCCCCAGGAAGCCATATTTCTATGCCCAGAAAGTCATTTCTTTTTACAATCCTCCGTGGAAACAAGTGGCAGGTCTCTTTATTTGAGCAACTTGTGCTTCCCTGTAAAAGTTGACGTAAATTTTTTACCATCTCCTCTATGAGTGGATAGTTTGCAATCTGTCGTCAATATACGCCAGTAGGTGGCAAGACTTTCAAATTCAAAGAAACAACTTGTTGTGAAATCTTTGCAAGCGGAAGTCTCTTTATTTGAGACAACTTACATATTACCCTTTCCAGGCAAAGTGCCTCGTTTAAAGAAGAAGTTGAGACCCGTTCTAGGCAAAATACCAGAATTTTAGGGAAACTTGTTATCTTTTTGCTACCCTCAGTGAATGTTGGTAGTTCATCGTTAGTGAACGGCGATGCTATGATATATTCTCTTTCTACCTTCAGTGAAAGTTGGTAGGTCATTGGCAGTGAACATCGATGATTGTTATCTTTTTGCTACCTTCAGTGAACGTTGGTAGTTCATCGTCAGTGAACTGCGATGCTATGATATATACTCTTTCTACCTTCAGTGGAAGGTTGTAGGTCATTGGTAGTGAACATCAATGATTATTATCTTTTTGCTACCTTCAGTGAATGTTGGTAGGTCATCGTCAGTTAACGGCGATGCTATGATATATTCTCTTTCTACCTTCAGTGAAAGTTGGTAGGTCATTGGTAGGGAACATCGATGATTGTTATCTTTTTGCTACCTTCAGAGAACGTTAGACAAAAGTTATGGATTTTCTTGGCTAGTAACTACTTCAGACAAGACTTGATCGTTGAAGCAACAATCTTATCAGATCCTCACCATACTTCAACAAAAGCTACTGCTCAGGATTTCAAAAGTTGTTAGGGGGGATAGTTGTCATTGTATCTCAATGTATCTTTTCCATTATGTATTACCATTTCCCAAACTTTGTAATCATCTATGGAGTCTCGCCATTCGCAGACTACCATTCTATTAATGAAACTCGAGCTTTTACCCAATTCTTTGTGTTTCTTATTTTATTTAGCTTGCAAAGACTCCATTTATTACTGATAATAACTTTCAAAGTAAAGAGATTAAATAACAAAACTGATTTTTCAAAATAAAAGATTTTTACAATTTACTTTTACTTTAATATTTGTGATGAAACAATGACAACAAAAATGGTGATCCCAGGAATGGACAAACTCCAGTTGATTTGAGAAGTTTTTGTTCCCCCCGGGAAGGGCTACTCGAGTTGTTTTCACCGTATTGAACTTATGGTTCTGATATCCTCGATCAAGTTTGGATTTGTTTCTCCCCTTATATGAGTTTTCATGATGTGAAGTTTCAATCCGCGTTTTTCTCCAGCGATGTGGGTCTGATTTCCCCAGTGAAGTCTGATTGTTTCGGTGTCAGTCTGCTTTATTTGAGACTGCTCTTGCAATCTCCAGTAGGCATGTTACTTTTGAAAAAACACTGGTTTTCCTGATGAAGCCTGAAGTAGGATGTTCTACCCCGATACCTCTTTAGTTTGTCCACCTCCGGATTATGTTACTCCTCGGTAAAGTTAAAAGCAGGCAGTAGGTTTGGTTTCTGCAGCTTTCCTTTACCTTTCTTGGAATGAGCATCTTGGTTGAAGCTTAGCCGAGTGTTTTTAGTGCCCGAGGCAGTTTTTCCTGGTTGTTCCCCATGTTGTGTATCTGTTTTGTCAGCATGCATAGGAAAACACTCATACATTCATACATGCGTCATGACTAGCTAAAATTGACAAATCATTGTTCATTGACATTTGTTAATATTTTTGTTGACATATTACCCTGTTTTGCAGAGATAAGTTACCCTATTTTCATTAGAGCGTTGGTCTTAAGCAGAAAATGCATATTCTTTCAATATCCCTTCTGAGTCGTCCCTCATAGGAGATTTCTGCTTTAACCTGCCGGTACAGTTCCTTGTTTGGACAGATCTTGTTTTCCCTCTTGAGTTTATTTCTCAAAGGATGTATTCTGGTTGGCGGTTTCATTCCAGTTTATTTCTGGTTTGGATCTGTGGTCCCCCGATAATATTATTTACTTTGGTATTCTAAAAAAAAATCCAAGCTTTGTTGGTGCATTTAGTTTGCACAAGAAGACTTTATCCCTTTAGCGAGAATATCATGGCATCTCCCCAGGAAGTCATACCTCTTTCCAAAAAAAGTCATTTCTTTTTACAATCCTCCATGACCGCAAATAGCAGGTTCTCTTTATTTGAGACAACTTATGTATTATTCTTTCCGGGCGGAGTGCCTCGGTTAAAGAATAAGTTGGGACCCGTTCTAGGCGAAACACCATAATCTTGGGGAACTTTGTTATCTTTTTGCTATCTTCAGTAAACGTTGATAGTTCATTTTTAGTGAACGACGGTGATATGATATATTCTCGTTCTTCCTTCAGTGAAAGTTGGTAGACCATCAGCAGTAAACGTCGGTGTTTGTTATCTTTTCGCTATCTTCAGTGAACGTTGATAGTTCATCGTCAGTGAACGGCAGTGATATGATATTTTCTCTTTCTACCTTCATTGAAATTTGGTAGACCATCGGCAGTGAACATCGGTGTTTGTTATCTTTTCGCTATCTTCAGTGAACGTTGATAGTTCATCGTCAGTGAACGCCGATGATATGATATTTTCTCTTTCTACCTTTAGTGAAAGTTGGTAGACCATCGACAGTGAATATCGATGTTTGTTATCTTTTTGCTATCTTTAGTGAATGTTTATAGTTCATCGTCAGTGAACGGTGGTGATATGATATTTTCTCTTTCTACCTTCAGTGAAAGTTGGTAGACCATCAGTAGTGAACGTTAGTGTTTGTTATCTTTTCCCTATCTTTAGTGAGCGTTGATGGTGCATCGTCAGTGAACGGCGGTGATAAGATATTTTCTATTTCTACCTTCAGTGAAAGTTGGTAGACCATCGGCAGTGAACGTCGGTGTTTGTTATCTTTTCGCTATCTTCAATGAATGTTGATAGTTCATCATCACTGAACGGAGGTGATATGATATATTCTCTTTCTACCTTCAGTGAAAGTTGGTAGACCATCGGTAGTGAACGTCGATGTTTGTTATCTTGCTACCCTCAGTGAACGTTGGTAGTTCATCGTTAGTGAACGGCGGTGCCATGATATATTCCCCCTCTACCTCCAGTGAAAGTTGGTAGGCCATCGGCAGTGAACATCGATGTTTGTTATCTTTCTCTCTGCCTTCAGTAAACGTCGGTAGCTTCACCTTTGGTAGAAGTTGGTGTGTCCTTTGACCATTCTACCATCCTCTCTGATTCAGTTCTGAGTCCACCAATGATTTATTTTCCTAGTGGGGTATTTCCATTGTTTCTTTATTATTGTTACATCCCCAGTGATGTTTTGTGTCTCTTTGTTCCTGTTCATATGCATTCATGATCATAAGCATTTGCTTGGAATCTTAGGGCCAAAAATAGGGTTTGTTATATATTTAAGTATCTTCGATCGCGTCGACACGAAGATTTTTAACCTTTGTATCTCCGGATAGAAGAAACTTAAATAAGGGCAGCTGTTGTACCCCAAGTTTTGCCCCTAAGATCCCTTCATCATACCATGTTGATTCATTCACAACAAGTTCACACTGGGATTCTTGGTTCCCCTCCCTACATTTAATTTTGCTGTTTTGAGGGATCACCAAGCACCTTGACTTATATTACTTTTGTGATCATTAATATTGTTTTATTTTCTTCATTTCACTAATAAAATGCAATGTTGGTTTGTCTTGCTTGTGATACATGTAGGTGAAGGGCAATGAGATTTAACAAATTACTCCATGGATTCATGAGTTTATTTCCATGCCCTAACCAATAAAAGCTTGAGAGGTTTAGACCTCACAATTGGAGTGGTTTTGGAAGAAATGGCATGGCAAGGTTTGTTTTGGTTCATCACATTTCAAGGTTATTAGACTTGACTCAAAAATACAAGGGGTTGATTGGAGAAGCTGTTATGTTTGGACAAGGCCTTGTTCATATTGGCCACAAAGGCATAGTTCTCTCAAATTTCAAGATATGGAAGTGGTTTTGGTGGCTATGAGTCCTCATTATCATTTTAAACAACTTCTATTCACAAAGCAAGAATATTGGTACAAGAAGTTTGTTCAAACTTGTCAAAGTTCCTCAAGGCATTCTCTTGATCTAGAAGCTAGGGTTTTAAACTTCAAAGGAGCATATCTTTCTCACCTTTTGATATTTTTGAGTGATTCCAAAGACATCCTTCTCTTCAAAGGGTCATCAATAAATCACTTCAAAAGTTCCAAGGAGTTTTCATGTGGAAGAAACTTGATGAAGAAGAAATATTACAAGTCCTTCAGATGAATCCCCAATTTTCCATAAGTAACTCCAATTGATCTTAACTTGGTCAATTTTCATCACCTTGAGTCCATTCTTTTTCCATAATGATCTTGAAGATGTGAACTTTATGCCTTTTTTTATGTGCAAAGTGAGAAAATGGTTGGAAGTTTCCTTAAAGATGAAAAAGATTGTCTCGGCAGGCCGAAAACCCGAAAGGGCGGTATAGGCAAAAGTTAGGGACTTTCTTGGAAAGTAACTACATCAGACAAGACTTGATCATTGGAGCAACAATCTTCTCAGATTCTCATCACACGTCAACAGAAGTTGCTGCTCAGGATTTCAAAAGTTGTTAGAGGGGATAATGCTCATTATATCTCAATGTATCTTTTCCATTATATATTACCATTTTCCGAACTTTGTAATTATCCATGGAGTCTCGCCATTCGCAGACTACCATTCTATTAATGAAATTTGAGCTTTTACCCAATTCTTTGTATTTCTTATTTTATTTAGCTTGTAAAGACTCCATTTATTATTGATAGTAACTTTCAAAGCAAAAAGATTAAATAACAAAATCGACTTTTTCAAAAAAAGAATTTACAATTTGATTTTACTTTGGAATTTGTGATGAAAAAAAACAAACAACAACAAAAAAATGGTGATCCCAGGAATGGAAAAATTCCAGTTTGTTTTAAGAAGTTTTTGTTCCCCTCAGGAAGGTTTACTCAGGATGATTCGCCATATTGGGTTCATGAATCTGGTATCCTCAGTCAAGCTTGGATTCATTTCTCCACTTTTCTAAGTTTTTCATGATGTGAAGCTTCAATCTGAGATTTCTCCAGTGAAGTTTTCATTTGGTCTAATGGAAGTTCTTTCTCCCGAGAAGTTGGTACCATAATCACTCTTGAAGGACGCAGGTCCCTGGTTTCTCCAGTGAAGAACGTATTGTGGTTTTCCCTTTGAGGATGTGGTGTTAATCTCCCCAATGAAGTAGGCTTGAATGCCCCAGTGAATGTTTTGATGATTTGATGTCCATCTGCTTTACTTAAGACTGTTTTTGCAATCCCAAGTAAAAGTGTTACTTTTGAAAATATTTGTTTCCCTAGTAGAGCCTGATGAAGGATTTTCTATCCATGTATTTGTACTATTCTGTCACTTTGTTTTGTTTACTTCCGGATTATGTTTCTCCCCAGTAAAGCTAAAGCAGGCAGTAGGTTTTGTTTCTTCAGTGTGCATTTACTTTTTCTTGGAATGGTCATCTGGGACGTGGTTTAGCTGAGTGTTGTTTGTGCCAGAGTTGCTTTTTCCTGGTTACTCTCAGTGTTATATATCTATTTTGTCAGCATACGCATGATAACAATCACACATTCATACATACATCATGCATAGTTAAAGTTGGCAAATCATTATTCATTAACATTTTAATATTTTTGTTGACATATCACCCTGTTTTACAGAGTTACGTTGTCCTCTCTTCAGTAGAGTGTTGGCCTTAAGAAGAAAGCGTATATTCTTTCAATGTCCCCACTAAGTTGTCCCTTGTGGAAGATTTTTGCTTTAGATATCCTGTACAGCTCCTTGTTTGGATGGATTAGATTTTCCCTCTTGAGTTTATTTCTCAAAGGATGTATTTTGGTTGGCTGTTTGATTCCAGTTTATTTCTGGTTTGAATATGAGGTTCCACAACAATATTATTTACTTTGGATTTCTGAAAACTTTAGGTTTTGGTAGGTGCATTTATTTTACACGAGAAGAATCTATCTCCTCAGCAGGAATATCATGGCCTTTCCCCAGGAAGTCATATTTCTTTCCCCAGGAAGCCATATTTCTATGCCCAGAAAGTCATTTATTTTTACAATCCTCCGTGGAAACAAGTGGCAGGTCTCTTTATTTGAGCAACTTGTGCTTCCCTGTAAAAGTTGACGTAAATTTTTTACCATCTCCTCTATGAGTGGATAGTTTGCAGTCTGTCGTCAATATACGCCAGTAGGTGGCAAGACTTTCAAATTCAAAGAAACAACTTGTTGTGAAATCTTTGCAAGTGGAAGTCTCTTTATTTGAGACAACTTACATATTACCCTTTCCAGGCAAAGTGCCTCGGTTAAAGAAGAAGTTGAGACCCGTTCTAGGCAAAATACCAGAATTTTAGGGAAACTTGTTATCTTTTTGCTACCCTCAGTGAATGTTGGTAGTTCATCGTTAGTGAACGGCGATGCTATGATATATTGATCAATGAACTGTGATGCTATGATATATACTCTTTCTACCTTCAGTGAAAGGTTGTAGGTCATTGGTAGTGAACATCGATGATTGTTATCTTTTTGCTACCTTCAGTGAATGTTGATAGGTCATCGTCAGTTAACGGCGATGCTATGATATATTCTCTTTCTACCTTCAGTGAAAGTTGGTAGGTCATTGGTAGTGAACATTGATGATTGTTATCTTTTTGCTACCTTCAGAGAATGTTAGACAAAAGTTATGGATTTTCTTGGCTAGTAACTACTTCAGACAAGACTTGATCGTTGAAGCAACAATCTTATCGGATCCTCACCATACTTCAACAAAAGCTACTGCTCAGGATTTCAAAAGTTGTTAGGGAGGATAGTGGTCATTGTATCTCAATGTATCTTTTCCATTATGTATTACCATTTCCCAACCTTTTTAATCATCTATGGAGTCTCGCCATTCGCAGACTACCATTCTATTAATGAAACTCGAGATTTTACCCAATTCTTTGTGTTTCTTATTTTATTTAGCTTGCAAAGACTCCATTTATTACTGATAATAACTTTCAAAGTAAAGAGATTAAATAACAAAATTGATTTTTCAAAATAAAAGATTTTTACAATTTACTTTTACTTTAATATTTGTGATGAAACAATGACAACAAAAATGGTGATCCCAGGAATGGACAAACTCCAGTTGATTTGAGAAGTTTTTGTTCCCCCCGGGAAGGGCTACTCGGGTTGTTTTCACCGTATTGAACTTATGGTTCCGATATCCTCGGTCAAGTTTGGATTTGTTTCTCCCCTTATATGAGTTTTCATGATGTGAAGTTTCAATCCGCGTTTTTCTCCAACGATGTGGGTCTGATTTCCCCAGTGAAGTCTGATTGTTTCGGTGTCAGTCTGCTTTATTTGAGACTGGTCTTACAATCTCCAGTAGGCATGTTACTTTTGAAAATACACTGGTTTTCCCGATGAAGCTTGAAGAAGGATGTTCTACCCCGGTATCTCTTTAGTTTGTCCACCTCCGGATTATGTTACTCCTCGGTAAAGTTAAAAGCAGGCAGTAGGTTTGGTTTCTGCAGCTTGCCTTTACCTTTCTTGGAATGAGCATCTTGGTTGAAGCTTAGCCGAGTGTTTTTAGTGCCCGAGGCAGTTTTTCCTGGTTGTTCCCCATGTTGTGTATCTGTTTTGTCAGCATGCATACGAAAACACTCATACATTCATACATTCGTCATGACTAGCTAAAATTGACAAATCATTGTTCATTGACATTTGTTAATATTTTTGTTGACATATTACCCTGTTTTGCAGAGATAAGTTACCCTATTTTCATTAGAGCGTTGGTCTTAAGCAGAAAACACATATTCTTTCAATATCCCTTCTGAGTCGTCCCTCATAGGAGATTTCTGCTTTAACCTGCCGATACAGTTCCTTGTTTGGACATATCTTGTTTTCCCTCTTGAGTTTATTTCTCAAAGGATGTATTCTGGTTGACGGTTTCATTCCAGTTTATTTCTGGTTTGGATCTGTGGTCCCCCGATAATATTATTTACTTTGGTATTCTAAAAAAAAAATCCAAGCTTTGTTGGTGCATTTAGTTTGCACAAGAAGACTTTATCCCTTTAGCGAGAATATCATGGCATCTCCCCAGGAAGTCATACCTCTTTCCAAAAAAAGTCATTTCTTTTTACAATCCTCCGTGACCGTAAATAGCAGGTTCTCTTTATTTGAGACAACTTATGTATTATTCTTTCCGGGCGGAGTGCCTCGGTTAAAGAATAAGTTGGGACCCGTTCTAGGCGAAACACCATAATCTTGGGGAACTTTGTTATCTTTTTGCTATCTTTAGTAAACGTTGATAGTTCATTTTTAGTGAACGACGGTGATATGATATATTCTCGTTCTGCCTTCAGTGAAAGTTGGTAGACCATCGGCAGTAAACGTCGGTGTTTGTTATCTTTTCGCTATCTTCAGTGAATGTTGATAGTTCATCGTCAGTGAACGGCAGTGATATGATATTTTCTATTTCTACCTTCAGTGAAATTTGGTAGACCATCGGCAGTGAACGTTGGTGTTTGTTATCTTTTCGCTATCTTCAGTGAACGTTGATAGTTCATCGTCAGTGAACGGCGATGATATGATATTTTCTCTTTCTACCTTCAGTGAAAGTTGGTAGACCATCGACAGTGAATATCGGTGTTTGTTATCTTTTTGCTATCTTTAGTGAATGTTTATAGTTCATCGTCAGTGAACGGTGGTGATATGATATTTTCTCTTTCTACCTTCAGTGAAAGTTGGTAGACCATCAGTAGTGAACGTTAGTGTTTGTTATCTTTTCCCTATCTTTAGTGAACGTTGATGGTTCATCGTCAGTGAACGGCGGTGATAAGATATTTTCTATTTCTACCTTCAGTGAAAGTTGGTAGACCATCGGCAGTGAACGTCGGTGTTTGTTATCTTTTCTCTATCTTCAATGAATGTTGATAGTTCATCATCACTGAACGGAGGTGATATGATATATTCTCTTTCTACCTTCAGTGAAAGTTGGTAGACCATCGGTAGTGAACGTCGATGTTTGTTATCTTGCTACCCTCAGTGAACGTTGGTAGTTCATCGTTAGTGAACGGCGGTTCCATGATATATTCCCCCTCTACCTCCAGTGAAAGTTGGTAGGCCATCGGTAGTGAACGTCGATGTTTGTTATCTTTCTCTCTGCCTTCAGTAAACGTCGGTAGCTTCACCTTTGGTAGAAGTTGGTGTGTCCTTTGACCATTCTACCATCCTCTCTGATTCAGTTCTGAGTCCACCAATGATTTATTTTCCTGGTGGGGTATTTCCATTGTTTCTTTATTATTGTTACATCCCCAGTGATGTTTTGTGTCTCTTTGGTCCTGTTCATATGCATTCATGATCATAAGCATTTGCTTGGAATCTTAGGGCCAAAAATAGGGTTTGTTATATATTTAAGTATCTTCGATCGCGTCGACACGAAGATTTTTAACCTTTGTATCTCCGGATAGAAGAAACTTAAATAAGGGCAGCTGTTGTACCCCAAGTTTTGCCCCTAAGATCCCTTCATCATACCATGTTGATTCATTCACAACAAGTTCACACTGGGATTCTTGGTTCCCCTCCCTACATTTAATTTTGCTGTTTTGAGGGATCACCAAGCACCTTGACTTATATCACTTTTGTGATCATTAATATTGTTTTATTTTCTTCATTTCACTAATAAAATGCAATGTTGGTTTGTCTTGCTTGTTATACATGTAGGTGAAGGGCAATGAGATTTAACAAATTACTCCATGGATTCATGAGTTTATTTCCATGCCCTAACCAATAAAAGCTTGAGAGGTTTAGACCTCACAATTGGAGTGGTTTTGGAAGAAATTGCATGGCAAGGTTTGTTTTGGTTCATCACATTTCAAGGTTATTAGACTTGACTCAAAAATACAAGGGGTTGATTGGAGAAGCTGTTATGTTTGGACAAGGCCTTGTTCATATTGGCCCCAAGGGCATAGTTCTCTCAAATTTCAAGATATGGAAGTGGTTTTGGTGGCTATGAGTCCTCATTATCATTTTAAACAACTTCTATTCACAAAGCAAGAATATTGGTACAAGAAGTTTGTTCAAACTTGTCAAAGTTCCTCAAGGCATTCTCTTGATCTAGAAGCTAGGGTTTTAAACTTCAAAGGAGCATATCTTTCTCACCTTTTGATATTTTTGAGTGATTCCAAAGACATCCTTCTCTTCAAAGGGTCATCAATAAATCACTTCAAAAGTTCCAAGGAGTTTTCATGTGGAAGAAACATGATGAAGAAGAAATATTACAAGTCCTTCAGATGAATCCCCAATTTTCCATAAGTAACTCCAATTGATCTTAACTTGGTCAATTTTCATCACCTTGAGTCCATTCTTTTTCCATAATGATCTTGAAGATGTGAACTTTATGCCTTTTTTTATGTGCAAAGTGAGAAAATGGTTGGAAGTTGCCTTAAAGATGAAAAAGATTGTCTCGGCAGGCCGAAAACCCGAAAGGGCGGTATAGGCAAAAGTTAGGGACTTTCTTGGAAAGTAACTACATCAGACAAGACTTGATCATTGGAGCAACAATCTTCTCAGATTCTCATCACACTTCAACAGAAGTTGCTGCTCAGGATTTCAAAAGTTGTTAGAGGGGATAGTGCTCATTATATCTCAATGTATCTTTTCCATTATATATTACCATTTTCCGAACTTTGTAATTATCCATGGAGTCTCGCCATTCGCAGACTACCATTCTATTAATGAAATTTGAGCTTTTATCCAATTCTTTGTATTTCTTATTTTATTTAGCTTGTAAAGACTCCATTTATTATTGATAGTAACTTTCAAAGCAAAAAGATTAAATAACAAAATCGACTTTTTCAAAAAAAGAATTTACAATTTGATTTTACTTTGGAATTTGTGATGAAAAAAAACAAACAACAACAAAAAAATGGTGATCCCAGGAATGGAAAAATTCCAGTTTGTTTTAAGAAGTTTTTGTTCCCCTCAGGAAGGTTTACTCAGGATGATTCGCTGTATTGGGTTCATGAATCTGGTATCCTCAGTCAAGTTTGGATTCATTTCTCCTCTTTTCTAAGTTTTTCATGATGTGAAGCTTCAATCTGAGATTTCTCCAGTGAAGTTTTCATTTGGTCTAATGGAAGTTCTTTCTCCCGAGAAGTTGGTACCATAATCACTCTTGAAGGACGCAGGTCCCTGGTTTCTCCAGTGAAGAACGTATTGTGGTTTTCCCTTTGAGGATGTGGTGTTAATCTCCCCAATGAAGTAGGCTTGAATGCCCCAGTGAATGTTTTGATGATTTGATGTCCATCTGCTTTACTTAAGACTGTTTTTGCAATCCCAAGTAAAAGTGTTACTTTTGAAAATATTTGTTTCCCTAGTTGAGCCTGATGAAGGATTTTCTATCCCTGTATTTGTACTATTCTGTCACTTTGTTTTGTTTACTTCCGGATTATGTTTCTCCCCAGTAAAGCTAAAGCAGACAGTAGGTTTTGTTTCTTCAGTGTGCATTTACTTTTTCTTGGAATGGTCATCTGGGACGTGGTTTAGCTGAGTGTTGTTTGTGCCAAAGTTGGTTTTTCCTGGTTACTCTCAGTGTTATATATCTGTTTTGTCAGCATACGCACGATAACAATCATACATTCATACATACATCATGCATAGTTAAAGTTGGCAAATCATTATTCATTAACATTTTAATATTTTTGTTGACATATCACCCTGTTTTGCAGAGTTACGTTGTCCTCTCTTCAGTAGAGTGTTGGCCTTAAGAAGAAAGCGTGTATTCTTTCAATGTCCCCACTAAGTTGTCCCTTGTGGAAGATTTTTGCTTTAGATATCCTGTACAGCTCCTTGTTTGGATGGATTAGATTTTCCCTCTTGAGTTTATTTCTCAAAGGATGTATTTTGGTTGGCTGTTTGATTCCAGTTTATTTCTGGTTTGAATATGAGGTTCCACAACAATATTATTTACTTTGGATTTCTGAAAACTTCAGGTTTTGGTAGGTGCATTTATTTTACACGAGAAGAATCTATCTCCTCAGCAGGAATATCGTGGCCTTTCCCCAGGAAGTCATATTTCTTTCCCCAGGAAGCCATATTTCTATGCCCAGAAAGTCATTTCTTTTTACAATCCTCCGTGGAAACAAGTGGCAGGTCTCTTTATTTGAGCAACTTGTGCTTCCCTGTAAAAGTTGACGTAAATTTTTTACCATCTCCTCTATGAGTGGATAGTTTGCAGTCTGTCGTCAATATACGCCAGTAGGTGGCAAGACTTTCAAATTCAAAGAAACAACTTGTTGTGAAATCTTTGCAAGTGGAAGTCTCTTTATTTGAGACAACTTACATATTACCCTTTCCAGGCAAAGTGCTTCGGTTAAAGAAGAAGTTGAGACCATACAATAATTTTAGGGAAACTTATTATCTTTTTGCTACCTTCAGTGAACGTTGGTAGTTCATCGTCAGTGAACGGTGATCCTATGATATATTCTCTTTCTACCTTCAGTGAAAGTTGGTAGGTCATTGGCAGTGAACGTCGATGATTGTTATATTTTTGCTACCTTCAGTGAATGTTGGTAGTTCATCATCAGTGAATGGCGATGCTATGATATATTCTCTTTCTACCTTCAGTGAAAGGTTGTAGGTCATTGGCAGTGAACATCGATGCTTATTATCTTTTTGCTACCTTCATTGAACGTTGGTAGGTCATCGTCAGTTAATGTCGATGCTATGATATATTCTCTTTCTACCTTCAGTGAAAGTTGGTATGTCATTGGCAGTGAACGTCGATGATTGTTATCTTTTTGCTACCTTCAGTGAACGTTAGGCAAAAGTTAGGGATTTTCTTGGCAAGTAACTACGTCAGACAAGACTTGATCGTTGAAGCAACAATCTTATCGGATCCTCACCATACTTCAACAAAAGCTACTGCTCAGGATTTCAAAAGTTGTTAGGGGGGATATTGGTCATTGTATCTCAATGTATCTTTTCCATTATGTATTACCATTTCCCAAACTTTGTAATCATCTATGGAGTCTCGCCATTCGCAGACTACCATTCTATTAATGAAACTCGAGCTTTTGCCCAATTCTTTGTGTTTCTTATTTTATTTAGCTTGCAAAGACTCCATTTATTACTGATAATAACTTTCAAAGCAAATATATTAAATAACAAAATTGATTTTTCAAAATAAAAGATTTTTACAATTTACTTTTACTTTAAGATTTGTGATGAAACAATGACAACAAAAATGGTGATCCTAGGAATGGACAAACTCCAGTTTATTTGAGAAGTTTTTGTTCCCCCCGGGAAGGGCTACTCGGGTTGTTTTCACCGTATTGAACTTATGGTTCCGATATCCTGGGTCAAGTTTGGATTCGTTTCTCCCCTTTTATGAGTTTTCATGATGTGAAGTTTCAATCCGCGTTTTTCTCCAGCGATGTGGGTCTGATTTCCCCAACGATGTCTGATTGTTTCGGTGTCAGTCTGCTTTATTTGAGACTGGTCTTGCAATCTCTAGTAGGCATGTTACTTTTGAAAAAACACTGGTTTTCCCGATGAAGCCTGAAGAAGGATGTTCTACCCCGATATCTCTTTAGTTTGTCCACCTCTAGATTATGTTACTCCTCGATAAAGTTAAAAGTAGGCAGTAGGTTTGGTTTTTGCAGCTGGCCTTTAAATTTATTGGAATGAGCATCTTGGTTGAAGCTTAGCCGAGTGTTGTTAGTGCCCGAGGAAGTTTTTCCTGGTTGTTCCCCATGTTGTGTATCTATTTTGTCAGCATGCATACGAAAACACTCATACATTCATACATACATCATGCATAGCTAAAATTGACAAATCATTGTTCATTGACATTTGTTAATATTTTTGTTGACATATTACCCTGTTTTGCAGAGATAAGTTACCCTCTTTTCATTAGAGAATTGTTCTTAAGAAAAGAACACATATTCTTTCAATATCCCTTCTGAGTCGTCCCTCATATGAGATTTCTGCTTTAACCTGCCGGTACAGTTCCTTGTTTGGACGGATCTTGTTTTCCATCTTGAGTTTATTTCTCAAAGGATGTATTCTGGTTGACGGTTTCATTCCAGTTTATTTCTGGTTTGGATCTGTGGTCCCCTGACAATATTATTTACTTTGGTATTATAAAAAAAAACTCCAAGCTTTGGTTGGTGCATTTAGTTTGCACAAGAAGACTTTATCCCCTTAGTGAGAATATCATGGTATCTCCCCAGGAAGTCATACCTCTTGCCCAAAAAAGTCATTTCTTTTTACAATCCTCCGTGACAGCAAATAGCAAGTTCTCTTTATTTGAGACAAATTATGTATTATCCTTTCTGGGCGGAGTGCCTCGGTTAAAGAATAAGTTAAGACTCGTTCTAGGAGAAACACCAGAATCTTGGGGAACTTTGTTATCTTATTGCTATCTTCAGTGAACGTTGATAGTTCATTGTTAGTGCACAACGTTGATATGATATATTCTCGTTCTGCCTTCAGTGAAAGTTGGTAGACCATCGGAAGTAAACATCGGTGTTTGTTATCTTTTCGCTATCTTCAGTGAACGGCAGTGATATGATATTTTCTCTTTCTACCTTCAGTGAAAGTTGGTAGACCATTGGAAGTGAACGTCGGTGTTTGTTATCTTTTCTCTATCTTCAGTGAATGTTGATAGTTCATCGTCAGTGAACGGCGGTGATATGATATTTTCTCTTTCTACCTTCAGTGAAAGTTGGTAGACTATCGGCAGTGAACGTCGGTGTTTGTTATCTTTTCGCTATCTTCAGTGAACGGTGGTGATATTATATTTTCTCTTTCTACCTTAAGTGAAAGTTGGTAGACCATCGACAATGAACGTCGGTGTTTGTTATCTTTTCCCTATCTTCGGTGAACGTTGATAGTTCATCGTCAGTGAATGGCTGTGATAAGATATTTTCTCTTTCTACCTTCAGTGAAAGTTGGTAGACCATCGGCATTGAACGTTGGTGTTTGTTATCTTTTCGCTATCTTCAATGAATATTGATAGTTCATCATCACTGAATGGAGGTGATATGATATATTCTCTTTCTACCTTCAGTGAAAGTTGGTAGACCATCGGCAGTGAACGTCGATGTTTGTTATCTTGCTACCCTCAGTGAACGTTGGTAGTTCATCGTCAGTGAACGGCGGTGCCATGATATATTCTCCCTCTACCTCTAGTGAAAGTTGGTAGGCCATCAGCAGTGAACGTCGATGTTTGTTATCTTTCTCTCTGCCTTCAGTAAACGTCGGTAGCTTCACCTTCGATAGAAGTTGGTGTGTCCTTTGACCATTCTACCATCCTCTATGATTCAGTTCTCTGAGTCCGCCAGTGATTTATTTTCCTGGTGGGGTTGTTCCATTGTTCCTTTATTATTGTTACATCCCCAGTGATGTTTTGTGTCTCTTTGGTCCGTTCATATGCATTCATGATCATAAGCATTTGCTTGGCATCTTAGGGCCAAAAATAGGGTTTGTTATATATTTAAGTATCTTCAATCGCGTCGACACGAAGATTTTTTACCTTCGTTTCTCCGGATAGAAGAAACTTAAATAAGGGAAGCTGTTGTACCCCAAGTTTTGCCCCTAAGACCCCTTCATCATACCATGTTGATTCATTCACAACAAGATCACACTGGGATTCTTGGTTCCCCTCCATACATTTAATTTTGCCTTTTTGAGGGATCACAAAGCACCTTGACTTATGTTCCTTTTGTGATCATTATTATTGTTTTATTTTCTTCATTTAACTAATAAAATTAAATGTTGGTTTGTCTTGCTTGTTATACATGTAGGTGAAGGGCAATGAGATTTAACAAATTACTCCATGGGTTCATGAGTTTATTTCCATGCCCTAACCAATAAAAGCTTGAGAGGTTCAGACCTCACCATTGGAGTGGTTTTGGAAGAAATGGCATGGCAAGGTTTGTTTTGGTTCATCACATTTCAAGGTTATTAGACTTGACTAAAAAAATACAAGGGGTTGATTGGAGAAGCTGTTATGTTTGGACAAGGCCTTGTTCATATTGGCCACAAGGGCATAGTTATCTCAAATTTCAAGATATGGAAGTGGTTTTGGTGGCTATGAGTCCTCATTATCATCCTCAACAACTTCTATTCACAAAGAAAGAATATTGGTACAAGAAGTTTGTTCAAACTTGTCAAAGTTCCTCAAGGCATTCTCTTGATCTAAAAGCTAGGGTTTTGAACTTCAAAGGAGCATATCTTGCTTACCTTTTGGTATTTTTGAGTGATTCAAAAGAAATCCTTCTCTTTAAAGGGTCATAAACAAATCACTTCAAAATTTCCAAGGAGTTTTCGTGTGAAAGAAACTTGATGAAGAAGAAATATTACAAGTCCTTCAGATGAATCCCCAATTTTTCATAAGTAACTTTAATTGATGATAACTTAGTCAATTTTCATCACCTTGAGTCCATTATTTTTCCATAATGATCTTGAAGATGTGAGCTTTATGCCTTCTTTTATGTGCAAAGTGAGAAAATGGTTGGATGTTTCCTTAAAGATGCAAAAGATTATAGGTCATTTCATGATTTTTGGCCAACTTCAACAAGTCATAAATTGCTCAATTTTTGGAGATTTTGAGTGGTTCAAGTTTCAAAATGTCATTCAGGAGATCTACTTAATTCCATCTTTTTTTGTCAAGAGAATATTTCAAGTGGAAGGCCATGCTTGGATGCAAAAGATTATAGGTCATTTTTGAAGAAGAATTTGAAATATTTCTAAGTATGGAAAGTCAACCCTTTTTCTTCAACTTTGACTCAATGCAACTTTCAGCTCAAGCATCCATTTGATTCCATTGTTTTTCCATTGCAAAGCTTGTAACCTCATGTTTCTAAAGCATCAAGAATCATGCCCTAAGACCCCTTGAGTTGGAAATGCCATGGATTTGAATTTGGTAACTTGAAACTGAATTTTCCACAAAGTCAGAATTTTGAAATCTATAATGTGACTTCTAAACACAAGATTTATGCGCGTTTTTGATTTAAACTTGATTAGCAAACTTTCCAGAAGTGATTAGCACCCCAAAATGCAAGATTTGATTGAATTTTGATGGAAATGAAGTCACACTTCACTCGTGCTCGACGTTCATTTAATTTCCCTCCAAAATTCCTTGTTTCTTCCAACTTTCATTCCCATTCACTTCCCTATAAATAGAGGGTCATCCCCCATTCATTTCTTCAAGCTTTGAGAGCCAAAGACACCCTGCCAAAACCTCACACAAACCCATCTTTTTTGAATTCAGTTTCTGAGATTTAAGCTCCCTTTTCCAAAATTCTTTGCGCATTCATCATCCTTAAGCATCATACAATCTCTCCGGTGCTTAAACCAATCAAAACGAGCCATAATTCATGCTACAGAAGTCCAGTTTCATAGCTTCTTCCTTGAACTTCGAAAAGGTAGAATTCTCCACCATTTGGATCCAAATCAAGCACTAATCTATTCTACTCCTTCTCCTGATTCTAATGCTGCTTACAATTTTTAAATCCATTGAGAATTGAGAGAGAAATCTCAAATTGAAGGTGCTCGCTATTTTCTAGGTTTTTGATTCATATCTCTCTCCATACTTTATATAAATTTGGCGCGATGGTGGTGTTAGAATCTTCTTGAAGAGACGAGTTCAATGATACTAGCCTAGGATTCTACTTTTTCCATTTGAAGGATCTCACAAAATCCCCATTGCAGGGTGTCTGGAGGTTGAAGACGATGACATGTCTCATCTCAGCCAATGATAGCGTGCCAAACGTTTTAATTTCATTGGTTGCCCTTTTTATGATCCTATGTGTATCTCACTAAGGTCCATATTAAGCATAACGCGTCTGGTCCACTGGATCAACTTACTAACGCGTTTTGACTATGATCTGATGGTCCACATCTTTTTGGTTTTATTTCATTTTCTGATTTTATATTTTTTATTGATTAAATTTTTAAAAATTCATAACTCTTTTATTTTTTATCCAAAAATTATGAAAAAATTCACAAAAATACTTTTAATTAGTTCTGATTTAATGACTATTTTTTTCATTTTTTTATTTTGATATTTAATATTTTTTGTATTTTTTTGAATCATTTGCTTTCTTTTAATTACTTAAAAAAATACTTTCTCACATTTTTTAATTCTGAAAAAATTCATAAATAATATCTTGCATATTTTTGACTTTCTGAAAATTTTATGTAGTTTTATATTGAGGTTTACTATTTTTGACCTATTTTCTATTTATTTGAGCAATTTTAAATAGTTTAAAAAATAGTTTCTGACTTTTAAAAATTACCAAAAATTTTATAAAAATATTTGGATCCATTTCTGATTTTTCTATGGTCTTACTTATTATTTCTTGACTAATTTGAACATAGTTGATATTTTTCTCTTTATTTGCTATTTTTAAACATTATTTTTTAACCCTTTTGTATATATTCAAATGTGATATTATTTTGTGACTATTTTCTGGTTGATCTTGGGTTAGATTTTGGATCCCGAACTTTATTAACATCATTGGATCCATGGTGTTGAGTTTAACTCCACAAAAATGGATGAATGATTTTAATGATAGTTTGATTAAAATTTAATTCAAATGTGGTTTGTATATTTTTTCCCTACCCCTTTTTATCTCATCCCCTTCTTATTGCACTAGGTGTTATTGGAGCATGATCTCTATATCATGTCTCAAAACAAATGGTGCATAAATTTCTATTGACCGGCCTCAAAATAGGTGCGACTTCTATATAAGTCCACTTACGATTGCTTAACATAGCGCTAAATATTGTCTCGATTCGAATAAATGATCATTCGTGGCCCAAACTTATGATTGCAAGCCCAAGTATGTTAATTTGATCTCTTTGATCCAATAAACTTGAGATTCATTGTGTGAGGGCTTTGGTTCTACCAATCCTCTAATGGATCTACAACACCTTTGGTCAACACGGATCACTTAAACATCGTTGATCATTAAATGGTACTTATGAGAATTCCAAATGGATGATATACTTGACAAAAAGCAAATGTAACTTGTTGTGTGGAGGCTTTGGTTATACCAATCCTCTAATGAGTTTCAAATGCAAGTTTCAATATGGTCATCCAACTAACCACTAATTATTGACTTGTTTTACCTTATGCTTTTATTCTTTTTTATGCTTTATGTAATATTTACTTTTAGAATTTATATTTCATGCCATTTTTATCTTTGCTCATTTGAGCATTTATTTTCTTGCCATTTTTCACCTTGCTCACTTGAGCTTTTCTTTTCCTTTCTTAAGATACTTAATAATCAATATAAACCCTAAAAATCTCTAATGGTACTTAGACTATTTGGCTACTATCCTTGGCATTATGGAGCATGGGACTTTTCTTGAACTTAGGATTAGAAACCTTGGCCTATCTTGGAGACCTTATGATCTTATCTGATTATTTTGTCTGGAGCTCTTGAGGTTTAACTCAAGACATTGGGTTGTTTGTTTGTTTTGTGTGCAGGTTATTGTGATTACGCCCTATGTTTGTAATTTGGAATTCACTCGTACACAGCCGTTACTCTGCCCAATTTTTATGAATACTTAATACACTTGAAGTTTGTTTCTCTCAAGAGGTCTAGTATTTTTGCTTGCTTGGTTTCAATCCAAAGAACGGGAACTCTATCTTGGCTCATAATGCCAAGTATTAGCTTCTTGTTGGTTAGATGGTTCTTATCCCTAACTTTTACCTTATGTTTTAGGATAGCCTCTTCTTCTTCCCCCATCTTCTTTAATTTCAAAAATATTCTCCCTCCTTTTGAAAACCCTTCTTGTTTTAAACTTGAACCGCTTTGTAATAAACTTGGACTTATGTCCATGTATTTTCAAAACATTTTCATAAATAAACCCCATTCATCTTAATAATACTTGACATTTTTTATGAGAATACTAAAAGTCAATCAATCTCATTTCAAACCATTTTTTCCACTTTGGCTTTTACTTTAAACTTTTCTCAAAAGATTAAACTCTTGTCAATCCTTGTAGTGATGCAAACAACTATACTTCTATAATATGTAGTGAAGAGAGATATTTTCCACTTTGGTGTTGAGTGAGGCATTGTTGATTTTAAAATCTAAGCCATATCCTCCACTTTGAGATGATGCAAATTCTCCTTTCTCATGATTGTGGGTAGTAGGTATGTTTTCCACACGGACAATGACGATGATGTTTTATCTCATAAAATTGACCAACACACTTGTGTTTTAAATTTTTTTTAAAATTTTTTTTAAAAAGGAACTACGTGTACCCTGATCCCCTATTGCATGAAAGGTGGTATGTAGGCACTAAAGGTTCGCAACCGCGGCGGGTGCAAAAATCATAAAAATTATATATATTTTCTTACCTCCAACATCCATTTTATATAACAGATTTTATAGCCAAAATATACAGATTTTTACAAAGAGGCTCATGCGGAGTACCGTAGATGTTTAGGATGCTAATACCTTCCCTTTGCATAACCAACCCCCTTACCTTGAATCTTTCCCCCTCTTTTCGGGTTATTATCTCTTTTCCCATTCCTTTGGAAACAATAAAGCACGGTGGCGATTTTGATTTTGATTTGTGTAAAGTCTAGTCAATCCAATGGCTTAGTCTTGAACATTTCTACCGCTACAGAAAAATGGAGATTTCACTAGGGAAAGATTGACTTCTTGCTGGTCCATCCCTAAGTGGGTTAAGCCTATCTTTGTTTATATCTCTATATGTGTTATTACTGTTTTTTGTGTTATATGTTATATGTATGTTTGTATGGATTTTCCTGGTTTTCAGGGTGCTTGGTGATTACTCATAAGTCCTATACCCGGACTTGGGAAAACTTTAAGATAGGACGGGCGGTATAGTCATGTTAACTTTGAGGGAGTAATCCTAAAAAAGGAGGCATGAGATCCCCCACTCAGTGGAGGCCCCTTTGACTGTAGTGTTGTTTACCGAGTAATCGGGAAGACATACTGCTTTCGACCTGGGAGCCTGCTGAAACCGAGGACCGTAGAATACCAAACCCATCTTAGCCTTTTAGGTGTAGTGCGGAATCTATGACGGAGTAATCCGGAAATAGTTGTCACGCGATACTACGCTCAGACGAGTCTTTCTTGAGAATATTACTAATTACCGAGTTAATCGGGAAGTTGGTAATATCCGAAGGAAGGATGTAGACTCTGGGAACCTCTAGAACCTTGTCCGAAAGGTGATAAGTTTAGACCAACACCTTATGGGTAGTACCTTCAACCTCATGCTCGTGATGTTGAACCTATGAACCCTATATGTGTGATCTTGTGTGTGATTGTTGCATCATGCATCCATGCACTCATAAGCATCTTTTGAAAAAACCATTTTTCAAGGGATTTAAAGGTTGACTATTTATGAATATCTCAGGTACTTTCTAACCATGGATTCTGGAAAGAGAAAGACCGGAAAATACAGTTTCAAGGATCCCAAGATAGATGAGTTGATCAGTCTAATTCCCGAGATCGAGTGTTCTGCAGACTTTCGGAAGAAGTATGGATCCATTATCCCTCTCATGAAGCTGAAGATGAAGGAAGGTATTCTCTCGACCATGGTCTAGTTCTATGATCCGATTTATCATTGCTTTAATTTTCCCGACTATCAGTTGATGCCTACACTGAAGGAGTATTCTTACCTATTGGATTTACCTGTTACCGATCGTGTTCCTTTTACTGGTTTGGAGGGTGAGCCAAAACCACATGAGATTGCTGCTTTGATTCACTTGGGGAAGTTTGAGGTGGAAGCCCATATGACTATTAAAGGAGGGATTAGAGGATTACCAGCTCAGTTCTTATTGGAGAAAGTTTGTTACTTTGCCAGAATGAAGAGTATAGTTGCTTTTGAGACCATCTTTGCTCTACTTGCTTACGGGTTGTTCTTATTTCCTAATGTGGACAAGTTTGTCGACATTAACGCTATCAGGATTTTCATGATTAGAAACCCAGTTCCTACACTGTTGGGTGATGCTTATTACTCTATTCATCTTTGAAATTCTTATCACGGGGGGATGATTATCTGTTCCACGCCTCTGTTGTACCGATGGTTTATCTCTCATATGCCTCAGTCTAATGCTTTTTGGGATGTCAAGAAGGAACCCCGTTGGGCTCCTAAGATCATGGCACTTACTCACTCGGATATTGATTGGTATCATCGAGCCTATCAGGATATAGAGATTATTGACAATTGTGGTAGTTTCCCCAATGTACCTCTTCTTGGTATAAAGGGAGGAATTAACTATAACCCTGTTCTTGCACGGCGACAACTTGGTTATCCGATGAGGGATAAACCGAATAGTATTCATTTGAGTAGTTTATTTCTGAAGGAAGGGGAAGACCATAGGGAAGCTAGGGAGCAGATTGCGAAGGCCTGGCATCACATTCATAAGAAGGGTAGGAAGGATTTGGGACCTAGAGGTGTTGTTTCTTTGGAGCCATATCTTTAGTGGATCCGATCAAGAGCCATTCAATTAAAGATGCCATATACCCGGGAGACACCTATGCCTGATCTGTTTGTGAAGACCACTCCTCCCTTATTAGATGATTTGGAAGAGCTGCAACTTGATTTGGTTAGGATGCAACAGGAAAGGGATGCTTGGAAAACAAGTTCCAGACTTTAGAGAGTTCCTACAGAGCAGACCTGAAGGAGAAAGACGACTTGATTGAGATCCTTGAGAGTCAAGCGGTAGAATCTATAGAGAGGCAAGGGTATTTATTTTCTCCTAAGCCTCAATCAGGTGCTGATCACTCATTTCCTGATTCATATGATTGGAAGGAGATTGTCATCAGACATATGGAAGAAAACCAGAGGTTGAAGGCTCAGATTGCCAGGCTTACAGGGAAGCGCCGACGTATAGAGTGATCTGCATCAGTTCTTTTTCTCAGGGTTTTAGGTTGTATTTTTATCTTGTACTTGAGATCATTGAAACTTGTAATCCGTTTTGAAGTTATTATAATAAAAACATTTCGGTATTTCAAAAAGCGTTATTATTTTGATGTTTGCAATATGTCTATAAACCTTAAATCCCTTGAAATATTAAATAACAAAGTAAAAATAATCATGTGCATTACATGTCATGCATCATATTGCACATATTTATTGCATTTGTTACGCATACCTAGGTGTCTTACCAAGCTTCTTTACTTTATTCAGCAAGCTGACTCATCACTATAATACTCGTGCTAATCTCAAAAAGAAGATGGACAACTTAGAACAAGAGAATCGCGAGCTGCACGAAGAAGCTTCTGCTTTGAAGGCCGGCATGACCAATCTGACTACTCTGGTGGAAGCTCTAGTGGCTGCCCAGAATCAGCCACCGAGTGTTCAACCTCAACCTACAAGGGCAACTACTGAAGCTCTGACTGTTCCTGTATCTGCTACTCTGGTTGTTGTTCAGAGCTGTATGCCTCAAGGTTATCCATGGGAAATGCCAGAGAATTTTGCACCTGAAGGTTTCAATCTTGATACTCCAGTGGTTCAGACTATTATTACTCTGGCACCTCCTGTGGTGCATGCTGTTCCTGCTGCACCTCCTTCAGTGAATATGGTTCTGTTTGTTAATGATTATGTGTGTCGTCCTTTCCCTCCACCGAGTGAAGACTTGGGTCTTTATGACATAATGGATGACTTTCAAGAGCAGTTTGACAAGATGCAAAGAGAGATGAAGGCCCTTAGGGGAAAAGAGCTATTTGGGCAGAATGTGAATGAGCTATGCTTCGTCCCAAATGTTAAGATACTTGCTAAGTTCAAGGTCCCAGAGTTTGAGAAGTATAAGGGCAACACTTGCCCTCGTGCTCACCTGGTGATGTACGTGAGAAGAATGTCTACCCATACTGATGATCAGCGTCTGCTGATCCACTTTTTTCAGGATAGTTTGACTGGTGCTGCATTGAAGTGGTATATGAGTTTGGACAGTGCTAATATCCATACTTTTAATAATTTGGGAGAAGCATTCATCAAACAGTACAAGTACAACGTGGACATGGCGCCTGACCATGATCAACTTAGGGCCATGGTTCAGAAAGACAGGGAATCATTCAAAGAGTATGCGCAGAGATGGCGTGAGGTAGCCGCCCAAGTGATTCCTCCCATGGAAGAGAAGGAGATGACTAAGATTTTCTTAAAGACACTGGGTGCTTTCTACTACGAAAGGATGGTAGCAAGCGCGCCAAGTGACTTTACTGAGATGGTAGGAATGGGTATCCGCTTAGAAGAGGCTGTAAGAGAAGGCCGTTTGACGAAGAGTGAAGGATCTGGAGGTGCGAAGAAGCCATCTTATGGGTTTACCAAGAAGAAAAAAGGGGATGCAAATGCTGTTATACAAGAGAGGAGGGTAAACCCTCCTAGAAGGAATTATCAGCGTCATTAGCAAGTCGCCTCATTTACTTCTATTATGAATGTCGCTCCAACTACCGTTGCTTATCAGAGACCGTATCAGCAGGGGAATCAAGGGTATAATCATAGAAGGGAGAGTTATGACCCTATTCCCATGACCTATACAAAGTTGCTACCAGCCTTGATTAAGAAGAAGTTGGTCCAGACACTACCACCTCCCGCTGTACCATAACCATTGCCTTGGTATTACAAAGCAGACCAAACATGTGCTTTTTATTAGGGAGCACCAGGGCATAGTGTTGAGAATTGTTACCCTTTAAAGAACCAGGTGCAGAAATTGGTAAAGTTTGGTGTTCTATATTTCAAGGACATGAGACCTAATGTGAAAGATAATCCTCTACCCAAGCATGTGGGAGTAAATACTGTAAATATGGTGGCCGGTTGTCCAGGCGACTTCCAGATTTTTGATATTAATATGGTTAGAGGAGATTTGGTGAAAATTCATGCAAACCTCTGTGAATTTAGCTACTACACGCATGACCATTCCGGTTGTGCTATTTGCAGTATAGATATACAGGGTTTCGATAAGATAAAGGCTGCTTTGCAGGAGATGATGGATGAGGGCTTAATCCATATAATCAGGCCTAGGGAAGAGTATGAAGAGGAAGTGAATATGGTTTCTGGATGTCCTGGTGAATTCATAATTTTTGATGTGGAGCATTTGAATGAGGACCTCGTGCAGTTACACGCTACCTTCTGCCATACGGCTGGTCAGGTGGAGTACCAATATGGACCTTGCTTAGTTTGCTGTCGAGATCCCCAAGGATGTTCAATCGTGAAGGAGGGTGTTCAGTTGCTGTTAGACAATGGAACTATCAAGATCACAGGTCAGAGGGATGATTATCATGAGGTTGGTATGGTTGAAGTTGGTTTAACGGAAAAAGAGTCAGAGGAAGAGTATGCTTCCGCGGATGAGTATTTTTCTTCAGACGAAGATTTTTTTCTCCAGAAATGACTTATTGACGACTGGTTGTGTTAAAGAAGGGGTAAACGTCATTGTGCCTTGTTTTGGTGCACCCGCTCATTTTGAAGTAGAGTACCATAGCAAGCTAGCTGTTACCCCATTGGTAATTAGTTTGCCAGGTCCTACCCCCTACAAATCAGATAAGGTTGTGCCTTACAAATACAATGCTACAATCTTAGAAGACAAGGTGGAAATTCCCATCCAGCCAATGCCCGATGTTGGGAATATAGCTGAAAATAGCAGGGTGACCCGTAGCGGTCGTGTGTTTGTGCCGGTTGTTTGGAGAGATGTTGCTGCTGGAAAGAAAATTGCTGAGAATGATGAACCTAAGAAGACTACATGAGAGACTAGCGGAGCTACGCTAGAGAAAGAAGTGGATGATATTTTGAAGATAATTAAGATGAGCGACTACAAAATTGTAGATCAGCTACTGCAGACTCCTTTAAAGATATATATCTTAGCTTTATTAATGAACTCCTCTGCTCATAGAGAATCCCTGATGAGAGTACTGGACCAAGCTTTTGTGGAGAGTGACATGCCAATAGATCAATTCCGCAACGTAATTGGAAACATTATGTCATGTAATAACTTGAGTTTCCGTGATGATGAATTACCAGATGAAGGGAGGAATCACAACCTGGCCCTCCACATATGTATGAACTGCAAGAATGATTCGCTATCCAATGTGCTAATTGATAATGGATCCGCGTTGAATGTTATATCGAGGATTACTCCCATGAAATTTAAATACCAAGGAACACCTATGCGCCCGAGTGGCATCATTGTGAAAGCATTTGATGGGTCGAGGAAATCTGTCATCGGTGAAGTGGACTTACCCATCCATATAGGACCACATTTGTTCCAGATAACCTTCCAAGTCATGGAAATTATTCCCGCATAAAGTTGTTTGTTAGGACGGCCATGGATACATGAAGCAGGGGCTGCCACTTCAACTTTACATCAAAAGCTAAAATTTGTGCATGAAGGGAAGGTGGTGATTATAAGTGGTGAGCAGGCATTGTTGATATCTCATTTTCCCTTCTTCAGTATTGTGGAAGTGGATGAGGCTGCTGTTGGAACCCAGTTCCAATCCCTATCCGTTGACAACATAAGTAGAAATGAGAATTCCATGGTTTCGCTGAAGGACGCGCAGCAGGTTATGCGTAATGGTCATAATGCAGTTTGGGGACGAATTGTGGATCCTCCCGTGAAATAGAACATAACTGGTTTGGGTTTCTCTTTGAAGAATGGCAGAATCGAAGGTTTGAAGTCAAAGTCTACTATGAGCAGATATCATGATGTTTTCCGCAGCGGAAGTTACCTCCATCCAACTGTTTCTGACGTTAATGTTGTTGAAGAGGATGAAGCAGAGCAGGAAATGCCGAATTATGTGAAGCATGGAGTCAGGGTTCAGAACTGGGTCACCATTGATATTCCCTCTTGCACACATATTTCAAAGTAATTTGATTTGATTAATCTTTTTTTTTGAAAAGCTTTCACTCTGCCCAAGGTGGAAGTATTAATGTTGTAGGGTTTATCTGTTTGCTGTGACTGTTAAGATAATTAATAAAAGTTGACTTTGTTTCCCAAATTGTGTTATTATTTTTTTGGTTTTTTTTCTTGGAAATGGTAATAAAAAAAAACCCTTTCAAAATAAATAATAACTGAAATTCAATCTGCATGATCACTTGTTATATGTGTCAGTTTCTAAAAGCAATCATAAATCATATGTGCAGATTAATTAAAAAACCCGTTGAATACAATGACCCTGCACCCTCTCCCAACTTTGAATGTCCTGTGTTTGGGGCTGAAGAAGAATATTATGACGAGATTCCAGAAGAGGTCTCACGGTTGCTTGAGC
The DNA here is from genome assembly GCA_948472305.1 of Vicia faba. Lineage (NCBI taxonomy): Eukaryota > Viridiplantae > Streptophyta > Magnoliopsida > Fabales > Fabaceae > Vicia > Vicia faba. The sequence continues at coordinate 728,430,103 of OX451739.1, forward strand.
ATGAGGAAAATACCATTCAACCATATAAAGAGCCTTTGGAAGTGATTAATTTGGGTTCAGAAGAAGACCCGAAGGAAGTCAAGATTGGTGCGTCGTTGCATCCCGATGTAAAGAGAAGTTTGATTGAGTTTTTGAAAGAGTATGTGGATATTTTCGCTTGGTCTTACCAAGATATGCCCGATCTAGATACAAATATTGTCGAGCACCATTTGCCGTTGAAGCCAGAGTGTCCGCCAGTTAAACAAAAGTTGAGAAGAACTCACCCAAATATGGCAGTAAAGATCAAAGAGGAGGTTCTAAAGCAGATTAATGCTGGTTTTCTTGTGACGTCAGTGTATCCTCAATGGATTGCCAATATTGTCCTAGTACCGAAAAAAGACGGAAAAGTCCGCATGTGCGTAGATTACAGAGATCTAAATAAAGCTAGTCCAAAAGATGATTTTCCATTGCCTCACATTGACGTGTTAGTGGACAACACATCAAAATTCAAAGTATTCTCGTTCATGGACAGATTTTCCGGGTATAATCAAATAAGAATGGCTCCAGAGGACATGGAAAAAACAACGTTTATCACCCCCTGGGGAACATTCTGTTACAGAATGATGCCCTTCGGGTTGAATAACGCTGGTGCAACGTACCAGAGGGCTATGACAACCCTATTCCATGATCTGATGCACAAGGAAATCGAAGTATATGTTGATGATATGATTGCCAAATCTCAGACTGAAGAAGGGCATATAGAAGATCTGTTGAAGTTGTTTCAGCGTTTGAGGAAGTATCGTCTCCGCCTGAATCCAAATAAATTTACCTTCGGTGTTCGATAGGGGAAGTTGTTGGGTTTCATTGTTAGCCAGAAAGGAATTGAAGTTGACCCTGATAAAGTCAAAGTAATTCAAGAAATGCCAGCACCAAGAACTGAAAAGAAATTCAGAGGTTTCCTCGAGCGTTTGAACTATATTTCCAGATTCATTTCCCACATGACTGCAACATGCGAACCGATCTTTAAGTTGTTAAAGAAAGATCAAGGTTGTGTGTAGACGGATGACTGCCAAAGGGAATTTGAGAGTATTAAAGAATATATGCTTGAACCTCCTATCTTGCTCCCTCCCGTAGAAGGAAGACCGTTGATTATGTATCTGACAGTGTTAGATAAATCCATGGGTTGTATTCTGGGACAACAGGATGAAACAGGGAAGAAGGAGTTCACCATCTATTATCTCAGTAAAAAATTCACTGATTGTGAGTCACGGTATTCCATGTTGGAAAAAACATGTTGTTCTTTGGCCTGAGAGGCAAAGCATTTGCGCCAGTATATGTTGAATCACACCACTTGGTTGATCTCCAAAATGGATCCAATCAAGTACATTTTTGAAAAGCCTGCTCTTACTGGGAGAATTTCCTGCTGGCAGATATTGTTATCTGAATATGATATCGAATACCGCACTCAAAAGGCTATTAAAAGTAGTGTGTTGGCAGATTATCTTGCTCACCAACCAGTGAAAGATCACTAGTCTGCAGAATATGAATTCCCCAGTGAGGATGTGATGTTCTTGAAAGTGAAATATTGTGATGAATCATTACCTGAGGAAGGTCCTGACCCTGAATCTCGTTGGAGTATGATATTTGATAGAGCTGTGAATGCTTATGGTAAAGGAATTGGTGTTGTGATTGTCACTCCTCATGGATCGCACATTCCTTTTACTACAAGGTTAACATTTGATTGCACTAATAATATGGCAGAATATGAGGCTAGCATCATGGGTCTCGAGGAAGCTATTGATCTCAAAATCAAAATTCTAGATGTGTATGGTGATTCAGCTTTGGTAATAAATCAGATTAAAGGAGAATGGGATACTCGTCACCCTGGCTTGATCCCTTACAAATATTATTCTAGAAGATTATTACCCTTCTTCAATAAAGTTGAATTCCATCACATCCCTAGAGATGAAAATCAAATGGCAGATGCTCTGGTAACCCTGGCTTCTATGTACCAAGTGAATACTTGGAATGATATACCCCGAATTACGGTTCGAAGGATGGATAGGCCCGCTCATGTGTTTACAACGGAGGAGATAGAGGATGAAAAACCATGGTATTATGATATCAAGCATTTTCTTCAAACTCGGGAATACCCGATTGGTGCGTCGAGGAAAGATAGAAAGTCATTGATAAGATTGGCATGCAGTTTCTTCCTCAGTGAAAATGTGTTATACAAGAGAAATCATGACATGGTCTTGCTCAGATGCGTGGATAGACACGAAGCAGACATGTTGATGCATGAGATTCATGAAGGTTCATTTGGCACTCATGCCAATGGACATTTAATGGCTAAAAAGATGCTAAGGGTAGGTTACTATTGGCTGACAATGGAATCTGATTGTTACAAATTTGCAAAGAAGTGCCATAAATGCCAGTTTATCCAGACAAGGTCCACATGCCTTCGACGCTTCTCAATGTGATTTCCTCCCCATGGCCTTTCTCTATGTGGCGTATTGACATGATTGGGATGATAGAACCCATAGTTTCAAATGGGCACCGTTTTATCTTGGTAGCAATTGATTACTTCACCAAGTGGGTGGAGGCTGCTTCATATGCTAATGATTACTAAGCAGGTGGTTGTGCGCTTCATTAAGAATAACCTTATATGCCGGTATGGTGTACCGAGCAGAATCATCACTGAAAATGGCTCGAATTTGAACAACAAGATAATGACAACTGTGTGAAGAATTCAAGATTGTCAATCACAATTCATCTCCATACACGCCAAAGATGAATGGGGTTGTTGAAGATGCTAATAAGAATATCAAGAGAATTATCCAGAAGATGGTTGTTACTTATAAGGATTGGCATAAAATGCTTCCTTTTGCTCTGCATGGATATCGAACATCTGTCTGCACTTCAACAGGAGCAACCCTGTTCTCCTTAGTATATGGAATAGAAGCTGTACTCCCGGTCGAGGTAGAGATTCCCTCGTTGAGTGTGATAATGGAAACCAAGTTGACAGAGGCTGAATGGGTCCAGAACAGGTTTGACCAATTGAATTGATTGAGGAGAAGAGAATGATAGCTTTGTGTCATGTCCAGTTATATCAGAGAAGAATGAAGAAAGCTTTTGATAAAAAGGTCAAACCTCGTGAATTAAGAGAAGGCGACCTTGTGCTCAGGAAGATCATGTCTTTCAACACTAATTCTAGGGGAAAGTGGACTCCCAATTTTGAAGGCCCATATGTTGTCAAGATAGCCTTCTCTGGTGGTGCATTAATTCTTGAAACTATGGATGGCGAGGAGTTCCCACGTCCCATGAATGCTGACGCAGTCAAGAAATACTTCGCCTAAAGGAATAAAATAACAGCTCGCTAAGTTGAAAACCCGAAAGGGAGGCTTAGGAAAAAAGGAGCGTCTCGGTAGGCCGAAAACCCGAAAGGGCGGTCTAGGCAAAAATTAGAGACATAAACAGAATAAATTTCCCACTAAGTTGAAAACCCGCAAGGGCAACTTAGGAAAAAGTTAGGGATTTTCTTGGCAAGTAACTACGTCAGACAAGACTTGATCTTTGAAGCAATAATCTTCTCGGATCCTCACCATACTTAAACAAAAGCCAATGCTCAGGATTTCAAAAGTTGTTAGAGGGATAGTGGTCATTGTATCTCAATGTATCTTTTCCATTATGTATTACCATTTCCCAAACTTTGTAATCATCTATGGAGTCTCGCCATTCGCAGACTACCATTCTATTAATGAAACTCGAGCTTTTACCCAATTCTTTGTGTTTCTTATTTTATTTAGCTTGCAAAGACTCCATTTATTACTGATAATAACTTTCAAAGCAAAGAGATTAAATAACAAAATTGATTTTTCAAAATAAAATATTTTTACAATTTACTTTTACTTTGAGATTTGTGATGAAACAATGAAAACAAAACTGGTGATCCCAGGAATGGACAAACTCCAGTTGATTTGAGAAGTTTTTGTTCCCCCCCGTGAAGGGCTACTCAGGTTGTTTTTGCCGTATTGAACTTATGGTTCTGGTATCCTCGGTCACGTTTGGATTCATTTCTCCCCTTTTCTGAGTTTTCTTAATGTGAAGTTTCAATCCACATTTTTCTCCAACGATGTGGGTCTGATTTCCCCAGCGAAGTCTGATTGTTTCGGTGTCAGTCTGCTTTATTTGAGACTGGTCTTGAAATCTCCAGTAGGCATGTTACTTTTGAAAAAACACTGGTTTTCCCGATGAAGCCTGAAGAAGGATGTTCTACCCCGGTATCTCTCTAGTTTGTCCACCTCCGAATTATGTTTCTCCTTGGTAAAGTTAAAAGCAAGCAGTAGGTTTGGTTTCTGCAGCTGGCCTTTACCTTTCTTGGAATGAGCATCTTGGTTGAATCTTAGCCGAGTGTTGTTAGTGCCCGAGGTAGTTTTGCCTGGTTGTTCCCCATGTTGTGTATCTGTTTTGTCAGCATGCACACGAAAACACTCATACATTCATACATGCATCATGATAGCTAAAATAGACAAATCACTATTCATTAACATTTGATAATATTTTTGTTGACATATTACTCTGTTTTGCAGAGATAAGTTACCCTCTTTTCATTAGAGCGTTCGTCTTAAGAAGAAAACACATATTCTTTCAATATCCCTTCTGAGTCTTCCCTCATAGGAGATTTCTGCTTTAACCTACCAGTACATTTCCTTGTTTGGACGGATCTTGTTTTCCCTCTTGAGTTTATTTCTCAAAGGATGTATTCTGGTTGACGGTTTCATTCCTGTTTATTTCTGGTTTGGATCTATGGTCCCCCAACAATATTATTTACTTTGGAATTATAAAAAAAAAACTCCAAGCTTTGGTTGGTGAATTTAGTTTTCACAAGAAGACTTTATCCCCTTAGCGAGAATATCACGACATCTCCCCAGGAAGTCATACCTCTTGCCTAAAAAAGTCATTTCTTTTTACAATCCTCCGTGACTGCAAATAGCAGGTTCTCTTTATTTGAGACAGCTTATGTATTATCCTTTCTGGGCGGAGTGCCTCGGTTAAAGAAGAAGTTGAGACCCGTTCTAGGCGAAACACCATAATCTTGGGGAACTTTGTTATCTTTTTGCTATCTTCAGTGAACGTTGATAGTTCATCGTCAGTGAACGGCGGTGATATGATATATTCTCTTTCTACCTTCAGTGAAAGTTGGTAGACCATCGGTAGTAAACGTCAGTGTTTGTTATCTTTTCGCTATCTTCAGTGAACGTTGATAGTTCATCCTCAATGAACGGCGGTGATATGATGTTTTCTCTTTCTACCTTCAGTGAAAGTTGGTAGACCATCGGCAGTGAACATTGGTGTTTGTTATCTTTTCGCTATCTTCAATGAACATTGATAGTTCATCGTCAGTGAACGACAGTGATATGATATTTTCTCTTTCTACCTTCAGGGAAAGTTAGTAGACCATCGGCAGTGAACGTCGGTGTTTGTTATCTTTTCGCTATCTTCAGTGAACGTTGATAGTTCATCGTCAGTGAACGGCGGTGATATGATATTTTCTCTTTCTACCTTCAGTGAAAGTTGGTAGACCATCGACAGTGAACGTTGGTGTTTGTTATCTTTTCGCTATCTTCAGTGAACGTTGATAGTTCATCGTCAGTGAAAGGTGGTGATATGATATTTTTTATTTCTACCTTCAGTGAAAGTTGGTAGACCATCGGCAGTGAACGTTGGTGTTTGATATCTTTTTGCTATCTTCAGTGAATGTTGATATTTCATCGTCAGTGAATGGTGGTGATATGATATATTCTCTTTCTACCTTAAGTGAAAGTTGGTAGACCATCGGCAGTGAACGTTGGTGTTTGTTATCTTGCTACCCTTAGTGAACATTGGTAGTTCATCGTCAGTGAACAATGGTGCCATGATATATTCTCCCTCTACCTCCAGTGAAATTTGGTAGGCCATTGGCAGTGAACGTCGATGTTTGTTATCTTTCTCTATGCCTCCAGTAAACATCGGTAGCTTCACCTTTAGTAGAAGTTGGTGTGTTCTTTGGCCATTCTACCATCCTCTCTGATTCAGTTCTTTGAGTCCGCTAGTGATTTATTTTCCTGGTGGGGTTATTCCCTTGTTTCTTTATTATTGTTACATCCCCAGTGATGTTTTGCGTCTCTTTGGTCATGTTCATATGCATTCATGATCATAAGCATTTGCTTGGCATCTTAGGGCCAAAAATAGGGTTTGTTATATATTTAAGTATCTCCGATCGCATCGACACGAAGATTTTTAACCTTCATATCTCTGGATAGAAGAAACTTAAATAAGGGCAGCTTTTGTACCCCAATTTTTGCCCCTAATATCCCTTCATCATACCATGTTGATTCATTCACAACAAGATCACACTGGGATTCTTGGTTCCCCTCCCTACATTTAATTTTGCCTTTTTGAGGGACCACCAAGCACCTTGACTTATGTTACTTTTGTGATCATTAATATTGTTTTGTTTTCTTCATTTAACTAATAAAATGCAATGTTGGTTTATCTTGCTTGTTATACATGTAGGTGAAGGGCAATGAGATTTAACAAATTAATCCATGGGTTCATGAGTTTATTTCCATGCCCTAACCAATAAAAGCTTGAGAGGTTCAGACCTAACCATTGGAGTGGTTTTGGAAGAAATGGAATGGCAAGGTTTGTTTTGGTTTATCACATTTCAAGGTTATTAGACTTGACTCAAAAATACAAGGGGTTGATTGGAGAAGCTGTTATGTTTGGACAAGGCCTTGTTCATATTGGCCACAAGGGCATAGTTCTCTCAAATTTCAAGATATGGAAGTGGGTTTGGTGGCTATTAGTCCTAATTATCATCCTCAATAACTTCTATTCAAAAAGCAAGAATATTGGTACAATAAGTTTGTTCAAACTTGTCAAAGTTCCTCAAGGCATTCTCTTGATCTAGAAGCTAGGGTTTTGAACTTCGAAGGAGCATATATTGCTCACCTTTTGGTATTTTTGAGTGATTCCAAATACATCCTTCTCTTCAAAGGGTCATCAACAAATCACTTCAAAAGTTCCAAGGAGTTTTCATGTGGAAGAAACTTGATGAAGAAGAAAGATTACAAGTCCTTCAGATGAATCCCCAATTTTCCATAAGTAACTTCAATTGATCATAACTTGGTCAATTTTAATCACATTGAGTATATTATTTTTCCATAATGATCTTGAAGATGTGAAATTTATGCCTTATTTTATGTGCAAAATGAGAAAATGGTTGGAAGTTATCTTAAAGATGAAAAAGATTATAGGTCATTTCATGATTTTTGGCCAACTTCAACAAGTCATAACATGCTCAATTTTTGGAGATTTTGAGTGGTTCAAGATTCAAAATGTCATTCAAGAGATCTAATTCATTCCATATTTTTTGGTCAAGAGCAAATTTCAAGTGGAAGGCCATGTTTGGATGCAAAAGATTATAGGTCATTTTTGAAGAAGAATTTGAAATATTTCTAAGTATGGAAAGTCAACCCTTTTTCTTCAACTTTGACTCAATGCAAGTTTCAGCTCAAGCATCCATTTGATTCCATTCTTTTCCATTGCAAAGCGTGTAACCTCATGTTTCTAAAGCCTCAAGAATCATGCCCTAAGACCCCTTGAGTTGGAAATGCCATGGATTTGAATTTGATAACTTGAAACTGAATTTTTCACAAAGACAGAATTTTGAAATCCATAACGTGACTTCTAAACACAAGATTTATGCGTGTTTTTGATTTAAACTTGATTAGCAAACTTTCCAGAAGTGATTAGCACCCCAAAACACAAGATTTGGGTTAGTTTTGATGGAAATGAAGTCACACTTCACTCGTGCTAGACCTTCAATAAATTTCCCTCCAAAATTCCTTGTTTCTTACAATTTTCATTCCCATTCACTTCCCTATAAATAGAGGGTCACCCCCCATTCATTTCTTCAAGCTTTGAGAGCCAAAAACACCCTGCCAAAACCTCACACGAACCCATCTTTTTTGAATTCAGTTTCTGAGATTTAAGCTCCCTTTTCCAAAATTCTTTGCGCATTCATCATCCTTAAGCATCATACAAACTCTCCAACACTTAAACCAATCAAAACGAGCCATAATTCAAGCTACAGAAGTCCAGTTTTAGAGCTTCTTCCTTGAACTTCGAAAAGGTAGAATTCTCCACCATTCGGATCCAAATCAAGCACTAATTTATTATACTCCTTCTCCTGATTCTAATGCTGCTTACAATTTTTAAATCCATTGAGAATTGAGAGAGAAATCTCAAATTGAAGGTGCTCACTATTTTCTGGGTTTTTGATTCATATCTCTCTCCATACTTTATATAAATTTAGCGCGATGGTGGTGTTAGAATCGCCTTGAAGAGACGAGTTCAACGATACTAGCCTGGAATCCTACTTTTTCCATTTGAAGGATCTCACAAAATCCCCATTGCAGGGTGTCTATAGGTTGAAGACGATGACATGTCTCGTCTCAGCCAATGATAGCGTACCAAACGTTTTAATTTCATTGGTTGCCCTTTTTCAGATCCTATGTGGATCTCACTAAGGTCCATATCAAGCACAACACGTCTGGTCCACTGGATCAGCTTACTAACCCATTTTGACTATGATATGATGGTCCACATATTTTTGGTTTTATTTTATTTTCTGATTTTATATTTTTTATTGATTAAATTTTCAAAAATTCATAACTCTTATTTTTTATCCAAAAATTATGAAAAAATTCACAAAAATACTTTGAATTATTTTCGATCTCATGACTATTTTTTCATATTTTTATTTTCATATTTGATTTTTTTGGTATTTTTTTGAATCATTTTCTTTCTTTTAATTACTTAAAAAATACTTTCTGACATTTTTTAATTCTGAAAAAATTCATAAATATTATTTTACATATTTTTGACTTTCTGAAAATTTTATGGAATTTTATATTGAGGTTTACTATTTTTGACCTATTTTCTATTTGTTTGAGCAATTTAAATAATTTAAAAAATAGTTTCTGACTTTTAAAAATTACCAAAAATTTTATAAAAATATTTGGATCCATTTCTGATTTTTCTATGGTCTTACTTTTTATTTCTTGATTAATTTGAACATAGTTGATATTTTTCTCTTTATTTGCTATTTTTAAACATTATTTTTTAACCCTTTTGTATATATTAAAATGTATATTATTTTGTGACTATTTTCTGGTTGATCATGGGTTAGATTTTGGATCATGAACTTTATTAACATCATTGGATCCATGGTATTGAGTTTAACTCCACAAAAATGGATGAATGATTTTAATGATAGTTTGATTAAAATTTAATTCAAATGTGGTTTGTATATTTTTTTCCCTACCCCTCTTCATCTCATCCCCTTCTTATTGCACTAGGTGTTATTGGAGCATGATCTCTATATCATGTCTCAAAGCAAATGGTGCATAAATTGCTATTGACCGGCCTCAAAATAGGTGCGAAATCTATATAAGTCCACTTACGATTGCTTAACATAGCGCTAAATTTTGTCCCGATTCGAATAAATGATCATTCGTGGCCCAAACTTATGATTGCAAGCCCAAGTATGTTAATTTGATCTCTTTGATCCAATAACCTTGAGATTCATTGTGTGGAGGCTTTGGTTCTACCAATCCTCTAATAGATCTACAACACCTTTGGTCAACGCGGATCACTTAAACATCGATGATCATTAAATGGTACTTATGAGAATTCCAAATGGATGATATACTTGACAAAAAGCAAATGTAACTTGTTGTGTGGAGGCTTTGGTTCTACCTATCCTCTAATGAGTTTCAAATGCAAGTTTCAAGATGGTCATCCAACTAACCACTAATTACTGATTGGTTTTACATTATGCTTTTATTCTTTTTTATGCTTTATGTATTATTTACTTTTAGTATTTACATTTCATGCCATTTTAATCTTTGCTCATTTGAGCATTTATTTTCTTGCCATTTTGCACTTTGGTCACTTGAGCTTCTCTTTTCCTTTCTTAAGATACTTAATAATCAATATAAACCCTAAAAATCTTTAATGGTACTTGGACTATTTGGCTAATATCCTTGGCATTATAGGGCATGGGACTTTTCTTGGACTTAGGATTAGAAACCTTGGCCTATCTTGGAGACCTTATGATCTTATCTGATTATTTTGTCTGGAGCTCTTGAGGTTTACCTCAAGACATTGGGTTGTTTGTTTGTTTTGTATGCAGGTTATTGTGATTACACCCTTTGTTTGCAATCTGGAATTCACCCGTACACAGCCGTTACTCTGCCCAATTTTTATGAAGACTTAATACACTTGAAGTTTGTTTCTCTCAAGAGGTATAGTATTTTTTCTTTCTTGGTTTCAATCCAAAGAATGGGAACTCTATCTTGGCTCATAATGCCAAGTATTGGATTCTTGTTGGTTAGATGGTTCTTATCCCTAGCTTTTACCTTATGCTTTAGGATAGCTTCTTCTTCTTCCCCCATCTTCTTTAATTTCAAAAATCTTCTCCCTCCTTTTGAAAACCCTTCTTGTTTTAAACTTGAGCCACTTTGTAATAAACTTGGACTTGTGTCCATGTATTTTCAAAACATTTTCATAAATAAACCCCAATCAACTTAATAATACTTGACATTTTTTTATGAGAATACTAAAAGTCAATCAATCTCATTTCAAACCATTTTTGCCACTTTGGCTTTTACTTTAAAATTTTCTCAAAAGATTAAACTCTTGTCAATCCTTGTAGTGATGAAAACAACTATATTTCTATAATATGTAGTGAAGAGAGATATTTTCCACTTGGGTGTTGAGTGAGGTTGTTGATTTTAAAATCCAAGCCATATCCTCCACTTTGAGATGATGCAAATTCTCCTTTCTCATGATTGTGGGTAGTAGGTATGTTTTCCACACTGACAATGACGATGATGTTTTATCTCATAAAATTGACCAACACACTTGTGTTTTAAATTTTTTTATAAATTTTTTAAAAAGGAACTACGTGTACCCTGATCCCCTATTGCACGTAAGGTGGTATGTAGGCACTAAAGGTTCGCAACCACGGCGGGTGCAAAAATCATAAAATATATATATATATATATATATATATATATATATATATATATATATATATATATATATATATATATATATATATATATATATATATATATATATATATATATATATATATATATATATATATATATATATATATATATATATATATATATATATATATATATATATATATATATATCTTTTCTTACCTCCACCATCCATTTTATATAACAGTTTTTATAGCCAAAATATACATATTTTTACAATGAGGCTCCTGCGGAGTACCGTAGATGTTTAGGGTGCTAATACCTTCCCTTTGCATAACCAACCCCCTTACCTTGAATCTTTCCCCCTCTTTTCGGGTTATTCGCTCTTTACCCAATCCTTTGGAAATAATAAAGCGCGGTGGCGATTTTTATTTTGATTTGTATAAAGTCTAGTCAATCCAATGGCTTAGTCTTGAACATTTCTACCGCTACAGTTGGTAGTTCATCGTCAGTGAACGACGATGCTATGAATATTCTCTTTCTACCTTCAGTGACAGTTGGTAGGTCATTGGCAGTGAATGTTGATGATTGTTATCTTTTTGCTACCTTCAGTGAACATTGGTAGTTCATCGTCAGTGAACAATGATGCTATGATATATTCTCTTTCTACCTTCAGTGAAAGTTGGTAGGTCATTGGTAGTGAACGACGATGATTGTTATCTTTTTGCTACCCTCAGTGAACGTTGGTAGTTCATCGTCAGTGAACGGAGATGCTATGATATATTCTCTTTTTACCTTTAGTGAAAGTTGGTAGGTCATTGGCAGTGAACGTCGATGATTGTTATCTTTTTGCTACCCTCAGTGAAAGTTAGTAGTTCATCGTCAGTGAACGACGATGCTATGATATATTCTCTTTCTACCTTCAGTGAAAGTTGGTAGGTCATTGGCAGTGAATGTCGGTGTTGTTTTTTCTTTTCCCCTACCTTCAGTGAACGTTGGTAGCTCACCCTCAGTGAACGTCGATGTTGTTATTTCTTTCCTCTTTCTACCTTCAGTGAACGTTGGTAGCTTTACCTCCAATAGGAGTTGGTGTATCCTTTGACCATTTTACCATCCTCTCGGAGTCGGGTCTTTTGATCTGCCAGTGATTTATTTTCCTGGTCGGGTCGCTCTCTTGTTTCTTTATTATTGTTACATCCCCAATGGTGTTCTGCGTCTCTTTGGTCTTGTTCATATGCATTCATGATCATAAACATTTGCATGGCATATTAGGGCCAAAAATAGTTTTTTTATTATATTTAAGTATCTTTGATCGCGTCGACACGAAGATTTGTAACCTTCGTATCTCTGGTATAAGAAACTTAAATAAGGGCAGTTGTTGTACTCCAATATTTGCCCATAAGATCCCTTCATCATACCATGTTGATTCCATCACAATAAGATCACACTAGGATTCTTGGTTCCCCTCCCTATATTTAGATTTTCTCTTTGAGGAATCACCAAGCACCTTGACTTGTTTTATTTCATGATCATAAATATTTTTTTTCTTGATTTCTTCTTTTAATTAATAAAATGTAATGTTGGTTTGTCTTGCTTGTTATCCATGCAGGTAAAGGCAATGAGATTTAACAAGTTACCACATGGGTTCCTGAGTTTATTTCCATGCCCTAGTCAATAAAGCTTGAGAAGTTCAAGCCTCACCATTGAAGTTTTTTTGGAGGAAATGGCATGGAAAGCTTATTTTGGTTCACCATATTTCAAGATTATCAAATTTGATCCAAAAAGTACAAGGGGTTGATTGAAAAAATAGTCACGTTTGGACAAGATTTTATTCCATTTGTCACAAGTGCATATTTCTCTAAATTATCAAGATATGGAAGTGGTTTTGGTGGCTATGAATTCTCATTTTTCATCCTCAACAACTTATATTTACAAAGCAAGGGTGTTGGTACAAGAAGGTTGTTCAAAATTGTCAAGGTTCCTCCAAGCATTTTCTTAATCTAGGAGCTAGGGTTTTGGACTTCAAAGGAGTATATCTTGCTCATATTTTTGTATTTTTGAGTGATTCTAAAGACATCATTCTCTTTAAAGGTTTATTAACAAATCACTTCAAAATTTCCAAGGATTTTTCATGTGGAAGAAACTTGATGAAGAAGAAAGACCACAAGTCCTCCAGATGAATAACCAATTTTCCATATGTGACTTCAAATGATCATAACTTAGTCAATTTTTATCACCTTGAGCCCATTATTTTTCCATAATGATCTTGAAGATGTGAACTTTATGCCTTCTTTAATGTGCAAAGTGATAAAATGGATGGAAATTTCATTAAGGATACAAAAGATTATAGGTCATTTCATGATTTTTTTGCCAACTTCAACAATTCATAACTCTCTCAATTTTTGGAGATTTTGAATGGTTCAAGTCCCAAAATGTCATTCAAGAGATATACTTCATGCCATGTTTTTTGGTAAAGAGCAAATTCCAAGTGGAAGGCTATGTTTGGATGCAAGACATTATAGGTCATTTTTGAAGGAAAATTTGAAATAATTCTAAGTATGGAAAGTCAACATTTTTTCTCTAACTTTGACTCGACACAACTTTTAGCTCAAGCATCCATTTAATTCCATTCTTGTTCCATTGCAAAGCTTGTAACCTCGTCTTTCTAAAGCATTAAGAATCATGCCCTAAGACCCCTTGAGTTGAAAATGCCATTGGTCAGAAGTTGGCACTTTGAAACTGAATTTCTCACCAAGTTAGAATTTTGAAATTTTTAATGTGGCCTCTAATCAAATGTTTTCCATGCGTTTTTGCCTCTAAACATGTTTAGTGAAGTTCCAGAATTGTTTAGCACCTCAAAACGCAAGGATTGGATGAGTTTTGGTGAAAATTAGATCACACTTCACTCGTACATCAGGTTTGCACGAATTCCCTCCAAAATGCATAATTCACTCTTCCTTTTGATCCCATTTGCTTCTACTATAAAGACATGAACTATCCCATTCATTTTCTCAAACTTAGATAGCCACAATAAGCCCTGCCAAACTTGTTCCATAACTCAGAATTCAGCAACTTCAAAACCTATATACAAGTCTTTTTCAATCCAATTTTTTCATCAATTCATCTTCCTTGATATTCCCTGAAGTTAACCATATAATTACATTCAAGAATCGTGCCCTATATTGCTCCATAGAAGTCCAGTTTCAGAGCTCTGTAACTCAACTTCAATAGGTAGATTCCTTCACCAATTCTTCAAAACTCTGATATCATTGTGATGCTCTCATTGCCCTGGTTCTAGTCGCAACACTTCCCTTTTACTGGAAACACGTTTTGACCATGAAATTTCAAATCCCTTTTTAAAACTTTCTTTCCAAATTGCTTGAGCTATAGCTTATATAAATTTGGCGCGAGGGTGTGGTTGTCTTCGTCTTGAAGAGACGAAGCAAATGACATAGGTCCGAGCTTCTGATTTTACAGTTTGAGAGACCTGTAATTCACGTTGGCTGGAGGTTGAAGATGACCAACGTGTCATCTTCCAACCAATGATGGCACACCACTTGTTATTTTTGAATTCTGATTTAATAATTGATTCAGTGCTTTATTCACTAATGACCATTATATGCACAACGCGCCAGATCCCTTGGATTTGATTACTAACGCGTTTTGACTCTCATCCAATGGTCCACATATTTTCGACTTTTCTTTTCTTTTTTGATTTTTATATTTAATTGTTTTAAACTTCAAAAAATCATAGAAAATTCATTTTTAGTCCAAAAAATCTGAAAAAATTATGAAAAATATTTTTGATTATTCTCTTTCTGATTTTTATTTTTCACAATTTAATTTTGTGTTTTGGTATTTTTTTATAAATTTACACTTTATTTGAATTGTTTTAAATGTTTAAAAATACTTTTATGCATTTTTAAATTCTGAAAAAATTATAGAATGATCCAATGATATTGTGACAAATATTGGTGCCCTTATTTTATTTTTGTTTCTGACTTTGCTATTTTTTTAATCATTTTTGGTTTATTTTACCCATTTATTTTAATTTTTAAAATAGTTTCAGACTTTGAAAAATTACCAAAATTTTTATAAAATCATTTGAGCCCTTTTCTGATTTTTCTATGGTCTTACTTTTTATTTCTTGATTAATTTGAACATAGTTGATATTTTTCTCTTTTATTTCTATTTTTAAACATTATTTTAAAACCTTCTTGTATATATTAAAATGTAATATTATTTTGTGACTATTTTGGGGCTGATCTTGGGTTAGATTATTGATCATGAACTTTATTAACATCTTGGATCCATGGTGTTGAGTTTAACTCCATAATAATGGATGAATGATTTTAATAATAGTTTGATTAAATTTAATCCAAAAGTGGTTTGTATATTCTCTCCCACTTCTCTTAATCTTATCCCCTTCTTATTGCACTAGATGTTGTTGGAGCATGATCCCTATATCATGTCTCAAAAAAATGGTGCATAGATTGCTATTGACCGACCTCAAAATAGGTGTGACTTCTATATAAGTCCATTTACGATTGCTTAACATAGCGCTAAATTTTGTCCCGATTCGAATAAATGATTATTCATGGGCCAAACTTATGTTTGCAAGCCCAAGTATGTTAATTTGATCTCTTTGATCCAATAAACTTGAGATTCATTGTGTGGAGGCTTTGGTTTTACCAATCCTCTAATGGATCTACAACACCTTTGGTCAACGCGGATCACTTAAACATCATTGATCATTAAATGATACTCATAAGGATTCCAAATGGATGATATACTTGACAAAAAGCAAATGCAACTTGTTGTGTGGAGGATTTGGTTCTACCAATCCTCTAATGAGTTTCAAATGCAAGTTTCAAGATGATCATACAACTAACTACTAATCAATAATAATTGACTTTATCCTTTATTCTTTTATATGCCCTTTTATTTTTATGCACTATTTATTTTTTAGCATTTATATTTCACGCCATTTTCATCTTTGCTCATTTGAGTATTTACTTTCTTGTCATTTTTATTTTGCTCATTTGAGCTTTTTCTTTTCTTTTCTTAAGATGCCTAATAATCAACATAAACCCTAAAAATATTTAATGAAACTTGGACTATTTGGTTATTAGCCTTGGCCTCATGAAGCATTGGACTTTTTGGACTTAGGATTAGAAACCTTGGCCTATGATTGGAGACCTTGTGATCTTATCTGATTATTTTGTCTGGAGCTCTTGAGGTTTACCTCAAGACATTGGGTTGTTTGTTTGTTTTGTGTGCAGGTTATTGTGATTACACCCCTTGTTTGTAATATGGAATTTTCCCGTATACAACTGTTACTCTGCCCAATTTTTGTGAAGACTTAATACACTTGAAGTTTGGTTCTCTCAAGAGGTCTAGTATTTTTTATTGTTTGGTTTCAATCCAAAGAATGTGAATTCTATCTTGGCTCATATTGTCAAGTATTGGCTTCATGTTGGTTAGATGGTTCTTATCCCTAGCTTTTACCTTATGCTTTAGGATAGCCTCTTCTTCTTCTCCCATCTTCTTTAATTTCAAAAATATTCTCCCTCCTTTTGAAAACCCTTCTTGCTTTTAAACTTGAACCACTTTCATAATAAACTTGGACTTAGGTCCATGCATTTTCAAACATTTTCATAAATAAACTTCAATAAACTTAATAATACTTTGACATTTTTGTGAGAAAACTAAAAGTCAATCAATCTCATTTAAAACCATTTTTCCACTTTAGCTTTACCTTTAAACTTTTATCAAAAAGATTGAACTCTTGTCAATCCTTGTAGTGATGCAAACAATGTTACTTCTATAATATATAGTGAAGAGAGATATTTTCCACTTGGGTGTTGAGTTAGGCATTGTTGATTTTAAAATCCAAGCCATATTCTCCACTTTGAGATGATGCAAATTCTCCTTTCTCATGATTGTGGGTAGTAGGTACGTTTTCCACACGAACAATGACGATGATGTTTTATCTCATAAAATTAACCAACACATTTGTGTTTTTAATTTTTTTAAAAGCGGAACTATGTGTACCCTGATCCCCTATTGCATGAAAATGTGGTACGTAGGCACTAAAGGTTCGCAACCGCGGCGGGTGCAAAAATCATAAAAAATATATTTCTTTTCTCACCTCCACCATCTATTTTTTATACAACACTTTATAGCCAAAATATACAGATTTTACAAAGAGGTTCCTACAGAGTACCGTAGATGTTTAGGGTGCTAATACCTTCCCTTTGCATAACCAACCCCCTTACCTTGAATCTTTCCCCCATCTTTTTGGGTTATTCGCTCTTTTCCCATTCCTTTGGAAACAATAAAGCATGGTGGCACTTTTTATTTTGATTTGTATAAGTCTAGTCAATCCAATGGCTTAGTCTTAAAACATTTCTACCGCTACAATGGGGTTCCAAGCAGAATCATTACAGACAATGGGTCCAATTTGAACAACAAAATTATGAAGGATTTATGTGATGACTTTAAGGCCGAGCATCATAATTCCTCACCATATCGACCCAAGATGAACAGAGCCGTCGAAGCTTCCAATAAGAATATTTAGAAAATCATTCACAAGATGGTGAAGACATACAAAGATTGGCATATGTGATACGGTGGGAGAACTGACTTGGGATGTTTTGCGTTTTATCGCAAATTTTGCGGTTAGGAAGAGTCGCCACAAACTTTTATTTTATCCAAAAGGAAAGGCTGAAAAGAACAGGAAAGACCTTTAAGATTATTTCTTGAGTTCGGGGGGTAGATTATGAAAAGGGAAGGTGTTAGCACCATTTCCATCCATAGTTATCATTGGGCTCTTAGTTGCTTGCTAGATCACTTACTTTTGTTTTAAAATGTGCTTTGTGTGGTTTTTGAAAGTATTTTGAAAAGGTGCCTTCGTTTAAGAAAAATTTGTAATAGTTCTCATTCGTAAGAACATATACAAAGTGTTGGCCTTTTGAAAATGTTTCATGTTTGGAAAATGTTTTAAAAATGTTTTTTGAAAGTGTTTGGTGTTTGCTTTGAAAATAAGCAAGGATGTTTAATTTGAAAGTGAGCAAGCAACTAGGAACAATCTACCTACTCAAAAGTCTTTTGTTCATTTCTTCCTTTCCTTTGATATTTCTATCTTACCATTGATTTGATAAGAAGCCTTATATTTGGATGTAAAGGGATGGGCGTGGGTCATCGTATAGTCATGATAGCAATGTTGTGAGATATCTTAGCATTTCTCTTTGAGGTCTAAGATAATTTTGAAAGGCAACATTTTGTAGCGTCATCGATGGACTATGATCTTTTATTTTCGATTGCTTTTGCTAAGATATCCCACATGCATAACATGACTATTTTTAAGGAAACAAAGTGGAATTACCCTAAGGGTTCAAGTGTGTTTGATTTACATGCATTGTTTATCTTGAATTAGAGTTTGCTACTTATTGATTTTAGTCTTGCCATATAAACCCTAATTACTAACATTTATATAAAGCGACAAATTATGGAAATTAAAATTACTACGCTATTACGTCATTAGGGGAGGGGGTATACAAATTTACAAATGGGGATTTGCAAGAAAATTAAACCTAATTATCTATTACAATCATATTGAATATTGTACATGAATTGAATAAATGTGCAAGAAAATAAATGGAAAAGAAATGATTTTTGTTTGGTTTTCATGAAAGGGTTTAATCTTGACATAATTAAAGAAAATAATCAATTAAAACTTAAACAAAAATTAAACTTAAACTAATTAAGAAAGAAATTAAGTTAAAACATTTTTAGGGTTTTTTATATGGAATTTTTTAAGAATAATCTGAAATTAATTAATTAAAAGAAACCTAAATTCTAAGTTGATTAAAAAAGAAAAAAAATAATTAAACCTAAATCTAAATATTAATTTACTAAGAAAAGGAAATTAATTTATTAAGAAAAATGTTTTTAGTCTCTTTGTTTTATAAAGAAAAATAAGCATAAAATATGAAAATAATAAATAAAAAATATTTTTTGAATTTTTTAATAATAAAATAATAATAATAATAATAATGATAGTAATAAAAAATAATAAAAGAAAACTGAAATAAAATAAAATAAGAAAAAGAAAATAAATAAATAAATGAAATAATAAAATGTTGGGCCAAGTGTATGAAAGTAGGCATGGGGGGATGGTGCAGCAAAAATAACAAGGCCTATTGCAAGAGGCCCAACGCTGGTTGTTGTTTGTGACAAAAAAGAAAAAGTGTGAAAAAGAGAAAAATAAAAGGTAGCGCTGAGTATTAAACCCAAGACCCTCAACATACACGCGCGCTACCTTTGCCATTGGGGTGGTTGTACATCCGATAACATAAACAACACAATAAATACATAACACAAGTCATGTCCTGAATATGACTTCATCTTCAACCTCCAGCCTGAACATTTGTAACTTCACCATTTCTCAACAAAAATGAAATATGCAAACATGAAAGTTACTCCATTTTTCCATACGAATCCAACGATATAAATATCATAAGCTATAAATCAAAGATGAATGAGAATTTCTAAAAGTACCAAATCCTGACCTAATTATTTCCAGAGATTCAAACCTAAAATTCTCTAAGCTCAATCAATATAAATGAAATATGTGGACATGTACAGTTTCAGGGCAATGATGTCTACATTTTATCTTCACAAATGCAAGCCTAACAATGCCTAACTGAAAAGATAGAAGTTCAGAAAATGTACCTCAAAACTGGAAATCGTGATATGCAAATAAGCTTGATTCAAGGTGCTGCAATGATCAGGTTAGGTTCCTCAAGTTCTCAGGAAGCTAATGCAATGATTAGCTTGAGCAATGGATGGCTGGAATGGTCTGTAGAAGTCAACTTGCAGTGCTCTATTTTTGGTTATGGATGATGATGGAAACGGAGTTACAGTTATGAAACAAGGACATGGATAGGTTATATTTGATGTATGGGAGCTTTAGGAACCAAAAGGCCAAGAAATGCACGAGTAGATTTTGAGTTTCAAGTTCAAAAGTCAGAATTTGTACATCAATGGAGTTTTTGGACAATTTCTGGCTTGAGGGAGTTTGGGAGTGTTTCAGGGTGCTTAAGCTCGTGTCATAGCTCACAAATAGTGCCTCTATTGATAAGCAACAAGTTTGGAGGCTTGTATCTGATCAGAATTCAAAATCACATGTTTAAGCTCAACATGTGATTTTTTAGAAATCAAGTTTCAATGCCTTGTGTACTTGCTAATTTAAAGTGTTTATGCTTTAAAAAACTTACTTATGACTTTGTAGATAGAGTGTGATCAGAGGGAACAAGTTAGAGGCCCAAGAATTGACTTTGTGCATAAAGCTTGCTTTTCAAGAATGGCATTGATAACTTTCTTCCCAAAATGGAAATTTGAATTAGATAATGCTTAAATCACTTGGATTATAGTTCAAAAATTTGTGTAATCCATTAATGATGGATAGATACACAAGTTAGAAGGCCTGCAAAGCAATATTATGCAGCCTAACATTGAGATTGGATTATGTGTTCATCAAGAAATGACTTGTAATTCAAGAATGAAACCCTAACTTCTTGCCACCGATTCTCCTTGCTCAAGTATGATATTAATGATTTATTTTACATTTTGGAAAGCTTGTAACATACTATACAACCTATATGTGGATATTTTTGAAGATTCATCTTGGAACTATGTGAAAAATTGCCATGAAGTTAGGTCAAAATCCTGCCTAAACTAGGGCAAAATTTCACTAAGTTTTTCAAGTTTCATGGACATGTCTTCTTAAAATCATAACTTGAAATACATGAATTTATAGAAAAAATTTGTGTTCTACAATGTTTTATATCTCATTTAGATCTACAACTTTCATGTTGAAAGTTTCCTTTGAATCATCTATCATCATGGTGAAAATTTAGCTCAAAGTTATGAAAAGAATGTGAATTTCCAACACTTAGAAAAATTTCTAAGTTTAGAAATTTTGACTTTTCAAAATGAAATCTTGAATTTTTTATTTCTTGATGAACAAGTTTCATATTTTAACATGTCTTAATGAATTTTGATCTTTGATACTTGATTTTGACAAAAAAGTCAAAGTTTGACTTTTCAGTGTACAATTGACTTTTCATCAGTTGACTGAAATTCATTTGTCAATCAATTAATCTTGAGAGATGTTTTGAGCCATGACATTAGGTAAAAATGAATCATTTGAATCCTTGAGATCATGTCTCAAACCAATAAGTCATTTTCTAGGTCAAAAATCAGAAATTGCACCTTCTCAGTCAAAACCCTAATTTTGACCATTTTGCCCTTCTGATGTTCTGATCAAATTTCTTGAGGAATTGTGATCCAAACTTGATCAAATGAAATATATGAGTTCATGATGTTGATATGGATAAAAAATTATGAAGTTTGACTGTAAATTGACCATAGTTGACTTTTTTCCCCAATACAATTGATTTTAGGTCAACTGATCAATTGACTGAGCAAATATGTGATCCAAGACTTGAAACTTGACTGCGAAATCTTGAGGGTCCAAAATGATCCATGAAAGTCATATGGGGAATTAAAAGTCCATTTGTCCTTGTGCAAACTCAAACCCTAATCTTCAGTCATCAATGCTTGATGAGGTATCTTGAGCTGATCAACCCTTGTGCAGTCTGGAATCAAAGGAGATCTTGTGAGAGATTACTTGAGAAATGAGAGGCAATTTTTGGGGTACAACAACATGAAATGCTTCCTTTTGCTTTACATGGTGTTGTACCCCAAAATTTGCCCTCTCATTTCTCAAGGGATCATCCTGGACCCTCAGGATCTTCTGTTAAGTTTCAAGTCTTGGATTACAATTTTCCAAGAAAGTCATTCACAAGGGAAAAATGGTCAAATGCACACTGAAAAGTCAAACTTTTACTTTTTTGGTCAAAATCAAGTTTCAAAAATCATATTTCATCAAGACATGAAGTTGGTTTATCAAGAAATCAAAATTCAAAAATTACTTTGAAAAGTCAAATTTCTAAACACTTACAAAATTTTCTAAGTGTTAAGAAAATATGATAATTACATAACTTTGGGCCAAATTTTCATCATGATGCAAGATGTTCAATCAAAACTCCTGACATGAAATTTATAGGTCTCAATGACATCTAAAACATTGCTGAACAGAACTTCTCCTAGAAATGCTGGGATTTCAAGTTATAAATCCTTGAAGCTAAAACACTTAGTAAATTCTGAGTGTTTTTAAGTCAGAATTTGGACGGAACTTCTGGGCCAGTTTTCACACAAGTACAATCAGAATTTGCAAAAGTGATTCAAAAAGGGATGGCAGAACATGTTACAAGATTTTTAGAGAACTCCTTCAGATCATGCTGGAGTAGGGAGAATCGAAAGTCAGAAGTTTGCTTCGTCCAGAACATGACCCTTCGAATCTCACTCTTCAACATACAGAAGCTCTACTCTTCGATCATAACATGACCCTTCAAATATCATTCTTCAACGTATGGAAGCTGTGTTCTTCAATCAGAACATGAACCTTCGAATCTTATTCTTCAAACATATAGAAGCTCTACTCTTCGATTGGAACCTTGATTCCCTTCAAAGCAGCATCTTTCGAACCCAACTCTAGATCCTTTGAAGCAAGTTTTGTTTAAAGAACTTTGAGCAAATCTCATAGCCTTAACCAATTTGTCAGGCTATATTTCTTCCAAATCTTTATATGATCAGAGGCTTGTACAAAGGTTAGAAGCTTTGTCTATTGGATAATATTATTCTTGGTTAAAATAGAAAAGGCTACGTACCCTTTTTTTCATAGAGAGTACTTTTATCACAAAAGCACCTTCCAACCTGATTCATGTCTGAACAAAAAGCAGTTCCAGGATCACAAGTCCAATCTCCTTCCAGCAGGCCCCCACTTGTACTAGAAACTGGGGATCAACGAAAAGGACAAGACTTGTTTCACCCTTAACCAAACCATGGTTTGTGATCATACAAACCTGGTTACTTCAAACATATTGATTCTTTTCTCTATAAATAGAGAAGCATTTGCAAGCTCAAGAGGAGGACTTTTTGGCCAGAGGAACGAATCTTCAAAAATCTATCAAATACCATAAAGCTCCCAAACACTTAAACACTTGTAAAAACACAAACTCATAATTGAAACACTTGTCCTCTTCGAATCTGAAAGACCCCTGTACCTTGTTACCCTTCGATTCCAACAGGAAGAACCTCACGCTTGTTCTCCTCTTTTGAATCCAGTATCAAAGTCCTAACCTCGGATCCCTCCCTTCAAATCCAGAAGCATTAAAGGTAACCACTTCATGGTCCAGCACACGCTCCAGCCTCCAGCTAGGTAAGTTGTTCTAAACCTTGAACTTTTCGTTTGTTGCATAACATGTGAATATATTTTCTTTTCGTTTCAAACATGTATATACCATTGTTCTTCTTTTTGTTTCCATCCTTTTAATATATTTTCAGAGCTAATATTTTCATTTTTTCTTCTTGTTTATCTAAACATGCTTTAAGTACTAACCTAATTATAAGGCAATACTAGCATGGCATTAGGCCATGTTGCTATTCAAAAGTTCAAACGAAAGAAACAGGAAACAAGAAGTAGGAAACGAAACCTTTGGCTTCCACACTGACCTCCAGGTCAAAACGAAAGAGGCAGCCAGAAGGAACACCATGCTGACTTCCAGGCCCAGACGAAAGGCACACCATGCTGACTTCCAGGCCCAGACGAAAGGCACTCCCTCACTACTTTCAACCCCCAGTCGAAGGAGGAAGAAAGGCATATTACATTTTGCACTGGTTCCAGGCCCAGTCGAAAGGTGCAACATGCTGGCCTCCAGGTCCCAATCAAAAGGCACAACATGATAACCCCCAGGCCCCAGTCAAAAGTCATGCCTTCACCCCTTTCAAGACAAATCAGAGAGAGCCAGAAAGTGCAGAATCGAAGGGTTTTCTGCCTAAATAGAAAGACCCTCACTTTTCTTGCTTTTATTTTATTTTTGCCTTTATATTTTCATGCAATTCAATATGGTTGTAATAGTGTAGGATTTTACCTTTCTGCATTTTATTACTTTTGAATGATTTCTAGTAAAATAGGATATGTATGGCAAGATAAAAATAACAAGTAGACAACCCCTAATCAAATATTAAATGCATGCAAATCAAACACACTATTCACACATGCACCCTTAGGGTAATCTTACTTGTTGCCTCGGAAAAATAGTCATGTCCCTCGAATATGGTCATTTTAGAAAAGACCCTTAATAAAAGATCGTAGTCCCTTGATGACCCTCAATGTTTCCTTCGATAAACGATCTAGTCCCTAAACGACATTGCTAAAACGTCCCATAGGTTTCCTTCTATGACTATATAAACGTCCCACGCCCGTCCCTTCATATCCAACGACGGGGCTTCTTACCAAATCAATGGTAAGATAGCAACATCTAAAGGAGAAGGAAAAGAACATTTAAGACCTTTTGAGTAGGTAGGTTTCTCCTAGTTGCTCGCTTGCTCACAACAAAAACATTTTATACATCCACACTTTCATTTGAAAATTTTTCAAAAGTTAAAACACTTTGTACGCATTCTTATAGAAATGAGAACAATTACAAAGACACCTTTCCAAAATCACTTTCAAAAATACATTCCACAAACACCTCGTTGAACTATTTTCAAAACAACACTTTGTACGTATTCTTATAGAAACGAGAACCATTACAAAGACATTTTAAAAATACATTCAAAACCCACACCACAAGAACATTTTCAAACAAAAGTAAGTGATCTAGCAAGCAACTAAGAGCCCGTAGATAACTACAGATGAAAAGGGTGCTAACACCTCCCCTTTTCATAGCCTACCCCCCGAACTCAAGAAATAATCTCGAAAGGTCTTTCCTGTTCTTTTCAACCTTTCCTTTTGGATAAAAGAAAAGTTGGTGGCGACTCTTGCTATCTGCAACAATTGCGACCAAACGCAAAACACCCAATTCAGTTCTCCCACCGTGTTACAGAACTGGTGACTCTACTAGGGAAGTACTTAAAAGTGGGGTTACCTTAGGGCTAGATCACCTTTACTTTCTTTCCTTGTTTGACTTGCATGTTTTACATTGGTTCCTTTTTTGGGTTTTTTTTGATCCTCTACCCGAATCTGGGGCACCTTTTAGGTAAGTAACAATAGATTGTGAAAACTGTGCGGGGTATACCGACATGGTTGAAGCAATGGCTACGTTAGTGTGAGACATTTGTTGGCACCGGTAGTCCTTGAGTAGTCAAGGAGAATACGGGGCCGCTGTGTGATGTCATGACGCACTAACTGACCTTAGAACCTTAATTGAACAACTTTTCCATTAGGAAGTAGTGAGGTAGCCGACTTTGGTGCAGTCTAAAGTTGGTTGATACTCGATACTACGCTCATTGATATCAGACTTTCGGGATATTTCGGTCGCCAATAAAGAGGCTTGCGCTGAAACAATGCCCGATGAAGAAAGATCAGTGATATTGAGATCCTCTAGAACCCAATTACTTTCTAGGACAGGTTGAGCCAACTAAACTTCAAGAGGGTACTTACCTATAAACTTCGTGCAATCCTAAATCTAAGGACTTGTATGCTTTGTGTGTATATGATTATTTGTACATGACAACTTGCTTGCTTTGCATACTTGTACATAACATCATAACATCATACCATAGCATTTTCAATAACCATCTCAAGGATCTCAAGGGTCTATGATGCAGGGTCATGTTGAACAAGACGCCTATCAAGGGGAAAAAGGATTCATTCTCTAATCAAACACCATCAAAGACCAAAGCACGGTAACTTAAGTCAAGGGCTATGACCCACTTGACATGGTGAGCTTCATTCTAGCGGAAGGACATTCAACAATACGAAGTTCTCCAATCAAAGTTGTTGATCAAATTTAAATTTATAACATCTTCTTGTGTTTATCCCATGAGATCCTTGAAAACATTGCATCCACATAACATGCATCATATCATGACAGGCTTTTCCCACACAGGTCTCTCATCTGCTTACTGTTTATTTCAGTAGAGATGGCTCTAGAACAGACTATCAAGGACATTCAGACTCAAAATGCTCAACTTCAAGAAATGTTCTTGAACCTATCCAGGGGGCAAGAAGAGGTGAAGGTGCTCCTCACTAGTGGCATGATCATGGGGAATCCTGAGGGAAACAAGGATGACTAGTTAGAGCGGCTACAAACTGAGATATCCATAATTAAAGTCCATATGATGGGACAAATGGTGGGCCAGATGGCTCTTATCCAAAACTTAGCTCAAGGACAAGAAGAGCTAAGGACCCTCATCAACAAACTTCATCAAGATGGATGCAACCAAATGGGGGCAAACAACTAGAGTTGGGGATCAAGTCACTACTCAGCCTCCCATGAGACAAGAAGCCGGTTCAAGGGAGAATAGATCTTTCCAAATTACCGCTATGTCAAACGGGATCAACAAAGACCTCGTCAACGGAAAAATCAACAAAGGCAAAACAAGCCCGAGAGACTGTTTACTAACATCAACATGTCCTTGGCTCCATTATTGCAACACATGTTGAAGATGGAGTTGACTATGTTGAGGGATCCTCCTCGGAATCCCAATACCTTCGCTCCTAGCTATCACCCTCATGCAATATGTGCATACCATTCCAATAATCATGGACATGATAAGAATAGATGTTGGGCATTGAAAAATAAGATTCAAGACTTGATCGACGAAGGAGTGCTGGAATTCACACAAGATGGTCAGACTGAATTATTCTTCCATCCCTAAAAGGCACACCACCTGAAGTGACAAGTTCAGACAAGGAGGCTTTTGTTCATTTGAAATTTCAAGTTATAATTTTCTTTTGATTGTTCGAACATTTATTTATGTCAAACTTTATTATTTCATCAATGCATTGCATATGTTTGTCTTGAATTAATTCATTCGTTTTTATTATACTTAAACTATGCTTTACTTCCTGTTGGTGATATTCAACTCTTGATTAAAAGCTGTAAACCTTTAGAGGGAGGATGACGAAAACAATGCCATAATCTCATACAATATGCTTTTGGACAGACCTTGCTGATGATGTACATGCGTTTATTTCAATTCCTAAACACTGGAGTTATAAGAAGGATAATCTCTAGTCAACCCCTTCGAGCCAAAGAAGTAGGAGTTTCCTTTTTACACAAATTGAAACCTTTAATCAAAACCTGGGGCGGGGTAGTTTCTCAGTTAATTCAAATGCGTGTTCAGTCGTAAACTTTCACCTCGTATACAACGAGTGATATCAAAAACATCCTTCTGAATCAAAAGACGGAGATGGTTCTCTATCACATAGGCAATCATTATCTCTCAAAAAGAAAGGCCCATTAAGTCAAAACCTACGAAGGAGACTTAATAAAAAACTGGGGCATCCCGCTGACTGTAATCTAAAAATAAGAGAAGTCAGGCTAAATCAGGTATAATAAATTAAAAGAGGTCACTACAAATCCTCAGCAACATGGAAGATATGGAAAAAATGACTGTCTTCCAACAAACTTAACTTGTCTGAACCATCACCAAAATGTCATTCCAGACTCAATTGGAGTTCAAACGCAAAATTAACTGAGCTTAGGACTGGAGAACATCACGAAGAACGGACGGGTACAAATACACTTTGAGCCTGATCCTTTGTTTCTTAAACCGTGAACCAAGCCAAGCTACAAACCTTCAAAAGTCCTAATAGAAGCATGGGTTAGTTCGAAAGCATACTGTTACAAAAGGTATCCTGACTCCTGTAAAGCTTACTGTAAATCCTGAGTTGAAGTCATGTTCTTACAAATTCTCTTTACTTGCTAAAACGCATTTTCAAAACTTCAAGACAAGCATAAACTTTGCATTATTTGAATATCACTGTTTGCATATGGCTGTTTGTTTGACAACGGAGAAATTCACACGAAGAATATCCAGTCAACAAAAACTCTCTCAACGAATAAATCACCTCAAGTGGGAAGAAACTTCCAATAACAGATCTGTTATAAGCAAGGGGGCATGATGTGTCATTGTCCAACACATCTGGGGAAGTTCAATCAAGATTCCAATAAATCTCTCAAGAAATGCTAAATATACCGGAGGAAAGTCTGTATCTGAATCACTTGGGGCATTAAACGTGAATTCCAACAAAAGGTTACGTACAATCATGCAAACATTTTTCTGGAAATGCTACAACACTTGTTACTTGGGGCAGTGACAAATCCCTCACAAAATCCTTTTCATAGGGTAATCCCCAGCTAGAGTTTCAATCTCTGAAAACTTCTCCCCAACTGAGTTGAGCTCAAGAATCCTAGAGGATTTCTGCCAAAAGAAAACACCTCTCCAACAGATTGGCAACCGAGTTTATCTCCCCAAATAACTACAGATTCCCCAGCTTGAATTCTCCTCTCAGACTATTACAAATCAAGGGACCACAACCCCTCTTCCTCAGTAGACTCTTCTACAATCCCCAACAAGTTACTGTGAGGCCTGGACCCAATCGAATATCAGTTCAACTTCATCCTTTCAAGCAAGTTACTGTAAGACCTGGACACGACCAGATATCAGTTCAACTTCATCCTTTCAAGCAAGTTACTGTGAAGCCTAGACCTAACCAGATATCAGTTCAACTTCATCCTTTCAAGTAAGTTATTGCGAAGCCTGGAGTTCGACTAGATAACAATTAACTTCATCCACCTCAAAAATTTGCTTTGAAGCCTGGAATCCGACCAGATAGCAGTTTAATGTTAGTAAGTTGCTGCGAAGCCTGGAATTCGGCCAGATAACAATTTAACTTCACTCTCCAAAGTAATTTTCTGCGAAGCCTGGAGTGCAACAAGATAACAATTAATTTAATCTTCCCCAGTAAGTTACTGTGAAGCCTGGACACGACCAGATATCAGTTCAACTTCATCCTTTCAAGCAAGTTACTGTGAAGCCTGGACCCGACCAAATATCAGTTCACTTCATCCTTTCAAGTAAGTTATTGCGAAGCCTAGAGTTTGATCAGATAACAATTAACTTCATCCACATCAGAAATTTACTTTGAAGCCTGGAACCCAACCAGATAGCAGTTTAATGTTAGTAAGTTGCTGCGAAGCCTGGAATTCGACCAGATAACAGTTTAACTTCACTCTCCCAAGTAATTTTCTGTGAAGCCTAGAATGCGACCAAATAAAAGTTAATTTAATATTCCCTAGAAAGTTACTATGATGCATGTACCCGACCAGATATCAGTTCAACTTCATCCTTTCAAGCAAGTTACTGTGAAGCCTAGAAACGACCAGATATCAGTTCAACTTCATCCTGTCAAGAAAGTTATTGTGAAGCCTGGACACGACCAGATATCAATTCAACTTC
This sequence comes from Vicia faba, assembly GCA_948472305.1. Classification (NCBI taxonomy): domain Eukaryota; kingdom Viridiplantae; phylum Streptophyta; class Magnoliopsida; order Fabales; family Fabaceae; genus Vicia; species Vicia faba. Next base: position 728,459,523 of record OX451739.1, read on the forward strand.
ATCCTTTCAAGCAAGTTATTGTGAATCCTGGACCCGACCAGATATCAGTTCAGCTTCATCCTTTCAAGTAAGTTATTGTGAAGCCTGGAGTACGACCAAATAACAATTAACTTCATCCACCTCAGAAATTTGCTTTAAAGCCTGGAATCCGACCAGATAGCAGTTTAATGTTAGTAAGTTGTTGCGAAGTCTAGAATCTGACCAGATAACAGTTTAACTTCACTCTCCCAAGTAATTTTCTGTGAAGCCTGGAATGCGACCAAATAACAGTTAATTTAATCTTCCCCATAAGTCGCTGCAGGGCCTGGAGTACGACTAGATAACCGTCAACTTCATTATCCTCAACAATTTGTTACCAAGCCTAGATTTCGACCAGATAACAACTAACTTTCGATTCTCTCTAGTCAGGAATAACTCCCCAGTAGAGCAACGAACAACTAAGACTCCTAAACTCTTTTCCCCAAGTGGAAATCAACAGTCTCCACAAAATTTTATTCTCGAGCGAAATCAACATTCCCCAGCGGAGTTCTCCTCAAACAATAAAATAAGGAATCCCCAGCGGAAACATTCTAAAGACAAGGTCTGGAAAGGTGTGTATACTCTTCATCCCCAACGTCCGTCTGGGATTCAGCTTCCCAAAACTCCCCAGCACTTGTCAAGGATTTATTTTCCATGACAAAATTACATTCCAACAACATTTCATGCGTCATATCACATACATGATAAATGCATACAACATAATCTCATTTATTTTGAGAAACATCATTACGCCTTGTATTTCATCCATCATGACATTGCATGCAACTAACTCTTTACATTTTTAGGAAAAGATCAACATATAAGTGACATTAATCTGTAAACTTCTCCAAGACAAAATCAAGCTCGGATTCCTTCATTATTTGTTGAGGTAGTCATCGCCTCAGATTCCTTCATCATCTGCTGAGGTAGTAATCGTCTTAGATTCCTTCATCATCGGTTGAGGTAGTAATCATCCAAGGTTCCTTCATCATCTGTTGAGATAGCAATTGTATCAGATTCCTTCATCATCTGCTGAGGTAGTAATTGTCTCAGATTCCTTCATCATCGGTTGAGGTAGTAATCATCCAAGGTTCCTTCATCATCTGTTGAGGTAGTAATCGTCTTAGATTCCTTCATCATCTGTTGAGGTAGTAATCGTCCAAGGTTCCTGCGTCATCTATTGAGATTAATACCTTAAACCAGACAGGACAACTATCTCAACGACCAGCATTTTCATGTTCCAGATTAATACCTGTAACTAGCCAGGAAAACTATATGTGGACGACTGATTATAGATTAATACCTATAACAAGCAAGGAAAACTATCTACATGAGGAGATTGAAGATTAACACTGTAACAAGCTAGGAAAACTATCTTTCTTTCTCAGGTCAGAGATTAATACCTGAAACCAGACAGGACAACTATCTCAAATGACCAACCTTTCCAAGTTCCAGATTAATACCTGTAACAAGCCAGGAAAACTATATGTGAACGACTGATTGTAGATTAATACCTATAACAAGCCAGGAAAACTATCTACATGAAGAGATTGAAGATTAACACCTGTAATAAGCTAGAAAAACTATCTTTCTTTCTCAGGTCAGAGATTAATACCTGAAACCAGACATGATAGCTATCTCAAACAACCAACCTTTACAACTTCCAAATTGATACCTGTAACAAGTCAGGAAAACTATCTACGAACAACTGATTGTAGATTAATACCTGTAACAAGCCAGGAAAACTATCTACATGAGGAGATTGAAGATTAACACCTGTAATAAGCCAGGAAAACTATCTTTCTTTCTCAGGTCAGAGATTAATATCTGAAACTAGACAAGACAACTATCTCCAATGACCAACCTTTCCAAGTTCAAGATTAATACTTGTACTAAGCTAGGAAAGCTATCTGCGAACGATTGATTGTAGATTAATACCTATAACAAGCTAGGAAAACTATCTACATGAGGAGATTGAAGATTAACACCTATAACAAGCCAGGAAAACTATCTTTCTTTCTCAGGTCAGAGATTAATACCTGAAGCAGACAGGACAACTATCTCAATGACCAGCATTTTCAAGTTCTAGATTAATACCTGAAACCAGACAGGAAAACTATCTATGAGCGACTACACGACCAACTGAAGTAATGCTACATGGGCTCCTTCTCATACCCTCTTCTAGAAACAGTTCAGATGCGATCTAGATACGGATGACATTCTGATACTTATTCAAGATTCTCTTCTAGAAAGAGTTCAAATGCGATCCAGATACGACTGACATTCTGATACTTATTCCATATTCTCTTCTTGAAACAGTTCAAATGCGATCCAGATACGGCTGCCATTCTGATACTTATTCCATATTCTCTTTTAGAAGCAGTTCAGATGCGATCCAGATACGAATTATATTCTGATACTTATTCCAGATTCTCTTCTAGAAACAGTTCAGATGTGATCCATATACGGTGAGATTTTTATACTTACTCCAGATTCTCTCCTGAAACAGTTCAGATACGATCCAGAGACGAATATTATTCTGATACTTATTCCAGATTTTTCTCCTAGAAACGGTTCAGATACGATCCAGATACGAATGTCATTCTGATGCTTATTCCAATTACCTTTCAAATACAATCCAGGTATGATCCAAATACGGATGTCATTCTGACGCTCCTTCACTACATTTTTCAAATGTGAGTCAAATACAATCCATTTATGGATATTATTCTGATACTCATCCTGCTACATCTATTGTTTTAGTATAAATCAACCAGAGATTTATTCTAATACTTCTTCTATTTCTGCCACCAATCACTTTTGGGTGGCATATATAAGCCCATCTCTGACAACTCTCCATCATATATCTAAATGGCATCTTTAAGCCTATTCCTTACACCTAAACCATAATATCATCGAGTGCAAATTTCTGGGCACTTTAGTGTTCAATCATCTTCCATCTTCAAGTCACGAATGGCGGACCTGCCAATCTAACTCTTTAAGTTTAAGAAGATTGAACAGGGGAAGCTGTTCTACCCCAAAATTTTCCATATCATTTCTCAAGGGATCATCCTGGACCCTCAGGATTGCTTCTGTCAAGTTTCAAGTTTCGGATTACAATTTTCCAAGAAAGTCATTTACAAGGGCAAAATGGTCAAATGCACACTGAAAAGTCAAACTTTGACTTTTTGGTCAAAATCAAGTTTCAAAAATCATATTTCATCAAGACATGAAGTTGGTTCATCAAGAAATCAATAGTCAAAAATTACTTTGAAAAGTCAAATTTCTAAAAACTTATAAAATTTTCTAAGTGTTAAGAAAATATTATAATTACATAACTTTGAGCTAGATTTTCATCATGATGCAAGATAATTCAATCAGAACTTCTGACATGAAAGTTATAGATCTCAATAAGATCTAAAACATTGTTGAACATAACTTCTCCTATAAATGCTGGGATTTCAAGTTTTAAATCCTTGAAGACATGTCCATGAAGCTAAAACACTTAGTAAATTCTGAGCATTTTTAAGTCAGAATTTGGACAGAACTTCTGGGCCAGTTTTCACACAAGTACAATCAGAATTTGCAAAAGTGATTAAAAAGGGATGGAAGAACATGTTACAAGATTTCTATAGAACTCCTTCAGATCATGCTGGAGCATGGTGAATCGAAGGTCAGATGTTTGCTTTGTCCAGAACATGACCCTTCGAATCTCACTCTTCAACATACAGAAGCTCTACTCTTCGATCTGAACATGACCCTTCGAATCTCATTCTTCAACGTATGGAAGCCGTGTTCTTCAATCATAACATGACCCTTTGAATCTCATTCTTCAAACATATATAAGCTCTACTCTTCGATTGGAACCTTGATTCCCTTCGTATCAGCATCTTTCGAACCCAACGTTGGACCCTTCGAAGCATGTTTTGTTTAAAGAACTTTGAGAAAATATCATAGCCTTACCCTATTTGTTAGGCTATGTTGCTTCCAAATATTTATATGATCAGAGGCTTGTACAAAGGTTAGAAGCTCTGTCTATTGGATAATACTATTCTTGGTTAAAATAGAAAAGGCTACGTACCCTTTATTTTCATAGAGAGTACTTTTATCACAAAAGCAACTTCCAACCTGATTCACGTCTGAACGAAAAGCAGTGCCAGAAGCAGAAGTCCAATCTCCTACCAACAGGCCCCCACTTGTACTAGAAACTGGGGATCAACGAAAAGGATAAGACTTGTTTCACCCTTAACCAAACAATGGTTTTTGATCATACAAACATGGTTACTTCAAACATATTGATTCTTTTCTCTATAAATAGAGAAGCATTTGCGAGCTCAAGAGGAGGACTTTTTGGCCAGAGGAAAGAATCTTTAAAAATCTATCAAATACGATATAGCTCCCAAACACTTAAGCACTTGTGAAACCACAAACTCAGAATCCAAACACTTATCCTCTTCGAATCTGAAAGATCCCTGTACCTTATTACCATTCGAATCCAACTGGAAGAACCTCACCCTTGTTATCCTCTTTCGAATCCAATATCAAAGGCCTAACCTCTGGTCCCTCCTTTCGAATCTAGAAGAATTCAAGGTAACCAATTCAAGGTCCAGCACACGCTCTAGCATCTAACAAGGTAAGTTATTCTAAACCTTGAGCTTTTCGTTTCTTGCATAACATGTGAATAAACTTTATTTTCGTTTCAAACATGTACACACCATTGTTCTTCTTTTCAATTCCATCCTTTTAATATATTTTCAGAGCTAATATTTTCATTTTTGCTTCTTGTTTACCTAAACATGCTTTAAGTACTAACCTGATTATAAGACAATACTAGCATGGCCTTAGGCCATGTTGCTATTCAAGAGTTCAAACGAAAGAAATAGGAAACAAGAAGTAGGAAATGAAGCCTTTGGCTTCCACACTGACCTCCAAGTCAAAACGAAAGAGGCATCCAAAAGGCACACCATGTTAACTTCCAGGCCCAGACAAAAGGCACACCATGCTGACTTCCAAGCCTAGACGAAAGACACTCACTCACTACTTTCAACCCCCAGTCAAAGGAGGAAGAAAGGAAGATTACATTTTGCACTGGTTCCAGGCCCAGTCGAAAGGTACAACATGCTGGCCTCCAGGTCCTAATTAAAAGGCACAACATGTTGACTCCTAGGCCTCAGTCGAAATTCATGCCTTCACCCCTTTCAGGCCAAATCGAAGAGAGCCAAAAAGTGCAGAATCGAAGGGTTATCTGCCTAAATCGAAAGACCCTCACTTTTCTTTCTTTTATTTTATTTTTGCCTTTATATTTTCATACAATTCAATATGGTTGTAATAGTGTAGTATTTTACCTTTCTGTATTTTATTACTTTTGAATGATTGCTAGTAAAATAGGGTATGTATGGCAAGATAAAAACAATAAGTAGACAACCCCTAATCAAAGATTAAATGCATGCAAATAAAAAAAACTATTCACACACGCACCCTTAGGGTAATCTTACTTGTTGCCTTGGAAAAATAGTCATGTCCCTCGAATATGGGCATTTTAGAAAAGACCCTCGATAAAAGATCGTGGTCCCTCGATGACCCTCAATGTTGCCTTCGGTAAACGATCTAGTCCCTAAACGACATTGCTAAAACGTCCCATAAGTTGCCTTCTATGACTATACAAACGTCCCACGCCCGTCCATTCACATCCAACGACGGGGCTTCTTACCAAATCAATGGTAAGATAGAAACATCTAAAGGAGAAGGAAAAGAACATTTAAGACCTTTTGAGTAGTTAGGTTGCTCCTAGTTGCTCGCTTGCTCACAATAAAAACATTTAATACACCCACACTTTCATTTGAAACATTTTCAAAAGTTAAAAAACTTTGTACACGTTCTTATAGAAACGAGAACCATTACAAAGACACCTTTTCAAAATCACTTTCAAAAACACATTCCATAAACACCTCTTTGAACTATTTTCAAAATAACACTTTGTACGCATTCTTATAGAAACGAGAACCATTACAAATACATTTTCAAAACACATTCAAAACCCACACCACAAGCACACTTTCAAACAAAAGTAAGTGATCTAGCAAGCAACTAAGAGCCCGTAGATAACTACGGATAAAAAGGGTGCTAACACCTTCCCTTTTCATAACCTACCCCCCGAACTCAAGAAATAATCTCGAAAGGTCTTTCCTGTTCTTTTCAACCTTTCCTTTTTGATAAAAGAAAAGTTGGTGGTGACTCTTGCTATCCACAACAATTGCTATCAAACACAAAACACCCAAGTCAGTTCTCCCACCGTGTTACAGAACTGGTGACTCTGCTGGGGAAGTACTTAAAAGTGGGGTTACCTTAGGGCTAGATCACCTTTACTTGCTTTCCTTGTTTGACTTACATGCTTTACATTGGTTCCTTGTTTTAGTTTTTTTTGATCCTCTACTCGGATCTGGGGCACCTTTTAGGTAAGTAGCAATAGATTATGATGTAGGAAAAAAAGGAGTGTTCCGGTGGATTGAAAACCCTAAAGGGAGATCCTGGAAAAAATTAGGGACATACAAAAAAAAATTATCCCGGTGGATTGAAAACCCGAAAGGGCGATCCAGGCAAAAGTTAAAGATCTTATTAAAAAATAAAGAACAAAAAGACTGCGATCCAAGAACCACGACTACAACCACGAAGGAGAAAGATTGGTCTAAATCATTTAACTCAGAAGCAAAGAAGATTGGAGATATCAAGAGGATATTGGAGAAACAGTAGTATTAATTATCATTTTCATTTCCATTTTCAATTTTTGTTAAACTTTTTTGTAATTACCTCTTTCAAGGAATTGCATCTTGTACTCTCACCTATTCAGAGGCACATTTATCAATAAAACATTTACTTTTTCAAATCTTTCAATTGTGTTTTTCCTTTTCAGACTTGTTTGCAAAATACTACGATTATTTTTTGTGAATAATGTGTTGAAATCATTTTGGGGATTTGAAAAATAAAAGAATTTGATATAATATCAAAAAGCATTTTGGTTAGAAAAACATCAAAAGAAAATCCAGGCCTATGTCCACGTCTGCGCCTGCGTCTACAACTACGTCCACGCCTACGCCTGTGCGTGCGATACAAATACCAAAATCTTGCTGACACCTTTCATCTTGTTCAAATCAATTCAAAGATACCACGACAACACAACATACAACGTTGGAGAGTTTGTAACACAAAACCAATGGTTTAAAAGGAGAGAATATAAAAAAAACCAAAACATTTTTCAATACATTTGAGGCATATACACACATTACATTTGGGGCATATACAAACATAACATTTGGGGCATATATAAAATACTCGATGCATATACATTTTCAGTTCCATATCAATCTAAGATATTATGCATATACATCATACATGGCATTTTTCAAACACACATTGGGTAAAACTACGAAAGTCAAATCTCAATAGCGTAGCCTCGAGTATCAACCAACTTTGGACTTCACCAAAGCCTACCATATCACTACTTTGTAATGGACAAGATGGGTCAATTAAGGTTCTAAAAGTAAGTTAATGTTAACGACACCATGCAAAAGCCTAATGTTATCCTTGACTGACTCAAGGAACATCAGTACAAACCAAAGTGTCACACTAACTCTATATATCATGTTAACCATATCGGTCTACACCGTACAATCTTTATGATCTATTGATACTTACCTAAGGAATCACTAGATCTGGATGTAGGATCTTTCAACAAGCAATAATACCCAAGCATGAACCCTTTAAGTAAAGCAAAAAGTTAAAGCAAGTAAAAGTGATCTAAACTCTAAGGTAACCCCTCTTTTTTAAGTCAGCTCCCCAGCAGAGTCGCCAGTTCTATCATACAGTGGGAGAACTGACTTTTTTTTATCGCAAATGTTGCGGTTAGCAAGAGTAGCCACCGACTTTTCTTTTATCCAATATTTAGGAAAGGTGAAAAGAACAGGAAAGACCTTTGATATATGTTGAGTTTGGGGGTAAGTTATGAAAAGGGAAGGTGTTAGCACCCTTTTCATCCGTAGTTATCTACGAGCTCTTAATTGCTTAGCTCACTTTAATAAATTGCTTTGTGTGCGTGTGAATTGTTTGAAAGTATTTTGAAATGCCAATGTAAGGATAACTTTATAATAATTCTTGTATCATTCCTCAAGAATGTATACAAAGTGTTTTTTGAAAATATTTGTTTGAAAGTGTAGTGTGAAAATGTATTTTGAATCATGAAAAAGGTTGTGAGCAAGCATTCAAGAGTTCTTACCCACTAATAAGGTCTTCTTGTTATTTTCCTTTTCCTTTAGAGATAGTATTATCCATACCATTAGTTGGTTGGTAATCCTATCTATTGGATGTGAAGGGACATGCGTAGGGTCATCATATGGTCATCGAAGGCAACATGTAAGGATACTTTAGCAATTGTATCGGAGGGACTATCATCATTTAGTAGGTAACTCAGAGGGTCATCGAGGGACTATGATCTTTATTCGAAAGGGACCATGATGATATTGTTAAATCGAGGGTCTTTTGTTAAAGTATCCCCACTTTCGAGGGATATGACCAATATTTGTAAGGCAACAAGAGAGGTTACCCTAGAGGTGCAAGTGTGAAGAGTGTGTTAATTAAGTTATTTAATCTTGGGAATTAGGGTTTTCTAGATTGCTTTTAGTATTGTCATACAAACCCTAATTACTAACAGTTAAAAATATAATGTGCGGAAAATTAAACCTAAGTTATTACATCCTGTGAGCAGTTACATAACTGGAAAAAAATGTGGGAATGCAAATCTAAGCTATTACATTTGATAGTGAAAACCTATACATTTGTTCTAGGAATTTAAATAGCAAAATAAATAATAAAAGATGTTAGAAAAATGTTTGTGTTTTTTTGTAGAAAATAATTTAGTTTAATAATTAATAAAAACCTAATTATTTCTAATTTATTTTAATGTTGAGAAAAAGATAATTAACTTAATTAGTTAATAAATAAATATGTGAAAAAATTAATTACTAACTAGAAAACCCTAATTCTAATTTGTTATAGTTTTGAAAAAAAATTAGGTTTGTTAATGGTTAATTAGAAAATAGATTAGTAAAATAGAGAAAATTAGGGATAGTGAAAATAAGGAAAATAATTAATGCATGGGGTAGGAGTTGAACCCACACCCTTCCCTTCACTAGCATGCCTTTCTACCATTACGCCAACGCTGCATTTGTGTTTGAGAACGGGAATGAATCAATCTATCATAAACCTGCGCGTTATCCTGGAAAAAAAATAATTTGCAAAACATAGAGATCGAACCCACGTCCTTTGCAATACCAGTCACACTTCTTACCATCAGGCCAATTGCGTTACACATTCATATCATGAAAACTGAATATTACATAGTAAAACAGCTAGATCAGAGAGCGCCGAAGCCTTAGCTCCGGTCATCTTCTCCGAAGATCTCCATTGTCAAACCTGCGAATCACGCAAAATCAAAACACAAGATGAACCCTATCCCCATAATTTGACCCTTGTGAATCCAATGGTACCATTGGTTTGACATGAAAATGCCTGTAATGTGAGTTTCAAAGAAAATGTTTCAAATTCCCTAACAATGGCAGATCTTTATTCCTGCGTCAAAGCTTGCAAACGATGATTCAAAACAAGTCCAAACATCATTATAAACATGTATATATGCATAGAATCAATTAACAATGGATGAATAAAAAGTTTGAGATTGCAGAAGTTTACCAAACCTGTGCAACTTGGTTGGCATGTTCTGGGATGCTTCAAGCCTCAGTAATGGTTGGGTTGAACTCCTGGATACTTCAGGAGTGTGATAGGATTCTTGGAACAAATTGATAGAGGTTGGAGACAAGGGTTTTGAGTTTCATAGTTTCTTGAAAAATTTGGAATTTTAGGGTTCTTATTGAGACAACCTGCATCCTTTTTTTGATGTCTGAATGTGTTGAGTATATATAGAGCTTGGATTAGGTCAACAAACATGGAATGAATCTTTGTATTTCATGATTAAAATATTTGATTTGAATTTTACATGAAAAATTTATATTTTAAGCTCAATCTTGTATCAATCACCCTAACACGGGTTTGCTAGCTAGTTATGAGTTTTTTGGGCTTCAAATCTGATCATAACAAGAGTCCACACGCCTTGGTCCAACATCTTGACAATTTATTTGATTTATTTTAAAAATATGTGAATAAAATAAAAAAAATAAAAAAATAAATTCTATGCATGGATTGACTTAGAGGTCCTCTAACATGTTATAAACATGTTTAAATTTTAAAAGTTAGGCCCATTAGCCCAAAAGTTCAAGTTTGCTCAATTTGAGTTTCATGCATTTTCTCAAAATTGCTCAAATTTCACCAATCACAACTCTCTCAATTTTTGTCATATGAAGATGATCTTGGGCTTTTTGGAAACCTCAAGATGTCTCCTACAACTTTCATTTTGGTTATTTTTTCATTTGAAGTCTTTATCTTGATGTGATTTGCTTTTGACAAAAAATGTCTTTTTGTTGACTATTAAAATGACCTGTAATGTTTTGACCTATATCTCTCAAATGAAGAATTTTTGGCCTTGAGCTTTGAGATACAAAGTTGCAATTTCCTTTAAGAAAGGCTTTGGTTGAGGAATTTTTGATGAAGTATGTGAAAGTTGTGTTTGGTCAAAGTTCAGTTGACTTCTCCTAAAGAAAACCCTAATTTAGTAACTTATGACTTTTGATGAATCTTGAGTTTTCTTGATGAATCATGATCAACCCTTGATCAAATGATGAATATTACTTAAAAATGTTGATGTTGACAAAAAATCTTGATGTTTGACTATAAATTGGTCAAAGTTAACTTTTTGGACAATATAGTTGATTTTCAATCATCTGGCTAATTGACTGATCAAACTTGTGATGTAAGGCTTGAAACTTGGTATGAGGATACTTTTAAGCATATGAGAAACCATGAAGTCCATTTGAGGCATTAGAAGTCCAATTACCTTTGAGAGAACCAAAACCCTAGTTGTAGGTCAATTGCTTAGGAGGATAGTCCATCTAATCAATTTTTGATAAGTCTTGAATGCTTGAGACTCCTATGAGGATGACGAGGTGTATTTAATTAATTTGTCTTGAAAATGGGAGGAAAAATATTGGGGTATAACACATTGCATCAGTCTCGATGCGGCAATGCATTATCAAAAATCTGTTTTATTCATCTCCTAGGTTGTGATGAATAGACAAAATATGCATCATAAGCTTGCTATGTTAGTCTCGAAGAGTTAGTAAGTCAACTTTCCAACTTGTGTTTTTTACCTCCTAGGTTACAGTAAATATACAAAATCTATAATCTATTTTCTAGGTATTGGCGAGTTATCTGCGTCGTCATATCTAAGTCAATCTCACTTTCTTTTCAAACTCTGGTAAGATGATACATCATCATCTATGCCTATTTTTCCATACTCTTGGGAACACTGTACATTGTATCCTTATAATCATTCAGACAAATTTAGGGGTCTTCCATTATTTAATAAACCTTTGATTCAAATATGCGAGACCTGCATATTCTTGCACTATTCAATCGAAGAGTAATTAAATAGGGGCAACTGTCATACCAAAAATTTGCCCTATAGATTTATAACAACTTATTCCCTATTAATGATGTCATTTTTATAAAGGTTTAGATTGTTGTGGAATTATTATGGGGTTTAAGATATAAAGGGGGTGTATTATTTTAGGATAAACCATCAAAATCTGATGGCCCATTAAGTTGGTTCTTACAATTAATAAGGGAGGTGTACTTGTTGGATATTATTTTAGCCCATTTAGAAGTTAATGAATAAAAAGAAAGAGGGTGTGTGTGTAGCCCATTACAATGCTGTCAGGCCCGTTTAGAATAAATAAGGGGGGTGTTTTTATATTCTGGAATCATTGGCCCGATGTTTGTTCTTGTCATAATAGGGGTGCAATTTTGCCAGATAAGCCCATATCACTTTTTGAAAGCCCATGTTAATTTTTTCTTGAGCGTTTGTGGAGAAATCTTAAAAGCTGGCCCATTTGTTCTTTAGCCCATTAGATCGTTATGATTGTCTGACTAATTATTGTTATTACATTAGTATTATTATCACCTCTATTATTATTATTTTTATTCATTATTATTATTTTTAGAAATGATTATTTTGTTGACTTTTGAGTTAAAATTAGAAGAGAAAACCCTAATTGCTCAGCCAGCGGCGCTGTTGTTCCTCATCGAACTACAAACCCAAAGCCCAGAAAACATGTACTTTACAGATCCAGAAAGAAAAAAAATACACTTTTGAAATCAAAATCAAATATTTAATTTCAAACTAAATCAAATATAATCTAATCATATCAAATTCTTTCCATTACCGTACAAATTATCCAAAAAATTACACAAATACAAAATCAATCACAGATATAAAATCTCTATTTTACAACAAAATCTTCTAATCCCTAACATAATAAATCTACCCTAAATCAATTACAATTTGTAACGATAGTCATAAACAAAACTTCTTAATCTAGATTTAATCTAAGACTATAAATAAATCTAAAAAATTCTAAAGAAGGGAAAGAAATTGGAGACGAACAATTTTATAGAAAGGAAGTTTGAGAAGCAGAAATAAGAAGGAGAAAAGTTTAGGGCTTCAACATATGAAACCCTAAGGTTCTTCGATGCTTCGCTGCTTCACTACCAATCTTCCGCTGTCACCTGCAAGACAAGGAAGAAAGAAGTTAGAGGAGAGAATCAGAAAGCCAGAAATCAAAAATCACGGCAAGGAGAGGTAAGCCTGAAACCACTTAGCTTTTAGGGTTTTGATCGCATGATGTTTGATGTTTAACTATATGATTGTGGCTTAATATGAGGTTTATAGGGTTTCTAGGGTTAGGTTAGGGTTATGGTTCTACAAATTAGGGTTAGGGTTCTTAAAACTAGGGTTAGAGTTCATCACGATTAAAGGTTCTTGGTTTTGGTTGGTTAGGGTTCATAGAACCCTGATGAATATACGATGATGGGGTATAATGTTTAAAGTTTTCGGTTGAATGTCAACCAGAAAACTGGGCAGAAAGGGTGGTTTGTGGTGACTTGTGGTGCTGACCGCCGACTAGGCGATTTCTGGCGTGGCAGAATTCTAGAGAGAAGGTAGAGCCTCTCTATCTAGAAATAACAAAAGAGTTTTATTTGTTTGGCATAGAGAGAGAAAGAAAAAGGAAAAATGGACCTAATTCCCGGAGATATACTTCCCATCACAACCCTTAGATCAGCATCGGACATCCCAAAAGCGCGCGTTCATCATAATTCCATGACCTCTCCCACACCTTGTCCATTGGATCAAGAAGCTATTTTGGGCCTAGCCCATCTCTAATCATGCCCCCTGTTTTTTTTGCTTTGCTATCACGTTAAGAAATCACACCCCCTGCGCTACTGAGCCTAGTTCAATATCTGAACTTGGGACCCCTCAGTTTTACTACTACGTTAGAAGTTACACCCCCTCTGCGTTTGGGCCTGAATTCAATATCTGAATTCAGGACCCTACTTTCCACATCCCATATTTTACTTAACTCAAATAAAATACACCCAATGCATTTTTATTAAAATTATTTATTTATTTTTATTCATATTATTATTATTATAATTATATATTTAATATATTTATAAATACTGAAATTATTTTATTATTATTAAATTTAAAATATTTATTTTTTCTATTAACTAATAATTACTTTTAAAAAATTGCATTAAAAATTATTTTTGTCATGCATTAAAAAAGATTTTTTTTACATATTAATATATTTTAAAAATACTTAACCAACATCAAATCTATTTTTTTAAAATAATTTAATCAAGTCCAAGATAATTTTCAAAAAGGATTATGAAGATACTTTAAATCGACTGGGAACTCCGTCTAACAATTCCGCTATTCACACACCCGGGCTTGGTTCAAAGGGAATTCAAAATATCTTCGTAATCCATAAAAAACACCAACCAACTGCGAACTACGAATTGTGACTTTGATTCCTCATAAGAGGATACATAGGCATACGACTAAAATCGTGGCGAGTTCACCTAATAAAAATTAAAACACCATTTCCTTAGTCGTAATTCTAAATCCTAGTATCCCTGTGAACAAGGTAGATGAGGGGTGCCTAACACCTTCCATTCGTCTATGAACGAGTCAAACAACTTAAAATCTCTGACCAAATTAGGGTTATCCTTTATATTCTCTTCTTAAAGAAAAAAAATCTAGGGTGACGACACTCAATTTAAAACCGATTACAACAACATCCCTCTCATTTTTTATCCAAAAAATATCAAAATAATTTTAAAATTCCCTTTTGATTTTTCTTTATTTGATCTTTTTTTTTTCTTCAAATTTTTATTTTTAATATTTCTATTTTTTTTTAATTTTGGTTTATTTTCTTTATTTTAATTGGTTTAAAATTGTTTTTCATGCATTTAAAAATCTAAAAAAAATTAATACATGATCCTATGATGGCTTCTGACCTATGGTGATTTTTATTTTTTGTTTTACTATTTTATATCTTTTTTTATTATTAGCTTAATTTTAATTAGTTTAAAAAATAGGTTTCTATTTCCAAAAATTATGAAAAATTTTCTAAAAATATTATTGGCCATCTTTGATTTTTCTATGGTATCATTTGAATTTCATTATATGTTTTAATTAAACTTTGGTATTTTACTTTTCTGTTCCATTTAAAATTAAATTTAAAACCCACTTTTATGCATTTATTAATTGTTTAATTGTATTTTAAATTTTGGTTGATTTTGGTGACCGGATGACCTTGGATCTAAGCTTGCTTGATCATAAGTTTCATCAACCTCGTTGGATCTTGCGTGTTGATATGGTGAAACCCTAATCCACCAAGATGGATGAATGCTGTTGATGATAACTTGATCCATGTTTTTGATCCAATTTGAGATTTACTTTCTTGCTAAGTGTCATACGGTGGGAGAACTGACTTGAGGTCTTGCGTTTGTGTTTGCAAATGTTTCGGTTTAGCAAGAGTCGCCACCGAATTTTTATTTTATCCTAAGGAAAGGTCAAAAAGCACAGGAAAGACCTTTGAGATGTTTTCTTGGGTTCGGGGAGTAGATTATGAAAAGGGAAGGTACAAGCATCCTTTTCATCCAAGGTTATCCATGGGCTCTTAGTTACTTGTTTAGATCACTTGCTTTGCTTTTCAATTGTTTGAAATGGTGCTTTTCAATTGTTTAAAATGGTGCTTTGTGTGTGGTTTTGAAAGAGGTTTTGAAAAGAGGCCATCGTTGTGGCAACCTTTGTAATGATTCTTGTTTGAATGTATACAAAGGGGTTTTTTTCTTTTGAAAAGTTTTCAATGTTTGAAAGTTGGATTTTGAAATTGTGTTGTGAAGTGTGTTTGAAAATAGCAAGGATGTTTTGCAAGCTTTTTGATCAAGTAACTGAGAGCTATCTACCATATTTTACTCAAATATCTTTCTTATGTTTTTAACCCTTTTGACAGTGTTGTTTCACCATTGTATTTGGTGAACAACCTTGTGTTAGGATGTTAAACGAGACAGGCACGGGTCATCGTATGGACCATGATAGCAATTGTGTCAAGTATCTTTGGAAATTTTCTTGAGGGACTTGATCATTTTCGTTTAGGAAACCAAGATAGCGTCATCGAGGGACTGTGATCTTTTGTTTTGTTTTTATTTTTCCAAAGTACCCAACATGCATACCATGGCCCATTTGTTTAGGCAACCAAGTGGAGATACCTTAAGGGGTGTTTGTGTGCAAGTGTGTTTTATTGCATGCAAGATTTTATCTTGAATTAGGATTTTCTATATCATTGATTTTATCTTTCCATACACATCCTAGTTACTAGCATTTACATTTGAAAGCAATAAAATACGGAAATGTAAAATCCTACGCTATTACAACATTAGGGGATGGGGATACACATTTGTACATGGGGGTGGTTCAACGAGAAAAATAGATAAGAAAAGAAAATAACAAAGGGAAGAAAAATAGAAAGAGAGAGAGGGCTAGCGTGCTGCTGAGAGGAAATCAGAAGTTCTGACCCAGGCCTGCTGCAGGATTATCAACCTGTTAGTGAAACTGTATGAGTCATAAATTCTGACTCTGGCACCTGCAAAACAGAAACCTGTTAGTGGGAAGGTCATAAGTTCTGACCCCCATGCGCTGCAAGACAAAAGTTTATTAGTGGGGAAGTCAGAAGTTCTGACCCTACTGGAAACACAATAATTTTCAGAAGTTCTGATTTTATTGACAGCAAAACAGGCCTCAGAAGCGCTGACGTCAAAGTCAGAGCTTGATTTCCCCCTGTGCTAGCCAGAACATCTGAAGTTTTATTATTTTTCCATAAAATAGAAGACATGCCTAGGACAGTCTCAGCAGGTGTCAAAGTGTTTCAAAAGACAGAACCAACAAGGTCACAAACAGGTTCTACACTGATTCACTTCCTACTTAAGCATTCAGAGGCATGAGGATCCTCAGAACACATACAGCAGCAACATGATATTTACATTGTGTTTATTGAGCATGCAAAGCTGATGATGCTTAGCAGCGTAATGAGAGTCAGCAGGTGCTTACCTTGCTGTTGGAAGAAAATTTATGAGTTGGAGCTAACTTTAGTTCTGATGGTGTTCTGGACAGGTTTTTTTTAGAATGGGTGGATGGAGAAGAT
This sequence comes from Vicia faba, assembly GCA_948472305.1. Lineage (NCBI taxonomy): Eukaryota > Viridiplantae > Streptophyta > Magnoliopsida > Fabales > Fabaceae > Vicia > Vicia faba. The sequence goes on from OX451739.1 coordinate 728,476,253, forward strand.
ATGTGTATGTATGGTCAGAAATTGTATGGGCGTTCTCTATCCAGGAAGCAAACTGAGTATCAATGAATTTTGGAGGCAGGAAGTTCAAAGTTGGGAAACACTAGGAATTTTGGCAGAGTTTTCACAATGTTTTCTTGCAAGAGTTTTCTGTTCCTCTTCTAGCAATTTTTTTCTGGATGTTTCTTCACCTCTTCCTTTTTTTTTTATGGACAATGGTGTCCTATTTATAGGCAAGGCTTTGTGGAATTTTGAACGTTAAATGGCGCCAATACTATGCAGTAGAGGTTAACTTGTTTTTGAAGGAAGTTCATGAAAAGTTGTGATGATAGACAGCTTTCCAGCCTAGGCTGGAACAGTAAGCAAGGATTAAGGAGAAGTGACACCTATAGGCGAAAAGTGGCGCATAGACCCATGCCTAAACCTGCACAAAGGTGTTCAACAAGCCACACGTGGAGAGACCCTTTGGATGAATGCTTAGGAGTGGTTGTGAGCATTAATGAGCATTAAATGGTGATGATGTTAGAACAAAGTTTGAATCTACTACCCTAAGTTTATGTTTTGATGATAACAAAATGCAAAGATATATTAATTGTATGATTCATGTAAGACATATATGCTACCTAAAAATTACATTTTGTTTTACAGAAACTCTGATGGGTATCAGCAAGAGAATATCATCATCAACATCAGAAGATGAAATATCAACATCAGCATCAGAGGATGTTATATCAGATACCAGAATCAGAAGATCAACATGTGCTTACGCTGAAGCGTGATGAATAGATATGCGCATAACAATCTGAACTCTGATCAAGACAACAACAACTCATCAGCACCTAGCAGCGTCAGAATAAGCCAAAGCAAGAACACGCTTAAGTGGCAACGGTACTGTGCATTCAAGATACTTTATTATCAACGGCATTATTCCAGACAAAGATCTTCTCAATTTGGAAAGAATGTTATTGGCATTGAAACGGAATTAACTGACTCCAACGTACCATTTTCCAATGCTATATAAACAAGTCAGTGAAGATTGAATTGGCTAATGCTCTACAAATCTCTACACGCCTAAAGCTATTCATCATCATCCTCATTCACAATTTTCTAAAACTCTCAAATTCTCTACTCAATTATTTTAGAACTCTAGTTCTCATAAGCTTAACGTGTGTAGTATCACAATTGTGATAAACAGTTTTTGTAGAAAACATTCAACACACTTAGATTTCATTTATCTGTAAGAAAGTATTTCCTTGAGAAACCGGTTTGTGGTTTGACTCAAGAAGGCTTTAGCAGTTGTTAAAGCAGTTGTAATATTCAGTTGAATATAGTGGATTAAGACCTCATTGGAGAGATCAAACGAACCAGGATAAAAATACCGTGTTGACTGCAATTGATTTCAAGTTTTTACAATTCAACCCGCCTTCTTGTGTTTTTCACTTCTTCAATTGGTATCAGAGCGCCTGGTTCTGAGCTAAAACACTTAACCGTGTCAGTACAAGATCCAGCGTCAGAAAAACACAATGGCAGGAACATATCAACACACCAGCAATGACAACAATGAAGACAGAGACAGATTCAGCGGCAAACCTCCAGTCTTTGATGGAGAAAATTTTGATTACTGGAAAGACAGAATTGAAAGCTTCTTTCTGGCACATGATGCTGATCTGTGGGACATGGTGACAGATGGATACACGCACCCAGTGAATGCAAGCGGTCAGAAGATTGACAGGAAAGCAATGTCTGATCAACAAAAGCGTGACTTCAAAAATCACCACAAGGCCAGAACCATTCTTCTCAGCGCCATCTCTTACGCTGAATATGAAAAGATCTCTAACAGAGACACAACAAAGAACATGTTTGACTCACTTAGAATGATGCATGAAGGCAACATTCAAGTCAAAGAAACTAAAGCTCTTGCGCTCATTCAGAAGTATGAGGCATTCAAAATGGAAGAAAGTGAATCCATTGATACAATGTTCTCAAGATTCCAAATTCTGGTGGCTGGTCTCAAGGTTCTGGACAAAGGATACTCTACTGCTGATCATGTCAAGAAGATCATCAGAAGCTTGCCAAAACAGTGGAGGCCAATGGTTACAGCGCTGAAGCTAGCTAAAGATCTCAACAAAATTTCTCTGGAGGAACTTATCAGCTCCCTCAGAAGTCACGAGATAGAGCTGGAAGCCGATGAACCTCAGAATCAAGGTAAGCCTTTAGCATTAAAATCTAACAAAAAATCTGAGTCTAAAGTTTTGCAGGCAGTTGAAGAAACATCTGATGGATCCTCATCAGAAGAAGACGAACTTTCCCTCCTCTCCAGAAGAGTGAACCAACTATGGAAGCAGAGGCAAAGGAAGTTCAGGAATCCCAGAAGATCTGATCAGAATGAGTCCTCTTCCAGATACAGAAGGTCAGACTCTTCCTCTGGATACAGAAGATCTGAAGGCTCCTCAGGAAGCAGAAAGCTAAACACCAAGGACATCATCTGCTATGAATGCAATGAGCAAGGACACTACAAGAGTGACTGCCCAAAGCTTCAGAGGGAAAAGCCCAAAAAGAAGTTTGGAAGAGAAAAGAAGAAAAGTCTCATGGCTACATGGGATGACTCTGACTCGTCTGAAGCTGACTTAGAATCAGATGATGAGAGAGCAAACATAGCTCTCATGGCCAACATTTTAGAAGACAGTGAAGCTTCTGAATCAGACTCAGAATCAGACACTGAAGAGTTATTTCCTGACTTTGCAATTAATTTTACTAAGGCTGAACTTGCTGAAAGCCTTAACGAAATTCTGGAAAGGTCCCAGCAGATTAGAGTTAAATTCAGAAACTTGAAAAGGAATCTTGAATCTGACTCTGATAAAACTGAGAGTCTTAAATTCGAAAATTCTGAGCTGAAAAATAAAATTTCAAAGTTAGAAAATGTTTTACAAAACTCTCAGAAGGAAACAATTTCTGAAACTCCCAGCAGCGCTGATGAGATCATCAAGGAGTATGATCATAGTTTTTAGAAGTTCCTTGCTAAAAGCATAGATAGAAGCAAAATGGCTTCAATGATCTATGAAGTTAGCAAAAACGGCAGAAAGGGAATAGGATACCAAGGTAAGGTACCTACACCAAAGAATGCCATGGATTTAACTATTAAACACACTCCTCTGAACTCACATTTTGTGTATGGTCACACACATGATATTAAATATACTAGTAGTAAGTATTCTGTGAAACCAAAATTCAACCAGAGTTTTGGTAAATCTAACAAATCAGGACCCAAGAAAATCTGGGTACCTAAGGATAAAATAATACATGTTGCAGATATCTTTAGCAGCAAATCAGAAACACCAGTCATGGTACCTGGACTCTGGCTGCTCGCGACACATGACGAGAAGAAGGCATATGTTCCAAAGCCTGGAACTTAAGCCTGGAGGCCACGTTGGCTTTGGAGGCAATCAGAGGGGAAAGATCATTGGCTCTGGAACTGTAGGTAATGGAAATCTTCCCTCTATAAATAATGTTCTGTTAGTAGATGGATTAATGCATAATCTGTTATCCATAAGTCAATTAAGTGATAACGGTTATGATATAATCTTTAATCAAAAATCATGTAAAGCTGTTAGTCAGAAAGATGGGACTATCCTATTTAATGGAAAGAGGAAAAACAACATTTATAAAATCAAACTTTCTGAACTGAAAAGTCAGAATGTAAAGTGTCTTTTGTCTGTTAACAACGAGCAATGGATCTGGCACAGAAGATTGGGGCATGTTAGTATGAGAAGAATATCTCAGATTAAAAAACTCAATCTGGTCAGAGGACTTCCAAATCTGAAGTTCAATTCAGATGCTCTGTGTGAAGCATGTCAGAAAGGCAAGTTTGCAAAACCTTCTTTCAAATATAAAAATGTTGTTTCTACCTCTAAGCCATTAGAACTTCTGCACATTGACTTATTTGGACCAGTTAAAACTGCTTCAGTCAGTGGCAAGAAGTATGGGTTAGTAATCGTAGATGACTATAGCAGATGGACATGGGTAAAGTTCTTAAGACACAAGGACGAGTCACACTATGTGTTTGTCACCTTCTGTAACCAAGTTCAGAATGAAAAGGATCTCAGAATCGTTAAAGTCAGAAGTGATCATGGTGGAGAGTTTGAAAACAAAGAATTTGAGTCATTCTTTAATGACAGAGGCATTCTGCATGATTTCTCTAGTCCTAGAACTCCCCAACAAAATAGAGTTGTAGAACGAAAGAACAGAACATTGCAAGAAATGGCCAGAACCATGATCAATGAGACAAACGTTGCTAAGATCTTCTGGGCAGAGGCAATAAACACAGCGTGCTACATTCAGAATAGAATCTCAATAAGACTTATTCTGGAAAAGACTCCATATGAATTGTGGAAGAACAGAAAGCCCAACATTTCATATTTTCATCCATTTGGATGTACTTGTTTTATCTTAAATACAAAAAATTATTTGAACAAGTTTGACTCTAAAGCACAGAAGTGTATTATGTTAGGATACTCTGAACGCTCAAGAGGGTACAGAGTATACAATACAGAAACACAGATTGTGGAAGAATCAATCAGTGTTCGTTTTGATGATAAGCTTGACTCTGAAAAGTCAAAGCAGAACGAAGTTTTTGCAGGTATGGAAGTTGAATTTACAGGTTCTGGAGACAAGTCATCAGAAGCTCTCAACAAAGACACCCCTTCAACATCTGAAAGGAGCACTGCTAGCAATCCAACAACATCTGTTGACCAACCTCAGAAAAGACTACCCAGAAGCAGCTTGGATCACCCAGAAGAAACTATCTTAGGAAGAAAGGAAGATCCAATCAGAACAAGAGCCAACTTCAGAAACTCTGAAGAATCCCTCATGGGACTTGTGTCTCTGATTGAACCTTCTTCTATTGATGAAGCACTTCTGGACAACGAATGGATTCTAGCAATGCAAGAAGAGCTGAATCAATTCACCAGAAATGACGTATGGGATCTCGTTCCCGGACCAAAAGGATTCAACGTCATTGGAACAAGATGGGTGTTCAGAAATAAGCTGAACAAACAAGGTAAAGTCATCAGAAACAAGGCACGACTGGTAGCACAAGGTTATAGTCAGCAAGAGGGGATAGACTATACAGAAACCTTTTCCCCAGTCTCCAGGTTAGAATCTATCAGACTTTTAATTTCGTTTGCTGTTAATAAAGGCATCACTCTGTATCAGATGGATGTCAAGAGTGCATTCTTAAATGGTTATATAGAAGAAGAGGTTTATGTGCACCAACCCCCTGGTTTTGAAAGTACAAAAAATCCAGAATATGTTTTCAAACTAAAGAAGTCACTATATGGTCTGAAACAAGCTCCCAGAGCTTGGTATGAAAGACTAAGTAACTTTCTGTTAGAAAAAGAATTCACCAGAGGGAAGGTGGACACTACCTTATTCTGTAAGTCAGTTAAGAATGACATCTTAGTTTGTCAAATTTACGTTGATGATATTATTTTTGGATCTACTAATCCTTCTCTCGGAAGAAAATTTGCTAAGTGTATGCAGGCAGAATTTGAGATGAGCCTCATGGGAGAACTGAAATTCTTTCTGGGAATTCAGATCAATCAAAATCCAGAGGGAACTTACATTCATCAGAGCAAATATGTCAGAGAACTTCTGAAGAAATTTGACCTCTCAGAATGCAAGTCATCAAAGATTCTAATGCATCCCACGTGCATTCTGGAAAGAGAAGAGGTAAGCAAAAAGGTAAAACAGAAGGTCTACAGAGGTATGATTGGTTCTCTCCTTTATCTAACGGCTTCAAGGCCTGATATCTTATTCAGCGTATGTATTTGTGCTAGATTCCAATCAGATCCTAGAGAATCTCACTTAACAGCTGTTAAGCGAATTTTCAAGTATCTGAAAGGTACTACTAATCTGGGTCTATTTTATAGAAAATCTAGTGATTACAACTTAGTAGGTTACTGCGATGCTGACTTTGCTAGAGACAGAGTAGAGCGTAAAAGTACTTCTGGAAGCTGCCAGTTTCTGGGAGAAAATATGATCTCTTGGTCCAGCAAAAGGCAATCCACAATTGCGCTATCAACAGCAGAAGCTGAGTACATAGCAGCAGCTGGATGCAGCACACAAATGCTCTGGATGAAAAGTCAGCTTGAAGACTTCCAGATTTTTTAGAGTAACATCCATATACTCTGTGACAATACTTCTGCCATTTGCTTAAGTAAAAATCCTATTTTGCATTCTAGGGCTAAGCATATAGAAATAAAACGTCACTTCATTAGGGACTATATTCAGAAAGGAATTTTGAACTTAAAATTTATTGATACAGACCATCAATGGGCTGATATCTTCACTAAACCACTTTCTGAAGATAGGTTCAACTTCATTCTGAAACATCTCAGCATGAAGCTCTGCCCAGAGTGAAAATGTTTTAAATTTTATATATTAACCTTCAGAATGTGTTTTATTTTACTGTGAACTTATGATCAATCTTCTTTCAGAAAGATAGACATGCAGATTGTATCAGATTCTATTCTTCAAGATCTGAGCGTTTCAGCTCAAGGATAGACGTGCTGCTCACCAAATCAAACAAGTGTCATCTAGTCATCAGCAAATCTCTGAAGCAGAACACGCGTGCACGCTTCTGAGAAGGAAAAACTCTGATTGGATGCATTGAGACACATGTTTGGTAACCGTTCCAAGTATCTTTCTCAAATCCCCCAAAATCAGCAAGCATTAAATGCGTGTAATCATGAGTTAAACTGTAATCATGAATTAATTCTCTCTCTTAAAACCGTTTACATTTTCAAAACACTTTTTGAAATCTATTTAAGCACATTAACATCATTCATTAAATTTTTACTGTCTCTTACATTCATACGAATATTTTCTGCATTCTCACTTGTGTGTTCATCTCTCTCAAAAGAAACCCTTTTCTCAAAACTTTTTCTCAGAAAACCCTAGTGTGAACATGGCAACTTCTAGCACTGTTTCTGCAGGTTCTCAGAAGGAGGCTTCATCTGAACAATACCAAATTCCCTTCAGAACTCTACTTACACCAGTGAAGAACTTGGAAGTTTTGTCTGAACTGATTGTTGATTTCACCAGTCTGAAAGAAAATGGATTCGATTTGACAGAAGAAATTAGGGCACAAGGATGGGAGAGATACTTTGATAGGTTGGTGGGTCCAACGTTCCCTGTATTGGTCAAGGAATTCTGGATTCATGCGTCTTCATCAACACATCAAGTTACTTCCTATATCATGGGAAAGAAGATTGTGATCACTGAAGATCACATTGCAAGATTGATTGGATACACTGGTGGTGGTATCCGCTGTATCGACATGGCAGAAAGATGCTCAGATGCTGCTGTCATTGTAAGAGAGATTTTCACCCACGGGGTTCCCAGCAGCAAAATCAGAGATTTGAAGGATCAGCACAAAATATGGGCGAAGATTATTCTGGGGTGCTTCAATCACAGGAAGCCCACAAGCTCTCCTGATTATATAAACATAGATCAGCAGTTTCTGATCTATTTTATTAATCAGAAGGTAAAGATTAACTTGGCTCATCTTCTGTTTAATCACCTCATGACCAGCGTCAAGGAGACAAGAGAAGAAGAAAGGACAAAAAGGGATTGGATACCCTTTGGCAGGTTAATATCAAATATTCTAACGGAGAATAGGCTGATTGAACACCTTACAGAAGCTCAGGAATTAAGCTCTATTGAACCTACTGTTGGCAAGCCTCAGAATGCCAAGAATCTGAAGAAAATGAAACTGATAGAGAATATCAGAAAGGAGCCCAGGGTCACTCCTCTTGCTGACATCACTAACAGAAGAGTCCCTCTGGACGACTTTCCAATATTCTCTGAGATTGACTCTAAACCAGTCATTGTTCTCAGATACTTGGATGCTTGTAAGGGTGATGGCACAGATCCCACTCTGAACATTAAAGATCTGCACCAGCAAACACCAGAAGTTACTGTGAAGAAGACGAAGAAGAGAAAGGCTACTTCAGAAGGACCATCCCAGCAGACCCCGAAGAAGAGAGGTAATCTATCTGCTGTTAATGTTTTAAATTCTTCTGCTATTCCAACATCTATTCCAACCCCAGCTTCACATGAACTCCCAATCCCCATACCTACCATTGATGACACCGAACCAGAGGCTGACCCTTCTGAGTCACTAACCCTCAGGAGATCCCGCACCAAATCCCAAAATCCAAAACCCACAACATCAACAGAATCAGAACTTGACAAAGTTCTTTCTGAAATTGATCAACGTTCTTCCGCTCCCCTCTTAGAAAATCCAAACACTCAACCACAAACTGCCCACTCACCTCAACCAGAACATCCACTCTCACCCATACCAGAAATTCCACAACCAGAAATTCCACAACCTCCCTCTCCACAACCAGAAACTCCACCTCCCTCTCCACAACCAGAACTTAATCCACCTTCACCTCAACCATCATCTCCACAATCTGAGTCTCAACACTCTGAGTCTCACCACTCTGAGGCTCAAACCCCTGAACCTCATTCTCCTCAATCCTCTGAACCTCAACCCTTGGCAATTCAACTGCCATGTGGTACAACTGTAAACATACCCCAACTACCATCCTCACCAGAAACTACCCCTCCAAATACTCCAAACAGTCCAATAATCATTTCTGATTCTCCCACTCCATCTCCCAAACAAAATAAAGATGACCACAACAAGACCTTAATTGACCTCACAGTCCTTGACCGCCTTGTTGATCTTAAAAACAAAATAGCCATTCCCAAACCCAAACAACTAGATGTTGGTTCTGGAATTCTGAATTTTGAAACAGGCTTGCAGAATTGGATTGCTTCTCTAAAGCAGGTTTGTCCTAGAATGATTGATCCTGCTGCTTCAGACCAACTCTGGACACATTTCAGAATGTGGGTACGCGCTGAAGCCCTCAAGCTGCAAGACATAAACTATGAACAGGCTCAACAGAACTTTAGCAAACTGCTGAAAGAAGTTGAAGGTCCAGTCATGAGTCAACTGCTGAAGGAGGAAGTGCTCTTTCTGGATAGTGAGCCATGGTCTGAAAAGCGTCCAGCATCAACCGTTCAACCAGCTGAAGATGTTAGTCAAGCATAAGATGTTGCAGAAAGCTCTCAGAAGCATCCTGTTTCTGACGTTTCTCAAGCTGCCTTGGACAGGCAGACTCTTGAAGAGCTGAAGCAAAATGATATTTGTCTGCAGCAAAGAATGGATGAGAATGATCAAAGGATGAAGGAAAGGATGGATGTGCAAGATGGCAAGATTGATACAGTTGTCAGCATGGTGCATCAGCAGAAGGAAACTGCTGATCAGATTAAGAACATGCTAGAAGCTCTGTTCACACGCTTTCCACCCCAACCTTAGTTTTTCATTCATGATGTTTTCATTGTTTTCTTTCCATGTTTTTTGTACTCTCTTCTATGCTTTGAATTAAATATAATAGTTTTTCTGCTCTGATCGTTTTAGCTTATATTACTTGCACTTTTTGATTGCTGACAAAAAGGGGGAGAAAAAGTATGATATTTTTCAATAACGGACTACTGAGACAAAAAGTCTCAAACACTCTAACACTCTGATATACTTGAATGTTTTTGTTTTGCATAAGCCTACAGGTACAAGAAGTTAATCATCTCTGATACACTGAAGCTCTGATGTTCTGATGTTCAAAGAAAGTCAATAAAGATCTGATCCTGAAGGACTCATGGAATTAAAAAGGGAAGTAATAAATTCAGTGGGAGTATCTCCGATCTAAACTCTGATATCTCTTTATCCCTTATCCTCTTATCTTTGATAACTTCCTATTTAATTCTGATACTCTTTACTATTTGGTTATCTCTGATACTTTTTACGATGATTTTCAATTGAAAAAATTCTAGCTTTTGTCATCATCAAAAAGGGGGAGATTGTTAGAACAAAGTTTGAATCTACTACCCTAAGTTTAAGTTTTGATGATAACAAAATGAAAAGATATATTAGTTGTATGATTCATGTAAGACATATATGCTACCTAAAAATTACATTCTGTTTTACAGAAACTCTGATGGGTATCAGCAAGAGAATATCATCATCAGCATCAGAAGATGAAATATCAACATCAGCATCAGAGGATGTTATATCAGATACCAGAATCAGAAGATCAACATGTGCTTACGTTGAAGCGTGATGAACAGATATGCGCGTAACAATCTGAACTCTGATCAAGACAACAACAACTCATCAGCACCTAGCAGCGTCAGAATAAGCCAAAGCCAGAACACGCTTAAGTGGCAACGGTACTGTGCATTCAAGATACTTTATTATCAACGACATTATTCCAGACAAAGATCTTCTCAATTTGGAAAGAATGTTATTGGCATTGAAACGGAATTAACTGACTCCAACGTACCATTTTCCAATGCTATATAAACAAGTCAGTGAAGATTGAATTGGCTAATGCTCTACAACTCTCTACACGCATAAAGCTATTCATCATCATCCTCATTCACAGTTTGCTAAAACTCTCAAATTCTCTACTCAATTATTTTAGCACTCTAGTTCTCATAAGCTTAACGTGTGTAGTATCACAGTTGTGATAAACAGTTTTTGTAGAAAACATTCAACACACTTAGATTTCATTTATCTGTAAGAAAGTATTTCCTTGAGAAACCGGTTTGTGGTTTGACTCAAGAAGGCTTTAGCAGTTGTTAAAGAAGTTGTAATATTCAGTTGAATATAGTGGATTAAGACCTCGTTAGAGAGAGGCGAAATCACCTTGACGGGTGGACTAGAGTAGTTTGAGATCAAACGAACCAGGATAAAAATACCGTGTTGACTGCAATTGATTTCAAGTTTTTACAATTCAACCACCCTTCATGTGTTTTTCACTTCTTCAGATGAGATTTATCAACATCAAGAATCTTGAAATAGGAGATTTTGCATCATTACCTAAAACCTGAGCCAGCAGTTCTGCTTCATCAAAAACAGCGTAAACCAACCTCTGACCTTGGCCTCTTGCTGCCTCAGCAAGCTCTGAGAGTTTTCCAGTATGCTCCTTTGATCTGCCTTTAAAGACTCTGGACTTAGTGATCTTGCTTCAGTATTTTACCCAATCTACTGATCCCATTACGTTCTGAAGGAGTTTCAGGCTTTGTTGCCTTCTTGACACTTCTCTAACAAACTCTGGCTGAACTTTTGCGTAACTGCTGAAAGAGCCATGTTCTGTTTAAAGATCACTTGCTGAACCATTTTTACAATCTCTGACTGAGTTGGTGTAGCTGCGGAAGAGCTACCTTCTGACTGGATGTTATGTGCTAAGCCAAATTTGTAACTTCTGACTGTTTTTGCTTGGAGGTTGGTTCAGAAACTCTGAGGTTCCATTAAACACTTTTCCCCCCTTTTTAGAAAAATTCTAAGTATTTAGAATTTAATTTTCCCAAGGTAAAAGCTTTGACTTTTGTGCTTGCAAATGACCATTTTGTTCTTGTAAATTGTTTACTTGGAAAAGAATGATAATAAAGGGCTTGGCTTTGTTTAAGAGAAAATCTGAGAATTCAGGATGAATTCCTGAAGAATGGGAGGGCAAATTTTGGGGTACAACAGTTGCCCATGTTCAATCTTCTTGGACCTGAAGAGTTAGATTGGCGAATCTGCCTTTCGTGACTTGAAGGTAAAAGAGGATTGGACACTAGTGTGCCCGTAAATTTTCACCCGTCAAAATGTAGCTGAGGGAATGGGCTTTAAAGATGCCATTTGGAAATGGTAGAATCTTGCTGGAGGTGGGTTTAGAGATGCCATCCAAAACTTGTTTGTTGAAAATCAGTAGAATGAACATCAAAATGGTATCCGTATTTGGAACGTATCTGAGTTGTATCTGGAGACTGGGTTCGTATGAGCAAAGGAATGGCGTCTGTGTTTAGAGCGTATCCGAGTTGTAACTGTATTTGATTCTTGAATGAATATCAGAATGACTGCCGTGTCTGGAGTGTATTTGTATTGTATCCGAAATCTGAAATCTGAATGAGCGACAGAAAGACAACCGTGTCTGGAATATCTCGGGGCTGGGGAATAGGTTTGAATGAGTGACAGAATGGCTACCGTGTCTGGAGCGTATATGGACTGTATATGAAGTTGAGCTCTGTATGAGTAACAGAATGATCGCCGTGTCTGGGGTGTATCCGTACTGTAACTGGGATCTGGTCAAGTGACAGAATGATTTCCGTGTCTGGAGTGTATCTGAATTTGAAGTTGATAGTTGAATCTGAATAAGAAATAGAATGATTGCCGTGTCTGGAGCGTATCTAGTCTATATCTGGTCGCTGAAGTCTGAATGAGTAATAGAATGACCGCCGTGTTTGGGGTGTATCCATACTGTATCTGAAATTGATAGTTGAACCTGAATGAGAAATAGAATGGCTTCCGTGTCTGGAGCGTATCTAGTCTGTATCTAGTCGCTGAAGTCTGAATGAGTAATAGAATGACCGCCGTGTCTGGGGTGTATCCATATTGTATTTGAGGTCTTTGAATATTTGTTAAAGATAGCTTTTAATTTTATCCTGAAAAGGGTAAAATGTTAGCTAAAACACAAAGCTATGTTGCATGGTATGTATGATGCAATAAAATGTACTCTATTAATATTTATGATATATGAATGTAATGTATGCGCATGTAAGCTGATTAGCTGTCTTGCTGAGGAAAATAAATTCTTCATAGCTGGAGACAATGAAATCCTTGACTGCTACCGGGGATTAAAGATATTTGATTGTTGATAATGAGAAATCCTGGGACCACTGCTGGGGATTGAAAATCCTTGGTGACTGGTGGGGATTAACAGGAGCTTTGACAACTTCTGCAGGGAGAATTTATACTTCTTGGGGAAAGTCAGGAGTTTGGGTTGTATGCCAATCTACTGGGGATTCCTGTTTTGTCGTTTGAGGAGAACTCCGCTGGGGAATATCTGAAAACTCTGTGGAGAATTAAGGATGAGAATCTTCATTCTGCTATGGGAATTTGTACTGAGGAGCCGAGAACGAGAATCTTTGATCTTCAGGGGATTAGAAATTATGTGGGGAATAGCCATACTGCTAGAGAGTAGCTATCCTGCTGGAGAACAAGCTCCGGATTCTGGGAAAAGCTTATTACTGTTTTCAAAAGTTCAGGAGTTGAGATCATACCCCACTTTGAGAATGAGAATCTTCATTCTGTCGGGAATATCAGAAACTTAGGTTATATGCCACTTTGAGAATGAGAATCTTCATTCTGTCGGGAATATTAGAAACTTAGGTTATATGCCACTTTGAGAATGAGAATCTTCATTCTGTCGGGAATATCAGGAATTCGGGTAATATGCCCCTTTGAGAATGAGAATCTTCATTCTGTCGGGAATATCATAAATTCAGGTTATATACCACTTTGAGAATGAGAATCTTCATTTTGTCGGGAATATCAGAAACTTAGGTTATATGCCACTTTGAGAATGAGAATCTTCATTCTGTCGGGAATATCAGGAATTCGGGTAATATGCCCCTTTGAGAATGAGAATCTTCATTCTGCCGGGAATATCATAAATTCAGGTTATATACCACTTTGAGAATGAGAATCTTCATTCTGTCGGGAATATAAAAAACTTAGGTTATATGCCACTTTGAGAATGAGAATCTTCATTCTTTCGGGAATATCAGGAATTTGGGTAATATCCCAATCTACTGGGGAAGCAAGAATGAGAATCTTCATTCAGGCGTTTGGGTCAGGAGGTTGGGTGTATGCCAATCTACTGGGGAAGCAAGAATGAGAATCTTCATTCTGTTAACGGGATCAGGAGCTTGGGAGTATACCAATCTTCTGAGGTTTCAAGGATGAGAGTCTTCATTCTTGAGAGAAACAGATTTTTAGGAGCTTCAGTTGTCCGTTATTCTGCTGATAGGTCATTTCTGTTGAGATTTAGGAACTTGTCCGTAATTCAATTGAAGTAAAAGCTTTGTCGAGATTTAGGAACTTGTCCGTAATTTGATTGAAGAAAAGCTTTGTCGCTTGAATTTGATTGTACCTTTCCTGAAAGGTAAAGGTTAGTGGCATAAATCAAACAATGATGTTCTCAAAATAAATGAGATTGCATTGTATGATGTCCTGATGCACGGAGGTGTAATATTTTTCAAGATGACCTTTCGCTGGGGAAAATAAATCCCGAGCTGGTGAAGGAGAAAAGAGTTGGATTCTTCATCTCTGATAGTGAAGAAAATCAGGATAAATTGCTGAGAGATTTATCTGAAATATCAAAAACCCGGAATATCTTCCACTGGCATAAGAATCAGGGAGATCTTAGTGTCGATCTGACCAAAACAGAGAGGGTCTCGGATTAACTTTGACTCAACCGGATGATGGAGGAATCTTTGACGACTGTAACTCCAACAAGTGATGAAGGAATCTTTACCGACTGTAACTTCCAACAGGTGATGAAGGAATCTTTGACGACTGTAACTTCCAACAGGTGATGAAGGAATCTTTACCGACTGTAACTTCCAACAGGTGATGAAGGAATCTTTACCGACTGTAACTCCAACAGGTGATGAAGGAATCCTCGACGACCGATCAATCTGCATATGTTGTTGAAATGTAATTTCGTTTTAGAGAATAAATCCTTGACAAATGTTGGGGAAATAAACCCATGACTGCTGGTCTGCTAGAGAGGTGATGAACTTCTCGTGGATGCTTGAATTTCTTTTTAGAAAGATTTCGGAGAGATTCGTCACTTCCCCTAGTATCAAATGTTTGTGGCACTTCCAGGAAACTTGGACTGTACGTAACCCTTTGATGAGATTGACGTTTTAATGCCCAAGTGATGGTGAGGGAGACTTGCCCCAGGTTAATCTGCAATTGAGAGATTTCTTGAAATCTTGACTGGACTGCCCCAATTTACTGGGCTTTGAAAGATTTGTTGAAATTTTGACTGGACTGCCCCAGGTTTACTGGACAATACCAAACCAAGTCCCCTTTTGTTGATAGGAGATTTTTGCAACGGGAGTGTCATCCCACTTGAAGTGATTTTATTCATTGAGAGAGCTTTTGTTCATTCGAACATTCACTGTGTGAATTTCTTCGCTGTCAAACAAATAAACATGTGCAAACAACGATATTCAAATAATGCAAAGTTTATGCTTGTCTCGAAGTTTTGAAAAATGTGTTTTTAGCAGAAAACTTTTTATAGGAAAAATTAAACTCAAGATTTTAGAGCAAAGCCTTACACGAGTCAGGATACCTTTTGTAACAGTATGCTTTCGAACTAACCCATGCTTCAATTAGGACTTTTGAAGGGTTGTAACGTGGCTTGGTTCACGGTTTAACTAACAAAGGATAAAGGCCCAAAGTATATTTGTACCCACCCGCTCTTCATGATGTTCTTCAATCCTAAACTCAGTTAATTGTGCATCTGAACTCTATTCGAGTTTGGAACGACGTTTTGGTGATGGTCCACACAAGTTGAATTTGTTGGAAGGCAGTCATTTTTGCAACATTTTTCATGTTGTTGAGGATTTGTAGTGACCTATTTCTTTTTTCGTTATCCCTAATTTTTGCCTGACTGTTCCCGTTTTTGAGAGTACAGCCAGCGGGATGCCCCAGCTTTCTTAAGCCTCCTTTGTAGGTTTTGGCTCGATGGGCTTTTTCTTTTTGAGAGATAATGATTGCCTATGAGATAAGGAACCACCACTGTCTTTTGGTTCCAAGGGAATGTTTTTGATGTCATTCATTGTATTATGAACTGAGAGTTTGCGGCTTCAACGCACATTTTGAATTAACTCAGAGACTACCCTGCCCCAGGTTTGGTTAAAGGTTTCAATTTTGTGTTTAAAACAGAAAAATTCTACTTCTTTGGCTCGAAGGGGTTGATTAGGGATTATCTTCCTTATAACTCTAGTGTTTATGATTTGAAAGAAACGCCTGTACATCGTCAGCAAGGTCTGTCCAAAAGCATACTGTATGAGATTATGGAATTTTTTCTTCATCCTCCCTCTAAAGATTTGTAACTTTTTCAAGAGTTAAATATAAAGAAAGTAGAAAGCATAATTCAAGAATAGTGAAAACGAATGGATGAATTTAAGACAAACATATGCAATGCATTAATGAAACAGAGTTTGACATCAACAGATAATTGTTTGAATAACAAAAGAAATTACAACTTGAAAATTCAAATGAAACAAAAGTCTCTTAGTTCGAACTTGTCATTTCAGGTGGAGAACCCTCAGCGAAAGATTTTCATCTCGCCATCCGGCATGAATTTCAACACTCCTCTGTCAATCAAATCTTGGATTTTGTTTTTCAAAGCCCAACAGTCGTCGGTGTCATGTCCAGGACTATATGAGTGGTATACATAAAATGCGTCGGGGTGATAGCCAGGAGCAGAAGTATTGGGATTCCGAAGAGGATCCTTTAAAGCAGTCAGATTGACCTCCAACAAGTGTTCCAGTATTAGAGATAATGGTATGTCAGTCTCAGTGAAATGTCTTCCAGATGTATTCTGCTTACGCCAATTACCCCGTTGATGCTGGCGAGGTTGTTGCTGGGCTTGTGACCCTGAAACAAGCTGGGGAGCTTTTCCCTTGTCTTCTTGTCTCAAAGGAGGTTGAATGATGACTTTATCTTCAACCCTAGTTGTTTTCCCCACTTGGTTATCTTGAAGCAGTTTGTTGACGAGGACCCTGAGCTCCTCTTGTCTTTGAGCTAGGTCTTGAATGAGAGCCATCTGGCCCACCAGTTTTCCCATCATCTTGATCTTCATTGTTTCCAACTCAATCTGTAGCCCTTCCAATTGATCATTTCTGATGCCACCTGGAATTCCTTGGATCATGCCCCTTGTGAGGAGAGCTTTCACTTCTTCTTGCCCCTGGGACAGGTTTAAGAACATTTCTTGAAGTTGAGCGTTTTGAGCCTGGATATCTTCGACAGTCCTCTCTAGAGCCATCTCTACTGAAATAAACAGTAGGAGAATAAGGAAACCTGAAAGGGAAAACCTGTCATGATACAATGCATGATATGTGGATGTATGTTTTCAAGAATCTCGCGGGGTAAACACAAGAAAATGTTAGAGATTGAACTTCGATCAACATCTTTGATTGGAGAACTTTTGTATTGGTGGATGTCTTTTCCACGAGAATCAAGCTCACCATGTCGAGTGGGTCATAGCCCTCGATTCAAGTTGTTATACTTAATCTTTTAATGGCGTTTGTTTAGAGGAAAATGAATCCTCTTGCCCTTTGGTAGACGTCTGGTTCAACGTCACCCTGCATCAAAGACCCTCGAGATCCTTGAAATGGTTATTGAAAATGCTATGGTATGATGTTATGATGTTATGTACAAGTATGCAAAAGTAAGCAAGTGTATATACAGATAATCACATTCACACAAAGCAGACAAGTCCCTAGGTTTAGGCTTGCATGGAGTAGGTAAGTACCCTCTTGAAGTTAGTTGGCTCAACCTGTCCTATAAATAGAAACCGGGTTCTAAGGAGCTCAATATCACTGGATTATTTTCTGTGTTCATTGTTTCAGTTTAGCCACTTTACTGGTGACTGAAATATTCCAAGAAAACAACCCTCAATGAGTGTAGTATCGAGTATCTACCAACTTCGGACTGTACCAAAGCCGGTCATCTCACTACCCCTAAAAAAGGCCAAGATGGTCAAGTAAGGTTCTAAGAGTTCGTTAGTGCTTCATGACATCACTCAGCGGCCCCGTATTCTCTTTGATTAACTTAAAGGCTACCGGTACCCACAAATATGTCGCACTAACATAGCCATTGTTTCAACCATGTCGGTGTACCCCGCACAGTTCCCTCACAGTTTATTGCTACTTACCTAAAAGGCATCCCCAAATCCGGGTGTAGGATTTAAAACAAACCCAAACAAGGAACCCAACATGTAAAGCAATCAAGGCAAACAAGATAAGCATTCAAAGGTGATCTAAAAACCTAAGGTAACCCCACTTTTAGAATTTGTCCCCAGCAGAGTCGCCAGTTCTGTCATACGGTGGGAGAACTGACTTGAGGTATTTCGTTTGTGTTTGCAAATGTTTTGGTTTAGCAAGAGTCACTATCGACTTTTTATTTTATCCTAAAGAAAGGTCAAAAAGCACAGGAAAGACCTTTGAGATGTTTTCTTGGGTTCGGGGAGTAGATTATGAAAAGGGAAGGTACAAGCACCCTTTTAATCCATGGTTATCCATGGGCTCTTAGTTACTTGTTTAGATCACTTTCTTTGCTTTTCAATTGTTTGAAATGGTGCTTTTCAATTGTTTGAAATGGTGCTTTGTGTGTGGTTTTGAAAGAGGTTTTGAAAAGAGGCCATCATTGTGGCAACCTTTGTAATGATTCTTGTTTGAATGTATACAAAGGGGTTTTTGTCTTTTGAAAAGTTTTCAATGTTTGAAAGTTGGATTTTGAAATTGTGTTGTGAAGTGTGTATGAAAATAGCAAGGATGTTTTTCAAGCTTTTTGATCAAGTAGCTAAGAGTTATCTACCCTATTTTACTCAAAGATCTTTCTTATGTTTTTAACCCTTTTGACAGTGTTGTTTCACCATTGTATTTGGTGAACAACCTTGTGTTAGGATGTTAAACGGGACAGGCACGGGTCATCGTATGGACCATGATAGCAATTGTGTCAAGTATCTTTAGCAATTTTCTTGAGGGACTTGATCATTTTTGTTTAGGCAACCAAGATAGCGTCATCGAGGGACTATGATCTTCTGTTTTGTTTTTGTTTTGCCAAAGTACCCAACATGCATACCATGGCCCATTTGTTTAGGCAACCAAGTGGAGATACCTTAAGGGGTGTTTGTGTGCAAGTGTGTTTTATTGCATGCAAGATTTTATCTTGTATTAGGATTTTCTATTTTATTGATTTTATCTTGCCATACACATCCTAATTACTAGCATTTACATTTGAAAGAAATAAAATGCAGAAATGTAAAATCCTACGCTATTACAACATTAGGGGATGGGGATACACATTTGTACATGGGGGTGGTTCAACAAGAAAAATAGATAAGAAAAGAAAATAACAAATGGAAGAAAAAGAGAAAGAGAGAGAGGGCTAGCGCGCTGCTGAGAGGAAATCAGAAGTTCTGACCCAGGCCTGCTGCAGGATTATCAACCTGTTAGTGAAACTGTATGAGTCAGAACTTCTGACTCTGGCACCTGCAAAACAGAAACCTGTTAGTGGGAAGGTCAGAAGTTCTGACCCCCCATGCACTACAAGAGAAAAGTTTGTTAGTGGGGAAGTCATAAGTTCTGACCCTACTGGAAACACAATAATTTTCAGAAGTTCTGATATTATTGACAGCAAAACAGGCCTCAGAAGTGCTGACGTCAAAGTTAGAGCTTGATTTCCCCCTGTGCTAGCCAGAACATCTGTAGTTTTATTATTTATCCACAAAACAGAAGACATGCCTAGGACAATCTCAGCAGGTGTCAAAGTGTTTCAGAAGACAGAACCAACAAGGTCACAAACAGGTTCTACACTGATTCACTTCCTACTTAAGCATTCAGAGGTATGAGGATCCTCAAAACGCATACAGCAGCAACATGATATTTACATTGTGTTTATTGAGCATGCAAAGCTGATGATGCTTAGCAGCGTGATGAGAGTCAGCAGGTGCTTATCTTGTTGTTGGAAGAAAATTTATGAGTTGGAGCTAACTTTAGTTCTGATGGTGTTCTGGACAGGTTTTTTTTAGAATGGGTGGATGGAGAAGATATGTGTATGTATGGTCAGAAACTGTATGGGTGTTCTCTAGTCAGGAAGCAAACTGAGTATCAATGAAGTTTGGAGGCAGGAAGTTCAAAGTTGGGAAACACTAGGAATTTTGGCAGAGTTTTCACAATGTTTTCTTGCTAGAGTTTTCTGTTCCTCTTCTAGCAATTTTTTTCTGGATGTTTCTTCACCTCTTCCTTTTTTTGTGATGGACAATGGTGT
The DNA here is from genome assembly GCA_948472305.1 of Vicia faba. Lineage (NCBI taxonomy): Eukaryota > Viridiplantae > Streptophyta > Magnoliopsida > Fabales > Fabaceae > Vicia > Vicia faba. Next base: position 728,496,213 of record OX451739.1, read on the forward strand.
CCTATTTATAGGCAAGGCTTTATGGAATTTTGAACGTTAAATGGCGCCAATACTATGCAGTAGAGGTTAACTTGTTTTTGAAGGAAGTTCATGAAAAGTTGTGATGATGGACAGCTTTTCAGCATAGGCTGGAATAGTAAGCAAGGATTGAGGAGAATTGACACCTATAGACGAAAAGTGGTGCATAGACCCATGCCTAAACCCGCACAAAGGTGTTCAACAAGCCACACGTGGAGAGACCCTTTGGATGAATGCTTAGAAGTGGTTGTGAGCATTAATGAGCATTAAATGGTGATGAGATTTATCAACATCAAGAATCTTGCAATAGGAGATTTTGCGTCATTACCTAAAACCTGAGCCAGCAGTTCTACTTCATCAAAAACAGCATAAACCAAGCTCTGACCTTGGCCTCTTGCTGCCTCAGCAAGCTCTGAGAGTTTTCCAGTATGCTCCTTTGATTTGCCTTTAAAGACTCTGGACTTAGTGATCCTGCTTCAGTATTTTACCCAATCTACTGATCCCATTACCTTCTGATCCCAGTACGTTCTGAAGGATTTTCAGGCTTTGTTGCCTTCTTTACACTTCTCTAACAAACTCTGGCTGAACTTTTGCGTAACTGCTGAAAGAGCCATGTTCTGTTTAAAGATCATGTGCTGAACCATTTTTACAATCACTGACTGAGTTGGTGTAGCTGCGGAAGAGCTACCTTCTGACTGGATGTTATGTGCTGAGCCAAATTTGCAACTTCTGATTGTTTCTTCCTGGAGGTTGGTTCAGAAGCTCGGAGGTGCCATTAAACACTTTTCCCCCTTTTTTAGAAAAATTCTAAGTATTTAGAATTTAATTTTCCCAAGGTAAAAGCTTTGACTTTTGTGCTTGCAAATGACCATTTTGTTCTTGTAAATTATTTACTTGGAAAAGAATGATAATAAAGGGCTTGGCTTTGTTTAAGAGAAAATCTGAGAATTCAGGATGAATTCCTGAAGGACGGGAGGGAAAATTTTGGGGTATAACACTAAGGTTATCTCAGCTCTATCTCTTTCTTCTTCTTTTTTCTTTATTTTTGGATCAATTGGATGATTGATGATTCATCTTTCTTAGTTGAATCTAGATTTGTACTTGATGAACTTTCATCATTTCAAATCTACCTCTAAGTGATCAATTGATTACATAAGGTACTCTGGATTGATGATAAATTTTTCCTAAGGTATCACGAGATTTTGATTGATGTAATGATCTTATCTCCTTGACTTAGGTCTTGATCACCATTTGTTTTTACTTGTTCTACATGTTTTAGGAGTGTGGTTTCTATCATATCTCTAACATGTATAGTACATACTTTATTATTGACTAACCTCGTATAGTATTGACTTCTACATAAGTCTGTATGCGATTTCTTAACATAACGTGTGTTGTACCCCAAAATTTGTCCTCTCAATTTTCAAGACATTCCTCAAAAGGATTCTCAAGGTTCAAGCTTACACAATTACATTTGGATTTTCCAGTATCAAGTTAAAAGGGAAAATGTTTAAAATAGAGGAAAACAGATAAAAATAATCTTTTTGACAAAATTGGAGAAAAAATAAGTCTTTCGATTCAGATCCTTCGACTGGACTTTTGTCCTCTTTGGATGCAAGCTTGGCTTGCATCCTTCGACTGGGCATGGGCCTCTGGCGCTTGGTTTTGGTTCACAAGGCAGGAGCTTCCTTTAAGCCACCTTCGATTTCACCTTTGGCCTCACAATGTTCACCATGCAATGGCTTCCTATGTGCCTGCTTCGATTGGATGTTTGATGATTGCACGCCTGTTGTTGACTGGACAAATATTCCCCCATACTTGCTTTAATTCACAAGTTGATGACTAGCTGCGTACAAGCCTCCGTTTGAGCCATAACTTCTTTCTTGCGCGCAAAAGGCTTCCCCCATGCTAGCATTCACAAGGTAAAAAGCCTCATATAGCTTCCTTCAATTCCAAGGCAAAAAAGCTCCCTTTTGGCATCCTTCGATTTCACTTTTTTGCCTCCTATTTACCTCTTTCGAACCTGGACATTTTTCCTCCAGGATGCCTCTTTCGTTTGGGCACGTGGCTCCCTTCATGCAAGTCTTTGTTTGAGCATTGACCTTTTATATGTGTTGTACCCCAAAATTTTCCCTCCCATTTTACTCAATATATTCTCATTAAGACCCCTAACTTGCTCAATGATGCTCAGGAGTTGACCAGACAAAGTCTCTCCTAAAGCAGTGAACCTCCAACTAGGGTTTCCATTTTCATCAAGAAGGGTGAGCTAAAAAGGCCTAATATGCTCTCCATAGTCCTAATATGTCCTCAAGACCCTCCATGTCAAATTTCAAGCTTTGTACAAGAAGTTTTCTCAGTCAATTGCTCAGATGCCGGAGAATCCACTGTATTAGGTCAAAAGTCAATTGTGGCCCACATACAATCTAACTTCAAGATTTTTGGTCAACATCAACATTTTGAAGTGATATTTATTATTTGATCAATGGTTAATCATGATTCCTCAGGGAATGCTCCTAATTCATCAAAACTCAAAAGTTGCTAAATTAGTGTTTCTCAAGAAAAGTCAACCAAACTATGACCAAGCATAAATTTCTCATACTTTATCAAAAATTTATCATCCAAGGCTCATTTTGAAGGGAATCCAATTTCCTAAAACTCATCTTCATCCCTTAAGTTCAAAAAATGCACTCATAAAAAGATATGGATTTCTACATTATAGGTCTTTTTGAAAAGTCAACAAAAACACTTTTTGGGTCAAAGCTTCTTACATGAACATGGAGGACCCAATTGAATTGATACCAAAAGGGTTGTTTAGGGGACATCCCAAGATTTCTAAAAGTCAAAGAACTCCTCTCTAGGGTTAAAATTGGAAGAGTTATGCATTGTCAAAGTTGACCCTAATGGGCCTAGCATTTTAGGATTGTATCTTGTTAAGGACATGGTCCACGACCCAAGTCAGCAACCACATCTTATTTTCTCCATTTATGTATTTTATTATGATTTTTATTTATTAAAAATCACATTAAAAGAAATAAATAACAAAAAATACCAAAAATTGTTGTGAAGATCTGATTTTGATGGAAATATAATCTAATTATGTTGGCCAAATCATATCAAAACGAATCAAGGTAATTTGAGGCAAAAAGAGCATGATTTGCATGGTTATGGAAAGATATCATATGGCAAGAAAATCTCATTCAATCTCCATAATTCCAAAGGATTCTGTTCGTTTTTGTTACCCTAATGCACCATACTACATATAGTGAACAAAAACAAGGCAAGAGAAGGGTTTTGCAGTCGTGAAAACAGAGAAATAAAGTTCAAATTTTGTTCAAAAAGTGTGAGACGTATCTTCCTCCATAGACCAATTCAAGGTGTGCTGAAGCTTCCAATCGTTTCCTGGACCTCTCTTGGAGCTAACACAATCAATTGCAAGTTTCAAAACGCCCAGAATCACACCACATCACTCATACGGTTTGCTTCTTTTTTTGAAATCGATTACGTTAATTCTTGCATCTTAAGCATGTTTGAATGATACCATTATGATTGTTAACGTATTTGCAACATGTTTGAATGGTTTAATTGATGTTTTGATGAATATACTGACGATTTCCATGGCTAGGGTTTGAGAATCCATTTTGGGGCTTCTCTGTACAGGTGAAATTATGCCAAGAAACGAATGCTATGATGCTCGTGAGACCCATACAAATTGATTGGCATAGTTAGAATTGATTTATTGTGCACCATATGAATTTTTGAAGCTTGAAGGTGTATAGTTATGGAGTTTTGTACGTAGGTATAGATCTGATACCTAACACGGCGGACAGGGAAGAAGACGGTGACTTATCACCACCCCACTGGCCCATTAAAATTGCGTGCGTATTTTCCAGCCCAACCATTTTGTTTTATATATTATGTTTTGTTTTCACTATTGTTACAATAAAACCACGCAGCGCAGATGGCAGGGGTAGTAGTATGTGAAGTCAGGGACCTGGGTTCGATCCCAGGTCCAAATGTTTTCTTATTTTCTGACCATTTGAATGCAGATCCAGTGTAACTCATGAGCAAACGTCCATCATGCGCCCTATTGATCCAGCCACTAGATCGTTGCCAGTACAGATCCAACGTTCCAATCAAGGAGAGACCATGGTGCACCTTCCAAGTGTGGCAGCACAGGATCTGGCGCATGTTTGGGCTCAGTGTACATGGGCCTTGAAGATTCAGCAACACCCCCCCTGGGTGCTTATACAGGCCCAAGTCTTTTTTTTATTTTTCATTCTTTAATTATTTTTATTTATTAATTATATCTATTAATAACACCAAAAAAATCATCATTTTTTGATTTAATCAAAAATCATAAAAAACATCAAAAATCTTTTTTTCGTAAAAAATATTTTATTAATTAATTAGTTTAATTAGAGTAGGGTAATTTAATGTTTTTCTTATTATAATTAAAAATAATTAGATTTAGGGTTTAATTTTATACTTAACCTAATTTTTCCTTAAAAATAAATATTTTCTCAATTTAGATTTTTAGGTCGTCTAATTATTTCTCGCATTTAATTTACCGCGCGCTTTTAATTTCCTTTTTTTATTATTATTTGTAACTGCTCCGAGTTTGTAATAGATTTAAATAGGATTTTAATTCCGTATTTTATTTTCAGTCAAAATAATTATGTATCTGCCCAAAGCCATGTAATAGCTAGGACTCTAATTTCTCGCTTTTAAATTTCCGCAACTATGAACTGTTTAGGTGTATGGACAATAAGCTTGCATGTGAAAGATAAATGATTAATACAGTAGAAAACCTTAATTGTGAAAAGATAATTAACTGAAAAAACACACTTGCACATGCTCACTCCTTGGGTTTTCCCCACTTGGTTGCCTCGGAAATATTGGTCATGTCCTTCGAACGTAGGGGTACCTTAGCAATGACCCGTGATTCAAAATCGTCATAAAGATCATAGTCCCTACTTGTCCCTTGAGTTGCCTAGAATTGATATTATGACAATAGTCCCTTAGAAATGCTAAGGTATCTTTACTTGTTACCTTCAGAGACCATTTCGTCCCTTCGAACGTCCCTTTTAAACTCTAACGATGGTGCTACCTATTCCTTAATAATAGGATAGCGCTGCCTAAAGGAAAAAGAACATACCTTTTTTCGAGTAGGTAGATTAGTTCTTAGGTACTTGCTCAAACAAAACTTTTCACACAAACACTTTCCAAAACAATTTTCAAAACAAACTTCATCACACTCTTGAGGATTGATACAAGGGTTATCACGAAGTAAAACTTTTTCAAAACAAGAACACATAAACAATTTAAAAATGAGCAAGTACCTAAGAGCCCATGGAAAACCACAGATAGAAAGGGTGCTAACACCTTCCCTTTCTATAATCTACCCCCCGTACTCAGAAACATCTCTAAAAAGGTTTTTTCTGTTCTTTTTCCTTTTCCTTTGTTGAATGAAATAAAAGTCGGTGGCGACTCTTGCTTACCGCAACATTTGGGAACAAAAAACGCAAACCAGTATAACAGTCGGTTCTACCACCACATCACAGAACTGGCGACTCTGCTGGGAAATATAATAATAAGTGGGGTACACCTTAGGATATAGGTTATTTTTAAAATTGCTTTCTTGTTTGTTTTGTCTGCTTTATTCTTAAAGGGTTTTCCTTGGGTATTATTGAAGATCCTACAACCGGATCTGGGGACACTCTTTAGGTAAATAGCAATATATCATGGATACTATACGACGTAGACCGATATAGTTTAAGCGATGGCTGTGTTGGTGTGACACTTTGGTTGGTACCGGTATCCTTCGTATGGAATCGAGGAGAATACGGGGCCGCCACATGGTTTCGTGAAGCACTAACGGACCTTAGAAACTTAGTTGAACAAACTTGGCCATTAGAAAGTAGTGAGATAGCCGGCCTCGGTATAAACCTGAGGATTGGTTGATACTCGATGCTACACTCATTGAGGTTAGACTTTCGTGATATTTCGGCCGCAAGAAAAGATTGCTTGAGCTCAAACAATGCCTGATAAAGGATCATCAGTGATATTGAGAATCTTTAGAACCCAATTACTTTTCTAAGACAGGTCTGAAACCAACTAAACTTTAAGAGGGTACTTACCTTTAACCTCGTGCAAGCCTTTGAACTTAGCGTCTGTGTGCTTTGCTTGTGTGTTATTTATTCTGTTTAAACATGACATCATGCATCATAACATATCATCCATTCTTATTACACTAATCATTTCAAAGACGAAGGAAATTTATCTTTGTTCTGTTTTGCAGATCATGGCTTCCGCTCGTAGAAACACTATCCGAATCAGCTTTGTGAGAATACCTCCCCAACTCAAGGAACTAGTATCAAGGGTTCTTGAAACTTCTGCGTTCACTAAGAGACATGGTCGACTTCTCAACCTGGTTACTTAAAACTTTGATGAAAAGATGATGAGTGTAATCTTTTAGTTATTTGATCCCAAGCACCACTGCTTCACCATCCCAGATTATCAGTTGGTGCCTACCATGGAAAAATTCTCTCAGCTGTTGGATATACCCATTCTTGAATAGTTGCCTTTCACAGGTTTGGAAGAAGTTCCTAAGCCAGAAGTCATTGCCTCAGCCTTGCATCTGAAACATGGCTGTTTTACCAGTGATTATGGAACCCACTACTGAAGGGGGTATTCCTTACACGGTTCTCTATCCTGATATGCCCACTGATCTTGGATAACTACAGAGGTATTGGATTCAGTTGAAGAAAGAGAGAGATACTTACAGGGATCAGTTCTATGCCCAGGAGAGGAGGGTCTTAGAGCTCACAAAGCAGCTTCATGAGGAAAGAAGCCTTAATGTCTATCTCGGCACGAAGAGGAAGCATCCATGGGAAATTTGTTTTTTCTAGTTTTTAGAATTGTTTTAATTATAACGCCAAAAAGGAAATTGACCTTTGAATTCTACTAATAAAATATTTGTTTTATTCTGGTTCGCAAATTTAAATTTCCCAAAGTCTTTGAAATCATTGCATACGCATGCCATCCATAAACACTGCATATACAGGTACCGTTACAGGCTTGTCATCTTCTTCGTTGTTTATTTCAGCATAAATGTCTTCTGAACAAAGCATCAAGGATCTTCAGGAACAAAATTCCCAGTTCCAACAGATGTTCATAAATCTGGAAAAAGGGCAGGAGGATCTGAAGGCCCTCATCCTGAAGGAGAAAAGGAAAAAAGGAGAAGGTCGCTGGTATTCTGAATATGTGCAGGAAGTTCAAGGGGCCGTTAAAGCAGCAAGTTGATCTGACCTCTTCATCTAAAGAATGGGAAAATAAAGAAGAAGAGACAAGGGAAAAGGACCCCAGTCCTGAGGTTTCTAAAAATGATACCGATTATAATGATGAATAATATCCTCCTACTGAGGATAGGTACAAGCAGTTGGAAGACCGTCTGAGTGCTATGGAGGTCTAGAGGATACCTGGGTTGGATTTCGAAGAATTGGGATTGGTGTCGGGAGTGGTCATCCCGCAGAAGTTCAAGGATCTAATTTTTGCTAAGTACGACGGGGTGTCTTGCCCAAAGCTCCATCTCCGTTCCTACGTCAGAAAGATCCATCCCCACACCGCTGATAGAAACTTGTGGGTTCACTTCTTTCAAGATAGTCTGTCAGGGACTCAGCTTGAATGGTTCTACCAACTAGAGAGAGCCAATGTCCGAAATTGGGAAGATCTGGCTGCTGCTTTTTATAAGCAGTATCAATACAACTCCGACCTTGCTCCTACTCATACTCAACTCCAGAGTATGCTCATGGGTGAAAGTGAAGGCTTTAAGGACTATGCTGAAGGGGTGAAAAACACAAGAAGGGGGGGTTGAATTGTAAAACTGAAATCTTAAAGCAATTGACAAGATATTTTTATCCTGGTTCGTTTGATCTCAAACTACTCCAGTCCACCCGTCAAGGTGATTTCGCCTCTCTCCAACGAGGTCTTAATTCACTATATTCAACTGAATATTACAGACTGCTTTAACAACTGCTAAAGCCTTCTTGATTCAAACCACAATCCGGTTTGTCAAGGCAACACTTTCTTACAAAGGTATAAAACAAATGTGTGTGAATGTTTTCTACAAAACTTTATCACAACTGTGATGTATACACAAATGAAGCTTAGAAACTTAGATTGCTAAACACTAATGGAGTATCAGAGTTTGTGGTTTAGCAAAACTGATAGATGAAGATTATTGTTCAGCTTTGTGCGTGTAGAGAGTTGGAGAGCATTAGCCATTATAATCTTCGAAGCCTTGTTTATATAGCACTTGAGAAGATGAACGTTGAATGCAATATTCTTGATTCAATGCTAATAACAAGCTTTCCTTTTTGAGCAGATCTTGTCTAGAATGATGCCGTTGGAATTAATTAGCGTTCAATGCACAGTACCGTTGCTTCTTCAATGCACGTTCTGGCTTGGCTCATTCTGATTCTGCTTCGCTGCTGATGAACTATTGTTTTTGTATCAGAGTGTTTACGCGCAGTTCTGTTCATCAAGCTACAGCATGTACGTGAGTTGATCATCTGATCTTGATGTTCTGATTCAGCAACTTCTGATGCTGGTGTATGAAATCAAATTCTGATGCTGAAGAAGTGATCTTGCTTATTTTAATCAGCGTATCTGCAAGTCAGAGCATAGTAATTTTTAGGCAGCATATAGTTCAAACATGAAACATATAAATACTATATCTTTTCACTTTGTTATCATCAAAACTTAAATATAGGGTACTAGATTCAAACATTGTTCTAACAATCTCCCCCTTTTTGATGATGACAAAAACTAGATATTTTAAATAAAAAATAATGTGAAAAGGTATCTAGGAAATGTTTCAGAGTTAAGAAGTAAAGAGAAATCAGAGTTTAAGAGATACTCCCCCTGAGTTTGTTACTTCCCTTTGATATGCGTGTTCTTCAGGATCAGACCTTTTTCTATCTGTGAGCATCAGATTATAGGTCTTTGACTTATCAGAGAGCAGAGCTTCAGAGCTTTTCCTGTCAGAGCTTTGCTTCAGATCAGAGTGTTAGGTCGATCAGAACTTCATATTTGATCAGAGCAACATGAGCTTCTACATTTTGATCAGAGCTTCTAGCTTCTAGTCTTCATAGTGTTCAGGAGCTTCCTTGTGCCTGTAGACTTAAAAACAAAACAGAAAAACATTTCAAGTAATAGAGTTAGAATGTTTGAGAATTTCTGTCTAGTTAGCCGTTATTGATTTTAAATATCATTCTTGTTCTCCCCCTTTTTGTCAGCAATCAAAAAGTGTTGGTGATGTGCTAAAACAATTTAGATCAGAAAAACAAATTATATTAAAATAGTTCATAATCAGAGCAAAAGAACATTACAAAACATAGTCAAAACAGCACAACAGAAAATGAAGAAAACATAGAGAATGTCATGCATGAAAAAAATTTTAAGGTTGTGGGGGCATGCGTGAGAACAGGCTTTCCAGCATTGCTTGAATCTTTTCAGAAGTTTCATTCTGCTTCTGAACCATGTTGACAACAGTGTCAATCTTGCTGTCCTGTACATCCATTCTTGCTTTCATCTTCTGATCATTCTCTTCCATCCGCTGCTGGAGACGCAAGTCATTCAGCCTTAATTCTTCCAGAGCCTGCCTGTCCAAGGCAGCTTGAGAAGTGTCAGAGGGAGGAAGCTTCTCAGAGCTTTCAGCTACATCTTCTGCTGGATTTTCTTCAGCCTGAATGGTCTTGTCTTCTGATGGTTGCACCTGTGCAGCTTGCTCTTTCTCAGACCAAGATTCACTGTCCAGAGGGAGCACAACTTCTTGAGGCAGCTGACTCTCAACTTCCTTCAGCAGCTTGCTAAAGTTTTGTTGAGCCTGCTCGTAGTTGACGTCCTGCAGCTTGAGGGCTTCAGCACGTACCCATAGTCTGAACTGTGACCAGAGCTGATCAGAAGCAGCTGGGTCGATCATCCCAGGACAGACTTGCTTCAAGGAAGCAATCCATTGCAGCATACCTGTTTCAAAATTCAAAATACCAGAGCCAACATCTGGTTGCTTTGGTTTGGGTATGGCAATTTTGTGTCTAAGATCAGCAAGACGTTCAAGACTTGTAAAGTCAATGAAAGTTCTGCTGGGGTTTTCAGCGGTTTTCTGAGAGGTTGTTTGTTTTGGATGAGGGTTATCAGAATCAGAGTCAGATATTTCTATTGGAGTGGTTGGAGTTTTTGGAGGTGTTGATTCCTCTGAAGATGGCAACTGGGGCCTGACAATAGTGGTTCCACATGGCAACTGGATTTCCAGCGGTGAAGGTTGAGGTGAGTGAGGGTCAGAATGATGAGGAGAAGGGGTTTCATAGCGGTGAAACTCTGTTTGTGGTGAAGGTGGATTATTTTCTGGTTGAGGAGGTGGAATCTCTGATTGCTCAGGGATCAGAGGTTCTTCTGTGAGTGGTTGTTGTGATTGTGGTTCTGGTTCTGGTTGTTGTTGTATTTCTGGTTCAGGTTGTGGTTCTGGTTGTGGAGGAGGAATATTTGGAGGTTCAGAAATTGGTTGAGCAGAAGCATGTTCACGCTCAATATCAGCTAGCACTCTATCAAGTGCTGGTGTTGTTGAAACAGTTGGTTGTTTGGGAATTTTAGTTCTGGTTCTTCTGAGTTGTAAGGCCTCAGAAGGGTCTTCTGGTATGGTTTCATCAATGGTAGGGATTGGGATTGATATTCTGTGAGAGGTTTTAGGAGGGGCAGCAGATGTTGGAATAGTAGATGAAATTGAAATAGGGGCAGCAGATGAATTACCTCTTTTCTTTGGAGTCTGATGAGATGATCCTTCTGCTTTCCTCTTCTTTGTCTTCTTCTGAGTCACTTCTGGTTGGACTTGACTCAGATCTTTGATCTTCAGCTTTGAACCTGTATCTTCTTCCTTGTATGAATCTGGATACTTGAGAAACATGTCAGGTTTGGATTCCATTTCAGAAAATTTTGGGAAATCACTCAGAGGCACTCTTCTGCTGGAGATGTCAGCAGTTGAAGTAACTTTGGGCTCCTTCCTAATATTTTCTATCAGCTTCATCTTTTTCAGGTTCTTAGCGTTCAGCGGTTTTCCAACAGTTGGTTCAAGTGTGCTCAGCAATTGAGCTTCGCTCAGATAATCTATCAGCTTATTCTCTGTCAGAATATCTGATATGAGCCTTCCAAACGGTATCCAGTCCCTTTTGGTCCTTTCTTCTTCTCTAGTCTCTTTCACACTGGTCTTGAGATGGTTGAACAGAAAGT